>OY743168.1:30330252-31722127 GCA_963555705.1 Ligustrum vulgare | reverse complement strand
GTACAGTCATTTGTTGCTCATATATATTGGATTTATATGTTAACATATGAAATGAATATTTAATTAAAAATGAGAAACGGATTAAGAAAATTAATTATAAAAAAATGTACAATTATACATACATTAATTTTTTTTTTTTTTACGGTTTGTATGTTTATCGTTACAAGAATTTTCTTTATATATTGTAATTTAAATTAATAACATTTAAATATAATTTGCAATAAAAAATATATAGATATATTTGTAATATACACTCAAAATTTTATCAAAACGAAAATGAAAAATAAAAAATAGATCGATGAACGCTCTTATTTCATCTTCTTTCATTTTCGATTTTTAAAGAAAAAAAATATTTATGTGATATTGACAAAGTTTTTTTTTTCACTTTTACGAATTTAAAAAAAAAATGTAATATATTGTCAAGAGGGGGTGGCATACCAAGAAACTTCAGAACCTGAAAAACACTGTTATTTAAAAATTTGAATTCAATTGGATTATTTTAAATCTGAATTTTGTCCAAAATGAATAATAAATAGTTAATTAATACTATTTACAATTTTAGGAAATATGTTTTAGTTGGAAAATGGGTCAATTTCTATTTTTGGGAAGTGATTTTTTACAATTATAATTTTATCAAAACGAAAATGAAAAATTACTTTCAAAACAAAAAAAAAAAAGACGAAAATGAAAATAAAAAATAGATCGATGAACGCTCGTATTTCATCATTTTTCATTTTCTATTTTTAAAGGAAAAAATATTTATGTGATATTTACAGTTTTTTTTCACTTTTACGAATTTAAAAAAAAATGTAATATATTTTTAAGAGGGAAAGGCAGACCAATAAATTTCGGAACATGAAAAACACTGTTATTTAAAAATTTGCATTCAAACATATTTAGTCCTTATTTGAGGCCTCCTCATTTACAAAATGAATTTTATAACAGGACTTTTTTGGTGAATGTGTACTTAAACCCCCTACTTGAGACCCATTATTTCAAATAATGTAATTTGTAACAGCAAATTTTGGGAGAATGAATTATTAAAAAGTATGAATTTTTTTTTTTAATTTGTATGTAAATTATTTTATCAATAGAATATTGGTTGAAATTGAGTTTTTAAAAAATAATGTTTTGAATAAAGTGTACCTAATAGGGACCAATTTTTTTACCAAGTGATCACGATTGTATTAGTTAGGAACTTGAATGATTTACAGTCAAAAAACTTCAATGACCATTTGCATAACTTATTTGTAGAACTATTCAATTTTAATGATTATCGATATAATTAATCTTTTCAAAATATAAATTATAAATTATCACAAATTAATTTTTCATTACCGAATAGTACTATTAGAATTGGTACTAAATATCCTAATACAATATTTGATATTTAATATCTATTAAATGAACATTTCATTTCATGTTTACCTTAACATTACAAATTAAATATACGTGGTCCTATATTTAAATGAATGTTATACTAAAAAATCATCTATGCATTTCAGTTCATAAAGGTGGCACGGTGGTTTAACCAATAAGACGTAATAATTTATCACTTATCCGTATGAAATTGATTTTTCAAGAATCATTTTTTCTAAATGTTCATTTACAATCACACATTCTTTAGAAAATCACAATTTTTCATACTACTTTTTACTTACACATTCTAAAAAAAAAATCATTTTTCACAATATCAATTATCAAAAATGAAAATCAAACAGTTAAGTTACATTTAAATTGATCTACGATGTGAAACCACTACCATTGATAGAAATTGAAAAAAAATCATATATACTAACTATCGAAATATTAAAAATATTCAAAACTTATTCTAAATTTCCAATAAAACATAACTTTTCATTTTCTACCTATTAGCCAGATGGTCATGTCACCGATTTTTTTAAAAATGTTTTAAATACACGTATTTAATCACATCCTATTTTGAAATAGAATGGGCTTGCTAACATGCGTTTTATTTTTATTTTGAAAAAAAATAGTTAAACTAAATGTTGAAGTCTGTAATATATATTTGCATATTTTTATTATGTAAATCTATAGTTTTAAACATAAAACTATATAAACAAATGAGTAAATAAATAAATAAAATTAATTTTAAAATAAAAAATAAATTGATCGAAATATGAAGTTGCAAAAACTATTCGGACTTAATTGAATTTACTTTAAAAGTTTGGATGTTTATTATTTTCTTTTAATTTGATAAGAAGAGCCACTCCAATTGAAATTAATTATTTATGACCAAATTAAATTTAGTTAAGAAATTATAAATATCATTGTATGACTTAAATAAAACAATTTTGAAATAGTGAGACATTGAGAAAAAATAAAATGTATAAAATAAAGTTTTTACCTTGAATCTTTGATGTGATTTTAGGAATGACGGGTTTACAGTTGACTCTCACTTGTTAGTCGTATTATAGTTCTCGTTGAGATGTTCGATTTGACACTCATATTACATATTTTTCGATTTCAAAAAAATAATATAATTATCATAAGTATTTCGATCCATTGAAATAATTCTATTTTTAGAAGAAGAAAAAATTTGACGGTAAAAGTTTCAAAACTTATTTTTGGGAAATACTTTACTTTTATATATATAGTATAATTTCAAAAGTTCAATACATTGTACTATTCATTAGCTTTTGTTCCATTGTTTTTTTCCCTTTACCTAAATAGTATCAAAACTTGAATTCTATTCTCAACGCTCTATGAATTGCATCGATTAGGTTCAGACAAAAACCCATCTATCAGGGAATAAGAATATATAATTATATACGCAATAGATTTCCAAAACATCATTAAAATTATCAATTCACAGTGACAAATGTTTCTTCAATGAACTTTCGCAGGTACATCCAAAAATTAAACTTTTTTTTGCGCTCCAAGAAATGATCCTCAAGTCAAATATCAACAACAATTGGTTATTCAAAATCATAAATATTTATCTTTTAACGCGCAAAATCAAAATCAAAATCCATCATTGATTTGGGATTGCTGAATTCAAATCATGTATCAGAAGATGTTGATATTGAGCTCTTGAAACTTAGTGTGAGAGAAAATGACGTTTTGGAAAAGAATGAATGTGATATCCATGCTTCACGTACAAAAGTTACCTAAACCGTGACAACCGTTAAATCTTTCGTACTATTACACGAATGAAAGGTCGATATTGCTTGTGGTCCTCCACCACATACATCGAGAAATATGGAAGGCGTACAAGAATTTGATACGTTTTTGTACATTAAAATTAAAATGTAAAGAAAAAGACATCTTATATCTACAATTTTCATCTACAATCTACATTTACAATACGTACGTACGTACGTACGTACATACATACAATACAATACAATACAATACAATACAATACAATACAATACATACCTACATACATTACATAAAAAGTGTGGAACATTGAAAAACTTTCGATTGACTACTTTATAATCACATTTCTTTCCCTTTGTCAATAATAACATTTATTATGTAAAAATTAATTTATATGATAATAAAGAAATATTAAAAATTAAAGTAAATTCAAACTACATAAATTCCATAATAATGAAATCAAAAGTAACCATTCGATTCAAAAATTTTGATTAATATATGTCACTCACGTGTTTATTGAACCACAGTAAATTTTAATCTCTTTTCTCTAACTATCTATATCTATTCATGTATAAAAGTAGAAGTGGGGATAGAGAAGTATTAAATGCAATTTTCCTTACAAAATGCACTTACAATTTTTTGGAAAATTTAAATAAAATAAAAACTTTTGTAAATTAATAACTATTTAAATTCGTGTTGATTAATACAATTTTCATTCGAATTAATGTGATATTCATTTTCTATTTTTCATTATAAATTTAAATAACTACAACATGCACAGTAAGTTACAGATTTTAAAAATAGTTCATATAATTTTATAAAACAATTGGTCGGTCAGTAATTTTCAGTAAAATATTAAAATAATAATGTAATAATATGAATAAAGAAATTCGTGTTGATTAATACAATTTTCATTTGAATTAACGTGATATTCATTTTCTATTTTTCATTATAAATTTAAATAACTACAATATGCATAATATAAGTTATGGATTTTAAAAATAGTTCATATAATTATTATTAAACAATTGGTCGGTCAGTAATTTTTAGTAAAATATTAAAATAATAATGTAACAATATGAATAAAGAAATTGCCAATATAAAGAAAAAAGAGTCAATTAATGTAACAATATTTATTAAAATAAATGATTATTCTTTTAGGAAAACACTTGAAATTAATAATTAATGTTTAAAAAAATCAACCAAAAATGTCTACCCTATGTATCTTTTTGGGAAGAATATAATGTAGAACAATATATAAAAAGAAAAGTGTCGATCATAAGGAGAATATGTAAGTTGAATATTGCATGTATTCTATGGGCCTAGTTTTGTGGTTCAAAAGTTGTTTTTAAAAAGAAAATTTTATTTATTAAACTTTAAATCCAGAAATCAGGTTGATATGTTCACGGTACAATCCCTAAAACACTTGCATGGCCTGTTTCCTCAAAATGATGGTAAAACAATTCATCGGTCCACAATTTAATTAAAATAATAATTATATGTCTTAAAAAAGGTAAAACTTTATTTTTTAATTTTATTAACATATCAAAAAGACCCGATATATATATATTTTATTTAGATTTTCATTAATATATATTTTAATTGTATTGACATATAATTAAATATGCATTTAATTATATTCAATTAAATGCATAATTAAAAAAAAATATGCAAAGGGTCTCTTTGGTTGAATTTAACGTTCGTGCATCGCTAGTCTTGAGGTTGATTTTCACTTTCGTGCATCGTCAATATTGCTTAATTTATTACATTTATTTAAATATAGGACCAAATATGTTTAATTTGTTGCAATTACTTTATTTTATATAAATTATAATATTTTGAGGATTACTATTTCTATTCATGTTAGTCAAAAATATTTGGACAAAATCTTTTATTTATTCTATACAACATAAATTTGAAAAAATGCATTATTTAATTTAGTTTGAGCAATTGTTTAAAATAGAGGTGTCGATCCGGATGGTCCGGGCCGGGTCGACCCGTCAATAAAAAGCCCAGTAACGGCCCGCTTGAAAAAAAGCCCGCCCGCTGCGGGTTACGGGCCGGTTACGGGTCAGCTCGCAAATTTTGAACTACAACCCAGGCCCGCCCGCTGGCCCGTGCGGGTCGCAGTTATTTCTGATTTAGCCCGTATGAATAAAAACATAGATTTTTCATATCTATAGCAAATTTTTTGTCAAATTTCTAAATACAAAATGATTAAAATAATAAATTCATATTTATACCATAAAATATTTACATAGAATTTAAAATTATAGTTTATGTTATATGAATTACTTCTAAATTTACAAATTTAAATAAAATATAAACAAATAACAATTAAATGATAAATGTATTTCTAATTACTATTGTCAAAAAACATTATTTTTTTAGCTATTAGGGAGAAAAAAATAAGATTTTACTTTAAAAGTTGTATTAGAGTTTCTAGAAGAAGAGATATTTTCAATGTTACCATATTTAATAAAAACAATTTTTTTTTTTAATTTTTACGGGCCAGTGGGTTAACCGCGGCCCGCGAAGGTTTGACCCACAAAGGCCGCGGTTCACAACTTCTTGACCCGTGAACCGCCCGCACGGGTCATGGGTCGGCCCGCGGTCCCGGGTCAATTCGGGCCGGTTTTCACGGGTCTAGTCGGCCCGTCCGTCTTGACACCTCTAGTTTAAAATATATTTTGTCTATAACAACTTTCATGTATCACACGGGTGTGAGCAACCACAAACTGTACAAATATTCACTAGTACAGAAAGTGGAAAAGGCGTCGGTTGTAGGGGCGACGCCTATGACGCAGACGCCTAAAGTCAAAACTTTAGGCGTCGGTTGTAAATCGACGCCTAAAGTTCGACTTTATGCGTCGATTTTTTAATAACCGACGCTTAAAGTTAAAAATAAAACAGAAAGTGGAAAAGGCATCGGTTGTAAAAGGGCATAGGCGTCGGTTGTAGGGGCGACGCCTATGACGCAGACGCCTAAAGTCAAAACTTTAGGCGTCGGTTGTAAATCGACGCCTAAAGTTCGACTTTATGCGTCGATTTTTTAATAACCGACGCTTAAAGTTAAAAAAAAAAAAAAAAAAATTTACCTTTAGGTGTCGGTTCAAACTTTAGAACCGACGCCTAAAGTTCGACTTTATGCGTCGGTTTTTTAATAACCGACGCTTAAAGTTGAAAAAAAAAAAATTTACTTTTAGGCGTCGGTTCAAACTTTAGAACCGACGCCTAAAGTATTTTTTTTTTTTTCACACCTGCAGTGACCCAGGCCGCTGCAGGTATTCACCAATCAAACTTCAACATCATCTAGTACTCAAACATTAATCCAAAATCAATTCTCAACTTTTAAAAATCAAACTAAGATTGCATAACTTAACTCCAATAAATCAAATATTATTGTATATCAATCTACTAACTTCAAATCAATAATATATATTCAAACAAACCAATTAACTTGATAAATAATAAATCAATTATATATATATATATATATATATATATATATATATATATATATATATATGCACAAACATATACATACACACAAAGATATACATACACGCACATACACACATAGATATATATATACATACATATATATACACAAACATTATATAAACACATAGATATATATATATATATATATATATATATATATATATACACACACACATTTATATAAAAACTAAGTAGGGGAAGAGATTTAAGGTCACCTTGCGGCGGCGGCGGCGACTGGGCGGTGGCGGCTTTGGGCGTCGGTCCTCTTGAACTGACGCCTTTACTTAAAACTTATTTACAAAATTGCCACCGCATTTTCAATTGGCGTCGGTTGTTACATAAAACGACGTGTATTCCCCATTTTTTATGCGCGATTTTGTACTAGTGATTGTAGTATTTAAAGATGTTTTCCAAAATTTATGAAAATTATAATTTATTTCTATTTTGAATATTTGTTGACAGTTTGTATCATTAATCAAAATAAATTGTGTGTTTAAACTTTTATCCTATTTTGTAATGATATTTACAATAAAATAATTTCATATTGTTCTTCTGTTCAATGCACGAGTGTAATACTAGTTCTTAGAAATAGAGAGAAGCATAAATGTAGGATGAGGTACGTTCTATTTGGTGGGATTCCTTTTGGGAAGTATGAAGAACGGGTGAAATTGAATTGAAAACGCTAGAAATAACTAAATTCAGGAAACAATAGACGATAAGATCTCAACCCATACCTCATGACGCAAGAACCCAAGATATAGAAATCTTAAACCTTTCCATTGCGAAAACAAGAATTGAGATTGTCGAATGCCACAAAGGTTGTCTAATTCTTTGACAGTTCTATGGTCGAACGCCAAAAAGATTTAAGATATTTAATAAGTTATTGAAGTTCTATGAAAAAAAAAAATGAATCTTCAACCTTTAGAGAGAGTAAAATACTTAATTAATTCAATAATAATCAAAATCTAATGTTTACAATGAATAAAAATAGTTTAATATCCCCAAAACAAAATAACAAACTTACTAGACGCAATTATAGTTCAAAACGAAATAAAATACTAAGAAACATAAAATAACTTAAAATTCAAGAAATCCTAGTTTTGGTTCAACCACGCGATCGTGCAGTTATGAGGCTCATGATCTCGTTGTTATGCGCTGTAGCGCACTGCCTTTTGAATATGTGGTTGAGCGATCGCCCTGTGTGTGGTCTCTCTTTTATTTTTCTTTCTAATCACACATCTCATTTTTCTAAAGTTTGGACGTCAACTCTCTCTCTCTCTCTCTCTCTCTCTCTCTCTCTCTCTCTCTCTCTCTCTCTCTCTCTCTCTCTCTCTCTCTCTCTCCCTGATTATTGTCAAATTTTACGTATTTTAGATAAGCAAATAAATGAAAAATACAATTTTGGGATATAAATTTTGTAATTTAGAGTAAAACTTATAAAAGATTCAATTTTAATTCTTTAACTCTAAATTAATTTTAATTGCTAAAATATTTCATTTATTGAATTGCAGGGAAAAATTGGACAATATTTCAAATTGAATATAAATTTCTTCTCGAAAATTCCTAACCTAATTCGACTAAAGAAATCAAGAATGACACAAAATTATTGGCCCAATTTTCCAACACATATCCATTTCAATATTCAGCAACCCATCTACCTCTCTCAATTATCATCTTTCACTCACCCTAAAAAGCAACTCACAGCCAACCTCCCTCTCAATTCCCTCTACCTCACGTCTCTCTCACCTTCAACCCATTCAGCAGCCTCTCTCCCTTTCACAACTTACAGCCACTCGCCTCCACCGTTTCCCAGCCTCCAACTGAACCGAGCAACACCTTCAACAGCCGCCACCTCTCTCCCTTTCACCACTTCCAGCCTCTGTCTTCCCTCTCAGCCTCCTCTCTCACGCATCGTCCTCTGTCTTCTCTCATCTCAACAACCTGCAATATTCACCAGCCTTCACCAGTCCACTTCACAAAACCCAGCGACCAGCTCTCCTCCTTCACACCTCTGTCTTCCCTTTTCATCACCCAGCAGCCCCTTCTCCCTCACCGCTCAGCAACTACCCTGGACCTGGAGCTACAGCAGTTTCCTCTCGCCAGCAGCTTCACGTAGCAGCACAGCCCAGCAGTCTGGTCGTCTCCTTCCACGCTGCAACACCTTCAGCCGCACCAACACTTCAGCAGCTTCCTCTCGCAGATCCTCTTGGGTTTAAGTGATTTGTTCAAGTTTATAATTTGTTTGGTTGGATTTTTAGTTGTTTTAATTGTTAATTTAAATAATTTTAGACTATTGATGTTAGTTGACTTTTAGATATATTTTAGTTATTGAAATTTTATTCCCGAATTTGAATTTTGTTCGAGTAATGGTTAATTGTTTACTTGATTTTTATTTCGTTAATTTAATTATGTTCGGCTGAGTTATATTTGAGGGGAGTTATTCTTAGCTTCAATGGATATGTTTTAATTCGTTATGGATGAATTCTTGTGATTGATAATAATTAACGAGTGTTTTAAAGTTTCAAATTATTTTACTTTGATTGATGTCGTTGATGTGATATGTATTGAATATGCACATAACATGGTCGACTAAATACCGTAAAATAAATTGATTAATTTTCATACTAATATTTCCAAATTTTATCGATCTCAAGAAATTCATGCTAAATTTATTTGCAAAGCCCAATTGATAGCGAAAGAATAACTCCACTCAAATTTCCCTTTTCATTGCAATTTAATTATATTCTCTTTTTATTCGTTTAAACACAATTGAAATCATAGTTTAAGTTCCGAGTTTAGAAAATATTATGATACCAATAAAATCCCTAGGAAGAATGACCCTGGATTATTGCTAGGCTATAATTTGACCCCTTTATACTTGGAGGGTAGATTTTACATCGAGTCAAGTTTTTGGCGCCGTTGCCGGGGATTAATTTGGTGTTAACTGATTTTTGCTGAATTCTGCTATTTTATTATTATTATTTTGTTCGACTACTATTCTTGATATTGTTCTTTGTTTATGTCCGTTTGGTTTCGAGATAATTCTAAGCGATTAGTAAGATCGAAACCTACTAACCAGTTTTTACTTCTTGAAAATCAGCAGGTAGTAATGGCAAATAATGCAGATCCAAATGAGGCGCCAGTCGTTCGAAGTCTTAGAGACTGTATCTTTCCAACGATGGCAAGCACTCCGTCATGCATAGTGATGCCTGCAAATGCAGCGGTATTCAACTTCAAACTGGGAATGATTGATCATCTACCACGCTTCCATGGGATGCCATCAGAAAGTCCATATCACCACATCCAGGAATTCGAAGGGGTTTGTTTTACTTTTCTTGAAAAAAATTGCACAGAGGAAGTCATTCAACTCAAGCTTTTCCCTTTTTCACTAAAGGATAAAGCTAAGTCGTGGCTTAACTCTTTGAGGCCTAGTTCAATTAAAAATTGGGCAAATATGCGGAAAGAGTTCATTAAAAAGTTTTTTCCACCACAAAGAACCACCGCTATTCAAAGACAAATCATGAATTTTTCCCAAAAGAATAATGAAAATTTTTACACTAGTTGGGAAAAATTCAAAGATTTGTTGTTATCTTGTCCCCATCATGGTTATGAGCAATGGATGTTAACTAAATTCTTTTATGAAGGGCTTAGACCAGAAATGAGACAATTTGTGCAAACCATGAGTAATGGTGACTTCTTTGCAAAAGACCCAAATGAAGTTTTTACATTTTTTGATGATTTAGCTGAAAATGCTCAATCTTGGGATAACATTGATGAGTTTGATAGGGGTGTTACAATAAAAACTGAATTTCCAAAGATTGCATCTGAAAATGGAATTCATTCACTTAGAACAGAGGATGACATAAATGCCCGATTGGCTGTCATCACTCGAAAACTTGAAAATTTGGAAACTCAAAAAGTGAATGAAGTCAATTCCTCTTTCACTATTTTAGAAAAATGTTCAATTTGTGATGATGTACAACATTTAACCTCTGATTGTCCTGCACTTCCCCAACTAAAAGAGATGTATTTTGATCAATCTGTTGCTGTTAATATGATTTCCAAACCTTATTCTAACCCATATTCGAGTACTTATAATCCAGGTTGGAGAAATCATCAAAATTTCAGTTGGAGGAATGATCAAGGAGGAAGCAATAATGTTGGCAACAATGCTGGACCCTCACAACCAACACCATATATGCCACCGCAGAAGAGAAGTGATGTGTTACGGACCCTCGACAATCGGAGTCATAGCAGGCTTGACAGAAAGTTAAGTATTCAAGACAAAATAAAAGTGCAGTCCAGTCAACCATGTTGGAATTGGATGGATAATATATGTTTTTCGAGTAGAAACAGGTTACTGAGCAAGACTCATGGGCAAAAGCCCTTGAGCCCATTGATTTTGGGGCCAAATTCCATCATTTGGAGCTTCAAAACAGCAAGTCAATTATGCAGACGGAAATTAGGGTTTTTGCGTATTTTTAGGTTAAATTTTTTTTTTAATAATTTTTTGACTATTTTAGAATTTTAGTCTAATTAGAATTCTATTTTGAGTCAATTAGCGGCTAGGTTATTTTACTTATTTATATTCCTTTCCATTCATTGTAATTCAGACTTGAGATTTGATTTGATTAAAAACAGTTTTATTGAGGATTCAATAAAAGTTATAGGTGGATTCCTATATTTTTCGAACTTATCAAGAATATTTCTTGTGGCGTTCAAATATCGAACTTATCAAATATTTGCTAAAATATTTGTGGCGTTCAAAACCAGAAACTTATCAAGGAGATTGGGCAATTCCTTGTGGCGTTTCGAAAGTCTTGGTTCTTTATTCCGCATCGTCGAGCCATCGCGTCGTGAATATCGGGTCAAGATTCCACCGTCCATCCACAACCTGGGTTCGGAACTTTCAGGCGTTTCTTCCGCGCTTCGAATCTCATCATCTGGTATCAGAGCTGGACTCCGAATTCAGGTTTTTCTATCCAATTTGATTTTTATGTTTATCATCGAGTCCCATTAGAATCATCCATATCTTGTTGAGTGTTTTGTTTTCAGGTTTTTGTGTTATTCTTGTTCTTGAGTTTGTTGAGTCTTTAATCCAGAAAATCGTTCCAACAAAATTCAAAAGTGTTTATTTTATCTAATTCTTATTCAAATCCTGTACAGTTTGTTTTGTTACATTCGTGTCGAATTTTCGGATATATATTAAAAAAAATTATTTTTTTAATTTAATTTTTTCGAAAATTCATCCATTATTCAAAAAAAAAAAGTCATTCCAAAATTCAAGAACAACTTTCTTGAGTTTCTTTAAAATTCTTGGTATTCATTTCCTTCCAAGTCAATAAAAGTCATTCTTGCTATTTGATGTCTAAATCCTCTTCATTCTTGAATTTTTTTTATCGCCACATAAGGAATGGATTATGATCCGGGTTTTTTATTCTAAACTAGATGTTATGTGGATCATAAGGGGTGCAGTTTGGCGATTGATGGAAAGTGTTTTACTAATTTCATTAGTAGCACTGTGATTGAAAAATTAGGATTGCCCCTTGAACCACACTATAAACCTTATAGGATGACGTGGATGAGGGAGTTTGGAAGTTTCAAAGTAACCAAACAAGTTCTAGTACCTATCACCCAGGGAATGTATAGTGAGGATGTATGGTGTGATGTAGTGCCATTGAAATCTTATCATATTTTATTGGGAAAACCTTGGAGGCGTTGGAGGGAGGCTGTTTATGATAAGAGTATGCACATATACAAATTCCTTAAGAAAGGGAAAACATGCGCACTATATGGGTTGACATTAGAAGAAGCACTAGAAGATTCACGGAGGGTAAGGAAGGAGAGTGAAAAGTGGTATAATAGGAGGCATCATGGGGATAAGGATATTGATAAGAAGGAGGGAGAGTTGAAATTAAAAACAAATAAACAAACTCCAAATTTTGATGAGGAGAAGGTGGAATTGGGAGTTGAGGTTGAAGTTCAAAATTTGAGCTTTGAATTGGTAGATCCACATTTGAATACCGTTCAGGAAGTGCATGAAATTAGTGATAAAAATTTGGAGGTAGAAGATGTGGTTGAATTTGAAAGTAAAATTTTTGAAAAGGTGGTTGAAGATGCAAAGGAAGAACGAGGTGAAGAGGAGGGCCTCATGGTTCTTAAAGAAGAATTGGAGATGGTGATTAATCATGGATACAAGGATCCATACCTTGTACCTCATGAACCTAACATTTCCCTCCCCGTTTTATTTAATTTTGTCTTGCAGGTTAAATGTACTTGGAAATTTGGGCAACACCACCAATGCCCACAGGAGTTTCTACTTCAATCCATCCATGTAACCCAAGTTACAGGATACTATTTGATATGATCCGGACCAGGAATCGAAGGGCAAAGTCGAGACGTCGACAATATGACAGCGATCTACGTGTAAAAGGGAGCAAGTTTCATGTTGGAGTCGAGCCGAGAAGGCGAAAGGAACAAGTCGAGACGAGTGATCGAAGTTATTTGGGCAGAATGATCATTACGGCCGTAACGAAGATCTGTCACGGCCGTAACTATTATAATTACAGCCGTAAAAGTTATTATCACGACCGTAACTCCGCCTCGGGTTCAGATGAAGAATTGAAGAATTCCATATTTACGGCCGTAAGAAAGATGGTCACGGCCCTAAGTCTTAAGAAGAAAGCCTTTTACGGCCGTAAAAGTGTTTATCACGGCCGTAATTGAGGTTTTCCGGATTTTAGGGGATTTTTAATTATTTTCCGTTTTTAATTAATTGTTTGCCTATTTTAGTATTCTAGTTTAATTAGAATTCTATTTTTAGTAAATTAGCGACTAGGTTATTTTGCTTATTTATATTCTTTTCCATTCATTGTAAAGAACAGAAGTTTGATTTTTAGATTAATAAAGTTGAGAGAGTTTTCTCCAATTAAAAGGTTGAGGAGTCCCTTTTGTGTTCTTCGAGAACAAATCCAACTTATCAAATATTGTGAATTATTTGTGGCGTTGAACTTATCAAATATTCGCGAGAATATTTGTGGTGTTTCCAATTTAGAATCTTATCAAGGAAATTGACAAGTCCTTGTGGTGTTTCGAAAACCTTGGATCTCGATTCCGCATCGTCAATTAATTGCGTCGTGAATCTTGGGTCAAGGTCCTATCGTCAATTTTATCTTTCCAGTATTTTAATTCTTGTTATTTTCGTGTCAGATCTGATTTAGATCTTTCCTAGGTTTTAATTATCGTTATTCCGCGTGTTCGACGAGATTCCCCTACTGGGATCTCATCATCTGGTATCAGAGCTTGGATCTATTTCAGATTCTTGCGTTTCTTGATTTTTCTTGATTTTTTTCGTGTTCTTCGCGTTCTTCGTGTCAGTCATAATTTTTTCCAGTTTGATCCATATGAGTCAGTCCCAAAAATTCAAAAGTCTTTTCTTCTTTGTTTTTCGTCCAAATTCAGTTCCCTTTTTTCTGCCATACTCGTAGTTAAATTTTCTGGCAGATTATTAAAAAAAAAAAAAAAATTCGAAAATTCCAAATATTTCCCAAATATTCTGAATTTCCTTGTTCGTGTCTTAAAAATGTCTGATAGAGAGGTTTCCACGTCTTCATCTTCTGTTGGAGACGGGAAACAGCCCAGGGGTGTGAATAGAAAGGATGAACAGGGTAATAATGATATTTCAGTAATGAGGGCACAATTTGAGAGGTTTATGGCTCGAATGGAGAATCGAGGTGCAGAACGTGAACAAAGACCTCGGGATCAATCTCACGATTATTCTCGGGTTAGGAGAGGTAATAGGCGTGAATGTCATGCTAGGTACGGAGATAGGATGAATGAAGGGCCATTAAAGCGAAAGGAGACATCAAAACGGGAGAGTAGTGATCATGTTCACAAAAGGAGGGAGGAAACGACAACCAAAGGTAAAAATAATTCTGATTCCAAGCCTCTTAAGGATAAAAATATTAAGTGCTTTAAATGTTTGGAACGGGGTCTCATTGCACTTGATTGTCCACGTAAGAAGGATAGGTGTGATAGTAAAGGGGCTAAAAGTGTTGTGGTGGATGAGTCAATTATTGATAGGCATGCTCTTAGCATTAAGCGTAAGGCGAATGTTTTGGAAAATGTGGATGGGCAAAGGGATAATATTTTTCGCACTAGATGCTTAGTGGATGAAAAAGTTTGTAGCTTGGTGATTGACGGGGGAAGTTGTACTAATGTAGTTAGTACAATGTTGGTGGAAAAATTAGGCTTACCTTTAACGAAACATCCAACGCCTTATAAATTACAATGGTTGGCTGAGTCAGGGGAAGTTAAGGTGAAGAGACAGGCCTTGGTGACATTTTCTTTGGGTGGGTATTTGGATTAGGTAATTTGTGAAGTGGTGCCAATGCAAATTAGTCACATACTGTTGGGGAGACCTTGGCAACATGAAAGGGCTGTACTACACGATGGGTATACGAATAGATACAGCCTGGTAAAAGGGGGAAAAAGTTTACTCTAATGCCATTATCTCCAACTGAAGCCTTGAAAGATCAATTGAAGGTGAAAAGTGAGTTTGAGGGGAAAAATAAGAGAGTTGAGGCCACGACCTCAGAAAGAAGAGAGGGAGTGGAAATTAAAGAAACAAGAGTTGAGGCCACGACCTCAGAAAAAGGAGAGACTGAGTGCAAAAACCAAAAGAAAAGAGAGTCTACCACAAAAATGAGTCTATTTGCACTTACTCACGCTAACAAACCCCTCCCTAGTTCTTTAAAATCTGTTTTACAGGTGCCGAAGTCAAACCTTGAACTTAAGGCGGGAAAGAAATTCATTGGCAAAAATGAGCAGCCCAAAATTCTAAGGGATCGCACAGAGCTTAAACATGATCATCGAGTTCAGAAAAGCAGGAGGAGTTTGAAAAGTCGACCAAAAATGGATTCGAGGTCGAATCCTTTTCAAGAGAGGGAGTATGATATGATCCGGACCAGGCATCGAAGGGCAAAGTCGAGACGTCGACAATATGACAGCGATCTACGTGCAAAAGGGAGCAAGTTTCATGTTGGAGTCGAGCCGAGAAGGCGAAAGGAACAAGTCGAGACGAGTGATCGAAGTTATTTGGGCAGAATGATCATTACGGCCGTAACGAAGATCTGTCACGGCCGTAACTATTATAATTACGACCGTAAAAGTTATTATCACGGCCGTAACTCCGCCTCGGGTTCAGATGAAGAATTGAAGAATTCCATATTTACGGCCGTAAGAAAGATGGTCACGGCCCTAAGTCTTAAGCAGAAAGCCTTTTACGGCCGTAAAAGTGTTTATCACGGCCGTAATTGAGGTTTTCCGGATTTTAGGGGATTTTTAATTATTTTCCGTTTTTAATTAATTGTTTGCCTCTTTTAGTATTCTAGTTTAATTAGAATTCTATTTTTAGTAAATTAGCGACTAGGTTATTTTGCTTATTTATATTCTTTTCCATTCATTGTAAAGAACAGAAGTTTGATTTTTAGATTAATAAAGTTGAGAGAGTTTTCTCCAATTAAAAGGTTGAGGAGTCCCTTTTGTGTTCTTCGAGAACAAATCCAACTTATCAAATATTGTGAATTATTTGTGGCGTTGAACTTATCAAATATTCGCGAGAATATTTGTGGCGTTTCCAATTTAGAATCTTATCAAGGAAATTGACAAGTCCTTGTGGTGTTTCGAAAACCTTGGATCTCGATTCCGCATCGTCAATTAATTGCGTCGTGAATCTTGGGTCAAGGTCCTATCGTCAATTTTATCTCTCCAGTATTTTAATTCTCGTTATTTTCGTGTCAGATCTGATTTAGATCTTTCCTAGGTTTTAATTTTCGTTATTCCGCGTATTCGACGAGATTTCCCGACTGGGATCTCATCACTATTGGTCATCCCTCTGGCATGGAAGCAATAATTTTCCGTTTGATCCAGGAGGTGAAGTGAAACAATAGGAACAAAGCTATGATTCAGGGCGAATCATCCTAAAGAAGGAGGGTATGATGTGTTCCGGACCCTCGACAATCGGAGTCATAGCAGGTTTGACAGAAAGTTAAATAATCAAGCCAAAATAAAAGTGCAGTCCAGTCAACCATGTTGGAATTGGATGGATAATATATGTTTTTCGAGTAGAAACAGGTTACTGAGCAAGACTCATGGGCTAAAGCCCTTGAGCCCATTGATTTTAGGGCCAAATTCCATCATTTGGAGCTTCAAAACAGCAGGTCAATTATGCAGATGGAAATTAGGGTTTTTGCGTATTTTTAGGTTAAATTTTGTTTTTAATAATTTTTTGCCTATTTTAGAATTTTAGTCTAATTAGAATTCTATTTTGAGTCAATTAGCGGCTAGGTTATTTTACTTATTTATATTCCTTTCCATTTATTGTAATTCAGACTTGAGATTTGATTTGATTAAAAACAGTTTTATTGAGGATTCAATAAAAGTTATAGGTGGATTCCTATATTTTTCGAACTTATCAAGAATATTTCTTGTGGCGTTCAAATATCGAACTTATCAAATATTTTCTAGAATATTTGTGGCGTTCAAAACCAGAAACTTATCAAGGAGATTGGGCAATTCCTTGTGGCGTTTCGAAAGTCTTGGTTCTTTATTCCGCATCGTCGAGCCATCGCGTCGTGAATATCGGGTCAAGATTCCACCGTCCATCCACAACCTGGGTTCGTAACTTTCCGGTGTTTCTTCCGCGCTTCAAATCTCATCAAGAAGTCTGGAAGACCAAATCCAACAATTCATGCAAAGTCAAGCTGCCATCAACAATCAAAACTCTCAGGCCATTAATGACATTCGATCTCAACTTACAAAGCTTACTACCCAGGCAAGTGCAACAGAAAAAGGTATGTTTCCAGCTCAACCAATGCCAAATTCTCAAACTCAATACAATGGGGGGGTCGATGAATCCAATCTAAGACATGTGAAAGCAGTAACTACCTTGAGAAGTGGTAAGCAAATCCAAGTTCCTGAACCTAAAGAGAACTTGGTGGGTAAGCAAGCCGAACCTCCTGTTGATGATACTGTGTTAAAATCTCTATCTGATGTTCAGGAACCACCTAGGCCAATAGTAGGTGCACCCCCTGCCCCTTTTCCTCAAAGATTACAACCTGGTAATAAGACCAGAAATCAAACAGAAATTCATGAGATTTTTAAGCAAGTTAGGGTAAATATTCCTCTGTTAGATGCAATTCAACAAGTCCCTGCTTATGCTAAATTTCTTAAGGATTTGTGTACAGTAAAGAGGAAGTTAGCTGTTAAGAATAAGTCCTTTTTAACTGAACAAGTGAGTTCTATCATACAATGCCAAACTCCTCAAAAATTTAAAGATCCTGGTTCTCCAACCATTGCTTGTATGATAGGAACCACTCGTATTGGTCATGCCTTGCTAGATTTAGGTTCAAGTGTGAATCTTTTGCCCTTTAGTGTGTATACACAACTTGGTCTAGGTGAACTTAAGTCTACCCCCATGATTTTACAATTAGCAGATAGATCTGTTAAGATGCCTAGAGGAATAATTGAGGATGTTTTGGTTCAAGTCGATAAATTCTATTACCCAGTTGATTTTGTTGTTATTGATGTTCAAAGTACACCTAAAACTTTTCCTCAAATCCCTGTTATTCTTGGTAGACCATTCCTTGCAACTTCAAATGCTTTGATAAATTATAGGAGTGGTATTTTAAAGTTGACTTTTGGCAATATGTCTTTGGAACTTAACATTTTCAATGCTTGTAGGCAACCAAAAGATTTTGATGAAGTGCAGGAAGTTAATATGCTGGAAGAGCTGCTAGTTGAGTTAGAAGATCCTAATGAGCAACTTGAGCAGAATCTCGAATTGGACAGCATTCAAGACCCTTCAAAAGGTGTCACAACAACAGTTGTAAGAGCTTGGCAGCCAAACATTGAGCCTCTAAATGTTAGCCAGACACCCATGCAAACATCAGCAGAGAAGATGCCAACTCTGGAGCTTAAACCTCTTCCGTCGGAACTAAAGTATGCATTCTTGGGACCTAATGAATCATACCCTGTGGTAATCTCTTCTACTCTTACTTGTGATCAGGAAAATATGTTATTGAAAGTGTTGAATGATCATAGATCTGCAATAGGTTGGACTATAGCTGATATTAAGGGAATTAGTCCTTTAGTGTGCACTCATAGAATTTTTCTAGAAGAAAATGCTAATCCCTCAAGGGAATCTCAAAGAAGGCTAAATCCTAATATAAAGAGGTTGTTAAAAATGAAGTTTTAAAATTACTTGATGTAGGTATTATTTATCCTATTGCAGATAGCAAGTGGGTAAGTCCTACTCAAGTAGTTCCTAAGAAAACTGGGGTTACTGTTGTTGAAAATGAACAGGGGGAAATGATAACTAAAAGGGTACCCACTAGTTGGAGAATGTGCATAGATTATAGGAAATTGAATTCCATGACCAGAAAAGACCACTTTCCTTTACCATTTTTAGATCAAGTGCTTGAAAGAGTTGCTGGACATTCATTCTATTGTTTTTTGGATGGTTTTTCAGGCTATCATCAAATTGAAATAGCATTAGAAGACCAAGAAAAAACTACTTTTACTTGCCCTTTTGGGACTTTTGCTTTTAAAAGAATGCCTTTTGGTCTTTGTAATGCCCCAGCAACCTTTCAAAGATGCATGCTTAGCATATTCAGTGACATGATAGAAAACTTTTTGGAAGTATTTATGGATGATTTCTCTGTGTATGGTGATTCATTTGATGATTGCCTAACAGATTTGAAAGTTGTTTTATGCAGGTGTGAAGATAAGCAACTTCTCCTTAATTGGGAGAAATGTCATTTCATGGTAACAAGAGGAATTGTTTTAGGTCATATAATTTCTTCTAAAGGCGTGGAAGTAGATAAGGCAAAAGTAGATTCAGTTTCTAGTTTGCCTATTCCTTCAAGTGTAAAAGACGTTCGATCATTTTTAGGCCATGCAGGTTTTTATAGGAGGTTCATAAAAGATTTTAGTATCATAGAAAAACCTTTGAATACACATTTGATGCATGATACAAAATTTTTTTGGACTAATGAATGCACTGCAGCTTTTGAACATTTAAAAAAGGCACTCACCACTGCACCCATAGTTAGATCACCTGATTGGTCTCTACCTTTTGAATTAATGTGTGATGCAAGTGATATAGCTGTAGGAGCAGTGCTTGGCCAGAGGAAAGGTAAGGAACCTTATGTAATCTACTATGCTAGCAGAACTTTGAATCAAGCTCAATTGAATTACACAACTACCAAAAAAGAGCTGCTAGCAATAGTTTTTGCACTGGAAAAATTTCGAACTTATCTTATTGGGACCCCTGTTACTATCTTTATTGATCATTCTGCTCTTAAGTATTTGTTCACAAAGAAAGATGCTAAACCTAGACTCATTCGATGGATTTTGTTATTGCGGGAATTTGACATCACAATTAAGGATAAAAAAGGGGTGGAAAATGTTATCGCTGATCATTTATCCCGATTAAATTCTGAAAATTCAAAAGTTTCTCACCCTTTGAATGACTCATTTCCCAATGAACAGTTATTTAGCTTGAATATTGTTCCATGGTTTGCTGACTTGGTTAATTATCTTGTTACAGGTCATATGCCCTCAAATTGGAGTGTCCAAGACAAAATGAGGATGAAAGGTATTGCAAGGAACTTCTTCTATGATGATCCATACTTATTCAAATATTGCGCTGATCAAATTATAAGAAGATGTGTTCCTGATGATGAGGTACAACAAATTCTTACTTTCTGTCATTCTCATGCTTGCGGGGGCAATTTTTCTTCGCAGAAAACAGCTGCTAAGGTACTTCAATGTGGTTTTTATTGGCCTAGTTTATTTAAGGATGCTCATACCTTTTGTAAAAATTGTGAAGCATGTCAGAAACTTGGTAGTATCAGCCATAGGAATATGATGCCATTAGCTCCAATCCTTGTTCTTGAAATTTTTGATTGTTGGGGATTAGATTTTATGGGTCCTTTTCCCCCTTCTTTTGGATATCTTTATATATTGGTAGCTGTTGATTATGTTTTAAAATGGGTAGAGGCTATTCCATGTAGAACAAATGACCATAAAGTTGTGCTCAAGTTTTTGAAAGAACATATTTTTTCTAGGTTTGGTATGCCTAAGGCCATAATTAGCGATGGAGGAACACATTTTTGTAATAAACCTTTTGAAACTCTGTTAAAGAAATGTGGCATTAGGCATAAGATTTCCACTCCCTATCACCCTCAAACTAATGGTCAAACTGAATTAGCCAACCGGAAATTTAAAGGCATTTTGACAAAAACAGTTAATCCAAATAGAAAAGATTGCGCTATAAAATTGGATGATGCTTTATGGGCCTATAGGACTGCCTTTAAAACTGTTCTTGGAATGTCTCCTTATAGAATTGTATTTGGTAAACCTTGTCACTTTCCGGTTGAAATAGAACATAAAGCTTATTGGGCAATCAAAACACTCAACTTTGACTTAGATCAAGCTGGTGAATTTAGGAAATTGAAATTGAATGAGTTAGATGAATTACGTTTGGAAGCATATGAGAATGCAAAATTTTCAAAAGAGAAAATGAAAGTTTTTCACGATAAGAGAATTTTTAGAAAATCATTCTTCCCTTCTCAGAAAGTATTGCTGTATGACTCTAAGCTTCATCTTTTTCCTAGTAAGTTGAGAACTAAATGGATTGGTCCTTACATTGTGCAAACTGTTTACCCTTATGGAGCAGTTGAAATCTTGGATCCAAAAACTGGTACTGTTTTTAAAGTTATTGGACAACGTCTAAAACCATTTTTGGATAATTTTTCTGCTGAAGTTAATGAACTACCTCTGCTGGACCCTGATTCCAGCGACTGATTTTCTTGGAACTAACTTTTATTATCATGTATATATTTTATTTTCTTTTTGCAGATTTTATTCTTTTCTTCATTTTTTTAGTTTTTCATTCTTGAATAATTGCTCATGTGCATAGGCCTCCTCTCAGGTACACTCTTCTCCTTTGGCTTGATTTAATGTTGAGTTGTGTCTATTAATCACTGTTCATTTTTCTTCTCTTTGAGTCATTGAGGACAATGCCTGATTTTAGTTGGGGGGAGAGAAACTCAAATGTACTTGTTGCATTAATTCTTTTGTGATAGTTGAGCATTAAAATTGAGTACATCTTGAGTCTTGAGTTATATCTTTGTTATTCTGTAAAGACCTCCCTCCTAAAAAAAATTTATGCGCGAATTTAAGCCTTGTGGTAAGATGGATAGTCAACACATACAACTAGAGCTCTCTCAAGTTTAAGTAATTTTATTTATTCATCATGAGAGTTGAGTGATTGGTAGTTTTCTTATATTGCCCTTGTTTGATATTGCTACTTCCATTGGGCATCATTACACGGATTGTGGATTGTTAGTGGTTTATACTTAAGAAACGATGAAGGTCAATGTCAAATAAAAATTTGATCCTTTGAAACTAACCTTATCATCTTCTCTTCCCATCACAAATCCCTTCATATCCACAAAATTTCTTAATAGCCACAAATCCCTTTCATCTATTTCACATTAAAGATGACATTACATCCAGACATTGCTTCCATAAATACATAACCTTGTTTCTACTTTCAAGTATAAGTGAGATGATTATTTTTGCTCCATTTTTGAAGAAAAAATGTTCAGTGCATGAAAAAGAAAGAAAAGTGGAGTTAGAAAGTATTTGACAGTCATTGAGACTAGAGGAGAATGTTGAAGAATTATTTGAGAGGATTTCAGTTTTAAAAAAAAGGGAAAAAGAAAAAAAAAATAGAAAGAAAAGGGAGACGTATTGAAGAGAAAGTAAAGGATGTGAAGAAGAAAGTAAGCTTTAAGTGTGACTAAAAGTGAACATTATTATCCTTGCTTATATTTTGGAAGTCCTCAATTTCTACTCACTTCTTTTATTTCCTTATCCTATTCAAAAAAAAAAAAAAATGCTACCATTGCGACTTATACTTCCATTGGAATTTATTATTCTACTATTATCATTGGAACATTAAACCTTTTCTTCCACCACTCCTCATCAGTTCCCTTGATAACACCATCATAACCTTTACATTGATATTGACATTTTGATCTTAAGTAGGCTTGTGGTAAGAACGGTTGAGTCCCAATGGTTTTGAGCTTTTCATGAGGTCAATATTTGCATTGCTGTCATCCACATATATATGGCCTTTATTGAATGCTTGAGTGATCAATTTTCAAACTCCATTAGTGACCCCCTAACCAGTTCAGCAACATAATACACATACCCGTGAGTATATGGAGTTTATACTTAGCTTGAGTGAACACTCGACACTGTATGTTTTGGGGTTAGTGGTTTGATGGATCGGCTTAAAACACACACACACACAAAATTTTGGGAACGTTTTTATAGACTAATTTGGATATAATGCTTGATCTCTTGATTTTGTGAAGTTGCTGTGCTCGACTATTTAAATTCATTCTTGACTTTACAATTGAAGTTTTTCATTAAGCTAGTCATATTTTTAATTCGCTTGAATTGCTAGAGACTAGAAAAAAGCTAGTTGGGGAGTGTGATTATTGTCCAATTTTACATATTTTAGATAGGCAAATAAATGAAAAATACAATTTTGGGATATAAATTTTGTAATTTAGAGTAAAACTTATAAAAGATTCAATTTTAATTCTTTAACTCTAAATTAATTTTAATTGCTAAATATTTCATTTATTTAATTGCAGGGAAAAATTGGACAATATTTCAAATTGAATATAAATTTCTTCTCGAAAATTCCTAACCTAATTTGACTAAAGAAATCAAGAATGACACAAAATTATTGGCCCAATTTTCCAGCCCATATCCATTTCAATATTCAGCAACCCATCTACCTCTCTCAATTATCATCTTTCACTCACCCTAAAAAGCAACTCACAGCCAACCTCCCTCTCAATTCCCTCTACCTCACGTCTCTCTCACCTTCAACCCATTCAGCAGCCTCTCTCCCTTTCACCACTTACAGCCGCTCGCCTCCACCGTTTCCCAGCCTCCAACTAAACCGAGCAGCACCTTCAACAGCCGCCACCTCTCTCCCTTTCACCACTTCCAGACTCTGTCTTCCCTCTCAGCCTCCTCTCTCACGCATCGTCCTATGTCTTCTCTCATCTCAACAGCCTGCAATATTCACCAGTCCACTTCACAAAACCCAGCGACCAGCTCTCCTCCTTCACACCTCTGTCTTCCCTTTTCATCACCCAGCAGCCCCTTCTCCCTCACCGCTCAGCAACTACCCTGGACCTGGAGCTACAGCTGTTTCCTCTCACCAGCAGTTTCACGTAGCAGCACAGCCCAGCAGTCCGGTCGTCTCCTTCCACGCTGCAACACCTTCAGCCGCACCAACACTTCAGCAGCTTCCTCACGCAGAGCCTCTTGGGTTTAAGTGATTTGTTCAAGTTTATAATTTGTTTGGTTGGATTTTTAGTTGTTTTAATTGTTAATTTAAATAATTTTAGACTATTGATGTTAGTTGACTTTTAGATATATTTTAGTTATTGAAGTTTTATTCCCGAGTTTGAATTTCGTTCGAGTATTGGTTAATTGTTTACTTGATTTTTATTTCGTTAATTTAATTATGTTCGGCTGAGTTATATTTGAGGGGAGTTATTCTTAGCTTCAATGGATATGTTTTAATTCGTTATGGATGAATTCTTGTGATTGATAATAATTAACGAGTGTTTTAAAGTTTCAAATTATTTTACTTCGATTGATGTCGTTGATGTGATATGTATTGAATATGCACATAACATGATCGACTAAATATCGTAAAATAAATTGATTAATTTTCGTACTAATATTTCCAAATTTTATCGATCACAAGAAATTCATGCTAAATTTATTTGCAAAGCCCAATTAATAGCGAAAGAATAACTCCACTCAAATTTCCCTTTTCATTGCAATTTAATTATATTCTCTTTTTATTCATTTAAACACAATTGAAATCATAGTTTAAGTTCCGAATTTAGCAAATATTATGATACCAATAAAATCCCTAGGAAGAATGACCCTGGATTATTGCTAGGCTATAATTTGACCCCTTTATACTTGGAGGGTAGATTTTACATCGAGTCACTCTCCCGCTCTCTCTCTCTCTCCTTTTTCTGAGGTAGTGGCACCGACTCTTATTTTTTTCCTCAAACTCACTCTTTAGTTTTAGTTGATCTTGATGAACATGCATTGGTGACAATGGAACAAGAATGAACTTTCTCTCACCTTTCACAAAACTGTATCGATTCTTAAAACCATCATGTACCACCGACCTATCATTCTCAACCAAGATAGCACTACCAACATTGGTGCAACTTCCCCCATCAATCACCATACTACACATCTTATTGTTTGTAAGGGACCTAGCATGGAAAAGAGCATCTCTCTGCTCATCCACATCTTTCGCCTTAGTTCTAGTATACTAAGAGCATGCTTATTAACGAGATATTCACCTACTACAGCATATATTGAATCATCACTATCAATAGCATCCTCTAATTCAGGCATTCCTTCAAATTTATACTCATACATAACTTCCCTATTGCGTATAAGCATTAACTTTTTATTTTGACATTGTGAAGCAATGTGCCTAAAGCCCAAACAACGAAAAACATTTAATATTTCTCTCCTTAGTAGATTGAGAATCATAATTATAGTTTCCTTCAGATGTTGGTTCCTCCGTCCCTTTAGATGGTTCAAGCTTTTCCTTTGGAACATAATCTTCATTGCTTTCCCATTTTGGTTGTAAACTGGGATAAGAGCCCGGGGAATGCCTTGCCCTGCCCCCTTTTATTTCAATTGTCTTTCAACCTTCATACTTCATAGTCATGTGCACCATGTCCTCCAACTCCACATAATGATGTAGCTCAATCACGTTGGCTATGTCCCTATTCAATCCACTCAAAAAATTTAGCCATTGTAGCCTCCATATCCTCCAATACATTATCCCTAATCGTAGCGATCTCCATATCCTTACTGTAATCCTCTACACCTCAAGATCAATTTTTTTCATTGGAATGATGGTATTACCATCTTGATATTCTTGAGGTTTTCATTCACTTCATCCTTATCACCATGATTTCTTCTATACCCCCTTTCACGTCTCTCTCCTCTATCCCTCATTTTTTCCACACTAGCCACAGAAGATTGAACATTGTCCCTCTCACTTCCTACTCCCTCATCATCAAGCCCAATTTTATACCTAGGGTTATTTTCCCACCTATTTTCCCTCCTAACTATGGGGACTGTTTGAGATTGCTCCCTACGCAAGTGGACAATATTCGCCTCATGTCTATCCATCATAAGCATAAGTTCTCAAATTGCTTCTGCATGGCTGTCATCACGTTTGATTGTTTGTTGTCACCCATTGATAATGATGATGATCCCTTCCTATCAGACATGGTTAGTTATCAGAAAAAATAAAGTCCCTCACGTGATTTTACTCTCGTGTATCACTTTATTTGGCTTTTTCCCTCGATAATAAGCTCACTATTCTTACCTTTTTCCTCTGTTTTCCCCTTTTCCATATTTTCCAAGAACCAATCAAGGACTCAAAATTAATGGCAATGGAAGACATGAAGGAGAATTTGATTGAAAAATTTTCAAGAATTTCCAAGAAAGTGGTTCTTGAAATTTTCGAAATTATTTTTTAATTTTCTGCAATTTTCAAATTTTTTTGCTCCAAAATTCAACTACGAATATAGCAAAACAAACGAAAACTAATCTGGATAAAAAAAAAAGAGTAATATAACAAATTTTGAATTTTTCTAGATACTTCTCTAGATCAAAGACTCAAAAATGATGAAGAATGCAAAATAGCAATAAAAACAAGAACCTGAATTTAGATCCAAGCTCTGATAACAGATGATGTGATTCCTTTTGAGAAGCATGATGAACCTGAATTTGGATCCAAGCTTTGATAACGGATGATGTGATTCCTTTTTGGGAAGCACAACGAACTCGCAGAATTGATTATGAAGAACCCCCGTAAAGTTCCAAATTCAGGTTTGAATAAATGGTAACATGAAGAACCCGGCTTCACGACACAAGAACCTAAGGTATATTAAATCTTAAACTCATTGAGATGCGAAAACAAGAATCAACATGGGGAATCCCACAATGATTGTCCAAGCCTTTGATAAGTTCAAACAAATAAATGGAAACCTTTATGTGTATTGAATCACTCAATAAATTGTTTAATATTAAAAACTTACTATTATAATGAATAAAAATAGAATATAAAGAAGTAAAGACGACCTAAGACTAGGTTATCCACAATTAGGCCAAACAAAACGGAAAACAGTAATTAAAACGGAAAATAACTAAAATTCCCGAAAACCATAATTCGGTAGAAGTTATCACTAGCGCGATCGCGTAGTTGCTGAAATGTGCATTCTGATGTCACGTGGTCACCTAGGAATTTCAAAGCGTGATTGCTTAGGTCTTTTCCTGAAGCCCATGGTCCTTTTTACTTCAACTTGATTCTTGGCTTGTCTTGGCTTGATCACTTGCTTTAGCCTTGAATACTCATCCAACAAGCTATGCTTGACTCGTATTCCTTCGATCATGCAAGTTGAAGTTTCGTTTGACTTGAATAATTGATCTTCTTGTCAAGCCCACTATGATTCTCATCATTCCCTCTTGGATGAAACAAAAATCTTTGCTTCCAGGATTAACCAATAGTACTCCATTACTTGGATTACATGAACGGATCAAAACGTGAACTCCCTGGGACATAGGTGGTGTGGCTCAAGCCCCCAATTATAATTGACCTACAAAAAAGATTTAAGCAAAATAGAGTGAGAAATGTTAGTTTCACCAAGTATAAGATATGAATCCTTGTACTCATGGCGTATCATCTCCAACTCCTCTTCCCTACCAACAAGACTCTTCTCTTCACCTCCCTCAATCTTTTCAACTTTGTGCTCAATTCTCTCTATTTGTTTCCCTTTCAAACTTAACCACCTCATCTAACTCCCCATTTTCATGCTCAACCGCCTCTTCTAAGTTTTTAGACTCAACCACCTCTTCCAAGTTATCATTCTTCTATTCATGCACCCCCTCATCACTACTCAAGTTTTGATTCAATATCAATTTTCAACTAACCATCTTCTACCTCATTTTTCAATTTTCTCTCCTCCTTCTCAACATCCCTACCTTGAGGTTCTACTTGCAACTCAACTACAATCTCAATTTCACTCTCCTCCTTTTGCAATTTAACCGTTGACTCTCTTTCTCTCTCCCTCTTAGCTTCTTCTTCTTCTTCTTCTTCCTTCTGTGCAATCATCTCCTCTTTTAGATGTTATAATGTCTCTACCATTTTATTTAATATATCCCCTAAACTAGGAAAAACATCACTCTCTACTTCCGCTCATCCCCAATTCTAACCATAGGATCAGAATCACGCCTATATTGCCTCCTAGCATTAGGGCTTGTTTAAGATTTCCCCTTCTACAATTCAGCAATAATTGCATCCTGTTTATCCAACCTGATCTTAGCTTCATCAACCTAACTTTCCCAAGCCCTCCACTCGGGGTCTATACTTCTATTCCCTTTATATGAAGATCTTTCCCTAAATTAGACATTTTTTAATGGAATGTGGAATGAAAAGGAATAATTCGACCCACAAAGGATTATGAAATACTCAATGACACAATGAAGAACGAAACTTGCGAATTCAAGAATGTCAAGAATTAAAGAAATTCAATGTGGTTCTTGAATTTTAAGAATTATCTCCTTTTTTTTTAATTTTTTGAATATTTATGAATTTTCAAAAAAAAAAAAAATTAAAAAATATTTTTTGTCAAAAATCCCACTACGACGCTGGCAAAACAAACAAATTTTAATTTGGACGCTAAATGAACAAAATAACAACTTTTGAATTTTTTGGATACTTTTTTAGACCAAAGACTCACAAATATGAAGCACAAGGCTCAACCAAAAAAAGATATTAATTATTCTATATGGTAGATTCTATGAAAAATAGTGTAATAGCGAGTTAAATGCCCCAATTGCCATCATACTATTGCAAAGTTTTCCCAAATGCCATTGGACTTTAAATTGTATCTGAAGTGCCATTACACTTTAAGATTGGAACTCTCATTGCCACCATACTACTTCAAAGATTCTTCAAATGCCATTGAACTTTAAATGTCATTTGGTATGTCATTGAATTACTAAAAGGGTATCCCATTTACCACTTCCTTTAAAATTGTTTATTAAATATTTTTTTGTTTGTTTCATTATTGTAGATGAATTTATTCATAATTTTTTTTTTGTTGAATCAATAAATAATGTTCTCTTAATTGTTGAAAATATGTTTGTGTAGATTCTTTCAATGATTTTTTTTTTTTTTTTGGGTAGAAATGGGTTGTTCATATTATTCGAGCATTTCTTCTAGAAAAGTAATATTTTCTATTATTAATATTTTGTGAAAATAAAATTATTTAAAATAAAAAAAATATATTTATATAGGTTCTTTCAAGAGTTTTTTTTTTTAATAGAATCGAGTTGTCTAATTGAGTATTTCTTCTAGAAAAATAATATTTATCTATCCTTAATATTTTATGAAAAGAGAATTTGCAATGATGTTAGATTTTTAAAATATAAATAATTTCAAAGGAATTATTGCATTATTGGAAATGGATAAGAAATAATTAGAATTATCTTTTGGAAGTTATTGTAAATGAATTTATTGCATTTCTTCTTTTAGAAAATTAATTTAAATCGAATATAATTCTAAATATCATTATTAGTGGATTTATTGTCGAAAGAAATGCTTGATTAATTAGGATAATACAAATTTCTATAAAAAAATTCATTAGAAGAATCTAATGAATTACGTCATTATATATGCAAATTAATTTGTGTGTTGGCTATCTAAAATTAATATGCTTGAGTTTTTCTAAAACATTTGAGTCCTATCTTCTTTAGAAAGTATTTCACATACTATTAGAAATCAACATAAATGCTTAAATGGAAAATAAAATAAATCAACAACACATTAGCAAAGAATAAAATTGGTTTTGAAATGTCAGGGATTTTGTATTCTTTTTGTATATACTAGCTTGAGCATGTGCGTTGCACATGAGATACATGTAATAAAGCATTTGATAACGTTCAAAACAGAATTCTATAATTGTTACCAGTTCCACATGATAATTAAACACCCTAAATACAATCGAGCATTTCTTTCGACAATAAATTTACAATAACTTCCAAAAGATAATTCTAATTATTTCTTCTCCATTTCCAATAATGCAATAATTCCTTTGAAGTTATTTATATTTTAAAAATCTAACATCATTGTAAATAATTCTCTTTTCATAAAATATTAAGGATAGATAAATATTATTTTTCTAGAAGAAATACTCAATTAATTTGGACAACTCGATTCTATTAAAAAAAAACTCATTGAAAGAACCTATATAAATATAGTTTTTATTTTAAATAATTTTATTTTCATAAAATATTAATAATAGAAAAAATTTCTTTTCTAGAAGAAATGCTCGAATAACATGAACCCATTTCTACCAAAAAAAAAAATCATTGAAAGAATCTACATGAACATATTTTCAACAATTATTAATATTTTCATAATAAAGAGAACATTATTTATTGATTCAACAAAAAAAATTATGAATAAATTCATCTACAATAATGAAACAAACAAAAAAATATTTCATAAAAAATTGAAACAATTTTAAAGGAAGTGGTAAATGGGATACCCTTTTAATAGTTCAATGGCATGCCAAATGACATTTAAAGTTCAATGGCATTTGAAGAATCTTTGAAATAGAATGGTGGCAATGAGAGTTCAAATCTTAAAGTACAATGGCGCTTCAGATACAATTTAAAGTTCAATGACATTTGAGAAAACTTTGCAATAATACGATGGCAATTGGGGCATTTAACTCGTGTAATAGCAATCGACGGTACATGGAAATTATAAGCATGACGGAAGAAAGGATGAGCGCTTACTTAAACACATGGAATCTAATTATGATAGAAAACCCTGAATTCAGAGTCCAACTCTGATACCAATTGATGTGATTCATTTTGGGAAGCACGATGAACACGTGGAAATTGAAATGCTTGAAAGAACTAAATTTAGGAACAATAGACAATAAGATCTCAACCTAAACCTCAAGACGCAAGAACCAAAGATGTAGAAATCTTAAATCCTTCCGATGTGAAAACAAGAACTTGGATTGCCAAACATCACAAATGTTGCATAATCATTTGATAAGTTCCATGGTCAAACACTACAAAGATTTAGAATCATCGATAAGTTCTTGAATCTATGAAGAACAATGAAAAAGGAAATCATCAACCTTTAGAGACAGTAAAACACTCATTTAATTCAATAATAATCAAAATATAACGTTTACAATGAATGAGAATAGTTTAAATATCCCCAAAAATGAAATAACAAACTTAGTAGCCGTAATTATAATTCAAAACGAGATAAAATATTAAGAAACGAAAAATAGCATAAAATTAGCAAAACCTTAGTTTCGATTCAACCACACGATCGTGCTTATAAGGTTCGCGATTGCGTGATTATGCATTGTAGCGTACTCTCTTTTGAATATGCAGTCACGCGATCGCCCGGTGTGTTCCTCCAAGCGATCACGTGGAGGACTTTTTGTCATGTTTGCCCAATTTCGTCCTTTGATCTGAACTTTGGCTTCCACCAATCTTCATTAGTTTTGGGCCTTCTTTTATCGCTCTTTGTTTGTTCTTTTGAGCCACTAAACTTGTTCTTGAAGTCTCATCCCCTGTAACTTGATGAATCCCTATCTTGCATCACATCACTATTCAAATTCATTTTATTTGTTTGTGCTTATAAAGAGAGAAGGTAAAAATATGAAACCAGTTGTAGATAAGATATAAATCTTTCAGCTGGGGAAGATAAATTTGTTTATAGGAATTCATGCAAGTATTTTGAAAGCTAAAATTCACTTTGAACTTATTTAATTTTCAAATATATTTGAATATTTAAGTAAAAACGTCATTTTACAAAAATTAGGTAATTTTTACTATTAAAATAAATAAATTTAGGTAGTTAAGGAATTATATGATGTAACTATGGTCTATGTAACGTATATCTAAAGGAATTAGAAAAACTAACAGTTTCATATACATAATCCATAACAACAATGGCCACCATTCATGACAAGTAATTTTACATCCTAAAATGTTCAAACAAATAGTTAGATTCTAAGACTGCTATTTTGAGACTAATTACCATCACGGAGGCATTTAAGAGTAACTAGTGTCAGCACTTGCAGTGGTTTTTGTGTAGTATAGTCTAACGTGCCCTGTTATGTTCATATGTAGTAAATGTTTTGATAAGAGCAGTAAAGAATTAAAAAATATATATAATAGTTCCTTATATCAATAGAATAGGTTCAAAATAAATACTTTCATTAAGTAGACAAATGTACACCTAACATTGAAATGGAACTAATATCGTGTTTGATAGGTGCCACAATAATATCTGCTTGACAATAGATAGAATTCCAAAATCCCCATACAAATTCTATCTAACAGTTCCAAAAGATAGCATCAGTGCCTTTCATTTCTCTACATGATGTACCTAGATGGAGGATAAATTTGATTAATAATATCACCTAGAGCATTCCTTCAAGAAAGGGTTATTGACTATGCTTTAACAGGCTGGTGCGTTTCTCCACACCATTGATGAAAAAAATACCAGATAAGCAAAAAAAAATTCCCAGCTCTATCACTTCTAGGTTTTCTGAAGATAATGTCAATACCAAATACAAGTCCATCATTTAGATCTAGGTCCTTTCTTCTCATCTATGACATATTTGCCTTTGTTTTGGATTTGTCTTACTTCTCTTGCAAGTCCATGGATAGATGCAAAATCGAAAAGATCTCAATACTAATTTCATTTTTGCATTAACGAGTTAATCAAGCTTGTTCTTCTCCACATTCTTTAGAGACTCGCATCTAGGAAACTTAAAAGTAATTCAGTGAAAATTTAAGAAAAGTTATGCCTTGTAAGAATACAACAAGTCCACCATTGTGTGTGGAGAAAAAAAAAAAAAAAAACTGACAAGTATAGAAGTAGAAGTCAAATAAACAATGGAAAGATTTCAACAACCTTTATTCGAGGTTGATTCTTGAAGAAAAGATTACTAGTCGAGGAGCTCTATATTGATTATATAGCAAAGAGTTAGTATTGACTACGATCTTCGTAATTTTCCTCAATCGAGAGAGAGAAGAAAGAAACCTTTTTGATTTTTATTCACTTCAGTTAACTTGTGTTGTATGACAATTTTGAAAGTAGTAGGTGGAACATGATAAGAGCTAGCAAAAATTCAACGGTCAATATGCCACCCTAATAACGATTCGAACTAAGAATATGTCTGAAATGGCTAAGGGTCAACTGGCCGAAGGAAGCACCTTCAGAAGCCACGAGCTGGAGTGGAGATTCAGGCACGACTATTTACTAAGGTAAACTGGAAATATACATTGACAGGCGAACTAAATCTGAGAGGCGAATCGACAATGCCACCGAGCCGGACCAAGACGTCTAACCAAGGCGGACAAAGTGCAAAAAATGGATTAACAAGGCGGTGCGAAATAGGAGGCTCTGTAAATCAGTCAAATCAATCACTTATATTTCAATAATCATCATTACCTGTAATATTAGTATAATCAATTGCAAGTAGTTGGTCAGAAATGTCAATCACCGTTGTCAATCACGAACTGACGACAAGATGTAATTTAATAATTATGTCTCCACCTCCCAAATGACTATAAATAGTTAAATGCTCATTTAAGGGGAAATTAATACAAGAAACACTCTCAAACTTTCATTATTTCGAACTGGTGTTCAGAACTGTCCGTCAGATCATCATTGAACTGATGCCTTTATTGATTCAACGTATTCTCAGTTCACTTCTAATCTAATTGCTATTTATTTCCCTTAATTTGAAACAAACCATATTAAGTGTCCGACCTGGATACATCAAATAAAAATCTAGAAATTTCATAAGAAAGTCAAAATATTCAAATCCACCAACAATTCCTTGCAGACTCATTTCTGATCTAGATGTGACATCAACAAATTGGAGCTAAAAGGAGGGCCTGTGTCCTTGTGTTTAACGGCCACAATTCCACCTCACGGATATCATGAGTCATAGGCGGAGCTCCAATAGTCATAGAACTCACCGCAGTGGTGCATCACATCGAAATGCCAATGGATCAAGGATGGGTGGTACCTCACGACCTCCAGTGGATCCGAATATGGAGTTAGTTCTGAATAGACTGGAATGGATGCATAGAGATATGGAAACTATGTGCAGGAAACAGAACGCCGATTGGTGACATGAAGACAATAATGTGCAATCTCAACCTCAGCGATCTCAGAACCCTTCTTGTTACAATCATCATCGAACTAAATATTCACATCAAACGAGAAGCCTAATAGAAGAGAGCACACCTCAATCCTATGGTCCTAGGTCTCCAAATCGCAAGAGACTGTCGGAGGATAGTGTATTTAATAGACTTGGAGCGCACTCTGAGAAGCGAAATAGAGAGGATGGCACAAATTACATAAAGAAAGCCGAAGAGAATGGGAACAGATCTCAAATCAGAGATGGAAAAGAAGTTCCGGGAGATCATCCTACTAGTAGTTCAACTTTCAATATAAAGCTACCTCTGGTTCCTCCGTCCGCCAAACTGAATTTGAAGAAGAGGATGACAGAGTTAGAGGCGAGTCAAGAGGGTCTTAGTTCTTCAGAACCTGGTTCTAGGAGGACATATCCATTTACCGATGCTACATTTGCTCAACCCTTACCTAGCAAGATGAAGATGACTAATCTCATTGGATACAATGGAGAAATTGATCCCATCTCGCATCTAGACTAATACATGTCATGGATGGAGCTGCAGGGGCAAGTGATGCAATGATGTGCAGAGCATTCCCTTTGACTCTTGGAGATCGCGCTCAACGATGGTTTCATAATATAACCTGACATTCAATTTCAAGTTAGACTTAATAGACTGCACAGTTCTTGAAGCAATTCATGGGGTCAGAAATCCTCACCACCCCAAAGGAAAGTCTAGTCACAATTAGGCAGGAGAAATCTGAATCACTGAAGAGCTATTTGAGTCGATTCAATCGACAAATCATGGAGTTTGAAAATCTTCGGACGATGCTTAATTGATGGCAGTGTTTTCAGGACTGATTACATAAACTATATTTTGTTGTTCAATGCATGAGGACGAACTTGAACCTACCAAGAATTTTTAAATCAGGTCGAAAAATTTATCCATGCAGAAGAAGCCTCAAGCCCCAAAGGATACGAACAAGACCTAATAGGAGAAACAAACAAAAAGGAAGATAAGGATACGAAAATGAAGATGAAAAAGAGCAATTTTGGGAAGAAGCAAGACTTCAGGGGATCATTTTTCATCCTTATAACAGCGGATAGAATAACGACCGCATACCTTTGAACACCTCAGTGGAGGTACTTTTATGATTATAAAGGACAAGTATCTTCTTCCTCCAACAAAGCCTTTGAGTCAAGATCTAGCTCGTTTAGATCAGTCCAAATGTTGCAGATACCATAGATCTATGGGACATACTCCAATGATTGTCAAAACTTGAGATTTGAGATTGACAAGTTGATCAAAAGAGGGAGCCTACAAGAATGTGCAACTCAATAGCCTGGCTTAAGGAAACCACCAACCTAAAAAAAGCAATATCTGACTCAACGGGATGCAAAGGCCCAAGATAGGAATCGACCTGATGAAAGATGGACATTGATCAGCGGTAACCAGACCCAGGTCAGTTCAAAAAGGAGGAAAGACCCGATTCGAGAGGCTAGAAACAGTTATCAAGTCTGCATTCATTCACTCATGCCAAATTATTCTGAATCATTTAGAGGGTGCTACCACCACATTCTGATGCCTTGATCATCAAAATGTCTATCAGTGGAATAATGATACATCGAACATTGGTGGATGATGGAAGTACAATTAATATTCTATATTGGAACATATTTGACAAGATGGGTGTTGATCCAGGTCACCTCGGCCAAGAAGGGAGAAATTATAAGAGTTCACTGGTGATTATGTCCATCTAAAATGAGAAATTTCATTATTAGTCAAGCTGGGAGTGGAACCTTGTCAAAGGGTGCATCATAGCTGATTTTGTGGTAGTGGACATCCCGTCAAGTTATAATGCCCTTTTGGGAAGACCTATCATGTATGAGCTCAAAGCAGAAACATCAATTTATCATTATTACATGAAATTTCAAACGTCGCATGGAGGGACAACCGTAAGAGGAGATCAAATGGTCGCACGGGAATGTGGTTTGTATTTCGCTTCGAGGAACATCCAAATGGTTAGGAGAGGAAAATCTAATAAAGATGAGGAAAACAAAGAAGAGGAAATGATAACAGAGCTAGAGACTTTAGACCCGATGGGAGCTCAAGATACCAGTCGATCTGGACCAGTAGAAGAAATGGACATTGTGAAAGTCGACGACAAGAGACCCAAAGTTGAATTCAGAGTAGGACATGAGCTGGAGATCCAGTTAGATCAGAACTCATCGATTTCCTGAAGGAGAATATAGACGTATTTGTATGGACACGATTAGACATGGAGGGAATAGATCCATAGAATGCATCTCACCATCTTTGTATCAACCCGAATGTTAAATCGAAAAGTCAAAAAAGGTGAGCTCTCAATCCAGAAAGATATGAAGCCTTAGAAAGAGAAGTGGTAAAACTACTTAGCAATGAGTTTATCAGAGAGTTATTCTACCCAATCTGGATAGCAAATCAAGTCCTAGTAAAAAAAGAATAATGGAATGTGGATATTGTGCATTGATTATTCGGATCTGAACAAAGCATGTCCTAAAGATAGTTTCCCACTCCTCGGAATTAATCAGATGGTTCATGTGACAGCATGTCACTAACTCCTCAACTTTATGGATGCTTATTCGAGTTATAATCAGATTTCAATGAATGACGAAGATGAAGAGCATACTTCTTTCATGACAGACTGGGGACTCTATTGTTAGAAGATGATGCCGTTTGGACTGCGAAATGTAGGGGCAACTTATCAACGGTTGGTAAATTCAATGTTCAAAGACATGATAGGGAAGACTATGGAAGTGTATGTGGATAATATGTTGGAAAAAAGTATCCAATCCACTGACCACGTATGACATTTAAATGAAATGATTCAAGTTTTGAGATCCTACCGAATGAAGCTGAATCCGAAGAAGTGTTCTATTGGCATGGGATCTGGGAAATTCTTGGGATATAGGACGAATCAAAGGGGGGTTGAATCCAATCCCGACAAAATAAATGCTTTTATGAAAATGAAAGAATCGACCAATGTGAAGGAAGTGCAAAGCTTGACTGGGAGTATTGCAGCTCTTAGCCAATTTGTATTGAGATCCATGGACAAATGCCAGCCTATCTTCAATGCAATTAGGAAGAGTCAAGACTTTGATTGGACCACAGTTTTTCAAGTGGCCTTTGAAGAATTGAATTAATACCTCGCATCACCTCCCGTCCTCTTGAAACTAGTTCCTGGAGAGATTCTATCATTTTACTTGGCTGTTTCGAAAGCAGTCATAAGTGCGGTCCTTATAAGAACTAAACAAGAAATCCAACAACTTGTGTACTATGTTACTAAAGCCCTTCATGACACAAAACTAAAGTATTTAGAGATGGAAAAGCTAGCTTATGCATTGATAATGTCGACTCGAAAGTCGAGGCCTTATTTCTTGGAGCATCGAGTTGAAGTGCTGACAAACTATCCTTTGAGACAAGTCAGGTGGAGGTGGCTACTCCTATTATTAGAGTTCGACATCACATTGCAAAATCCAGAGATGTCAGGTCATCTATTGTAGCGCCCCGAGTTCTAAATACCCGGTTCACCACGTCATAGTCTGATCTAACTTTTAAAATAATATTTTAGCGGAAGAAATAGCTGAAATTCATTTTTGGAAACATTAAATAAACTGTAATGGTCGATAAAATTGAAAACATTTATGAAACAATTCGAAATAATAAATCGAGCCATTAATATTGTAAAGCAATTGACAATGTCATAATTTCTCAAATAACTGAAATTCTCAAAATTATCCAATGTTTGGAATACGGAAATCATTAAAATAAGATTTTCAACCATTTAACGTCTATTGCCACAATCATCCATCACTTGCCACCCTCTCCGAAATCTGCAAATGTTGTTGAAAATAGACATGAGCATTTCATAGAAATACTCAGTAGACTCATCACCCATTAATTAATCTACAATATAATTGAATACATTAATGCAGACTCTTTAGAAACATAGGGTGTGGGTATTCTCTTCTTGTGCATTAAAGCACGGGGCTTCTCTTTGAAAAATCATAGGCACTTTAAAATCATCTGGTGTGGGTAGTCTCGTTTCGTACACTTAAGGCACGTATGTTATGCATAACATCATCATTTATCTTGCAAGATATTCTCTTCTTTCTTTCTCATGCATAAAAGCAAGTAAGTTATGACAAGCATAACAACATAATTATTTCCGAAGAAATACATTCTCGTATCTTTTCATAAAATTGACTTTCACATAAGTCACATAACATACACATTCACATGCAATCATAATTTAAATCAATTAATAGGGGTAAGTCTTCCTTAAACTTGACGAGTGCAAAGTTGAGCAGGAAACGACTTCAATTCTTTAATTCTCCATACGCTTCGTCTAGCCAATTAAAAAAATAAGTCAAATTAGTCTTTTGAAATTTATAGTTTATAATGATAAAATGCAATTTGGGGACTGAAATTGATAATTTGAAAGTTGAGGGACTAAAATGAATACTTTGGAAGTTGAGGGACTAAAATGAATACTTTGAAAGTTGAGGGACTAAAATGAATACTTTGAAAGTTGAGGGACTAAAATGAATATTTTGAAAGTTGAGGAACTAAAATGAATATTTTGAAAGTTGAGGGACTAAAATGAATACTTTGAAAGTTGATAAACTAAAATGTAAATTTTCAAAAGTTGGGTTGAAACTCAAAACGAATATTAAACTAGAGGGTTTGAAATAATTGATTTTAAAAATGAAGGCTTATTAAAATCATTTTAAGACTTAAGGACTGAAATTATACGTTTTAAAAGATAGGGACTGATTTAAATAACTTGAAAATAAAAGGGACCAAGGTGCAAATTTTCCAAAAAGTTTAAGATATATAAATATATACATATATACATATCTCTTTCTCGTACAAGTGAGAGAGAGCAGCAGGGCGGTGCGGCCCCGTCACAACCCGACGCCACAGCCAGCGGAACGCCTCCCAGGGTGGCGGCGAGAGGCGGCCAAAGAGGGGTTTTCGGTTTGAGGGAGTTTGGTGCGAGATGGGTGCGGAAATCGAGGCTAAACCGGGGCTTTGTGCGAAGTTTCTTTCGCGATTTTTCTGGCGAATAGGTCAGCGATAGAGGTAAGTTTCTAGGTTTATTTGATTCTTGGGTTTTTGGTTTGATTTGAGGTTGATTTTTGATTTTGGTTGGGATTGGGCAGTAGTGGTTTGTGGTTGGTGGTGGATTCAAAATGGGTTGTGATGATGATGATGATTTAGAGACTGTGGTGGTGTTGGTTGAGGCGGTGAGGGTGGTTTGATAATGGTGGCTGGCTGGTTGCATTTGGTGGCAGCAGCGAAGGGGTTGTAGTGTGGTGTCTGCGTGTGGTGGTGGTGGCGGTTGTGGTTGTGGTTTGGGCATGGTGATGATGATGGTGATGATGAACGGTGGTGGTGGCTGCATCGGTGGTTTGGGTTGTGGATGGGGCTGCAGGCGGTTCTTGGTCGAGTTGGTTGAGTGAAGGGGGTAGTGGAGGTGATGGCTGGGTTGTGATGATGATGATGCAGGAGGAGGAGGACATTACCTTGCTGGACTGTGAATGGAGTTGAAATGGATGGAGTTGCAATGGATGGAACTGGGAGGAGGCTCGCCAGTCTGAGGGTGAGTGAATGCTAAGAGTTGGGTTTGGGTAGTGTATAAGAGAGTTTGGTAGGTATGCTGTAGTATTTGATTGATGTGATGGATGGGGGTTGGTGGTGTATAAGAGTGTTTGGTAGGTATGGTGTAGTATTGGATTGATGTGATGGATGGGGGTTGGTGGTGTGAAAACCTAGACAAGCTATGTACGTAGTTCAAGGAAAATTCGCACACGAAATCAACTGGGTCGGAAGAATTAAACTGATAAAAATGAGATTGATGAAATTTGGAATTTAATATGATTTTGAAAATAATTATTTAAATAAGTAATTAAAATAATAAAATTTTGGAAATTCGAAATTTAATTTAAAATTGAATTAACTCGATATTTCTCGATTTGGCTAGATGAACGCGTCGTGACGTTAGCTTAAAAATGGATGAGATCGCAGCGACTCCGTTTTCATGATTTTAAAATAATTCTTAAATGCTTAAAAATTCTTGGTCGCTACATCTATTGAAGTGGGTTGTAGAATTGGGTTAGTTCGACATCACCTACAAGCCATGAATTGCCATCAAAAGGACAATCTCTAGCTGATTTTGTCGTTGAATACACGCCGGCTTTGCAAGTTAACTACCAAGAGGTGGAACTCCTTTGTTGATTATATGTTGACGATCTTCAACATGACAGAGAGCAACATCGGGGTCATTCTTATCAGTCCTTAAAATCATTTATTTTGTCAATCCTTCTGTCAATTTGGAATCCTACAAATTTGGAATCCCTCATTCCATTATGACTAAAAAGGGAAACAGTTCGATAATGAGAGGTACAACTCGTTTTGTGACAATTTTGGTATCAAGAAGCATTTCTCCCGTCCTAACTATCCCAATTGAATGGTCAAGTTGAAGCTATAAATAAGATCATCAAACACACTTCGAAGACCTCACTTGAAACCTTAAAAGGATCATGGGCAGAGGAGCTTCCGAGTGTTGTGGTCATATCGAACCACGTGCAGAACTGCAATAAGAGAAACCCCATTTACTCTAGCATTCGAAACTGAAGCAGTAACATCAGTTGAAATTGGGGACCCATCTTATTAGGCTATGCACTTTGATGGGCAAAATAATGACCAGGTTCCTTCCACCAACTTGGATCTAACTGAAGAAAAAACGTTACAGACCTAGATCATAAATGCCGTGTACAAACAGAGGAGTGCGAGGTACTACAATTCCAAGGTGAAAGTGAGGAGGTTCAAAGGTGGAGACTTAGTGCTGAGAAAGATATCTACAACTACGGAACCACTAGGACAAAATTGGGGAGGCCATTTCCAAGTTTTGAAAGCCTTAACCCACGGAGCTTAGGAGTTGGAATCATTGGATGGGAAACCACTTTTGTATCCCTGAAATGCTAAGCATTTGAAGAAATATTTCTAGTAAAATCGAAGTGTTGGAGTATAGTCAATGTAAATATTTTGGATTAGATCTTCCATGTAATTATGAATGAAAGAAGTTCAACTAGAAAAATTGTTATGTTCATAATGAAATAGAGACATCAAATTAGTAGGCTCAACAAACCTTCATACAAAGGAGAAATATCTCATAACGAGGTGAAAGACCTCATTACGAGGCAAACTCTAATAATGAGGATAGAGACCTCATAATGAGGTAAACCCTCATAATGAGGGGAAAGACCTCATAATGAGGCACGCCATCATAACGAGGAGAAAGACATCATAACAAGTGGAAAGACAAAATAACAAGGAAAGAAACCCTCATAATGAGGGGAAAGACCTCATAACGAGGTACGCCCTTAAAGCAAGGAGGAAGACCACATATCGAGGTGTACCCTCGATAGAGGGAGGAACCTCAATAATGAGGTGAAATTCCCATAACGAGGTGAAAATCACATAACGAACTGAACCTCATTAACGAGGTGAAATTCCCATGACAAGATGAAAACTCACACAATGAGGTGAAACTCTACAGAGAAGTGGAACTGCCCAGACAAAATCTATTTCGAATTATAAGTCCACAAGTTGTGATCAAGTCACATCCGTTCATAGATTACAATCAATTTATATCGAGTGAGCGATTATATCAGATTCATCTCAGCTCATAATGACTAGCAGATTCACATCGGTTCATAACTTGCACTTACTTTGTAATAATTAATGACTTATATAGTTTACGGATATTTAACCTCGACTCATAAACAATTTTGTACATATAATCACCTCGACTAGTAAAAAGTTCATCATTAACAATCATTTCAGTTCAGCTCATAATGAATTGGTTTCACATTCGGTTCTGAAATATAATGTATAAAATTTAAAAGAAAAAGACAAATGTTGAGTTCGGAAGTAAAAGTCTTCATTCATAATAGGAATAAAGCTACATCAATTTAAGGGCTAGACTAAAAATTACAAAAAAAAAAAAATACAATGCTAAAATGCAGGACTAAATTCCTTAGGCCGTCGAATCAACAGCTTCACCATTTAGCCCGGTTAAAGAATCATCATGTTGCTAGGTGATATGGACGTCATGATTTGGAACTTCAGTAAAACCGAACTCTTGGTTTTTCTTCCAAACGAGCTCAAGTCTCTCCTTTAAAAAGGAGACGTCCACTTCAGGTCACATTTCCTCCAGTTTGTCCACTATCTCTTTGACCGTAATATAGTATGTCTCGTCCACACCATGCTCGTATTCAACAGACTCCTTGTACTTTTCAACAACCGCCTCGTAAGTACTACTTCCAGCCACCTCCGTCTTAGCCTTTTCTTTTTTTAGCTCAACCTCCCTCAATTAACTTCCTCTAACTCTTCAAATATTTTTTTTGTTGGCCACCTTCAACTTAGCCTTCGCCTCCTATAGGCTAGCTGCTTCCTCCTTAACCTTGGCAAGCTCTTCATTAGCCTCCCTCAAATTAGCCTATGCAACCTTTTTGGCGCGAATCTCTTGCTCAGCTAAACCTCTGGCATCCTCAGCCATCTTCTCTAGTTTTGTAGCTTGCATTGTCACCTAGCTCATTTTAGCATGAGCTCTGACGTAATAGTTGATGGCTTAACCAATTAAAGCTCCATCCATAAACATCAGGTCGTCCACTGGCACGTCCTCAGTAAATCTTTCATCTCTAGGAGACCACGACCTGGATGGGATTTCCATGGCCTCCATAGTACAAATTGGTACCTTTTTTAAGATAGACGGAGGGGAGCTGGCAGAGGAAACGAAATCCTTAAAACTTTTTGGGAGATACCCTTTCAGGACGCTCATCAACTCAGCTCCAACCTTGTCAATCCCTAAGTAAGATTGATTTGCGTCAAAATCGAGATGGGATGTTTTAGTTCATTCGTGAGTGATGATGGGCCAGGGAATGGTTGAGGAATCAGGAAAGTCTCTAGGTGGTGTGGTCTACCCAGCCCTCTTTTGAGGAGGAGGTCAAGGTGGAATCTAAACTGATGCTTGAGGGGTGATTTCCTCACAGGCTATTTATTGGTTTTTGCTTTCTTCTGAGCTGTAATATTGGCTAAGGCCTTCTTCCTATCTTTCATGGATTGCATCTTTCTCTTTTCTTTACGTGCTGAACTGAAACATAGGAAAAATTGTAAGCGATCACCTTGATTTAAAAGAAAACTTTGAAGTTTTGATAATGCTTACATTAGGGTGGAGTGGAAGCCTCGGACCAACCTCTAAGATCTTATAGTTAATCACCACGCATATGGATGGCAATTGGTTGGGTTCGGGGCGGATCAGGGTCACCCCGCCCCGGACCTGAAAAAATGTAACCCCGCCCCGCGACCCGTGAAGTCGCGGGTCGGGTCTCGGGTCGGGGCGACCTCCCGCCCCGCTAATGACCCGAAATTTTATTTTATTTTTAAATAAATTGGTAATGAAATTTTACGTGAAAAATTTAGGCATTGAACTAGTTTGAATTTTTAAGTTTGAATTTTAAAAATAATATGTATATATTTGAAGAAAAAAAATCAATAAACAATATAATGGTATAGTGGTTGTATATTATCATATCCCTAAATTCCACCAAGGTTCAATTCTTCTGGACTTCATCAAATTTATTTTAGTTTCTCATTTCATTATTTAAATTAAAAAAAAAATTACCGGGTCACGGGGCGGGGCGGGTCATTTTCAGGGCGGGTCATTTCGGGTCCTCCGGGTTTCGAGTCCTTCGAGTTTTTTTGCCATCCCTAACCACGCATCTGTGAGGTGGTTGGTCAACTCGCTTAAAGTTTTTAGGGAGAAAGAAATGGATGTAATCAGGAATCTATACTTATTTTTCTGCACAACTAGTTCCTCCTCATAACCTCATATTTGAAATGCTTAAAGGCAAATTCAAAATTGTAATTGGAGTATGGTGGGTGGTATTTGAAAGAATGAGAAAAGGGAACGAAAACAAGCTAGAAGGAATGGTATGAGATGAGGGTACCATTGTGAGATGAGCTGGCTACGAAACCTCTCCTTCTGCGTCATCTCAGAAAATCTGTTCGATCTCTTCACTCTCATCCCATGACACGTTTAATTCGGGTTCCTCACTCCTATCTAGGACATCACATGTCCTTCACTACTTCCCTCGCTCCCACTCATTTTTGTTTCTAAAAAATACGACCTGGACCCTTGAAGAAATTCAACATAAAGAAGAAAAGACATGGAAAATTGAATAATTTCTCACCTTAATAGATTATCTAGAGGTTGTAAAAATAAACAATCTTAGCTTTAGGAAAATCGCAGATGTAAGTGTTAGTTCTACAAGAGTTTGGAGAGGAATAGAGGATTCTTGTAAGGGAAATGAAGGAAAATGAACCCCTTATATAAGAGAGAGAGAGAGAGAGTCAACCCAACGGTCAGATTGAAAAGACGCATCGTCATAATGATGATGGCTATGCCTACACCTAGGACCAATTCCCTTGTTGCTAAATGGCACATGTCAAAGACCGCTTTGGGATGTGTAAAGCTAGTTGTCAGTATTAATGAGTGGCGGCTGATTGATATCGAGCTCAGTTCTCAAAACTCCAAATAGATCTCGAGGGGACATTTATTGTTTACCGATTTGAGGTGGAACATGATTTGGGCGGAAAAAACTCAACGGTCAATATACCACTCTAATAATGATGTGAACTAGGAATATGTCTGAACTGGCGAAGGTTCAACTGGCTGAAGGAAGCACCTTCAGAAGCCACGAGCTGGAGTGGAGATTCAGGCACATCTATTTACCAAATGGAACTTGAAATATACATTGAGAGGCGAATTGACATTGCCACCGAGCCCGACCACCACATTAAACCAAGGCTAACAGTGTGTAAAAAATGGATTAACAAGGCGATGCGAAATAGGATGCTCTGTAAATCAGCTAAATCAATCACTATATTTCAATAATAATCATTACCTCTAATGTGTCAGTATAATCAATTGTCAGTAGTTAGTAAGAAATGTCAATCACTGTTGTCAATTAAGAACTGAAGACAAGATGTATTGTCACCTCCCAAATGACTATAAATAGGGGAGGTAAATGCTCATTTAAGGGGAAATTAATACAAGAAACACTCTCAAACTTTCGTTATTTTGAAATGGTCTTCAGAACTGATTGTCAGATCATCATCAAACTGGGGCATTTATTGATTCAACATATTCTCAGTTCGCTTCTGATCTGATTGCTATTTTATTTCCTTTTATTTGAAACAAACCATATTAAGTGACCGACCTAGATAGTCAAAATAATATCTAGAAATTTTATAAGAAAGTCAAAACACTCAAATCCACAAACAATTCCTTGCTGACTCATTTCTGATCTAGAAGTGACGTCAACACTACACGTGAATGATTGTTGTAATTGCCCTTCCTTGGAATGATGCAACCAAGTTATTAATGCTTCAAGGTACTTGAATATGATTAATAATAGTAGGTGAATTTTTTTTTATATATGTTGTATCTAATATTGTTTATTATTTAACTTGTCAAACATGTACATTCATATTACTATTTTAGGAATAGCAATTGCCCATTCATGTCATGTAGTATGGGAGGGGAACATGGTTCATGTCACGAACCCAGTTTGTAGAAAAAGAAATTCACCACACTTAAATTGAAACTAGAATTAACTCCTTGCGATGCATGGAAATTTCTTTCTGCAATATCTATTTTGACAAGTATTTGTAAAATTAATGCTTTTACATAATCAATACAAATATAAATTGCATAAAATAATAATATTCTTTTACAATAATTATTAAAACTAAAAAAATAAAATAACCAATCCAAATTATTAAAAATTTATTTGGATAGTAAATGGCTAAATGCTAAATTGTATATTTAAATAATAAATGATCGTATATTTAAATAACTTTTATGAGTTATTATTAACTTCATTTAAAATGCAAAATTATACAATTTTTACATTTGCCTCTGTATTTAACATTTTTTTTCAATTTTATTAAAAAATAGAGTATTTTATAATCTCAATATTATCTACGCGGATTTTGAGACGACATTTATCTACACGAATTGAAATGAAAATTGTATTAATTGACATGAATTTAAATAAGATATTAATCTACCCAAATTTTTATTTTATTTTATTTTATTTTATTTTATTTTATTTAAGTTTAGTTTAGTTTAGTTTTTTGTTTCCAAAAAATTTTAAATGCATTTTGGCGAGAAAATGACTTTTAATTCTTCTCTCTCCTTACTTCTACTTTAATAATAATAATAATAATAATAATAATAATAATAATAATAATAATAATAATAATAATCAGTATATTTTCTGGTCATTCCATTATCAGAATATTACTTTTCAACCTTTACACTTGAGGCCCAAGGTCATGCTTTTAGGACAACCTTCCATGTTGACCAATATCACACTTTGGATCGACCTTCGCTATGGCCCGAGATCACACTTTGGACCGATATGTTCATAGAAGTGTTGTGGTCTTGTTATGGCCAACCTTAATCCTAAAACACGTTAATGGGCTATGTCTTGGGCCTTACACTAGAAAACAAGATAATTACCTAAAAGAGAATCCGATTCACTTAAGGAATGTTCCTCTATAAGGTAACTTCTTTTAATTAGGATTTATTTTCCTACTAGAATAGGGAGACTTATTCCGATTCTTATAAATGAGTCTCATTCGTTTATAATTAAGGTTAGACACATATTCATACTTGGATAATTACTTGAATATTCTCTATATTATTTTCCCCATTCTCCAGAAAACTGATTCTTACACCGGAGAGGCGACGAGGGCATCCCTCATCGCCTATTTTGCAGGTTCTTTGGAGGCATGGATCATCTTCTCCAGCAAAATATCAATTTTTGGTCTTGCCACGTCAAGGCAAAAAAAAATTACAGAAACAATTGGCGCGTCTGTGGGAAATCAAACAAAAAATCATGTTGTTCAAAGATCGATTTCAAAATAAATAAAAACTCAAAAAAATCGCAAGAAAATATTTGCTCCGTCTCATTCGCCGAGTCATCTCTGCCAAATATTCTTCCTTCCAGTCTAACCCACTTTCTAAAAAGTATCTCTTTTTAATTTGGGACGGGAAATCGTCTATACTATAATATCACAATTAGTATTAGATTTATTCTCTATCTTTCCTAAAATCAAGTCAAGCCCAGTAAGAGAGGAATCAGTAGGTGATCAACAACACTAATGAATGTCTCCACCTCTTCCCTCAAATAAGTTGGGTATTTCATTGTTGAACAAGATAAAACATGGAGGATTAATATTAATGCCATGAAATGGATGCGAGGCTAACATAACCTCCGATGAACGCACTGTGCTATAACCCTTGATGACCTCACCTTCCCATAATCCCTAACGACCTTCGCAAGGTTGCGAGGAGAACTCACCCCGATCATCGAGGTTGCAACAAGGATTCACTTCTCCTGGGGAGTGCAAAATTTCGAATGAAACATATTCCATCATTTTTGTTGGTTATTGAATTGGGGACACCCCTCCTTTCTCCATCAACAATTGTGACAGATTTCTTCCAGGCTAGAACAGATTCGGGATCTTGAGAAATTGGGTTAAAGGGTATTCAAAACAAAAATAGTTTTGGGCATTAATCTTGTTGGACAGATATGGGTACCTGCAGGCCAGCTGGACAATGGTAATTGGTAAAGCTCATGCACACACTAATGTGTACATTGATGGGAATTCTTGGCATTTTGGCACTACAACTTTTGGTCATATGTAACTATCAGAAAACTTTAACGTCCTTTATTATCCATTATGATGTGATAAAAGTATTTTATAATTTATGTAATTATTTTGGAATGTAAAGAAAGAGAAACGGGATTTAATGGAAGAGAAACAAAAATATTAAATAAAGAAAAATTACGTCAAAAACGTATTTAAGTGTCCATTTTCCCGAGACTTTTTCTACGATTTCCGACCTCATTTGACTACATGTCATATATGTACGGGAAAGTTCTCAGAGTGAACTTCAAGAACATGAAAATGAGTTGTCATTCCGACCAATGGATAGCTCTCGGTGAATTTTAAAGTTAGGACGGTAAAAATGATAAACTTGAAAACAGTTTTGAGTGGCCGATTTTTGAAGGCCATAACTTCCTCTTCGGTTATCCATTTCTTACACCATAAATTGCACATTAAAGTACTACGTGAGTACTTTGAAATGGTACCAAGAAAGCAAGATTTTGACTCCATTTGATACCTCGAATCTTACCTCAAACATGGCCCCATGAAACTATTTTTTGGAAGATTAGAAGCATGAGGTGGCAAGGCTATTTCCACCACCTCCTTCATAGCTGTGGTGACTCATTCAATTACAAGACTCCAACTCCTTCTTTGCATGGTTTCCATGCTCCACTTCTTGCTTTGATTAATAAATGAATTCAATTCTTTATTCATATGATAATGTCGACAAAGTGAATTATAAAGCATGGGCGAGACTTCTATTGATTATGGTGTAGCCTATTTCACCTATAAATAGCCTCCATCCTCATATTATTTCTACACGCCAAACTTCAGCCGAAAATCATTGGTTAAATAATGTCTCTCTTCCTTCAAATTATTGAATTTAAAAGTTAGGATTGTGTTTGATCTCTTGTTAGGATCAAGACTTGTTAAATTCATAACATGATCTTGATATCTTAAATGAAATTATGGTTAACCAAATATAGTTGAAACTCTTGAGAAACCCAAAAAATAAGTCGAGAAACACTGAAATTTCTGCAAGTATCGATACATATAATTCTACAACATGTATCGATAACTCTGCAGTATGTATCGATACATGTACAGTAAAAATATAGCGACCCAGAATTTTTATGCAATAAATAATTATTTTAATATTTAGAAAATTGTGTCGCTACTATTTCATTTATTATTTTGAAATTAATGCCGCGACGGATTCGTCTAGCCAAGTCAAGAAATATCGAATTTGTTCGATTTTAAATTAAAATCCGAATTTCTAAAATTATGTTATTTTAATTATTTATTCAAAGTATTATTTTCAAAATCATTTTTAATTCCAAATTTATTAAAATATCCCAATGATCCTTATTGAAATTATTTCAAGTCCAAATACGTATTTCAATTTTATCTCAAAATTCATCCATTCTCAGATTTATTTTCAGTCCAAAATATATCAGTTTTAAATACTTTTCTTTATCGAAGTTAGTCCAATATTTATCAAAATTGTATCATGAACCCACATATTTTTCTTCCTTCTTTATTACTCTTTCCACCTCAATATACCATAATCAAAGCATCTTCATCATATCATTACACCTAACAAAGAACACCACTATCAATTAATCAAAGCTATCACAATTCAATCCTACCCCATGTGTATACTAAACATAATGATGAATTACCCATATTCCACCCTTTTCATACCTAACCATTCATCATTTTCCTAAATTTATACGTTCTCCATCTCCTCACAATACACACAACAAACTACCAAATCAAGCAGCAATCAACTGATGAACCATGGACATACAATCCACCCTCAATTCTGTACCAACACCAACCCCAATTTTATCTCCACCAGCAGCAGCCACCTCCTCGATCAGAAACCATCAGCAGCCACCATTTACCACACACAGATCAACCTACAGCAAGCCATAACTGTTTCATCACTGCAGAAACCACCATCAGCACTTCTGCCATTTTCGTCCACTGCAGCAACCCAAACATGTTTTCAACCAATATACAAACCATTTTTATTCCCACCTCAATCGCCCACACAATCACAGATCACAACAACCTCAACTCCACCCAATTGGAAAATCGATATCACTACCGTCTGCCCTCAGCATCATCATCCAAAACACCATAGCCAATTCAACAGTATGATTTCCAACTGCATAAGCTCCACCTTCATCACCATGAATCAACCATTTCAACCGTCACCACCCCTGCAGCACCACCAATTATCATCCATTTTCATCATCACCGGAATTTAACCCAACCAGAGTCATCACCCATCGTCGAACATCAGACCACCACCAACGCAGCCTGCACCCCAGATCAGTTGCAGAAACCAAATCATCATCACTTTCCACAATCAACTTCAGTTCGAATCCAAATCCTCACCCAAAACTCAAAATCAAAACCCAAACTAAGAAATAGAAGAAACCCAGAACCTTACCTAATCTCGAACCCTCTATAGTCTGATTTCAGCAAATTGTATCGTCGGATTCTCGCAGCCAAATCGCGATCTTCTTACACCAAAATCGCGCATCTAAACCCCTCAAGCTTGAACCCACCTTGACCGCAGTTCGCCGCACCTACGCCGGAGTTTCGCCGTCGAGCCCGTCGGTTGGATACAATTTTTCCTCCTCAGCCGCACCTCCGTCTCCTCTGCCTCGTTTGAGCGTAGATGAGAGAGTGAGAGATAGAATAATGAGAGATGAGAGATAAGATCTGAATATAATTTTTATTTTTCGAAAATTTTCACTTCGGTCCCTAACTTTTGAAGTCTTTCAAATCAGTCCCCAAGTTAGTAAATGATTTAAATCAGCCCTTTTGGCTTTAAACTTTTAAAATCAGCCCCCAAGTTTTAAAATGAGTTTAATCAGTCCTTCATTTTTTAAAATCTATTATTCAGTCCCTGCTGATTTACTTTATTTGATTTTAAAACCCAACTTTTGAAAATATTCATTTTAGTCCCTCAACTATCAAAAGTATTCATTTTAATCCCTCAACTTTCAAAATATCTATTTTAGTCCCTCAACTTTCAAAACATCAATTTCAGTCCTCAAATTATAATTTATCATTTTGAACTATATATTCGATAGACTAAAGTGACTTATTGGCTTAAGACGAAGCGTACGGAGAATTTAAAGAAATTGAAGTCATTCCCGCTCAACTTTGCACTCGTCGGATTTGAGGTAGACTCGCACTTATTAATTAATTTAAATTATGATTTCATATGAATGTCATGTGACTTGTGAAAGTCAATTTTTAAGAAAAACAAGTATGTTTTTATGAAAGGTAAATATACCTTATGTTGTTATGAAAAGTAAGTATGTTTTTATGAAAAGAAAATATACTTTATGTTTTTACGAAAAGTAAGTATACCCTATGCTTCACGAAAATGTTTTTTTGGATCATTGCTATGAAATCAATCTACCAAGATTGTTTTGGGTCCCATATGATAAGTTATGATATGTTAAGGGGACCGGAGTTTTAGTAGCGCTACACATAAGAATTCTTGCCACCTAAGTTCGGTAACATTCTTGTGTCTCCATAAGTTTATGAGGATTTACCACCTAAGTTCGGTAAAATTCCTGTCTTTCCATATGTTTATGAGGATTTACCACCTAAGTTCGGTAAAATTCCTGTCGCATATGTTTATGAGGATTTCGATCCTATCTTATGTTATGATGCAATTGATCCCTATGAATTTCAGAAAATTATGCTTGGTATACTTACTACATAAGAATTCTTACCACTTAAGTTCGGTAAAATTCTTATGTTTATGAGGATTTCGATTTTATCCTATGTTATGATGAAAACTTACTGTTATTATGATTTTACTACATAAGAATTCTTACCACCTAAGTTCGGTAAAATTCTTATGTTTATGAGGATTTCAATCCTATCTTATGTTATGCTTTCAAAAGAAATTATGCTTGGCATAATTAAAATGTTTTATAAGTATATGGTTTTCAAAGAACTGTTTTCAAAGAGCATATGATTTGCAAAATATGTCCCGTGCTGTAATGCACAATATGAGTTTTATCAAGAACAGTTTTATAAAGAAGCTCTATCAATGCCCGTTTTATAAAGAGCCGGGATTTATGTGTTTAATCATCTTATAAATTAAATTAATTTGCGATGAGTCTACTGAGTATTTCCCCCATGAAATACTCACCCTACTTTTAACAGTTTTGCAGATTTCGGAGACGGTGGCGAGCGATGAATGATGGTGGCAATAATCGTTGAACGGTTGAAAGTTTGACGTTAATGATTTCCGTATTTTCCAAACAATCGAATAATTTAGAGAAGTTCATTTATTTGAGAAATTATGATATTGGCAATTTCTTTACAATATTAATGGTTCGATTTACTATTTCAAATGGTTTCATAAATGTTTTCAATTTTAGCGGCCATTACAGTTTATTTAATGTTGCCAAAAAATGAATTTCAATTATTTCTTCCGCAAAAATATTATTCGAAAAATTTAGACAGAAAATGACGTAGTGAATCGGGTATACGGAACTCGGGGCGCTACAAGTTGGTATCAGAGCTAGTCTGCGTTTCTGTAGACTGGAAAAATTTTCAAAAAGAATTTTCAAGAAATATTTTCCATTATAAAATTTTATTGATGAAGATTGCCACTGCCATCATTCGTTCCACCAACTCCGAGGTAAAGAAGTTTATGATGTTTAAAGTTATTTCAGTATTTCGAATACTCATTTTACTAATTTATGAGAAAGAATGAAGAGTATTTCGGATACTTATGATTTATGAGAAATAAGAATGTATTTCTTCGAAAATAATGATGTTGTTATGCTTTGTCATAACTTATATGCTTTAATGTATGATTATGAGAAATTTTTTTAAAGAAAACGAGTGTTGAGCATAATGGGAATAATATGATTTTATTGAGAATTTAGTAATGGATATTATGTTGAGTTAATTTATTATGCCTCTATGTTGAAGAGAAATTTATTATGAAGTTTGGCTTTGTGAATAAATTTTGGGAATATGATTTATGGCATATATTTATAAGTATGAGTAACTTTTGAGCCAATTAAGGTATGGAAGGAAGTGATATTGTGATATTGAAAAATATGATTTGAAATTGTTATGTTGAGGAATTATGAATTGAATTATGAGATATTTTGATGATATTGAAGTGTTGGAATCATTTTCAATATTTTTAGATCGTTGTGATCAAATGTGGAGTTATTTATTATTGTGAGTTATGAAGTATGCTTATGGTTTGGAATAAGTCCAAATTACAAGGGAGACTCTGTCCAGAATTTTATCATTTGGAATTAAGAGCATAATATGATAAGCATCTACTAAAGGAATTAAGTTTAGACATGCAAGTTCATTTACATCACAAACGAGATTTAGTAGATGATAACAGAGATTTTATTATTTTCTCATAAGGAGAACACACAAGAGTCACACTGGAAAGGAAATACATGAAACACACAAAAGCAAACGAGAGAAGCATGGGATAATCCTCAAAATGAGAGATGTGTTTCCGGAGTAGCCGTATCCTACCACCTCTGATCTTTTGAGGAAATAAAGAAACCTTCAAAGAGGTGTGTTTCGAGAGTAAGAATACTCCGTAATCTACCACCTGGAACCTTTGAGGTACACACAAGATTTAAACATTAAGGAAATCCTAGTAAATGGAGGGGTGTCTCGAGAGTGAGAATACTCCGTACTCTACCCCCACCTATTCTAAGATTCAAAGAGTTAAGTTTACATTAACCGGACTCCATTTTCGCTTGATTCCCCTTCCTTGCGACCAATCTATCTTAACTCCTGCTGGATCTTGTATTGAGATATATGACTGCAGCTTATCCAGTAGTTCATCAATAGTAGGAGCAGAAATAAGAAGCCTTCTGGAAAATGGAGAGATGAATCCCTGTTCCACAGCATAATCAAGAAAGGTTAACAAACCATCAAAGAAATTGTTAACATTCAGAAGCCCAATAGGTTTAGTATGGAGATCTAGTTGAGCCCACGAGGTAATGTTAAAGATTTCTTCTAAGGTACCAAAACCTCCGGGCAGGGCTATAAAGGCATCAGAACCATATAACATACAAGTTATGCGTTCATGGATGGATAAGGTTTGAACTTCATGCCCTCGTGTTTTGCCTGCAACATCTACCAAAGGGACAGGTATGACACCGATTACTTTTGATTTCTCTGCAAGAGCAGATTGGGAAACACAACCCATTAGACCACTGCTACCACCCCCATATACAAGAGTGATACCTTTTTCCCCTAGTTTCTTTCCAAGATCTACAGCCGCTTCTAGATAACCGAAGCCTTTCCCCACTTTTGATCCACAAAATACACAAATAGTTTTGATCTGTCGAAGTTTTGGTGCTTCCATCTTTAATAGTAAAGAAGGGAAAACTTACGAAGAAGATGTGATTTTGGGATGCCTGAACTATGAAATATGTTTGGCTATTTAAAGCCAGAAAAATTTACTGTTTTTGATTGATTCTGAAAAAATAAAGATTTACTTTTGACAAAATCAGCCCACTTTTGAATATTTTTATCGTATCGAGGCTGTCACCTTTCGGCGATTTAATATTTTATTTCCAGCTTTATCAAACCTCGAGAAAGGAAAATATATTTTATTTTCAAAACGCGTGAAAGAAAACAGCAAAATATTTTAAATGCGTATCAAAAGATTTACCTTATATCATTGCTGAACTGCCAGAAGCCTCATTTTGTAAAACAGACTGGCAAACAGGATCTTTTGCTATTATATTTTGGAGACTATAACGATTTTTGTCCTCGTTAAACTGAGCGTATAAGGAGAGAAGTTCACGTTGTACATAACCACTTGGGTGCGTCTCAAGAGTCAGTCGAATATCATCCAAAGACTCCTTACTCAGTCCACCCTTTATGAATTCGATTTTATCATCCCGATTAGTAGAAGAATATCCTACTGATTTGCAACGAGTATTACAGTTCCAACGAGCACATTTGTAGCAACCACCCAGTCTTTTTGCCCTTCGTTTCTTTGCAAACGTGCTTTTGCCTAAACCAGGCATATGTTTTGGAAAGGTCATAGGTAATTCACCAGATAGTCGAACCTTTGCTTCTATCAACCAGCGAACATCTTCTGGAATATCATGAGCCATTAGCAACCTCAATCTTTCGAGCCTTATTTTATAGATCTTTCTCAGATCATTCATAGGAAGACTGGAATAATACTTGCGAATGTTAGAAAGAATGATATCCATTGTTTGATGATTCAACCTCTTCTCAGCATGAACTATTTAAAAGCGTAAAGGATCTGAGTGAATCCGCGTGATGTTGTGACCAGCAAGAAAGCGCAGGATTATTTTAATGAAAAGAGGAGACAAGAAGTAATGCGCTGTTAAATTTTATCGATAAAGGAGATTTGATTGGAGATTTGGAATATTTTCTTGGATTATGGGTACTGATATTTTGTTTTAATAATGATAATCTTGGTATAGTGTGATGATACGTGGAAAGTAAAATGAGTACCGTATTGAATCAGAATTCATACGTATATACAAGTGAAAGAAATACTTTGCAGGAAATGTGGTGACATTTAAGTATAGAATCTTAGTTTTGGGAGATATTTGTTTACTGAATTTTGGGTTACAAATATTGGAAAGATAAGTTGATGATATTATGTTGATATGTTTGGGTATATTACGTAGAGAAGATATTCAGGTAATTCTTTGATTATTTTTGGAATTTTCGATGATAAGAAGAAGAGATTCTGATTAAGTATTCAGAAATTTTAAGATTAAGTAAGTTTAATTTCGAGGACGAAATTATTTTAAGGAGGTAAGATTATAGCGACCCAGAATTTTTATGCAATAAATAATTATTTTAATATTTAGAAAATTGTGTCGCTACTATTTCATTTATTATTTTGAAATTAATGCCGCGACGGATTCGTCTAGCCAAGTCAAGAAATATCGAATTTGTTCGATTTTAAATTAAAATCCGAATTTCTAAAATTATGTTATTTTAATTATTTATTCAAAGTATTATTTTCAAAATCATTTTTAATTCCAAATTTATTAAAATATCCCAATGATCCTTATTGAAATTATTTCAAGTCCAAATACGTATTTCAATTTTATCTCAAAATTCATCCATTCTCAGATTTATTTTCAGTCCAAAATATATCAGTTTTAAATACTTTTCTTTATCGAAGTTAGTCCAATATTTATCAAAATTGTATCATGAACCCACATATTTTTCTTCCTTCTTTATTACTCTTTCCACCTCAATATACCATAATCAAAGCATCTTCATCATATCATTACACCTAACAAAGAACACCACTATCAATTAATCAAAGCTATCACAATTCAATCCTACCCCATGTGTATACTAAACATAATGATGAATTACCCATATTCCACCCTTTTCATACCTAACCATTCATCATTTTCCTAAATTTATACGTTCTCCATCTCCTCACAATACACACAACAAACTACCAAATCAAGCAGCAATCAACTGATGAACCATGGACATACAATCCACCCTCAATTCTGTACCAACACCAACCCCAATTTTATCTCCACCAGCAGCAGCCACCTCCTCGATCAGAAACCATCAGCAGCCACCATTTACCACACACAGATCAACCTACAGCAAGCCATAACTGTTTCATCACTGCAGAAACCACCATCAGCACTTCTGCCATTTTCGTCCACTGCAGCAACCCAAACATGTTTTCAACCAATATACAAACCATTTTTATTCCCACCTCAATCGCCCACACAATCACAGATCACAACAACCTCAACTCCACCCAATTGGAAAATCGATATCACTACCGTCTGCCCTCAGCATCATCATCCAAAACACCATAGCCAATTCAACAGTATGATTTCCAACTGCATAAGCTCCACCTTCATCACCATGAATCAACCATTTCAACCGTCACCACCCCTGCAGCACCACCAATTATCATCCATTTTCATCATCACCGGAATTTAACCCAACCAGAGTCATCACCCATCGTCGAACATCAGACCACCACCAACGCAGCCTGCACCCCAGATCAGTTGCAGAAACCAAATCATCATCACTTTCCACAATCAACTTCAGTTCGAATCCAAATCCTCACCCAAAACTCAAAATCAAAACCCAAACTAAGAAATAGAAGAAACCCAGAACCTTACCTAATCTCGAACCCTCTATAGTCTGATTTCAGCAAATTGTATCGTCGGATTCTCGCAGCCAAATCGCGATCTTCTTACACCAAAATCGCGCATCTAAACCCCTCAAGCTTGAACCCACCTTGACCGCAGTTCGCCGCACCTACGCCGGAGTTTCGCCGTCGAGCCCGTCGGTTGGATACAATTTTTCCTCCTCAGCCGCACCTCCGTCTCCTCTGCCTCGTTTGAGCGTAGATGAGAGAGTGAGAGATAGAATAATGAGAGATGAGAGATAAGATCTGAATATAATTTTTATTTTTCGAAAATTTTCACTTCGGTCCCTAACTTTTGAAGTCTTTCAAATCAGTCCCCAAGTTAGTAAATGATTTAAATCAGCCCTTTTGGCTTTAAACTTTTAAAATCAGCCCCCAAGTTTTAAAATGAGTTTAATCAGTCCTTCATTTTTTAAAATCTATTATTCAGTCCCTGCTGATTTACTTTATTTGATTTTAAAACCCAACTTTTGAAAATATTCATTTTAGTCCCTCAACTATCAAAAGTATTCATTTTAATCCCTCAACTTTCAAAATATCTATTTTAGTCCCTCAACTTTCAAAACATCAATTTCAGTCCTCAAATTATAATTTATCATTTTGAACTATATATTCGATAGACTAAAGTGACTTATTGGCTTAAGACGAAGCGTACGGAGAATTTAAAGAAATTGAAGTCATTCCCGCTCAACTTTGCACTCGTCGGATTTGAGGTAGACTCGCACTTATTAATTAATTTAAATTATGATTTCATATGAATGTCATGTGACTTGTGAAAGTCAATTTTTAAGAAAAACAAGTATGTTTTTATGAAAGGTAAATATACCTTATGTTGTTATGAAAAGTAAGTATGTTTTTATGAAAAGAAAATATACTTTATGTTTTTACGAAAAGTAAGTATACCCTATGCTTCACGAAAATGTTTTTTTGGATCATTGCTATGAAATCAATCTACCAAGATTGTTTTGGGTCCCATATGATAAGTTATGATATGTTAAGGGGACCGGAGTTTTAGTAGCGCTACACATAAGAATTCTTGCCACCTAAGTTCGGTAACATTCTTGTGTCTCCATAAGTTTATGAGGATTTACCACCTAAGTTCGGTAAAATTCCTGTCTTTCCATATGTTTATGAGGATTTACCACCTAAGTTCGGTAAAATTCCTGTCGCATATGTTTATGAGGATTTCGATCCTATCTTATGTTATGATGCAATTGATCCCTATGAATTTCAGAAAATTATGCTTGGTATACTTACTACATAAGAATTCTTACCACTTAAGTTCGGTAAAATTCTTATGTTTATGAGGATTTCGATTTTATCCTATGTTATGATGAAAACTTACTGTTATTATGATTTTACTACATAAGAATTCTTACCACCTAAGTTCGGTAAAATTCTTATGTTTATGAGGATTTCAATCCTATCTTATGTTATGCTTTCAAAAGAAATTATGCTTGGCATAATTAAAATGTTTTATAAGTATATGGTTTTCAAAGAACTGTTTTCAAAGAGCATATGATTTGCAAAATATGTCCCGTGCTGTAATGCACAATATGAGTTTTATCAAGAACAGTTTTATAAAGAAGCTCTATCAATGCCCGTTTTATAAAGAGCCGGGATTTATGTGTTTAATCATCTTATAAATTAAATTAATTTGCGATGAGTCTACTGAGTATTTCCCCCATGAAATACTCACCCTACTTTTAACAGTTTTGCAGATTTCGGAGACGGTGGCGAGCGATGAATGATGGTGGCAATAATCGTTGAACGGTTGAAAGTTTGACGTTAATGATTTCCGTATTTTCCAAACAATCGAATAATTTAGAGAAGTTCATTTATTTGAGAAATTATGATATTGGCAATTTCTTTACAATATTAATGGTTCGATTTACTATTTCAAATGGTTTCATAAATGTTTTCAATTTTAGCGGCCATTACAGTTTATTTAATGTTGCCAAAAAATGAATTTCAATTATTTCTTCCGCAAAAATATTATTCGAAAAATTTAGACAGAAAATGACGTAGTGAATCGGGTATACGGAACTCGGGGCGCTACAAAAAATAAGGACAGGCAACATGTATAATACATGTGACAGCATGTATAATACATGTGACAATGTCAATACCTCTACAAAGTAAAGAAATTATTTCCAACATTTTTGAATCGAGGTGAGTGGAATATGTTATTTGTTTACTTAATATAAGTTAAATATATAGTCTCGTTATAAGTGTAACACGTCTATTTTTAATATGATTGTTATATCGTTATCGTGACAATAATATTTATTTATTCACTTGCGAAACATAAAATAATGATAACTTGATCTTGACCATTCTTGATATGTCATCTATGTGATCTAGTTATAAGCGTTCTCTATTTAATTGTTATATCATCCTTTTCAATATCTTGACATTGATTAACTAGATTACCTTCATTATCTTAACATTTATACATAACTTCTAAAAGATTAACATCATGTTTTAGATCATATATAGTATAATTCTCAAGATATGTAATAAAAAACTTATGAGTGTTACACAGAAGATAATAAATGTTATTTTGAATGATTGATTTATTTATAAATGATCTTGAATCTAAAGCATGACTTTTACACTACCTTTATCGATACATTGTACATGAAGAACAATGTTCAACTCTTATTTTCTCAATTCAATAGAGATAACAATATGATCTCTAAAGTTATTCTGCGTACGTGCTAAGTAATGTGTAACATGATTATCTGAACACGTAAGAGCATAATGGAATGTATATCTAAACGTGGTAGTTCTTGACTTGTCATTTACTTGAAAAAGGGTAATAAGATTAACTAATGCAAATTAATAAGATATTATCTGTTTTTATAATCTTTGTTTCTGTTAATTGTTATATGAACATTATAAGTGACCCTTGTACCTGTTTATATGATATAACACTTTTTCTTATGTGATGTAACACTTATACTTGATTATGTGATTTTAGACTCATCAATGTGATAAAGATAATAAATTGATATGTCATCTACTTGACGCAAATACATGATTATATCAATTTGACTTGACTTGAGAAGATGAACTTAAAGTAACTTGAATATTACCTTGATCTTGAATATATAAGTATTAACTTGTCTATGTGTAACTCATGAACATATGAACTTGTCTTGACTTGGCTTGGCTGGACTTATACTTGATTATATGCTCTTAAATGCGACTTCATGATTACGTTGCATTAAAAAGATTTTCATGCTTTTTCTTATGCATTGCATAGAAATGAACTTCTTGCATGGTATTACAGTCATACTCTATCCTGCTTCTCTTGATATACATGCCACAAAGTCCTGTAATTGGATCAAGATGGTTAATGAATTTCAGTGATCTCGACTCCTTGCTTGAAACCCTTGGTATAGGAACCACGCTTGTAAAAGAACACGTAGAATAAACTCCACGCTTGAACTCGAGGTTACATTCCCTGCTTGTGCGCTCTCGGAATAGTAGTTGATTGTAAAATAGGCCCATTAAAAGTCATGCTCTCTTGAACATACATACATTTGCATAAATCTTGAATATATGAGTTTGACTTGATTGGAATATATGAACTTGACTCAATTTGATTAATATGCAAATGCATATGAACTTGAATTTATTATCTTGAACTGACTTGAATATATGTCTTGTCTCGACTTGTCTTGTCTTGATTATATGACTAAACTTAATGAATTAACTGGTTAAAATATGTAGACATGTATTTACGTTGATCTTAATTATATGAAGTTTGACTTGACTTGACTGGATATAACTTGAAATACATATAATCCAAATTAACTTAACTTGAACTTAACTTGGGACTGGAATTGATTTGGATATATGGCTTGACATGAATATAGAACTCGACTTGAACTTGATGCAACGTGAATATAAGGTTGACTCGTTTAATAAGTAAAGCTTGCACAAATCTTGAAAATGTGAGGTTGGCTTGTCTACGTGCAATAACACATGTGCATCATACTTCACTCACTGGGAAATTGTATGCTCATTCCACGACATATCTAATATTTCAGGTAATAATATAAATAAAAAAAGAATTGGCGTAGATCTTCAGACGACGAGATAGATAGTGCTGCGCTAGGTGACGACCTGTAAGTTCTTGACTCACTGAATAAGGTCTTGTGTTTGAACTGCCGAACTCACTAATTTTATCTAAAAGATTTTAAAGTCAAGATATTATATTAAATGCTTTATCGTTACTTTTTTAATGAATATATTTTATTTTAAAGTAAAATTATTTTGAAATCACAGTCAAGTGACGTCGTTTACGTCACTGAATTATGAAAATAAAGTTAAAAGTATTTCCTTAAATTATCGTGCGCCACGTGTTGACATCAAATTTTGAAAATAAAATATAAATCTTTCCATGTACCACATCATCATTTATTCATCATGGGTATGCCAGATGATTGGTTTTATCTGCAGCTAAGTTAGATTTGTAGACATACTTTTGTCGATTAACCCGGATTGATCAATACCAACGATCAAAGAGACTAAAAAGCCATCAAGCAGTCATAACCCGTGCACCACTTGGACTACATTGAGTGGAAAGGAAAGTGATTTTTTATCAGGTGTATTATTTGGGCTTTATTGTCGAATGTTCTGAGAGAGAAGGGATCGTGGTTTTTCTCTTCATCAATATGCCACCAAAATTATTGGACCAGATTAATGTATCCAAGATGTTTACCATAATTTCAAAATTAACTAATTTTTATAATAAAAGAAAGGATTCATATTTTTTCCACTTTCCAGCAATATCTTTGCACACAATTATCAAAATCTTCAAGGTACTCTAACCGGGGTTCTTGCATTGGATTGGCACACAAGAGACAATTGCTCGTTTCTCAGTTCGACATGGATTTCATCTACTTTTTGAAAAGAGATTGGAAGTTGAAAAATTATCTGAGGCCTCCTCTCTAGATCAATTGGAGTTTCTAGCCATTGGATTGCCCTATTTCTCATATTTTGCAAACAATTAAAACTTTCTCCAACATGCTAATGCTTTTGGACATCTCGAGATCTTCCTCTAGATAGAAAAACTCTGATGGAGAAGGAATTCATTAAATATTTGATTATTTCTCCATTTGCCTCTGAGACTACTACAAAACCCAAGTGTACTCTAACCCTATTCATTAATACTTGCATAATGTTAATCATGTGTTAGACTTGCAATCCCCTATAATATGTGGTTATTAAGAGCTCATCGACTCTAAATGTGATTAATTATCTTTTTCCAATATGATGATCTATACAATAAAGTGAGATTATGGATCAAATTAAATCTGTAAAAAACTAGTGAACAAAACACTATAAATCTGACATGATATTCATAATTTCGTCACTAGCTCTATTACTTCTTGGAGCAAGATTTAAGATTAGACTTAAAATGGAAATTCCTTGTTACAATTTTTGCAAGATTGTTATAATTAATCTACCTAAGAATTATGATCTTTGTGAAAGTCTTAAAAACCTGCTGGTATGTGAATACACTGATTTAATCAATGGTATCTTATTGTGATATGTGGCCTCATTATTTAAATGACATCAATTATGCTCTGATCAATAACGTATGAGTTGGACTCAATGTGAATTGCTTGCTAAATTTGAGGTTATAGAATCCGTTCCCATATTAATTCATTTTTTAGTGATCTAAAATTTGTATGACTTGGGAATTATTGTTGAATTCTAATCAGTCTATATGTGCTTTTAAAACTCACATTGTTGACATTATGAGTTCTAACATCCAAATATAATCATCGAGCTCCTTGTTGCCTACAGTGACACTATCGAGACTTTGAAGCCTACGGCCGGATCTATTGAGCATTTGGAACTTCTTATAAGAATTCTTAATAATTGAGTGCACACGAGGCATTTGTAAAAATGCCTGGGCCTAGTTTTTCCTTGGAAAAAGAAGGCTAAAGACAACCTTGAGAACACAACTACACTCTATAGCCTCCGCGTGCAAATAGTCAAGGTAGCCAAAGTCTCCCATTGCAACCGTTAAGGTCGCTTCAAGACTTTAGGCAGCCATGTCCTCCAACAGTCGCAGTTCAGGCCCCATTTTTAGAATAATTGTTGGAGATCTTTTGAAGATACCCAATGTTTAAAAATCGGCCCGGACATCTACCTGGAAAAATGGAAGGGTCAGTGGGTTGACCCAATATATTAAATAAAATTATAAAAAAATTGAAGTATCAAACAATAGGAATTGAGAGCAATAATTAATTTTAGATTTTCTAATGTTATCTTAATTATTTTATGACATAAATAATCTTTTATATAAAACTAGATTTTTATATAAAAATTAAATCTACACAAGATATAAAACATTATAGCAATAATATTTTTTAATTTTAGAATTATTAATTCAAAGGAAACATAGATTAATTGTTGTTAATTATATTTATTAATTATTAGTATAATTTATTTCAAAACTTTAATATTAAATGTATTTTAACCCATAAAAAAGATTCTTAAATTATTATACTAATAATGAAATAAAAATAGTTGAAGAATTGAATAAATATAAGAGAATAAAAAGAAAATTAAAATCTCATAATTGAGGGATTTTTTTTTAATTAAAAAAAAAGGCATATGATATTTGGTATTTATATTATATGTGGAATATACTATTAATATTTATTTACTATTTATTAGTGACCTTTACAATTGATTACAATGGAATGTGGAAGCTCGAAGTTGGAAGTACCGAAACAGTAGTGAGGGGAGGAAAAAAGAAAGAAAAGAAAAGGGTCAATGTTTGAATCCCACATCGGAAGCATATGTTGGGACAAAGAATCAGTAGCCTTATAAATAGGCTGTTTGGGAGACAGGTCTCAATTGAGTGGGGGCTGCGTTCAGCCTATCAATTGATGAGTTTAATATTAAAAAAAAAAAAATTTAACTCTTTAGCATGACCCGTTGAACCCGGGAATCCCGGAACCGGGTCGTCGGTTTTTTCAAAATCAGCCGATTCGACCGAGTCTTAACTGGATTTTACAAATTCAGTTTTTTAACAATTTGCGACCCGATTTTTTAACCGGGTCGCGGGTTTCCCGGTTGGACCGGCCGATCCTGTCCGGGTTTGATAACATTGGTAATACCATTATTACTCTATACACGTAACTTGGGTCTTAGAGCCTATTCTCAAAATTTCAAATTCCTTTGGTCTCAAAGAAACCTTTACTTTTTGATTGATTTCCAAGGTGTTGTGACTATTTTTGACCAAGTAGCAAATTATTTTTTATAACTCATAATATATCGCTAACGTGGTTCTTGTATAAATCATTAACACAATATGGGCCCAAAATTGTTCCTATCAAGATTGTTTTACCATGGATCATGGTAACTTCCTCATAAATTATATGTTTATTTGGTTGATGATTAACTGAATTAAATGACATAGTTTGAGGGGGCATGCTTTTGCATTGTGTGTATCAGGCTCCATATTTTTCCATGATTTAGTTGGAAATCAACTCAGTTTAGTTGTATATTACAATTTTATCAATTTTGACATGCAAAAACTCGATATAATTTATTGGGAATTAGCTAAATCAAATAGTATAATTATTCATATTTCTATGTGACCTATTTGAAACTAATAGAAATACTTAGCATGCTCTAGCATGACATCCGTGGGTATAATCTACACTGATTAGCACGCTCTGACCATTTTCTTTAATGGCTAGTCATATTAATTGGAAAATGATTTACTTTGAATCAATTAAATTCATAGATGTTTTAGTAGGAAATATCTACTACCATGACTGCTTGGTAACCAAATTGCATGAATATCCGTGTATATTCTTTTCTCAAATTTGCTTGTTGCCTTAGGGTATTGATAGGTTATATTATAAAGGCAAGTCATAAGCCTTCGGCAATCTGAGGCTAACTTCTTAGCACTCCAATCATTGAAGGTAATCAATCAATGCCTTGCCCTGAGCAAGCACTCAAAGTCTTGCCCACACACAAGCACTAAAAGCCTTACTCCAAGCAAGCAATCAAAGTCTTGCCCACGCACAAGCACTCAAAGTCTTGCCCTAAGCAAGCAATCAAATCCTTTCCTATATGCAAGCACTTAAAGCCTTGCTCACGTGCAAGCACTCAAAGTCTTGCCCCGAGTAAGCAATCAAAGCCTTTCCCACAGAAAGCACTCAAAGCCTTGCCCCAAGCAAGCAATCAAAGTCTTGCCCACGTGCAAGCACTCAAAGTCTTGCCCACATACAAGCACTCAAAGCCTCCCACACCCGCAAGCACTCAAAGTATTGCCTATGCACAAGCACTCAAAGCCTTGCTCCGAGCAAGCAATCAAAGTCTTGTCCACGTGCAAGCACTCAAAGTCTTGCCCACACGCAAGCACTCAAAGCCTTACCCCAAACAACCAATCAAAGTCTTGCCCACGTGCAAGCACTCATAGCCTTGCCCACAAGCAAGCAATCAAAGTATTGCCCCGCACAAGCATATAAAGCCTTGTCCCAAGCAAGCAATCAAATACTTTCCTGCAAAAGTACAATGGCCATCCCGAACAATCAAGTAATCAAATTGATATAACTAAGTCCTCGGGTCCACTTAAGCTCGGGCTTATTTCTTAACATAAGCTCGGCTTATTCTTTCCTTAAAAGTAAGCATGAGCTCATTACTTAACATGAGCTCGGCCTATAATTTCCTAACACTAGCTAGAGTTTATTACTCAACGTAAGCTCTGCTTATTCCTTGCTTAAACATAAGCACGAACTTACTTAACATGAGCTCACCCTATTATTCCTAAACATAAGCACGAGCTCATTACTTAACATGAGCTCGTCCTATTATTCCTAAACATAAGCATGAGCCCATTACTTAACATGAGCTCGGCCTATTATTCCTAAACATAAACTCGAGCTCATTACTTAACATGAGCTCAACATAAGCTTAGCTTATTCCTTGCTTAAACACAAGCATGAGCTCATTATTTAACATGAGCTAGACTTATTATTCCTAAACATAAGCACTAGCTCATTACTTAAAATGAGCTCGGCCCATTATTCCTGAACATAAGCTCGAGCTCATTACTTAACATGAGCTCAGCCTATAATTTCCTAACACGAGCTCGAGCTTATTACCCAACATAAGCTCAACTTATTCCTTGCTTAAACATAAGCACGAGCTCATTAATTAACATGAGCTCGGCCTATTATTCGTAAACATAAGCACGAGCTTGTTACTTAACATGAACTCAGCCTATTATTCCTAAACATAAGCTCGAGCTCATTACGTAACATGAGCTCGACCTATAATTTCCTAACACAAGCTCAAGTTTATTACTCAACGTAGGCTTAGCTTATTCATTACTTCAGCATAAGCTCAAGCTCATTACTTAACATGGGCTTGGCTTATCATTTCTTAACACAAGCTACAACATAACCATCACATCACATCCTATCAAAACCAAACTATCTCATTATTTCATATCAATCTCTCCCCAAACTCGATAAGGGATGCACAGGGGGCTTGTAATTAGACCAAATTCTCTCTTGCATGGGTAGATGAAAAACCTCAAGCACGGCCAAGGGAACCTCAAGGTGTACAAGACCCCGAATATTACCTCAGCATGCACGTATAAAACTCCAATGCTCGTGAGTCCTCATGCTCGAGCTCTTTCATCCAACATTGGTTCGGGCCGTCCTCCTCAAACAATAATTAACATCCCAACACAAGTAGGACTCTTGATTCACTAAAATCCTACTTCGACATGGCAACAGGAGATCATACAACCTTATCCTAATGCTGTCATCAAGACTCCTACGTCTCCAAACCATCCAGGTAACCTTATTATACCAGGAATGTGCTACTTCCATCATAAATACAGGGTCTTCAACCATTGTTTGGTACATAAAAGGTCTAGACCTCTACTTGTGAATTAGTGAAACTCATGAGATGGGACAAATGTAAGACCTCCCTCAATTGTTTTCAAGATTTGATAAGTGTAAGTATTTGGCTAGAAGTGAGATCTATGTTTCATAGCACGACCTTAACCTTACTATAGCAATAATTACACATGATATGACATACATCTAGAGGCAGGAGCACGACCTCTAACGCACGGGGGCAAATGATAGGTATATTTTCAGGTCATTCCATTATAACAATATTACTTTTCACCTTCACACTTGAGGTCCAAGGTCATGCTTTGGGATGACCTTCCATGTTTCCCAATATCACACTTTGGATCGACCTTCTCTATGACCCGAGTTCACACTTTGGGCCGATCTATTCATATAAGCGTCTTGGTCTTGTTATGGGCCAACCCTAACCCTAAAACACATTAATGGGCTATGTATTGGGCCTTACACAAGAAAACAAGATAATTACCTAAAAGAGAATCCTATTCACTTAAGGAATGTTCCTCTATAAGGTAACTTCTTTTTAATTAAGATTTCTTTCCCTACTAGAATAGAGAGACTTATTCTGATTCTTATAAATGGGTCTCCTTCGTTCATAATTAAGGTTAGACACATATTTATACTCGGATAAGTTCTTGAATATTCTCTATACTATTTTCCCTTCTCCAGGAAATTAATTCTTACATCGGAGGGGCGACGAAGATATCCATCATCACCTTTTTTGCAGGTTCTTTGGGGGCATGGATCATCTTCTCCAACAAAATATCAACTTCTGATTTTTCCACTTCAAGGTCAGAAAAATTACAGAAACAACAACAACAACAACAACAATAATAATAATAATAATAAAGTCAACACCAGAACTTGTCGCATATTACCTAGGCTTTTTTTTAAGTTGTATTAACTAAATGGTTTTACAAAGGTATTTAAATATCCATCCGCCTTCACCATGTCTCGTTGTCATTTCTATTTACACGTAGGTGACCATTTTGAAGTGGGAGGCACAGGAAGATTACTAACTGTGGTTTTGGTTAAACTTGTCAATTACATTCTCTCAATCGCTTTTTTATCGTGCACATTTTTTTAAATCGCTTTTCAATCACATATTTAACCTAAAAAAAACTCAAATTCTTTGTTTATAAATAAAAGAGCCATCAAACAGAATCTACAAATACATTAAACTTGACTCAAACATATATAAAAGATTTTATGGATATGGAATTTTGATTTCTTGGCTATTGCAATGGCCAAGAATCAAATTGCTCCCAAAAGGATTGAATACTGTAAAGAAAATACATTTTTCATCTAAGATGATATTATTTATTCAAATGATTATGATCATATTAAAATTTAACATGGAAAATGACATTCACTACCTTACATTTTTTATTAACAAGTAGTATGAATGATATATTTAATGTTTTGCAGTACAAATATTGTTTAAAGTAATTGAGGTAATTTATATTATTAATTGAAATATTAAAATTTAAGTTGATCATATTTTTTAATAAAATAATATTTTATTGAAAATTTTCATCGAATTTCTCGAAATATATATTAGACAATTGTTTAAAATGTTAATTTAATAAATAAATCACGTGTAATATATCAAGAAGTAATCTTGCATCATAAAATATTAAGCAAATAAAAAATTGATATATAAAATATTTAGGAGCCATTCTCTTTGTATTTCGATTTTCAGTTTTGAATTTTCAGTTTTGGGTGTTTCATGTTTGTTTTGAGATTTCTGAAAACATGTTATTTTTATGATTTTGAAAAACTATTTCCCAAAACAGAAAATTGAAAAATGTGTTTAGTTTGGAAATTTCAAGAATCATTATTTTGTGATATTTTGTATGTAAAAAAAAAAATGAGTTATTTAATTACAATAATTTTTAATTTAAATATATTAATTAGTGCTTTATTCAATTCATATTTTATTACTCTGAAAAATTTTCATCTCCTACCCAAAAAATAGTAATAAAACTTAAATTTTAAAGTAATTATTATATATTAGTTCATATTAGAGAATAGTCCAATTGTAACAATATTTAACAACTGTCTATGAATAAAAAGATCACATAAAATTGTTTACTACGCTTTAAAACAAGCAAGTGTGATATTAAAGCACACATAAGTTATAGAAGTGAACTTATAGGTTTCTGGCTTGAAAAGAAAGGTAAATTGTACTTAAATGTAAAGTGATATCAAAAGAATAGAGAGAATCCCTATAGCACTTTCACAATGCTTGCAAACACCATAGAGTAAAAACTTGCGTACTGAAACGCGTCGTGAATAGAAACATAGATATCGTTGGAAGACATGTTTTTAAAGCGAGGATGAAAAAAATGAGCAATGATATTAGTCACCATGTCCAAAAGTTTTACAAATATGCAACACTTACACTGGAATTAAACTTCTGCAAGCTACATCACTTCATGAAAGTAGAAAACTTCAAGCTAGTACGAGACCATAATCAACATAACAACTTACATTACAAGACACCGATTGTGACATCAAAAGAAAGAAAAGATTTACAAGGGAAATAATAGATAAGATTTTCTCATGTCTCATTGATCTGGTCTCTGGTCTTAGGCTGACGGCATCATAAAAAGGCAATTGACTAGCTTCAAGAATCACACACCATAATTTATTAATGTCTGAAAGAAAGAAATGAGGAGGAAAAATGATTATTAGAAGCAAGTATATGCTACAGACTATTTAAAAGAAGAGAGAAAATGGTAGCATTTCTATACAGAGTAGAAAAATAAAAGAAACAATCTCTGTAAGGAAGGGGAAAGGTATTTTAACAACTTGGAATTTCAATTGGGTTTCGCAGAACAAAATCAAACAGTATAGAACAAGTAAGAGCAAAGCAAGTAGTAAGAGCGAATGCATTGTAGTATGGGACCTTCTGATAAATGGAGGCATAGGTAAACAAATTAGTTTAATTTAGGAGTATATTTTTATACTAACAAAAATATTTAATATTATGTAAGTTTTAACAAAAATTTCAATTTTCATTTTTTCTGAAAGACATTTGAAATTATATATTTTATATCTTTAAATAGAATATAATAAAAAAATTAGCTTTCTTTTAGTATGATATAATTAACGATTTTGATAAGAATCCGAAAATATATTGTAGATTAATATCAATAACTAATAATAATTGTATTTAATGAAACTAGATTAATATAAAGAATATTATTGACCGAAAACATAACAATTTAAGAGTGTTAGAGACAAGAACGAAAAATATTTAAGTTTTTTAGATTAATATAATAACTAATAATAATAGTATTTAATAAAATTAAATTAAGTATTAAAAGTAATATTGGTTGAAAACATAACAATTTAAGAGGGGTTAATTTCACAAACGGTCAGAAGTCAAGCGAAAATTTAAAAACAGACAATAAAGTTACATTCTTACAACGCTGGTCACTGAAGTTACAAATCGTTTCGACAATGGTCAATCAGGAGTAACTTTCATCTAAAACTAAAGATGAGGACTTGAAGTACAATTTTGACCATATTTTGTAAAATTGTAACCCCATCCATCACAAACCACCAACCCCGTCTCTCAACCAGCACTACCACCCCGTTTTCGACCACCATCATCTCTATTTTCGGCCACCACTATTGGTGTGATTTCACACCTTAAAACGGATAGAACACCTCCTCAATGGGTGCAATTTTGCACCAGTGGGAGAAGGTTCATCCCCAGCTATGCTAGGAGAAATCGCTAGGGATGACAATAAGTCGGGTTCAGGACGGATTGGGACTACCCCACCCTAGACCCGGGAACATCTCGTAGGTCTTGTGTAACAACCCACATTTTTCCTATTTTTAGGAAAATCAATATTAAGAAAATCAAAGCAACATATTGATATGCGTTCTTCATGTATATGCATGTGATTAACTTAAGGTTTAAGTATGTTTTGAGAATTTGTGGCTTTTGATTGGCCACCTAAGTAACCATTCATCATCTGCCACATGTTCTACTTGGAGTGAGCAGTCACATGCAGGTTGACAGCTCCTGCTTGAAGCTCAATAACTCCTCTAAGCTAGGATTAGGGAAATAATTACCTAGCAACTAATATTCTAATGTTAACAACCTTACATCTTGCTTTATAAATATGAACTATCTGCTGAGATATATATATATACACGAATCTATAACAAGAAAACAGCTTAAACTTTTCGCAAAACTATTTTCAATTTTTCCTAGCTTTAAGATATTCTGCCATTTCGACTTTGATTCTAAATCAGGACATGTTAATGCAATAACATGACCCTGTTAAGTTCTCAATCATGCCTGTAGAGATTCTGCATCATTTGTATAAAGAAAATGTCGAGATTCAGCCAAGATCAGAATCAGATTACAGGTGTAGAATCACATGTATCGATTCATGTAGTTCTACAAGAAAATGTATCAATACATGTTCATCATCTATCGATGTATCAAGCAATTTTCAGAAAATAGAATTATGATTTTTTATTCTTTTGTTATTTTCAAGTCTCGATAATAGCAATTAACATTTGTTCTTGTTAATATGATCTTAAATGCTACTTCATGCTTTATGCTTTAATACACAATTTATTTAGATACTCTACAAAAAGATTTTTTCATAATATTCCTATCATACTCTATCCCGCTTGTTATCTCGTCTATGACATTTGTCTTGAAAGTCATGCCACAAGGTGGTTACGCGTGTTAATAAATCTCAGGAGTTTCGACTCCCTGCTTGAACTCGTGGAATACCATGCTTGAATTTGAAGTTATTTATTCCCTACTTGTTATATTGTACGCACGGGATAATAGTTGATTTGTAATATAGGACCCACTAAAAATCATTTTCTTGAAAAGAAAATTGTTACTTGTTAAATACTTTGTATTCATATTTTCCATATTTTCAACTTGTAGATGGTGGAACGTCAAGTATTTGAAGCGACTTCGACGAGATAGCAAGTATCATTTGATGGCTCGAAGTATATGTGTATTGTCGAGACATAGATTTGGAGTTACCCACCGGAATATTCAACCCTCTACCAATGAGTTTACACGCTTTTGGATCGAATACGACCATGCTGATACTTTTGAGTTCTTGTATTTTGAAAGCCATGACTTGCTAATGGTTATTAAGTTTAAACGTTTTGTACTATGTGAAGGCCTCGAGAAATTTTGATTAGTTTATAACATCTCGACTTGATTTTTTGTAAAATGATTGGGTACAAGATGGTATAAAAACATATATCTTTTGGAAGTCTTCACTATTGCTATTGTGTTTCGATACTTTGATTTGAAATGACATTATTTGTATAAAACGGTTGTTGGCGCCAAATCTCATAAACTAAGGGTGTGTTTGATTCACAAATTTTGCCATGGAAAAAGAAAACTTTTCCAACTTTTCATCATTTGTGGTGTTTGATTCACAAAATTTGGCTTGGAGTTCATTTTCCACACATCATGTCCACGCGCCTATTTGGTTTAAAAACTTGGAAAATATTTTACTTGGTTTTTGTAAGGAAATCATTTGCCTTCTTACATGGTAAATGATTTTCGTCATGTTTGATCAGTTTTCTTGTTGTTAATTAACTTATTTATTTTTCAAAAAAATAACATTATTATTATTATAAAGTATAAATGTGTTAAAAAAAATTTGATTTAAATAGCAAAAATTTACTTTATTTGTCATGGAAAATAATGTCACTCAAACAACAAAACTTGAAAAATTCTCCATTTTTTCACCTAGAAAATTAAATTAATCAAGCACTTCCAATTGATATTTTCCATGAAAATATTTTCCGAGCAAATCAATTCCTTGAAAAATATTTTCTTTCCATCCATTTTCCACTCTTACAATAAAACGCACCCAAATATTCAATAATTGAACTGTATGTATCGATACATGCAGTGGGAAAAGTTAATTTAACATTTTTAATTCAATATTATTTTGAATTACACAATACCATTCCAAATTGCATTTATTCTCAGTCATTCCTTTCAAAAAATTTCTTTATACAGTTAATCATCGTAATTCCCTTTTTGAAATGTTTTTAACTGTAAAATCTTTGATTTAGACAGCGTTTACCTCTATGTATCGATATATCCATTTTAGTGTATTACCATCTTTAAGATTTAAATGTTGACGACAATTTTCTGAACTTAACCATCATCACCTAGAAGAATGTATCGATATATAAGGTTGCAGTTTAACAGTTAACAGTTTCTGAAATTCAATGCTTCAACCTTTATATCATGACTTTTAAATGTTAAATAAATTTGTAACTCTTCTAGATTTCTTAATGATATTCCTTTCATTGTCCTAATCTTAAACACTTTACTTGATTTTATTATTAAATATATAAAATGAAAAACTTATATGAAAAATCATGCCCCACATCACGGGGCGAGGCATGGCGATCTTCTCTCCAGTTTAGTGCACATTAATTATTATTATTATTTTTTTTACTTTATTATTTTCTCTTTTTTAATAGGATAAAAAAATAAAAAGTTTTGGCGGGTCCGCGGGGTGGAGAACTTGCTTGAACTCGTCCCGTGGACCCGATTGTTTGGACAGAGAGCTCTTAATAGGATCTAGTCCCCCTGTAAGTCTCAAATCTTTTGCCATCCACATAAATCACACTAGTCGCACCGAAAAAGGGAGAAAACCACCACACTTTGCACCAGTGGAGAATGTCGTCTCCCCTACCGCACTAGTGTGATTTCACACGTGGGGAAACCTTACCACTAGTGCATGCAGTTTTTTGTGCGATTTCACATTGCACTAGTGTGAGAGATGTTCTCCCCCATTTTTTATGCTAAATCGCATTGGTAATGGTGCTCGGAGATGGGGTGGTGGCTGAGAGATGGAAATGGTGCCTTAGGGATGGAGGTTTGTTTATGATTTTACAATATATGGCCAAAAGTATACTTCAAGTCCTCGTCTTTAATTTGTGTATAAGTTATTATCGAGTAACCATTATCTAAACGATTTATATCTTCAGTGACCAGGGTCGTAAGAATCGAACTTTAGTGACTGTTTTGAAATCTTCACTTAACTTTAGCGACCGTTTGTGAAATTAATCCATTTAAAAGTGTTATTAACAAAAGAGAAATATATTTAAATATATTGTAGATTAATGTTAATAACTAATAATAATTATAATAAATTAAATGTTAAGGTTAACTTTGACCGAAAACATAACAATTTAGCTTCTGTTTGGTAAATCTTTTAAAGGGTTGTTTATAAATATTGTTCATAAATAATGACGTGACAATATTTCGTTAATCCATTATTTTAAAAAAGTAAAACATGGTGGACAAGAATTTTTTATCAACAAAAATTGTTTACTTTTTCAAAAAAGATTGTCCAACAAGATGTTGCATGTGGCCATTTATTTATAAACAAAATTTACTAAACACAGGCTTAAGGGTAAGATGAAAAATTAGAAGTTTGTTACTCATTCACATTTTTATATATAATATAATATGTAGATGAATAATGCTAGATAGCCACCCTTTTTTGCCATCTTGAATTATCGAATTTTTGTGGACTGCTGATTTTGGAATTGATGTGATGGGTAAATAAATAGATTGTTGTCATGTGTAATTGTAAAGCTTTATGTCAAATTTTCGATTCCTGTAGCATAATTGATATGTAGTCAGACTGATAGATAGAAAGAGAAAGATAAAAGATATAGATTGTAGATGTTAGATGTAGATTGTAAATTGTAGGTGTGGATATATTGTAGGGTAAATGAATTAATAAATGTTAAATACACATACACATATAATTACAAGAAAAATTAAGTATTATGTAAATTTTCCAGTCATGTCCTTTCACATTGTAAAACACGTGCTGACACGTCATCTATCTCTCCCCATTTGCTACACATACGTTACAAGCAGAACTGGTGAAAAGAACAATTACTGTAATAATGCACAAATTCTGAATCTAAATATTGAATCACGTGTACTGTAACTGAATTTTGCTTCAGTCGATCTCTCAATCTACGCATCTTTTTTCTATCAGATATTACAAGCCCCGTATAAGATTCATGTGCTTTTGATTACCTGTCTTGTCAAAAGCAAAGATTTTAATTGGATTATGTTCTGTTTTTGTTGAATTTTTGGATCCAACTGTCTCTGATTGAAAGCTGACTGGAAAACGGCTGGATAGTAATTTGGGCATCTATTATAAGGTTCGTTTTAATCGGCGATTTATGTAGTTTCACGAAAAAATATTTTTCTGAATTTTTATTTTTATTTTTTGATAGATAGAATTCGGATTGGATTGGAAGAATTAGGTGGAATTGGTTCAAAGGGAGGTTTCGTTAAAGATCTGGAATTTTGAGTATATAAGCTTTTGATTAATTGAATTGATGGCTACTCCAGGGGGACCTCGGCCGGGGAATTCCCCCCCAAATTACAACACTAATACGCTTGCCAATAATATGCAAAATTTTCAAATTAATCAGCAGCAGTCGAATAATCCTCGTGGTGGTGCCCCTCGACCTCCTAATGCTGCACCACCTGGTCAACAGCCCCCACCTTTTGCAGGAAACCGACCACGTGCACCCCCACCAGGTGTTTTTCCAAGGGGCCCCCTGCCTACTAGTGGTGCCTCACAAACTACATTGCCTCTGAACGTAGCATCTACGTTCACCAGCCCACCATCTGTGTCTCAGCCTCCTCCCTCTTTCACTATGAGAACTCCCCCTCCTGTGGCACTGGCATCTTCTGCTGGTGGTCCTGCTGTTCGCCCGCTTCCTGGTGCAGCTCCATTAACAGGACCTGGCGCTCGTCCTCAACCGTTTACGTCTGCCCCTCCGACATCTGGTCCTCCAATGCTGACTCAGATGAGCACTTCTGGCCCTCTTAATAATGGACCAACTGCATTCTCCTCATGGCCTACGCAAGGTGGACCACGTTTCCCTCCTGCCATGGGTGGTACGCCACAACTGCCAGCTGGACCTCCGCAGTTGCCAACATTGGTGTCCTCTGGTCCATCTACTCAGCCTCTACAAATGCGTCCAAACTTTGGGAGTCCGGGTGGCGCATCACCTGTCACAGGACAACTTGCCCAACCATTTTCAGCCCCACGACAAAACATACCACCTCCTCCAGGTCCATTGCCATTTTCTGCGACAACTCAAAGCATGCATCAACCTTCAGGCTCTCCTTATGGGATACAAACATGGCCACTAAAGCCAGGGCAGGTGCATATTAATGTTCTCTCTGTATGATTGTCTAACATGTTTTTGAGGAATTCATTAGTTGTTTACTATTTATGACTTTTTACTACTCATGATGTTATTATTATTACTACTTTTGAGGAATTCATTATTGTCATGTTTATTGTGTACACCATTTAGTAACATAGAATCAAGTTCCCTCTTGGCCGGTTAGAGATAATTTACTGACTGGATTATGCTTTGTTGACATGGACTCTATGCTAAATGTGTGCCCTGAAATGTATTTTAGTAAACTAAATTATTTCAAGCACGTAGATATGTGTAATTAGAAAAAGGAAAAAAAAAAAAATGACAGGAACTAATACAACCTAGGATATGGTTCTAACTTTAAAGAACTAGTTATATTTATTGTTTTATAATGTGTCTTGAGGTGCGCATCATGTGAGATTATTAGCCTCCGTTTGGCAAATATGTTTTTAAACATGTTTTTTCCTACACAATTCTCTAAATCACTTTTTAACCACACACATTTTCTTTCTCCATTTTTCAACCACACACTTTACCTAGAAAATATAAAAAAACATGTTTTTAAATAAAAACTTTTAACAAACAGAGGCTTAACATGCCCCAACCCTTACTTTTACAGTGCTACTTGTCAAGGCTTGTGCTTCACTACACCTGAGGACAGTTGAGATGTGCATTCCTTAGTGTTCCCTTTTTTGGCTTTTTCATTAGCCTTTTTTTTTCCTGGGTTTTTTGGGTCAAATCCTGAAAACTAGCAAGAAAAATTGGTGACTGGAAAAAATAATATTAGTGGTCTGGAACCTAATCTAAAGTTGGATTTTTTTAGTCGAGAACTTAAAGAGAATCAAGAAGGAAGCTGCGGAAAGAGGTAAAGGAACTCTACTATCTCCTTGTAATCACCATAGTGGTAATTTACCGAAATTCTGTTTTTAGATCACATCATGTACTATATGAGTGGCTAACAACTTTTCCAAACTGAGGAACTATTTTTGGCCAGAAGACATGGGTTTTGGAGAACTTCCATTTTTATTCTTGGCCCCATGAGATTCCAACTAAATGACGTGGTTGCATTTTTAAGCACATAAATACATGTATCGCTTGGATGACCTTGATGATTTCACATTTGAACAGGTGATAAGCAGGATGAGCCGATGAATTTAGTTTCAATGCAGCATTCATTTTGTTATTGGAATGTTCAATGATGATTCGGCCAAAAAATAATCACTTCAAATTGCTAAACAGCACTATGCTTGCAGTTCTTTGCATATACATTCTAAACTTGGTTTTCTGTGTAGGTGGCTCCACATCCTCCAGTACCTGGTCCTATGCAACAGCAAAGGATGTATGGAATGCCGGCAGTCCCACCACCTCTTCCTAATCAATCTATGTCTTTGAGTCATACAGGACAGTCAAAAATTGATCCCAATCAAATACCTCGCCCTATTAGAAGTTCCTCTGTGATTATACATGAGACCCGTCAGGAAAATCAGGCAAACCCTCCTCCGGTAATTAATATTCCTATTATCAGAAAAGGAACACATCACTTAATATTTTCTTTATTTCGTGTTCTATGTTTTATTTATTCAATTCTATTTTAAATTTGTTTGTCATGCAAATTCTCAAATTGTCAAGTGCCAGAGAATAATTCATTATTTAAGTCACAAGTTTACCATAACAAAACTTCATTATTTCTATTTTGTTGAAGCCTGCAACAAGTGATTATATCGTCAAAGATACTGGGAATTGCAGTCCTCGTCACATGAGATGTACTATTAATCAGGTCAAGTATCTAATTTCATGGTTTTGATACTTCTAAATTTTTTTGCAAGCAGTAATTGTCATATTTTAAAATTTTACATTAACTCCCTTACTTAGAGCCATTCAATTCTTTGCCCTTGTTTGATATTCATTAAAAAAAATTCTTTTTTCTATAGTACTTAATCTCAATCATCCATTAAAAATCAAGCCCACAATATTTGACTTTTCAACCAAATTTCAACCATCCATTCTCCTAAAAATCACTATTCATTTCAAAAAAACTCTTTTTAAACAATACCAAGCACTTGTTTGAACAATTTTAATTGCTAATAATGACTCCAGCTTTTGTTTGTTATAGATTCCATGCACCGTAGACGTTTTATCAACATCTTCAATGCAGTTGGCTTTGTTGGTCCAGCCTTTAGCTCTTCCCCATCCATCTGAGGAGCCTATCCAAGTAATGCTCGAAATTCTGTTCTTATCTTTCATATATCTTCTTGTGTTCTAATGTCATAAGATTGTTTTGCTTACTTGTTCGTATAAAGAAGTTTGCATTCCTTAGCAATAACACAATTTAGATCAAAGACAACCAGTTGTAATTGCATCCACTTCGACTGTGTGTTTATTGATATTCATATTGTCAGAAGGATTATATAGTATCATGTGAGACGATCCACTTGAACTGAAAAATTGTTGGGCTTAAATCAGATCCTATATGATGGTTGTTGGTGGGTGATTTCTGATGGGTTGCTTATCCTTATTTCAAACACTGTTTTATGTCCTTTTCAGAGTTGCATGTCTGGCATGTTAGTTTGACTTCTCATTTAACTAAGCATCGTTCTAAAGGATTCATCGTACATTTGTTTTCCCCTTTTCATTGTTCATTGTTGAGTAATTGGTTCCTTGGGCACTTTTCTTAGTGGCTTGTGCTCCTATGCCTCAGGTTGTAGATTTTGGGGAAAATGGTCCTGTTCGATGTTCTCGTTGTAAAGGCTACATAAATCCTTTCATGAAGTTTATTGATCAAGGCAGGCATTTCATATGTAACTTGTGTGGTAAGAATAACTGTTTTTTCCAATGTCACTGTAATGATTATTGGTTTACCAGTTTGTGCTTTGGACTAGATTTTTTATCTTGCTGATCCATTAGATTCAATTTTGTATGAGTGCTCTTATTCAGCTTTCCTCAGTTTGAAACTCAGGGAGCTGAATAACAATGATTTGTCATGCCGTATAAGAACAAAAGCACTAGTATACTGAAATCCTAAGATCCTTTTTGTGCTACATTCTCAGTTCTTTGGTTGAAAGGTTACATGGAGAGAATTATTGTAGTTATTAAATTTTTTAATTTTTTATATTTTGAACATATGCATTACTGTTGTCTCAATTGTTGGTTGCGATACTACATTCAGTTATTGTCAAACCATATGCCTTTACTTGTTGCCATTTGTTTTGCAGGATTTACGGATGAAACTCCAAGTGATTATCACTGCAACTTAGGTCCAGACGGTCGGCGTAGAGATGCTGATGAAAGACCTGAGCTATGTAGAGGAACCGTTGAATTTGTCGCTACCAAGGAGTACATGGTTAGTGACATTTTTGTTGACCTAGATTCGATTTGGGACTTCATTGGAAATAAAGTTTTAGTGAGATGATAAAATGGTGAGAATGATATTAATTTGAATAGAGTCGTACACTGTGCCCTAGTTTCATAATGAAAAATAACCACTTCAATGAAACTGATGATTTGATGGTAACTTCAAATCCCGTTTGGCATATATTAGCACTGTATCATTTTTTTTTTTTTTTGTGAGTTTTGACTTTTGAGATTATTAAGGGTCTTATTTTGCCACAACATTTGAACTTTTACTGGAAGCCCCCTTTAAATGACTTATCAGGAAGGCTTTATGGAGAATTTCAATATTTGCAAGTACAAATATCAAATTCTCTTTCTTGATAATATTTATTCTCAGAATCTGACTATTTTGAACAGTTTGAAAATAATCCAACTTAATTATTTCTACGACTTCTTGCTGGAGCATCTTGGAACACAATTGAACACTCAAAAGTTTTTTGTGGAGTGCTTTTACTCTTGAAAAAAAAAAAAAAAAACCTTGAGAGCTTGCCACAATCCTTTCAAATAGTATATGAGCTTGGATTTTATGGTCTCCAAGAACTTCTGCATTAGACAGTGTTTCTTTGAGCTCTAGTTGCCATTCAAGCACTTTGTTGTCTGGAGTCGCATTTACATTTTACTCCTCCTGTTTTTGATGCAAGCACTCTTAAGTTTTTCATTTGCATTAGTTTGCACTTGATAATGTCTGAATTTATGACTTATTCCAGGTCCGAGAACCAATGCCTGCTGTATTTTTCTTCCTTATTGATGTATCCATGAATGCCATACAGACTGGTGCAACTGCAGCAGCTTGCAGTGCAATCAATCAAGTTATAGATGATCTTCCTGTAAGTTCATAATTGATATCTTCACACGGAAATATTTTACTCGAGTGTCCTTTTTCTTTCACTGGGTATATATATTTTGAAGTCTTGAGCTTAATGTACTGGTAAAGTAGGTAATTATCCTGAGGGCAGATTTTTCAATATTTTTTCTTTCAACTTTATGAAGATGCATAATTCTTTGTTGTGTGGTCTCAGTGCCATGTTGTTTATTTATAAGATCTATGAAATTTGCAAGAGCTACAGATCGTTCATAAGCCTTCGGAGGTTGTTCTTGATAATCTTGACAGAAGTTTCAGTAAAAATTCCTTGAAAGTTACTTCTTTATGGTAAGAGAAAAGATCCATTCGGGGATTTATTGTTTGTTGACATACAAGAAATAAGAACATGAGTGCCTTATGAAAATGTTTTACCTTTTTCCTGGAGTTCAAACTGACTGTATTATGCAAGTTTTTCATTGAATTGCTCCTCTTAATAACTCCAACATCCTTTTCTTTTCTGGGCATGGTTTTTGTTGATTAGATTGTCAAAATTGATTTTTTTGGAGAATGTTTTGTTAAAAAGTAGGGAAAGTTCTTGGTCTACGTGCAAAATTATTTTATTGGAAGAGAAGAAGAGAGAAAGAGGGTCAAGACGAGAAGAATTAGGGCAAGGGAAATATCAGTTTATCATATATCAAAGTTGTTCAATTACAAAGCATATGATCCCTTTATATAGGGTTTCAATAAATCTATTCTTAAGTAGGAAATATTAATAAAAGCTATTAAATCAAACGATAATTATGTTTCCTAAAATAAGTCTCAAAATCTGAAATTAAATAAACTATTTTATCTTTTTATATTGCATCATTTCTCCCTTATGGAGAGAAATCGTCTCTTGCGAGGTATTGTAACTTCTTAGCCAAGGAGGGCGATCTTTCTTCTTGATGAAATCGTGGAACCATCCATAAGTCAATAACTGAATCTGATCAGACGAAGGGACAATCTTTCCTTTTAACTAAGCAGTGACAAGGAACCTCATTAAGCAACGTGTGCAACTCATACACAAAAGGTAGCACAAAATCTACATCAGCACGATGCACTAGGATGCTAAATTAACCTATAGAAACAAATAAATGCAACACTGGTGACTCGAATGTGCCCCGACAAGGAAACAATTCTGCCATATTGAAAACAAAACATTCATTTAAGATATGTTGCTCAGACTCTTCACTTTTGAAGAAGTATCCTTGTTGGACACTCGAGTATGGGATATGAGTATGGGATCCTTCTTAGATACTTTTAACTAAAATATGATACTTTATATGATTTAAATCAAAAAATAATTCTTTATATTTTTAAAAAATGCATCTATTATTACTAATACATAAATTTTTAAAGTAATAAGAAGTTTATAAGACGTATTTATGCATTTATGTTAAAATTTTGCATCATTTTTGCTATGTCCCTGTATCCTAGGTTTTAAAAAAAAGGGGTCTAACATTTAGATACGTACCTGTACCCGAGTCCGAGCAACATAGTTTAAGTGCAATGGCCAATCAAAAAGATTACGTCACGATTCTAAAAAAAAAAAGTACGTCCAAGTGAATGATCTAGTTTTTTCTCAACATGTGTGGGAAACCGTTCTAAAGTAACACATAACAAGGCATAAAAATCACCAGGAAATTTGGGTGCCTGAATATTGTGCCAAATGCGAACTCATCAAGTTCATGTCCGAAAATAATTTGTGGTTTAAACTCGGTGTGAAAATCAACAAGTTATGGAGCTAAACAATATGACGGTAATTAGTAGGTAACAAACGAATGTCGATAGGAAGGGTGTGTGAATGAACGACCTAGAAAACCATGGCAACCAAGAAAGTGTCGTGTAATGGAGGTAAAATAATATTAAATTCAACATCCTCATTACCAAAATATTCAATTGTCTGAACAATAAAAACATTATTATCTTCCACAAGATTGACACAACTAGATTGTCGAGATTGTGGTTACTAGCTTATGACATACTTGATGGAGATGAAGGGGTATGTACCATAGTTTGGCCATTCGGTAAGCTTCACCTAAGGATTGTGGTGCAGAAATGTCATGACGTATGATTTTAGGATTCAACTTGTTGAGAAACCTAGACGTTGTAATGTGGGGAGCTTCATAAATATCACAATTGTGCAAAAACTCATAGAAGTGGGCGTGATATTCCTTAAAAGTGGACGCACCTTGCCGACAATGCAAGAAGAATTGATCTAGTAATTGGGTTTTATAGTAGTAAAATAAAAAGGAGCATACTTATTGCTTCACTCATTTCATCTCATCCTACAAAGTGATAGTACGTTGACATCAGAGATCAATGTTATGCACAAAATACTTCCACTAATAATCAATAAGTGACATGCTAGCATGACAAAGACACGCTAGTTAATCAAGTTTTGAAATTCAAAAAATTGTTCAAGGTTATCGAGCCAATCAAGAAATGAGTAAGGTTAGTGAGGGCATCGAAGTCCTATAATTGAAATGCAATATGCGTAGAAGGAGAATGCATACCCCGAAAAAGTTCCTAGACAGGATAATTGTTGGGATAATGGGAAGAAGAATCCACACTATCGTGGTACTAACCTTGGGACGTGGTATACAAGGGAAAATTGTTATACGACATTTTTGCTGTTTAATTTTCATAATTTTTATTGTTTAATTTTTTTAAGTTATTACTCATCTATTGATTTACCTTTGGTAATTGAAAGGCCGAACACCAAAACCAAGGCAAGTCTTCAAGATAGTAAATTGTTACCTCGTGAAGCAATATGAAGCCAATTTTCAAGTTTTTGCAATGGAAATCTTTGAACTTTCTATTCAATTTCTAGAAAAATCTAAAACCCTGAACTTGAGTGTGGCTATGCAACAAAAGTGACAACTAAAAATGAAGAAATGGTTTGATATGGTTATTGTGAAGTTGGACTATTGATGTGGGGTCGCCGGTGGTAAAAGAAGTGGAGGCAATGATTTGTGTTTGAAAGGAAAGTTGGGCCAACGCTGAATTGCAGTTGATAATTGAGTTAGATATTGGCTGGTTGACCAGCGACTACATTAAATGGATGGTGGTGGGCGAATGGTGACTCTAGCGGCGAAATTGAAGGATGACAGTTGAGGTGTTTTGTGAGTAAGATGGTATGTGAGTGGCGTCAGCAAACACTTGTGGTATATTGTTGTGTTGTTTGTGAATTGCAGGTTGACTATTGCTATCGGCGGTGCTCGTGATTGACCGACCTGCAAGCGGCGGTGATGTCTGTGTAGGGTGTGGAGAGGAAAACGATGAATATGGTTTTTTGGGTCGGGTAAAATTATGTAATGGTTGGGTTGTGTTGGGTTGGGGTAATTTCTGTTGGGTATGGATATTTGAATTTCAGTGGAATAAATGAGTTGTGGGTTGTGATTTTGTGATTGTTGGTTGTATGTGTGGGTTTTTTGGTATATATGGTGTTGGCTTGGAATGGAAATTAGGGTAATATGGGCTAGGTGTTTGCTATTAGTCAATATGAAAGTGGGTTGACGAACAACACAAAATTTGAGCAGAGGCAGTAAAATACATTGACGACTACCTTTCCCCCCCTTTTTAAAACTAATGAGAAAATTGAAAAAAATTGTTGCTAGTTGATACGAATTCTTGTATTTGGTGCTCCTCAATGGTTGTGTATGAAGGTGGATTTGAGTTTTGGATGGATGGTGGAAGATGGGAGCATGGATGGATTGAATGGAAACTGTGAATTTTATTTTATTTTTATTTTTTGAGAAAGGTCAAAGGAAAACGAATTTTCTGTGATAATTGATATAATGATGCAAGAGTAGAATTATAGGAGACGGGGAATGGTAAGAGGAGAAGAGAGATGGTCAAGAAGAGAAGAATCAGGACAAGGGAAATATCAATTTATTTTATCATATATCAAAGTTGTTCTATTACAAAGCATAAGATCCCTTTATATATAGAGTTCCAATAAATCTATTCTAAATATGAAATATGAAATATTAACAAAAGCTATTAAATCAAACGTAATCATGTTTCCTAAAATAAGTCTCAAAATTGAAAACTAAATAAACTATTTTATCTTCTAATATTGCATAGGAGAATGTTCGGTTGAAAATGAATTTGAAGAAAAATGAATTTCAAAGAATCTGTACCAAAAGGGGCTTTAGTATATATCTTTCTAATCTTCCTTTGGATCTACCAATATTCTCATTGTTTCTTATTTAGGAAATATCATAAAATAATTCACCTCTAAATTACTCTGCATCTCTAATTCATCCGTGAATTCGATCAACACTTAACCATAGGAACCATCTAAGAACTCCATTTTTTGCCCTATCTAGAAATAACTAAATTCCTATTTATTATCATTGCTTGCTGTTGGCAAAAGGTATATTTCAAACCATGCAAATGGGGAAAACACAAAGGCATTGAAGGAATACACGTGTGTATAATTTGAGCAGTAGATACATTTTTGAAGAACAGCAAAGCTTAATCATGTTTTACATTGATGTTTATTTCTTACAGGAGGGTCCTCTGACAATGGTAGGCATTGCTACATTCGACTCAAGTATCCACTTTTACAACCTAAAACGAGCATCACAGCAGGTTAGGTAGAATAATCATTTGTTTGCTTATTACAATCTTATTTTATTTTTATTAAATCATTATATGTTTCTTTTCTGCTTGGTGATTTTCTTTTTTTTTTTTAATCGTATAGAAATAATGTTTGTTGCGTATTATATTTTATCACTTTTATCTCAAGCAAAATAAGGTTGGCATCAGCCGTGTCAGTACATATGATGTTTCAGGGAATGCATGCTTTTATATTTCGCTTCTGTTTATTGCAGCCATTGATGCTTATAGTCCCTGACGTACAAGATGTCTATACTCCTCTCCAAAGTGACGTTATCGTTCATCTTTCCGAGGTTAATTACTATCCATCATTTTTATCATCTCTTCTTTAGAGTGTATTTTACATTTTCAAATTTCTGACTTCTAATTCTGTGTCCATTGCCATTTTCCAAACATCTTTCTTATTTTGCTTCTTTTTTTCATGTTTATCTTTGTGCATATTTGGGGAAGGTAAGGATGGTCAGTGTTGATGTATTAATGTTTTCGTTGATGTTAAAAAATTTCAAATGATTGCAATGAAATTGGTATATGCACAGTGTCGACAACATTTAGAGCTTTTACTGGAAAGCATCCCAACAATGTTTCAGAACAATAGAACGACTGATTCAGCTTTTGGCGCAGCAATAAAGGTACAGAAATTTTTATACCATTTCCATTTATAGCAGTGACATTGTATACTAAACTTTCAGTTTTTTCACGTCACTTGCTTATGGTTTTGCATATTATATGTTTCAATCAATTTAAACTGATGTATTGCATGAATGTTGTATGATTTTCGTCCTTTTCACTTCAGGCTGCTTTCTTGGCGATGAAAAGTTCTGGCGGAAAACTCATAGTTTTCCAATCTGGTAAGAACTAAGTTTACTTACTGACAATCTGTAACTGTAGAAAGAATATGCTGACTGTTTGTGATGTTATAGTATTGTCATCAATTGGCATTGGATCCCTTTCTGCTAGAGAAGCTGAAGGAAGAAGCCATAAAACAGCAGGAGAAAAGGTATGTGTGCTGCTATCTTTGGTTTAGTTATTTATCCTGTGTTTTAACATAATCATTATAATTTATAAATCAATTTATAAACAATACAATTTTCCAAACCACTTTCTAATCAAATTTTCTCTTTCCACTTTTTAACCACAATTTGCCTCAAAAACATAAATAATCCAATTTATAAATGCTATAGTGTTGCCGAACAAAGCCTTAAACTGTTGGTTTGTGTTGTTGTTCAACTCAATATGTGTCAGTAGTTTGTATTATTTTATATACGAGTAAGCAATGATTTTTTTTTTAAATAATCCATTGTGAGTTTTGAATTTCGTTTGTTAGAAAACATGTGCGGAGTCAAATGTATCATCTTTGATAAATAGAATGGTAATCATTGGATTTCAGGAGGCTCAGAAATTACTCCAATCGGTGGACAAAACTTTAAAAACAATGGCCATAGAATTTGCTGAATACCAGGTGAAGTTTCAGTTTTACCCAAACAATAGCAGATGTTATCAAGATTTACTGCTTGTTTGTAGTGTTTAAATTGTAATTTAAGCAGTGGGTCCTGCAGAATGTGTGGACAAAAAGTTTGTAGCACCTGTGGGTCCTACGAATGTGTGGATAAAAAGTATGCTTAACTGAAGTGTTTAGAATTTAAACAGCTCCCAAACAAGCACTTAGACATGGTCATTCTTCAGATTTATACCACCTAGTTTGTGTCTTCGTCATTTATTATAACAACACTTTCAGGTATGTGTTGACTTGTTCATCACAACACAAACATATGTAGATATCGCTTCCATCTCTGTCGTCACGAGAACTACAGGAGGCCAGGTAACTATAGAATTAATTGTTTTCTTCGTCCATTTTGAATTATGTGCCTTAACTCCTTTGTTTGGTGGTTGTATTATCGGTTATTTCAATGTTAAAGGTTTTAGCATGAAATGTTTTTTCCTTGAACCATTTGTCAATCATACACGTCCGAGTTGCATTATCATATAGGATTTCTGTTATGTTTCAGATATTTATTTTGAGGTCTGATTCAGAAGTTTAATTATATCTCCAGGTATATTATTATTACCCTTTCTCTGCTCTGTCTGATCCTGCTAAGCTTTACAATGATCTTCGGTGGAATGTCACGAGGCCTCAAGGCTTTGAGGCAGTGATGCGAGTTAGATGCAGCCAGGTGTTTTTTTCTTATAAGTCTGAAAATTTCTTAGCTTGTCATCTATGCTGATAATATTTCTATTCCTGGGAAGAACAGCTCAATGCTTGGCAGGCATTAAGAAAATGACATTAAGCTAAAATCCATATTTTTCTTGTTAGGGTATTCAAGTTCAGGAGTACTTTGGGAACTTTTGTAAACGCATTCCGACAGATGTTGATCTACCTGCTGTACGTCCTTTCTCTCCTTCACTATACTACTAGATAACTATTCAGGTGTTGGTTAATTATTTGTAAGATCTCAACATGATTAAAAAAATATATATAAGAAATTTATCACACAATATAAACATGTTGGTCATGAATTTACTAGACACCGATCATGACTTTAGTTAATAATAACCTGTATCAATTATCTAATGTCAGTGGCCAACTGATCACTGAATACATGCTATTGCATAGTTCTGAAGTATCAGTTTTTCATTCTTATTTGCATCCTCTGAACCCAACAGTCTTTCTGCATCCATTTGTCTACAAGTGGCACTTCCTCTATTTTCTATCACTTAGAAACATGTATAGCAACAGTTTCCTCTATTTTCTATAACATATGTACGAAAATCTTTCAAGTTATTGGTAGGAATGATCTATAAGATTAGAAAAATAGTTTTCATAATGTCTAAAGATTATTTCATAGTTGCAATCGCAATTGCAATTTTTTTTTTTTTTTTTTTCATATTTGTACTTAACCCCAATTATTGAAGACACAATATAAATGAATACATACGGGGCCCTTCTGTAAAAATTTAAGTTTTTAGATGTGATGGTTAAAATTTTATTAGTGTCACTCAAAAGATATATTGCATATAATGCTAATTTTCATATTTGGGGATGGTATTAATAAAGGTGGCATGCACGGGACGTTCATGGAGTCCCTTCCATACCTCCACAAGATTGGGTGTTCAAGGTCCGACTTAAGTCTCGCCGCCATTTTTTATTAGAAGTTGTGCATGTTCTAGGCCTTTCATACAAAAAAATGAACCCGACTTGCACGTGAGGGGGCATGTTAAGTTGATTAACACATGTGACCCCTCTCTAAAGGCTTAAGCTTTTATATATGATGGTTAACATAAATTCGTTGGGAAAAATCTTTGTTTATCTTTGTTTATTATTGTTGTTGGCAGCGACGGAGCCTCTACAGGCCCAATGGGGGTGTTGGCCCCCATTGAAAAAAAATAAAAAAATAAAAAAATAAATTGGTATCTTGAATTTATTTCCTTTGATCTTAATTCTCTCTCTGCAATCATTATGTTTATGCAAGAAGTGGATACAATGCTCATTACTAGTATCTCTCACCTTGGAAGTTTACATTACTTTTCAGTTATAGATCTTTTCTTTTGTGAAATATACCTTACACTGGTTAGTTGTTATTTGTTAGTTAACTTATTTTAGTTTTTAGTTTATTGCTTTGTCGTTTCAATCATTTTGCTCAAAAAAATTTCGGGGGCCGCCTCCCTCCTCTCACCATTTGAAAATTTTGGCCCCCACTCACTTGAAATCTTGGCTCCGTCCTGGTTGTTGGACATTGACTTTTGACTTTATGTTATTATGGTTCTATAATGGCATGGGCCTGTTTCACCTTCTACTGAGACTTACTTTTGTAGATTGACTGCGACAAAACAATAATGGTAACCTTAAAACATGACGACAAATTGCAGGAAGGCTCAGAATGTGCTTTTCAGGTACAATTTCAATTCTTTGGATAATGTATTTTGTGTTAATTACACAAAATACCACCCATGTTTACCAAAAATTTCAAATCTATCACTAATGTTTTAAAATGACGCAAACTATCACTTATGTTTAGAATTCTTATACCATATACCATTCTTTTAACTTTCTAGCCTAGTTGGATGAAAATAATGACATGACGGTGACATGGCCTTACCTTCTAGCAAGTTGGTGCCACATAAGCATTGAAATGATTTTTTTTTTATTATTATTTTTAAAAGAGGAGTACACATAGTTTTTTTATTATTATTTCTTAAGGAAAAATTAAAATTGAAACATTCAAAATACTCGAAAAATTAATAAAACGCAAAAAAAAAAAAACACTTTTTCACACACATAGAAAACTAAAAAATATATATAAAAATTTAGAATTGAAATTTCTGACAACAAATTATTATTTATATCTTTATTTGTGTATTTAATATTTTATTAGAATTTTTATGTAAATACACTTCTGTTTTTTAGTGCGATCATTATAATTTATAAATCAATTTAGTCTTTGTTTGGCGGTTACATTATAATTCAATTTATAATTTAGCCACACATTTATTACGTTTTTTAGGTAAAATGTGCATTTAAAAAGCGGAGAGAGAAAATGTACGTCGTAAAAAATTGGTTTAAATTATAATGTAAACACCAAACATAGGCTAAATTGATTTATAAATTGTGATGATTGCGTTAAAGAATAGAAGTGTATTTACATAAAAATTCTAAGAAAATATTAAATACACAAATAAAAATATAAATAATAATTTTTTTGTCAGAATTTTCAATTCTAAATTTTTATATTTTAAACATAAGTGGTAATTTACGTCATTTTGAAACGTTAGTGGTAGATTTGAAATTTTTGATAAACATGAGTGGTATTTTCTATAATTATCCCAATGTATTTTACTTGGAACTCTTCCTCTATGATATTTTTGTCCCTTTCTTTTTGTTGAAGAAGCCACTGGTTGTCTAATCACTTGGTCTAATTTTTTTTTCTAGTGTGCTCTTCTCTACACCACTGTATATGGGCAAAGAAGAATCCGGGTTTCAACCTTGTCTCTTCCGTGCACCACAATGCTGAGTAATCTGTTTCGTTCTGCCGACTTAGATACCCAATTTGCTTGTGTCCTGAAGCAAGGTAGTTTCCTGGGAATGTCCCTTGTTAATTTTGACATTAATTTTCTTAAAATTGAGATTTTATAGCAGAAGTCATCTCTTTATTATGTTTATGCTTCTAAAGGCATAACATATTTTTATTGTAAATAGTCCCCAAGTGTGAAACTTGGCCTCTGCTCTTCCCCAACCCACCACTGATTTCCCTCCTACCTTTAGTTGCTTTTTGGCCTTTTGTATACAAATTCTAGCATTGATTTCTACTTTGTTGATTACATACTGACTCTGGTATCTGATTTTCTCATGTGACAGTGGCTAGTGAAATTCCTTCAGCTCCACTCACGCAAGTGAGGGAGCAAGCAACAAATGTTTGCATTAACATTCTGCACTCTTATCGCAAATTTTGCGCTACAGCATCAAATTCTGGACAACTCATTCTTCCTGAGGCACTTAAACTGTTGCCTCTATACACCCTTGGTATGTATTAAAATGTCACACTTTTCATCTCTTTTAGAGTCTGACAATATTAGCTAATGAGGTTTACCTCCCAAGTCCTTTTCTGTCCTGATCTTGCATGTATAAATGCAGTTGCCACTTCTGGAAATTTCTCTTAATATCATGAATGTTGGAACAAAATGTGAATTCTCATTTAGTTGTTCATCAGATGAAATCACTACAATTCGTCAATACCTTCTTAATTTAATTTTGAGGAACAAAAAAAAGTGTACGAAAAAAGGAGATGCATTTTCCAATTTTTCTTTTATTTAGTTCCTTACTACCTTCTCCAGCTCTGCTCAAAAGCAGTGGATTGCGAGCTGATGGAAGAGTCGACGATAGGTCCTTTTGGATTAATTATGTTTTCCCTGTATCTACTCCGTTGGCAATCCCATTGGTGTACCCCAGGATGATAATCATCCATGATCTTGATGAGAAGGTATGTATTTGTTTATGTAATATTGTAATTGTAGATGCTCCTTCCCCTAAAATCTTTTTACTGAACTGTCAGGAGTTGGATGATTCCCCTATTCCTCCTCCCATCCCACTATCCAGTGAGGAAATTTCTGACGAAGGAATATATCTCCTTGAGAATGGTGAAGATTGTTTAATATATGTAGGAAACTCAGTCAGTTCGGATATTTTGCAACAGTTGTTTGGTATTTCTTCAATTGAAGAAATCCCTAATCAGGTATTCTACATGGTGTTTTCGTAACTCTTCCTTTAATTTCTTTTGCCAGCTAATATGTAGATAACATATCTACCAGAAGAGTATCTTTAGAAATAAATGTTCCTAATATTTTTCTACCTAGAATCGTTCGATTTCAGTTCCCTTTTTAGACTGTCTGTACTTGTTGAAGTTTACGGAATCTGATTGCATACTTCTTCTTTTTTTTTATCCATTATGTTGGAAAATGTCTAGTGTCTCTAACTTAGTGGTATTGTACCTTGTCAGTATGTACTGCAGCAATATGACAATCCATTGTCAAAGAAGCTAAATGATGTTGTAAATGAGATAAGGCGCCAGAGATGTTCCTACCTACGGTATGATTATCCTTTTAGGCAAATAATGTTGCTTTTTTATTTAATGAAGTTTTATATTTTATAATTGTAGAAACTTTTTCTTCTAATATTTCTTTCTTTCTTCTCTAATTCTTCAGCTTAAAGTTGTGCAGAAAAGGGGATCCATCAGGTTAGTGAATAATACAACCCTTTAGCACTACACCTACCCATGTCCCCTTATTTGGGGGGAGCGGTGAGGGAGAAAAGAAGCAAAACAAACACGGTTTTGATATAATCGGAGAAGCACGAGAGAGTTTTACAATGAACTTTAGGGGTTATTCAAATTTGGCCGGCAATAGAGTATATAAAAATGAAATTTAGTGGGGTTTTTTTTTTTTTTTTTTTTGGGTTTGACTAAATAAGGATTTCTGCAGTACAAGACGTCTTTATTATTTTATTTATTTATTTATTTATTTTTGCAGGGATAATGTTTTTCTCTTACATGGTAGAGGACAAGACTCCAAGTGGGCTTTCGTATGTTGAATTTCTAGTGCATATCCATAGGCAGATTCAAAGTAAAATGGGTTGAAGATGCGCACTTCTTTAGTTTTGTTACCTTTAGTGGAGGGATGCATATGGATACAAGATCCGTGTGTCTGTTAATCTGTACTCTAAAGGATCCTTCTGTTGTTAATTTGTGGTGAAGAGCAGCGAATCCGGACTTCATTAGAGGTTAATTAGTTTTGAAGTTTTCTATACTCGTAGAGGTGAATGCCAGTAATAATTTTCAAGGAATATTTTTATTTATTTATGTGTTAGTTTCGTATCTGTCGTCTTTCATTCATTTCCAGTCGACACTTTGGTGGACGGATAATTTTGTTACATGTAGACGAAAATTTTATTTCTTGCATTGTTAAGGATTTGTAAGACAGCATAGATGTTGGTTTTGAGCTATATGTGATGAAATATGTTAGGCTCTATTTGGCGGCTCACATAAATGGATAAATAGAATTTGATTTATAATGTATATTATTTGAGTTTTCTAGGTAAGATGCGTTGTTAAAAATTGATGAGAGAAAATGTATTTGGTTAAAAAGTAGTTTGAGAAATTGTACCAATTATAATTTGAAAAAATAAAGTTTACTAAATGAACAACAATTTTGAACAGCATGGTGAACAATACACTCATATGGGGTGGTGGGGTCTATAAATCATTTTGGTGGATCTCATCACTTCACGTGAGTGTGTTCACCATATTATTCAAAATTGTTGTTCATGTAGCATTTCTCATGATATATATAATGAAAGTAGGACATTAAGTTTCAGAATAATTTGTTGCAGGTGATATTTTTGAACCTAAAACTTTTGAAATATGCTTATGATATGGGAGGGATGGTATTTATAACTTATTTAGCGTATGTTTTTAAACATCAGCATTACAATTTATAATCAATATATAGATAACAAAATTTTTCAAATTACTTTTTACCTAAATACATTTTTCCTCTCTACTTTTTATTACATATTTTACCTAAAAAATATAAATAATCAAATTTTTAATTACTACAAGGTTAGCAAAAAGAGCTTCAGTAGCCCATAATATTTGATTGATAGATTGTTGGAATTTGGTAGTAAATGAGAGTGTAGGATGAAAATGGCTTAACATTATTTTTGGTTAGATTTCTCTCATCACATGATTGATTTCAATTTTAAGATTTTGCATCTACGAGATGATTAATAAACAGTTAAAAGACACACAAGTATTAAGAATAGTATATCCATTACCTATTAATAGCAAAATTTTAGAAAAGGGACATAATAAAAGGAAATTCAATAGAAAAAAATAACTAAAGGAAATCTGTATCCTAACTCTTGTGGGATAAATATCACTAGGACTTCCAACCTTTTGTAAATAGACAAGTGGGGGCGAACATGCGTTAAATATTATAAACAGATGTACGTATAGTTGAGCTAAATTGTTTGTGAACATGGAAGATCAATATGGATATATTTTTTTTCCAATTTATTCATTCTTCATCAGCTTCCTTTTTATATTCTTCATTTTCTATACAAACATTTGGTGTTCATTGCATTTTACTTCTCGTTATAATTATTTATTTATTTACGTTGTTATGTATCATTTAAGTTTAGGAAATTCAAAGTTGTATATTTAAGCTTGTTGAAAAATTTATCATTTATGCATAATTTATAATTAGAGAACCAAAGTAAATCTAACCAAAATCGAAGGCCCGTGTTTACACAATTTCCTTAAATCAAATCTGCTATTGATCGGTGTTTGATTCTCAGGATACAATCGGTTGTCGGTTCACGTTATACTACGCTCACCGTCTGTCAAACTAGCTGTGACACACTCTATCTCTAATAAAATTAAGTGAAAGTGGGAAAGAAACAAGAAAATTTCTGGAAACAAGTGACAGCCGAGAGAGAGAATTTTTCTGTGGTGGTTTTTCCTGCCCGTTCAACTGAGAATTGGTCACTATTTATAGGTTCAAAATAGCCAGCAATTTAATATTCATTCAATTGTGAAAATGAAAATTTTAAATTCTGCTGAAACTGAAGGGATTTTCATTCAACACAACTTAAACTGGAGTTTTGTAACAATCTCCCACATGAATGAAAACTTGCGAAAACCAGAGACTCAAGAGTGAAGGGGAGAGAGAGAAAGAGAGAGTAAATCAAATCAATCCTGCATAAGATGGTAGCATTTAGCTTTGAACATTCTCTTATGAAATCTATCGGGTATTACTAGCAAACTAGTGAATCTGATACCTTAAACATATTTTGCCATTTGTGTAAATCGAGACTATAGACTTCACACAGGACCATTTTAGACAGCATAATTCCCATTGTTGTGTCCGTTTTGGCCATGAACACGTCTCCCGGTTCTGCAAGTGTTTGTTCAAGGATGTAACCTTCCCAATCCTTAGAGAAGCGGCCCCACTTCACATTCACATAGGTGACCTCTTAACTCAGCGTTTCAACACAAGACTTAAGGGTCATTAAAAACATAGCTTAATATTCATCTTCCAATCACTATGAGCACCATATGAATGAGCAGAAGGAGAACCTTCTCAGTGATTTACACAGATATACATGAATTAGCTGTCCCTTTGAACCTAGGTCCTAGGATCTCCATTCAGCTAAGTTGGATTTCCATCATGATACCTTTCAATGTCATCGGCTGCAAGCCCATTCCCCTCGATGCTTTTACAACTAGCTCACGGGTTAACCCTTTGGTTAGCAGATCCACAGTATTATCCTTTGACTTCACGTAGTCTAGAGTGATAATACCCTGTGAGAGTAGTTGTTGAATGGTATTATGTCGTCTTCGAATATGTCCAGACTTACCATTACACATATTGCTCTGTATCTTGCCAATAGCTGATTGATTATCGCAATAAACGAAAATTGCAGGCACGGACTTTAACCATCTTGGAATATATCCTCAACAAATTAGCGAAGTCATTCTGCTTCTTTAGATGCTTTGTCCAAAGCAATGAACTCTGATTCCATTGTAGATCTTGCAATACACGTTTGCTTCGACAATCTCCAAGAGACAGATGCACCACAAAGAGTGAAGACACATCCACTTGTAGACTTGGAATCTGACATATCTGATATCCAATTTGCATCAGCATACCCTTCGATTACTGCAGGGTATTTAGAATAATGCAATCCACAATCACGAGTGTAATGCAAATAATGTAACACCCTAAATTAGCTTTCCAGTGAATAGCACCGAGTTACTCTAGTATCTTATCAATATAATGAGATTGAGATAACTAAGTCCATTCGATGTCCAAGTAATTTTTACTCCCAAAATGACATCCGCGAGACCCATATCTTTCATGTCAAACTTTGAGTTTAACATATTCTTAGTGGCTTTGATAATCTTATAAGAGCTGCCGACAATGAGCATGTCGTTGACGTACAGACACAATATGACATATTCATCATTAGTGTCCTTGACATATACACACTTATTGCACTGGTTGATTCTAAAACCACTAGAAAGCATAGCATTATCAAACTTCTCATGCCATTGCTTCGGTGATTGCTTTAAACATATAGCGATTTAACCAGTATACAGACTTTCCTTTCTTGACCTGGAGCCGAAAACCCCTCTGGTTGCTCCATGTAGATTTCTTCATTTAAATCTCCATTTAGGAAAGCTACTTTTACATCCATCTGATGTACTTCTAGATTTCGCAAGGCTGCAATAGCAATTATCATCTTGATAGAAGTTATTCTTGACACAAGAGAATAAGTATCAAAGTAATCTAAACCTTCTTTTTGCTTATAAATTTTGATTACTAGTCGAGCTTTATATTTATTGATGGAGCCATCCACTTTCATCATCTTCTTGAAGATCCACGTGTAGCGCAAATGCTTACAACCCGGTGGAAGATCTACTAATTCCTAGGTATAATTCTGTAGGATAGAATCAATTTCACTCTTGATGTCTTCTTTCCACTGATGATCGTCTGGAGAAGATATAGTTTCTTTATAGCTTCGAGGATTATTCTCCATCAAATATGTGAGAGAATCAGGGCCAAACATCTTAGAAGCCCATTATTATTATTATTATTATTATTATTATTATTATTATTATTATTATTATTATTATTATTATTATTATTATTATTATTATATGTGTATGTATGTATACTTTTGGCAATTAATCTCTTTTTATAATGGTATCTAAATTCTTAGTTATACAAATTCTTTTTCCTTAATATATGATTATTTTACAAAATTCTCATTTAATAGCTCTAAAGAATGATTAACATTAATAAAAAAATTCATGATAGCTTTTATAAAGTAGTACAAGTTTAATTATGTTAAGAAGAATGTTTGTGGAGAATGATATGAGACTTGTGAGAGTGAGATGAAGAGTAGTATCGAGTTGAAATGTAGGGCTTGGTTTTGAAATTATATATTTGGGCATCGAGTGGTTCATGACACTTTTAATTTGTTTGAATTTTTTTTAATTCAACTTATTAATCGGGTATGATTTCAGGGCAGGTCTGGGGATTTGATAGCAATCCCCTCATCCCCGGTCTGATATACTTTTTCATCCCCTTCCCCGCCTCATCTCCGTTATTGTCAGGGATTCCCCGCCCCGTTCGGGACGGGTCCCCTTCGGGTTCGGGGATTCCCAGCCCCATTGCCATCCCTATAGAAGTTTTGTCCTTTTGCTCCGTCTTGGCTCATCCTCACGTTCCTCAACTGGATCTTTACTGCTTCTAGAACCAGAAGATTCCATAGTCAGTTTAATAAGAGTTAACTGTTTATGAGATTTACAAGGAAATATATTCTCAAAGAATTGTGTATTCCTAAAATCCATGATCGTGTTTGGATGAATATCAAGTAAATTTGAATATTGCACAAGAAACCTATGTGCACTACTATTTTGTGCATAACCAATGAACACACAATCAATTATCTTAGGTCCAATCTTGACCTTCTTTGGAGGAGGCACCACAACTTTAGCGAGACACCCTCACATTAGTAAGTATTTATACGAAGGTTTCTGATATGTCCAAAGTTTATACGGAGTCTTATCCATATTCTTTCTTAACACTTATTCAAAATGTAATTCGCAGAAAAAATAGTTTCTTCCCACATGTTCTGTGATAATCCAGAATTAATCAACATGACGTTCATCATTTCTTTAACGTTCGATTCTTATGCTCAGCAATTCCATTCTACTAAGGTGAATAAGGTGCAGTAGTTTGGTGAATTATTCCATGTGATTCATATTCACTTCCACGATCATTTCGCACTACCTTTATTTTCTTGCTAAGTTGATTTTCAACTTCATTCTTATAAAGAATGAATTTATCAATAGCTTCATCTCTGCTTTTAAGCAAGTACGTATAGCAATATCTCATGCTATCATCGAAAAAACTAATAAAGTACTTACTACCGCCTCTTGTTTGAACAACTTTCAAGTTACACACATCATTGTGGACTAGTCTCAATGGCTCGGTACTTCTTTCAATGCTATGAAATGAAGACCTCGTAAGCTTAGCCTCAATGCAAGTTTCACTTTTATGATTTGAATCAATTTGAAACCTAGGCAAGTAGTTTAGTTTGCTTAGTGTACGTAATGTATTGTAATTTACGTAACATAATCTATCATGCCATAGATTAGGAGACCCAAGGATAAACATGATGAGTTTTCTCATTATTCATAACAATTGGGGTTACAACAATTACATTCAATTTAAAGAGGTCATCAGTCATATAACATTTCCCAACATAAACTCCTATTTTGGTAATCACCAGCTTATCTGCCTCATTGACCATTCGGAAACCATTCTTGCTTAGAAGAGACCCAGAGACCAGATTCTTATGAAGCTCTGGCACGTACAACACATTTTTCAGAGTAAGTTCTATGCCAAAGGTCATCTTCAGGATCACCTTACCTTTACCAAGCACTTCAGATATTGCAGAGTTTCCCATGAACAACTTTTCACCATTTATAACTGGTGCAAACGTAGTGAACATTCTCCTATTGGAGCAGATATGGCAAGTTGCCCTAGTTTCCAACCACCACTTCTTTGGGTTAGATCTCACTAAGTTAACCTCACTAATCACCGCTGTAAGGTTTAGGTCAGACATGTCATCTGAGAGATGATCTCTCTCATTTCCGAACATATTTGATGTGATCCGGGATAGGAGATGTGATCCGGGATAGGAGCTCAAAGGAGAAGTCAAGTCACGGACGACGCAACAACATTCGACATAGGAAAATGAACAATTTCCATGTTGGAAGCTAGTCGAGACGACGAGTGGATCAACCTCATTCAAGCCGACGAAGAAAATTGTGAAATTTCAAGAATTACGGCCGTAACATATGGGAGCTCACGGCCGTAACCAACCCACTGTTGAAAACTATGATTTGAAGAAAATTGGACTTACAGCCGTAACGCAGATTTGTCACGGCCGTAACGCAGCCTAGGATCAAAAACAAGAATTTCAGAATTGAGACTTACGGCCGTAAATAAAGTCTCACGGCCGTAATGGTGAAATAGAAAGAGTCTTACGGCCGTAAGAGGAATTGTCACGACCGTAAATAACAATACGCGTAATTTTAGGGTTTTAATTATTTCCTTATTTTTGGTTATTTCTTTCCTAATTTAATTAGAACTCTTAACCTAGATTTTGACCCTATTTATAGGGATGTAATTTTCATTATTCGTTAGACTTTACACACAACTTTGATATTATAATTGAGAGGCTATTTTGCTTTCACAAACCTTATTCTTCATTGAATAAATTCCGAACTTGCGAGTTATTCTTGTTTGTTCAAATCTCGGTGAGAATTAATATTGCTTGTGATCAAGAGGTCAATATATCATTGTGATTGTATTGGTTGCTTGGTTCAATTAATTTTAATTGGATCCATAAATAGTGGTTCTTGGCTTTCTTGGGTCGATTTCAATATTTTGTGGGTTGCGTAGCTACAATTGCTACGTGGTTTGCATCATTTGGTATCAGAGCTTAGGCTCCAAAAATCAAGGTTATATCTTTATTTTGTTTTCTTGAGTTTTCTATCCAGTTTGATTTTTATGTTTATCATCGAGTCCCATAAAAATCATCCATATCTTGTTGAGTGTTTTGTTTTTCAGTTTTTTGCGTTCTTCTTGTTCTTGAGTTTGTTGAGTCTTTAATCCAGAAAATCGTTCCAAAAAATTTCAAAAGTGTTTGTTTTGCTTAATTCTTATCCGAATTAAGTTCCGTTTGTTTTGTCGTGTTCGTTGTCGAATTTTCGGATTTATAAAAAAAAAGATTATTTTATTTATTTATTCCGAAAATTCACCCCAAAATTCAAAAAAAAAAAAAAAAAATTTATTTCCATTCAAGAACCACTTTCTTGAATTTCTACAATATTCTTGATATTCTTTCCTTTCGAGTCAAATTCAAGAACCACTTTCTTGAATTTCTTTAAAATTCTTGATATTGTTTTTCCTTTTCGAGTCAACATTAAATTCCTTCTTAATATTTGTCAATATCTGGACCCTCTTATTTTGAGTCTCTCAAATTTTTGAAAGCTACATCATAAAGGATGGATTATGATCCGGATTCGTTGTTCCAAACTAGATGTTATGTGGGACAAAAGGTGTGCAGTTTGGCAATTGATAGAGAGTGCTTCACTAATTTTGCTAATATCAACATGGTTGAAAATTTTGGATTATCTCTAATACCGCACAGTAGACCTTATTGTGTGACGTGGATGAGGGAATTTGGAGAATTCCATGTAACCAAGCAAGTCCTAGTGACTATCACTCGTGGAAAATATATTGATGACGTATTTTGTGATGTAGTGCCTTTAAAGTCTTGTCATATTTTATTGGGAAAATTATGGAGTCGTATGAGGGAAGCAATTTATTATAAGAGTATGCACATATACAGGATTCTTACGAGAGGGAAAACATTCACACTGTATGGGTTGACACTCGAGGAAGCACTAGACGATTCGAGGAAGGTAAAAAAAGAGAGTGAGAGGAAAGTTGTAGTGAGATTGCAAGAGGATCCTCGAGATAGGGATGTTGAGAAGAAGGAGGGAAAGCTGAAACTAGAAACGGTTGATCAAATTCCAAAATTTGAAGTAGAAGATGAAAAATTGGGTAGTAAGGAGGTGAATGAACAAGGAAATAAAATTGTGGAAGAGGTGATTGAGGATGAAGGTGTGGTTGAAAATAAAAATGTGGAAAAGGTAGTTGAGACTAAAAATGTAGAGGAAGTTGAAACTAAAAATTTAGAAGAGATAGTTGAGCTTGAAAATGTGGAGTTAGAAGAGGTGGATGAGTATGAGAGAAAAGAAATAGAAGAGATTGAGCAAGAAGTTACAACAAAAGAAGGAAGTGAAGAGAAGGACCTCGTTGTTAGGGAAGAGGATTTGGAGATGATATACCATGAGTATAAGGATCCATATCTTGTACTTTGTGAAACTAACATTTCCCACCCTATTTTGCTTAAATCTTTCTTGCAGGTTGAATATACTTGGAGGTTTGAGTCACACCACATTTGGCCAAGGAAGTTCTTATTTCGAATCGTCCTTCCAATCCAAGTATTCGACTATTGGTTGATCCTATGTAATGGAGGCAAAAATTTTCCTTTTGATCCAGGCGGTGCGCTGAAACACCATGAACCAAGCTATGATTCGGGACGAATCATCTTGAAGAAGGGGAGAATGATGTGATCCGGGATAGGAGATGTTATCCGGGATAGGAGCTCAAAGGAGAAGTCAAGTCACGGACGACGCAACAACATTCGACATAGGAAAATGAACAATTTCCATGTTGGAAGCTAGTCGAGACGACGAGTGGATCAACCTCATTCAAGCCGACGAAGAAAATTGTGAAATTTCAAGAATTACGGCCGTAACATATGGGAGCTCACGGCCGTAACCAACCCACTGTTGAAAACTATGATTTTGAAGAAAATTGGACTTACAGCCGTAACGCAGATTTGTCACGGCCGTAACGCAGCCTCGGATCAAAAACAAGAATTTCAGAATTGAGACTTACGGCCGTAAATAAAGTCTCACGGCCGTAATGGTGAAACAGAAAGAGTCTTACGGCCGTAAGAGGAATTGTCACGGCCGTAAATAACAATACGCGTAATTTTAGGGTTTTAATTATTTCCTTATTTTTGGTTATTTCTTTCCTAGTTTAATTAGAACTCTTAACCTAGATTTTGACCCTATTTATAGGGATGTAATTTTCATTATTCGTTAGACTTTACACAAAACTTTGATATTATAATTGAGAGGCTATTTTGCTTTCACAAACCTTATTCTTCATTGAATAAATTCCGAACTTGCGAGTTATTCTTGTTTGTTCAAATCTCGGTGAGAATTAATATTGCTTGTGATCAAGAGGTCAATATATCCTTGTGATTGTATTGGTTGCTTGGTTCAATTAATTTTAATTGGATCCATAAATCGTGGTTCTTGGCGTTCTTGGGTCGATTTCAATATTTTGTGGGTTGCGTAACTACAATTGCTACGTGGTTTGCATCAATATTAGTCTGAGGTCGCTGCTTGTTCTCCCTCTGTGGCTGACGGCGGTTTGCTGATCGATGCCCGACTTTATCACAATTGAAGCATTTTCCATTGAACTGGAACTTAGGTTTCTTTCCTACCCTACCTGTAGGCTTCAACTGAGCTTTGGTAGCCTGCTTTTTATCTTTTTGATTTCCATTACCCTGCTTGGCTTTAAAGGATTGACCTTTCTTATTACCAAAACATTGGCCGTGCTCCAATACTTTAGCCTTCTCAGAGTAAGAATTCTATGACTTACGTTCAACTCATTTGTTATCCTCCTCAATGCGCAGCTTGATAATTAAATCCTCAAAAGACATCTCTTTCCTCTTATGCTGTAAATAGCTTTTGAAAGTCTTCCACTGAGCAGGTAGCTTATGAATAGAAATAGCCACCTGTAGATATTTTAACATGTTTAGACCCTCAACATGCATTTCTTGCAAAAGCACTTGAAACTGTTGCACTTGGCTCACCACTGAACGTGAATCAACCATTTCGAAGTTCATGCACCAATTGGTCAAGAATTTCTTAGACCCAGTATCCTCGGTCTTGTACTTCTTTTCTAAGGACTCCCAAAGCTCCTTAGCATACTTCTTTACCACATATACGTGATACGGAGAATTCCATAAACCATCCAGGACATAGTTGCGACACAAAAAATCAGTACTTTTCCATGCATCCCAAGCTGCACACTTATGCATATCAGTGTCGTTTTCAGCCACGATATCTTAAAATCAGTACCAGTAAACTTATCCGATTGAACTGGATGATTCACCAAAAATGGAGCTGGAAACGATGGAAAAGGTATCGAGGCTACAGCCCTAGGCACTAGCATAGGTATTGTGCCATACTAGATTGCCGAGGCCGCAAACGTAGGCAAATTGGGTTCACTCCAACATGCGGAATCCTGCCACCAATTGTCCCGTCAATGGGAGGAATGCCTGTCGAGGTCTCCACAGGGTTACCAGTGGTCATTACAGGATTTGGTACACCGGTATCAACAGTATTGCTTCCATTGTTCACATCGTCATTTCCATGTGACGACATTTAACCTTAGTAGAACAAGCAACAAATAATTTAGAATAATTATAAGTTTTTTAAAGCTATATAAATTCAAGATATGTGATATCTCCAAACATTATATCGCTAAAATATAATAAGGAAATAATTATTTTAAAAAAAAATCATTAACTAATAATAACAATAATCATGGAAAGAAAAGTTAGCATTTATATTCTAATAATGAGACAATCATTAATTAATAATGAAGTAATCATAACAAAAAATTAAAACTTCTTATAATCATGCAAAACCATGTAAAACCCATGCAAAACTGTTTAAAACAAAACCATGTAGAGAGACCTTGGAGTGAAAAATTAATTTTGTAAACCAACGTATAATTTTTTTATTTTTTATTTTTAATTTGCAAAGACACAACCCCAGTAAACCTTACTGTAAATTTCTAGTAACAGAATGATTATCAACTTAAATGCTAAATTTATGCAAACAGTAGCAAAAGCTGATGGTTTTTATTTGCAGTAACCCCAACTGTTATGAATAATGAGAAAACTCCTTATGTTTACTTGCATGAATCACCTAATATGTGGCATGGTAGATTATGTCACGCACGGTCGAATTTTTCATTTATTTTCAAATTCTGATGCAACACGTGGCGCACGTTAATTTGCGAAAATACTTTTATCTTTCTTTTCATAAGTCAGTGATGTAAACGACATCACTTGACTGAAATTTCAAAATCATTTTACTATAAAATAAAATCCGCTCATTTAAAAAGTAACGGTAAAATATTTAATATAAGATCTTGATTTTAAAAAAATTTAGATAAAAAGTAACAATAATAAAATAGCGAATTTGGAAATTCAAGCACAAGACCTTATTCAGTGAATCCACAATTCACAGGTCGTCACATAGCACAACACTATCTATCTCTCGCCGTCTAAAAATTCGTGCCAATCACTTTTTCATTTCTTTTATTACCTGAAATATTATATATGTCATGGAATGAGCATACACATGCCCAGTGAATGAAGTATGGTTCACATGTGTTGTGCACGTAGACAAGTCAATCTCACTTATTCAAGATTTATTCAAGTTTTACTTATTAAATCAATCAAGTCTATATTCATATCTCCTAGTCATGTCATATATTTGAGACAAGTCTTATATTCAAGATCTGACCCAAGTCAAGTTCAAGTCAAGTTATTTTAGATTATATATATTTTGAATTATATCCAATCCAGTGAAGTCAATTTTATATATTCAAATCAAGTCAAATTCTCTTATTCTAGTCAAGTCATACTTCATATAATTAAGACTAACATAAAAACATGTCTTACATATTTAAATCAATTAATTTCTATATTCAAGTCATATAATCAAAAAAAGTCGAGGCAGATATATATTCAAGTTGAGTCAAGATAATATATTTAAGTTCTTATGCATTTGTATATTAATCAAATCGAGTCAAATTCATATATTCCAATCAAGTTAAACTCATATATTCAAGACTTAAACAAACGTATGTATTTTCAAGAGAGCATGAATTTTAATGGGACCTATATTATAATCAACTACTATCCCTAGCGCGCACAAGCAGAACATGTAACCCCGAGTTCAAGCGTGGAGTTTATTCCACTAGTTCTTTACAAACGTGATTTGTATATCATGGATTTCAAGCAGGGAGTCAAGATCCTTGAAATTCATTAACAAGCGTAATCACATTGTGATCCAATTTCTGGACTCCGTGGCACGTATATCAAGACAAGCGCATATCATGAAGTAGTATTTAAGATCACGTAATCAAGTACAAGTTAAATCAAGTCAAGTTCATATCTTCACGGGTTACACATAAACAAGTTAATTCTTATATATTCAATATTGAAGTAATATTAAAGTTACTTTAATTTCATCTTCTCAAGTCAAGTCAAACGGATATAACCGTGTATTGTGTCAAGTAGATCACACATCAATTTATTTTCTTTATCATATTAACGAGTCTAAGATCACGTACACAAGAACAATAAGTCCTTTAAACATCTAAATGTCAAATCGTACTGATTTGGTATCTCATGTATCGATACATGTTTATATGTATCGATACCTTAAAGAGCAGGAACTTCTTTCGATCCTTATGTATCGATGATGATAATCTTTTAATTATGATTTCATTATCAAGATAGTGATAATAACACAGTTAACATTTTCTTTATTTTAATTATATGAATGTCAAGATAATATTAATAATAATATATCAATTATATGGAAATTAAATACAAAAACTTATCACGAGACCATGACGATATAATCATCATATGGACTTTATAACAAGATCACAGTACCAAGATGATAATACTATTGGAATTATAACGAGGTCATGATAATATCACGATAACAATACCTTATTAAATAGGAAATTATAATGAGACCACGTAATCAAGTAAACAATTAAACATATTTCACTCACCTTAATCCAACAATGTCTAAATGAGGTTCCCTAAATTTCTGTTTCGTGAGTATCGATACATGCGGTTAGTTCAGCATCTCCAATATTGACTTTTTGGGATTTCTCATGAGTTTAACCATATTTGGTGGATCATAATTTAATTTAGGATATCAGGAACATGTTATTATATTATCAAGCCTTGATCCTAATAATATTCAAACATAATCTTAACCCTGAATTTCTATAAATTTTGAAAGGAAGAAGAAACGAAGAACACCATTATTTACTTAACATTTCTTTGGACTTCTTTTGGTGTGAGGATTCAATTCAAATGTTAAGTATTTACAGGAGAAACCGAGGCTTGAGAAAAAGAACCGGCTACATGGAAATTGAAGAATAATTGGTTACCATATCAAGCAAGAGGTGGCAAGACTATTACATGCAAGAAGGAGCTGGTAGATTTAGTAGGATGATTCTCGGTTCTTACAAGTAGGTGGTGGCAAATACAAGGACACCTCAAGCTTCTAAAATTTTCGAATTACTCACGGAGTAATTTCACACACAATTTACAGCGTAAGAAACGGATAACCGAGGAGAAATTTATGACCTTCCAAAGTAAGCTACTCAAAATAGTTTTTGGGTTAACCGTTTTTACCGTCTTAACTTTAAAAATCCACCGAGGACTATCCGTTGGTTGGAATGACAATCTATTTCCATATTCTCAAATTTCACTCCGAGAACTTACTTGTACATATATGACATGTAATCAAATGAGGTTGGGAATGCTAGAAAAAGTCTCGAATAAAGGGACACTTAAATATATTTTTGACGTAACTTTTCTTTATTTAATATTTTCGTATCTCTTTCGTTTAAACACGTTTTTCTATCTTTACATTCCAAAATCATTATATAAATTATAAAATACTTTTATTACGTCATAATGGATAATAAAGAACGTCAAAGTTTTCGGGTCATTACAGATTAGATCACGTAAATTACAATGCATCACGTAGACTAAGCAAACTAAACTACTTGCCTTAGTTTCAAATTGATTCAAATCATAAATGTGAAACCTGTGTTAAGGCTAAGCTTACTAAGTCTTCATTTCATAGTATTGAAAGAAGTATCGAGTCATTGGGGCTAGTCTATAGTGATGTGTGTAACTTGAAATTTTTCTAAACAAGAGGCAGTAACAAGTACTTTATTACTTTTGTCGACGATAGCACAAGATATTGTTATGTGTACTTGCATAAAAGCAAAGATGAAGCTATCAATAAATTCATTCTTTATTATAAGAATGAAGTTGAAAATTAACTTAGTAAGAAAATAAAGATGCTGCGAAGTGATTGTGGTGGTGAATATGAATCACCATTTGATGAATTTTGTGCTAAACATGAAATAACTCACCAAACTACTGCAATCTTATTCACCTCAGCAAAATGGAATTGTTGAGCATAAGAATAGAACGTTAAAAGAAATGATGAATACTATGTTGATTAGTTCTGGATTACCACAGAACATGTAGGGAGAAGCTATTCTTTCCGCGAATAACATTTTGAATAAAGTGTCAAGAAATAATATGGATTAAGACGCCGTATGAACTTTGGATAGGCCGTACACCTTCATACAAATACTTACGAATATGTTGGTGTCTTGTAAAAGTACTGGTGCCTCCTCCTATGAAGGTCAAAACTGGACCTTAGACAGTTGATTGTGTGTTCATTGGTTATGCACAAAATATTAGTTCATATAGGTTTCTTGTACATCATTCGAATGCACCTAATATTATCCAAACACGATAATGGAGTCTAGGAATGCATAATTCTTGAAGAATATATTTCCTTGTAGATCTCCTAAACATTTAACTCCTATTAAACGGACTATGGAATCCTCTACTTCTGGCAAACACCCATCAATTTATCCATCACATCATCTTCAAAATCAACAACTACCAACATGTCAACACATCAATTGGTAATCCAATCTAGACACTATTATGTACAAATAGATTAATTCAATATGTATAAGTTGGTGGAAGTAGATATAAGTTTGGACCTTCTCTAATCAAAGTACATCTTAGTTGATGTTTTTGAAAGGTGAGGCTAGTAGGAGGCAGAAAATACATGGTAGCCTTTTGGATAATCTACTTCAAGGTTTAGATGTTGTGTAGAATGGAAACAGTTGGAAAAAAAAAATCGACCGGGCCTAAATCAACCCAATTCGGGACAGTCGCAAGGTAGTAACTAAATCAAAAATTTTCGTGCCGGGTCAGGTTTGGGCCAAAACTGACCTACCCTACCCAATGCCCACCCCCACTTATTGAGATGTTCATTCTTCATCACTACGAATGGATCATTTTCTCTACAGAATTCGATACAACTTTTTGATGACATCTATTATTAGGAATAATCTTGGTTTACCAAATATATCCCATGATTCTCTCCATAATTCTCTCCATTGTAAATATCATTTACCTTCTTAGTCTGTAGCTTTATTTGTATATAATTGATTGTATTCACATTATCAAATCAATGAGAAGTTTAGAGCTCATTCATTCAAACTTTACATAGTATCAGAGCCATGGCCAATCTTCCCCCTCCTCCACTTGATGTCTCGAAAGTTATCACGGATGCATCATCCCCATATTTCCTTCATTCTTCTGATCAACCGAACCACTTTCTCGTTGATACGCCATTAAATGGTGATAACTACACTGGCTGGCGACAAGCTATTACCTGTTCCCTCAACGCCAAAAACAAATTGGGCTTTGTCAATGGCACTCTTCCCAGACCCACTGATGCTGCTGCTGCTACCCTATGGGATTGACATAGCGACATGATAATGTCGTGGATTTTACACTCTATTGAGAAACCTCTTGCTAGCAGCTTAGTGTATTGATCTACCTCTTTCGATCTCTGGACGGAATTGGAAACCAGATTTCAGCAAAGCAATCGGACCAATATTTTCCGCCTCAAGCGGGACCTTGCCAATTTGACTCAAGGCACCCTATCAGTTACCCATTATTATGGAAAATTGAAGACTCTCTTGGAGGAACTTGCTTCCCTCCAATCTATAACACTGTGCACTTGTGGAGCTTCCTCCAAATTTTCAGAAATTCAGTCAGCTGACCAAGTTTATCAATTTCTAATGGGTCTCCATGAATCTTACCATCGATTTCGGTCTCAAATGTTGGTTGTTGATCCGCTACCATCACTGGGTCATTGTTATTCCATTATCCACCAGGAAGAAACCCAGCGTCTGGTGAATATTTCCCCTACCAAACTTGATGCCTCTATTTTCCTTTCTCGAGCACCCAGCCGAACACCTTCATTACAGTCTCGCCCAAAGAAAATTTGGCCACCGGGAACTCCCACTTGCTCTGGTTGTGGAAAACTTGGCCACAGCCATGACAAATGCTTCGTGGAAATTGGTTACACCGATTGGTGGCCGAGCAAGCAGAAAGGAACGATACCTACCTTGGCTCCAACTGTTCATAATATATCGGTTAATGGTGGTGCTTCAGTCCCTTACACGAGTATACTCCTTGGGCTCTCTTCTGAACAATATGAACATTTAATGGAACTACTTAAATCTTCCTCTTTGGGTTTCTCAGGTTTATCATCATCTTCTTCTCCCGTTTTAAATAAATGCCCTTGGATAATTGATAGTGGTGCCAATCACCACATTTCTGCCTCTAATTTTAATTCCAATTTTTCAAATGTGACTCACCCAATTTCTGTCAATCTTCCTACAGGATCTAGTGTTAATGTCACCTCAACGGGAGATGTTAATTTATCCTCTTCCCTTACCTTACATAATGTCCTTTCTATTCCTGAATTTAAATTTAATTTTTTGTCCGTTAGTCAATTGACTAAATCTCTAAATTGTGTTGTCTCATTTTTCCTCATTCTTGCACTTTTCAGGACCTAACCACGAAGACGCTGATTGGAACGGATGAAGAGTGTGATGGACTCTACTACTTCAAGCCTATAACTGCCACTTCCTTACAAATTTCTGGATCTGTTCCCTTTGATGTAAGGCATCGACGCCTTGATCATCTCTCTATTAACAATGTACCCAATTTCATTTCTTGTCAAAAAATTTCGAACTTTGTGATAGTTGTGTCTGTGGAAAACACGCACATTTAACTTTTCAATCAGTTTTAAATAAAAGTTAAATACCTTTTGAACGTTTATGTTGTGATATTTCGGGAGGATATCATACTCCTTCTTTATCTGGTGCACATTACTTCTTGACAATTGTAGATGAATATTCTGGAGTTACTTAGTTATACCTAATGCATTTCAAATCTGAAACTTTGTCATACCTTAAATCATTTGTAGCTATGGTTCACACTCAATTTCTGGCAAAAATTAAACATATACGTACTGATAATGGTCAAGAATTCCTTGCACACTCCACACAAGATTTTTTTCAGACCACAGCAGATTACACGACCGTACTTGTGTGGAGTCCCCCCTAATAAAATGGTGTAGCTAAATGAAAACATCATCATATTCTCAATGTAGCACGTTGTCTCCATTTTCAAGCTCACCTACCCTTAAATTTTTAGGGTGATTTTGTGCTCACAGCTGCTTATCTCATAAATAGGACACCTTCATCTTCTCTTCAAAATCAAACCCCTTTTGAACGTCTTTTTAAACGACTCCCTCAATATGACCACTTACAAACTTTCGACTGTCTCTATTATGCTCACACCATAACCCCGCTCACCGCGATAAGTTCCAACCTTGTACTAACCCTTGTATCTTTTTAGGCTATCCTCCAAATCTTCATGGTTATCGTCTCTTTAACCTTGAACTAAAAAAATCACTATCTCTCGTGATGTCACCTTTGTTGAGCATGTTTTTCCTTTTCAGTTTGTTAGTCAGCCTTCAGCTCCCTCTGTCTTCTTACCTGCCCCACTTCCCGACATATCTTTCCCCCCATACCTTGATAATGATACACAAACCCCCGACCTGCTCTTACCACCAACATCACCACCACCACCACCACACTCTCTCCGCCCTCGTCGGAATGTACAACGTCCTTCCCACTTACGTGATTATATATGCCCCACCTTACCATCTTCTTCCACCACACTTCCTCCTGGAAAGAAACCCATAGGTTGCAAGTGGGTATTTAAAACAAAATTCCATGCAAATGGTTCCATTGAATGTAATAAAGCTCAGCTAGTTGCTAAAGGATATACTCAAGTTGAAGGACTTGACTACCATGATACATTTGCCCCTGTTGCCAAACTTGTCACCGTCCGTTGTGTTCTTGCCATTGCATCAGCCCGTCATTAGCACCTTCATCAATTGGACGTTAATAATGCTTTCCATCATGGTGACTTAGATGAGGAAGTCTACATGTCCTTACCCCCTGGATATGGTCGTAAAGGAGACCCCCATGTATGTCACCTACTTAAATCTCTATATGGCCTTAAGCAAGCCTCCCGCAGCTGGTATTCCAAATTATCATCTGTGCTTTTTTCAGCCGGTTATTCTCAATCTGCTGTTGATCATTCCCTATTTACACGGACTCAGGGCTCTTCTTTCACTTCTGTTTTGATCTATGTTGATGACATTTTACTTGCAGGATATGATCTTACTGCAATTAAAACCCTCAAATATTTTCTTACTGACCGTTTCAAACCTAAAGATTTGGGGATCTTGAAATATTTTCTTGGTCTTGAGGTGGCTTGTAACACCCAGGTCAGGAAAGCTTAAAATATTTGATAGGTATTACTCATACCAACAAGGTGCACCTTCTTTTCTGGAAGTCCATCATTAGAAACTCCACATTTAAGCGTACTTAGCTTAGAGCAATTCTAGGATGGGTGACCTCCTGAGAATTTTTCTCGGGGAACGTGCGAGTGAGGACAAAGCATGTTGAAAAGACTCATGTTTGTACAGTGGGAAGAGTACGTCGTCATCTAACGGCCGGGACAGCCCATTAAGTGGGACCCGATAGTTACAAATGGTATCAGAGCCAGCCTCCAGTCGGGAATAGGAATCTAAGTGCTATGCGGGACAAAGTTCTATGCCACATGGCGGGAGCCACCTCTTGAACCCATAGGAGCCACCTCTAGAATCCCAATGCCTGACAACAAATCCTCAGATGGGTTACTCTTGAACCCATAGGAGCCCACCTCTAGAATCCCAATGCCTGACAACAGATCCTCAGATGGGTTAAACACGATGAGGACGTCACAAGTCTAACGAGGGGTGATTGTAACACCCAGACAAGGAAAGCTTAAAAGATTTGATAGGTACTACTCAAACCAATGAGGTGCACCTTCTTTTCCAGAAGTCCATCGTTAAAAACACCACAGTTAAGAGTACTTGACTTGGAGCAATTCTAGGATGGGTGACCTCCTGAGAAGTTTTCTCGAGGAGCGTGCGAGTGAGGACAAAGCATGCTGAAAAGACTCATGTTGGTACAGTGGGGACAGTACGCCGTCATCTAACTATCGGAACAACCCGTTAAGTGGGACCGGGGTCGTTACATGGCTCGTTCCCCTTCTGGGATTTTTCTCTCTCAAAGAAAATACACTTTGGACATACTTGCTGACTCAAGTACACTGGGGTCTAGGCCTGCTTCCTTTCCTATGGAACAACATATAAAGCTCACTCCAGACACTGGGAACTTATTGCCTCATCCTAACCCTTATCGGAGATTGGTGGGACGTCTAATTTATTTGACTATCACTCGCCCAGATATATCATTCTCTGTCAATATCTTGAGCCAATTCATGCAGACTCCGAGGGAACCTCATTACCGAGCAGCTTTACATGTGCTTCGCTATCTAAAAGGTTCACCTGGTCATGGTTTATTTTTCTCCTTCACTTGTGATTTTCAGATTTCTGCTTACTCTGACTCGGACTGGGCTAGTTGTCCTACTACTCACTGTTCTACCAATGGTTTCTTTATCACTCTTGGGACAAGCCTAATTTCTTGGCGTATAAAGAAACGGACAGTTGTTTCTTATTCTTCTGCTGAGGCTGAATATCGTACTGTGGCTTCCACCACTTGTGAACATGTTTGGCTTAAGAGCAGAACTCTCCAATGGAACATTGTCCAACCTAAAAAAAAAAGGTGCTATTTGGCAGCCATTAATTGGACTTCTAATGAATGTCTAATAAATAGACATTGAAGAAAAAAGTTTGATCTCCTATGCAGTGTGTCTACAGCCCAATATTGATGCATTTGTGGCATTTATTTATTTTTTTAAAAAAAACTATTAACTATGTTTTATATAAAAAAAAATATTAAATTTGTGGGAATGGGATTAAATTCCAGTTCTTCTTCCTTCTTCTCTACAGTTTCATTTTTTCTCCTCTCCTTCATTTTTTTTTACAATCCTATCTTTTCCACCGTCAATTGCTCAGAATTGAATAAGGTAAAGCAGTTGTAGACCGTTTAGTAAATCTTGAAAATGGAAAGAAAAAAAAAACAAGCATCTTTTCAATTCAACAATTGCTGCAACTTTAGATGAAGAAGAAAACAATGTTTCTATCCTTGTTTAAGAAGTTGAAGAAAAATTGCAAAAAAGTGGAGAGATATGGAGGTGCGGGGTATATTGTCAACTGTAATTTTTCATTTTTCTCACCAATATTGCCCAGTCAGCATGTTAGACTTACCTTCCAAAGTTGGACAACGTTCAACTTTATTTTTGCCACCTCAGCATGATATGGGGTGCATTGGAGAAGAAAATTGTTGGACATTATCTACTTTGATGATTTGGCAAGCTTGACAATATCCTATTGGAGATGCTCTAAGATTCTCTTTCTTTTGCTATTTTAAATATTCATTATCTTGTACGGTTATGAATAAAATGCACTTGCACTGTGATTGAAGAATAGAAAGATATAGAATCCACGACCTATTCTCAGTATAAAGACGATGCAATGAAGGTCTCTACGTTTGACACTAAAAGGATCGAGTAAGATCCAAATGTATCATGATATGAAATGTTACCTATCTTTGCTTGGTTTATTTTGACTATTGGCACTTTGAGGTACAATTCTATCGGCTCGAATAAATCTGCCAAGTATTATTGTCACGGAGCTTATGAATGATTAGAACGTGATGGGTATTTTGGTCCCAATTAAACATCGGAGGCGATGATGAAACATTGTATCGAATTAATTATGCTTCGCGGGTCTTTTTGCCCATGATCAAAGATAATAATATTGTCCAATCTCTACAATTAGGCAGCCCATTTACAAGATGGGCTAAGGGATTAACTATCCACTTCGAGGTTTTAATTGGGTCTCAACCTTGTTGCTTGATGGGTAGGCTTTGGTAACAACTCGACTTAAATTAGGGCTCCCCTAGTTAAGTGGTAAACCTGTAACTACCAACACCCAGACCCTCGGCTAATTATGACTTAGACCTCCTCCCTTTTTCTTGGTGAAAATGGCCGCCTCTTCTCTCTGTGAGAACCCGTCCCCTTCATGCCTCCTTCAAGTGCCGCCTCCTTCGTGGTTGGGATCAACTTGGCTGGTTCTTCTTCTTCCTTTATTTTCGTTTTCATTTTCACCAACTCGAGTTTCAAGGTCCATAGCCTATTAGAGAACAAAAATCTAAACTACAGAATAGTTGGAATCATGAATTATACTACAATTAGGAGTCGAAAATGTTAAATTATCAGGTTATAATTACATAGATTAATAGCCCATTATGCTTATGCTCGCTCGCCCTTATTCAATTTTGCTTATTTTCTGTTCAATTGGATCGCATCTTAAGATCTTCATATTTTGAATCTATGCCAAAAGAATTGGTTTTCTAAAGTATCATGCAGTAAATGAAAAGAGAAGTAAACGAATTTCTTCATTGTGTTCTTCCCACTCATGAGGTGGAATATTGCTTCTTGAAGAAGAAGGTGATGTGGTTATTTGTCCAATGAATCAAAGGAAAACATAAACATATGCTAAGAGATTTATTTCTTATTCATTTCATAACTCTTATTTAAGTTTTTTTTTTTTTTTTTTAATAGAAGTTCAAAAGCATTTAACGGCTCATTAATTTGATTTAATTGGATTTATTTAGGTAAAACGTGTGGTTTAAAATTGAAGAGAGAAAATATATGTGATTAAAAAGTGATTTAAGAAATTATGTAAATTAAATATTTCATTTTAATGCAGCCATCGAACAGATACTCTCGGAAAACAAATGCAATGCTTAACACTGATTTATGATGGAAAATCCAGCTGTAATCGTTGCTTGACTTCCACTACAGAAGCAAATAGTGATAACGTCCTGAAGATTTTCTGCTACGTTTGGTAAACTTGTTTTATAAACTGCATGGTGTTGGGTTTTGACCAAAAATAATTTTTGGACCAAATTTATTATTTTGGTGTAATTGAAGTTGGCCCATTAGGGAACTTATCTTCCAACTTTATTTTCTATATATTAGAGGAAGTGTAGTGCGTGTTTGATTAGAGAGAAAAAGAGCACAGCCATGTGAAGAAAAAAAAAGAGAGAATTGCAGCCAAAAAGTGTGTGCGTGAATTGAGAAATATAAGTGTAACAGTGAATTAAGAAAAGGTGGCTGTGAGTGTGGTTTGTAAGAGAGAAGACTAAGCAGTGTTTGAAGCTGTAAAGGTTAGGGGGAAACGAAAACTCGTTTGTTATTCTTTCTTTGTGTAGGGAGAAGTTGTGACGGTGAGAAAAATATTATATTGAGTGATTTATTTTTCTTATCAATAAAAGTGTTTTCTCCTATGCTTGTCAACAGTCAGCTGAACCACGTTAAATTCTTTATTCTCTCTTTTGTCAAATTATTTTGTGTTTTTGTGTTCCACTGTATTTGGTTGATTTGGGGTGGGAAATTGATTTTTCCCAACAATGGTATCAGAGCAACAAGTTCAAATTGGGATTATTGCAAAGAAGATTACAGGTTCCAAGTTTGAGGTGGAGCGATTTGACGGGAAGAATAATTTCAATATTTGGAAAAGTACCGTTGAAGATATTCTTGTGCAACAAGGACATTACAAGGCTTTGCGGGGTAAGAGGCCAAAAGGGATGAAAGATGCAGATTGGGAAGAACTGGAAGTGAAGATAGTCAGTACAATCAGATTGGCTCTTACACCTGAGGTAAAGTATAGTATTTTGAACGCAAAATCTGCTTCTAGGCTATGGAAAACGATAGAAGATTTATGTATGTCTAAGTCCATAACTAATACGCTTTATTTGAAGAAAAAATTATATGAGTTGAAGATGGATGATGATACTGATGTTAGATACCACTTGAATAAGTTTAATACCTACATGACTGAGTTGATGAATATAGATGTAAAAATTGAGGACGAAGATAAGGCTATGATTTTATTGTTTTCCTCACCCAAATCATATGAGACGTTGGTGACCACGTTGTTAGTTGGTAAATCTACTTTGACGGTGAACGAGGTTTCGACTACTTTGTTAGAGACAGCCAATATGAAGAAGTCAAGTGGTAATGTGAATGGTGATCGGGTTCTATTGACTACTTCTGATAATAGATATGGTAGAGGTGAATCGCGAGGAAGAAATTATGGTCAAAGGGATCATTCTCAATCTCATTCAAGGAGAGACATGGAGTGCTATTACTGTCACAAAAAGAATCACGTTAGAAGAGATTGTGAAGAATTGACAAAATATCTTGAATTGAGGAAGAAAGGTAAAGAAATATTTGAGAATTCAGATTTTACAAATGTGGTGGAAGAGAATTATGACGCTGACGATGTTTTATGTGTTGCTAATGATGATAGTTCAGTTAGTTATTGGTTTTTAGATTCTGGATGTTTTTATCACATGTGTCCAAATAGAGATTGGTTTGAGAATTTTAAGTCATCTGATGAGTGTCATGTGTTTTGTAGCTGATAATCAAAAACTTGAAGTTAAGGGTTCAGGTACTATGAAAGTGAAGATGTTTGATGGAGGGGTGAGAGAATAACAGGTGTTTTGCATGTCTCAAGATTGAAGCGAAGTTTAATATCGTTGGGAGCATTGGACACGTTGGGTTATGAATATTCTGCAAGAGGTGGTGTGATGATTGTGAAGAAAAATTATGTGTCAATAATTAAAGGTGAAAAAATTGGTAATTTGTACAAGTTAATATGGAAGACAATTTCAGGTGGAGCTGCCAGGTTGGAGTCGCACCGATGGGAGTCTTCTAACATTGCTAAAGTTTATGAAGTGACCAAGATGGGATATGTGGCCAATGGCAAGAAGGTTGAAGAAAGTAGTTCAAAGATGTCAAAACAAAAGATGACGTTTCATGAATATTTGAATATTATTCGTACTTATTAGAATTTTAGGTCAAGGTGGAGATTGTTGGGTTTTAACCCAAATAATTTTTGGACCAAATTTATTATTTTGGTGTAATTGAAGTTGGCCCATTAGGGCACCTATCTTCCAACTTTATTTTCTATATATTAGAGGAAGTGCAGTGCATGTGTGATTAGAGAGAAAAGCGCAGCCGTGTGAAGAAAAAAGGAGAGAGAATTGCAGCCAAAAAATGATGAGAACCAAGGAAGTCAACCAGTGAATCAAGGAAGTCAACGCTCGATTCATATTCCAGTGGGACCCATAACGAGATCAAAGGTCAAAAAGGTTCAAGAGTTGATGGTGGGACTCATTCACAAGCTCCAAAATCAAGTCCAACTCGAAGAGAGCAAAATTGAAGTCAATTACATCAATTTTGAAGCTCATGATATTTCGGTCGATCGAAAGTTGCCTTGGTCGACCGAAAGTCCACAGGATTTTTAAAGATAGCCTCAATCGGGTTAGGTTGATCAACGTTCGACCGAAAGTGTCATTTTGGTCGACCTGTGATCAATCGAAACACGCTGAACTTAAAAAAAAAGCGTGATTTTTTGTGCAATTTTGCAAATTTTGTTTTAACCCCAATTCTTGTAATATTTATACACTTCCTCTTGACCCAAAAACCCTAACTTAGAACATTGAATGTGATGTGTCAAGAACACTTTGGGATAAGGTAAATCTTTCCTTTCTCTTGTAATTTATTGAAAGTTATTCAACTTCATTTTTAGTAATTATATTCTTGTGATGTTCTTAATTTACACCACCTTGAAATTTGTTTAATCTTTGTCCATTGTGCTTGGTTATTTAACCTATGAATTTTGGGTAGGATTTAAACTTGGGTTAGCGTGTCTTCATATCGATTTTAACTTTCTTGGGTCGATTCCAATTAATTGTTGAATTTTTTGGTAAATACAGTAAGGGAGTTCACATCAAAAAGTGTGTGAGTGAATTGAGAAAAATAAGTGCAACAGTGAATTAAGAAAAGGTGGTTGTGAGTGTGGTTTATGAGACAGAAGAGTAAGCAATGTTTGAAGTCGTAAAGGTTAGGGGAAAAAGAAAACACGTTTGTTTTTCTTTCTTGTGTAGGGAGAAGTTGTGAGGGTGAGAAAAATATTGTATTGAGTGGTTTATTTTTCTTATCAATAAAAGTGTATTCTCCTGTGGTTGTCAGCAGTCAGCTGAACTACGTTAAATTATTTGTTCTCTCTTTTGTCAAATTATTTTGTGTTTTTGTGTTCCCCTGTATTTGGTTGATTTGGGGTGAAAAAACTGATTTTTCCCAACACAAAGCCCTTGTTTGATATAGATAAAAACAAATTTTTAGTAGATTTTGATAAAAGTAATGAGATGTATTGTTGTAAAAGTTATGAGTCCCATAAAAAATGTGGTTAAGATTAAATATTGACTTTGATTTAGATTAAAATCTAAAAAAAAAAAAAAAAGTAATACCTAACATGGACATATTTTTCTAAACCATTTTTAACCGCATGTTTTCCAAAATAATTTTTGAACCATATATTTTACCTTCAAAACATCACATTTTTATTTATTAAAAAAAAAAAAATTATCAAACAGAAGAAGAGGCAACCATTGTAAAAGAAAAGAAGAAAGGAAGGAAAACTGACTATTTAGGGTTCAAGATAAACTCACTGAGATGAAAAGTATCGTCAGTACTTAAAAAGCCCACAATACCCAATAATAAGTGATCTCATCAAACAATAATAAGTAGAGAGTATACAACTTGTAGAAATAAATAATAAGTACATAGAGATTTTTTTAGGTTGAAGTCCCAAAGTTTCTGTGATTGCTTTTAACACATATATATTCTCCCTTTGAGCATTAATTTAATATGGATAACACTCGATTGGAGTATAACGCCAAAAATGGCAACAGAAGTACAAAAATAGTTCGATCAAATGCAGAGAAGTGCAAAAAACAGGGAAGGTTAAACTGCTTTATTGCAGAACTGAGGATCAAGTGGGAAGATATATATATTTACCAAAGCCTTACCAAAAGTTAGATTTGGAAGTAGGAGGACCATAATAGAATCACTTCGAGGATGACCCCCGAAGTGACCGCACCCTCACATAAAGGGTGCGGGGCTCAATTTTTTTGAGTGGGTCCCGCACCCATCATGTGAGGGTGCGGTCACTTCGAGGATCACCCCCGAAGTGATTTTATCATTTTTGTTGGAAGTATTGAAAGATTGACATAAAAATTGTACTTGTAGAATATTATTGTTGAAATATAAGGTATTGACCTGTGAGAAGACCAAATATATAGGATTTTGTTATTCTATTTTATTTTATAAATTAATCTATTTGCACAATTAATTTGACAATATAAATGACAATTTGGTGATGTGAAAGTATTGTTGTTGATTTAAAAGATGATATTATGTATGAAAAAGCAGAATTGTATCACGTAGATTAATTGTGTGATACTAAAGTTGTTATTTTATTTCGTTTGCTTGATTTTAGTCCACACATCGGAAAAGGTAAGGGACAGGTTTATTGATGTGATCCGGACCAGCCATCGAAGGGCAAAGTCGAGCCATCGGCAATATGATAGTGATCTACGTGCAAAACGGAGCAAGTTCCGTGTTGGGGTCGAGCCGAGGCAGGAAATCAAACAATAAGGCAGAAACTGATTCACGGCCGTAACATCCATTCTTACGGCCGTAACCTCCATTCTTACGGCCGTAACACCAAATTGAAAATCGAGACAGAATGTTCATTACGGCCGTAAGATAAGTATTCACGGCCGTAATTCAAGATTTTCCAGATTTTCCGGATTTCTCAATTAATTTATTTCCTTTTATTATTTTAGGTTATTTTCCTATTTTAGAATTTTAGCATAATTAGAATTCTATTTTGAGTAAATTAGATACTAGGTTTTCTTGCTTATTTATATTTCTTTTCATCATTGTAAACATTAGACAAGTTTGAGTTTATGAATAAAGTTGAAAAAGTTTTCTCCAATTGAAAGGTTGAGGAGTCCCTTTTGTGTTCTTCGAGAACAAATCCGGCTTATCAAATATTGTGAGAATATTTGTGGCGTTGTACTTATCAAATATTCGCGAGAATATTTGTGGCGTGTCCGATTAGAATCTTATCAAGGAAATTGACAAGTCCTTGTGGTGTTTCGAAAATCTTGGATCTATATTCCGCATCGTCAATTTTTTGCGTCGTGAATCTTGAGTCAAGGTCCTATCGTCAATTTTATCTTTCCAGTATTTTAATTCTTGTTATTTTCGTGTCAGATCTGATTTAGATCTTTCCTAGGTTTTAATTATCGTTATTCCGCGTGTTCGACGAGATTCTCCGAACGAGATCGCGTCATTTATGTCCCAGATGCAAATAGGGTACTCATTACTCTTAGCTTAGCTGTCACCATTGTTCTATGTGATATATCACCAATCGTGGAAGCAACAAGCACAAATCACAGAAATTTCCTCAACTACAAGGGCAATTCTAAAAGGTTGAACCCCAACCTTATCGGTCCCACTGCCCCACCCCTAAATTCTTGTAGTTGAGTTAAATTTTGAGAAGTGTCTTAATTAGTTAGGATCTGAAATTTGTTAATTAATTTCTATCATAAGGAGGTCAAATTCAAATTATTTTTCAACATTCGAATCCCCAACCCTGTGACAGTCAACGCGGCAATTCTAACAAGGATTTCAATTGGATATTGAAACAAGTCTCATTTTTTCTTTATCTAATTCGGTTTTACTTAATTCTATGACAGGTTTAGCTATTACTTGTGGAATATTGGTAGTCGCAACTTGCCCAATTTTGCTCGTGATTGCACTGTTTAGGTTGAAGCCGTATATCTGTCTACTAGTTTGTTGAACTTCTTCCGTTGGCGCGTTTAATGATCTTAATTTTGCTTTTCATGATGATTATGGTTTCTTGGCACCCTAAAGAAATTCGAGTTCCATATATCGAACAAGGTAGTGGTCGAATGGCTAACGGAATGTAGTCCAGGTCTAGGAGTTTCTCGACTTCCATTTCGACTTCCATTCCAGGCATTTGATTTTTCGACTCAGGAGTTGTGACACGAATTCCAACTTTCTTCACCCATTTCTGATAGAGTGCATAATCGATGTATAATTCGTGATATTTACCTTAATCTAATGGTTTTAAATGTCTAATTTGTGGATATTAATTATATTTCATGCTTTGTGAATTAGATGAAGGAGTTAGATCAAATTTGACTTAATATCACAAATTTAAAAGAAGCTGAAATATCAAAGCTACACAATCAGAGAAGAACTTCACTTAAGGCGTGGGCACGCCTTCCTACTTCATGAAAAGTTGACTTGCAAAAGTGGATTTTTGAAGATGAAAAGCTAGCCATTGGGCTAGCCGTTTTTGATTGTTTTGGAGCTTAAGTAGTGGCTGACTTTTCTCGAAATTGGCTGGACTTTTTCTCCCAGTGGGCTTCAATTGGACTTTTTCTTTTGACAAAGCAAGTGCATCGCGAGACTTGAAATTGGGGGGGAGGGGGGGGACGGACCTAATTTGGAGAGAAAATTCCCAGTCGTTGGACTATTTTTTTAAAGGGCAGCAAACAATAGAAATGACCCAGTATTTAACTTTTTGAAAAGAAGAAAGGGGCCCAACACTCAAAATAATAATAAAAAAAACCCAGCAGCCACAAATACAAAAGAAGAATTCTCGACAGCAAAAAGATTGGAGATCAAGGAGGCGGCAAGTTTGATTTCTTTTATCTAATTATTCTTTTAACTACTTAAATTTCAATATTTATGGATAGCTAAATTATTATTTCGGTTCATGAATAATTGAAGTTTTGATTTTACAAGAATTGTGAGATCTAATTAGTTTTATTGTTCTTTTATCTCTTTTTTATGTATATATCTTTTGTTTACATTGAAGTTGTTGTTTTGATTGATTTATACAAAGTGCACATTGTTTTAATTGTCAATACGATACTTATCCAATTAGGAATATAAATCCGTAATTATTTAGGTTTTCTAATACAAGTGGCAAATAACATAGTCGATTATAGGTTGATTTTCTATTTATGTTATGGAGATATATAACCTAGCTTAAATAAATCACACTTGTGAATTTGTTGGTTAGAATTTGTCGTCTCTCTAGAGATTAATGTTATTGGTAAATTAAATCCTAAGATCGTATCTAAGGTTGTTTATTGATTAGGGAAATAATCGACGAGCGTCTCTTGATTATCGAGATAGTAAATAGAGATAAGTTGTTAGATCGTATTAACAACCATAACCAATTTAGAAAATGAGTAAATGATTTTATTTTTGCATCCATAATCAATTCTATGAATCAATAATGAAATTATACCTTGGACGGAGATTTATTTAATTTGATATTTTCATTAATTTAATTTCGCAATTGTTTATTTACAAATTGATTTCACATTCAAAAACTCAAAACCCTCCTTATTTTTAATTCATGATTTTAGTTTTTTCGAAAAATTAAATCTAACCACCGCTATTACAATTTATTTTTATAAGAGTAAGAAAATATTATTATTTGTTGAATTCAACAACCATCAATTTCATTAAAAATCTCTTAGCATTTGATCAAGTGTTGATTTTTCATTTCTTTCAAGTCCTTACCGGTGCCATGCATCCCTGAAAGCCAGCGATACCCTGTAAGATGGGTCATCCCGAAAGAATACAAGATTTATCAGTGCATTGTGTGTTATGGATATCGCGGTAATACTCGTTGTTACAGGACTTGTCGACATGATTCAACTATTTATTTCTTAAGGAAAAACAATCAATGAGATTTAAGTTAAGGCATCAGGTTAAATGTACTGACCAAGTCGGAGAATGTAACATTTTCTTTATTATTGTGACCATATGTTATCCTTTATGTTGCATTCAATGAATTGATCTTGCATTTATTTGATATTAAATAATCTTCATTGATTGTGCTTGGTAAATGGTACACGTTCTTTATGGAAGAACGTGTATAAATAAGTTGGTTTGGTCCCTATACTTGATCACTATTCTTCTTCTTCATACACATCATACGAGGTGTTTTAAAACTTAGAAGCACCAAAATCAACGAGAAGAAAAAGCTGCACTGGAAATTCAGAGCATCATTGGCTGGAGGGTTTTATTCTCTATCCTTATATATTCAATCCCTTTAGTCGTTTATAATTTAATATTGGATAAAAAATGATCTTACATTATCTTGAAAAGGAAGATTTGAAACTTCTACGTTGATTTTCAAATATTTTGAAGAAAATACTTTTCATGAAAGAAAGATTGTGTAAATTAATAAGTAACTTAGAAGGAGAATGAATAGTTGGTTTCACGAAATGTGTGGATAATAAATAGATATTAGTTATGAATATATAGTTAAAATAAATATTTGATTGTGAATTATAAGTTACTTATTTCAGTTTATCTAAACATAGTTTACATACCAAATTTGTTCTAAGGAAAGATCGTAAGATAATAATATTGGATAAAACGCTTACTTTGATAGTAACTATATTTTGCTTTAAAATACAATTTTATTTTGTTTTAAATTTAGATAAAATCATTGTTAAAGTTATACTTTGAAATACTTGACTATTTTTTGATAAAACATTTTTTTTTTCCTTGATAGACATGAAATTGTGAACAGTTCATATCAGAAAGCAATTTGCATATATTTTAATGGTGTCAAAAAAATGAATTGGAATTATTTAAAGAAGCAGAATTTGTTGCAAGAACAAGTCATTTCACAGTTCACGTTCACTTTCACTTGATCGCAAAGTCAAACATTTGAATGGTTCAACATCCAACAATTTTTGGTACAAAATGCTTTTATTTGCATAATATACTTCATATTTCTAGAAATAAAATTCTAACTTCCAATACTACTAAAGTACATTTACGGTAAAAATTATTTGTTTATAAACAAAAATTTGATATTTTCAAAGTAAAATATATAGTTGAAAAGTGATTTAAAAAATTATATATTGTTAATAAGTGTTTTGACGTATCGTTTATACTGAATTTATAGAGTGTAAAATATATATGTTCGAGTTGTCGAACAATTTCATCTAGATAATATTTAACGGTTTCTGTGCCTTAGCAAGCAATGATTAATTTTAATCATTTTTCTCGATAACATGTGTCGATACTTCTAATCAAGATCAAAAGTGATGCCAATAATGTATAGGAAACACAAAAACGCCAATTCATATTGCAATTATAATAAGCACATTAAAGAAACGGATGAAGTAAAATCTCAAGTTAATACTCAGAATATCCACCATCAGCCCCACCGTAATCAGCGCCACCGCTGGCTCCACCATCTCCACCGCTATCGCCTCCACCAATAATACCTTGCATGACATTCTGGCCAACCTGCTGGAAAGCCCCTTCAACTAGCCCCTGAACCGCCGCCGTCATCAAGTTGGTGCCGAGCCCATTACCCATGTTTGGTTTCTGAATATTGTTCTGCGTAGGCGGCGGCGCCATATTTGTTGGCACAAAAACTGTATTAACAGGATACATATGAGGATTTGTGATTCCACCCATACTTGCACTGTGCATCATATGATTGGGAGCCTGAAATTGTGATCCAGTGCTTGCAGAGTGAATCAGATGAGGATGATTAGAGTTCATAGGGATCCCTGCAGCCATTAGATGATTTTGATTACTTGCACTGGGTAATGAATGGTGATGCTGTACAACAGGTTTAGGCATAGCTGTTGCACAATCCAAATGCACATCAAATTCACAAGAACTGCATCGGTAAAGCCACTGCTTCGACTCAATCTGTCTACAGATATCACAGGAGAATCCTTTAGCTTCGTAGGGGTTCTTGAAAGTTAGCTGAAGAGGGCACGAATGCGCTCGATGAGTAACCTTCATCGGTTTTTTCGCACATAAAACGTGGAGATCATAACTACACTTGCCACAATGGTAGCTGAACCCTTCGCCATGGCGGTTGCAGGCATCGCAGTTGAACCTGCCACCGGCATAGGACGAGACTGGGAGGAGAGTCAAATTGCAGCCCGGATGGGACGGATGAGTGATCAGCTTGGGTAATTGAGTACATGTTGAGTGAAGAGTAAAATTACAGGGAGTGCATGTGTACATAATTCCTGAGGCTTCAAGTTTACATCCTGAACAAAAAATCTGATATTGAGGATTGTGTGGGATCGGTTTGAGTTCGTGAGGGTGGCTGAAGTGATTGATCGGTGCCGGCGCGCCGCTAGTTTGATTTGCCCTTCCCATTGTTTGAGTTAATTTCTTGAGTGGGTGTAATGGAAGAGGAGAGGTTGAAGAAGAGAAGAAATGTGCTGGTCGAAAATAAAGATGGAAATCAAGTTGACTTTTGGATTTTTGCTAGGTCAGTATTCCAACGCGTTTATTGGTGGGTAATGTCATTTTGTAGACTTTGGAAGTCTTCTATCAATCTCCGCATCTACAGACTACATGTGGTGGATTCATTAATGGTTGACTCTTTTTTTTTCCCCTTTAATTAATCATCAAGATATTATGAGGCATCTAGAAGATACTTGTATACCATGTATGATAAGAACTATTAAACGATATGTTTTATCATTTACTAGTGAATCACCCGTGCGATGCACGGGAAGAAACGTCTGGATAAAGATAATTTAATGTGAAATTAGATGAATCATTTAGATAAAATAAATAAATTCACGAATAAGAGATAAAATCATCATTTATTGGTTTCATATGACTGCAAATTCAAGAATACTTCTTTGTGCAAAACATTATTTATTGATTTTGTTGGTCTTCCATTCCTATCACAAATCAATATCTTCAATTCCGGAACGATTTGTCATCCTAGAAATCGCAATATAAAGTTGTTCATGTATAAACACCAGCCGTTTAAGAAGAAGTCTCACATGCAAAAATGATTGTCCCTGACTCTTATTGATAGTCATGGCATAAGACACCATCAATGAAAATTGTCTTCTTTGAAATCTAATAGGTATCCTGGAATCAGAAGAGCTTAACGATATCAATGGAATAAAGAACTCGTGTCATGCATTGATGCCAGAAAGAATTTGACCTTCCAGAACATGGTCACCGAGTTTTCTAACTATCAACCTTATTCCATTTGCACGATCCCTATGTATGATCAATATTTCTCAGAAAGAACTTGTGACATTCACTTATCCACTGCAACGGTCCACCACGTGGGGGTAATAATGATATCCATGTGTCGCGATCGTGTATCAAAATCCACCGACAATTAATTCGACAATCTCATCGACAATAGGAAAATCATATTGGCTATCATCGGTGTCCCACCAACCACTAAGTATAAGTCTTACATTTGAAGTATTTTCCTCAATCATTTTTTCTCAAACCGACCTAAACTGCCTTAACAATTTGTTGTATTTGTCTAGCATATCATTTAAATCAGAAATTATACAATCTTGCAACATTGAATCGCATGATTCACTCCTATCGGGGGACATTAAAAGACATAAATTAAATTTTAGACCATCACAACAAAATTATCCGTAAACAATATAAATATAAAAACAATAAATACATAATACGTACCTCACGACCTCTGCTTTCAACATCATTCACATTGTCAACAATGTAAGGCGAGCAAATTGCATAGCTGAACCATCATCAGGTAACAAACTCTCAATTTTATGGCAATTTTGACCGTGTAATCTAAAGACGGGAGGCCCTCTACCATCATTTAGCCCATTATCTATTCTCCCATAGAAGTGAATGAAAACATCAAATTATATGTCTGAATGTTCTCAACGAAAGAGGAATCTTTCATGAGAGGAATCTTCACTTTCTCTTGCATACAACAAAGTAGGGATGAACAAATAAACATCGAAATTGAACTAAACCGCAACAAATGGTTTGGTTTGATTCGGTTTGGAAAAATTCCAAACCGCCTTAAACGATTAGGTTTATGTTTCAAATGTCAAAACCGCGGTTTTAAACAGTCAACTCGCCAAATTTTAAAAAATAAAAATAAAGGCAAACGTTCAATTTAAAAAAAAAAAAAATGTAACACACTTTTTATTGTTAACAAATAATAATTAAGGAGTCAAAATTAATTTGTTCAAATCCACAACTATTTGAAAATAATTCTTGCTCCTACAATTCATAATCATCCATCAAGATATTTTCTTAAAATAAAATTTTTAGTATAAGAGCTAACTACAATTTGCTTCTATATAATTAGTTTGTTTGTCAACATGAATTAATTCACAATAAAACACTCAATTAGAAACTTAATATTATTATTGAGCTAGTTTTAACTCGAAATTTTAGACGAATATGTGTGTTTGAACTCACTTTGAAATATACTAATTCATTCGTTGGCAACCTGTGATTTTAAACCGCACCAAACTGCAAAAAATAGTTTGATTTGCTTTTATTTAGAAAATAAAATTGTTTGATTTGGAAAAATTTCAAAACGTTTTAAATGGTTTGTTTGAAATATTACTACAAATCGTCCAAACCAAACCGTATTCACCCCACAACAAAGTGACAACTTCAAATTACGACATGTTTTATAACGCTTATTCACTCTCTCCTCGCACCAAAAATTTGTCTTGCAAAACAAACACTTAAATGTAGAATCTCCAATATATATGTACTCCGAACAATCAAACAATAGATGAAAAAGTTAATAATATTGATCATGCGTATAAAAGATAAGATTTACTGTTTTGACCATATTGACAATAAAAAACAACACGTATAAGAAATGAGTTCGATAATCATAAAAAATAAAAATAAATTGTGAGATTGACAAAGATACATGAAATTCACAATATTATAGGTTTTTGCAATATTCATAGAACGTAATTGTTTTTTTTATAGAAATTATAATATAACATTGATCATCACAATTTCCAGTTATGTAAATTGAGAGATAATTTACTTATTTTTGTAGAAGTTTAAGAATCATAAATGTTGAATTAAAATATAACAATTAATATCATTTCATAATTAATTATTTTTTAAAATTTAGACTTAACGGTTAGGACAAAAAACTATTAATAAATATATAATCTCAAAACAATATAAATAAATTTGTTAACCGATAATGTTAAAAAATGTGATATTGGACTTTATAGAATAAAAAATTAAATTATAATTAAATGAAATTGTAAATAAAATTATTTTGACAAATAATCTGATATAGAAAAGAAGATTATTACGTATATCTAATAAAGAACTTAAAAGTATGATTATTTATAGCAAAATTTTATACAACTTGATTAAGTATTCGATAAATGTAAATGAAAATTAGCCATTGAATTTGTATAACCGAAAGAAATTATTCATCCATAAGATTGAGACCAATAAAATATCACAATTATTGTATAAAAATATTTACGAATTAAATGTAACTTTCTATAAAAATAGTAATTAATTTAATAGAATACAATACAGAGGAGCTCCAATTTTTATATGTACTAAATAACTAAAAAAATAAGATTATTTATTAAAAAAAAAATTATGCGATAAGGTTTATTTAGTATTAGATGCAAATACAACTTTTATATAATTTTGAACTGAAAATTTCACGTTGAATTTGTATGACCGAACACAAATACTTATTTGTAAGATTCAAAACATTAAAAGATTAGAATAATTTTATGGAAAGGGAGGTTTAAACACAATTAACCAAATATAAATAAGTAAAAAAATTTCTCCATAAAAATATTTAAGTGGAAGTAACAATATAAACACAATAAAAGCTGAGTTTTCCCGCCAAAACTCAGCAGCTTTTATATATTATATAGATGTTGCTATCAATATCCATTTATATAGCATTTGGAGCAATGATGTTCAGGATTGTGAGGTTGGGCATTCATGCACACCGACATTGCCAGACATTTTGAGTTGGGGTTCCCCGTATTAATTAATATTAACAAACACAAAAAGTTAATACAATATCGCAATGACTCTATATAATTTTTTTTTAATGCTTTATTTATTACAAGTGTTCCTTATGAGTTTTAATACTTTGATAACGTTGCATAATTACATCATTGTCAATCTTGTCACATACAACATCCTCAATATACACAATCAAATTATCATTCAATCACTGATCACCCATTCAATTACACTAGAAGTGCCAATCCGGGTGGTCCGATCCGGGTCGGTCCGCCAACATAAAAGCTTGGTAACGGTCCGCTTGAAAAAAAAAGCCCACCCACTGCTGGTTCCGGGCCAGTTACGGGTTAGCCCACAAATTTCGAATTACAACCCAAGTCCGCCCACCCGCTAGCCCATCCGTGTTGAGCCCATGCGGGCCGTGATTCATTCTAATTTGGTCCATATGAATAAAAATATAAATTTTTTCATATTTATAACAATTTTTTGGTCAAATTTCTAAAAACAAAATGATTAAAATGATAAATTCATATTCATACCATAAAATATATACGTAGAATTTAAATTTATATTTTATGTTACATGAATTACTTCTAAATTTGCAAATTTAAATAAAAATAAACAAATAACAATTAAATGTTAAATGTATTTCTAATTACTATTATCAAAGAACATTATGTTTCTTAGTTATTATGGAGGAAAAAAAATAAGATTTTACTTTAAAAATTGTATTAGAGTTTGTAGAAGAAATGAGATTTTCAATGTTACCATATATTTAATAAAAACATTTTTTCCACAAGGCTGCGGGTTAATCGCGGTCCGAGAATGTTTGACCCGCAAAACTCGCGGTTCAAAACTTCTTGACCCGTGAACCGCTCGTACGGGTCACGGGTCGGCCTGCGGTCTCGGGTTGATCCGGGTCAATTTTCACGGGTCTGGTCAGTCCGTCATTCTTGACATCTCTATATTACACAATCGATTATTGACATATTTCAATCACAACAAAGAAAGAATCTACTAGTGACAAGTATTTCGTAATATTGTGTAGTTATAAGTGTCATAAAAAAAATTTGTAATTGTTTCAAGAAGCGTGTATATCTTCATCAGCGTGCATATCAATGATGTATGTGTCCGAAGCTTGCCTACTAACTGGTACATTTTTTTTCGTGACCAATTTTTTCGCAAGTTCATTAAAGCCCCGTAATCCTCCAAATCTTCATCAGTGCGCATATCAATTATGTATGTGCCAATCTGATCATCAAGTTCAATTGTATGTGTTCCGTTAAAATCTTTCGGATAAAATTGCACATTTGAAGTAATTTGCACTTGTTAAAAGCAAAAAATAAACTATATCGACACAAACATGCTACACAAAGAAGAAATTCCATATTTACCTTAGAAATCGATCATTCAACTTTTGAAGTTGCATATCAATGACAACATACAAATACACACAAAAGTAATGTAAATTTGTCACGATGATAGGAAGAATTAATTATCTCTAAAAAAGAATCTCATTCATTATCTTTCAACTTTTGGAGCCGTTGTCTACATATTTTCACAAATTTCATGGAATTTGCAATATCTGGATCTTTCTTTTGTAATAATGCTTCCGACAATTTATTTGAAATTTCCAAGATCTTTTTCATGAGATGTAGACTAAATGTAGTCAAATTTGAGCATTGTTTCCAACAAAATATGCTCTTCACCTTTTCCCCACATTTTGTATTATTAGTAGCAATTACCTCACTAACATCAATTATGTTTGAAACATGAGCATCAAATCATATAAATAACAATAACTAGAGCCCCAACGTGTATCATCGGAACGCTTGAGAGTATTTTCTTGGCTATGGCTTTATCTACTTGATATTTCACCAATATTAAGTGCTTCTAAAATTTTGAATCTTTGTTTCTCCCGAATAAGATCACACCGCCTAGCCGACCCACCAACAAAATCCACCAAACTGTCAACCGAATAAAAGAAAGCATCAATCTCCCATGCTTATTTGCACTGTTATATGACCTAACTGAAGTTGATGAACAAAGCAATAATTGTATTAAGCACTAGGGTTATCTTTCAAGATAAGTGCTTTGATGTCATTATACTCACCCCACATATTACTAACTCCATCATAATCTTGACCTCTCAAATTAGATATTCTCAAGCTATATCTAAAGAATAAGTCTTCAATAGCAACTTTAAGTGAAAGAGCTTTAGTGCTTGAAACATGTTGGATTCCAATAAAGCGTTCCATTACATTCCCATTATTCACATATCGCAAAACAACTGAAATTTGCTCTTTGACTATCACGAAATTCACCCACTAGACGAAAATAATTCATCACCAATTTTATTTATAATAACCCTAATTGTTTCAAAAGCAATAGCACTTATAATATCCTTTTGAATATGTGTTGAGATTAATTTTAAATTTCCAAGAACATTGTTCAAACAAACAACCCTAATTTCAAAAATGTGATCACACAACCAATGAAGTACTTCAAGAAAACTCCCTTAATTGCTTGAATCTTCGGATTCATCACTACTAGGAAAGAAAGGTCTTGCCATAGAAGCAACCGAACACAATCAATTGATACATTTAAATGAATTTGATACTCCGTGTTTGTTGAGATTGCTTGAATAGACTAGCCTCAATACTTTGATCTTGGTTATTGAATGATTCAAACCTAATCCGAGCTAGTTTGTGTTCACTACCAGGATTTCCAATATGTCCTTTTTTTTTTTTTTGGTCTTTCTTTTCCCAATTCAAGAACCTACCAACGACAAAATAATCACTTTGAACCAAAAATTTAGCAACAAAAACAAAACACGACATTTTTTGTTATATTGCATTCCAACCAACCAAGGTAATCATCAAACCACTGGCAGAAAATTGTCTTTCTTTGTCTCCTTTATTTGTTAACATAAACTCATGGTTGTGAGGTTAGCAAGGACCCCTTTTCATGTATACTCTTCGAACTACATCTAGAACATTAACATCATAATTACTAATTGGATTTCTTAATCCAGGATCAGAAGATAATTGTGTAAAATTATTTTCACCTCTTTCTTCCTCAACAACATTAGTTTCATTTCTTTCTTCCCCAAATCAACGCAATCCATTTCATCAATTTCATCTCCTACATCAAACTCATCAATTTCATTTCTTTCATCCCCAAGTTCAATATTTATTTAATCTCCATCATGTCGAACATCAATCCGAACATTCCTTTCATTAGTACTTTACTGACTAGTAGAAGGAGGAGACTTATGTTTATAATATTTTTTCATCTTTGCTGTTTAACACATTCAATTCAAAAATCAACTTTCAAGTTTCAATTAAATAATGTAAACAAGTAAACAAAAAAATAGATAAAATCACACACACACACACACACACACTCACAATCTTCACATTCCACAAATCATATTCTAAGGTCTAAAGTAAAGTCAAAATCTCAAATTTCAAATTTCAAATCACATAGACACAGAGACAATGGAATCTGAAAAAACAAATTAATACCAAGTATGAAGTGCCCAAGAATTTAGATTGAAAACTTACCTCAAGGCTCAAACAGTAAAACTCAGATATTGAAGCTTTGCCTTTCAGTTATTTATGTTAAAAATCTATTTCGTTGACTTTCCTTATCCATAAATGTTTCATTGATGAGAAGTTGTTCATCTTGAATGTCCGGTGCAATTCAATATTATTGCACACATAAATTTCATTTGAAATTAAGGCTCTATTTGATACCACCAAAAATTTAAGTTCAAATCAACCATTAATTTTAACAACACATCTCATAGGACTCAGAATATTTCAACCACACATTTCATTAACTTTTATCAAAATTATTAAAATTTGATTTATCTACCAAACAGGGGCTAAAGTTTAAAGATAGATCGACTTTGATTTTCAATATAATTAGAATATGTGAAAACGTGACCTAGGATGCTAATCCTTAAACTTTTACATCTTCGGAATTTGAGGTGTGTACATACCGATTTATTTGTTGCCTATAGTATAGATTTAATTGACATTCAATTTCGAGTTAAACACCTGAGATGCCACCGTACTTAGTAAAATGATTCTGGAATGTCACTGTACTTTAAATCGTTCCTAGAATGCCATTAAACTTTCAATAATGCATCCCAAATGCCACTATGTTAACTATCGTTAATTTTTAACGGATGACATACTATTTTTACCCCCAAATGTCATTGTACTTATCCAAATGTTTCTGGAATGCCACCGTACTTTGAATTGTTCCTAAAATGCCATCAAAATTTTAATAACCCAATTTTTTTCTTTTCTTTTCTTCTTTCCTCTTTAATTTTTTTAATATTCACAAATGAAATATTTTTTTTGTTACTTTCATATTATATAATTTAATAAGATCTTCAAAATGAGTATCATATTAATATATAAATTTTGCTATTTTAAAAATAAATATTACAACCCATAAACTCCAAAATATAGTGATTTTAAACATTTGCTTTTTGGCCTTTCATACGTATGAAATTATACAAATTCGGAAAGATAGGAAACTTCATACATATGAAACTATAACTGTTTTCTTATCTATCCAAATTGGTCTAATTTTATGGGTAAACAACACAAATCGTTAGATTTCGTTAGTTTCCACCGTTAAAAACGTGTAAATAGCACAAATGATAATTAGAGCAATTCGGAAAGATAGGAAAACATTTATGTTCCATTTTTGCAAGAAACCTAAAGGTTGGGGACGATTTGTGCTATTTACCCATAAAATTAGACCAATTTGGATAGATAAGAAAACAGTTATAGTTTCATATGTATGAAATTTCCTATCTTTCCGAATTGGTATAATTTCATACGTATGAAACTAAACCAAAAAGCAAATGTTTAAAATCACTCTATTTTGGAGTTTATGGGTTGTAATATTTATTTTTAAAATAGCAAAATTTATATATTAATATGATACTCATTTTGAAGATCTCATTAAATTATATAATATGAAAGTAACAAAAAAAATATTTCATTTGTGAATATTAAAAAAATTAAAGAGGAAAGAAGAAAAGAAAAGAAAAAAATTGGGCTATTAAAATTTTGATGGCATTTTAGGAACAATTCAAAGTACGGTGGCATTCCAGAAACATTTGGATAAGTACAATGGCATTTGGGGGTAAAAATAGTATGTCATCCGTTAAAAATTAACGATAGTTAACATAGTGGCATTTGAGATGCATTATTGAAAGTTTAATGACATTCTAGGAACTATTTAAAGTACAGTAGCATTCCAGAATCATTTTACTAAGTACGGTGGTATCTCAGGTGTTTAACTCTTCAATTTCTTATTACGTACGTGTCATGGACTTTTGTGGGAGTTGACTCATGTAGATGTGCTCAAACTCTCAGACATAATACTAATAGTAGGGTATTAGAGCATCCACAAGCATTCAATGGAAAACATGGTAGTCAAATAAAGAGACCTTCAATCTACAAAGCATTAATTAATGTCTAATAAATACACATTGCAGTTCAAAATTGGTCTTCAATGCATACTAGTATACGCACCCGTGCGTTGCACGGGAAAAAAAAATTATAATTATTAATTAATGAAAATATGAGAAATACACGACGAAAACAATTAAATTCATATTTTATGAGAAAGAATATGAATAAACATAAAAGTTTCAATAGCAAAATTCAATGTAAATTACAAAACACTTCTTTCAAAATTTATGATCCTTAAAATTTAGGATATTAAAACTTTCCAATTTAATTGTGCAGAACATCAATCAATACATGAAAAAGAATTACACGTAAATTAAATTTATTTTTTGAAAATAACAATGTTTTTTTATTTCTTACGTTAATGTTGTTCAACGCTACAAATAATATTTTAGTAGATATTTTTAGAATGTCAAAATATAATAATGATAAAAAAATTAAAAAAAAAATAAAATTTCTATTTCTCAAACGGAAATGATTTTTTTTTTTCCATTCTTGAATGTTACATAATTTGTCCTTGAAATCCATATGAAAATGATCCAATTAATGAATCAATGCATTATAGAATTGATTAAACAAAGTTAGATAAAAAAAAAAAGATTAAACAATTTTTCAGTACCAATGCACTGATCCTCATCATCATAAGTCAGACAAATAACTGCCACAATTTGACCGTGAGGAAGGCAAAAAAAAAATGGAGAGCAGTTTAGGCTGGAAAACATGGGCCAACTATCCTATAATAATAATAATAATAATAATAATAATAATAATAATAATAATAATAATAATAATAATAATAATATAAGATTTCTCCCGTACACAAAATGCATAAAAAATAATATATTAAAATAATAAATAAAATTTTACAAACAATAAAACTACTTCAAATTATAATAGCTTATTTGAGTAATAAAAATCAATTTATATATTTAAGTAGTAAATAATTATTAATTTTTCCACATTTTTTCATAAAAAAAATTAAAAAAAAAAAATTGAAGTTGTTGTTCAAAAAAAAAAAAATTGATATTATTTTTTTTATCGAAAATAACATATATTTGCACATTGTTTGGAGTAGCGTTGTTAAGTATTAAAATGAACATCCTTAATAATTTCAATTTCATTTCCCATTGCACTAAACGCATCATCAAGCCCCTATTTGGTACCTATTATTTTTAAATCTCATTTTTTAAAAACTCATTTTCAACCACACATTATATACCAATAAAATAATCTACACATAAGTTCAAAAATATTCTCCAATTTTTAACTACACATCTCCAAAAAATTTACTATTTCAAACAACATTATTCCAAATAATGGGTCTCCAACAGGGGCCAAATACAGTCAACACGTCATCCATAACATAGTAATTAATTTCACTACGTAAAATGATTTCCATAATACCATTCAAATTTTATTAATGTGATGACATAATAATTAATTTTAATTTCAATAAATTATTAATTATCATAAGTACCTCTTACGTTGATCTAGCAAGTATAATTCAAATAATTAAAAAAAATGAATAGTCACCGTTTTCTTAAAAAAAAAAATTACCGTTTTCTGGAAAAAAAAAAAAAATTATTAAGAAGTGTAAACAAACTTATTTGTCACTAATATTTTTAAATTAACAAAAATGAACAAATATTAAAGTTTAATAAAATATTAATCTAATTAATGCACAAATAATGCACGAAAAAAGTAAAGCTATTTTTGTTTTTCAAAGTTAATGTGTAGTTTTCCAAATGTATTAATTTCTTTATAAAATTTATTTTTTATAAAGCAATTAATGATGAATATTAATGCAAACAAACTTACTTGTCACTAATATTTTTAACTAAACAAAAAAGAACAAACAATAAAACTACTTCAAATTATAATAGTTATATTAAAATTTTTTGTAATTTTTTTATCATCAACTCTTTATTAATTTTCACATCTTGTCTTTTGAGACGATTTTCATTCAATATATTTGTTTTGTTGGCGAAAAACACTTATTTATCTCTCATATTTTTAAATAATCAAAATAAATAATTAATACAAAAGTTAAAAAAAATATTGCACATCCTTTCAATGCAAATTAGCAGAATATTTGAATAAAATTTGTGATTAGAAATAAAATTTATTAATTAATTGAATGTTATAAATAACAATGCGATTAAAAAAAGTTAAGAATATAAAAGCAAAACTAAACAAATACCGAAGATCTATCTTGCAATTAAATTATGGTGTAAATTTTAAAAAATGTGTTGTATGAATATTGTTACCTAAATATAATTAGCTTGATTTTCAAAATATGAAAAACACGTACAATGAAATGATTCATCGGTGTTAAAACAATTACAAATTTGGATGGATTAATGAGTGAAGTGAATGAATTGGAATATAAATAAATGTTATGTCAACAATTATTTCTTATAGGATCCATAAAAATTACAGGAAATATATAAATATATATATATAGAGAGAGAGAGAGAGTAGACAAATTATTAGCATTCAATACATGTAGTCAAGTGCCTATTTACAATGCATTACACACTTTCCCACATTAAATGTCTCATTAATTGTCAACAACTCATTTTCCAATTCCGGAAATTCAATTGAAAAAAAAAAAAAAAAAATTCCAAAAATGGAAACTGAAAATGGGCGGGAAAAATTTTGACGGCTGTTCTGCTTTAATATATAAATATAGATGTCTACAATTTAGTAGTGTTGCATATGTGACAGATTTTTTTCTAAAATTAAAATAAATTTAAAAAACGCATACTCCCTTCGTCTAAATTATATAGACTTGTTTGACTCTTCCCACAAATTAAGAAAACATATTTAATGTTTTTCAAAAAGTAATTTTTGTAAATAAAATTTTCAACTTACCCTTATTTAATATCAAAATTATTACATTGAAAGTAATAAATATGGATACATTGGTAAACAAACAAAATAAATAATTTAAAATAAAGAAACAAGTCTATATAATTGAGACAAACGAAAAAAGATAGACAACCTTATAATTGGGACGGATGGAGTATAACTGAACGACGATTCTTCAAAATCCAAATATCTATTCTAATTTCTTTCCCCATTTATGGATTCTTCAATGGCAAATAGGATCTCATAGCAAAATAATATTTTCACAAATTCATTTATTCTTAAAGACCCATTGTAATCGAATTCCTCCTCTGATTCAAGAGCAAACCTATCATCTCTAAATAATTGTTTTTAATCAAATTCTTTGATTCTTCTCCAATTTCTCCTCCTGTTTTAATCATTATTCACTTTTGACTATGGAATAACAATATGAATAGGAGTTAAATGTATTTCTGGCATTATTGTATTCAACCCCATACTGTCGAGTCAAATGCCCCCATTTATCGTTGTAGTATTGCAAAGTTTTTCCAAATATCATTGAACTTTAAATTGTATTTGATATACCATTGCACTTTGAGATTAAAACTCTCATTACCACTATTTTATTTCAAAGATTCCCCAAATATTATTGAACTTTAAATGTCATTTGGTGTGACATTGAACTATTAAAAGGGTATCCCATTTGCCACTTCCTTTAAAATCGTTTCAATTTTTTATTAAATATTTTTTGTTTGTTTCATTATTGTATAATTTTTTTTATTGTTGATTCAATAAATATTGTTATCTTCATTATGAAAATATTAATAATTGATGAAAATATGTTTGTGTAGATTATTTCAATGATTTTTTTTTTTTTTTTTTTTTTTTTTTTTTTTTTTTTTTTTTGTAGAAATGGGTTGTCTATGTTATTCGAGTATTTCTTCTAGAAAAGTATTTTTTTCTATTATTAATATTGTATGAAAATAAAATTATTTAAAATAATGAGAATATTAATGATAGATAAAATATATTTATATAGGTTCTTTCAATGAGGTTTTTTTTAAAAAAAAATAAAAATAAAAATAAAATCGAGTTGTCCATACTAATTGGGCATTTCTTCTAGAAAAAATATATCCATCTATCCTTAATATTGTGTGAAAAAGAATTAATCTTTTGGAAGTTATTGTAAATGAGTTTATTGCATTTCTTTTTTTAGAAAATTAATTTAATTCAAATATAATTCTAAACATTATTGTAAATGGATTTATTGTTGAAAGAGAAAAATATTTCTTGAATAAAAAAAAATTATAAATCCATTTTGCAATAATGAAACAAAACGAAAAATGGTTAATAAAAAACTCTAAAACGGAGTTAGAGAATGGAAATTCCATTTAGAATAATTATTGAATTAAATAAATTTTTTGAAAGAAGAAATGTAATAATTCATTTAAATTTGAACATTATTATAAATAGTTTTATTTTCACAAAATATTAATAAATAGATAAAAAATAATTTTCTAGAAGAAATGCTTGATTAATATGGAAACTTGTTTCTATAAACAAAAACAAAAAAAAATCTGCATAAATATATTTTATCTATTATTAATATTCTCATAATGAAGAGAGATTTTTTTTTTTTTATTGAATCAACAAAAAAATTATAAGTAAATTCATATACAATAATGAAATGAACAAAAGAATAATTAATAAAAAATTTTGAAAATGTTTTTAAGGGGAGTGACAAATGGGTTACCCTTTCAATAATCTAATTGCATACTAAATGACATTTAAGTTCAATGCAATGGCATTCGGAGGGTCTTTGAAATAGTACATGGCAATGAAAGTTTTAAGGGTAAATATATTACCACTACAAATTTTTATTGATACACCACATTTTTAATTAGTTTTCTTTTTATCAAAATAACTATAAATGAAAGGACATAATTAACCCTACCATTTTTTCTCCTATTACCGTGCACACATTACACCAGACTCCCACCACTATAATGTTCTTTTCCTTCCTTCTTCGCGTTAATTTCCACAATTTCCGTCAAATTAAAACACTAATGAAAAATAAATCCAAGCTAAATCGTTCATCGTCTTTAGAATTAAATCACCGAAGAAAAAAAAAAAAAAAACTTAATTAGAATCAATAGTGGAGCAATTTTGTCAAGTAGCAGCGGAGGTGTTGGTGGAAATGTCGTGGGTGCTTTGATTGCTTCAGGACCATCGGTGTCACACGTCTGGTTCCCCCTTGTAGATTCAATTTTGACAGCCCATACTTTAGCCCAGATTGTTACAACCCAAAATTGACTCATATGCTGTGTATTGGACCGGAATCAAATCAGCCCAAATATCTGTATTACTTATGGACCGGAAAATGGAAGAAGCCCAAGCTTGTGACCCGGTTCTATGGCCCAATGTATCACCGCCTTTTCATTACACACCGTTGGATCATTTCTGGAATCATCACTACCCTTCATTCAAAGATAAGGCTTGGTGGATACTGAATCGACACTTACTTCTCTAGAATCATCCATTCAGACTCTCTGATTTTCGTCTCTCTCATTCAACAGAAAACCCTCATTTTTGATCTCTCGCATCTTCTCTTATTGGTTTCTTTTACTGATTCTTTGTGTAAATCAGTATAACTTTGTGGTTTGCATACAGATTGTTATTCTGTATAGTTTCTTTGTGGTTTTTGCGAGTTTTGTTTAGATTTTCTGATTTTTGTATTTAGAGACTTGAATTTGTGTATTTGTTGTTAAGTTTCTTTGTGGTTTGAAGTTTTATAAAAGTTTTGGAAGTTTTGTTTGAGATATTGTTCGTATATGCTTTGTGGTTATTTCTGGGTATCAATCTCTTAACAGTGGTATCAGAGCCTTAGGGTTCATGTTATAAACGCTGATTTTTGACTCAGATTTGTTAGATCCAGGATTTTTCTGTACGGATCTGTGTTTTCTGAAAATTTCTGTGTAGTTTCTGTTTATAACGATTTAGGGGTTTTTTTTTTCAGTTCTTGGTGGTGATCTTTGAGAAAATATTTTTTTCTTAAAGTTTCTTGAAAACCCTTTTCTGTAAACAAGTTTATGATTCTGAGATCTTTTCAGTTCTTGAAACTGTTTGAAAATTTTTCAAACCTTCTTCGTGGTTCAAAAATTTACTTTGTGGTATTATTGTTTAAAACCTATTTTGAAATTAGGTTTTCTCACGATTTTGGATTTTATTCTGAGTCATATATAATTTTTGGAGATCTTTGTTTTGTTTTTTTGGGTTTTCAGTATATTTACTTAATAAATATACTAAATCATACAAAATAGATCCTACATTTTCTTTGTTGCCTGATCTTCGAAACATTTCTGGAACTTGGTGGTATTGATCCTGTGGATTCTGAATCTTTGTTGAAAAATAATCTCTGTGCTGCTGAGCTCATATAATTTTGCATCAGGTGATCTCCTTCCAATTACTGCAATTCATATTGATTAGTTTTTCAAATTCTTGGTTCTTTCCAAAATTCCTCCGTTGAAGCCTATTCTTGGACCCTAATTCTTACCTTTGTCCAGGATTCCTTGAGAATTCGGGAATCTGAGGGAGGTTGGGCTGACCCATAAATAGGTTGATGGATATACTGGGAGAACCTGTTTCTATACATTAGCATTTTGTAGTTATTTGATTAGCCTGATTAGTATTTGAATTGTAATCATTTTGATTGCCTTGATGTTTCATAAATTGTTTGAAACTATATTCTTATATTGATCTTTGTGGAATACTTACTGATAAATCTTGGATTTCTGTGTTTGTACTTTGTACTTCAATCTGTCTGATCATTCTTTTGGAATAACAAAGCCTTCAATTTAAATAATCTTTTAAAATTATTTAGTCATTACTTCAATGGCTACTGTAAAAGTAGATGTTGAAGTATAGAATGGCAAAGGAGACTTTAATCTCTGGAGCCAGAAAATGAAGGCTTTATTACTTCAAATGAAATGTGCTAAGGCTATAGATAGGTCCTGGCCTCTTGATACCCCTCAGGATAGACAGCTTGAAATGGATGAAATTGCATGGAGTACTCTGTTCTTACACTTATCTGATAATGTCATTAGACAAGTAGGCAAGACTAAAACTACTATGGAATTATGGGATAAATTGGAAGAAGTTTTTGATACTGTGTCTTTGCCTGATAAGTGTTTTCTGTGGAAACAATATTTCTCTTTTAAATTTGATCCATCAAAGGATGTAGATGAGAACATGAGTAGGTTTACCAAAATTACTCAGAGTCTGTTAAATTGTGATGAAAAATTAACTGATGAACAAAAGGTTGTGTGCTTACTTAATGCTATGGGTGATAAGTTCAAAGACCTTAGAAATGCTCTTGAATATGGAGGACAGAAATTGACTACTGAAATTGTTCACACTTCACTTAAAAACAAAGAACTTGAGTTCAAGAACAATCCTAAAGAGGCTTATAATGTGATAGGATCCTCTAAGAAGAAGACTCCCTTTAGGAATAATAATCCAGTGAGTAATTTCAATAAAAATTGGAATACCTCTAGCAATAATAGAACCTGGAATAATGTTAACAATAAGCTTTCAAGAGGGAATTTCCAAAATAGAGTCAATTTCAATAGGTCAAATGACAACACCTATAGAGGACTTAATAACTCTAGAAGTCAGACCAATTTTAGAGGGTATGATAACTCTAGAAATCAAGACAACCATAGAAGTCAGAATAATGTCAGGGGGCAAGATAATTTTGGGGGACTTGATAACATAAATAGACCCAGACTTTGTTATTACTGTGGCCAACCTAGACATCATATTAAAAATTGTTTCAAAAGGAAAAATGAAATAGGAACCAGCAATCAAACAGAGGATGCAGTCTAAGATAATAATGGAGTGGTTTATGTTACCACTGAATCTGAAAACAAACATGAATGGATACTTGATTCTGGTTGCACTTTTCATATGTGTCCTGAAAGAAATTTATTTTCTGACTTCTGTTATGATTATTTTGGTTCTGTGAAACTTGGTAACAATGTTACATGTGATGTGAAAGGAACTGAGAAGGTTTTGTTAAAACTTGAAAATGACAAAACTCTTGTTTTAAACCAAACAAGATATGTTCCTGATTTAAAAAGAAATCTAATCTCTCTTGGAGTACTTGATTCTGAATCTTATGAGATTAGAATGTTTAATGGTTACTTGAGTATTTTCAAAAGTAACTTTATGATTTTCTCAACTCCCAGAATTAATGGGATTTATGTGTTGAATACCTTACCTGTTTATGCAAGATCTTTTAATGCTGTGTCTGAAATGGATAAAACAGTTTTATGGCATAAAAGATTAGGACGCTTAGGTGAAAAAGGTCTTAAGTTACTTGAAAACAAAGGTGTTTTTGGTAATGATGTGCTGCATAAACTTGATTTTTGTGAAAAATGTGTATTAGGAAAACTGAGAAGGATTTCTTTTGGTAAAGGTATTCATAAATCTATTGATGTTCTTGAGTATTTGCATGCTGACTTATGGGGTCCAACTCATGTTAGTTCTATCTCGGGTTATAGGTATTTTCTTCTTATTGTAGATGATTTTTCTAGAAAAACTTGGGTACATTTGTTAAAAACTAAGGATACTACTGTAAGGCCGCTTTGCGTTTTTCGTGCAATTTTAAATTTCACGTCATATTTATGTTAATGTTATTTGAAATTTGAAATTTAATTAATTTTACGTCAATGATTTGGAATTGTTTTGCAGTGGAAGGATTTGGACGCCGTCTCGCTCAATGTGCCAATTAGAAAATTATAAATTTGTCTACTTACAATTTATGTGAATAATTGTTTTATTTCCAAAGCTTGCCAATTCCTATTTTTGTCAAATTATTATAAGTGGTAAATTTTAGGATATTTTGTAAATTTATGATAGATATGTACTTAATTTTGAAACTTAGGGAGAATGAGGGACTAAATTGCAAATATCCTAAAGATTACTCTTAAACCCTAACCTAACCCTCATTCTCACCCTCTCACTCTACGCTCTCTCTGCCTCTGCGCTCCCTCAGTCTCGTCTCTCGTTCTCTCCCTCTCTCGACGTCGCTCTCTCTGTCTCTGCGCTCTCTCTCTGTCTCTCGAAACGCCACCACCACAACACCGTCGCCGACCACCGGTAGCACACTCTCCCTTCCCCTCTCACGCACAAAACACACACGAACGCACACACCCGCGGACTGCACTCAACACACACACACACACACACACACACACTCACACTCGAAAAACATGTATATGATGTGTGTGTATCTATACCTCATACATAGATGAGATTTGTACAATTGGGTGATAGGTATATGTATGTATATGTGTGATTTGTTCTAGATTTCCAAATTATGAAAACTAATTTCAGAATTTTAATTATTCTAAATTTTGAATTTAACTGTCAATTGGAGAGTTGGTATTGTGATTGTGTGTATATATATATATATATATATATAGGCATATGTATTATATGTATATTTTCAGATTTAGATTTAAATGTTCTAGGTTAATTTTGATTGATTTAGATTAAATTGCAATTTGAAATGAAATGCTCAAATTTATGAAGATTAGACTTCCGTTAGCTAAATGTTGAGTTAATTTGAGATTTTCAGATTTTTAATGGGGTTAGTCGACTGTTTGGCATGAATGTTGGTATATATGATGCACTTTTCATACTTCTAATGTGATATGTTTAATTAATTGAATTAAATTCTTAGTTTAAATTGAGTTATAATTGTACTTTTTGACAATGTGAAAAATTATGTAATTGTGTATTGGATTTAAAAAAAAAAAATTGGGATTTTAAGACTATGATACTTTGTTTGAAATTTTACTTTAAATTTTGAATTATAAATGTTTATTTTCAACCTTTGAAATTATGGTTATGAGGTTTTGTTTGATTCTAGAGTTAAATTGACGATCATATTTGAGTATCTTCAAATTCTTAATAACGGGATTTTTAATCGAGAAATTTATGTAAAGTCACGCATGGGTTAAATTGAAGTTTTAATCTCAGTCAATGTTTGATTAGTATTAAAATGAATAACGAATGTGTTTGTGAACTGAGAGTCATATTTATTGATGAATGTGAATAATTAGGACTTTTGGTACATTGACGACACGGGCAGTCGAAGCTCCTCCACTTGCAAATTCAGATAACGGTAAATGCTAAGGACGTCAGGTAAGTAAAATTTCCCCTACTTTCATCAAAGTTGAATGTTAATGTGGAATTAATGTGTTTAATTGACATTCGTGTTAATTACGGAATTTTAATGCTTTTGGTCTACCATATGAAATTATGTGTAGTTAAGGAAATGTTCAAGCATGCACGTTACATGTCATTGCATCATCAAGCATGCATTGGCATCGAAATGGGAAAGTCAAATATTTTAATGAAAGGAATGTGTCAAAGTGCAATTTTTGTCAAAAATTATGTATCCCAAGTTTTTGAAAGAACGGGTGTACTTCTATGTCATGAAAGATGCGAGTGGGAAATGGGGTGCGAGGGACCGGCGTACCCGAATGTAATGAGCCGCTTTGCGGTGGAATGAATGAATGAGCCGCTTTGCGGTGGGAAAGTGAATGTTAAACCGCTTTGCGGTGGAAATGCGCATGTTAATCTGGTTCCAAATAAGGATGGCCCACTGTTATCTGATTGACTAGAAGTTACACCGAGTGAGCTCACGATGGAATGAAGTGAAAGTTTTGAAATGTTAAGTGAAAGTTTGAAAAGTTTGAAAGTTCTGGAAAGTAAAGTAAATGGGGATACATACATGGAATTTTTAAAGCATTCATGTCATAAGCATGCATTCATGCATACAGTTTACTTACTGAGCTTTAGCTCACCCCAATCCCTCCCCAACATTTCAGGTGATGAAAATTAGGTGATCCGAGGAGAACATTTGGCGGTTGACTCAGACAGTACCCGCTGTCGACATTATTTAATAAAATTAAATTTATTAAAGTTATCATTTGAATTTATTCCTTAATTCATTATTTTGATAATTGTTTGGTTGAAATTAGTTTAAATTAGTTATGGAATTTCTAATATTGGTTATATTATCACTTATTGTATTTAATTGAAGCTTATTGATGAAAAATGTTGTGTTGAGGAGTTTGGAGATTGAATTTGAAATAGTGTGGTGATGTGGGAGTTTGAAGTAGAATTGGGTTTGCATGTTGAGTATTGGATTTTTATTTGAGTTGAGTTTTATGTTGAAAAATGGTTTTGATATCCCTCTACAGGTTGGTTAAGTCCAATTTATAGAGGAGACTCTGCCGAAATTTTGTAAGAATTTTATAATAGATAAATGAATATTTTGATGTGTAAATGATTTAATTCCGCAAATAATGTGAATGGAAGTTAACATGCCTAGGTTTTAGACTTTTGAACTTGGGGTGTTACATTTTTGGTATCAGAGCTAAGAGTTTTAAAAGCGATTCTGTAGACTTTTAAAATTTATTTGAAAATGGTTCGGGTACTGAGTCACGCCTCAAGTGCTTCTCCCTCGATCATCTGGTAAGTTAATTTTTGTTTAAATTATGAAATGTTAATTGATATGACAATTATTGCAAATTCTTGCATGTTAATGTGTAATGTCGGAAAGTGAAAGGTTAAGAATGTTGTCAGTGATTATGACGAGTATATCTTTGTTATGTAAATGAGGAAGTGAGAAAGTAATGGTTATTAAAAGTTTGGGTGCCGTTTATTAGATCTTTTTGTGAAATAAGAAATGGAGATGAATGGTATATCGGATCGAGAGTATACAATGTCCAAACGAGAAGTTGAGAAGTCATCGAACTTAGTATTAAGCACTTATCGTGTTTGATCTCAGGACTACCCACTCATTTGATAGTCCAGCAGTTATAGGAAAATTGATTTACCCATCTGAGTAGCTAGAGACCAAGTTTATATTGTCAACGCCATTTGAAGAATTGTTGAACTAAAGTTATGCGTTGAGAAATTTCCCCAACCATGGTGAATGGGAAGGATTAGATGATAGATCTCATAACACTGAATACCCACAAACTTGATGTCATGCTAGGAATGGAATGATTATTGCGGTATAAGGTTTCAATCACTAGTTACGTTAAGGTGGTGTTTAAACCTTCAAATGAAAATCTTCTCGCTTTGTTGAAGTAAAGGTGAAACTTTCTATTTCGAAATTTTTAGTGATGAAGGCTCGTCAATTGATGAATAAGAGTTATTAAGCCTACCTGGTTGCAATAATTGAAGTGTCTAAGGTGAATACTTCTCTCGAACAAATTTCTGTTATTCGAGAATGACTAAAGATGTTCTCAGAAGATTTTGGTGATTTACCGCCTAAAAGAGAAATTGAGTTCGTCATCGATTAAGTGCGCAACTCTAGCATCCAAGGTATAATATCGGATGGCTCATTCGTAACTTAAAAGAGCTCAAAGTGCAACTATAGAATCTCATGGACAAAGGTTTTGTCATTCCTAGCTTTTTGCCATGGGGTGCTCAGGAACTATACATGAAGAAGAAAGATGGTTTTATGAGACTTTGCATAATTGATTTTAGACATGGCAAAACCAGTTTTATGAAGTTGTGATGAGATGTTGAGATTATGAGTGATATGATTTTATTGGGACTTCTATGAGAAAAATTATGAAATTTGGGATTTAAAGATTTGATTCTTAATTATTGGGAATTAAGGAATGGATATTGTGTTTGAGTAAGTGAATTATTCCTCTATTTTGAGAGAAATTTATAATGTTGTTTGGTCTTGTAACTAAGAAATTTGGGATTATGATTTGTGTCATATATTTATAAGTATGACTAATGGGTAGTCATTTGAGCCAATTAATGTATTGAAGGAAGTGAGATATTGATATTGGAAACTATGATTTGAAATTGTTATGTTGAGGAATTAAGAATTGATTTTCTGGGATATCAAGGTATACATGAAGTTATGTGATGACTTGATGCGTATATTGAGAAATGTCAAGTCATATTTTGAAAAGATGAGTGAAGACAAATGTTATGGCATTATTGGAAATAATTTTAATTATTCTTAGGAACTTATTGATTTTTAGTGAGAAATGATCACTTATATTGGAGAATATTATAAATTATGATGGTAAGTGATAATACTGTTGATTTATTTTGGAAGTTGATTGGTAGATGATGTGTTAAAGATTTGATTATTTACATGCAATATGATTATTTGGGAAAGTCAGTTATCATTATTGGGAGATATTGAAAATATTTTATGGTGAGATGCCTTAAAGGAGTAACCACTTATTCAAAGTGAGAAATTGGGGACATGCGATTGAATGTTTGGGATTATGTGAGATAATGATTGTCATAAGGTCAATTGTATATAAAAGGTATAATAGATGATTGTAAGGAATAATGTGATGATGAGAACTGAAGGTGATAATGTATTGAAATTATGAAATAAGTTGACCATCCATGAATAAGTTATGTTGTATTTGGTTCTAAGTGGAAATTCAAAGAATGATGAATCTCAGTCATGGAAAATGAATCAGGATTTCCTCATAATGTGAATGATTCACTGATGTACATTAAGTTTTCAATATTGACGAAAGAAACTTTATCAGGTCATAGATTGGTACAAGTATTGCAGAAGTAATGCATCTGATCGGAGGAAAGTTTATGATAGTACATACCATGAAATTGTGGAGATTATTATTGATGGTATCTTGATTCAAAAATAAGAAATGAAATTTTAGGTAATTGTCCTTGTGGATAGGATTTATGGAAAATGAGAATAAGACTTCACAATGATTATTTATTATGGAGTAGTGTGCAGAAAGAGTGGCAATGGCAGAATCCAAGATTTATTGAGTTGAGAGATTGATATAAAATCTTAGTGAGTATATTGACGTAAAAGGTTCGTGTGAAGGATATGATGGTTATTATGTTGTAATCTTAGAGAGATTGATATGATTATTTGAGGTCAGTTGTGTGACTTTTACTTATAATGGGATAGTATCTTTGGGTTAAGTAAACTTGATGAGGAATTCTATATGAATCACAAAAGTTTTATTCATTGGTGATAGGTCAATGATTTATTTATAAAATACTTGGTTAGAGTATTGTTGTGATGATGATTTTGAAAGTATGGATTCTTAAATTAGTACCTTGGCTTTAGTTTTAAGATGAGTGTATGATGTTGAATACTTGATTACAATATATAAGTATGGGTTACATGATTTAAGTTTGATCCTCGGATTTTAAAAGAAATGTCAGCATGTTTAGAAAGGATTTCGTTTGTAAACCTTTTCAGAAAGATTCTGTCAAAGTTTTAATATTTCTACTGTATACTTTGATATGGACCCCAAGTTTCACTAATTCTGGATTATAAAGTCTTATTTTGGTCAATCTTCTTGATTTTAGTTTTAAGAATGTGATCAATATATATATTAAGGTTTAGACGTTAGAATAGATCCTATGAAAGGCTGGCAATAGAAAGTGAATGGATTCATAAGTGGGATAATGTCGGTTGATGGTCTCCTACAACAATAACTATCAAACTTCGGTCACGTATGAGGCACTATATATAGGAAGAAGTGTAGATCACCAGTTCATTTGGATGAGATAGGAGAAAGAAAGTTATTGAGTCCAGAAATAGTGCAACGAACAGCAAAAGTTGTTGAAATAATTCGTCAGGAGATGAAAAATGCAAAGAGTAGACAGAAAAAATATGTGGACAAAAGAAGGAAATCTTTGGAATTTGTCGCAGGCTTAATGATCCTTTTGAAGGTAGCTCCAATGAAGTGAATTATGAGGTTCGGGAAGAAAAGAAGATTGAGCCTTTTTGTTGGCCCTTTGAGAGGCTAGAAATGATGAGTGACCTAATTTATTTGATTGCATTGCTACCAAAACCATCTGGGATACAAATGGTGTTTTACGTCGTATTGTTGAGGAAGTACATTTCGGATCTCTCTCATATTCTCAGCTATGAGTCACTTAATCTTCGTGAGGATCTAACTTATGAGGAAGCACCTGTGAGAATCCTAATGAGAGCAGGCAAAGAACTTAGAAGGACGAAGATAACACTAACTGAAGTCCTTTTGGAGGAATCATGTAGTGGAAGAGATTACTTGAGAACGCAACGATGAAATGCATGCCAAGTATTCATTTTGGTAAATTCTAATTTCGAGGACGAAATTTTCTTTTAGGGGTAAGGAATTGTAAGGCCGCTTTGCGTTTTTCGTGCAATTTTAAATTTCACGTCATATTTATGTTAATGTTATTTGAAATTTGAAATTTAATTAATTTTACGTCAATGATTTGGAATTGTTTTGCAGTGGAAGGATTTGGACGCCGTCTCGCTCAATGTGCCAATTAGAAAATTATAAATTTGTCTACTTGCAATTTATGTGAATAATTGTTTTATTTCCAAAGCTTGCCAATTCCTATTTTTGTCAAATTATTATAAGTGGTAAATTTTAGGATATTTTGTAAATTTATGATAGATATGTACTTAATTTTGAAACTTAGGGAGAATGAGGGACTAAATTGCAAATATCCTAAAGATTACTCTTAAACCCTAACCTAACCCTCATTCTCACCCTCTCACTCTACGCTCTCTCTGCCTCTGCGCTCCCTCAGTCTCGTCTCTCGTTCTCTCCCTCTCTCGACGTCGCTCTCTCTGTCTCTGCGCTCTCTCTGTCTCTCGACACGCCACCACCACAACACCGTCGCCGACCACCGGTAGCACACTCTCCCTTCCCCTCTCACGCACAAAACACACACGAACGCACACACCCGCGGACTGCACTCAACACACACACACACACACACACTCACACTCGAAAAACATGTATATGATGTGTGTGTATCTATACCTCATACATAGATGAGATTTGTACAATTGGGTGATAGGTATATGTATGTATATGTGTGATTTGTTCTAGATTTCCAAATTATGAAAACTAATTTCAGAATTTTAATTATTCTAAATTTTGAATTTAACTGTCAATTGGAGAGTTGGTATTGTGATTGTGTGTATATATATATATATATAGGCATATGTATTATATGTATATTTTCAGATTTAGATTTAAATGTTCTAGGTTAATTTTGATTGATTTAGATTAAATTGCAATTTGAAATGAAATGCTCAAATTTATGAAGATTAGACTTCCGTTAGCTAAATGTTGAGTTAATTTGAGATTTTCAGATTTTTAATGGGGTTAGTCGACTGTTTGGCATGAATGTTGGTATATATGATGCACTTTTCATACTTCTAATGTGATATGTTTAATTAATTGAATTAAATTCTTAGTTTAAATTGAGTTATAATTGTACTTTTTGACAATGTGAAAAATTATGTAATTGTGTATTGGATTTAAAAAAAAAAAAAATTGGGATTTTAAGACTATGATACTTTGTTTGAAATTTTACTTTAAATTTTGAATTATAAATGTTTATTTTCAACCTTTGAAATTATGGTTATGAGGTTTTGTTTGATTCTAGAGTTAAATTGACGATCATATTTGAGTATCTTCAAATTCTTAATAACGGGATTTTTAATCGAGAAATTTATGTAAAGTCACGCATGGGTTAAATTGAAGTTTTAATCTCAGTCAATGTTTGATTAGTATTAAAATGAATAACGAATGTGTTTGTGAACTGAGAGTCATATTTATTGATGAATGTGAATAATTAGGACTTTTGGTACATTGATGACACGGGCAGTCGAAGCTCCTCCACTTGCAAATTCAGATAACGGTAAATGCTAAGGACGTCAGGTAAGTAAAATTTCCCCTACTTTCATCAAAGTTGAATGTTAATGTGGAATTAATGTGTTTAATTGACATTCGTGTTAATTACGGAATTTTAATGCTTTTGGTCTACCATATGCAATTATGTGTAGTTAAGGAAATGTTCAAGCATGCACGTTACATGTCATTGCATCATCAAGCATGCATTGGCATCGAAATGGGAAAGTCAAATGTTTTAATGAAAGGAATGTGTCAAAGTGCAATTTTTGTCAAAAATTATGTATCCCAAGTTTTTGAAAGAACGGGTGTACTTCTATGTCATGAAAGATGCGAGTGGGAAATGAGGCGCGGGGGACCGGCGTACCCGAATGTAATGAGCCGCTTTGCGGTGGAATGAATGAATGAGCCGCTTTGCGGTGGGAAAGTGAATGTTAAACCGCTTTGCGGTGGAAATGCGCATGTTAATCTGGTTCCAAATAAGGATGGCCCACTGTTATCTGATTGACTAGAAGTTACACCAAGTGAGCTCACGATGGAATGAAGTGAAAGTTTTGAAATGTTAAGTGAAAGTTTGAAAAGTTTGAAAGTTCTGGAAAGTAAAGTAAATGGGGATACATACATGGAATTTTTAAAGCATTCATGTCATAAGCATGCATTCATGCATACAGTTTACTTACTGAGCTTTAGCTCACCTCAATCCCTCCTCAACATTTCAGGTGATGAAAGTTAGGTGATCCGAGGAGAACATTTGGCGGTTGACTCAGACAGTACCCGTTGTCGACATTATTTAATAAAGTTAAATTTATTAAAGTTATCATTTGAATTTATTCCTTAATTCATTATTTTGATAATTGTTTGGTTGAAATTAGTTTAAATTAGTTATGGAATTTCTAATATTGGTTATATTATCACTTATTGTATTTAATTGAAGCTTATTGATGAAAAATATTGTGTTGAGGAGTTTGGAGATTGAATTTGAAATAGTGTGGTGATGTGGGAGTTTAAAGTAGAATTGGGTTTGCATGTTGAGTATTGGATTTTTATTTGAGTTGAGTTTTATGTTGAAAAATGGTTTTGATATCCCTCTACAGGTTGGTTAAGTCCAATTTATAGAGGAGACTCTGCCGAAATTTTGTAAGAATTTTATAATAGATAAATGAATATTTTGATGTGTAAATGATTTCATTCCGCAAATAATGTGAATGGAAGTTAACATGCCTAGGTTTTAGACTTTTGAACTTAGGGTGTTACAACTACAGTGTCTGTTTTTAAAAACTGGATTACCTTAGTCCAAAATATGAAGGATAAGAAGGTAAAAATAATTAGGACAGACAATGGATTAGAATTTTGTAACCAATACTTTGATTCTTTCTGTAGCAACTTAGGAATCCTTAGACATAGGACTGTTGCATACGGTCCACAGCAAAATGGGGTTGCTGAAAGGATGAATAGAACTCTCTTAGAAAGAACTAAGTGTCTTTTACTTGATTCTAACTTGCCAAAAAATTTTTGGGGAGAAGCTGTTAAAACTGCTTCTTATTTGATCAATCTTTCTCCCTGCAGTGAAATTAATTTCACAATACCTGATCAGATTTAGAATAATTTTCTTCCAGATTTTTCAAAATTGAAAATTTTTGGGTGTGCTGCCTACTCACACCAAACTGAAACCAAACTTGACTCCAGATCTCTGAAATGTGTGTTTTTAGGATATGGAGAAGGGGTCAAGGGCTATAGACTTTGGGTTGGGAGCAGGGAGGTTCCAGGGTTATTTTAAATAGGTCTGTCATTTTTAATGAAACTGTTTTTCCTTGTAAAGATGAAAAATTAGATGATCCTATAAATGATAAAGATTTCCTTACCATTGAGCTGAGTGCAAACCATTTAAGTGATAAAAATGGCCTGCCCCATACTCAGTTTCAGGTGGAGCAACCCCCACATTTCTAAACTGACAATCCTGAACCTGAACCTGAACTAACTGAGACTTCACCATTACCTGGTAACATTCCTGAAACTGAAACAGACTTAGAAAATTATCAACTAGCTAGGGATAGACCTAGAAGAGAGATAAGGCCTCCTCCTAAGTTTCAGGATCCTGATTTTGTGTCTGCTTATACTTATTCTGATCCTCTTGTTTTTGAACCTGAATCATTTGAAGAAGCCGTTTCTTCAAAAGAATCAAACTTATGGTATACTGCCATGCAGGAAGAAATGGATTCTCTTCTGAAAAATGACACTTGGATTTTGGTTAATAGACCCTATAATAAAAGGGTCATTGACTGCAAATGGATTTTTAAAATTAAGGAAAGTGATTCAAAAGATGTTAAACTTAGGTACAAGGCTAGGCTTGTGGCTAAAGGTTTCTCTCAAAAGGAAGGAACTGATTACAATGAAATTTATTCTCCTGTGGTCAAATATACTTCAATCAGAATACTGTTTGCTCTTGTTATACATTTTAATTTAGAACTTGAACAAATGGATGTTAAAACTGCTTTTCTTTATGGCTCTTTAGATGAAACTATATATATGAATCAGCCTAAAGGTTTTGAAAAGGGTGGAAAATCTGATTTAGTTTGTCTATTGAAAAAATTCCTATATGGCTTGAAACAAGCACCTAGGCAGTGGTATAAAAGGTTTGACTCTTATATCCAAAGCCTAAATTTTAAAAAGAGCCAATATGATTCTTGTTTTTATTTCAAGATTGATAATTCTATTTTCATGTATTTGTTATTATATGTTGATGATATGTTAATTGCTGGACCTAATATGCATGAGATTAACCTGTTGAAAAACAAACTACATTCTGAATTTGAAATGAAAGATTTAGGGCATGCTAAAAAGATTTTAGGTATGGACATATTTAGAGATAAACAATCTGGGAATCTATTTTTAAATCAAAAGCATTATATTGAAAAAGTTTTGACCAGATTTAATTTGATTGATTCTAAACCTGTGTCTCTACCTTTGCCTGGAAGAACTTAGGATGAAAAATGTACCATATTCTAATGCTATAGGATCTGTTATGTACCTTATGGTGTGTACTAGACCTGATATTGCCTTTGCTGTGAGTGTGCTTAGTAGGTTTATGAGTAACCCTGGTGAATTACACTGGGAAGCTGTAAAATCACTTTTAAAATACCTGAAAGGCACTGCAAATCTGAGTTTAGCATTTTTTAGAACCAAAAATGATTTCAAGTTAAATGGCTTTGTAGAATCAGATTTTGCAGGTAATATTGACAATATGAAGTCTACTTCTGCATATTTCTTTACTTTAAATGGTACATGCATTAGTTGGAAATCACAATTACAGAAACTTGTGGCACTATCCTCAACTGAGGCAGAATATATTGCTGCCACTGATGCTGTAAAAGAATGTATCTGGTTAAAAGGTGAGCTGATCCAAAATTGAGGTGGAGTATGTAGATTCAATTTTGATAGCCCATACTTTAGCCAAGATTGTTACAACCCAAAATTGACTCATATGCTGTGTATTGGACCGGAACCAGATCAGCCCAAATATCTGTATTACTTATGGACCGGAAAATGGAAGAAGCCCAAGCTTGTGACCCGGTTCTATGGCCCAATGTATCATCGCCTTTTCATTACACACCGTTGGATCATTTCTGGAATCATCACTACCCTTCATTCAGAGATAAGGCTTGCTGGATACTGAATCGACACTTCACTTCTCTAGAATCATCCATTCAGACTCTCTGATTTTCGTCTCTCTCATTCAACAGAAAACCCTCATTTTTGATCTCTCGCATCTTTTCTCAGTAGTTTCTTTTACTGATTCTTTGTGTAAATCAGTATAACTTTGTGGTTTGTATACAGATTGTTATTCTGTATAGTTTCTTTGTGGTTTTTGCGAGTTTTGTTTAGGTTTTCTGATTTTTGTATTTAGAGACTTGAATCTGTGTATTTGTTGTTAAGTTTCTTTGTGGTTTGAAGTTTTATAAAAGTTTTGGAAGTTTTGTTTGAGATATTGTTCGTATATGCTTTGTGGTTATTTCTGGGTATCAATCTCTTAACACCCCTCCTCACCGCTGGCCCTTTACCACATGTCGGAACTTTAATTCACGCTGAAACTTCCTATTGATGACCCATTACTTAGTTTCTCAACCCAATACATGACAGAGCTACACACAATTGATGCTCAAATATTGACCGGAACTGCTTCATACTCAACTATTTCTGACGAAAATAGCAACATGAACGATGCAGGTCCTTGTCTTTCAATCGCGAGTTCGTTACGGTCTGGGTGTGCTGGGTCTTCAAGTTTGGCTTTCTTCTATACATAGTTCCATCATCATCTTCACAGATTTTGTTCTTCTCTGGCCAGCTGGTTTCGGTCTTGTTGGACGAAATTTGTGAATAGTGACGCCAAATATGCAGAATGAAAATTTGTAAATTCAAGCCGAAAATTGGACAGAGTAACGGTAAGGAAAGTACAAACAAGAAGAAGAAGAAAAGTAGGGACAAAGCCGAGGTAAGAGTTGGACTTTTTGTCCTTAAGTTGAATTTGCCCCGCAACGGTGCTTACGGATTTCAGCAATCGACTCCCAAGATACAACGGCTTCACTTGTGTTTGTAGCACTCCAAAACACAAGTACAACGAACCAAATTTAGGCTTATGTACTCCAAGGATGAAATGAAGAAAAATCAAAATAACAAATGCAATGATTTGATTTTGGAGAGAAGAGAAGATGAGAGATGTTTTGCATATCAAAATTGTGAGGAATAGGATACCAAAAGGGTCATGTTTATAGATCATGAAAGGGTGTGGACGAAATGGTTGAGGCCAAACCATGCACCCTTTTCAAACAATGCACCTTTATGAAAATGTGTCTTATGGCCGGACAACCGTGCGGCCGCACGGTTATAGACCGTGCGGTCGCATGGTTTTACTCAAAAAACTGGAATTCAATTTGAAGTGTGATCGCGCGGTTTACTAACCATGCGGTCGCACGGTCAAATATTTTGACCTGATTTTCGTCATTTTTCGTAATTTCTCATTCATTCGATATTGGTTTTCGAAATGCCAAATATACCCTTCAATACATGCAGAGAAATCAAAATTCTCTTTCGGGGGCGTTGCCCCCTCGACCTCCGCGACCTGACCGGGCAGGTCGATCTCCGTTTGTGCCTCCCGAAGTGGCGAAGTGGCAAACAATTTTGCCTAAACGAATTGAGCCGAGCTTTTGAGTATTTAGCCGAAGTAAACACGAAGTCACTTTAATCGATTTTCAATTCTCGATTTATTAACCAATATCCAACAGGTCTTTCCAATATCTCATGTTTCATGGTTTTGTTTAACCCCAAGAATATATTTTTATAACAGAAAACAATGGTGGTTGAGTGTAATTTGGTGGTACCGAGTAGTTTGCGTGGATAAACAATGGTGGTAGGTGGGCTGAGTAGAGTAATTAGGGGTTGTGTGGTGTACATATTCTTTATCATTTTTTTGTTTCAAGGGGTATATTCATATTTGTATGTGTTGTAGTGTATTGATTAAAAATATATTTTAATTATAGTGTAATTATAATGTGGTGTAGTAATCAAGTTTTGTGGTAGTAATATATTTATTCAAGTTTTAAACTTGAAGTTCAATGATATGTCAAACACAATTTAAAGTATAATAATACTAGAAAAAAAACATTTTAATAGTATTGTGGCATGGGGACATTTAACTCCCATATTGTCATTCCAAACTTGTAAAACACGGTTCCACATAGGTATATCTCTTTGACCTTTACCAACATTAGAATCCATAGAAATATATAGCCATGCCATTATTAGTGCAACGTCGTCTTCTTTAGTCCAACTTTTATGACACTTGAAAGTTGGGAGTTATTAGGCTTTTTCGATATTACTGGCTTTATTTTTTGGTCCTTTGGGTACACCATGGGTTCGAGAACTGCTAATCGGAGTCCCGTGAGCGTTCCACGGATTTTGGGAAGGTATTCTGTATTCATATTACCGGTTAATGTTAACTAAAATCGTGTACCGCAAGTGCAATGATCACGTTCAAGTAGTAAAGTGGACTTTATGAGTCAGGGTTGTCGATCCTACGAGAAATGTATACTCAATTACATATTCTAATTAATTTAATTTTAATAACGAAGTCATACAATAAGTTTTTGGAATTCTTTTTTTTTTTGTGAAAATAAAAAATAAACAAACTAACTTTAAATTCTAACAATAAGGAAAATGGAATACTAAAAAGTTGAGATTCGTGATTTCACTTAAACAACACTTAATTAATTTGCATTTTGTAAATAAAATTAACTACTTAAGATAGATAAATGCAAGACAATAAACATAACTCAAAGTACATAATATTAAAAGACAATAATCATAAATGCAAATGCTTGAAAGTAAATAACTCAAAATAAATAAATAAAACTTAAAATAATTAAGTTCAGTTCAGTAAAATCAATCATCCCAACAAAATACTTTTCTTAGCCCATAATGAAAATCAACCCATAATAAAATAACTACAACATTTAACAACTAACAAAATCATTTTAACAACAAACTAACTTAAAAAATTAATAATGAAACTTCAACAATAATAATAATGTAATACCCCGACTAAGAAAGTTTAAAAGAAATGAAAGATACTACTCATACCACCAAGGTGCACCTTCTTTTCCGGAAGTCTATCATTAGAAATTTCAAAGTTAAGCGTGCTTGGCTTAGAGCAATTCTGGGATGGATGACCTCTTGAGAAATTTTCTGGATAGCGTACGAGTGAGGACAAAACATGCTGAACAGACTCGTGTTGATACAGTGGGACAGTACGCTGTCATCTAAAGGGCAGGACAATCCGTTAAGTGAGACTCGGGTCGTTACAAATGGTATTAGAGCCTTCTGCCAGCCGAAAATCGGGAACTAAGTGCTACGCCATAGGGCGGGAGCCACCTCTAAAATCCCAACACCTGGCAACAGATCTTCAGATGTGTTAAGTGCGACGAGGACGTTGCGAGTCTAACAGGGGGTGATTGTAATACCCTTACTAAGAAAGCTTAAAAGAAATGATATGTACTACTCATACCAACAAGGTGCACCTTCTTTTCCGGAAGTCTATCATTAGAAACTCTAATGTTAAGCGTGCTTGATTTGGAGCGATTTTGGGATGGGTGATCTCCTAGGAAGTTTTCTGGGGAGCGTGCGAGTGAGGACAAAATATGCTGAAAAGACTCGTGTTGGTACAGTGGGACAGTACGTCGTCATCTAAAGGTAGGGACGGTCCTTTACGTTAGATCTGGGTTGTTACAAATAAACTTGAAATTAAACAAAGCAAGTAAAAGCACAATAATTTATAAAATTAAATGCAATAAAAGAAATAAAGTAGACAACAAAATACAAAGAAAAAATGAAATGGGATAAGACTTACATGGTTCCTAGCAAAATAAGGATTTTAGGTATTTATATTATCCCAAAAATCCTAAAAATTGCCAAAATCAGCATATAACAGCGTTTTGGCCGAATCAGGCCGGCCGGGTTGACCCGGAACGGCCCAATTTTATATTTTTTGTTTTATTTTTTAAAACTTGACGGCTTGATCGCGCAATCAAAATTCCGACGCTCAATTTTTCTCAGATCAGTTTTATGGCCTGAGTCGCGTTCGCGACTTGATTCGAGCCACTCGTTCACGTGGCTCGGCTGGGATTGTTTTTTGCACCATAGTCTCTTCTATAATTGCAATCTAGTCCTCCATCTTTCAAAACCGATCAATTTAGTCTCCAAACTTTCAGATTTCTTTCAAATAGGTCCTTAAAAAATTCCTCTTGAAGTCCTTCAACTTTTGATTTTGCAATCTGGTCCATGGGTTAAATTTCACAGCTTGTCCGCAACTTCCTGAAAGTGACAAAATGGTCCACAAACCTCTAATTTCAGCATAATTTGCATATCTTTTTGTGATTTTTTGCTTCAAACTTTAATATTGACCTATTTAAATACAAAATATAAATAAATTAGTAAATATTTGCTCAAGATATTTCAAAATATGCTAAATTAAAGTTATAAAAAGTGAATAAAAATGCACTTCACAATTAACATGAGAAGGATAGGAACCATTCTTTGGATCAATTTGATAGACATGCTGAAACGTTAGGCTTAATGGATTAAATTTAGATGGGATAGTGTTATTGAAAGTTTGTTGCGAGCAAGAGAAGTCATTAGATTCTTGGGAATCCATTTACAATATATATTTGAATATTTTTTAGATGAGCACAAAAATGGATAAACATAGAGATAAGGAAAACATAAAAGAAGAAAGGGTCAAATTTCTGTACCTCCTGTGGCTGCGACTAAATTGAACTAAAAGAGAAACAAATGGAGGTGGGTGGAAAACATGTGGGTGTACAGATTGGTTTTTCTATCTTGAAGAAATTTGGCCCCAAACCCAAATCCATTTGCTTGTGGTCATCTCCTCATTTTCTCAGTTCAATTTTCTTGCCTAAAAAATGACGTAGAAACACAATTATTGCTATTCTCCTGTTAGTCAGACCTCTAGATATTGAGGGTGACCTTGAAAGTGTTTGCTTTTTATTATTAGTAGTTATACATTCATGCGATACACGGATATATTATATTGACAAAAATTAATGTACAAAAACATAACAATTGAAAAAAATCAGCATCAATTAACAAAAGTCGGTGCTACAATAAAAAATGTTGACTCCTGAGTCTCATCCACAACGTTTACTTTCACATTGTATTGGTGGTATGACATTGTTTGCTCTTTAAATTACATGCTTCACAATATATCCCATGGTTAGTCTTCTAGTTTCCTGCGACAATTTTTACAACTAATGTATGATCAGTCTCCATCCGAAACTATTGCAAAAATTCTAGCCTCCACCCAATAGAATCTCTTCCGCACGACCAGAAAATATAACAAAAAAACCTGAAAAAATTAAGCAATATCAGAATAATATTTTTGCATGATTTATATTAAAAAAAAAAAATTAAACATGTGATCTTCATTAGTAGTCACCAAATAGGCCAACATCATCAAAGTTAACAATGTCTTTAATTTCTAAAATATAACACCGTGCATGTTATAATATAACTGACCACAAATTTGAAGGCCCACTAATCCTATCAACACAATAACATGGAAACTGGAAATAAATAAATAAAAAGAATAAATGGAACTTTCTGAAGGAAAAATCTGAGGAAGTTGAAAAGTAACCAATAAAGGATGTGAAAGAATGTGAAGAACCGGACATGAAAGCGGAATCGGTAAAATTAGAGATTTTTTAGAAGATCCGTCAACAGAGGGCTTTGGCGTTGAAGTTCAAAAACTCTATGGGTCTGCATGGGTGGCCACAAGATAAGAATATGTTTGGGTGGTCACTAATGCAAAATTAAGAGCATTGTAGAGGAGGATGAAACCCCAATTAATTTCTTGAAGTCACCGACTCACCAGTGAAAAAGAATTTATATTTAGTGAATGGACCTAAATAAAAGCTTGATGTAATAATGGACAAAATATCATCAAAATTGCTACTGCAAATAGTTGTGTACATTTTAACTAAGAAGAGGTCATGACAAAAAAATGTATTCCATGCATCAACATTGGATAAATTGAGCATAGTTTGCTAGATCTTTATCTTCTCTCCCTCTCTCCAATATATACTACCATACTGGGTAAACGGAAACATTAATACAAATCCAAGCAACAACAAAGAAAGACAAAGTCAGGCGATACGAATGGAAAAGCTTAGTACAACGAATACATAATTTTAACTGTATTAAAACTATAGAAACAAATTGTCTTTGTAATACGAAGGCATTATTTACGACATTGATAGACAACAAAATGAAAATAGAAATATGTCTGTCAATTATCGAACAAATTGGAACCAAGCTCAATCATTTCTGACGATAAAAATAATAATTCCATACACCAATAATCATAATTTATAATTCACACAAGGAAAGTATGGGGCTCACGGAACAATTATAATGGGTCCGCCTAGATTAGCAAAAAGATTTTCACCTACCTTGTCGACAATCATTATTGTGATAATTTTCAGAGAGAATCAAAATAGCAAAAATAAGAAAATATTTTAGATAAAAACGACGAATGAGTTGAAGAGTCAATAAGTTTTCCATGAATGAAATAGAACCCCCAGTTGTTGAACAACTGGAGAAGAATCTAACTTGTAATATATTTGTACACCTTACTTTGTCTAAACCAAACACTTCTCCACATGAATAAAAAACAGGCATTACCAAAAAAGTAGGGAAAAAAAAAAAAAAAACAAATATATGCACTTGAAACCCCCAAATAATAAACCCATATTGTCAAGTCCAATGCCGAAATAACAACTTTTGGAAGCACCAAAACTTCTCCCGGTTCATGAAGAAGAGAGCACCGCACACAAACCATTGATGTTTCTTGCTAGAATCAAAAGACATCTGTTAGTGTCAAACTCGAGCATGGATAAAAATGGCAAAAAAGGATTAGAAGAGTAAAAAACGAACTCACAATCAGAAATAGCGGACTACCGGCCAAAGCCAGAGGAATTGTAACTGAGGTGATCTTATCATATGGACCTTTCAGATATGTATGTTTATAAATGCTCTGAAATAACTTTTGGTTCAGTGAGAGAACTTCTCTTGCCTAAAGGGTGCTTCAGACATCCTGCATTATTTAATTATAACATTCTCTATCAATGAAATTGGAAAAAATCTACTACCCAAAACATCTTCGACGAACACGTAAAATGTGAAATTTAAACATATGTTGTAAACGTATCTGAACAAATTAGAGACCTCACAATTAAGAATAAATAACTAACAGACTGTTGAGTATATTTTCAATTTCCTTTTTTTTTTTTTTTTTGTTATAACAAACAGGGCGTGCACTTAGGTGAGGGGTTTGGTCTGTACTCCATGTAGATAGAAAAAGGGGTGACGATGAAGGAACACTTAATTTAGTCTTCCAAAGAACACTAAGGGTGCGTTTGATAGCGGGAGTAGAATTTGGGTGGAAAGAAAATGAATTTCAGGGAAATGAATTCCTAGGAATTAGAAGTTTAATGTGTTTCATTAGTTTAATTTTTTAGGTGGAAAAAGTAGGGAATTTTTCAACTTTTGTTGTTTGATTGACATTATTTTCCATGGAAAATAAAGTAAAATTAATCTATTTTAATAAAAAAAATATTTTTTTTTTAATATTTTCACACATTTGTATTTGATAATAATAATGTTAATTTTTAGAAAAATAATAAATCAATTAACAATAACAAAAATGATCAAACGTAACGAAAATGGTATAAGATTTTTATAGAAAATAAAACCTCATCCCTCCTTGAAAAATGAATTCATTCAAAACAAGGAAAATACCGAATTTCGAGGCAAGTGGAAAAATGAATTTCATGGAAAATTTAGACAACCAAATAACGCAAAGTTGAAAATTCACATATTTTTCATGAAAAATTACGCGAATCAAACGCACCCTAAATGATATAAAGAACTTGCAATTCAACGATAGAAGTCAAAACAATTTAGCATAAAACTAAGTTCTTCTCCATAGTTTTTTGCTTTAAGCAATTAAAAGCCTAATCATGTTAATTTTTAGAGTTAAAAAAAGAAGAAAAGGAATTCCCTAATGCCAAATTAAATTTGAAGTACATATACAAATATATGAATGAATTCTATGCTTTTCAGCCAGTCCACAAAAGTTCCTATATAAAACAACACAAAATAAAGAAAAATGGAAAAAGAACTTCAATACTGAATCTTTCTCTTCTACCCAATAAGAACAATACAATTAAACACATTAAAAGAATAAAAGAGAACAATGTAAAAATCTTCTTAAGATCTTACCGGAATTCTCAAGTTTTTTACCACCGAAAATGGGCCTCGATTGGTCGGTAGGATTCTCTCCTTATCTTGGATCTTGGCCTTGACATTATTGATGGTGTCGGACCTCTCCAACTCAAGGGTGATGGTTTTCCCAGCGAGGGTTAGGGATGGGTAAAAATCGATCAAACCCGCCGAACCCGTCCAAATCGACCCAATCCGATCTATTTGGGTCGGTTTTTCATGAAAATTGGGTTGGGTTCGAATTTTTTTTTAATTTTTTTTTGGAAAAAATACATAAATAAGGTATTTTAAAATACAAATTTCAAAAATAAGGTGAAACTTATATAATTTCAAAAATCAGGTCTCTAATTAGAATTAATTAATTAAATTAAAGAAAAAAATATTTTCATAAATATATATATTAAGGTCACAATATTGCATAATTGCAGGTCACAAAAGACAAATATTTTAGGTTACAAATTTATTTTAAGTTACAAGTCAAGTTTTTTAAGGTCACGAACTTATTTTCAGGTCACAATTTTAATTTATTTTAGGTCACATCTTATAAATTATTAAGTCACAAATCATTTAAATGTCAGAATTAATCTTTTAGGTCACAAATCAAAAATTATTTCTAGGTCACAATCACAAATTACAAGATCACAAATTATCAAAATATCAAGTCAAAAAATGTAATTAGGTCGCAATTTGTTAAATTATTAGGTTACAATTCTTTTATATTTTAAACTTATTAGGTCACCTTCATCAATTACTGTTCAATATCAATCGTGACCAGCGGCGTCGGCGCCGGAACCACCACCACACATAGATCCACCCCCAATCACCACCACACAGCCACCACAAACCGTTGCAATCAGAAAACCGCCACCACCACCAAGACTCCACAGTCCACATCACAGTCAGCATTCACCAGATCGCCATACTGCAACACATAAAGCCTCACCACCATCATCGTCGGACACCAATACACCACCTCATCCACCAGACTGCCACACCACAACCACCATCACATCCACCAAACTGCCACACCACAACCACCACCACCGCATCACCACACCACTACACCACTGCCTCAGTAACACCACAGCACCACCCAACCAACATCAAAACCTGTTACCCAAACTACTAGATCTGACATTAAAGATCCCTGTCTCCAGATCTGAGAATGTCTCCAACCATCCCCGGTGAAGTCGAGGTCGAGACTGTGCGCAGCAGCAACTGCTATTCCTAGAGATGTCGAAATCGAAACTGTGTCCAGCAACAACGTCGAAATTGAAACCTCCTGCGCGCGGTGAGTGAGTTCGCCAAAGAGAAGGTGGAGCGCGGTGAGTGGTTTACCAGAGAGGGTGGAGGCGCGGTGAGTGAATTTGCAGAGAGAGAGAGAGTGCGGGGGTGAGGGAAGAGAAGATGGAGGAAGAGAGAGAATGTGTTGAATGAGGAGAATTAGGGTTTGATATGTATATATGGAGATAGATGAATATGATTATTTTATTAATATTAATATTAATATTAAAATGTTTAATTAATACCTGAAATTTGAAATAATACAAGTTTGATCTTTTTTATGAAATTGATTTTTATAATGTAGGGGTAGGTGTAATTTCCACTTTTTTTTTCCGGGTTGGGTCGGGTTGCGGGTTGGGTGATTAACCCGACCCGACCCAAAAAAAAGACAGTTTTATTTTTTTAATTAATGAAACTTGACTTATTTAAATATTGATTGAACATATTTTAATTTTATATTAGCAAGTGTTCAATTTATTGTATTTTTGGTTATTGTAGTGTACATAATTGATTTGAATTAAAGATAGATTCATGAGTTTTTTTTTTTTTCAAAATTTTTACTAATTGGGCCAAAGCCCAAATCGACCAACCCGACCGAAATTTGGTGGGTTGGGTTTGAATTCGTAATTGGGTTGTGTTGAGTTGATTTTTTATCAATCTGACCGTAATGGGTTGGATTCGGGTTGGGCAAAAAATCGACCCAACCCAATCCACGCCCAACCCTAGTGAGGGTCTTGACAAAAAATCTGCATTCTTCACAGATTAAGAAGTGTGTTTTAGACATAATTAAATGAGATTTTGATATATCAATTGTTAAAATGGATATACTCTCTTCAGCTTTTAATGAAGCGTGTTTTAGACAACAAAAATTATATAATTAGGGTATGTTCGGCTAAAGCAATTAAATTGAATGAAACGCAAAACTTAATTTACACAATTTCTCATACCAATTTTTAACCACACACTTTTTCACTCTTCAATTTTTAACCCCACATCTTACCTAGAAAAAACAAATAAATCAATCAAATAATTCAAATTATCTTGAACAATGTGCCGAACAGACCCATTTTTCTGTAGAAACTCTCAAACCTTGTTAAGTTGTGATTACAAAATATGCGGTAAGTTCTTAATAAGGAGAATGCAGCATGCTAACAAACAGATGAATAACTGTAATGAAGAAAAATCCAAAAGTATCCAAGGTTCATATACAATCAAATCCTGGTCAATATTTGGTTGGAATGAACTATTCAATGGATATTTTGTAACCACGTAGACTTGCAAAAGTTAAAAATGCACGAAATAGAAAATGTTAGTCATACCAGCGTGCATCTTGTTCTCCACACTACCTGTGCATCTAATGTGATGATCACTGGTGAGCTAAACTCATCATGATCATCTTGTTCTCCACACTACCTCCGCATTTTAGTGCACACCATTAAATCCTAATGAGCAAATGACACTCATTCAAATGAAGAGATCGATGGATTCAGTGATAATAAACGAAATTACCAGAATGAATTTCAACTCAGTTTGTAAAATTGCAATAGAAAAGGAACTCATAAGTTAAATTAAACCATCAAGCCAACAGTTTGAACAAAAAAAGGGAAAAGTTTTCATTGATTCACTTAAAATATATTTTGAGTTTTTCATTTCTCTTCAGAAAAACATCTATTTTCAAGTGTTATAATTGGACAGGTAAAATTCAGATTGGAAGTTTTGTTTCCCTTGGCCGACCTTTTCTGGGGTCCCTAGAAATTCACCAAACAAACAGCGAGTGCGTGTGTCATAGACAGTTAGCAAGAACAAAGAAAGATGATAAAATATTAACACACCAAACACCAATCTCCAACAACACAAAACAAACATTACTTCTTCTCCAGCAAAAATTTATTATGAAATTTAAGTGGATGACTAACATCTAATATATTTGATAAATTTAATGATTAAAATTTGACACTTTAAATTTCAGTGATTAATCGAAAAATATATAAAACTTCAGTGATTATTGAGATAATTAACTTATAAGTTTAGTGACTAAGACTTGACACTTTAAAGTTTGGTAATCAATTGAAAATATAGACATAAGTTTAGAAACCAAGACTCATCACTTTAAAGTTTGGTGATCTGTCGAAAATATAGACGTAAGTTTACTGATCAAAATCCGACACTTTAAAATCTATTGATCAGTAGAAGACAAACATAAGTTGAGTGATTATTGAGACATTTAACTCAAACGTTTAGTGACCAAAATTCGTCACTTTAAACTTTGATGATCAGTCGACAATATAGAATTCGTTTGGTAACACTCTTTGGTTTATAAAATGATTTATTTATGTTTTTGAGGTAAAAAGTAATGGTTGAAAATTGAAGAGAGAAAAGTGTGTGATTAAAAAGTAATTCGTGAAATTGAGTGATTTATAAACGGTTTATAAATCAAAAATAGTACATTTACCAAACGATGGAATAGACATAAATTTAGTACAAAAACTCGACACTTTAAACTTCAGTGACCAATTGAAGACATACACATAAGTTCAATGATTATTTGGACAATTAACTCCCATAGTAACATAGTATTAAATTTAAAAAATATTTCAACCCCATTTAACCAAAATTAACACGAAGTATTAATTTTTTTTAAGTAAGTTAAAATATTTTCAATCATACCCTCTAATACGATCTAGTAATACATATTTAGCACATACTTTTATACTTTCATGAAATAAAAAATTATTTAGGACATCAATAATATTCTTTTTTTTTTTTCCATAAAATTTCATGGGTTATAATTGAAATATCTAAACTTTAGAGAGGTGAATGTAATTTCCCAATGAATAACCTTTAGCATTAAATTTAAAAAATATTTCCACCCCATTTAACCAATATTAATTATTAACACAAAGTATTAATTTTTTTAAATAAGTTAAAATATTTTCAATCATACTTTTATACTTTCATGAAATAAAAAATTATTTAGGACATCAATCATATATATATATATATATATATTTTTTTTTTTATTTATTTATTTTTCCATAAAATTTCATGGGTCATAATTGAAATATCTAAACTTTAGAGAGGTGAATGTAATTTCCCAATGAATATCCGTTAACCGACTGAGAAGTGAGAACCTTCTTCAACCTTGCTCCTGAAGCAAAACTTGGCCACGTCCCTTTTATTCTTAACATAACAAACCACACAAGAAAAAGAAAATCACCGAGCCCATAAACGCAAATTTCGAATTTATCCAATACAGAAGCAGAAAATGGCTCTGCAATGGGTGATTCTGGCATACGTGGTGGCAGCGGAGGCAGCGGTGGCAATTCTTTTGACTCTGCCATCGCCAAAGGCTTTGAAATCTCGCATTGTATCGCTTATCTCGCTTATTCTCCAGCCTTTACTCTTTATCATACCCTTCGCTGCTTTTCAGCTCCTGGGTACGTATAGTTTATTTGTAATTTTTAAAAATATGAATTTTTAGGTTTCTATTTTTGACATTTGAAATAGGTTTTTAGATTTACGTTTTTGTGTTTTGTATTAGATATATACTGGAAGAATGAGCATCGATTGATGTGTACTGGGGAGATCTGCACTGCTGCTGAGAGAGATCGCTATGAGAAATCGGTAACAATTTTGGTTATCATTTTACTTTTTGTATTTTACATTTCCTTGGGCTGGTTTGATTAGTATTTGTAATGATAACGTTGAAAGTAATTTTAGGTGATAATTACTGAAATACTAGTTTGCTCTGTTTGTAGAATATAATGAATTTATAATTTATTGCTTATAAGCATTGAGGAGATAAGAAGGGCGTTTGGCTTAGCTTAAAATTCGAAAGAAGCCCTTAAAAAGCAAGGCTAAACATGCTTTAGATTATTTGTCTTTAATGTAATTGTTTGGTTGAGGTATATCTTGCAAATTAATCCATTTAACAGATGGCATGGTTTGGATTGAGCTAGGTTAGCTGGTTTTTGAAGTTTCGACTTTCTAGTCATGTTTTTCCTCAAGTTTTTAGTCATGTTTATTTTAATTATGATTGGTACTCTCCTAAACTGTATATTCGTAGATGTTATTCCCCTATGAGTACTGTTCACTGATTTTTGAGTTATACATTCGATCTATGCTGGTAAACATGCATTGAGATGTGAAACATCGAAGTTTGTGGTTTCTAATTGCTCAAATTTTGAAAGAGAAACGGGTGCATTAAATTTTTGGGAAAATTGATTAGCTCCCCATTGCAACCCCTCTATACCCCATGAAAAGGGTTGAAAAACCAAATGGCCAAGAGGTTTTATGCAAGCAACTGTCCCATTCATGTATTGATGTCAATCGACTAGTATCGATCTAGACATGCTGTTATATATGAAACTTTAGAATAGCATTTGTTCAATGCCCGTGTTAGGTAGAGAACTTTTTCTCCATTTTTGGTATGAGTTCTGTTACCAGATGAACTCCATTCTCCATTTATCCCCTTTTTGGTTAAAAAAAGCTGAATCCTAAACAAAATTATATCAAAATTAGATAGAAGCCTGGACTCTTCAACTATCTTTTGTCATCCATCAAAATCAGATGAAATTCATTCTCCATTTACTCCCTTTTTGGCTAAAAAACTGAATCCTAAACCAAATTATGTCAAAATTAGATGGGAGCTTGGACTCTTCAGCTGTATTTTGTCATCCATCAAAATGTAGATCTATATAATATGTATCTTCTCGTTGTTTAAACTATGTTATCCTTCGTGTGACTTGATGGTATTGATGGTTATATATGGGTTTACGTGTTATCTCCACATAGAGAAAAGGGGGAAAGAAGTTATAACTCTACAGTTATCTATCATTTGATACCTAATATACTATAAGTCCAATATAGCTGATGATGGGAGAAAGAAGTTATAACTGTACAGTTATCTACCATTTGATCCCAAATGCTTGATAATTAAGTCCAATATTGACACACTCTTCATAAATCAGTTCGTTTATTCTGGACAACTTTTGTTTCCATGTTTTTCTTTTCAATTTAACTCTGTTATCTTTACTTTTTTGTTTTCTTCTTATTGAAGATTTCTTTTTGACTTTGAATCGTATTGATATGTTCTAACCAGTTGTGTATCATTTTTTGAAACTTGAAAGTACCATTTCTGATCAAAACATTGATTCAGTACACGAAGAACTTGTACCATTGGCAATAAACATATCATTATTTCAGAAAATATTATGTATAGATAGACTTCTGATTTGGGGTCACAAAACATTTTATGATACGGAAGTTACATTCGGGACACTCACGTTGTGAATGCAGCCTAGTAAGTCTCCCAAGAAGTACCTAGAAATTTCAAGTCCTCAGCACAAATCTAATATAGCTGATTTCCTATGCTTTGTAATGGCGTCATCTATCTTTAGCTTTTTATGGAGGAATCTATTAAATAGGCAGTGGAATCGCTTTATTATGTTCGTAACACGATGCTTTATTTTTTCCTATACTTCATTGTTGTTTTAGCCAGTGGCATTAAGCCATCAGTTGCCTTTTCAATTTGTGGTGTTGGGTGTGATGTAGATCTACAAGGCTCAAAGGAACGCTGTTCTCTGTGTTGCTGCATGCCTCCTTTATTGGTAAGTGACCAGCCCATCTGACTACCTTTTCTTCATATACAAGTACCGAGTCTCTTTTCTCACCAATTTTACGTGCTATTGCCTTTGAATGATCATGCAGGTGCATCTACCGTATTTCCAAGATATACAGGGAGATTCAAAGGATGGAGGAAGCTGAGAAGCGGTTGAAGGACGAGTAAATTCTCTTACGTCCCCCATCTTCTGCCAAAACCAGTGGAGCGGATTGACAAGGCTAGCCGTAGCTTTATGGAAGAGCAAAGTTTTTTCTAATAATAGATATGTTCAATTTTCGTGTATCTACAACTGCTGTCTTCTATATGAATGTTATTATCATCTCGTTTTACTCTTATATTTTCTGTGAAGCAATGTGACTTGAATAAGAATGAAGAAATTTGAATCCGTCACATGATTGTAGTCTTTCATAAAATACTTCCTCGGCAAGGCATACTTGGTACTAATATTATCCACTCATTCCATAACTCACCACTTATTGTTACTTAATTAAGCATGCTTTATTAATCTATCTGGTTACCAATGAGATGCTTTCAACAGGGTTCGTTGCAGTCAAAATCTTATCTATCATAAGTAGATATTGATTTTTACAAAATCTCCAAGCCAAAATAAACCTGTAAAAGAAGCAGAAAACTCTACTAAAGACACTGTGTGGCAGTTAGAATGCTAAATAAACTTTTACGCCTTCGTTTGATAATATTTTAGTGGTTTATAAACTTGTTTATTTATGATTTTGAGGTAAAATGTGTTGTTGAAAAGTGAAAAGGGAAATGTAGCAGTCAAAATTTGAAATAGAGAAAGAAATGTTGGCACCAGTCTTGAACTACTGCTACAATAACTCCAAGTAGAAAACTAAATACTCCAACTTCTGCTTAAGCTTGACATCATATTTGAATAAACGAAACTGATCAAGACGTGCACCGTATCGTATTGTGCACCTCTAGTATGCACTGTTGAGAACCCACATGCGGGTTCTCAAAAAAGTGTACTGCACGATATGGTGAACGTCTTATGTGCACTGGATAACTTCTGTTTGAATAAAACGGCTCTGCTCTGATAAATTTTCCCAGATGAGGCTTGAATAAGAACATAAAAACAAGAAAGAAAGAAATCCAAGACAATTGTTGACATGTGGCCCACCGGAAGTACTGTCACTCCAATTATATCTTCTACACGGATCTTCAAAGGATGTGGTCCATCTTCCTGCAGAACAAAACAATAATTCCCACATTGACTGGAGATTTCGAACTGGAAGAGGCTTGAAAAATGATGTCAGATTGTCCAACATCAAGATGAGAGTAATGTTAATCTCACTCATTATACCAGAATTGACTGTGGCAGTAAATGCTATCAAGTGAAGAATCACGAAAAGAGAAATGACCCATGTATTCTCCTTTCTCTGAGATAGTGACCTAAAGAATTGGAAGGTCAGTTTCTGTTCTTTGAGATGATGAGATCTTCTTCTGTAGTGAGGAATTCATGTGGGTGGAAGTATTGGAACTTTATCTTACCAATCGTAATTGGGGAATTTCACTATAGCAATATTGGTCTTTGACGAGGGGACAATTTCAGCAACAGTAAAAGTGGCTGAGATATTTGATTCTGTATCAATTTGATATCAAAGAGATATTTCCATTCGATTCTTGTAAGTAAAAGTGAGTTTTGCATTGATGACACTAGAATCCATAATACACACAAAATTTGATAAATCTTTAAAATGAGCTAAAATATGATTAATTTTGACCACGAAATGTCATGTTGCCCCTAAATTCACTTTTTGAGAAAATTTGTAATTATCACGATGAATCAATAATTGCTTGATGTGATGTACATCACACAAGAAACAAGGTGTGGGCAATTTAACCGTGTCCGAACCGATCGATTCAGACTAATTATAGTTATGAAAAAACTGATTTTGGTTCTAATAACCGGTCCGGTTCTCGATTTATGCCTTAAACCCAAAATAGAACCGAACCACTAGGCCATGTTCTCTTTACTTTTTCAGTCCGTTTTGAGTTTTCGATTTTCGGAAATATCGAAAAGGCGTTCACTTTGCCCATTTTCAGAAATTCATTTTAAAAATATATATATATATATATAAAAGAAACTCAAAACGAGTTTATTGCGTTTTGGATATTTTGAGTTAAAAAGTCCAAAAAGCGAGTTTTGGATTTTTTTTTTTTTTTTGTAAATGTGAGACACTTCCTTCACTTGAAGTTCTGATATTATTTTCCCATTATATATAGATTCATGTTAAAGTTTTTTTTTAGGTAAATGTTTGACACTTCCTTCACTTGAAGTTCTGATATTATTTTCCCATTATATATAGATTCATGTTAAAGTTTTTTTTTAGGTAAATGTTTGACACTTCCTTCACTTGAAATTTTTATGTTATTTTGCCATTATATATAGATCCATGTTAAGAATATATATATATATATATATATATATATATATATATATATATATATATATATATATATATGTGTGTGTGTGTGTGAGACATTTCATTCACTTGAAATACTTATGTTATTTTGCCATTATATATAGATCCATGTTAAGATTTTTTTTTTTTTTGATAAATGTGAGACACTTCCTTCACTTGAAGCTCTTATATTATTTTGTCATTATATATAGATTCATGTTAAGATTTTATTAGTATGAGGCTGGATTTTTGTTTAGTTGAAACAATATTAATGATGAATTTATTGATATAGAGAACTAACTGATTTATTGACATTAAAATTAGTGTAATTCAACAAATCAACCGTTTTTTACAAATAAAATATCACAAAATAAATATATCGAAAAATTAAAAAGTAAACGCATTTTTCAGTTTTCTATTTTTGAAAATACTTTTTCAAAATCACAAAGAGAACATGTTTTCAGCAATTCCAAAACAAACAACCAAAATCCAAAACTCAAAGAGAACGACCCCTAAACTTCTTGGCAAGCTTGAAAATGAAATTCCGGAACCCAATAGCCCACTGTCCCAGTATTACCTATAATTGTGAATAGGGAAAAATACACAAATAAAGTGTTTTAAAATACAAATTTAAAAAATGAGGTCAAACTTGTATAATTTCAAAAATTACGTAATAATTAGAATTAATTAATTAATTAATTAAATTAAAGAAATTATGTCACCATACATCAATATTTTAGGTCACAAATTATCAAAATAGGAGGTCACAAATCGAAATTATTTCTAGGTCACTTACAACCTATCAAATTATTAGGTCACAACCTATCAAATTATTATGTCACAATTAGTTTATACTTATTATCAATTATATTAGGTCACAAATTTCTGAAGTTAAATTTATCAATAACTGATCAACATCTACCGTTGCCTCCTCGATCTCAATACCACCATATCGCTGTCCCCTTAATATCCCCCACCTCCATTCTCACAGCCGTCGGCGCGGCCTCTATGCAGCTGCCCTCACCTGAAAATCGCAAACAACATCTCAAAATAAACAATCGCAGACATTATCTCCAAATGCCAAAAACAATTAAACACACTGCCACAATCACCAAGGTATCCTGAATATCCCCTCACCTCCACCGCCCTCAGTTACTGGCGCGACCTCAACGCCGTCGCCACCACCAGAAAACCCAGACCAAAAATAAAAAATCCCAGACCATTTCCACATTCCAAAAACCATAAACCACACCATCACCATTACCAAGGTATCCCGAAATATTGTTGTCATATCTGCTGCCAGGGCCTCTGCCAGAAAACCCCACACCACCAGGGGCAGTAGTGCTTCTTCTTTGTCGATGTGCGAAGCTTCTTCTCATTCGTGCACGGAGCCTCTGTTCGATCGATGCGCGTTATTCATACCTGAAAATCACCTTTGCGTCGCGGAGTGGTTGGATACGGCGTCAGGGAGTCACCAACTTTACTGTTGTGTGTTATGGGGAGATAGAATGGTGCCGTGGGATTATAGGAGAAGATGGGTCGAGAGAGAAGAAGAAGAAGAATTGTATTAGGGTTTAGAAATGAGTGGTGTAATTTGTGTAATTAATTTAATTTTATAATAATATTATTTAATTATTAAAATTTTATTTACAACCTGAAATTTGAATTAATATGAGTTTAGACTTATTTTTTAACTTGATTCCTAAAAAACAGGGATAAGTGTAATTTCCACTTGTGAATAAGTGCAAGAAAGAAGTGGGCCCATTTGAAATTGAAACAAAGTAAAAGACAAAACCTAATTAAAAAAAAAACTTTAGTTGAAACTTGAAATCACAATTTTTCACAGAGGCGTAGTTGACTCGACTCCATCATCACCATCGATTGACTCGACTCAATCTTACCGTCAACTGACTCAACTCAATCATCTTCACCGTCTTCCTCTTCAATTCAAATTCTTTCGCTTCTCGTGAGGTTCAGAAACGGTATGTGTTAAAGTTTCTCAGATTTTTTATTTTGAGTTTTCATAGTTTAATTTTGAGATTTGTAGTTCATTAGTTCCTTGAATTCTTGTGAGGTACAAATACAATATGTGTAGAAAATTTTCAGATTTTTTATTTTGAGTTTTCATAGTTTGATTTTGAGATTAGTAATTCATAATTGCATAATTTCTTTGAATTCTTGTGAGGTTCAGTAGTTCACATACTGTATACGAAACTATATGTTGAAAATTTCCAGATTTTTTATTTTGAGTTTTCATAATTTGATTTTGAGATTAGTAATTCGTAATGTCATTATTTCTTTGAATATAACTTAGCATTGTTCCAAGTGCTTCATTGTAGTTACAAAAATAATGTCATATTTAACTAAATAGTTGGAAAATCATTGCCGTATGTGCTCTTGGATTTCATTGCATGAAGTTTTACCGAATAATGATATAATAGCTTGAACAAAGATGATACTTGTAATTCCTTTGTACTCCTTGTTTCATGTTGTAGTGTTGGAATATTCACAAAAATTCAATTTCGTTGCACATTTTAAGCCTACATTTGGTAAACTTGATTTTCCATATGTATTTAAATTTAAACGATATATCCTTTCACAAAATAATTAATATTCTAGACCCGAATTAGAACCGAAACCGAACCAAAACCGAACGGTTTGGTTTGGTTTGGTTTTGGTTTTGGTTTGTGATTCGATGGAAAACCTACCCTCCAAGTATAAAGGGGTCAAGTTATAGCCTAGCAATAATCCAGGGTCATTCTTCCTAAGGATTTTATTGGTATAATAATATTTGCTAAATTCAAGTCTTAAACTGTAATTTCAATTTTTCTTAAATGAATAAAAAGATGATATAATTAAGTTTCAATGAAAGATAAATTTTAGTGGAGTTATTCTTTCACTATCAATTGGGCTTTACAAATAAAATTAGTGTGAATTTCTTGAGATTGATAAAATGTAGAAATATTAGTAAGAAAATTAGTCAATTTATTTTATGGCATTTTTTCGAGCATGTTGTGTGCATATTCAATACATACCACATCAGAGACATTCATCCAATTAAAATAATTTGAAAACTTAAATCAATTTATAAACTCTTTTCAATAACAAGAATTCACCCATAAGAAATTAAAACATATTCACTGAAGCTAAGAATAACTCATCTCAAATATAACTTAGCCAAACATAATTGAATTAACTGAAACAAAAATCAAATAAACAATTACCATTCCTAGAAAATGAAATTCAAATTTATAAATGAAAAATCAATAACAAAAATATATCTCAAACTCAACTAACATCAATAATCTGAAATCGTGAAAACTAGTAATCAAAACAATAAGAATTCTAAGCAAAACTAGAACAAAACACCTAAAATGAGGGAAGAAGCGGCTGTGAAGGAGGCTACTGCAGGTTGTTGTTCTTCCGGTTGAGGCTGCTATGACAAGGGGTTGACGAGGCTGTCGACTGTGGTGCTGAGGTTGTTACTGATGTCGAGTTTTGTTGAGGGTGAGTGGGAGTAGAGCGCCAAGAAATGGAGGCGTAATGGAGGTGTTGAGGTTTTGAGTGATGGAGGCTGGTACCCTGAGTAGAGGGCCGTTGGTTCTATGTTGCTGTGTGGAAGGGGCTGAGATGCAGGCTGGTGATGGTTGCTGTGAGAAGAGTGACCGGCTGGGAGTTGAGAGAATGGGCTGGATGCAGTTGAGGGAGAGGGAGAAAGGGTTGAGTGGCTGTTATTGTGAGGCGGAGGTAGATTGAGAGTTGTCTTCCGCCGTGGGGTTTTTGGAGCTCGAGACGATTGTGAGATGGTGGAGGTTTTTTTTGTGGGAGAGAGAGAGAGATGGGTTGAAGAGGGCTACTATGTTATTAGGCCAAAAATTGTGAAGTTCTCGGGTTTTTTTTTAATCGAATTCGGTTGGGGTTTTCGGGAAGAAATTCAAATATGTCCCTGTAATTAAATAAATGAAATTAATAGCAAATAAACTCAATTTAGAATTTAAGAATGAAATGGGATCTTTTATAATTTTCACCCTAAATAACATAATTTATATCCAAAAATTGCTTTTCATTTATTTATCTATCTAAAATAAGTAAAATTGGACAATAATCACACTCTCCAACTAGCTTATTGCTAGCCTCTAGCAATTTAAGCGAATAAAACACATGACTACTTCTATGGAACTCCAAATGCAAAGTCAATAATGAGTTTAGTTAGATAGTCGAGTACATCAACTTCGCAAAATCAAGAGATCAAGCGTCATATCCACATTAATACATAAAAACAATCCCAAAATTTCGTGTGTGTGTGTTTTAAGCCAATCCATCAAACCACTAACCTCAACACATACAATGTTGAGTATTCACTCAAGCTAAGCATAAACTCCATATACTCACTGGTATGTGTATTTTTGTTAAACTGATTAGGGGGTCACTCATGGAGTTTGAAAAGTAATCACTCAAGCATTCAAGAAAGGCCATATATATATATGTGTGTAGATAGCAGTAATGCAAATATTGACCTCATGAAAAGTTCACAACCATTGGAACTCAACCATTCTTACCACAAGTCAACTTAAGATCAAAATGTCATTGTAAAGGTGATGATGGTATTATCAAGGGAACTGATAAAGAGTAGTTGAAGAAAAGATTTACATGTTCCAGTGATAATAGTAGACCAATAAATTACAATGGAAGTATAGGATGCAATGGTAGCAAGATTTTTTATTTTTTATTTTTGGTATTGGATAGGATAAGGAAATAAAAGAAGTGAATAGAATTTGAAGACTTCCAAATATAAGCTAAGATAATAATTTTTACTTCTAATCACACTTCAAGCTTACTTTCTTCTTCACATCCTTTACTTTCTTTTCAATACGTTTCCCTTTTCTTTCTATTTCTCTCTACTTTTTTATTTTTATTTTTTTGGTAATTAAAATTCTCTCAAATAATTCTTCAACATTCTCCTCTAATCTTAGTGACTGCCAAATACTTTCTAACTCCACTTTTCTTTGGTTTCATACACCGAACATTTGTTTCTCAAATATGGACCAAAAATCATCATCCTCACTTATACTTGAAAGTAGAAACAAGGTTATGTATTTATGGAAGCAATGTCTGGATGCAATGTCGTCTTTAATGTGAAATAGATGAAGGGGATTTATGGCTATGAAGGGATTTGTTGCTATGAAGTGATTTCTGATGGGAAGAGAAGATGATAATGTTACCTTCAAATTTATTTGACATTGACCTTCATCATTTCTTAAGTATAAACCACTAATAATCCACAATCCATGTAATGATACCCAATGGAAGTAACAATATCAAACAAGGGCAATATAAGAAAATCACCAATCACTCAACTCTCATGATGAATAAATAAAATCACTTAAACTTGAGAGAGCTCTAGTTGCATATGTTGACCGGATATCTTACCACAAGGCTTAAATTCGTGCGTAAAAAATAAAATTTAGGAGGTTTTTACAGAATAACAAAGATATAATTCAAGATTCAAAATGCACTCAATTTTAATGCTCAACGATCACAAAAAAAATTAATGTAAAACAAGTACATTTGAGTCACTCTCCCCCTAACTAAAATTAGACATTGTCCTCAATGACTCAAAGAGAAGAAAAATGAATAGTAATTCATAGATACGACTCAAAATTAAATCAAGAAAAAAGAGAAGAGTGTACCTAAGAGGAGGCCTATGCACATGAACACTTATTCAAGAATCAAAAACTAAAAAAAAATGAAGAACAAAGAATAAAATCTGCAATATATATATATATATATATATATATATATATAATAACAAGTTAGCTCCAACAAAATCAGCCGCTGGAATCAAGGTCCAGCAGAGGTAGTTTATTAACTTCAGCAGAAAAAGTATCCAAAAATGGTTTCAGGCGTTGTCCATTAACTTTAAAAACAGTACCAGTTTTTTGATTCAAGATTTCAACTGCTCCATAAGGTAACAGTTTGCACAATGTAAGGCCCAATCCATTTAGTTCTCAACTTACCAGGAAACAAATAAAGTTTAAAGTCATATAGCAATACTTTTTGAGAAGGAAAAAATGATTTTCTAAAAAAAAAATTATCATGAAAAACTTTTATTTTCTCTTTTGAAGTTTTTGCATTCTCATATGCTTCCAAACGTAATTCATCTAACTCATTCAATTTTAATTTCCTAAATTCACCTGCTTGATCAAAATAATGATGGCAACAGTTCGGTTCGTTCAAAACCATAACCAAACCACCAATTTTCTGTTCATACCATAATCGCTTAAGTCGGGTCGGTGCGATTTCGGTTCGCGTGTCGATTTGGTTCGGTGTAGTTAATAACCATTTAAATATAAATTAGCAAGTCTAACTAAAAAAAAACAATTTTATTAAAAAAAAAAAAAAAAAGCAACATAACAATACTAAGCAAGATTCGCAAACAATATCTCAAACTCAAATACGAAATGCAAACAACATCCAAATTCTCAAATTCAAATGTGAAATGCAAATAGTATCCAAATTCAAATGCGAAATGCAAACAATATCCAAATTCGAACTTCAGCCCCTTCAAGTTGGGCATGACACGGAGGACTAGCGAATAAGAGTCGCAAGTCAAGTTCGCTACTTGCCTGATCGCCTCTCACGGTAGTCTCACTTAGTAATGTATTCATAGAATCTCAGATGAAATGAAATGATGAATTCAATATCCCTAGGTTAATGAATTCTTATTGGGCCTTGGTTGGTCATGTCATGTGGGTAGTGGGTTGGGACAATGGGCTAATTAAATTTTAAATGGATGACTAATTTTGAGCTTTTAGTTTTTATAAATATAACCCAAAATCAATTTTTAAATCGGGTATTCGGTTCAGTTCGGTTCACCGGCACAAATACCATACCCGGTCTACAAAAAATCAAGTCGCTAAATTTGTAAACCATAACCGCCCCGTTGCCCCCATCGGTTTGATTTTTTTGGCACCATTCGGTTCGGTTCACCGCGATTTTCGGTTCGACGGTTCAAAATTGCCATCCCCAGATCAAAATCAAAGTTGAGTGTTTTGATTGCCCAATAAGCTTTATGTTCAATTTTAACTGGTAATTGACAAGATTTTCCAAACACAATTCTATATGGAGACATCCCAAGAACAGTTTTAAAAGCAGTCCTATAAGCCCATAAAGCATCATCCAATTTTATAGCCCAATCTTTTCTATTTGGATTCACTGTTTTAGTCAAAATGCCTTTAATTTCCCGGTTGGCTAATTCAGTTTGACCATTAGTTTGAGGGTGATAGGGAGTGAAAATTTTATGTCTAATGCCATATTTCTTTAGTAAGGTTTCAAAAGGTTTATTACAAAAATGTGTTCCTCCATCACTAATTATGGCCTTCGACATACTAAACCTAGAGAAAATATGTTCTTTCAAAAATTTGAGCTCAACTTTATGGTCATTTGTCCTACATGGAATAGCCTCCACCCATTTTTACATATAATCAACAGCAACCAATATTTAAAAATATCCAAAAGAAGGGAAAAAGAACCCATAAAATCTAATCCCCAACAATAAAAAATTTCAAGAACAAGGATTGAAGCTAATGGCATCATGTGCCTATTGCTGAGACTACCAAGTTTCTGACATGCTTCACAATTTTTACAAAAGGCATGAGCATCCTTAAATAAACTAGGCCAATAAAAACCACATTGAAGTACCTTACCTGTTGTTTTCTGTGAAGAGAAATGACCTCCACAAGCATGAGAATGACAGAAGGTAAGAACTTGTTGCACCTCATCATCAAGAACACATCTTCGAAAGATCTGATCAGCACAATATTTGAATAAGTATGGAACATCATAAAAGAAGTTCCTTACAATAGCTTTCATTCTCATTTTGTCTTGGATGCTCCAATTTGAAGGCATATGACCTGCCACCAGATAATTAACCAAGGAAGAATATTCAAGCTAAATAAATGTTCATTGGGAAATGAATCATTCAAAGGGTAAGAAACTTTTGAACTCTCAGAATTTAATCTAGACAAATGATCGGTAACAACATTTTCAACCCCTTTTTTGTCCTTGATTGTAATGTCAAATTCCTTCAATAACAAAATCCATCGAATGAGCCAAGGTTTAGCATCGTTCTTTGGGAACAAATATTTAAGAGTCGAGTGATCAGTAAAAATGGTAACGGGGGTCCCAATAAGATAAGTTCGAATTTTTTTCAGTGCAAAAACAATTGCTAGCAACTCTTTTTAAGTGGTTGTATAATTCAATTGAGCTTGATTCAAAGTTCTTCTAGCATAGTAGATTACGTAAGGTTTCTTACCTTTCCTCTGGCCAAGCACTGCCCCTACAGCTATATGACTTGAATCACAGATTAATTCAAAAGGAAGAGACCAATCAGGTGATCTAACTATACATGCGTGGTGAGTACTTTTTTAAAATGTTCAAAAGCTGCAGTGCATTCATTAGTCCAAACAAATTTTGTATCATGCATCAAAAGTGTAGTCAAAGGTTTTGCTATGAAACTAAAATCTTTTATGAACCTCCTATAAAAACCTGCATACCCTAAAAATGATCGAACATATTTTACAGTTAAGGGAATAAGCAACCTAGAAATTAAATCTACTTTTGCCTTATCTACTTCCATGCCTTTAGCAGAAATTATATGACCTAAAACAATTCCTCTTGTAACCATGAAGTGACATTTCTCCCAATTAAGGAGAAGATGCTTATCTTCACACCTGCACAAAACAACTTTTAAATTTGTTAGACAATCATCAAATGAATCACCATATACAGAAAAATCATCCACGAACACTTCCAAAAAAATTTCTATCATGTCACTGAATATGCTAAGCATACATCTTTGAAAAGTTGATGGGGGCATTACAAAGACCAAAAGACATTCTTTTCAAAGCAAACGTCCCAAAAGGGCAAGTAAAAGTAGTTTTTTCTTGGTCTTCTAATGCTATTTCAATTTGATGATAGCCTGAAAAACCATCAAAAAACAATAGAATGAATGTCCAGCAACTCTTTCTAGCACTTGATCTAAAAATGGTAAAGGGAAGTGGTCCTTTTTGGTCATGGAATTCAATTTTCTATAATCTATGCACATTCTCCAACTAGTGGGTACCCTTTTAGTTTTCATTTCTCCCTGTTCATTTTCAACAACAGTAACCCTAGTTTTCTTAGGAATTACCTGAGTAGGACTTATCCACTTGCTGTCTACAATATGATAAATGATACATGCATCAAGTAATTTTAAAACATCATTTTTAACAACCTCTTTCATATTAAGATTTAGTTTTCTTTGAGATTCCCTTGAAGGATTAGCATTTTCTTCTAGGAAAATTCTATGAGTGCACACTAAAGGACTAATTCCCTTAATATCTGCTATAGTCCAACCTATTGCAGATCTATGATCATTCAACACTTTTAACAACATATTTTCCTGATCAAAAGTAAGAGTAGAAGAGATTACCACAGGGGTATGATTCATTAGGTCCCAAAAATGCATACTTTAGTTCCAATGGAAGAGGTTTAAACTCTAAAGTTGGCATCTTTTCTGCTGAGGTTTGCATGGGTGTCTGGCTGACATTTAGAGGCTCAATGCTTGGCTTCCAAGCTTTTACAGCTGTTATTATTGCAATTTTTGGAGACTCTTCAATTCTGTCCAATTCAAAATTTAGCTCAGGTTGCTCATTAAGATCTTCTAGCTCAACTAGTAACTCTTTTACCATGTTAACTTCCTGCACTTCATCAAAATCTTTTGGTTTCCTACAAGCATTGAAAATGTTACGTTCCGAAGTCATAATTCCAAAAGTCAACTTTAAAATACCACTCCTACCAATTTATCAAAGCATTTGAAGTTGCAAGAAATATTCTACCAAGAATAACAGGGATTTGAGAGGAAGTTTTAGGTGTATTTTGAACATCAATAACAACAAAATCAACATGATAATAGAATTTATCAACTTGAACCAAAACATTCTCAATTATCCCTCTAGGCATCTTAATATATCTATCTGCTAATTGTAAAATCATGGGAGTGAGCTTAAGTTCACCTAAACCAAGTTATGTATACACACTAAAGGGCAAAAGATTCATACTTGAACCTTAATCTAGCAACGTATGACCAATACGAGTGGTTCCTATCATACAAGCAATGGTTGGAGAACCAGAATATTTAAATTTTGAGGAGTTTGACATTGTATGATAGAACTCACTTGTTCAGTCAAAAATGTCTTATTCTTAACAGTTAGCTTCCTTTTCACCATACACAAATCGTTAAAAATTTATATAGGAAGGGACTTGTTGAATGGCATCTAACAGAGGAATATTTACCCTAACTTGCTTAAAAATCTCATGAATTTCTGTTTGATTTTTTGTCTTATTACCAAGTTGTAATCTTTGAGGAAAAGGGGCAGGTGGCGTACCTACTATTGGCCTAGATGGTTCCTGAATATCAGAAAGAGATTTTAACACAGTATCATCAACAAGAGGTTCAGCTTGCTTACCCACCAAGTTATCTTTAGGTTCAAGAACTTGTATTTTCTTACCACTTCTTAAAGTAGTTACTGCTTTCACATGTCTCAGATTGGAATCATCAACCCCATTGTGTTGAGTTTGAGAATTTGGCATTGGTTGAGCTGGGAGGTTACCTTTTTCTGGTGCACTTGCCTGAGTAGTTAACTTTGTAAGCTGAGATCGTATGTCATTAATGGCCTGAGAGTTTTGATTGTTGATGGCAGCTTGACTTTGCATGAATTGCTGGATTTGATCCTCTAGACTTCTCTTCCGTGGAGGTATATAAGGTGTTGGTTGTGAAGGTCCAACATTGTTGCCTCCTCCTTGATCATTCCTCCAACTAAAATTTGGATGATTTCTCCAACCTGGATTAAAAGTACTCGAATATGGATTAGAATAAGTCTTGGAAATCATATTAACAGCAACAGATTGGTCAAAATACATCTCTCTTAATGGTGGAAGTGCAGGACAATCAGAAGTTACATGTTGTACATCTTCACAAATTGAACACTTCTCTAAAATAGCGGAAGAGGAATGGACTTCATTCATGTTTTGAGTTTCCAAATTTTCAAGTTTTTGAGTGATGACAGCCAACCGGACATTTATATCATCATCTCCTCTAAGAGAATAAATTCCACATGCACTCTTTTGAAATTTAGTTTTTACTGGAATACCCCTATCAAATTACAAATTGGGCAAATATGTGAAAAAGGGAAAAGTTTAAGTCGAATGACTTCCTTAGTGCAATTTCATTCAATAAAAGTAAAACAAACCCCTTCGAATTCCTGGATGTGGTGATAAGGACTCTCAGATGGCATTCCATGGAAGCGTGGTAGATGATCAATCATTCCCAGTTTAAAATTGAAGACCACTGCATTTGTAGGAATCACTATGCATGACAGAGTGCTTGCCATCGATGGAAAATGTAATCTCTAAGAATTTGAAGGACTAGCACCTCATTTGGTTCTCCAATATGTGCCTTTCTACCTGGTGATTTTCAAGAATTAAAAAATGGTAAGTGGGTTCCGATCTTACTAATCGCTTAGAATGATTTGGAAGCCAAAAGGATATAATCAGAAAACAATATCAGGAATAGTAGTAGAGAAAAGAATAATAATAAAGAAAAATAAAAGAATTCAGCAAAAATCAATTAAGACCAAAATAATCTTCGATAACGGTGCCAAAAACTTGATTCGATGGAAAATTTACCATCCAAGTATAAAGGGGTCAAGTTATAGTCTAACAATAATCCAAGGTCATTTTTCCTAAGGATTGTATTGGTATAATAATATTTTCTAAATTCAAGTCTTAAACTGTAATTTCAATTTTTCTTAAATGAATAAAAAGAGAATATAATTAAATTGCAATGAAAGAGAAATTTCAGTGGAGTTATTCTTTAACTATCAATTGGGCTTTTCAAATAAAATTAGTGTGAATTTATTGAGATTGATAAGATGTAGAAATATTAGTAAGAAAATTAGTCAATTTATTTTACGGCATTTTGTCGAGCATGTTGTGTGCATATTCAATACATACCATATCAGAGATATTCATCCAAGTAATATAATTTGAAAACTTAAATCAATTTAGAAACTCTTATCAATACCAAGAATTCACCCATAAGAAATTAAAACATACCTATTGGAGCTAAGAGTAACTCCTCTCAAATATAACTTAGCCAAACATAATTGAATTAACCGAAACAAAAATCAAATAAACAATTACCATTACTAGAAAAATGAAATTCAAATTTATAAATGAAAACTCAATAACCAAAATATATCTCAAACTTAACTAACATCAATAATCTGAAATCATGAAAACTAGCAATCAAAACAATAAGAATTCTAAGCAAAACTAGAACAAAACACCCAAAATGAGGGAAGGAGCAACTGTGAAGGAGGCTACTGCAGGTTTTTGTTCTTCCGGTTGAGGCTACTATGACAGGGGGTTGAGGAGGCTGCTGGCTGTGGTGCTGAGGTTGTTGCTGCTGCCGAGTTTTGATGAGGATGAGTGGAAGTAGAGCACCAAGAAGTGGAGGTGTGATGGAGGTGCTGAGATTTTTAGTGATGGTGGCTGGTACCGTGAGTAGAGGGCTTCTGGTTCTGTGATGCTATGTGGAAGGGGCTGAGATGTAGGCTGGTGATGGTTACTGTGAGAAGAGTGACTGGCTCGGAGTTGAGAGAATGGGTTGGCTTTAGTTGAAGGAGAGGGAGAAAGGGTTGAGTGGCTGTTATTGTGAGGTTGAGGCAGAGGCAGAGTGAGAGTTGTTAGCGGCTGTGGGGTTTTTGGAGCTCGAGACAATTGTAAGCTGGTGGAGGTTTTTTTGTGGAAGAAGGAGAGAGAGAGAGAGAGAGAGAGAGAGAGAGAGAGAGAGAGAGAGAGAGAGAGAGAGAGAGAGAGAGAGCTGGGTTGAAGAGGGCTGCAATGTTATTAGGCCAAAAATTGTGAAGTTCTCGGGTTTTTTTAATCGAATTAGGTTGGGGTTTTCGAGAAGAAATTCAAATATATCCCTGCAATTAAATAAATTAAATTAATAGCAAATAAAGTCAATTTAGAGTTTAAGAATTGAAATGGGATCTTTTATAATTTTCACTATAAATAACATAATTTATATCCCAAAATTGCATTTTTCATTTATTTATCTATCTAAAATAAGTAAAATTGGACAATAATCAGTTTGGTTCTTGTGATTCAATGGAACCGGTTGGTTCCATTTCATAAGAATCGAAATTATGGTTCGGTTCTTGTTCTTGGGATACCTGAACCTAACCACCCGACGCCCACATCTACAAGAAACCATGGATAAATGGTTGAAGACAATGGATAAAAGCTTTAAAAAAAAAAAAAAAAAAAAATCATTCTAAAAAATAACTTCAAAATGCAATAATAAGTTTTTTTTATATTATTTTAATACCTGCTCATTTATACTCAAGATTTTTTCCTCCATATCTATTAACACTTGAAGAAGATAGAATTAGAGGCTTCAAATTCCATTTTGAAAGGTAAGCAATTTAATTTTTTTTTATCATAGGATATGTGCACTACTTATTTTAAAGTTGTTAAATGATTCATCATTCATTTTTTTATGCCTTTGAGAAACATTGATTTGGACTAGGTTAGTAACCTATATTTCCTCATAAATGCATGAAGATCCTCCATTATTGTAATATTCTTCATGCCATAAGTATTCTGGTAGTTGAACACTGATAAAAGATATTAATTGATGAAGAATTTGAGAACAACCCATTACATTTGAATCCCAGTCATGCAGTGTTAACTGTTGTTTTCGACGAGTCATCTTTTGAACTCAATAGATTTCAAACGTCAAACCCGACAGTTGAACTATCGGCTAACCCAGTACACCCTACCCTATTATAAACGAATGTATGCATAGTTGTCTAATTTTTCGTTATGAAAGTCTAGCATGTCAAATGTGTGAATTGTTGACTATCTATAGCATATTTTCAGGAATGAGTGGTAATTTGAGATTCACTGTCTCGTACAGCTATCACTTTGTGAACTTAGATGACTAATGAAAGTGGCAAAATAACAAAACTACGTCTATTGTAGTGCCTAGCGATATCAAAGTGGAAGGATTAATTCAAAGGTTGAATGTGAAGCTTCCAATTAGTACTCCACAAAGTGATATCCCATTACAATTCAAAGTGCCGAACATGTTCATCCCCCAGGCCAAAATTCACGAAGATGAAGATTTGAATTGGTAGATATCCATTCAAAATGAAATGGCTCTATGTATTACAATGTGGTTTTATGATCGACTTTGTACCTCATCACAATACACTATAGTATTTACTACGAGAATGAAGGAAGAGATACACATAACATTTGAGTCCGGTACTAGATTATGGGCACTTGAATTGAGCGAGAATCTTACTCAAGTTAGTATATACACAGACACTTATATGGTAGATTCCATGGGAAAAAAAAAAACTTGCACATGCGGGAAATTTCAAGTAAATCATATGTCATGCTCACATGCAACTCGTGTAGCTTTCTTACGGAGTAGGTCGCTTTACGACTTATGCTCCCTTTATTACACAATCGAGTATTGGAGATGCGGAGGCAATTTATCCCGTCGGAGTCTATAACGATTAGGAAAATGGGAGAAGAACCTGGAACGTGAGGAGTCATTGATCTCCTCATTCTCCATTTTAGTAGTATAGCCGTCCATATGTGATATGGAACTTGTTATACTAGGAGTGTTATGTTTTACAAAAATTTACTTCCACTTAACTGAGAAGATAAACTGATGTATTCTACAGCAAAAGCTTGGTAAGTTAGCCTTTATATAGAGGTAGCAAAAGAGATTTTGATCATTTAATGTTGACAACTAGTTTAAAGCAAAATTAATGTTAGGAAAATACCATAAAGTAAAATTAATGTTGGAAACTACCTTAAAGAAAACTTAATTGGTTGATTGAAAAAAAGCATTCCATTGTTATGTTGTCTAGCAGAACGTCAAATGTTGTTTTTCAAATTCGAATTTACAAAAATAAATAAACCAAGAGCTCTTATGTCTAACACTAGTCTAATGTACTTTAACTGGCTTCCTTGGGAGATATAAGTGTGAAGTCGATCTTTCTCACTTAATATGAATGGGAAATTCATCTGCAAAACAAAACAACGAAGATATCGCTTTCAAAAAATAAGAACCACGAACAACTGTAGAGAAATGATAGAAATGTGAACAACTATCGAGAAATGACAAATGCCTATTGAATGAAGGAAACATGACCATCTATCAAGAATTCCAAAACTCAACTGTCGAGAATGATAGAATTTTCTTGAAAGATGCAGAAACATTTTGGAAATTCATCTCAACAATTTAGATCCGTGCTCAAGCAATAACAATTAAAAAACGTGATAGTATCATTTCCAATCTACCAAATGATGTCCTATGTGAAGGCTTTTTCAGATCATAATTTAATATGAATGTAAGAAGTGATAGAACTAGGTTAGTTTCATGATATACAAAAAGTGAAGTAGTCCACAAATGCAATTTCATATTCACATTGAACTTGGGTGGTCTAACTGTCAAGATAGACAAATATCCATATCAATTCTTGCAGAAATGTGCTAGAATGTGCACAAAAGTTGGCCACAGAGATGCAAAATTGGAGATGCTCGAGCAAGATAAACCCGCCTCACCACTAAAACGTCAACTTCAAATTCCCTCACACATCCACTATGTACTTCATTATTCAAAAATGAGATAAAAAAAAACCCATGTTCATTTCACAACAAATAGCAGATTGTAACAACACCAAGGGAAAAAATCAAGATAAGAAAATCCACTTCCATATTCAAAAATCAAGACACTTAATACATCAAAATCACTACTAAATCCACTATTTACTTCAATATTCAAAATCGAAATTAGAACATGCACTTTCATTTCAAAAAAAAAAAAAAAACACATATTACATACATACAAGTTGAAAAAAGAAGACGCAGAGAGAAGGAACTCAAAATATAAAGGGGGAATCAAATCGTACTCAAGAAGCAAAATAGACTAAAACTAAAAACCAAGAAGAGGTTTATAGTGCATAATAAGTTAGAAATCAAGTAAAATAGCATTGAAGAATATTTTGTGTGGTAAAATCACCTTGGCTACCAAGAGTGACGGAGAACGTGGATGCGATATTCCTTAGAAAACAACGAACAGTGCGAACAATAGCCTTGTTGTCGTTGATGTTGCTTCGTCTAGTGCCGGAAGTCATTGCTTGACAAGGGGAGGTTTTGGGAGAGAAAGCTGGTTTTTAGGAAGATGAAGGTGAAAGAGCATTCTTTTTCTTTTTTGTCAAATTACCGTTCCCAATGGTGTTTGGATTCTAGGGTCTCATGATACTAGGTAGTTTTTAGGAGATTCTTTCTATTTTTTGTACTATATTGTTTAAGACATGTCAAATCAACACCCATAGGATCGAAATGGTATAAAAAAATATTTTGAGGAAAAATAAATAACAAATTGTTATATTTGTCATAATTATCAAAAGTTGTCATCGTTGTTGATGCAAATGCAAATTGTGTTATAAAGTGCAATTTCCTCTGAATAAAATGGATTACTTGAAAATGTGAAGTAAAATTCCAAAATTGTGACCGAATGGTCATGAAGTAACAAGGAAGAAAACAATTCGCTTAATGAGAAATTTGACCGGACGAGCAGCACGAGGCCACGTGCTGAAGCGGAAGCATGTGAGATTTAACTAAAGAATTGCTCTAACTATCAACCAATCAACCAACTAATCAACTAACTAACTAACCAACTCAACTAAACTAACAAACTAATTTGATCTAATTTCAAATGCGTAATTTTAAGGAGATATTTTTGGGGTATATTTGTAAGTGACATTTTGATATTTCACCACCCAATGAATGTGTGACATGTCACAATATCACTTAAAAATGTGCCCCAAAAATGTCTCCCCAGAATTATTAATTTCTAATACATCTCAGTGAATTATAAGGAGAGGTTTGAGATTTCTAGTTTACGGATATTTAAGAAGTGGGTCGTGGTAGGCATTTTCCGACAAATGTGTTTTCTTTAAAAAGGTTGAGCCGCAACCTTAATAGTCCCCACCAACCCTATCCTGCTCTGTGCCTTGGTGAATGATGTAAGTCGCAGGTTATGCTTATAGGGGTATAGGGTGGAAGGCTGCTTGTACACTTGCACTTACCCAATGGTCAAATCCATATTTCAGGATTTGAATCCTTAACGCAGCAGCCTCAAGCAAAGGTGGGATTTTTCCACCTTCCCCTTTTACCACTTAGAGATGTACGTTGGGGGCGGCAAGCGTGTTTTCTTGGTTAGTTGTATGATGGGAAAAAGGTAAGAATTTTTATTTTTTTTCTTCTAGTTTTTGTTTAATTCTTTTTTGATTCTCTAATGTGATAAATATAAATATTATTTTATCCTCTTTAAAAAAATTTATGCATTCAAACTTAATTTTCTAGTCAACTAATAAAAAAATGGATAGATTTCATCCATTTGGGTTTCTGACGAACTTACTTTAAATGTTTGAGCTCATGACTGCTACAAATGAAAGGTTAGTGTAAAACCTTCAATGTTTTGAAAGGTTTGAGGTCGTAGATGTAATTACCCCTAAAATAATATCCTTAAAAAAAAAAAAAAAAAAAAAATTCACTCTCCACTTGACACTGCATACTTATGTTAAACTTTATATACCTCGTTATATACAAAATATTGTTATTCAAAAGAAAATGGCCAATATTAACTTTTCTTACTTTGATTGTACTACATGTACATAATGATGCAAATAATGATTTACATTTAAGTGATGCGATTAAATATGATTGGATCTGGATTTATTCAATAAAATAAAATAAATTCTCTAGTCTTTTTTGAAATTTCATCTATATGCTAATTTATATGACTCCATTATGATTCATGAACAAATAGTATTATTTTTCTTATTTTTTGACATTATAAAAGCGACACGTAGTTTATTCAAATTTGATGTAGTACGTAGGTTTGAATAAACACATACTAGTAAAGCCTTGAACATCCTCCAAGCTTCAAGATTTAAGAACTAAATGGAATTGGACAATTAAAATTCGATCACGCCAATAACATATGCAAATATCTTGATTCGTACTAAAATTATTGTCATATTCTTGCCCCTTGGAGAATTTTATGTCATTATGCTAATAATATTATTTTTGATATGCAATTGATAGAATTTATGACATCTAAACAATAGAGGATGGAGGAGAATAGGATGAAAGGGAGAAATGTTTCTCTTTCATTTGGTTCATTTAATAAAGAATAAAAGCCCCATTTATATGGTGATAAGAGCATCCGCATTAGACATGTTAAAGTTACACTAGTACAGACATACTCGTTCGTGTCGGTTATAAAAGACAATACGCTTTGATTGTAAAGGTGATGTATATGGCACATACGGTAAACTTTGAACTTTATGCGTCAATCGTAAAGTGACGTTTAAAGTTTTGGTAACTTTAGAACTGAGGCCTAAAATCAAGCTTTACTTTAGAACCGACGCCTAAATTTTTTTTTTTTTTAAGCACGAAATTCTCTTGTGGCCTATAGTGATCCAGGTCACTGCAAGTCCTGACATGCAATCACCTGATGTGCCCTGCAATGACCCAAGTCACTGTAGCTCATGACCTGCAATCTTCTGAGCGTGACCTGCGGTGACCAAAACATTCTCCACATGCATATCACCAAATTTATCGTCATCGAATGTGTATGTGTGTATATATATATATATATATATATATATATAATCGACATATACGTAATGAAATTAAATAAAAATAATTATATTTACAAAATTGTTAATTTATTATACAAAAATGTAAATGCAAGTTTGAATGAAAAAGATTTACATACACACATCAACGAAGTATTTTGCCCATAAGTTTTGAATCTCGATGATTTTCTTCGTTGAGTAGTATTCTTTAAATGCTTACAAACAATTAAAATCAATTAAAAAATCTCATTCTTCGATAACTTATACATTTTCTAATGAAGCGAGTTGAAAGTGATATGTGATTATCTCATACATATTTCTCATAACGTAATAGGCACACTCAGAACCTTCAGGTTACTGAGGATACTGAAATTTTCACATTGAAAACTAACATTAGTAATCAAACTAAATAATATATGGAAATAATTCAAACATTGTAATAAATTTTAATTCTGTATTTTCATACCTTTACATTTTTTCACGTTTTATTCATTCCACATGCCCCATACGTCTTGCAAACTCTAAAATTTCAATGAATTATATGAACAAGTTATAAAATAATAATAAAACTCAAATTTCCTACTGAAATTTTTTCAAGAATCTCTCCTATAAATGATAACCTGTAGAGGGATCCTGCTATAGAAAACTATAATAACTTCTCAATAATCACAACATAAATGCATCAATTTTACCACAACTCTAAACAGTTTTACCATAACTCCACAATTATTTCATGAAAATTATCCTAAATTATCCACTTATAAACAAAAAAATGATCAAGGAAATAATTGCTTACGTGTTCAATATCAACTTGATATCTATGTCACGCTTAAATGCAGCAGCTGAATCCAAGAAGTACACCATATTCTTTTGAGGAGAAATCACTAGCAACATCCAGTGATTCCTACATATTATGGACGTGTAAATACAACTTTAAACATCATATGATTCAAATTAGGTAAAAAAAAAAAAAAAAAAAAGAATATCAGTGGTCTTACTCCTGAAAATACGGTGCTAGAATGAATTTTTTAGCTTTCATTTCCTTCATGGTGTTGGCCATATAAGTTACAACACCATCTGCACTTGTTCTTACCGTAACCGACACAATGTGTGTCGGAGACATGCATCCAATCGATTCAATACAGTATTGCTGACACCAATCATGGAGGTACCTAAAAATAATTAAACCAATAAATAGAAATAAAATAATGATTTAAATTAAAGTTATAATTTGTGGTCATAAGTCTTACAATGAAAATACTTGTATGATAGATGTATCCAACCATTGCATCATAAGAAAATCGGTGATATTTCCGACTGTAACAAAAATACCATTGTTGAACGTACAATTGAACACAGAGGCATTTACGGGGACCCGATAGAAGTCATCACCAATAGGAAATCAAAGGACCAGATTTATCATCCAGACATTGTAAAGTTCCATCATCTACGATTGCAGGTCATGGGGTAGATGACAATGCAAAACTCTGAGGCGTTTTCCCTTCGTTAGATCTTTTCACGTTCTTTCGCTTATACCGTGATGTCCCACACTTTGGACACAGACGCAAGTCCTTATACTCATTTTGATATAGTATACAATTATTTGGACATGCATGTATCCTTTTGATCTCCATACTCATCGGGCACAACAATTTATTTGCCTCTTAGATTGATCTGGGAAGCTCATTATCCTCCGGAAGCATCTCTCCTAAAAGTTCCAGTAATTTCGTGAAACTCTTATCACTCCACCTATTATTTGCTTTCAAGTTATGCAATTTCAACACAGCAAACAATTTTGTGAATTTATTACAACCAGAAAACAAAAGCTTCTCAGAATAATTGAATAAGCTATCAAATATATGATGTTTTTCAATGAATTCCCCTTGTATATCATGCATCATTTCGTCTATCATATCATTCTCGTCATTTTCTACATCGTTCTCACCAATATTGCTCAAATTATTCTCCTGCTGATCATCATCATCATCATCATCATCATCATCATCATCATCATCGTCACCAGTGCTCGTCCTAGGAAGTATACTATCACCATGCCATATCCATCTTGTATAGCCTTCCTTAAACCCACAACGAATCAAATAGCTTTTCACTTGCTCAAAACTACGAAACTTTCTCGAATTCTTGCAGTCACAACAAGAATACAAAATCATTGCTTCACCTTTCTTTATTTTGTGTTCCTCCGCACATTTCATAAACTTTTCAACCTCTTTTATATATTCATGTGTACTAAGTCTTTCATACATCCAACCCCGATCCATATTTAATTACCTTTATTTGAAGATATAATTAAAATAAATTATTAGTTTTGAGTACATATTTTCCATGATAGAACCTTAAACTAACTATATATTAATAATTGAAATCAAATACGATAATTTATTATGTTGGAAACTTCTTAACTTTACTATGATAATTGTTTTATGTCTAGTTATTTATTTAGTATGGTCAATTCTGTACTAGTGAAAATCACCTTAAATTATAATTTTCATTTTATTTGCAAAATCCTACATAAATTTCAGCTGAATTTCCCCTATAAATTGGACTTAGTCAACTTGAAAAAAAAATCAAAATGCCACAATAAAACTCAAATGTTCAACCTCGACATATTCAAAACTCAAACACAACTCCAGTCAAACTTCAACATCATCAACTACTCCAAAATTAATCCAAAATCAATTCTCAACTCCTAACAACTCAAACTAAGATTTCATAACTTAATATCCCATAATTTCAATAGAACTCCAATAATTCAAATATTGCAATATATCCATCTACTAACTCAAAATCAACAATATAAAATTAACATTAAAACTAAACTAATAAAAAATTTATTTAAACCAATTGTTAGAATATAAAATAATAAATTCAATCATAAACTAACAAATAAATCAATTAACTAGTTCAAATACCCATATTACACACACACACACGAAAACAAATATATATTAACATATATACATATATATATTAAGAGAGGGAGGTGGGTTCTTATGGGGTGGTTAGGAGGGGGCGGATCTCTCAAGGGGGAGGAACGGTGGGGGCGACAGAGGCGTAGTGGTGGCGATTTTAGGGGGTGGTGGTAGCAGGTTAGTTAAGGGAGTTAAGATTTTTGTGTTTTGTGAGAGGAAGAGATAAAGAGAGAGGGGAGGAATGTGGTGGTGGTAGAGGTGGGAGTTGCCAGCGGAATGGTGGTGGTGGTGGTGTAGCGCGCAGTGAGAGTCAAGAGAGATAGAGGCGGGAAGAGGATGAAGAGCTAGAGCGCGGGTTTAAGTGATTGAAATTAAAAAAAACGGTCAGGCTTAGGCGTCAATTCAACAAGAACCGACACACGTTCTTTAATATCCCATTTTTTGTGTCGGTTTCATCAATACAACCGACACGTATTTCTGAAATATATTTACAAAAATACCACCGTCCTTTTATACACGCCGGTTTTACTAAAAACCAACAAGTATTCCCCTTTTTTTGAGCAATTCTGTACTAGTGTTAGCTAGCCAAATAAGCAAAAAACTAGATGTTAAATGACACATCCATATGTTAAAGTTAATTATTACTAATTGTTACATTTGATGTGTTAACTTTTTGCTAAGACCAAAAATAATTGATTATATATTTTTAACAAGAAAGTTAACATGTGGTTAAAATTATTCTCTTAACATGTGTTTTAACATATTCATTGTAGAAATTATTTCAACATCTTGCTAACTTATTCTACTATCATGTACTTTAACGTGTCCAATACGGATGCTCTAAGAAGGGTAAAATAGTAACAAGTCATTTACCACTAGGGGTTAGTCATCCACCATTATATCCCACTATCAATTATTTATAATACTCCCTCTCGTAATAACACAACTTAAGCAAATAATCAATAATGCATTTTCTTAGTGAGATAATTGTTGTAAAACTATCAAAATAAATGAACAAGATAATAGAGAAGTAGAGAGAGAAATAAGAGATGAATTCTCATTAGGTATGTCTTATAGAATGAAATATAGCTCCTATTTAGAGGAGTGGACAATGGCACAATCGTAATATGTAAAGTTTACAGGGATATAATGGTAATGTCATTCACACACACACATATATATATAATTTATAATACTCCCCCTTGAATGACATATTACGCAATTTCCCGCTTCGTTAAAACCTTGCTAAGAAAACCCAGTGGGATAAAACTTGAGCGAAGGAAAAAGAGTACAATTGCTCCCCTTGATGTTGGCCATTGTGAATCATTGAGTTTAATATTCGAAATAACATCCAATGATAAGCAGAACAAATCATGTACTGGAGCTTGAAGTTCTGAAGTGCTGCCTCGTTAAAACCTTGTCAGTAAAATCCAGTGGGATAAAATCTGAACCAAGGAAAAAGAGTACAGCCGTTGCATCATTTAAACCTTGTCAGGAAAACCTAGTAGGACAAAACTTGAATGAAGGAAAAAGAGTACAGCATGATTCTCCCCCTGAAGTGGGCAATCGAGGATTTATGAACTTCTCGAATATTGATATCATCTTTCGTCTGTAATATGTATTTATAAAAATCTCCTTGTGTAGCAGATATCATAACATTCTTCATAAGATGTCCATGATTTTCTTCATTTTTTGATATCATTCCAGTATAACAATGTGTTACTGAATTATAGCTCGTAGATAGCTATGATAATGCTTCAAAAACCTTGCTAGGAAAATCCTGTGGGACAAAACCTTAACGAAGGGAAAAAGAGTACATCATTCTCATTAATACACTTCAACTGCTACCTCATTAAAAACCTTGCTAGGAAAACCATGTGGGACAAAACCTCAGCTAAGGGAAAAATAGTGCAACTCGTATTTATTCCTTTCATGGAATATCACAAGTATATTGATGCAATCACGAATCTTTTCATCAAACATATCATTTATGATGAGCTTTATATAAATCGTTCATAGCTCATTTATGATGTCATAACTTGCTATATTAAGCAATGTTGTACTAATTTACCGATTGCATCTTTCACTTCTGGTGAATAATAAAATCTATAATTCACTTCTGGGAAATAATCAAATCTTAAATTCACTTCTAGTGAATAATTAAACATATTCATTTCCATATTCACTTCTGGTGAATAATAAAATATTCATTTTCAAATTCACTTCTAGTGAATAATCAATTTTCCAGATGTCATAAATAGTACACTCTAATTTCACTTTCAACATATTATATCATGGAGTCATTTGTATCATTCTATAGTGATACTAATCTGGGTATATTTAATCTTTCAGTAATTATACATGTATGTTCTTACATCTCATAAACCACAATTTCTGATTTGTATAAGTATAATCAATCATTGAAATATATATCAATTTCGACATATAATCTACAATCATTTTACTTGAAATCCCAACGTACCGCGATCAACTGGTACATCAAAGAATACTCTCAAAGTACCGAGATGAGAATCATACATTTTGATCTCACTCATTGGTACATCAAAGAGCTCAAGCTAGTGATTTAGACTATAGTCTATCCACCATATGTCATGCCAGTTCTATGAAAAAATTTCGCTCGCAACGAGTCGCCTTTTACGACTATGTAATATTTTTCATTTGTACAGATAATTACTGGCTTTATACATTTAATCATTTGGACTTCAGGTCCTTGAACAAGAATCCCTACATTGGGGTTTTATACTTGGCCAAAGTATTATAATTTCACCAACCTCATTTTCACAAGAGAGTTGTGTATGTATTTGATTCCATTTCATCTCAATATAACATATAGAGACTTAGTACATAAATCTCTTATCATTTAACTATGTCCCTTTTACTCACCACGAGTATTTAGTATCAAAAGGGATCATTTCAATTATTCAAGAGATATTTATTTTTGGAATTGATTGTCATTATGCTTCAGGCATAATTACGCTTCAGGCGTGTTTTCCCCATAATGTTCACAAATCTTATATTATATCAATCGGCTAAAATGCCACAACACATGTCATCCTTTTAGGGTTATAATTTCAATCATATATCTAAGTGCGCTTTGGTGCATTGTATACATATCGCACTTTTACAAATCATAAAGCCACCTGAGCTAATCCCTGTTTGACATAGAATATTGTTATATGATAAACAACTTCTGAATAAGTTATTCTCATAGAAAATAATTTGAAACTTTTGATAATCTAACCGTTTATTATAGAACTTCTGGTTCAATACAGTTTTATTTCGTTTCTATGTATGAATATTTGATTCAATACAATATCCCTGAACTTCTGGTTCATACTATATATATATATATATATATATATATATATATATATATATATATATATATATATATATATATATATATATATATATATATATTTCACTTTTTCGTATGAATTTCTGGTTCAATACAATATTTACTTGTTCAAGTTTATAAATCAGTATACCTTGATTTATTATATCTAAAAAGATGATCAGACTAAAATCTCAATAAAATGATCATTGTCCCCTTCTTTTGATTACAAATTTTTTTCCCTTTTCTTGGTGGAATCAATGACACGCAGAGCCACCACTCTTATACCCTTTAAATAACGCATTTAAATAGATCACTTTGAGAAAAGATCAGATCCATAAAAATGGATGTTATATTATCAAATATTCGCAAATACTACTCAAATCTTCCGATAAATGATTTGAAAAAGATTTACCGAGTTCGACTCGAAAGATTGAGGCTGCTGATGGATCAAGGTATCCCAGAAGATGTTTGTTGATTGATCGAAGCAAAAGTTCGATTAGCTGGTGAATTACCAGATTCATTTTCTAAGCACATGCCTGGCTTAGGTAAGAGTACTTTTGCAAAGAAGCGAGGAGTAAAAAGATTAAATGGTTGTTACAAATGTGCTCGATGGACATGTGATACCCGTTGTAAATCAATAGGATATTCATCCAGAAATCGAGATGATAAAATATATTTCATTAAGGGTGGGCTGAGTAAGGAGTCATTGGATGATATCCGATTGACTCTTGAGACGCACCCTTGTGGGTATGTGCAGCGTGAGCTACTATCTTTATGGGCTAAATTCATCAGTGATAGTCTAAAAAATATAATATCAAAAGATCATGTTTGCTAGGCTGTTATAAACAATAATGTTTTGGCTACTCAACACTGATACAAGGTAAATCAGTATAGTGTATATATATTTTAACAAAGTATTTTGTATTTTTCACATATTAATAGATTGTATCTGAGAGATCACCTAAAAGATTATTCATTATGGAGCAAACTATATGCTGTCAGAGATATTATCAAAAGTGGTGTCATTTTAGTCAAAAGTAAATAGTAACTTTTTCAAAAGACGAGCAATAAATAGTGAATATTTTCAAATTTAAAAAGCTAAGTAATTTCTCAGTTTAATGTATCCCAAAATAACAATTTCTGTAAGTTTTCCTTCCTTTTATTCTTAAAAGATGGAATGATCAAAATTTCGACAAATCAAAACTATCTGTGTATTTTGTAGATAAAAAATCGGGAGAGGCTTTGAGTATTTAGAAGCATCAGTGCTTCTAGGGAAGAAGTTAGGAGAGAGAGGTATCAATCTAGTATATGGAGGGGGTAGCAGTGGATTGATGGGTTGTGTTTCACAATCCGCTTAAGCAGAAAAAACAAGAGTGATAGGTGTTATACCCGTTCCTTTAGTTGATGTCGCAGGCAAAACACGAGGGCATGAAGTACAGACGTTATCTATCCATGAACGCATAACTTGCATGTTATATGGTTCTGATGCTTTCATTGCCATGCCTGGAGGTTTTGGTACTTTAGAGGAAATCTGTAATATTTTCCTCTTGGGCTCAGATGGGTCTCCATACTAAGCCTATTGGACTTTTAAATGTTAACAACTTCTTTGATGGTTTACTAACATTTCTTGATTATGCTGTGGAACAGGGATTCGTCTCTCCATTTTCTAGGAGGATCCTTATTTCTGCTCCCACTATCGATGAACTGCTGGAAAAGTTACAATCATATGTTCCAATACAAGATCCAGCAGGAGTTAAGATAGATTAGTCGCAAGGAAGGGGCACCAAGCGAAAATGGAGTCCGGTTAATGTAAATTTATCCTTGTGAATCTCAAAATATTGTGGGTGGTAGAGTATGGGGTATTCTTACTCTTGAGACACACCTTTATGCTCTAATGTTGATGAGTATTTGAACTAATCTTGTGAACCTCAAAAGGATTAGGAGTGGTGGAGTACGGAGTATTCTTACTCTTGAGACACACAAAAAAAATTAGGGGTGGTAGAGTACGGGGTATTATTACTCTTGATACACACCTCTACTTTTGAGGATCATAAATGTTTCCCCCCTTTTTGTGTTTTGCATGTATTTCTTTTCAGTATGACTCGTTTATGCTTCTTCAGGAGCAATAATAATAATATCATTTCAATATGTTTTAGATGATAATCTTTACTTCTTCTGGAGTACATAAGTGCTTGTACAAGAACTTTGATCAAAACTGCTTATCACAATCATATAATATTTATCTCATAATACTGATGAGATTATTTTCACATTAGCCATATCCGTGCTATCATATGATATTATCTTATCATACATCAACATTTTCTTGTTGAATAATTTATTTTCATCTACCCTTTCAATACAAATTTTGTTAACTTTTGGTACCATTTGATAAAATATTTTCATTAAAATCCAACAATCTTTTGGTAATTGTAACTTCTGGAACCATTTGTTGAAATATCAAATAACAATACATCAATTTTATATGAGTAGAAATATTTAAAATCAGTAGAACCAACCATATAGGTGGTAATGTGATATGCTTGAAACTTGTAGAACCAACCATATAGGTGGTAACGTGATATGCATATTTAAAGCTGATAAAACCAACAATATAGGTGGTAACAACATAATGAAATAATTACATTTCATAAATGAGCAAGTCATATATCCAAATCCAATCAAGGTATTCATAATAGTCCAGTTCGTTACGATAATGAGTTATACTCAATACATCACGACATGACAAATATTATGTTACTTTTAAATCTTTTAATTTATCATATTGATCACATAGTAGTGTTAAATGATTTAGAATATATATTCTATTAGCACTTATCATCAGATCAGTAATAATAATTAATCAAATTCGTCAAATTGCAATTAATATACTTTAACGTATCATCAAGGGCAAAATCGTTCATATTTTAATATATTGATCATATGAGTAAATTGAAACCGTCAATAGGTTTGAAATTTAATTTAGAACAAACTTACTTTTGGTCCAAAGTTCAAAATCTCGCCGGAATTGCTTCAAAAATAGTTTTTACGAAGTCGCCACGTTCGACCACCGGAAAATGTCCAAAACTGCACCAAACGAAAAAGTAAGACCATAGAAAAATCAAAAACATCGATATGAACAAATTGCCTTTAGACGTCGTCGCCGGAAAATGGCCCATGCGCCCTCACGTGCCAAATCGACGTTTGCGCGTGGGCGTCACACGCCACCGCCGTCAATCGCCGTCGTTGACACGCGCAGGTGACGGAGATTCGTCTTGCCGCCGAAATTCCAGATCTGGTCTCCGATCATCGATTGGATATACCATTTTTCGTATATCGGCTTTGAAAGTTTCGAATTTTCCAACTTTTCTTTTTGCACAACATTGCGACCACGTTTCTTTCCTCGTATGGAACCTTTTGAATCATGCAAAGTTTCCATCTTTCTTGATGTTTTCAGATCTACAATATGTGGGTTGTTTTCTAAAGCCAAAAGTGTTTGATTTGGGAAAGGAAAACATTGATTGATAATAATCTGGTTTCTGATATAGAGGTTCATCATTTAGATGCAACTGTAGAGCATACTCCCATCATATTACTCAATTGGCTAGAGACTCGTGCTGATAACGTGTTGTAAAAATATCAAAATAAATGAACGAGATAATAGAGAAGTAGAGAGAGAAATAAGAGATGAATTCTCATTAGGTATGTCTTATAGAATGAAATATAGCTCCTATTTAGAGGAGTTGACAATGGCACAATCGTAATATGTAAAGTTTACAGGGATATAATGGTAATGTCATTCACATATATATATTATTTATAACAATAATCAATTTATTTTTGAGAACAAGCAACATTAAGAATTTGTTAATTTGGAGAATCTTCTGATTCTTCACTGAATGTTATTCTACATTCTTAATAAATCTCATTATTGAATCGAAATGATCCACCGACCATACCAGATTATATAATTTCTAGTTTAATACAGTGTTTATTTCACTTCTACTTATTTCTGCATAGTACAAATCAGAATACATTGATTTCTTTTATTATATCGAAAAAAGTTAGGGGCAATATCTCAAGAAAATAATCTTTGTCTCCATATCAATCTTTTTTTTATTATACGAAAAAGGTCAAGGGGAAATATCTCAAGAAAATAATTCTTGTCCCCATCCTTTTGATATTTTATTCCTTAATTCTTGGTGGAATCAATTCACGCAGAGCCATCATTCTTTACGCGTTAAATAATGCATTGAAATAGATCTTTTAGGAAAGATTAGATTCATAAAAAAATATGGATGTTATATTATCAAATATTCGCAAATACTATTCTAATCTTCTATAAAAAAATTTGAAAAGGATTTATCTAATTTGACTTGAAAGATTGAGGCTACTAATGGATCAATGTATCCTAGAAGATGTTGGTTGGTTGATCGAAACAAAAGCTTGACTAGTTGGCGAATTACCAAATTTATTTTCTGAACATATGCGTGGTTTAGGCAAGTGTTATTTTGCAAAGAAGTAAAGAGAAAGAAGATTAAAAGGTTGCTACAAATGTGCTCGATGGATATGTGACACATATTGTAAATTAATAGGATATACATCCAGAAATCGATATGTTAAAATAGATTTCATTAAGGGTAGACCTGAGTAAGGATTCTTTGGATGATATTTGATTGATTCTTGTGACGCACCCTTATGAGTATGTGCAATACGAGCTATTTTCTTTATGTGTTCAATTCAAAGATGAGCAAAACCATTATAGTCTCAAGAATGCAATGCCATTCCTTAATAAACAATGATTTTTTTTAAAAGGTAAATCAGTATAGTGTGTACGTATACACACATATATTTTAACAAAATATTTTATGTTTCTTTTTCAAGCATTAATATATTGTCCCTGAGAGACCATCGAAAAATGAATATCAATTATGGAATACTAATATGATGTCGAGTAAGATAATCAAAAGTTATGTCATTTATTCAAAAGTAAATAGTCAATTTTTTTCAAAAGATGAACAGTGAAATAGCATAAATTTTCGATTTTAAAAATCCAATTATTTTTACAATTTCATGCATCCCAAAATATTATTTTCTCGTAAATGTTCATTCCTTATACTTTACAAAAAATAAAAAGATGGAATGATCAAAATTTTACAGATCAAAAGTATCTGTTTATTTTGTGAATCAAAAGTAGAGAATGACTTTTCGTATCTAGAAGCAACAATGCTTCTAGGAAAAAGGTTGGGAGAGAAATGAATTGCTCTAGTGTTTGGAGGAGGTAGCAGTGGATTGATGAGTTGCATTTCACAATCTACTCAACCAGATCAAGCGAAAGTAATAGACATTATACAAATTCATTTGGCAGAAATCTCGGGCAAAACACGATGGTATAAAGTACAGACATTATCTATCAATGAACGCATGACTTGAATACTACATGGTTCTGATGCCTTCATAGCCCTCCTTGGAGGTTTTGATACTTTAGAAGAAGTCATTATTATTACCTCTTGGGCTCAGTTGGATCTCCACACCAAGCTTTAAATGTAAACAATTTCTTTGATGATTTGCTAATATTTTTTGATTAAGCTGTTGAACATGGATTCATTTCTTCATTTTTTAGGCGGATCCTTATTTTTGCTCTTATTATCGAGAAGTTGCTTGATAAGTTACAATCATATATTCTAAAACACGATCGAACATGAGTTAAGATATATTGGGCGCAAGAAAGGGGAATCAAGCTAAAATGGATTCTGATTAATGTAAATTTAAACTTGTGAACCTCAAAATAAAATAGGGGTGGTAGGGTACGAGTATTCTAGACTTGAGACACACCTCTAATTTTGAGGATTTTGTAAATGTTTCACTTTTGTTTTTGTGTGTTTTGCAGGTACCCCTTTTTCTTGACATGTTTTAGTATGACTCTTTTGTGTTTCTACGAGAGCAATAATAATATCATTCCAATATGTTTAGATACTGAATTGCACTTCTTCGGGAGTACATAAGAGCTTGTGCAAGAACTTTGTCCACTATTTATAAAATCAATTTATTTCAATCATATATTATTCATCTCATAATACTAATGAGATTATTTTCACATTAGCTATATTCTTGCTATCATGTGATATTATCTTATCATACATCGACATTTTCTTGTTGAACAATTAATTTTCATATATCATTTCAATACAGATAATGGTAACTTCTAGTACCATTTGATAAAATATTTACATCAACATCTAACAACAATAATAACATCAGAGTTATACTTCCATTAATAAATATAAGATAACAAGAGACTCTAATATGTTAGAATTAACTAACAATTGAGGTGTTTTTAAAATACCAGTGTTTCAAAAATCGAACCGGATCGGGGGAAAATCGGTCATGTTCACCCCCAAAAACCGGCCGGTTGACCCGGTTTCCGACCAGTTCAACGGGAAAATCGGGAACCGGCCGATTTTTGACCTTATTTTTTTTTTCTCTAAATGTTTTGAGCTACTTTGGTGTATAATATTTTTTTTAAATGAGTAAATATTAGTTTATTTGTAAAATAATATGTTTTTTAGAAAATTTTGTAATTTTTTGAATAATTTTTGATATTTTAATTCAAACTGGTTCGACCTGGTTGGACCTTCTGACCCTTGACCCATTGCCTTTTTTTATTCAAATTGGTTTTCGATTTTCTAAACACTGTAAAATACTATAAAATATAAATATATGTAAAGCATTTCATAAATTTGTTTGACAGACCTACCATGTAGTTGTCAAAAATGAAATACTAACCTGTCATAAGTGGTTGAGTCATATCTCCAAATTCAATTAAGTTGTAAAACAGTTCATAATAATTCATTCCTTCATGATAATGAGTTATATTCCAAATTCATTCAAGGTATAAATTTAGTTCATAAAAGTCTCATACATCACAGTATGGTAATAGTTATCTTACTTGTACTTCATTTAAACCCTTTAATTTATCTTATTGATAACATATTAGTGTTAATTAATTGAGATTATATATATATATATATATAATACTTCACTGAATATGTTAAAATATGGTTTTTGTTTAATGTTCAAAATCTCATCGAAAGTGCTCCAAAAATAATTGTTAAACATCTGTCATGTTCGATCACCGGAAAGTCGCTAAAAAATACTCAAAACAGAAAAGTAAGACCATAGAAAAATAAAAAATATCAAGACAACATACTGTCTTTTGGGACATTCATTGGAAAACGATGAACGGGCCCTCAAGCATTGTACCAACCTCTGCACATGGGGTTACGTGCCGCCATCGATTGCCTAGTTGTCAACACATGTCGACGACAGGGTTTCGTTTAGTGGTCGTGGCTCCAGATCTAGTATCCGATCATGCATTCGATGTTTAGTTTGGCCTAAATTGAAAGTTTTGGGTTCTTCAATTATTTTTTATAGATTTGGAACTTGTTTTTCAGATATATGAGATATGAGTTATTTTTTAACACCAAAGACGCTAAATTTGGGGAAAATATATTTTCTAATTTACGTTGATTAATAATAATCAGTTTTCTTATACAGATGTTAATCATTTAGATGCAACTATAAAGCGTACTCCCGTCATATTATTCAATTGGCTAGACACTTGTGCTGATAATGTGTTATGAAATTGATAGAAATTATAACATCTGATGAAGAGAGAAGAGAGGAGAATAGAATGAAAGAGATGAATGTTTCTCTTTCATTTTGGTTCATTTAATGAAGAATACAACCCTCTCTATTTATATGATGATAAGAGAAGTAAAGTTGTAACTAATCATTTATCACTATGGGTAAAATGATCATTAGTCATCCACCACTATATACCATTATCAATTATTTATAACAATTTTGGGTAGTACATTTTTGTTATACAATATTATCTCGACCTTATAATTAATAAAATTTTAATTCACTTTTCTTCTTTAGCCCCTTTAGATGTTGATTTTAAAGAGTTTATTTGAATAAAAGAGGAATTTTACGGTTCTCCTTATTTTACCCACCCGCCCATATGGTGGGTCGGGATTGGGTAATCGTAGATGTGTCTCACAGCCCATCCACCATTGAAGAGTGGCATATGGGTAGAATAAGTAGTGGGCACCTTAATATTTTCGTTGAAAAAATAGTTTTTGAATATTGATTTTTGAAGAACATGTGGTTAAAAAGTAGAGAATCTTTTTCGAATTAATATATAGTATTATTTATTGATAAATGTGTGGTTGAAAATAAGAAAAAAAACGTTTTGTTTATGATGGGGCCAAACAAATAATTAATATTATTCCGCTGATGAAATCTTCCTTACAAATAAATTGTTTGGTGCGAGAAGGTTTGAGGAAATTTTTGATTTTTAGGAGAATGCATTATTGAAAAGTGATTGAAAAAATGTGAAAAATAATGATTTCCATAAAATATGTGGTTAAAATTATATTCGAGGTGAGAAAAAAAAAATCTCCAATACTAATCAAGCTCTAAATAATAAGTAGACCATCAAGAACTTACGCCATTCTTTGAGCCTCATTATAATTCATTCCGTTCTTTGACACAATCATTACATTTTATAAACAAATTTATAAAATAATATAATTTTTCAAATCACTTTTTAACTACACACATTTTTTTTCCAGTTTTAATCGTACATTTTACTTCAAAAATATAAATAAACCAATTTATAAAATGCTACAATGTTAAATAATCGTTTATAAAATTTTCTCTCTTATTTCCAATCACACATTCTCCAATACATTTTTCTCTCTTAATTTTTATTAAACATTTTTCAAAAAACCACTATTCTAAAAATCTAATTATAATAATGGGAATCAAACGAAAAAATTAATTTCCTATTTTTTTTTTTTTTTTAATATTGGATCAGTTTTTTTTTAAATTATATTTATTCTGATATATACTTGTTTGCGCACACTGTATGATTATGGCCTATGGGTAATGCTGCAGGGTACTTACAAAACTACCCATAAAATTAAGGATCTTTTTATAAATAAAGTATTTTGGAATTGCGTAATTTTTTATATCACCTTTTCAATATCACTTTTTAGTTGCATTGGGTCTTTTTGTTTCTAAAAGTGATACAATGTTATTTTTATCACTTTTTTCTTTAATTAAAAAGTCACAATAGTATGAGAACAAGGGCTCTGTTCAAATGGGGGGACATCTCTTATCAAGATTTAGATCTTGAGTTCGATTCTCCTGGAGGGATTTGGGTGGGTTTGTAGTTGTATAGGAATTTATATATAAAAAAAAAGTCACTTAGTATCACTTTTTTATTGAAAAAAGTGACATTGAAAAAATTGACACGGTGTCACTTTTTTCTATTTAAATGTAATTTTTTCAATTTTTACAAAATCCAACATTAACTTATGGAACCTAAAAAATTATACAAATCCCACGAACACTAGTAAATAACATTACAAATATTTTTCCAAGAAAATCGTGAATTCAACATCACTAAAAATAATAACAGTTTACAATAAGTGAATAACTACGTACCGGATTGCTTTTAACAATTTTAGGATTGTATTCTTCATCTTCAAACAATTCACCAAAATCCTTTTTCACAATAAATCTTCAAGTAATCGGGTCAACGCCATTTTCAAACGAATAATCAATTTGTTGCAGACAGGACCAAACTTGCAGCAGACTCGGACCAAAAAAGAAATTAATAATCACTATTTTGCGTTTAATTATTAATGTGGAATAATTTTATATCTAAATTCCTCCATAAAATATTTATCATGGTTACTTAATAAGTTTTCTAACATATATTAAATTGTTCAAAATGAATAATCGTAAAGTAAATATTGAATCAAACAAAAAGTTAATAAAAGAAATTTGAAGTTAAAAGTCAAAAGTGCTTGTACATTAATAATTTACATAAAGTGAAATTTATTTTTTTAATAGTAATTTGCATAATTTCCTCAAGAGTGATCCTGTGAGTTCCATCAAAACCGAATATTCTCTGGGTTCTTCGTGAAGATCTGACAGATCCAATAGCATATTCGAATAATCCGTAACCAATAATTCTCATCCTAAGATAAATATATTGTTAATAAGTTTTCTAACATATATCTAAGCCTCTGTTTGGCATTTTGTTTTTGTTTATAGATAAGAAATTTGAGATTTTTTAGATAAAATATATAGTTAAAAATGATTTCAACAAATGTACGTGATTAAAAAATAGTTTTAAAAATATGATATTTGTTTATAAACAAAGTTTACCAAACAAAATATAATTTCAAATTAGTAAATAATAATAAAATTAATCAAAAGATAAGAATTTATGTTGCTTCTCTTAATAAAATTATTTTAAGATAGAATCCCATAATTCATTAAGCATAGATGCATAGACGAATAATTATATTCATTTACGTGCATTCAGATTTCAAAATTAACTTACTCGAACGATTCATCATCTTAAATGGTGATGGATATGACACTAATAAAAATCACTTAGGTGTGTTCGGTAAACTTTTGTTATAATTAACATAATTTTTTAATTACATCTTTTTTCTTTTCAATTTTTAACAACATATCTTACCTATAACACTAATGATGACCTGTTATAACAGTTATCAAACACAAACTTAACCTTTTAACATTATTTTGGACACTAATGGCTCGTTTGGTTTTGATAATTTTTTTTCCCCTTAAATTCATTTTCAAACATATATTTTTCTGAAATCCACAAATTTTCATATTTTTAAATCACTTTTCAACTACACAATCTCTAAAAAATTTAAAATTCATCACAATACTGGTGTAGACAACCTCTAATTTTATGTAGTGTTTAAAGTTTGATTTTTCTGAATGTATCCTAATTTTGGTCCACTCGTAGTCAACCAATTTTTTTGTGTTAGAATTTATACTTGAAATTATGCGTTATGGCACATCTCTCGCTTGACCACCCCATCTTTCCCTATAAATACGTGTGTACCATGTAACCACACTTGCATAACAAGCAAAGCTCTGATAAATTTTTTTGAAAAAACGAAACATCTTTTATTTCGTTAATTTCTATTTCTATATTAATTTGATTCCTCGTCTTCGTCTCTATCACAGAGCCATGGCTAGTTTATACAACAAAACCATGGTTCTGTCCCTTTGGTTGGCAATTAATTTTCTGTCAACAGTTTCTTCGGAGATTCCTCGATTTGAACACCCAATTAGAGGCGATCAAAGGCTCAAATTCTTGGTTATTGGAGATTGGGGAAGAAACGGAGCCTTTAATCAATCAGAAGTTGCTTTTCAGGTACATGAAATGGACTCATTTTTAATAAGGTTGAAGTTTTAAGATAGATCGATCGAGTCTATGATATGATTTTTATTTTTTCAGATGGGAAGGATTGGAGAGGAATTAGATATAGATTTTGTGGTGTCAACTGGTGATAATTTTTATGATAATGGATTGGAGGGGGAGCATGATCCCGCATTTATAGATTCATTTACCAATGTTTATACAGCAAAGAGTCTGCAAAAACAGTGGTATAGTGGTAAGTACTGTGATTTGGTTTCGATTTTAAAACGTCAATTTTATTTATTATTATTATTATTTTTTTTTTTGGAGATTATCAATTTTGAAATCTATGTACTTGATTGAATTTTAAATTGTAGCGTAGCATGATACATAATTTTTACTTACTTTTCTATGCAGTTTTAGGGAACCATGATTATAGAGGTGATGCATTGGCACAATTGAGCCCAGCCCTTAGAAAAATATGTAGAAAACACAATAACATATATATCCTTATATATGTTCTACAAATAAATTAAGAGGAAGAAGAAAGAATGGAAGAAAAGAAAGAGAGAAGAGACAACCCTTAAACCATACCATTCATTATAATACTCAATCCTATATATACATACAAAACAAAAGCATATGCTTAGAATATTCTAAAGCATATAAAGCATATTCTAAGCATATTCTAAGCATATTCAAAAGCATATTCTAGAATGTGCTAATTATTCTAACATCCCCCCTCAAACTCACGATGCTATAGCATGAAGCAACAAGAGTTTGTCAAGTAAGAATCGGAAGCGAGAAGTCGGATGAGACTTGGTGAAGAAGTCTGCAAGCTGCAATGATGAAGAGACAAAAGGTAAGGTAATAGTCCCATGCTGAAGATGATGACGAACAAGGTGACAATCAATTTCAATGTGCTTCGTGCGCTCATGGAACACTGAATTATGTGAGATCTGGATGGCACTCTTGTTATCACAATACATAGAGGTGGGAGATGAAATAGAAACACCCATATCTGCAAGTAGCCAACGTAACCACACAATCTCAGTAGTAGTGGAGGCCATAGCGCGATATTCTGCTTCAGTTGATGAGCGAGAAACTACTGTCTGCTTCTTACTTTTCCATGAGATAAGAGAGTCACCCAAAAATACACAGTAGCCAGTAGTGGACTTACGATCAGTTGGGTTCCCAGCCCAATCTGCATCAGAGTAAGCTCGAAGCTCTAAGGAGGAGGTCGATGGGAATAGAATACTCTGAAAGCAAGAGCCACGAAGATAGCGCAAGATTCTAACAACCGCTGCCCAGTGAACCATGGTAGGTGCTGAAACAAACTGACTGACAACATGCACAGCATAAGCAATGTCTGGCCTAGTAATGGTAAGATAGACAAGGGAACCAACAATAGTACGATACAAAGTAGGATCAGACAGTGGTTCACCATCAGAAGATGAGTAACGAACATTAGCCTCAATAGGAGTATCAGCTGTTTTAGTATCAGTAAGACGAGCACGCTCAACGACATCTGCAGCATATTTAGACTGAGAGAGCATATAACCTCGAGGAGAAGAAGCAACCTCAATCCCCAGAAAGTAAGTTAAGGGACCCAAATCCTTCATTTCAAAAAGACGAGCCAATTCTGATTTTAAATTGGTTATCCCTACAACATCATCACCAGTAATGATCATGTCATCAACATACAACAGAAGGAGAATACGACCAGTGGAAGTACATCTACAGAACAAAGCGGAATCATGATGGCTAGGTGTAAAACCAAGAGAGAGCACAACTGTAGAAAACTTCTCAAACCAGGCACGAGGTGCTTGTTTGAGACCATATAGAGCTTTCTTAAGTTTGCAAACAAATCCAGGAGAATGAGGAACACCAGGTGGAGGAACCATATAAACATCTTCTTGAAGATTTCCATTCAAGAAGGCATTTTTAACATCCATTTGAGAGAGACTCCACTGACGAATAGAAGCAACCGCAATAAGTGTACGTACAGTAGTCATTTTTGCAACAGGGGCAAATGTCTCCTCATAATCCAAGCCATACTGTTGAGAAAATCCCTTAGCAACCAATCGAGCCTTGTAACGCTCAACTGAACCATCAGATTTGGTCTTGATCTTATAGACCCAACGAGATCCAATAGCATGTTTTCCTGGTGGTAAAGAAACTAATTCCCAAGTGTCTGTCTTATGTAGAGCATTAAGTTCATCAGTCATAGCATGTTGCCAAAGAGGATCTAAAGCTGCTTCTTTGTAAGATGAAGGTTCAGAAAGCTTATGAATGGAAGACAAAAAACAACAAAAGGACTCAGAATAACAAGAATAATCAAACTCGGGTAAGTGAGCAGACTTACGTATACGTTGAGGATATCGAGGAGGAGGAGACTGCGAATCCTCAGCCTCAGACGGTGCTTGGGGATCCATAGGAGAAGGAAGGACATTCTGAGATGGCGCATGTGTACCTGTAGCAGATGACGAAGATGAAGAACAAATAGTAGGGACATATGTAGATGGTCTATCAATATCATCAGTGAAAGGATCAATACAAATGAGATCTGACGTGGTCATGTGAGAGGTATTATCTGTAATAGAAAAGAAGGGAATGTGTTCAAGAAACACAACATTACGAGAGACATATAACTTGTGACTGACAGGATCAAAACATCGATAACCTTTTTGTCCCTCACCATATCCTAAGAAGACACAAATAGCTGAGCGTGGAGTTAATTTGCTACGTTCTGCCGTAGGACGAAGAACAAAACAAGTGCACCCAAAGACTTTTAAGAGAGAGTAATCAGGAGAATAACTAAACAAGGTTTGAAATGGTGACAAACCAGATAAATGAGAAGATGGTATCCTATTTATCAAATAGACAGCAGTGAGAACTGCCTCCCCCCAAAATTCACTAGGTACTTTGGCAGATAGGAGAAGGGAACGAGCAGTTTCAACAATGTGTCTATGCTTACGTTCAGCAACACCATTCTGTTGAGGAGTATCAGTACAAGAAGTTTGATGAATTGTACCATCAAGAGCAAGCAACTCACGAAAATCATTAGAAACATATTCCCCACCCAAATCACATCGAAAACATTTAATGACAGCAGAATGTTGAGTTTTAATAAGTGCTCGAAACGAACGATAAATAGAAATAAAATCAGAACGTCGCTTCATAAGATATACCCAACAGTAACGACTATAATCATCAATAAAGGAAACATAATATCGGGATCCTCCTTTAGTAGAAACAGGAGCAGGGCCCCATACATCTGAGTGTACAAGATCAAATGATGCAATAGAAGAAGAAATACTACGAGGAAAAGGTAAAGCTGAAAATTTAGCAAGTTTGCATCCACTACAATCAGAAATATCATGAGGTTTTAAGTCTCCCAAACAACCTTTAGAAGCTAAAAATCTCAAACGACTAGCAGACACATGTCCTAGGCGAGAATGCCATAAATAGAAATTAGAAGAAGAAGAGTTCAAATGGAAAGACGATAAATCAGTACTAGAGGCTGCAACATGCGCTGGTCTCAGATTATCTAGAACATAAAGTCCTCCTCTTTGCCTATGGCCGATCCCAATCAGCTTCCGAGACTGCGGATCCTGTACATAACAAGTAGTAGAAGTAAAGTGAACAGAATTACCAGAATCACATAATTGACCAACAGAAATAAGATTTAAAGTAAGGTTAGGAACACAATAGACATCTGATAAAGATAGATTAGAAGTATGAACAGAACCAACACCTGCTAAGGACAACGGGGTGCCATCAGCAGTCATAACAGGTGAAGATGACATAGAAGGATATAAATAATCAAAAAGTGATGAGTTAGGAGACATATGCTTAGAAGCACCCGAGTCAAAAATCCACGAGGAGGTTTTACCTGAGGAGTTCTGAGAGAACAAACCTACATGAGTAGAGGCTGACATGACATGTGACTGTGAGGCTAAAAACTTCTGAAACCGCTCACTAAGATCAGTCAATCGGGAATCAGATGAGGGCGGTGGACCAAGTATAGAGGAGCCAACAGGTGGAACAATCGCTGCTGTGTGGGCATTGGATCTATAAGACTGCTGGGACTTCAACAACTTAGGACATTGAGCCTTCCAATGTCCCTTTTGTCTACAAAAACTACAAACATCATTTGGGAACCGTGTATGTCCTTTGGTTCGATTCTGTGTAGATGGTAAAGCAAAAACTGAAGTCCCAGAATGTGGAAGAGATACATCTTCAGTAAGGGATTTTAACCGTGTCTCCTCAGCAACAAGTTCACTAACAACTGAATCAACAGATGGAAGAGGAGTACGGTACAAAATAGAACCTCTGAGTCCCTCAAAATCACTACGAAGTGCCATCAAAAACTGAACCAATCGTTGCTCCTCTCTGTAAATAATATAATCCGCACTTGCTTTCAGACCTGCCGGTTCAGTAAGAGTTAACTCATCCCAAATTGATGTCATAGCAGTATAAAAATCCAGAATGCTCATATTCTTTTGTTGCAATGCTCGAATGTCAATTTCTAACTGATATCGTTTTGCAAAATTAGATTTAGTGTACAACTTCTGCAAATGGTCCCAAACCTCCTTTGCCGTTTCATACTTAGCCAACTGTGTACCAATACTATGTTCTACAGAATTATTTATCCATGTATGAATTTTTGAATTATTTGAATCCCAGGTATCTAACAGAGTTGCATAATTTGCATCATTATTTTCCGGTTTCTCAACTATTCCACTGACATAACCCCACAACTTTTTACCCTTAAGAAAGTGTTTCATAACATGACTCCAGTAAGCATAGTTTTTACCATTCAAACGCACATTAATAGCCTGAAGAGAATCATCGGATGCCATTATAAGAGAGAAAACGATACTAACCAACAAAGTCAAGCCAAAGCAGTGTGTAAAAAGAATGGATAACTGCAAACCAACACCACAAGCAGATAGAGGATGAATAGTCGATCGCAAATCCGTCAACCGTGCCGCCAGGAACTGCCGCACGCGCCCCCACGCGCCACCAGAAGATCCGACTGCCTGACTCACGCGCCTCCTTACGCCGGCGCGTGTACTCTCACGCGCCACTCCGGTCGACGCGGCTCCACCTGCAGATTCTGAATATGGTCTTATATCACCGGAATTCCTACTGCAAGTGCCTCGAAATTCGTGAAAACAGTACGGTTTAGGGTTTTCGCGAAGAAGAAAAATGCACGCTGATTTCGTTTTTCAAAGGCAATGTGAATCAAATAGCTCTGATACCATGTAGAAAACACAATAACATATATATCCTTATATATGTTCTACAAATAAATTAAGAGGAAGAAGAAAGAATGGAAGAAAAGAAAGAGAGAAGAGACAACCCTTAAACCATACCATTCATTATAATACTCAATCCTATATATACATACAAAACAAAAGCATATGCTTAGAATATTCTAAAGCATATAAAGCATATTCTAAGCATATTCTAAGCATATTCAAAAGCATATTCTAGAATGTGCTAATTATTCTAACAAAATAGACAATAGATGGCTTTGCTTAAGGTCTTTTGTACTCAACGCAGGTAATTTTTTGGGTCGAACGGCTCTGGATAGAATTAATTGTGTATGGTTCTGCGTACTAAACGTGCCCTAAAAGTTGTTTTGTTTTGTTGTAACAATTTTATTTTATTTTTTGTAGAAATTGCTGAATTGTTCTTTGTGGATACGAGTCCTTTTGTGAAGGATTATTTTACAGTTCCAAATGAACACACTTATGATTGGCGTGGTGTGACACCCGAAAAGACCTATACTGAAATTGTATTAAAAGTAAGTAAATTGATTTTTATTTTTATTTTTTTGCAATTATTGATGATTAGTAAATGCTATATTTATTGAGATTGGTGGGTCGGTTTATCTTGACGTTAATCATATCTACCTATATTTATTCATAAATAAGAGAGATGAAAATGCTCTGTTGCTCTTGCTCACCGTGGGCAATATAACAGTTGTCTATATCTAATGTAAAACAATCTAAGTATTCCTAATATTTAAAATTCGACACTTGATTATTTTTTATTGGACGTGAGCAATTGTTATATTGTACTCGATGGACAACAGAGTGGGACTGATAAGAGAGAAGCCCAATATTGTAGCTTTTAGATACGGCCGAATAGCTTAGGCCATAAAATGGATCAAAAGCTTGGTCGACAGAAAAAGTAAACCCACATTTTGTGGATTATTTTTTGAATTGTTCGGTAATATTTGGTCTAATAGGAGCTTGAATCAGCATTGAGGGAATCGACTGCAAAATGGAAGATTGTAGTGGGGCATCATGCCATTAGAAGTGTTGGTCATCATGGGGACACTGAAGAGCTTGTGGAACGCCTGCTTCCGATTCTTCGGGTATGGTTTGAGGAAACAAATCGAGATGAGTGATGTTATGTAGCACTATTCGTACTTAACATAGTTGTGGGTGACGCTTTTGGGATGTAGAGTTTCGTGTCACTTATAACGATGTAAGTACAAGTAGTGCTATTTCTAGTTAACATTTAAGCCAAAGTCATTTTAACAGTTTATTTCATAGAGTTCACTATTTTTCAACAAAATACTTCACCATCTTTTATCAAAATAAACTAAAAATTTAAGTTTTTTTCTAGACCAAACAGAAGCTCAAAATGAAATGAAATGTTATTATACCATCGTTTGCAAGGAACTCAAATGTGTTTTATTGATAAAATTTTAGGCCAACAACGTTGATCTCTACATGAATGGACACGATCATTGTCTTGAACAAATTAGCGATAATCAAAGGTAATTACTTTTATGAAAATGCTATGTTGTCAGAGATTGACAATATTATGTTGCCCACCTCCAAATGAAAATGCGTAAGCGTTCAAAGAATTTTTAATTGGAACACTTGAAAATTTATTATTGGAGGTGGGATGTTGTCCACGTCGGGCAATAGAGCAAGCCTGATTACTTATAAGCTTTGTTGCAATTGGATCATATCATCAATGCCATTTGATTAGTGAAAAAGCTCACGTGATAAGACGTTAGTCTTGTTCACAAATAATGAGATTGATGTCAATATTTCAGTTAGTCAAACTAATGGACATGCAAAGAGTAATCAAAGTTGAGATAATTACGTACACGGTCTCTGTAAATTGACCCGATTTTCCGTTTGTATCAATTTGGTTTATGTATTTAAATTTTGTTTCAATTTAGGTTAGTCCATAGAATTTGGTCATAGTGTCTAACGTCACACACTGATGTGTCTGTTACATATTAATGATCGTCCTACGTGATTATCAAAATATGATATGGAAAAGTGATATGATTGAAAATATAATATTTATATATATTAAACTTATGGGCTAATTAAGATATTCAAAATAGTAGGTTTTTCAGTTAGATAATGAAAATGCAACTGATATATGTATCTTTTTTGCAGCCCAATCCAGTACTTGACAAGTGGAGCAGGCTCAAAGGCATGGAGGGGAGATCTTAAAGGACTAACTAGAGAAGACCTCAAGTTTTTCTATGATGGACAAGGTTTCATGTCCGTTCAAATGACACCAAGTGACGTTGAGATTGTGTTTTATGATGTTTTTGGCAAAGGTTTGCACAAATGGACTATGTCCAAGCAACTTCAAAACCTTCATCCGATTATGTAAAAGATAGAGCCATTCGAGGACATTGAAACTTCGGATAGGTGTAAATTGAAGTATGTAGGTGATTAAAGTTCACCCGACCCATGAAAAAAAGAGTTCATCAAGATTTTGGACAAAAGGTCGAAGTGATTTAGATTAGATTTAAAACCTATGCTATTCGACAGGGAAGTTTAAAAACTTTGATGTAAATATTTTGGCAATTTTAAGTTTCCTCTGTTTTATCTTGAATTTGATCCTTTTTTATTTCTTTTGTTCGATGAGTTTTTTTAAATCGATCTATTTTCTGTTGAAGTTAGCCTTTGATTGGTAAAAATTGTTTACAAATTTTGTGTATGATCACGTGGTAAAAACTTATTGGACAATTTTTTTGGAAGTCAGCAATTTCGACTGACAAAAAATTCTCGTATATCATTTTTGACATTTAAAAAAAATGGACTAACAAAATATTGTTACGTCACTACTATAAATAATATTTATAAACTATAGTAATTTATAAACGATTTACCAAACATAGGCTAAATTTGCGTTTAATCACTTTGGTAAATGGCACCATAGAAAATGAGGTTTCACAACAAAAGCATTAACTCGATCGAGGATTGGATAAAGGTCAGAGAGTCGACCAGTGGTTAATGAAGCAGTAAAATAATATAAAAATCATAAATTAAAAAAAAGAACGGTTTCTCGTTTTACCTAGGTCACTGACCAGGTTTGACCAGATCGAGTTTTAAGGGTCACCCAACCCGGTTCTTGACCCGGGTCATGAGTTCCCCGTTCAACCTGACTGATCCGGCCCAAGTTTGAAAACATTGGTCTGTGAGAGCCCCACGCCCCCCGAAACCAGGCAGTTGATTAGCTTACACAAGCTATACACCTATTAGACAGTGTGAAGAAGGTCAAGACTTTGTTGTATTCTAGTGTGAAGCCTCTAGGTAAGGGACACCACAACAATTTCAAGATAAAAGTGGCACGAGCGGAACATGGGTAAGAATCAGGTCATTTCAAGAAAAAGAAAATATCAGGGACCCAATGGGGGCTAGTCAAGTAACCAAGTTCCTTCATGTTCTATATGTAAGAAGAATCATAGAGGTGACTGCTTAGTTGGCAAGAATGCTTGCTTCCAGTTTCGACAATTAGGCCACTACGTCTTACAATGCTGAACTGTAAGAAAATGATTCCTTAAAGTCTGATTCTTCAAACAATCAGAATTGTTGTTGAATTGGAGCCTCATTTCTTTTCAACTGTTTTTGGTTGGAATCTTCAACTATATGGAGCCTTAGTTTGTGAGGTAGTATATAACATTTTTGATACCCTTTTGTGCCTATAAATACTTGTTTTAGGTTTGTAGAAAAAGAGGAAGTCAAGAGTGGAAGTAAGAGAAAGTGAGATTAGGAAGAGTGGTAAAACTCTTGTAAATCTGGATAAGGAAATCTTTCTGATCATTTCTAGTTTGTAAATCATGTTTGGTCTTGGTATATAAATGCTGGGAAGAGGATTACTTCCGGTTTAATTCTTTCTTTCTTGCCTCCTGTGTGATTTTCTTTATTGTTTCACTGTTTTGCCACTATTCTACCCACTATTCTGTACCCATTCAATCAATATTCTATCTCCATTCAATCAGGATTCTATTCACTATTCTATGAGTATTCTATCCGCATTCAATTTGGATAGAAGTGTTTCCATTGGATTTTGCTCTTCTTTATTTTTCTTCCAGTAGTGACCTTCTTGATAGAAGATTGGGAAAGCAAAATCACAACATGGACAACACCGACTAAGGATAATGAGTAGAATAAGAAAAGAAAGGCAATGATATTTGTTATGACTCACGATAAGGCTGCCAAGAATCTGAACGTTACAGCAGGTACTCTATTAGCATTCCTGTAAAGAATAAGGATGATACAGTGAGGATGTATATCGACTAAAGCGGAACAAATTGACAATTATCAATAACTATCCCTTCCTAGAATTGAAGATTTATTTGATCAATTGGGGTACAATGGTATTCTCGAAGATTGATTTGAAGTCCCATCAGCTGAAGATTAAGCCAACTGACGTACCAAAGAAGGCATTTCTAACTCGCTGTGGGCACTATGAGTTTATGGTAATGCCATTTGGCTTGAAAAATGCCCTACGTGTATTTATAGAAGATATACTAATATACTCGAGATAGGTTTTCCACCAATATCTAGGTAGGTTTTCATCATATTTATAGACGACATACTAATATACTCGAGAGACGCTTCTCATCATAAAGAACATTTGAGAATAATTTTGGAAACCCTACGTGTGGAGAAATTGTATGCCGAGTTCAAGAAATATAAATTTTGGTTGGATTGTAGGATTTTCGAGTCATGTTATGACAGCTAATGGAACAGAAATTGATATGTCCAATGTAGTTGTGGTAACTAATGGGTCGAGACCTTTAAACATGGGTGAAGTGAGAAGCTTTCTAGGTTTAGGTGGATATTATCGACGATTCATAGAAGAGTTCTCCATGATAGTTGTTGAGTGATTTTTTTAACTGTAAACACACAGTGTTAAGTTTTATAATATAATGGTGGTTAAGGTAGAGCTGGCAATGGGGCGGGTACCCCCCTGCCTCTCCACGAGAAGAACTCCAAATTCATACCCGCCCCATGACTCGCTAAGTCATAATGGGGCGAGGCTGGTATGGGTTCAAGGCGGGGCATCCCATACCCGACCAGTTAACGCCCAGTTTATTATTTTTTTCTTTTTGAAAAAAAAAAAATCCTATTTGAACGACTTCTTAAACAACACAATCAAAATCAAATAATATTTTTTCAATAAGATCCTACAATTTAGTCAAATACTGATCATAAACAACAATTAACAAAACATAAATATTTCCAAACTATATAGTGAAAAATATTAATTATTTCTTTTTAATTTATGGAGCGGGGTGGGTCAAGCAAAACCGGATCCTCCCTGAACTCGCTTCGAGGTTTTCGTTTTAATCTCATATCCGCCCTGTTGACTGGTAGGGAGACTCTTTTTTTGCCCCATTAGGGCGGGGTCATGTCGGGTTCGGGAGGTTTATGTATCAACAAATTCACTATTTCCAAAAATAAAGTAATATATTCATGTATCAGGTGTTAATTCAGTTTTAAATGAAAATATTAATTAACAACCCCCCAATCCCAAAACACGCCATCACCATTCACACCCACTCCCTGTTCAGCCCCAACATCAAAACCATTTCCTAGTTAATCACTCATAGCTGGAGAATGAGACAAACGAGGCGAACAAGTTCACCGAAAAAAATGAAGTTTCTGGTCACCCACGACGCTCGTCAATGTATTCACAATGCCTTTACGTAGTGTTCGTCGGGCTCTTGTTGCCTTCTTCCTGTTGATGCTGCATCTTCAAATCAACATTGTCAAGCAGCGATGGACTGGCGACAAGCAATCTTCAGAATCAATCAACACCATTCGTGCAAGCAACAAGTGATTGCACGATTGTGCTATGGGATTGACGGTGGCGATGGTGGTGTAGGGTCTATCTAGTGGTAGGAGTGTCCACTTGAAAAATCTTGCAGACCGAACCTATTTCATCCCTAAGAGAACCCCACCAGTCTCCTCCTCCGCGCCTCCAACATCTCTTCTATCTTCTGGAACGCGCAGAGAATCAGACCAACCAAAATTTTTGAATAAACCAACCTCTGGTCCCTCTTCCTGACCCAACCTAAAATACAATCTCTTGACTGACCTTGTTCGACTTCAGTTTCAAGCTCTGATTCTGGACGTGGGTAATTTTGGATTTGGTTTGACTGTGGAAGTTCTCTTGCTTCCTGTTGATGGTGGAGGTTTTGGTGGTGGTGGGGACTATAGGTTTGGGGATTTTTTTTTGTCATTGTAGTGGAGATGGTAGATATGGTGATTGTTTGCAAGGCGGTGGTGATGCGGGATATAGCGGTGGTGGCGAATTTGGCAACAGTGAGGTGGTGGTTCTGGTACTGTAGTGGTAGTATTGATGATTGTGGTGGGCGATTTGGAGGTGGTGTGGTGGCTATGAGTATGAGGGATTTTTGAAGGTTGTTGAAATGGATATGACTAAAACTGTTGAAGTTGAAGCAGGCAAGTATCAGTTGCCCATGTAATAACTAGGTCACATGTTCAAGTCACGAGTCACATATTTAAGTCTAATGTCACATTTTCAAGTCACACGTCTCATTTTCAAGCATCATAGTCTAAGCCTTGTTAGAGGTAAGATATCCCTTACTTATGTAATTCATCGGGCAGAGGATGTTCACTAAAAATTCAACTGTGGTCACTTATACGAGTTTACAAGTTCAAGTCAAGGGTCACGGTTTACAAGTCATAGGTCACATGTTCAAGTTACAGGTCCTGTGCTCATGCCATAAGTCATAGTTCATACCTCATGTCACATATCACATATCACACTTTGAGGTCACATGTCACAACAACATAGGTCACATGTCATATTATATAGGTCACATCATATTTTAAGGTTACATGTCACATTAGGTCACACATAACTGGTCATAAGTCACAAAATCCTTTGGTCACATATCAATTTTAACAGGATGGATTCTCTTGAATTTGTTCACACTTAATATTTTAGGTTACAGTCACAATCCATATTTCGGGTCACATATCGCATTTTAAGGTCACATGTCTTAATTTATATGTTGCAGAATACATGTCACAATTACACTTTAAGGTCATATCTTATGGTTTATATGTTGCTGATCATAAGTAACAGTTCACTTGTCACCAGTCATTTTTCATTGGTCTAATATCAATTTCAACCGGTCATAGATCTAAAAGAATTAGTCATACTAAAAAGTTTAAATCTTCTTCTCCTGTATTCTCAATTCTGCATTTATTTATTTTATTTGTTTTATACTTTAATTTTTTGAGTTCGTAGATTTTTGGGGGCAGGAGTCGGTGGTGAAGGCAACATTGATATTCAAGGGATATCGTGGTGGTGCTTCGGAGATGGTGGTGGTTGTGCGTGATGATGACAAAACGTCGGAGATGGTGGGTAATTGTGGTGGTGCACAGAAAATGTGGCGATGGTGGCGAGGCAGAGGTGGCGGCAACGGCTACGACTACGACGACGATGACGACAGTGGTGGCAGCGGTGTCGCATGGTATTGATGTACAGTTCTTATACACATTCAGATTGGATTTGGGTGGGGTGATTTATTTAATATAATAATTATTTTATTTACATCCTGATGTTTAAAGTTTTAAATTTATTTCTTTATATTTGAAGTGTGGTATTATAACTACATGTTTTGTGTATTTTTCCCTTTTTTTGCCATCCCTAGGTTTAGGATGTCGGAAAATAGAAGCAATGAGTTTCAAATAAATCTAAAAGTGTGGAATTGACTAAATCAATGAGATACGATCAATTTTAAGGTTTCAAAGAATATATGAAAAGTCTAGGCTATTGATTCACCTTAGTATCAACTATATCTTTTTATATCTCCATTAATCTCCCATTGGTTGTATTCCAATCTGTAAGCAAAGAACCCTAATATATTTTACTCCCTCTCTCAAGTGCCAAGTAAAAAATCAATCCTAAAATTCGATTTCAATAACTCTGTACCAAACAAAGATTTCCATTTTTTATTAAGTTCTATGGTTCTTTAGTAAGAAAGCTTCAAATGATTTATACTTTCTCTCGAAACCTATAAAATCCTAGGTTGTGTTATTTTAGATTACAACTAAGGTTCCCTCTCTCGAGTGCCAAATCTTAGATATCAATTCATTCAATCAATGGCTAGTTAATTGAAAACATTAAAAATAATAACACAAATAAACTTAGAAAAGAACCTCAAATAAATTAATGAAAAATTAAAACATAGTATCAGCGTAAGACTATATCAATCCCCTAGAAAAATAAACTTAGTTCATAATGGAATAAAAAATAACAAGTTCATGAGCATAAGCATAAAGAAGAAGAAGATGAAAAATTGTTTCAAAGTTGCTTGATCTTCTCTTTTTGCCTTGTTTATCTTTAATTCTCTGTTCTTTTGATTAGTCATAGTAGAAAAGTCCTTTCTTAGATCTTATCTAACCCTTTATATGCCACTTTCTTTGGTTGAAATTGGGCTTTGAAAACAAAATTTTCGAAGTTTAACATGCGGCAAAGCGCCTAAGCTTAGGAGCTGCATCTTTGTTTTTATTTTTGTTCCAGTGGCCCCTAGGCACCGACGTGTGGCGCCTAGGTTCCATATCTTTGTATAACAGGGCAACGCCTAGGCGCTGCATCTCTGCCTCAATACATTCATATTTTTGACCCTTTTACCTCCTCTTTTCGATTCATTTCTCATTGCTCTTTATTCCATTAAATGCTATAGATCACCCATGTTTCCACCACTCGAATTAACCTATAAAACAACATGAATACACACATCAAAACATTCAAAAACTCAAAGACTTGCACTAAAAATATGGTTTGTGTGACATTAAAACATATGTAAAAACACACTTATCAAACATCCCAAAATTAAATAATTTGCTACTCCTTGAGCAAACACAAATAAAAATAAATATAAAAGTGATAAGGATAATCCCTAGACAATCTAATACCCAAGTAAGTAGAATCGCATGCAAGTTAGATGACTTGCCCTGTTGACTCATGATTCAAAACATTATGTCAAACCATGAATCACTTCCAGGTTAATCATGCTAAACACCAAATTTTCATGCATCCAATGTAAAATGTATGTGTGTGTGTGTGTTTGTGTGTGAAGAATTAAATAGAATGTTGTACAATCACAAGTTGATTCATTCCCGGCCCTCAAAGGTCAAATTAATCCTTTCTTCAATTGTGAGATACTCATCTCCAAACTTGTTTTCTTTTATTCTCTTTACAGGGTGTGTCCTAAGATTGAATTTTCAATTCCCTATTTTCTTTCATCGCTCAAGTTTGGTTGAGTCAAATCAGTAACGTCGATAATTTATGCATGTGATTATCCTCCTTTTATTGAGTGTCCTAACCTTTAAATATTTACAACGCAAGTCAAACCCACAAGTTATCTAATTTCACTTATGTGATATATCAACTAATCATGCAATTTTAATGTTTTATTTAAGTACAATCGCTCTCCTTATTTAACTTTCAAGGTGATTCATGTAGCGAGCTTTACTTTAAGTAAGTGACTTCCAAGTCAGATGACCACATATCCCCAGGTTTTAAGATACCCTTATAGGATTAATAACTCGAATCAACTAGGCCCTAAAGAGAAGTTTATGATGTATGCAATGTAATTTATTTTATTTTTATTTTTTGCAAGAATAGGTTCAATGGGATTACCTCTCTCTGTCAACCTTTCTAGATTACCCATGTAGCAAGATTTATGCTCGTGACTCCCAAGTCAGATGACCACAGGGCACTAGGTTTTGAAATACTCTAATGGACTTAATAACCTAAGTAAAAAAAAAAGGCTACAAATAAAGGTAAGTTGTATGAAACTTTCTACTTTATGCAGGAATTTAATAATGGAGTTTAGATCACCAGCATTTGGTCATTATCTAGCTTTCATATGTCAACTAAGATCATTCCACACAACTTTTTAACACACATGGAATCAACACAATTCAAAACCATCTCTTTTATTGGCTCAACAACCTCCAAACTATGCTAAATTTGGTTTAAGGGTTCACAATAATTTGGTTTAAGGGTTAAGCATTTAAGTTCAACAATTCAACCTAATGGATGTGTGAATCAGCCTCTGAGTGTACAATGCTTTACTTAAACCATGTGCAAAAATAGCATCACATTTTACATTGATGAGCGGAATTCTCAACAAAAGCGCATAACTCATCCGCAAATCATAAGTTAACACATTTTATGAAGTATATGCATGATTAATGGAAATACTAATTAACACACACCAGCACAAAAAAATGTATTTATTTATTTATTTTTTAATTTCACATAATTCACACAAAGAACAAAGGCTAAAATTCGCACAGAAATAAGTCAAATGAAAACATATTAAAAATCTCACACAATTTATACAACTGCATGTTCCAATACCCCAAAACATAAATTATACATTTTCCTCAATGTAAAAATAAAGTTTTGAGAGAAATAACTTCCATGAGTGAAGACATCAATTGTCTTCATTGTCGTTGTCATCATGGCTTGGTGGTGGATATGTGGGGAAAGCTTGAGCCTATGGGAATACAATGGAGTCTTTTCTCGAGTTGAGGCTACATTGGGAGAACTTATAAATCAATGCATTGTTAAATTACACTTGGTAATCAAATTTTTGCATAACCTTTTGGTTCAATGTTTACGGTTGAGCCTGCTGTTTTTGCATGTGCCTATTTGTCGTTTGTACCTGTATCTCTTACAATTGGTTATTGAATTCCATGCCATGATTTGTGAAATACAGTGGTGGATAAGACTGTGTAGGCGTATTTTCTATCTCGTGACCAGTTCTGCTATACGATTATTCCCATTTCCTGAATCTAGAAGTTTGGTCACGTGTGAGGGAAGGCTTCGTATGTACTACCTCCTCCATTGGGTTAGTTGCAACAGTCCCCATGATGCACATATCATAGATCAAAGATGGGTGACTCATACCACTCATGGTGGAGCCTTTCAAAGTATAAAAGATCATGTTGCGAATAATTTGCCCGGCATCTATCGGAAGATCCCTCTTAATAGTAGAACTTCACTTACATTTCTGCTTAGAAGTAGTTTTTCAGAGATGAGGTAATGCCAAGTATTTGCTTCATAATATAGACTTGATGTTGGAAATCCGAATACATATGTGTCGGATGTCATACATCTTGTACCAGACTTTGCGAAACATCAAAGTATCTCTAATCAACCTCTTCATTGTGATATGTAGAATACTCATCATACTCCACGTCAAGAATGTTATAGGACTTATTTATTGAAGTCCTATCGAAAGGAATCCATTTACCTCTAACAAATGCCCGAAAATACCTATGATCCTCTACATTAGCATAGAACTCCCTTGTTACCGGTATTAATGCAACATTGGTTGTTTGGTAAACAACTCTCACCCTTGCTGTGTAATTTGTTGATGTATTTAATTCTCAAAGCCTCTCTTTGGGATGAAATTTTTATGCAATACCAAGTTATGATATCTCTCAAATGCTTGTGCACTTATGAATTTTCGGTTATTGAAAGAGGTCGAGGTTGACGCGATATTTCTTACACGTTTGGGAGTCATGCATAATTTTGTCAATTTATGCAATCCATACTATCCCAATAAGATTCAAAATAGTGATGATACTTGCACCAACAAGGACCAAATCAAATATAATCACAAGTAACAAAAGTTCTTCTCTAGGAATTTTAACAAAAACCCAATTTGCACCAAAAAGTATAGCCACAAGCAACAACAATTTTCCAATACTTGAACTAGTGGAATTTATCAAACACCTTATGTGCATCTCAAAAATTATCCAATAATTGAACCCAGGCAATTGTTGTGAATAAATATCGCAAGTGTACGATATCGTTAACAAGTAATAAAGTGGACTTTTGAGTCTGGATTGTAGATCCCATTAGGACTATTTATTTGCTATCGATGTACTTTGATTCTAAATAATTGTTAGACTAAAGCAAAAACTAACTAAAAAAAAAAAAAATTGCAAACGATTCCAAAAAGACAATAAATTGAGAGATTAATGAAATAAACAATTCCAATAACTAAGAAATAGAAAATTAAACTAAAAGCAACTAAGTTAAACTATAAAAGCATTGAACGATGAGTTTACTTAGCAATAAAAAAAACTATTGGAACTAATGATTTCAAAATAATATTCTTGCTTAATTTCGTATCTAAAGTTGTTTTCTAAAACTTTATTTGATTGAATTCACACATGTATCTAATTTACCTCTCTTGAGTTCAAATTAGGCCTATTTAACTTAGTCAACCATGTATCTCTACAGCGGATCAGAGTTCTCCTTAGCAAAATGCATTAAATTATTTAAGAATTCATAAGTGATCACAAGCAACTATAAATTCATATCTCTATCTTTTTGCTAAAATTGCTGGATTTTACTATGTGATCTAACTGTTAAGTCACCTCTCGGATTCTGAAAACAATCATTAAATCATGAATTAGTGGCTAGTTAATACAAGCATTAAAAACATAGTAAGATCAATACATGAAAAACAATAAAATCTCAACCTTGAGAATTGAAATTAAAACTTGAATTATTAAATCTACATCATCAATCCCAATATTAAATTTAGTTGCTTATGTTCTTGAAAGTAAAAACAATAAAAAATGTAAACAGAACCCGGAGTTTGAAAAGTTGAAGTCCAAGCATCTCCTCCTTCTTGCACAACCAAAATCAGCAGACTCTTGTTTTTATCTTAAACCAGCCGAGTATAATTCTGTTGCCAACTTTAAATTAATTCCTCTAGCAAACACTTTTCTAAATCCCAGTAAGCTATCATCAATTTTTTTTGTCCACAGCCGTCACAGTTCAATTCTCTAACTTTTTATTCTTGCTCCCAGCCGCACTCCACTCTGCCTATCTGCGTGTTTTCTTCTATATCACAGTCGGCCACCCTCTTTAACTCCCAAGAATAAAGTATAAATACGTAGATCTAAGCAGTCGAGCACGCCCACTGTAGGAAACCTCAAATTAGGTAGAACAAGGACTCTATATTCCTCTAAAAATCTATTAATGTATATATGCATCTCTCTCTCTCTCTCTCTCTCTCTCTCTCTCTCTCTCTCTCTCTCTCTCTCTCTCACACACACACACACACACACACACACACACACACACACACACACACACACCAGCCCATTTTTCTTTTCTAATCAACCAACCACCTCATTCCAAGTGGATCCATCTTTTAGTCCACATTGCAATTGGATTTAAAGCCCAATTGTTAATGCCTTATATTTTCAACTAATTTAACTTGGTCTTGTGTCATTGATTGTGTAACTAAATCCTTGATTTTTTTGTTCTTCGTTTTATCGTCAATTGCATCCAAAATATAGCTTTTCCATCCAATTGTTGCATAATTGCTTCAATTCTTCATTTTTCTTGATTTTAGGATAAAATCTGAAATAATAATAATAAATAACAACAAACTCAATAAAATTTATTCATGAAAGACAACAAAATATTCTAATTTTGACAGATAAATAAGTGTATAAAATACTCTTATCAACAATTTATCAAACACATTATGTGCACCTCCAATATTCTAACAATTCAACAATCTATACTAATAATCTTTTGCACAACACAATTAGATCAATAAATAGCCATTATTCACCAATTGTAACTTGGAAGTTAAAGAGATTTGGAAAATATAACCTTACTTGTGCACTTGAAAGTTACCTTTTGACTTCCTTTGTTGATTGATTGGCTCCAACAATGTTAGTGAATCTCAATAATATAAGGCAAAGAATTAACTTTAGATTGTTGAATGAGTAAAAACTATTTGAATGGTGGAAGTATAATATGGCTTTTACAATTTAATAGAGAAAAGTAGGGGAGGGAAATATTTGGAAGGAGGGAAGTTTGAGAGAAGAGAGAATTCTAATAGCGCCTGGGCCCCACGTCTTGAGTTAATTACTGGCATTTGAGCGCTAGACCATAGTGCCTAGGCTCCAGGTTCTTGGTCAATTTTTTTCCTTCCTTAGACTAGAACCTTCAAATTATTTTCTAACCTCAAATCCCCCTTCGGGCATGTGTTTTAACCTCAAAGATTGATTAATATCCTAGGGAAAATTGTTAGGCGATGACATAAAAACGTATAATTTGAAATCTAAGTAATTGAAAAGAGGAAAGAAAGCTTGGGTTTCCTCCCAAGAAGCACTTGTTTAACATCATTAGCTTGATTGTACTATAATTTTAGCTCGACTCTCCAAGAGAAGCTTCGTCCACTTCTCCTTCTTTTTCTCCATAGTATTGCTTCAATCTTTAACCATTGGCTCTAAAAATGGATCCATCTTTGCTTATTAGCTCTACTGCACCGAAGGAAAATACTTTGAAAATAACAAAGGGTCCCTACTGTCGTGATTTAAGTTTTCCTGGAAACAGCTTAGGCGAGAATTAAATAGAAGCACTTGTTGTGATGAGGTGAGTTCTCTCTTCAAAATCATCTTATCATACCACTTCTTAGTTCGTTCCTTATAGATTTTTGCATCCTTATAGACTTCATTGCGAAATTCCTTCAGTTCATCAAGTTGTAATAGACGTTTTGGGCCTACTACTTTCGTATCGAAGTTAAGTTCTTCACAGTCCAATAAGCCCGATACTCCAATTCTATTAGCAGATGAAATGATTTTCCAATTACCAGTTGACAATGTGACATTCCAAATGGTGTTTTAAGTATTGTACGATATTCTCATAGTGCATCATCAAGTTTATGAGCCCAGTCCTTAATATTTTGATTCTCTCAAGAATGTCTCTAGGCTTTCAACACTCTCAAGAATAAACTCATCAAGACACCTATTATTGTAGCCTCGGATTGGGATTTTCCCTTTGAGCTTTTGTGTGATGCAAGCTACTATGTCATTGGAGTGTTATTGGGGCAAATGAGTGACAAAATCTTGCATGACATCAACTATGATAGCCGAACTCTAATTGATGCTCAATTGATATGCCATTACTGAGAAAGAGATGCTAGCAATGGTATTTGCTTTTGATAATTTTCGATCCTAGGTGAATGTTTATACTGACCATTCGGCCTTCAAATATTTGTTAGCAAAGAAAGATGCAAAGTCGAGATTGATTGGATGGGTTCTCATTTTACAAGAATTTGACTTGGAGATTCGTGATAAGAAGGGGCTGGAAATCTTGTTTCCAATCATTTATCTAGACTCGAGCAAATCGAGGAGGTAAAACATGAAGAGATAAATGAGGTATTTCTAGATGAACAAAATTTTCAAGTCATACAGCTTCTACAAGCTTCTAATGTGCCATTATATGCAGACTACGTAAATTTTCTTACAAGTGGTGTCACTCCACCTTATCGCACCTATCAACAAAGGAAGTAATTCTTTTATGATCCTAGCCATGTGGTGAATGTTCAATTTTTAGATGTCCAAAGTGATATGAAGTATGAGGAAGCACCTATATTGGTGCTAGAAAGAAAGGTCCATGTTCTGGTAAAATCAAGAAGTTCCATTAGTCAAAATCTAGTGGAGTATATACGGTGAGGATGATATTACTTGAGAAAGAAAATAAGATGTTTTAGCTAAGTATCCAAATATCATTAAGAAGTTAAATTTTCAGGAAAAATTTATTTTAAGTGGGGAGGATTGTATTGACGGGGAATTTTTTCACGTTTTACAACAAAACTTTACTTTAAAATATTATTTAGCTTGTCACGTCACTAAAACACTTCCTAATGTCTCAAGTCAATTATTTGGTCATGATAAGATATTGTGTGCGCTTGGCTAGCCATTATTTTATATCATGTATGATACAATCATTTTAGCCAAATCACTATCTTGACGACCCATTTTGTTATATGGTTCTTATATAAGTTTTAAAATCACTATTTTAAAGCATTGAAATACTACTTTAAATGATTGTTTTCGAGTTTTTCTTTTAAAAATTATCGTGCACTTTATTTGAGTAAAATATTTAAATATTTTAAAAATAGACAAGTAAATCAATATAGGCATTATTTTGTACCTCACATTAAATAATGTTTGTCAAGCTCAAGATATATACTTTTTTTTTAGTGAGGTCGACCTAAGTTATTCAAATTAAAGAAATATAAAGACTTATTTATTATTTTATCACAAATGTATGATTATAATTTTAAAAAATGGGAAGAAAGAAAAAGTTTGTTTACCTTTCATTCACATATTTGGATTTATAATTCAAAATTTGCAAATAATAACCGTTTGATATTTTCGCACTTTCCCTACTTTCTCCATCAATCCGGATATATAGCCCACGATTGGGAACCTAACAATTGCACAATGGCAATAAAAAATAGGCAAGTGTCCAATCTTTAAATGTTTAAAAGTTAACTTTTTTTCATTCTCGAAGGGCAACATAACAATGCCCACTGCGGGCAACGGATCAGAACAACTTTCTCCACTACTCTCATTCATTCATATCGACATGAGAGTTCAACTACATTGTGTTTCCAGAATTCATGTTATATTTGAAAGAAGTTAACCTCCTTGCTTCTCTCATGTATACGTTGAGCTCCTTTTCTCCTCGGTCTATAGAGAAAAAAATGTAGCACTGGTGCCCCTTTATTTTGAATTCATTAATTCAGAATGAATTAAATCTCCTAAAGTAGGATTTAAACCTACGACCAATCATTTAACAGCCGATCACCCTACCACTGAGCTACCGAAGAACAACGGGAGATTATACTCACACACGTTGAACTTACAATTTAATATATATAATTTCTTTATATATTACACACTTATATTTCATTCAAAAAAACATTTCTTCACAAAAGTCAGAGGCATAAACCATTTTTCTTTTATTCTTCATTTTGGATTTGGGCAAATAATTCCACAAGCATTCAACTCAACGATTTCTTCAAAAATCTTAAGGTAGCATCCTCTTACATGAGCATGTGGTTATGCTATTGAGTTTAATTATATACTAGCATGAATTTTGTATGCTAGTTACCTATGTTTTTTTTTTTTTTTTTTAATGAAATTTAACTTAGCTTGTGTTTGGTAAATGTGTTATAACACATAACATTAAAATTCTCAATACCACTTTTTAATGATACACAATTTTCGAAATCACTTTTTAATCACAAACTCTACCTATAAAACAGGAAAAAAAAAATAAGGCAGCCCACAGCCACCGAATAGAGGCTTAATAGATGTTAAATCAATTATTAGCATACTATGACTAATGACTATGTTTATGTTGAGAATATGTTTGATAATTGAAGGTAATCACCTATTATGCTTTTTGAATGAAGGTAATCACTATAATGTTTTAATTTATCTTATTTTAATTAGATCAAAATAATAACACGCGTAGTCCAACATTGTGGTTGGGAACCTAATGAGTAACACACAAAGTGAGATGTGGAATAATGAAATTAAAAATTAATTAATTGACAAGTGTTTGATATTTGTAGAATTAATTAATTGAGTTGTTTATTAATATGTTTGTTTGATTAATCAGATTAATTAAGCCTCTATTTGGTAAAAAAATTTATAAATAAGTTTTTAAACAACACGTTTTTCCAAACTTTTTAACCATACAGATTTTCCCAAACAACTTCTTAACAGCATATTTCATCTCTAAAATATCACATTATTTATTTATAAACATTTTTTTTTTATCAAATAGAGGCTAAACCATTGAGCTGACTTATGTTTAATGGATGGGTATTGGGTCAAGTCTACTTGGACATCTATTAGTAACCTGTTAGGATTAGAGAAATAACACATTCATATTCTTCGTATCATAAGATAGAGAAATCACGTTCTCTCGTTCTTGTTCTCTAGTACAAATTATCATTGAAAGTTGGACAATTGGACTAATGTAGTGTGGAGAAAATAGTTGTAAGTCAAGATTCTCAAAGGAGTTTGAAAGAATTATCAAAGGTAATATTTTTATCACGATTTATATCTAAACACAATAAATAAGATCCTCATTTGGCTTTTGAAATTATTTTAAATTTCATTATGCATGTATAAATAAATTCCCAACAATAGGAATTTACAAGAAGCGGAAAAACAACTAAATGTATTAAATAACAACAATGACTAAGGCCTTGTTTGAACTACATTTTCTACAATTAATTTTTCTCAAACTCAACATTCTCCAATAAAATAATTTTGTAATTAAACCTAAGATTCTTCCAAACTTTTAATCATGCATTCTCAAAAAAATATTTCTCAGAATTTATTCTCAAATATTTGTACGTAATAGGGGCCAAGTGTATGGCTCTCGGTGGGCCTGTTGGACAAGACCCACTGCTAACAAGTCATTTGGGCTACAATGGTCGGGATTGGGGCAGTTATCCTGAATAATAATGGGCTCCTCAACTCATCTTCTCTTTGGGTCTAGGACAGTAATGCCCAAACTAGAATTCTGCTCCCCAACGTGTTCCTCAAATTGTTCCAAAGCATCAACAGATTTCGCCTCAATCTGTTTATTATTTGACTGAATCAGTTGGGAAGGAGTTCGGGCATCAAACTTGTTGACAGCTTTATGTTCTCTTGTATCACCATTAGTATTGTCTGCTACCAATAGAGGGAATTCATTATCAATTACCGTTTTCTCATTCATTTCAAATTTAGTATCGTTGTTGGTCGAAGGATCATTCCATAGCCACTTTGTGCCAATGTTCATCTGATTATTCCGTCAAGGTTGGATTCGAAGCTCTGGTCCATACAAGCGTTCGACATGACCGTCCGAAGATTCATAGAGTTTGTCACAAAATCTATCAGAATAGCCAAGTTTCCCACAAATATAAAAAAAGGTGGGAATGCGTTCATATGCAAATTTTAGCAAAACCCATTCACCGCCTATTTTCTTGATTTTCATTTGACGTTTCAAAGGGGCACAACATTAAGAAGTACACGGATCCTCATATAACTCTTGTATCCGCCAGTAAAAATTTTAGGATCAGAATCCAACTAAGTTCCTAAAAAATTACCAATATGTTTGGCAATACGTAGGAATGTCAAACGAGTCGAGCCGGGCCGGCTAGGCCCATGAACCTTGAGATTGGTCTGCCCAATGAGCCGGACCAGTCAAGGCTCATGTGGGAGACGAGCCGACCCGGGCCGGCCCGTCTCCCACACGGTCGGCCAGTCTCCCACACGGTCGGCCCAAGTTCGGCTCGTGGGCTCGTGAGCTCACAAGCCGAATGGGCAGGCCCATGAAAGTCATTTTTTTTAAAAAAAAAAATATTTAAAACTTTCCTAATACTAAAAGTTAAAACAAATCCCATGAGCTTGAACGGGCTTCTCACGAGTCTCGCGAGTTTCTCACGAGTCTCACGAACTTCTCACGAGCTTCTCACGAGCTTGAACAAGCCGGCCTGTGAGCTGGCCCATTATGACTCGTTAGAACAGGCTGGACGAGCCGATATAGGCCGACCCGCGAGCCGGCCCATTTCGCTGTTTGTTGGATTAGTCCACGAGCCGGTCCACGAACTTCACGAGTCGAACTTGAATTGTCCAACACCCAAATTTTCTGTTCGGTCCAAGCCCAAGTCCCTTTTTTCACGAGCCGAGCTGAACTTTTGACTAACCGAACTGAGCCGAACTAGCGAACTCCTGATCTGTCCAGCCCGTTTGCTACCCCTAGCAATACATTCTGAGAAAAACCCGTTGGTACCTCGTAACATGAGCCCGAATGCTGGTATGGTTTAGTTCGACAAACAGTGGATTTTCTTTTTCCTCCAGCCGCTTAAGGATGAGTTAGATGCTGATCAAAAGTCTGTAGTCCATTCTCCAAAACCCTGTTCATGTCAATAACGTGGAAGAATTGAAAGAGAGAAATAGAGATATTCAGTTCTTTAATGCTAACACCAAGTTTTGGACGCCATAACGCTGCTATAATGTTCATCATTGCAGTGGGATTACTTGTTTTATCAGTGTAGAACCGTCTGACCAAACAACATTTGAGTTCCTCTTTGATTGGTTCAACTTTGTCTTCTCCGATATCTAAGTTGGATTCCTCTTCATAAATAGTCAATTTAGTATAGGCATCTTCAAGCACCATACATAAAGAAGTGGATGAAAATTCGGCTAAAACACGGTGACCAGAACACCAAATACTTTCACGCTGCACCATCGGCCCGTCGAAAAAGAAAAGGATTTCAAAAATTGAAAGATAATTCTGGGACTTGGATTTCTGATACAGAGGGTATTCACAATATCATTCATGAGTATTTCCAGTCCTTATTCTCTTCGTCATTGTCCGAAGCCTAATTTTCCCATAGTTTAATTGACTACATTGATATTCAACTATCAGACTCCCAAAATGAATTTCTTCTTTCTCTATTCTTAGTTCTTGATGTCCGAAATGCTTTTTTTTACATGCACCCATAAAAAGCACCAGGTCTAGATGGCATGAATCCCGCATTTTTTCAACAATATTGGGATATTATCGGAGACGGTGTTGTAAAGGCATGCTTGGATTTCATTAGCTCTTATAGTTTTCCTAAAGGTCTTAACGACACCTTGTTCGCATCCCTAAGAAGCATTCTATTGAATCTATGGCTGACTTAAGACCCATCTCTCTTTGCAATGTGCTATACAAAGTTGTGGCTAAGATGATAGCCAATAGACTGAAATTAATCCTACCCGAGATTATATCTAATTCGCAATGTGCCTTTGTTCCAAGGAGATCTATCACCAATAATGTTACGATAGCATTCGAAAATGATGCATTATATGAAGAGAGAAAACCAAGGGAAGGAAGGAATTGCAACAGTAAAAATAGATGGGCTTTAATGCAAGATGGATCAATCTGATCATATTGTGTATCTCCTCGATTTGCTATAATGTTGTGCATGGAGGACAAAATATTGGCCTTATTACCCTCAAAGGGGACTAAGGCAAGGGTGTCCCTTATCCCCATATCTTTTTATTCTCTGCTCGAAAAGTTTATCTTCGGCATTGTGACATTGTGAAGCTTCAAGAGATATCCATGGTTGTAAGATTGCTCGAAATACTCCAGTTATTTCCCACTTGTTCTTTACCGATGATGGTCTTCTTCTTTTTTAAAGAAAATAGTAGAGAAAGTGACTCTATTCGAGATCTTTTCAAGAGGTATGAGGAAGAATCCGGCCAAGCTATTAATTTTCAAAAATCTTCTCTCAGTTTTAGCTCTAACATTGGCAATATTAGAACAAAGGAAATTAGCGATCTCTTCAGCATTAGCATCTCAAATGGGCATGGTAAGTATCTCGATTTACCCTCTCTTGTAGGCCGTAACAAGAGAGAAATATTTGCTTTATATTAAACAAAAAGTGTGAAATCGACTACAAGGTTGGAAGGAGAAATTTCTCTCTAGAGCCAGAAAAAAGATTCTCTTAAAAACGATGGCTCAAACTGTTCCCAATTATGCTATGTCAATCTTCCTTCTTTCGATGAATTTATGTACCAACATCGAACGGAAGATGAATAAATTTTGGTGGAATTCGGGTTTTAGTGATCAGGGAGGGATAAATTTGAAAAGCTGGGATTCTTTATGAATACCCAAATGCGAAGGAGGGCTTGGGTTTAGGAAATTAAGGGATTTCAACATGCCTCTCTTGGGAAAACAAAGCTGGAAACTCATTAAAGATATGAATGCGCTTGTCTCGCGAATTTATAAAATCCCGTTATTTCCCTAATTCTAATTTTATTGAAGCCAAGATTGGTTCCAATCCTAGTTTTATTTGGAGAAGTATTATTGCTACTAAACCTTTTTCTCAAAGAAGGTTGTCATTATCGAGCAGGGAGGGTTAATACTATTAAAGTTTGGAAAGATGTCTGGCTTCTGAATGATGCTAATGGTTATTCACTCCCACTCTCGATGTAGACTCTATTACTATTGACCAATTAATGATCAAAGGTAACTCTTATTGGGATAATGACATTCTACTTGACCTCTTTAATGATAGAGATAGAAATCTTATTCAACAAATTCCCCTTAGTAGCCATTTTCCAGAGGATATCATCTTTTGGCAATATGAAGACTCTGGTCATTACTCGGTTAAAAGTTGCTATAAGGTTATCCGAAGTTTCAACACTACATCTCCCCGAGTGAACCAATTTTCTCCTTGGGCTATTCTATGGAAACTAAAGATCCCACCAAGAGTGAGAAATTTCTTCTGACGTGCAGCCTCTTCCATCCTACCTACAGCAGACCTCTTACGTAGCCACCGAGTTGTAGTACATGAGTAGTGCCCAGTATGTATGAACTCTCCAAAAAACATATTTCACTGCTTGGTGTATTTCCTTTTTGCACAATAGCTTTGGCAGAAGTCTTGTGTAAGCCTCTCATATTCGAATTCATCTACTTTTCAAGATTGGTTCCAATCAAACCTACAACTTTGTGTAAAGATGACCGATATACCTTTTCTATGAACCTTTGGGCTATTTGGTACAATCGTAATGAGGTTTTTTGGAATGCAAAATCCCTCACTGTAGGTAGAGCTATTCATATTGCTTCCAACCTTCTTCGCCAATGGACAAAAGCACAGAATTCTAACCTTTTTCCCACCACAAATACTTCAGTAAGAAATAATGATGTCTTATCTTGGCAAAAACCAGTCCCTGGTCTTCTAAAATTGAATGTGGATATGGTTTACTTTGAAGGACAAAATAAGATTGAAATCGGCATGATTGTGAGAAATGAATCTGGAAAGTTCCTTGTAGCTAGAGCAGTCCCTATAACTGGTAATTTTGATCCACATATTGGAAAAATTATTGGAGTTCGTGCGGCTCTTCAATGGATTAAAGAAAACTTTCATGGAAACTTTATTGTGGAAATGAATGCTTTAATAGTCTCCAAGCTTTGCAAAAAATGGACACATATTTCTCTTATGTTGGATTACATATTGAAAATTGTCTGTCCTTGGTTAATGAAATTGGTGGTATTACCTTTATGTGGGTGCGGAGGAATGCGAATCAAGTCGCTCATACTATTGCTAGGGCAGTTAGTTCTATGTCTTCTTCCATTGAGTGGTTCCATTTTGCCCACATTTTATAACCAATGTACGTGCTTATGATGAATATTGAATGAATGTGTGTGTGTGTTCAAATAGTTACATTAATCTCAAGCCCATCTAAATATCCAAAATTGAATGATGTAGAAACACAAAAGGCACAATATAAAATTGTATAATGTGCTCTACACAAGAGCTTAAATAATGAGGATGGACCTATCTTGCACATTAATTGTTCTAATGTAACTTTAAAACAGTGTAGGACAACTTGAACTCGCCGTTACCCTAAGATTCACTTGAGGTAAAAAGTCGTTCTCTACTTCTCTTCCTAAAACCACAACTTAAGATTGGTTCATTTACAATAATGCTACTTGAACAACCCAACTTGAACAAATTAGTGGATAACTACAAGATATCACGAGATATTCACTTGTAGGCTCGCGAGAAATTGAAATCCAAAAAAATCAATCCAGATTGGATGTCATTACTGTTCCTTTTGCATCTACATGAAAAAAACCATTTCAATCAAGAAAATTCACACTCATTCTAAAACCAGATCGTGTTCCACCAGTCAACATTTCAGACTCTACGGAATCAAGTTTCGGCATTTCAATACCCAATTCTAAACCCAATTTCAAGATGTTTTTTGGGTATTTTGCGAAATCATGTTTCCATATTCTCCTCCCCGATTTTGAACGATTCTTTTGGCATTTTTCTATAGCTGGTAAATCTCTTTTTTTTTTTTTTTTTTTGTAGATTTGTAATCTTTCCTGAATTCTTTACGATGGAGATGGTTCAGATAATGTAGATCTGAACTTTTTTGGATCAGAAAATAGTATAACAACATTGTGGTTTGCAAGAAACTATGCATCTCTGATGGATAAATGATGATGCCGAGATGTAAGCAACCTACAACAACGGTGACCCAACTCCAAAAATAGAAGCATATTATGAAATCTAAACCCTACCTAGAGGCTGATTTCGCAAAACCCACAACAACAGTGATATCACCTAAAACTGAGACATATCTTGAATAACAAACCTACATTCACTTGACAAATGAATAATTTTTCCGATTTTCAAAATTACCTTAACGAATGTTTGAGGAAATCGTTCCCAGATGGCGATTTGTAGTATTTCCACCACAGTTTATAGATCGGATCACCAAGATTTTTAGATCTGATTTTCAGCGAAGCGGAACTGAGTGATATTGAAGTCTCTACTGAAATGAGTGTGATTGAGGAGGAAATGAAGTCATCGGGCATTTTTGAAATATTTGATCTAGTTTAGGGTATTTTAGTAATTGGGTAGGAGTTGTCACCGGTTTGTTCAAGTTCGGTTGTTCAAGTAGCATTATTGTTTCATGGAAATGATCTAAAACCCACAAGTGGGTTTGTTATCAAACCCACTTGTGGGCCATAACCTCCAACTCCCTCCTCCTATGGGTGGGTGGGCAGTGGGCCCACACACTCATATCCAACACTCACTCGACACTTGTCGAGTGGGTGCCATATCTAGTGCCCATATGGGCACTAGATCACCACTGTATTGTTTCATTTAAAAATGAAATATAGGGCCATGCGAGCATTACTCTCATATCATTTATGAGTTCAACTGCTTTTAGCATAACATATATCATATCATATCATATCAAAAGGCTTGGAGCATAGCAACAAAACCACATAATAATTTCAACAATAGTGATATGATGCCCACGGTTAGCACAACTTATAGTACCCACTACCATATAAATGTTATCAAATGTTCGAATAATGGGAGAATATTTAAAACATTTATGACAATGATTGATTCTTTTAGTGAATTTCACCTATGTGCAAGTATCTAAAGCAAAATATTTATATCTATACTTACTATATATAAATGGATAATAGCTGATTAGTGTGAATGCAAAGTGGATTAACGTGAATGCAAAATCTAGATAGATGTGAATGCATTTATTGCCTTTTATATATATAAGTACTAATATTATTTTATCCTAAATACTAAACAATGGTCAATATTTTTTTAATAATTTTTAATTTTAATAATTGTGCAAAAATTATATGATATAATAGTAATTTCTTGATATTCAATATTGTTCAATTATCATATATTTGATGAGTTAAGATTAAACACATATTTATAATTTACTAGTAATCGCACCTGCGCGATGCACGGAATAAATAATATTTATTGAAAAAGTTGTAAAAATACAATGCCCGATAAAAATAATACAATAAAATAATAATAATAATAATAATAATAATAACTTGTATACACAAATTGTGAATAATTTGTAATTTCATTTCTCCATATAAGATTTCTTGCTTTGATGCATAAATTGTATATTCAATATACAATCAAAATACCAAAAAAAAAAAAAATTATGAATTTCATTTTTTTAACAATTAATTGTTCATTATCTAGTTTCCTTACTTTATTTATTCATATAGAATTGATTATTCAAAAATAATTTTTTTTTTTAATGTTCATTAACAACCACATATTATTTTAAAACTAATTTTTCATAATTGCACATATTACTTTTTAACCACACATTCTAAAAAAAGAAAATCAATTTTTAACCACTCAATTGATTGATTTGACAATTATTTTATTTTTTATACTACCTTCTTTCACTTTCAATCACACATTTAAAATCATATATATAGTTTATATCAAACTTACTCATATTCAATGGTTTCAAATACAATATGACATTTTATTTTTCACAAAGTATTGAAAATGGCCATGTTACCCACACACACGCAAAACTATTTTTTGTGCATGTTAAATAAATGTATGGACTATATTTTATTTTTAAATAGAATAAGTTTGATAAAACCTTACATTTTTATTTTCTATAGAATTCAATGAATTAATTATTAAAGTCTGTAGTATATATTTTACAAATTGGTTTTATTATAAATTTATAAAAATTAAAAAATAGATAAATGAACAAAATGAGTAAATTTATAAAATTAATTTCAAAATTACCAAAGAGTTTATCGAAACCTGAAATTGTAGAAATTAAAATGATTTAATTGAATTTACTTAGAAAGATCGGATATCATTATTTCTTTTAATTTGATAAGAAAAAAGATTTGAAATTAATCATTTATGTCAAATTGAAGTTAGGTAAAAAATGATAAATATCATTTTATGACTTAGATGAGATAAATTAAAAAGATTGAATTTGAATATTGAAAAAAGTAAAAAGTATAAGTAAAACTTTTACCTTTTATTATTTGAGGAAATTTTAAGAACGATATATTTAGAGTTTGCTCTCATTTGTTAACTTGTATTGAACTTCTCGTTATGATCATGAATTTGACACCTATATTGCATATTTTTTTGACTTCAAAATATTACAATAATTGTCAAAAGAATTAAAAATAATATACAATTTGATCTTTTTATAGATTTTTTATTTTTTACAATCAATAGGTCATTTATTACATGTCACCTATAATTAATTTTGCATTAATTGAAGTTTCCTAATTCAATTATTAAAATAATTAATAAAATTACAAAGTTTCCTAAAATAGCAGGGAAAAATGGCGGGAAACTATGTGTGGGTTTTTTTGACGGCTATACTATTATTATATATATTAAGATTGTGATTTTTGAACGAAAATTGAGAAAAATTAAATATGTTAGGCAAATCCAGAAATTATAATAAAAATATATTTATATCTTGAATAAGCATCAATATTTGTGCTCATAATATTACATCAAACATGATATACAATTAAAAAACTACAGAATTTGCATTTATCATTCAATGAAGTATTCGATAATTTGGATTATTTATGTTGTTTTTAAATTTTAATAATTGTTGTAATAAAAAATTATTTTTGTATCTTTTGTATTTGTGTTGATTATGTATAATCATTAAATTTTATGAATGCTTATCAATATTGTGGATAGCAATTTTAATTCATCGCATTGGTGAAAATCTATAATATATATAAAAGTAGGATAATTTGACAGAATTTAATTCTTAAATTCTTTATATTTTAATATTATAGTAAATAATTAATATGATGTTATTGTTATTTGTATATTTTGATTGTGATTATTATTATTTTTATTATTAACATTAATATTGAATGAGCTTAATCAATATTTTTAGTTATCAGTATTAAAATTATTATTTAATTATTGATTTTTTTATTTATTTGTTCTTCTAAATATTATAAATCATATGTGTATCCATCAATAATTAAATTTTGTTTTAATTATTAATGGTCTAATAATTTGTTATCTTTACTATTACAAATCATATTTTCTAAATATATATTTTATATATTATTATTATTAAATATTTTAATAAATTAAGCCTCTGTTCAGCAACTATTTCGAGGTAAAATGTGTGGTTGAAAAATAGTTTTGAAAAAATATGTGGTCAAAAAGTGGGTTGAAAAAATGTGTTGTTTATAAATAATTTATAGAAAAAGTTATTGAATGAAGGTTGATATTGAAGAGTCAATACTTTGATTTTTTTTTAGTTAATAATATTAATAGAATGATTAATATTTTTTAATCATTCTTAATTTTAATAAATTTTTTAATATTATAGGGTATAATTTTCAGTATAATTTCGTAATCCCTGACTTTACTCGGTTGTCGTATCATGATAATCACGAGATTTTCAAAATTATTATTTTGACTACTTATTTTTGTAAATAAAGTTTTATTGATTAAATTCAAATATTTTGATTATTTTTTTTTAATTATTGTGATTAATGTTTTTTAATGAAAATTAAAAAGTACATTAAATACAAGAAGCAAATGTAGAAGTTGCGAGAAATATGCTAATACCTTTCATATGCATCAATATTCGTGCACATAATATTATATCAAATATGATATACCATTAAATGTGCCTCGATCCCACATTCTCATGGAAATCAAGAGGCGCGAGGACTTGCGTTAGCCCAAGCCTATCAAGGGGAAGATCGATGAAAAGAATCGACATAAGTATTGTGACTTTCACAAGAGCCCGGGTCATACCACAGATGAGTGCAGAACATTAAAACATGAGGTAGAAGCCCTCATAAAAAGAGGCTTCCTGGGGCACTACATAAAGAAAGAAGATAAAGAGCATGGAAAAGGGGAAGAGAAAAATAGATCTGCAGGCACCATAAACTTTATCGTTGGAGGAATAACTTCTGGAGGTGATTCAAATAACACAAGGAAGAATTATGCCAGGGCATTAGGTGATCGGGAGCAAAGGTCAGGAGAGCACAACTATGAAATTTCAAACAGCATCAGCTTCAGTAACGCTTATATGGAAGGAATTTCATATCCCCATGACAATGCTGTTGTCATCAGTACCACAATCTCAAATTTTGATGTAAGAAGGGTGCTAGTTGACAATGGAAGTGCAGCCAATATCCTTTCCTTGGAAGCCTTCAACAAAATGCAACTCCCCAGAGATCAGCTTCGACAGGTCATTACTCCACTAAATAGCTTTGGTGGAGGAACAGTGAAACCCGAAGGCCTAATTGACCTTCTTACTTCACTTGGATTAGAGGAAAAGTGGGTGACAAAGATGACTCCGTTCCAGGTTGTCAAGACCCCTTATGGCCTACAATGCTATCTTGGGAGACCATTCCTAAACAGCTTGAAGGTAATAGTATCGACATATCACCTGGCAATCAAGTTCCCGACTTCCGCAGGCATAGCAATAGTACAGGGGAATCAATCAGTGGCTAGAAGCTGTTATATCAGCTGTATTGGGAAGAATAAAACAGATTTGATGTCAATTGAACTTTCTGTAGAAGAACGCATGTCACCAGTAGAAGAGCTAGAAGAGGTTCATGTTTCAGAAGGGAAGAGTTTCACGATCGAAAAAGAACTCCCCAAATTGATGAAGGAAGAGCTATCACAATGTTTAAGGAGAAATATTGACATATTCGCATGGAGCGTTGAAGATATGCCCGGGATTGACCCTGCACTCGTTGAGCACAGGTTTAATGTCATGCCCGACAAAAAGCCCGTAAAACAGCGAAGAAGACAGTTTGCCACAGAAAGGAGACAGATAATAAAAGAAGAAGTGGATAAACTCTTGAAAGCAAGATTCATCAAGGAAGTTAAGTATTCGGAGTGGCTAGCTAATGTGGTCTTGGTGAAGAAGCCGAATGGCAAGTGGCAAGTTTGTATAGATTTCACAGATTTGAACAAAGCATGTCCAAAAGACAGGTATCCTCTTCCCCGGATCGACAGATTAGTAGATTCCACATCAGGTTCTGAACTTTACAGCTTCCTCGATGCATTCTTAGGATATCATCAGATTCGGATGGCACAAGAAGACCAGGAAAAAACTTCCTTTATGGCAGATGAAGGAATATATTGCTATAAGGTCTGCCCTTTAGATTGAAGAATGCCGGAGCTACTTATTAGAGATTGGTAAACATGGTCTTCTCCAAGTACATCGGACTAAACATTGAAGTCTATGTTGATGACATGGTTGTAAAGAGCTCGAGAAAGAAAGACTACATTGCTGACCTAGAAGACATAGTCTGTACACTCAGAGAACACCGAATGAAATTGAATCTCGCTAAATGAGCCTTCGGAGTAAGCTCGGGAAAATTTTTGGGATTAATGATCACCCAGAGAGGCATCGAAGTTAATTCGGATAAAATTATAGCCCTTACATCAATGGAACCTCCCAGGAATATCAGGGAAGTACAAAAACTTACAGGGAGAGTGGCTGCATTAGGCCATTTTATGTCAAGGGCAGCAGATAAGTGTTTCCCCTACTTCAAGACTCTCAGGGGAAACAAAGACTTCAGATGGGATGAAGAGTGCGAGATCTCCTTCAGGAAGTTGAAGGAATATTTGGGTACTCCTCCAATTCTGGTAAAACCGCATCCAGGAGACAATCTGTTCATATATCTAGCAGTTTCAGATCATGTTGTGAGCGCTGTTTTGGTTAAAGAGGAAGGGAAGACCCAAAAACCGGTATATTACGTCAGCAAGATGATGTTGGATGCAGAAACCCAATATACACTAGTAGAACAACTTGCACTTGCCTTGGTTACAGCTACCAGAAAGTTAAGACCTTACTTTCAAGCCCATGCTATAATTGTCCTCACAAATCAGCCCTTAAAACAGATCTTACAGAAACCGGATGTCTCTGGTCGTCTACTCAAATGGTCAATCGAGTTAGGGGAATATGACATCGAGTTCAAACCTTGACCTTCTATCAAAGCACACGTCTTGGCTGACTTTGTAGCTGAACTCACCTCAAGACCTCGGGGGTGAACAGGTCATGACAGGGAAGATGCTACATGGACTTTGCAAGTAGATGGAGCATCGAATGCCGCAGGCTCGGGGGCCAAAATCATACTAAAGAAAGATGATGGCACAATGGAAATTCAGTGTGCAATAAAGTTCGATTTCCCAGCAACTAATAATGATGCAGAATATGAAGCTGTTATCGCTGGACGTCAAGCAGCTCAACATCTAGGGGTCGAGCATGTCAAAGTCTTAAGTGATTCGCAGTTGGTGGTAGAGCAGGTGAATGGCACTTTTGAAACAAAAGATGAAAAAATGTCGTCTTACAGAATGATGGTTTTGGAGTTGGAGAGGAAGTTCAAGTCTTGCCGCATAGACAAAATCCCAAGGTCCACCAATCAAAAAGCAGATGCTTTGTCAAGGCTAACCTTCTCCAATCTTGATCATTTAGAACGAACCGTATTCTTGCGAACTCTTCACGAGCCCAGTATTACACATCAGGCCGATATCATGGATATTTCAGATCATGAGCCCAATTGGATGGATCCGATCATTGAGTATTTGACATCAGGAAAGTTGCCCGAAGACAAAGCAGAGGCAAGAAGAGTCAAAGCAAGGGCCCCGAGGTATACCTTGTTACAGAATACTTTGTTTCGTTGAAGTTTTACACTTCCTTACCTGCGATGCCTGACTCCGAAAGAAGCAGCCCTTGCTATGGCCGAGGTTCATGAAGGAACTTGTGGAGGACACCAGGGAGCAAGAGCTCTGGTTATGAAGTTAATGTGATACGGATACTATTGGACAACCATGAGGAAGGACACACTCAGCTACGTGCAAACTTGCGATAAATGCCAAAGGTTTGCAGCCCGATTACATCTACCTACTGAAGAACTATCTTTAATTATGTGTCCATACCCCTTCTCTCAATGGGGAATTGAAAGTCTTGGGCCATTCCCCATAGCTCGTGGTCAGGTCAAGTTCTTAGCAGTTGCTGTGGAATACTTCACAAAATGGGTAGAAGCAGAACCCCTTGCCATAATCACAGAGCAAAAGTTGGAGACATTTGTATGGAAGTCAATTATTTTCCGTTTTGGTCTTCCCAAGACATTAATTACTGATAACGGACGTCAGTTCGAGTGCCAAGCCTTCAGAAAGTTCTATAAGAACCTGAGAATAGAACACAAGTTAACTTCCATCTCGCACCCGAAAAGTAATGGATTAGCTGAAGTTACGAACAGGCTCATCTTACAAGACTTGAGGACTCACCTTGACAACGCCAAAGGAGATTGTCCAGATCTCCTCCCAGAAATACTTTGGACCAACCGAACAACATTCAAGACTGCAACAGGGGAGACCCCATTCATGCTTGCCTTTGGGATGGAAGCTGCTATCCCGATGGAAGTAACAATTCCGAGCTTCCGTACGATCGCTACGGGATCACTCGACCATATTGAAGGACGGAGAGAAAGTCTGGATCTTCTAGAAGAAGTTAGGGAAAACGCATCATTGAGAATAGCATCTTATCAACAGGCCATGACCAAGAAGTTCAATATCCGAGTGAAGAAGAGAGAATTCAGAATGGGAGATCTTGTCCTTCGTCGAAGCGAGGCTGCCGGTCATCAACCGAAAAAACTTGGACCTATTTGGGAAGGTCTGTACGAAGTCATCCGAAGAGTAGGAAAGGGCTCATATAGCCTCCGCACAATGGATTCAAGACCTCTTCCTCGGCCATGGAATGTGGAAAATTTGAAGCCATACTACAAGTAGTCATGTTTCCTTCAAAGGTCAAAATCATCTAAAGAGTCGGGTCTGCGCACCCATTTTATCTTTTTATTTCCGGACTTGCACGTCCATCGATAATTTTCAAGGTCATGCCTCTTCGCCCATTGTTCTTTCTTTCAGCGTCAGGGACGGGTACTCTTTTTCCTTATCTAGATTTTGTCCCACAGTGTTTTTCCAGGGTAAGTTTTTAACGAGGCCCATTGTTCAGTCCCCTTTAATAAAAGTATTTCTTCTGAAGTATGAGCACCAGAGAACCAAATCTTGAAATAACTTACAAGGTCATCCACATGACTTTACAGGTTATTTCTCAACGAATAATTTACAATGTCTCATGACAAGACTTTACAAATTATTCTTCCACGAATAATTTACAAGGTCTCATGGCAAGACGTTACAAATTATTTCCCAACAAATAATTTACAATGTCTCATGGTAAGGATTTACAAATTATTCTTCTACGATTAATTTACAAGGTCTCATGACAAGGCGTTACAAATTATTTCCCAACAAATAATTTACAATGTCTTATGGTAAGACTTTACAAGTTATTCTTCCACGAATAATTTACAAGGTCTCATGGCAAGACATTACAAATTATTTTCCTACAAATGATTTACAATGCCTCATAGCAAGGCGTTACAAATTATTTTCTTACCTTCGCAAAATCAAAAGTTTAACATCTGCTTTGCGTAAACTAAGTGCAAAGTCGGCCAAGCTCGGTCTTGCGAATTAGTCCTCGTAGATTCAAGAGGTCGACATCACCCGACCTCTTCAAACATTTCTTGCAATTTCGCCAAATAAAGGGCTCGACCTAATCGTTGAGTTACTTGACATAAGGTCAAGCGTGACCGATCTTGTCATTCAATTATCATCAATCCTAAGTTTTGATTATAAAGTGAGGAGCTCGTCCGTGCCCGATCACATATAAAAAATGCCCTTATAGTTTGTGTACTCAAAACGGCTATCAGCTTGTAAAAAAGCACAAGTAAAAGGGTCGAACATAGAAAAGAGATAGACCTCGGGGCATACCCCGGGTTGAGTACATGTTTTCAAAACATAAAAAAGAGAAGGGGTTAGGTTTCAGGCTCGGGATCACTCCCATTCTCCGCGTCCTCGGCAGCTTCAAAGTCCTCTTCCTCCTCGAAAGGGGTAAGGTCCAGTTCATCAACGCCTACGGGGAATTCCGCCAGTGTGCTGGTATCAAGGTCGGGAGAATTCAGTAGGCACCAAGCTCGAGCCTGCTTAATGGCTTGAGAATATGACTCAAGTGCGTAATTTCCAAGGGAGATCTTATACTCACTCAATCCCTTGAAAGCTGCAGTGGAGAGAAACGCCCTGAGTGATGCTAAGCATCTGCAGGTCGAGATAAAGTGTTAGAAAAATTCTCCCTATAAAAGGGAATCCAAGAGCCCAGAACCACCAGACTCTTACCTGCAATGCCACGCTCATAAGATGCTCGACCCCTTGCTCTAGCCCCACCTCGTACTGATATTTTTTCACGAGGCTCGGGTATAAAGAATCATGCATTTTCCTCCTACAGTCAGCTAGAGTTGGGGTTCTCTGGCTCGACCTCGGAATCGGAATGCAGGGGAGCCTGACCTCTTGGAGGCCTCTCCACCCTTGACCTTTGAGAATCTTCTGGAGCCTGGGAGGTTTCGCCTGGCCCTGAAGGTACAGTTTTGGTTCTTTTTTGAGGTCACCTCCTGGTGACCCCGTCCACAACTCGTTTGGCCCAAGCCCCTTGGGCCTTGGCCATTGCTGCCTCTTTCAACGCTTCCGAATCAAATGCCATTCCTAAAATTCAGAGGGTACGGGGACAGTTAGATCACACAAAGATACATGTACATGAAAAAAGAAAAATAGATACATTAAAAAGTTTCTTTTATTTACGTAATTGAGGTGGTCGAACCCTACGGGCTGGAGGTCAAGACCGGCGTGGTCAAGAATGTCATCATTCACCAGGTCATTATCCTCTTCGACCAATAATCCAAAATCACATATCCTCACCACGTTGGCCATGAGCTCAGTTACTGCCTCGTCACTCAAGTTACCTATTCTATTGAAACTATCGACATCTGGCCTTTTGAAGGTCGGCCAAAAGAGATTTTCTCCCTCTCTTAGTTTAATAAAGAAGAAATTTTCCTTCCAATATTTGATCGAGGATGGGACCCAGGGAACCTTGTTGAGTGCATTTTACATGCATATTTCATATATTTTTAGTAATACTTTTTGAGCAATTTGGACAAATACCTACTTAATTGTGCATATTTTGTGGTTAAATAGGTTTAACAGTCAACTTCATGGAGAAAGCACAAGAAAGAAGCTAAATGGATGAATACTTGAAGAAATTGGGGAGAAAAGAGTCAAATCCATCAAAGAGCCGAAGTATGAGGACCAAGTTGATCTACATTGAAAGATGGAGGACCTAATTGCAAATCACCAAAAGACGATCAAGCTGCAAAATCATCACTCAGTTCAACCACGCGATCACGTGGTTATGAGTATGTCGCGCTCGCGAGTTCAGGCATAAACTCAACCCGAGAGTTTTTGCCTCAACCACGCGATCGCGAGTCATTCATCCACGCGATCGCGTGGCCAAAATTTTGAACCAAATTCTGGGCCAACCCGGTGCAACCCGATTCGGCCCAAATGCTGAAACACGCGGATCTTAGCGAATCTTAGGGTTTTTGAGTGGTTTTTGGCGAGTTTTGGAGATCATTCTTGACATTCTTCAACAAGAAAAACCCAAGGCTCTCTTTTTTCTCTATTTTTACCACATTTTCATCTTGTAATTTCTCTTGATTTTGTATAGTTTAGTTGATGAATATTGATTAAGGGGAGAAATACCAAAGTCATTGTGGAAGAATATTGATATTTTGAAGCTTGAATCATTGGTTGAGGGAAGTATTTATTGCTTAATCTTCATATTTCTCTATTTATTTTAATCCATTGTTGAAATAATGTATTTAATTCTTGGATTTGATTGTTATTTCATCATGGGCTAAACTATTTTGTGTTGGGATGTTGATGAAACTTGACCTAGCTTAGTTGATTTTAATGCTTGTATTAAGAATTTGAGCTTTTTATTATCTTGTCCATTTATTGTTGTATTTATTGACTAGCATTTATTGTGGCCACATTTATGCTTAGGTTTCATGGAATGTGCAATTATTGAGAAATTGTTGTGTATTCTAGATCAATACAATATTTGCTCTAGGTTCTTGTTTAGGATAGAGATATACCTAAAACCCTAGACGACCCATTGAGTTATTTTCACATAGGTTTAATGCAATTGGTGTGTTTTTAATCGACATAGAGATAAAGTAGGTTAATGCCACTAGTTAGGATTAATTTTACTCGAGAGAGGTAATTGGCTAAGCTTGGAAAATCGGGTCTAACATGATTAATGAATTGCATTTCTTTTTGCTTGTTGATAATTCAATAAGGTAATGGTCAAGTGGAATCAAGAATCCCAACACTCCTTTATCATCTATTCATCACCATTTTTCTAGTTATTTATTTAAAATTGCAACTTTAATTCTAGTACGAAACTTTCTCAAAACAAACTTTTATTGTGTGTGTTTATTGTTAAAATTAATTATACTAGAGTGTAGTTGAAATAGACAATCTTTGTGGGATCGATAAACCGGACTCAATTAGTCCACTATCACTTGTATGCAACTCGTGCACTTGCGGTGTGTTTGTAGCGAACAAACCTCAAACCCTTCCTGCACAAATATACAAAACTATTGCACCGGGGCAAGTACTTAAGCTCTAAAAGGCATTTACAGAGATTGACCGTTGGTTCTATCCCTAGACTCCTACATAAGACATAAAAATACACAAGTATTCTCCACCTGTTGGGAGAGAGCTGACCCGGTAATATGTTCGCGGTTAGCAAGAAATCAACAAAGAAATGGTGAAGAGGAAATCTTAGCCCGGCCATTAAGGCCTCGTGGTACACTACCATTTCCCCCTCCCGGCAATGGTAAGAGTATTCATCCTTATCTGGTACCCTAGCTGTATACCTCTCCTCTAGTCTATACCCCCACATGTCTACCCCGACCATATGTTCTTTCATTTTATTATAATAAGTGGGAAGTCCTAGGTCGGCCTGTCTCGGCTCCCTACCTACCCGGGGATTGTCATCAATTTCTTCCCCACTGTCGAACTCAAGTTCCCGAGGACTAGCCGGGGGTTCATAGAAACCTAGAGGCTCGACTTCTAATGGCTTGTCTAGGTTTTCCACCTCCCTAAGATCACCCACTAATACCCGCCTAGCCATAACTCTATAAATTAAACAATAAAATCAAAAGAAAGGTCGGGATAGGTCGAGCTTTCCTAAGTGCTAAGGAGTTATTGTTGGAGAAGATGTGATAACACGAGGAGTTCCTTGATCACTCTTTTTCGCAAAGTAAAAATAATGAGGCTATGGGGACCACATATATATAGGCAGAATATTGGTGGGAAAAGTTTCAAAACCCAAAATTTGCCTCCTGCCACGTGTCATCCTTCTAAAGCGAATCTTTTATGACAAAACATTAAATGCTATGAGTTGGCAAAGTACATGTAATGGGCTTCAAAGTCTCTTTTGAATGGAGGCCTCATTAATGGGCCTTATTCTTGGGCCTCAAGGCAATATACAATCCATAAGGAAACCTTTTACCAAAAGGAAACTGAATCCCTTTAAATTTAGAACTCTTCCTAAAAGGTAAAATTCTAGCAAAAGGACTCCTTCCTTAATTAAAAAGGGTTATGGGCTTTTCAGCCCTATAAATACAGGTTCTTTGATCACAAATTATTTATTATTATTCTTTACGTATTCCAGTTAAATATTCTCCCTCTCTACTTTTCTCCAGAATACTAATTCTCACACCGAAGGGGCGACGGGGAGAATCCTCATCGCCTTTTTTGCAGGTCATCCAAGGTGGATTCATTCTTCTTTTCCTGCAATCAAGTATCACCAGATCCTGCCACGTCAAGGTTAGGATTTTTTACAGCATCACCACCCAAGCATTTTTATTTAGCCCTTGTTTTACTCCCTTTAATTTCAACCTCTTTATTTCCCATACTCATTTTCAATCACACATTAATACAATAATAAAATATTCTAAACATTAAAAAAAAAAAGTCCTTATTTTTCAATCACACATTCTTGAAAAATTCATTATTCAAAAAATCACTTTCTCTTTAAAATAGACAATAAAAATAGCAGTGGCATCAAACCATAGGTCTATTTTCAGTCATTCTGATTGTGGCCATTCTACGACATTTCACAATTGTTTTAAAATTCTTGAACTTTCGTTTCTGAAAGAGATTGAAGATTTGTGTAAATTAAAAGAAAAAGTTCTTAAAATCCTAATCTTTAGATTATGGAAAGACAATGGAGATTTGTGTAAATTGAAGAACTTTAACCCCATTTTGAGTGAAAAATCTATGGAACCGGTGATGAGATGACTGCCTAGTCAGCTACCAATTAGACATAATTTTGGGCTTCAATTTTGATTTTAAAAAGAGGAAATTACACTCTCACAGAATTTTGAAGATCCAACTTCAAATACCAAATTTTAAACGTATTAGTTTAGAAATCAGGTCTTAATAATTGAGTTAAAAATATAAATATAACGACATATTATGGAAGGAGAATATTTTCAAATCAATAAAAATTCTTCCATAACCGACCCATTCTCCCACAATCTCAGATTCCAGCAAAGACATCGCCACCTACAGGAGAAGACATCATCGTCGCTGCTCCGCCTCTGTGATTTCACAATCTGACTTGCTGCGCCCAAAACAAGAACTCAAACAAATCACACAATTGTGCAACCGCTGCGATGTGCAAATTGCAACAATCACGTGACTGTGTGGTTATTGTGCGTGGTGGTCCTGGTGGTGATGCTAATGTTGGAGGTGGTGGATCTATGATGGTGGTGTCGGCTGCTGCATCTTCTTCGTGTCCGAAAGTGGTGATCCTGTTGAATCTGTATTCTTCGCGTATGAAAGTGGTGGCTCTGTGAATAAGGGATGACTATGGTTGCGGTTTGGTGGTGATTCGGTGGTTGTGTGGTGGCGATTGGGAGCAGATCTGTGTGTCATGATGGCGGTTCAGGTGCCGATTATGGTTGTGGGGTGGTGAGTCGTGGTGGCAGTTTGTGGTGGTTGTGTGTAGCTATGTGTGTGGTGATGGTGGTTTCGGTGTCGACATCGGTACCGGTGGTTGTGGTGTTGGGTTTCAGGGAGTGAGGGTGATTTAGGATAGTTTGTGACCAAATAATTTGATAATTGTGACCAAAAATAAGCTGTGACCAATTATTTACCGTGACCATAATTTGTGACTTATAAAATGTGTGTTTTGTAACTAAAAAATAGGTTGTGACCAATTAAATCAATAATTTTTTACCAAAAAATGAGTCATGATCAAACAATTTGATAAATTGTGACTCTGTAATAAACTGTGACCTATAAAATTTGTAATATGTGATAATGAAAATTATGATTTGTGAAAATTGTGACTTGAAAAATTTGTGATATGACTGAGAAAATTGTGACTTATAATTTGTTAAGTTGTGACAAAATAACCTGAGATATTTGACCGAGAAAAAATCATAACCTACAAAATTCTAGATTTGTGGTCTAGTAATATGTTGTGATCTAAGTTATTTGTCACCGTGAAATAAATTGTGACTTATAATTTTTTTGAATTGTGACCAAAAATAAGTCAGTGTGAAAATCGAGATTTGTGACTGAGAAATACTTTGTAACTTATAAAATTTATAAAGTGTGACTTGAGAAATTTGTAAATTGTGACTAAATTTATAATTATTACTTACAAATTTTTAAGTTGTGACTAAATATTTTGAAATTTATGGTTTGTGATCGAGAAATAGTTTGTGACTGAAAATTATATTGTAATCAATTAAATCGATAATTTGTGACTAAATAATTTGATAAATTGTAACTAACAAATAAATTTTGACATGCAAAATTCGAGATTTGTGATCGAGAAATAAGTCGTAATCTATAAAACTCATGATTTATGAAAATTGTGACCTAACAAATTCATGATTCGTGCTCGAGAAAAAATTATGACCTATAATATTATGATTTGTGACCATGAATAAAGTGTAACTAATAATTTTTTAAGTTGTGGCCAATTAACTTGAGATATGCGATCGAGAAAAATTGTGACATGCAAAATTCAAGATTTTTGACTGAGAAATAAGTGGTGACCTAAGAATTTTGTGACTGTAACTATAAATTTTATAATTTGTAATTTATAAAATTTGTGGTTTGTGACCAAAAAATAGATTGTGATCAACAAAATAAATAATTTGTGACCAAAAAATGAGTCAACCAAATAATTTTATAAATTGTGACCTATAAAATTTATGATCTGTGACCAAAAAAACTAGTGATTTATGAAATTGTGACCTAAAAATTCTTGATTTGTATTCGAGAAAAAATTGTGACCAATGAAATTTGTGATTTGTGACCAATAAAGAAATTATGACTCATAATTTGTTAAGTTGTGACCAATTGACTCGGGATTTGCGACTGAAAAAAATCGTGACATACGAAATTCGAGATTTGTGATCGAAAATAAATTGTGACCTAAAAAATTATGACTGTGACCATAAACTTATGACCTGGTTTGTGACTAATAAATTGTAATTGATTAATTTTATAAATTGTGATCGAGAAATAAGTCGTGATAAAATAATTTTATAATTTGTGACCAGAAATTAGTCGTGACTTATAAGTTTTGTGATTTTAATTACATATTATTTTAATTAAAAACCTAATTTTTGTATTAAAACATCATGTTCCTTCCATTTTAAATTCAATCTTTTAAAAAATATATATATTCTTCCCTATTTTTAATATGCTGTGATTATGGTATCGACTGGGAGGAATTCTTACAATCGAAAATGCTTGGGGGATCAATGAGGAATGACACCAATCATACAAATACATGGGTGATTAATGGTGGCACCTTTAAAGCATGGGCCCAACAATAAATTTGGAGTGTTTAATGGGATTCCAACAAGTCCATGAGCTGATGTGATGAATAAGCCCATGGTAAAATATGTTCATTACTAATTGGTATTAAAAATCTAATTTTTGTAATAAGACACCATGTTTCTTAAATTTTAAATTCAATCTCTCAAAGTCCTTATATATGTATTCTTCCCTTTTAAAAACTCTAATTGGGCTGACAAGACAGTCATCTTATCACTTGGTTCCATAAAGAACCAGGTACCTGATTGCATAGAATTTTCGCCATTTTTTGAGATCCATTATTCCAAATAATGTGGTTTGTAATATTAGATTTTTGGAGAACGTGTGGTTAAAAGTATGATTTTTTTTTAGGTTTATGTGTAAATTATTTTATTGTTATAACGTGTGATTAAAAATAAGTTTAAAAAAAAAAAAAAATTAGAATAATGATTACTAGAGTATTTTGGAGAGAAGCGTCATGAGAGAAGTGATGGAAGAGACTATTATGGTGTGAATACAAATAACGAGACATATAGAGGTATATGAGGTATTTCTAATGTGAGAGAGGAGACACTCCATACAGTCGTGATAAAATCTATGATTAAAGTTAGGATTAATTGCAGAATAAGTCCCCAACCTTTCAAAAAGTTGCAATTTCATCAAATCCTTTAATTTTTTTTTGCATTGTACATCCCCTGATGTATCATTTATTAGTAGCATTAGTCACATTTTAACAAAAATAAAGGGCAAAATGGGAAAGTCACTTAAAAATCTAAAAAGTAATGGTTAATTGCAGATTTAGTTCTCAATCTTATATTTTTGATGCCATGTGTCTCTGCATTTCGTTTATTAGCATGTTACATCTATTGTAATGGAATCATTAATTTTGATTGATAACTAACCAATTTGCACTATCACATAACATTATGAGGGGAAGTAAAGAAGGATATTATTGAAAAATCACTAAAATTAAAAAAATATAGTACATTGTCATCACTACTTGATTGGAAATCAAATTTTCAACCCATATCAATTTGAATACATTATAAGCACAGAAAAAGAGAAAATTGTACAATAAAGTAATTCCTTGAAATAGAGTTTGGGGAACGTTAAACTATAGATCCAGTTTGTTTTTGTTTAAATTGATGTAGTCGATGATGTTGTAGTTGAACTTATACTTATTGTTGCTACTGTTTGATTTTCAGTATTTTTTAGATTCCAAGTTTTTTGTCGAAGTTTTGACCACGAAGAAGCCATTGGTGAGAGTATATGAGATAGATGACACATACAAAATCGAAATGCTGAAAACTAAACAACGAAAATACAGACACAGATTCAACTGTAGCATGAATTATCTCAATTTTAATAAAAACAAACCGGACCTATAGATCTACTTTCCTAGACTCGGCTTCAAGCACTCCCAATTATGCAATGGTAGAATTTTCATTTTTTCAATACTTGTGTGTGCAATTATGAGTATAATATATTCAAATTGATATGAATTGAGAATTTGATGTTTAATTGAATCGCGGTGGCAGTGTACTGTGAAAATTCTAGGTTATCCCAAATAGTTCGACCTTATGTTCGGAATATAAAACAAATAAAAAGGAACACATCACTTTATTAATTGTTGCTAGATGGTTAATCAAATAAGTTCAATTATCCCATGCTGAATTACCACAATTGCAATAATTAAAGGCAATAAACAATTAACACAACAATATGATGACGGAGAAACCCAACGTAGGAAAAACTCCGGGACCAAGCTTGTTATCTCAACTATAAGCAATTCCAATTACAGTTAGATTTATTTAGATTTCCTTGCTAGACAACATAAATCTACCCCTGCTAACCCAAGATACCTACCTCTAGCAGCTTCCAGATCTAGACACTTCTTCCAAGTGGATACCCCAAGAACTCTCTGTTCTTGTTAACTTTTTGCGCTTGTAGTCCAACCTTCTTCAACCTCCAGCAGCTCTGAAGTTTTACAATTGAAGAAGTAATCCTTATGTCAAAGGATGCATGTGTTTTAGATTAGGAACAAGTGATGTTTTCCTAACTTGGGTTGTCGGATCACAAGAAACTAAGGGATTTAAACAACGGTGAATTTGGTTTTTGGATCATCAAATCATGGGATCAAAGATTAGATATGTGTATATGTTATGGCTCTGAAAAATAAACAACCCCTATAATTCTCGTGCATAGGACTTAGGTATATATAGTATGAAGTGTTTAAGATAGTTTGGGATTGTGGGAACCTTAAAATTCGTGAAACAGAATCTCTCCAGATTCAATGACCATCAATATTTTCATCATTGTGCATTGGAAAGCTAACTCAATTTTCTACATTTCTTCCAGAAATAGCCATTTCCAAATTCGGATGTTTGCTATGCAAAAATCGAGTCTTAACCTCTGACTGAAAATCTGGATCATTATCCTTGCGAGATTTGGATTCATCTTTAACTTCTAATTGCATCACAAGTCTTCTCGAACACTTCTTTTTTCTTCTTGACCCCAAATACTCAACTAAATTAACTACCAAACTTTGACTCTAATTGAGACTTTATAAATGAGTTCTTTTGTTTACGGGATTTCCAATTACATAAAAAACCTAACTTACTGTATTTTTTTTAAATGTTTGAATTTTTAGTGATTTTTCAATAATGTCTGTTCGCTCAAAATAGTGTACTGCAAGCGCACGGGTCGCGTACAAGTAATAAAGTGGATTTTTTGAATCCAGATTGTCGATCCCACGAGGAATGTTTACTTTAGATTATACAACTTTAATTAATTTAATTCTAACAATAAAAGGAAACACACAATTAAAAGTTGGATTTTTGTAAATTCTAAATTAAAGAAAATAATTCTAAACCAAATTAAAATAAGGAAAATGGACGATAAAATAGTTGAGATTCATGATTTCACTTAACTCTTGCTTAAGTAATTTCTCAACACATTCAAATTAATAAATTACTCATTTACAATGTTAGACCCGATTTTCCAAGCTTAGCTAATTACCTCTCTTGAGTGAAATTAACCTTAATCAATTGGTTTAACCTACTATATCTCTATGTCGATTAAAGCCCAATCAATTGCATTAACTCTTTGTGAAAATAGCTCAATGGATCATCTAGAGTTTAAGGTATATCTCTATCCTTAACAAGAACCTAGAGCATTTGTTATTTGGTCTAAAATGCATAATATCTCTCGATTATCATACACTTCACAAAACATATATTTGGTGATCAATCAAATACATGGAATAATCTCAATAACAAACACACATGAAATAAGCTCAACATTAATAAACAAACATTAAAATTACTTAAACTAAGTTAAGCTACATCAATCATCCCAACATAAAACAACTAGCCCATTATATAAATATTCCACAAAAGATAAGGTTTATGAAAATACATCACAAAATATAGAAATTAAGGATAAAAATACAAGAAAAATGAAATACAACACTTCCCTTGATTTTTGCTCCAAGAATCTTTCAACAATGCTTTGTATTTCCACTTACTTCTTGCTTCTTTGATCCAAATGGTGCTAGTAACTTAGAAACACAACTAAACTACAAACTAATTTACAAACTAAATCAAAAACAAAGAAAAGAAAAAGAAAAGAAAAGAAGAAGAAGAAGAAAGAAAAGAGAGAAAAGAGGGAAGGGGGCTAGGGTTTTTGTTAAGAAAAAATTGTGTAAAGTTGAAGAGAGAAGTGGGGGTATAAATATCCCCAAAAATCCGACCTAAAAAAAGTCCAAAAACGCTCTCCAAACGAGCCAAACGCGGCCTTAACTTAAAATACTAAAAACGGAAAATAAAATCCGATTGTGTAAAAATCTGCCCACGCGATCGCGTGGCTGAGTGCCTCGCGATCGCATGGTTAGGCTGAAATCTCTTGGGTTGGATCTGTGGCCTAGTTCGCAAACGTGACATGGTAGCTCCACGCGATCGCATGGTTCACCGGCATCCCTGTCCTTCCATGATTTGCAATTGGGTCCTCCAACTTTTGGTCTTCTTCAATTTAGTCCTCAAATTTTGACTTTTATTATAAATATGCCCCTGAAATATTTGCATCTTTAGTCCTCCAACTTTCTGAGATATTGCAATTGAGTCCCCGAACTTTTGATTTCTTTCAATTAGGTCCTTGGACATCAAATTTGCTCCTCTTTTAGCTTGATTGCACTCCAATCTTGTCCATTTGCTTTCCAATTGAGGTTGTACCTAATTGTACAAGATAAATACAATATATAAGTAGATATTTGCTCAATTTGTCAATTAAATTGTCTATTTAAAAGCACAATAAATGTGTAAAATGCACACTTATCAATGTCATTCCTTACTTCTCTCATAATGTTATGTGACAATGGGCATGGTCAGTTACAAGGAAAAATTGATGGATTATGTCACAGTGAATGCAATATGCCAATAAACAAAATGTTAGAAATGTTTGGCACACAAAAAAAAAAAAAGTTGCACTTCCTATTTTTGGATTTTAAGTGACTTTCCCACTTCATTTATTTTAATGGGACTAATAGTGCTAAATAAACAATATGTTTGGATGTATGGTGCCAAAAATCAATGATTTGAATGTATTTACAGTTTTTTTTTTCCTTTATTTTTAAGCTGGAGACTAAACCTACAATTAATCCTTACAGTTATGAGTAATATTTAAGATATGAGGTTAACAATGTGTTTTATTTGTAGTTGATTTACACCCAAAAAGTTATTTTTATTTTTTCTGTAGAAAAGACTTATAAAATAAATAAGCTAACGTGTTATCATATATAAAACTAGTATTTTCACTCGTGCGATGCATGATAATATATTTGATATAGTGATTTCGATCAAAATTTATGAAAATATGTTAATTATACAATCATATCAAATAAAGGCATAGTACAATAATATTTTAAGACAAAATATTTAGAGATGGCAATAAAACTTGACCCGAACCAGCCCCGAATGGGGGGAAAAAAACCCGCTCACAGGTGCGGGTTTGGCCACCCCGAATAAATAGATTAATAAAAAATAATAAAGAAAAAAATTTTAAAAAAAAAAAAGTAAAAAAAAAAATAAACGAGGCGGGTAAAAGGGGCGACGGGGTGACCCGCCTTATACCCGAACCCACCCCGACCCGAAACTCCCGGGTTTGGAATTGAAAAAATCTCATGGGGCGAGGCACGGGTCAGGGAGACCCGACCCAAACCCGTTCCGTTGCCATCACAAAAAAATATTATCGAATTCAAAACATTAAAAAATGCAAAACTAATCAAAATAGGAAATGCCAAATTTACAAAACTAATCTAAATTAGGAAATCCTGATCTTTATAAGATTTTTCCTATTCCTTTCCTTTTTAATTTTTTTCTCTTTTAATAAAATATTTTTATTTATTATTTAATTGTTCGTTGATCTTTCTTCTTTTAAATTTTTAAATAAGTTATTTTTATCTTATTTTTTTATATGTTAAAGTATTTTGAAATAAAGTATATTGTATAAATAAAATTAACAACTATAAATATATATTTGTTTTGAATTGATAATTTTAAAATTAAAGAATATTGCGGTTATATTTTTGTACATTTAGTTTTATCTCCAAATGAGTAAATATTGCTTTATTTGTAAAATAATTTTTTTAGAAAACTTTGTGATCTTTTAAATAATTATTAACTTCTTAATTAAAATTGGTTCGACCTCGTTCCACCCGATCCAACCTTTAAACCTTTAACCTGTTGCATTTTTTCTGGTCGAATCGATTTTAGGTTTTCTAAATATTGAATAGTATATAACTTAAATAATATAAATTAAAATGAATGATATATTGAGCAAATTTTAAAAATATAAAATAAACTTTTACATTTTGATTTTTTTATTAATTGTTTCTTGATTTGTTTCATTATTGTAAATGGATTTTTTCAAAATTATTTTTGTTAATTCAAGAAATAATTTTATCTTCATTCTGGGAATATTAATGATAGAGAAAAGTATATTTGTGTAGATGCTTTCAATGAAGTTTTTTAGAAAAAGGGTTAATTTACAGATTAATCGAGTATTTCTTCTTTTTAATATTTGCCATTTTTCTAATATTTTAGCATTATAACTTTTTTTTTAAGACTAATATTTATTTCTGGAGTTACTTTTTTTTTTTTTCTCTTTTGTAATTCTTTCTATTTGATTTCTATTTGTATTTGTTCTATCAGTCAGGTCCTTCATTTTTTTTTCGGTCAATGAAGAATTTGTCCAACCTGGAGATGCGATTTGACTAGATGATTCATGAATCATCTGATTGCTGATTATGGGATCTCTTTCTTTTTTAGTTTCATTCGATTCATATAATTCTACTTCTCTCGATCGAAATAAGAGAATTGGATTTACTTTGAAGAGTTCCTCTCTTATTTTTTTATTTTTTTTTAAAAATGAAACTTTTTATAACTCATTTTTTTTTTTTTTTTTTGTTTCTTTTGAAACTTTTCGAGGTAATTTTATTTTTCCTTTCAAAATTTTTAGATGTCGAAAAGATTTCTTTTGAAATTTTCCTATTTTTTTTTCGAGTTCCTTAAAAATAAGTTTAAAAAAGGAGGGTCATTTTCGGGGAGAACCAAAAGGAAGTTCGGTTTCCAGTTCCTAATAAATTTAGGAAGTCAAAATCATGACACGAAACCAGTTAAAAACTTAAAAGAGTAATTCAAATTGATCTAGGGAATGACCTGTTGTATTTGTGGACAAGCCAAAGTTTGTTGAGAAACGAATCTCTTTGGTAAGTTTCATTGTCAAAATGACAAATAGACTTTTTCTTCGTATGCCTTACCTAGATCTATCAAAGCACAAAGTGGAAGGTCTTCTTTTTTTGTATTCAATCAAGAGAAACTGCTCTAATAAAATAAGAGGAATATACCAACACTAAGATATTAGAAATCAAAAAACCTATCCATTCTCTTACATTTGAATACTTGTTCTATTCTAAATCACTAAGAAAAAAGGACAAACTCCAGATTCTATTCCTAAAAAAAAAAAAAAAAAAAATAGAAATCTCTAAAGAATTTAGAATAATATGTATAATTTAAAAAATAATAAGTTAGAAATTCTAAACACAAAATAAGAATTCTATTTTCTTTTTATTTGGAACTAGGTTTCTTTAGCAAGAATCCTAGGTGAAAACAAGAGAATATGTATAAAAGTAATAGTTAGAGTTATACTAACTAAATAAAAAGAAATAAAAATAAGTAGACTGGACATAGGATTCCAGTCAAGTCAGTCGATGAATCTTGAAATGAGATATGACCCGCAATAAATAAAGGAAAATAGATGGTTTGGTCAAATGAATTCTTGTTTTGACTAAACAGTTATGGATGAATTGATAATTTCAATTCGAATTGACCCGTCCGGTATATTTTCCACGTTCATAGGAGTGAATCTATGTTTTTTCTTTACGATTATGATATTTTTTGGGCATTAATATCGAGTCTTATTCCTATTTTGGCATTTTTCATTTCAGAGATTTTAGCCTCGATTCGGAAAGGGCCAGAGAAACTTTCTAGTTATGAATCGGGTATAGAACCAATGGACGACACTTGGTCATAATTTCGAATCCGTTATTATATGTTTGCTCTAGTTTTTGTTGTTTTTGATGTTGAAACGGTTTTTATTTATCCATGGGCAATGAGTTTTGATGTATTGGGTCTATCTGTATTTATAGAAGATTTAATTTTCGTGCATATCTTAATTGTTGGTTTAGTTTATGCATGGCGAAAGGGGGCATTGGAATGGTCTTAGCTCCTGAATATTCAGAAAAATAAAAAGAAAAGGGGATAAAAGATTGAAAAAGTTATGAATTCCATTGAGTTTCCTTTACTTGATCAAATAGTCCAAAATTCATTTATTTCAACTACATTAAATGATCTTTCAAATTGGTTAAGGCTCTCTAGTTTATGGCCGCTTCTCTATGGTCCCAGTTGTTGTTTTATTGAATTTACTTCACTAATAGGATCATGATTCGACTTTGATCGTTATGGATTAGTACCAAGATCGAGTCCTAGGCAAGCGGATCTAATTTTAACAGTTGGAACAGTAACAATGAAAATGGCACCCTCTTTAGTGAGATTATATGAGCAAATGCTCGAACCAAAATATGTTATTGCTATGGGAGACTGTATAATTACAGGAGGGATGTTCAGTACCGATTCTTATAGTACTATTCAGAGAGTCGATAAGCTAATTCCCGTGGATGTCTATTTCTCGGGTTGTCCACCTAAACCAGAAGCAGTTATAGATGCTATAACAAAACTTCGTAAGAAAATATCTAGAGAAATCTATGAAGATAGAATTAGGTCTCAACAAATAAATCGGTGTTTTAATACCAATCACATGTTTCATGTTGGACGTAGTATGAATACTGGAAATTATGATCAAGGATTCCTTTATCAACTGCCATCTACTTCAAAGATCCCTGCTGAAAACTTTTTCAAATATAAAAATTCAATATCTTCTCACGAATTAGTGAATTAGACAGGATTCCTTTGTATTGTACAGAATAACAAGTAGTGGGTGAATCTTCATAAATTTGACCGAGAATGTGAAATATTATAGTTAAAAATGCGGGAGATAAAAAATATAAAGGGTCATTTGTCTGATTGGCTAGTCAAGCATGGGCTAATTCATAGATCTTTGGGATTTGATTATCAAGGAATAGAGACTTTACAAATAAAGTCCAAGGATTGGCATTCCATTGCTGTCATTTTATATGTATATGGTTACAATTATCTACGCTCCCAATGTGCCTATGATGTAGCACCTGGTGGACTGTTAACTAGTGTTTATCATCTTACGAGAATAGAGTATGGTGTGGATCAACCAGAAGAGGTATGCATAAAAGTATTTGCCTCAAGGAGGAATCCTAGAATTCCGTCCGTTTTCTAGGTTTGGAAAAGTGTGGATTTTCAAGAACGAGAATCTTATGAAATGTTGGGAATCTCTTATGATAATTATCCACGCTTGAAACGTATCTTAATGGCTAAAAGTTGGATAGGATGGCCCTTACGTAAGGATTATATTGGCCCCAATTTTTATGAAATACAAGATGCTCATGTCTTTATAGACAAAGTGTTCATAGTTAGCTCTTACTTATTATCTTTTATTAAACTCCTCGTTGAGATCATCAATTTAACACACACACACAAATATATATATATATATATATATATATATATATATATATATATATATATATATATATATATATATATATATTGCAGATTTCTCGATTTCAAAAATAATGCAATAATTATCAAAGGAATAATATGATTACAAAAATGTAGATTGTATATGTTGACCGCAAAATCTGACTGGACCTTGGACCAACACGTCTCAGCTCCTCCCTCTTGAACACGTGGATCTCCTGCACACTGTGACAAAAAATCAGTTTGCAAAGGGGGCCGAAGTGGCTCTCGTTTGCACTCCGATGCCTAAGTCAGTGCCCATGTCAAGCAAATATAATTTGAGTGCGGGAAATATAAGTGCGTAAAAGAGAGAAAAGGGAGTGAGAGTAAATATTTAGTTAAGAGAGTAAAAATGCTAACCCTTTCCTTGGAGGCAAGTGTGCTCTATTTATAGAAGGTGTAATTATCTTAGATTGTGACATGTGTTATGCTTTACATATGGTAAGATCCTAACCCTTCATGAGGTAAACCATTTATTTGGTTATAATCATTACTACATGTCATAGGGTTAAAGCAATCATCAAATCACTTTAAAGATGTTGTCACATCAAGCTGTCTTGTCACCTTTTTAGGGTACTCCCCTCGGCTTAGGAGTACCTCGGCATAAGGGTACCTCGGCACAGCATCACCCCGGCATAGGTTACCTCGGCACAGCATCACCCCGGCTTAGGTTACCTCAGCATAGCATCACATCGGCATAGGGTCACCTCGGCATATAAGAATCCGGCAAATTTGGTATCTGCAGTTTTGGCCTATAGGTCATGATTAGGTGACTGGATGTTTTGTGGCTCCCCTGGTGGGCCCATATAGATGACGTGTCATGTTCAATTACTCATGGTCGTAACACTAGTCCCTCAAGTTTGGTTGGTTCATTTATGTGCGAACCGGACTTGAAAATATAAGGGATCGAAGATGATGGAGTGTGTGTATACTCTAAGAAATAACCAAAACACAAAATATCTAAAAAATCCTTCTTGCAAGACATAACTAGAATGGAAAAAATAGAATATATTTTACATGGTAAAGCGTCACCGATGAGGAATAATATAGGCACTTGGGCCCACGCTTTAATATAGTTTGGACACTTGGGTCCTTATTTATTTGAACACTTGACAACCCTTTCAAGTAGGCTTTTCTTGGTTATATTAAAAGAGCATTGGGCTGTGTTATTCAAATTTTGAAAGTGCATCTTTTATCCCAACAAAAAGAATACTCGAGTGTGTTTCGAACTTACGAAGACATATAAGTTCATAGTAATATCCCAAGCATGCCTCAAATAGGAGGGGAATTATAAGGTTGTCTTCAATAACATTGAAGATCTTACTCCTAGATGTGTGAGGGCTAATAGCCCGTTTGGATTGCAGAGATAATACGCTTAATTCAAGCGACTGGAGGGCTTACAAGCCTGTCTCGTTTTGATATGTGTATCTTTGGAGAATATGAAACAAAGTATGTATACATTGTGTCTCGTGTTGACATACATGTATATGATCTCTAGTCCCTTAAATTTGGATGTCCCAGGAATTCATGGATGGGGTTCGAATTTATAGCTTTTGGATGTTTTTCCTAGAGTGAAATCAAACAATGAAAGAGTCCTTTGTAAAATGAGTTCGTTGAAGAAGTCCTTCTCTTGGAAGGATTCCTTAGGAAGAGGGGTTCCTCATTTGGAGGGAGTCAATTAACGTAGTTCTTCTCTTGGAAGAAGTCCCTTGTAGGAGCCCTTCACTTGGAAGGGGTCCCTCACTTGGAGGAAGTTAATCGACGTAGTTCTTCTCTTGGAAGAAGTCCCTTATAAAAGTCCTCATCTTTGAAGGGGTCCCTCACTTGGAGAGAGTTAATGGAAGAGGTATTTCGGAAGGAGTTCATGGAAGAGGTCCTTTGGAAGAGGTGCTTCGGAAGAAGTCCATGGAAGACGTCCTTCGGAAGAGGTGCTTCGGAAGGAGTCCATGGAAGAGGTCCTTCCAGAGAGGTACTTCGGAAGAAGTCCATGGAAGACGTCCTTCGGAAGAGGTACTTCGGAAGGAGTCAATGGAAGAGGTCCTTCGAGAGAGGTACTTCGGAAGAAGTCCATGGAAGACGTCCTTCGAAAGAGGTGCTTCGAGAAGGAGTCAATGGAAGAGGTCCTTCGAAAGAGGTGCTTCGGAAGGAGTCCATGGAAGAGGTCCTTCGGAAGAGGTGCTTCGGAAGGAGTCCATGGAAGACGTCCTTCGAGAGAGGTCCTTCGGAAGAAGTCCATGGAAGACGTCCTTCGAGAGAGGTCCTTCGGAAGAAGTCCATGGAAGACGTCCTTGGGAAGAGGTGCTTCGGAAGGAGTCCATGGAAGACGTCCTTCGAGAGAGGTCCTTCGGAAGAAGTCCATGGAATACGTCCTTCGGAAGAGGTGCTTCGGAAGGAGTCCATGGAAGACGTCCTTCGAGAGAGGTCCTTCGGAAGAAGTCCATGGAAGACGTCCTTCGGAAGAGGTGCTTCGGAAAGAAGTCCATGGAAGATGTCCTTCGGAAGGAGTCCACTTAGGCAATAAGAGGGAAGCCACTTCGGCCATGCCACTTAGGCAATATGAGGGGCTTCTTCGGCCATGCCACTTAGGTAATATGAGGGAAGCACTTCGGCCATGCCACTTAGGAAATATGAGGGAAGCCACTTCGGCCATGCCACTTGGGCAATAAGAGGGAAGCCACTTCGGCCATGCCACTTGGGCAATATGAGGGGAGCCACTTCAGCCATGCCACTTAGGCAATAAGAGGGGAAGCCACTTCGGCCATGCCACTTAGGCAATAAGAGGGGAAGCCACTTCGGCCATGCCACTTAGGCAATATGAGGGAAGCCACTTCGGCCATGCCACTAGGCAATAAGAGGGGAGCCACTTCGGCCATGCCACTTAGGAAATATGGGGGGAGCCACTTCGGCCATGCCACTTAGGCAATATGGGGGGAGCCACTTCGGCCATGCCACTTAGGCAGTAAGAGAGAAGCTACTTCGGCCATGCCACTTAGGCAATATGAGGGAAGCCCAAATAACCCTCGGGTAAGGGAAGCACTTCGGCCTGCCACTTAGGAAATATGAGGGAAGCCACTTCGGCCATGCTACTTAGGCAATATGAGGGAAACACTTCGGCCATGCCACTTAGGAAATATGAGGGAAACACTTCGGCCATGCCACTTAGGCAATAAGAGGGAAGCCACTTCGGCCATGCCACTTAGGCAATATGGAGGGAGCCACTTCGGCCATGCCACTTAGGCAATAAGAGGGAAGCCACTTCGGCCATGCCACTTAGGCAATATGAGGGACTTCTTGAGCCATGGCACTTGGGGGCAATAAGAAGGAGAGTCCCTTTTTCGGGGAGGCCTTTTTTCAAGGCATTTGTTACCAATCTTTTTCAAAAGGTTTTCTTCCCTTTTTTTTTTTTCTCTCCTCTCTTTTTCAAGAGGTTCTTCACATTTTTTAAGGTTTTTGTGGTTCTTCACTCTTTTCCAAGAGGTTATCAGCCATTTTTCAAGGTTTTATATAGTATTCCTCCTCTCTTTTTCAAGAGGTTCTTCACATTTTTTCAAGGTTTTTGTGACTCTTCACTCTTTTTCAAGAGGTTATCAGTCATTTTTCAAGGTTTTATGTAGTATTTCTCCTCTCTTTTTCAAGAGGTTCTTCACATTTTTTTTCAAGGTTTTTGTGGTTCTTCACTCTTTTTCAAGAGGTTATCAGCCATTTTTCAAGGTTTTATGTAGCTTTTTATCACATGATTTCGTGGTTAGAAGTGTGGTTTCCTACAGACGGCGCCAAAATGTTGACCTCCAAAATCCGGCTGGACCTTGGACCAATAGGTCTCAGCTCCTCCCTCTTGAACACGTGGATCTCCTGCGCACTGTGACAAACAATCAGTTTGCAAAGGGGGCCGAGGTGGCTCCCGTTTGCACTCCGATGCCTAATTCAGTGCCCATGTCAAGCAAATATAATTTGAGTGCGGGAAATATAATTGCGTAAAAGAGAGAAAAGGGAGTGAGAGTAAATATTTAGTTAAGAGAGTAAAAATGCTAACCCTTTCCTTGGAGGCAAGTGTGCTCTATTTATAGAAGGTGTAATTATCTTAGATTGTGACATGTGTTATACTTTACATATGGTAAGATCCTAACCCTTCATGAGGTAAACAATTTCTTTGGTTATAATCATTATTACATGTCATAGGGTTAAAGCAACCCTATGAGTACTCCCCTCGGCTTAGGAGTACCTCGGCATAAGGGTACCTCGGCACAGCATCACCCCGGCTTAGGTTACCTCAGCATAGCATCACCTCGGCATAGGGTCACCTCGGCATATAAGAATCCAGCAAATTTGGTATCCACAGTTTTGGCCTAGAGGTCATGATTAGGCGACTGGATGTTTTGTGGCTTCCCTGGTGGGCCCATATAGATGACGTGTCATGTTCAATTAGTCATGATCGTAACAATATATAATATTATAGAACTTAAATGATATAATTTAGAATGAATTGGATATTGAGGAAAATTAAATATATATATATATATATATATATATATATATATATATATATATATATATATATATATATATATATATATATATAAACTTTTATATTGATATTTGAGATGATTTTACGGATAATATTTTTACAGTTTGCTCTCACTTATTAATTTATTTATAAACAACACATTTTCATTCACTTTTTAACCATATACATTTTTTAAACCAATTTTTAATCACGTATCTCGAAAACGAAACAATAATATTTTTGTTTATAAACAAAAACATAGCTCTCGAATGGAAATTTAAGTATTTTCTATAGATTTATTTATAAACAACACATTTTCATCCATTTTATCTACACTAATTTAAAATTAATTTAAATATGACGTTAATTTACACAATTTTTTTTATTCTATTTTTATTTTAGTTTTTTACTTCCAAAAATTGTAAGTGCATTTTAGAAGGAAATTGCATTTAATAATTTTTCTCTCCTCACTTCTACTTTTATATATGTATAGATGTATAGATATAGATTCAAAATTTTCAAGTTAAATTATTTTTTCTGACATAACAAATGCATGTTGTGCATGGTAACATCATAATCTATGTTTAAAGAGATGAGTTATTTTGTATGTAATCACTTCAGTTGAAAAATATGATTATGAAAATGAGATAATAAAATTTATCTGGATAGTCATTCATATATTTTTACAAAAATTAAAGACATTTTGAATCATCCTCATTGTTTTCATTCATATATTTGTATTTATCAGTAAGTACAAAATACAATTTGATATAATTGACACAGTCACATGCAGGGGCGGACCCAAGATTGTGATTCAGTGGAGGTGAATTTTTTTTATGTAAAAACAGAATTTTGAGGCATAATATCTCAACATTTATTTCTACAAAATACAAATCAAGCAAAGCTTGCTTGAAAATCCTATGCTAATTGTTAACTGAAATTAACATCTGAGATTCTAAAATTCCCATCTATGATAAAGAAATGTGTTTATGGTAACTTCATAACTGAAATTATTATTTGCACATCAAAGATTCAACTCTTTTACTGGAAATGAGGAAATCCCCTTTTGAACAAATAATAGTCTACACTACAGAGCAGAGCTAAATTAGAAATTGAAAATCAAATAAATTACATGTCAAATTGAAAATCAAAAAACAAAATGCCCAAAAATAAATCAAGAAATAAAATGACAAATGATAACATCACAGTACAAATCACAACAACTGAACAAAGGATTAGGAGCAAGAACAACTAAACAACTTGCACAAATCACAACACAGTTACACAAACAAAGATCTGAGAATAAATTGCAAGGTTACAAACTGTTACTCTTGAGAAACTGAAATCCAGTGCGTCGTTCAGTGGTGGGCTGGTGGCAGAATAGCAGTGTCGTGGAGTCGTAGACCGTGGTGGTGAACAAGATCGATGGACTGGTGGTCGGCACTCGGTGGTGGGGACGATCAGACAAGGGCGAGGATGCGAGGATGCGAGGAGGAGTCGCGGTGTTGCTTGTGAGTCAGCGTGAAACTTGAGAAAAAATTGAAGAAACAAGGGAATGGACTGAACGACTGGTACATCTGATTTGGGCATTTGGGCTTAAAGTTCGAAGGGCATAAATGAAAGGGAATTGTTCTAATTAGGCTAAAAAAAAACTTTGGGCTGATCTAGTGGGTGCAGCCGCACCCATCGATCCCTGAAAGGGTCCGTCCCTAGTTACATGTCTAATATCTCTCGTCGCTACCTTCAAATATTGCACTTGTGACACGATATAATAAAAATAAAAAAGTTGTGCAATCCATACATGATCAAAGCACAAATATTTTGTTGTGCTTGGAAAATCTTAAAATTTAAAATGTATAGAAAGCATTTTGAAACCAAATTTTAATTTTAATATAGAAATTGACCCAAATTTTTTTTTTTTAATTAAATCATGAGGCCTCACGAGAGTGTGGCACGTGTCCTCATGCATGAGCATTACATTTGTCATTCTCTCTTTATTTGTACAAATTTCCCATTTCCAACAACAAAACCTCCATTTCCTTCACAGGGAAAAAGTCTAGCTACAATCTGGAAAAGGCAAAAAAAAAACCCTAATCCGGCCGGCCTTCATTTTTTTTTCAGTAAGCTCTCTGTAGTCTCTATTTTCTTACTACATTTGCAAGGGAAAATCTTTTTATTAATTTTTTTTATTTAGAATAATTTAAATTTATCTTGTAAATCCCCCCCTCCCCAACAGATCTGAGTTCAGAAACCCAAATTTGTGCATTTCTTCCGTTATGGATTTTTTGGATTCCTGGGTCTCTTTGCATTTTCTGAAAGAGTATATGGGTAGATTTGTCTATTCTTGTGCGGTTTTTGTAGGGTTTGTAATTTGGACTGTAAAATGTACTAAATTTACAGTTTGTTATTCCAGGTAGACACATTCATGTGCCGAATTTTAAGGGTTTTTCGTTGTTTCGCTGTTTAGTGGTTCTGTAGTTTGGGAAGAAAAAAGATGGACGGAAATGGTAATATGAATTTTAGGAATTGGGGGTTTCTTGAGAGGGAAACCACCCCACTCAAGAGCCATTTGGGCCTCCAGCTAATGTCATCAATGGCTGAAAAGCCATTTTTTGGCGGTGATGTTCATGACCATCACCGTGTCCTTCCGTCAGGTGTCATGGCTACTATTAACGGCGGGCCGTTCCATCACCATCGTGTTGGTGGTTTTTCAGAGTCCCACATTCCCGTAGATTATACAAGGGAGAATTGGATGAATCATGGCAGAGAAAAATACGTCAATAACTTGCCCGTGAACCAACACCATGGCTATTACCAACTGAATTATGGGCTTTCACCCGAAACTTCATCAGTTCATTCCATCCAAATGCCCCAGCAAATTAATATAACAAAAAATGTAAATGTCGTACCTCCGATGGAAGAGGAAAGTAAAGAAGGAGATGACAGTGGCAGTGGTGTTGCTCTTGCTAAGAAGAGGGGAGGTGGGAAAGTGCCAAAGTCTCCTGCCAAAGAGAAAAAGCCTAGGATTAGAGCTCCTAGGGCTCCTAGAGATGAGTCTAGCCCTTCGGTTCAGCGGACAAGGGCTCCCAAGAAACGGGCAGAAGTCCTGATCAATGGAATCAATATGGATATTTCAGGAATCCCTATACCAGTTTGCTCGTGCACTGGGACTCCACAGCAGTGTTATAGGTGGGGCTCGGGTGGGTGGCAGTCTGCATGCTGTACTACTGGAATGTCTGTGTATCCCTTGCCTATGAGTACTAAGCGTCGTGGTGCGAGGATAGCAGGGCGTAAGATGAGTATTGGTGCGTTTAAGAAGGTCTTGGAGAAACTTGCTTCAGAAGGTTATAATTTCTCTAATCCTATTGATCTGAAGAGTTACTGGGCGAAACATGGTACAAATAAGTTTGTGACAATTCGGTAATTCTATATGGAAGTGCAGCAGCTGGCCCCTAAAATACACAAGCTCTTTGTTTCCTCTATACATATATGAATGGCCTGTCCTGTAGCAGAGGCTTCTCAGTAGTTTCTAACAGTTGGATTTCCCAATGAGTCAGCTTATGCCTGGTACGGAGTCTCATATAAGTTATTCAGTTTATTCCATTTGAAGTTCAAGCAAATGTTGATCTTGTCTTAATGACGGTGGATGAGGATATTTGTTTAGATTTATTTCCTACAGATTTCTTATTTGCTTTCCAAAGATTTTGGTTGAGATAATGATTTTTTCTCTACTAATTTTCTTGAAATGGTGATTGATGAGAAGATAATGTGTTTAGTTTGTAGAGGTTTATAATTGTGTATTTTTGTTATGTCCGATTGAAAGTATTTATGGTGCTATACTGAGGAACAAATAATTGAACAACGATTAATGCATGACGCTTCTTAAATGTGGATTATTACGTGTTAAAACTACCTAATGTTTAAGTGAGTTAACTGCCTAACGTCTCATTTTATGTTGCTCAGGCTCGGGAATGTATGTCTGGTACGGATACATATTGAGGAGTTGTTTTTTTTTTTCCTTCATAAAATCTAAGATATTGGGATATGGTTAAAAGGACACGAAACTTTGGCACGAGTGCATGGATACGTCTTATAGACTTCAAATTAATGTAAAAAGTTATATATTGGTAATTATATATGCATTTCTTGGAATATAAAGGATATCTTTTGATTTAAATGATATAACGTATCCTTTTTTGGTTTAAAGGATCTGTGAAGGATCCACCCTTATTCCCTACCCGTGTGTCCGACATGGGTATTTCATAAAAAATGGTGAGTTCAAGCAACATAGGTCTCATTGAGTTACATTTGTGACATGTTAACTGTGCATGCCTTTGAGCTAGAGCTAGAATAGTCTGCATCAGATTAAGAGTCTGACTCTGTTTGGTCCCAACCCTTTTTCAAGTTTTTGAGAAATTTTTTTTTTTTTTTTTTTTTTTGGGGGAGAATGTGTGGTTAAAAAATGTGCAAAATAGTGGGTCTCATAGACATATGTGGTTGAAAATGAATTTGAGGAAAATTTGAAAAAAAAAATGGTTGGGACCAAACATGCCATAAGTCTCACATGTGTGTCTAAATTATGCTAATAACACGAGTTGGAGAATGACATTCTTGGAATTGTAGACTAGTAGTATGCATGCCTTCCAGTTGATTTAATCAAATTCAGGGTCTCTAGGATATTTGAAAAATCGAATCTAAGAAGAAAGGAGATGTGTTTTTTGTTGAAATCCATGGGACTGAATGAGAAAGGATGAGATTTGGAATACTTCTCGTATCATAGGTCAGGTTAAACTATGAGGCTGACTGATATGCATTATTATAAGGCTTAAAGCTGAACATAGAGCAGAGCTCCGGAGGTTTTTCATAAATGTTCTGTTCAAACTTGGGAAGTAAGATTTGTAAAACACTGTTGCTCAAGGAGATATGAGTATTAAAGTACTTTATTATTCATAAAATAATTTCTAGACATAAATTATTCAGAACTTAACGTTGTCTGGATCTAATTTTTTTTTTTTTTTTATTACTCAAATGATCATATTTCTAAAGTTGATTCACAAGGGTAAGGCAAAATAGATATGTGATATGCTGTTTTTAATGGATCAAATGAATTGTTTGAAGTTTCCTTTCATAACTGCCTGTAAACAGCTAAAAGAAGGATTAACAGATGATTTCTATCATAAATTGAAATTAGTTTTTGTTTGCTTCCTATATGTATTGTCTTGATAGAAGTGAATACTGGCTTTGAAATGGTCGTAACCAGTCTCTTGCTGCCCATCTGTGAGGTGTATCTATGTGATGGCTGATATTCAATAATAGAGTTAGTTTAGGTGTTGTTTTGCCCTGTTGTTTTTGCAGTAATGTTTTACTTTTGGATTAGTCTTCTTATATTGAGATTACATGGGAAATAAACATGGTAAGTTACTTCCATTATTTTGTAGTACATTTTGATTGTAAGTCTCTAAAGGTAATGTACACTATAGTATGTACGGGTCGAAAGTGGGGACACTTTGAACAAGAGAGGCATGCAGTCTTAGGCAAGCATTGTGGAAGTAGTTTCTGTTTTAGGTTATATAAGAATATGCCAGTAGTTTGACAAGTACGTCAAGCTCTTTTAGATTATAAGATGAGAATATTCCAGTTGGTTGATAAGTGCATCAGGTGAGATGGATTTGGGAAAGCAAGTCAATCTTTAAACAAAGAAAATGTCCATGAGATCTTTTTTGTATAATGGAGTGCAATGAGTTTTAGCTTCGAATTTGGTTCTCTTCTTCTTTTGAAATTCTTTATACAAGAAAGCTATAGGAAGCACGGAAACTCTACGGACCAAACATTTCGTTTTGGAAACGTTTCGAAAACTTGGAAATTCTCGGAAACTTTTGGAAGCTCGCTCGAAAAAGAGTTTCTTATTTTTTAATTAATTTTAGAAATTATATGAAAATTTTCGGAAACTTTTAAGAAACTTTGAGGAAACTTTACGTGAATTTTTTTACATGTTTCACTAAAAGAAAAAAATGTAATCATTGAAATTAGGGATGGCACAACGGCTCGAGCAACTCGGGCTCGGCTCGGAAAAAGCTTGGCTCGCGGCTCAAGTCGAGCTTATTTTTGAGAGACGGGTTTTGGTTCGACTTGGTTCGAGCCAAAAAAAGTCCACTAAAAAAAACTCGATAGAAGGTTGATCAATGAATTTCGACCACGAGCTCGGCTTAACTTGATATATATATATATATATTTTCAATAAAAATTTATGAATTTTTGCTATAAAAATAAAATAAAATTAAAAGCTCGGGACTTAGCTCTGCTCGGCTCGGAAAAAGCTCGAGCTAAAGCTCGGGTCGAGACTTATTTTTGAGGACGAGCTTTAGCTCGGCTCGAGCCAAAAAAAGCTCGACCCCTAAAAGCTCGAGCCTTGATCTTCGGCTCGCGAGTCGACTAGGCTCGGCTCGTTGACATCCCTAATTGAAACTAATTATTAACTTTTAAAGAAAATAAACAAATTCACACCAAAATGTGTGGAAGATTTGGTTCTTTACACAGTAACTACGTTTTTTATCAAGAAGAAGTTCACAATACTATATCATTGAAAACTAAAATGTAGGATATAGTTGAATCTCAATTTGACTCTTTTTAAGATATTGAAATACTTGATATCTCAAATCTTTTTTTGATGAACTAGGATGGAGGTCATATTATTCAATGATCATATTGATAGTCCTATAAACATTAATCTCGATGATAATGTTATAGATATTAATAGAGATAATGTATTTTAGTAAATTTGATTCTAGTAATTTGATTCTAATGTTTTTATTATTATTTGATTGCAACATTTTTATTTTTGGGGCTTTTAGTTAAATAGGTTTGGTAATCAATAACTTTAGTAATATAGACATTTTTATTGAAAAGTCAAAATTACCCTTAATGAATAAATTGGAAGGTATATCCTTTCTTTATTTTGGTTGATTTAATTCAGGATTAATTATTTAGACTTTTCGTAACTTTTTCAATTATTCTAAATACTCTTTATATTTTGATAATTTTTCAAAGGTTTTGGGATGATCTTTCTTAATTATATATCCTAATACTATTCCTTCCAATACTTCTTCTTTTATATTCTTATGTTCTAGTGATATAGTATAAACTATATTTATATTTTTGGCAGTTTCAACAGAGTTAAATCTTATAGTATTTATGCAAGCGTAATCAATATTTTTATATATTTCTTCTAATTTGGAGTGAGTAACAGAATATATGCCTTGATATTTTTCAGTAATAGTTAATAAAAATGAAATATCTTTATCTTCCAAATAGTTTATCACAATTACTAGAAGTAGATGCTTGTGAAATGTTCATAAATTTAAACGATCAGGATTATGTCTAACTATTCTATTTTCTTGATATGAGGTTCTTAAAATTAAACATGGGAATCTAATTTCAGTATTTTCTTGTAACCAAATTAGATGTTGTTGTTGTTGTTCGTACTGATGATATTTGATGGTATTTAATATTTTTTCCCACTTTTCTTGATTATTTTTTTGTTTTAATTCTCTGAGAAGTTTTTATATCTCTTTGGATCTTAAATCAAATGTATTTTCTTCATCTATTCTAAGTCTCTCAATATCTTCTCTATCATCATTGTTCATAATTAAAAATAACAAGCATGTGGAAGCATATGATTAAAAGCATGTAATCAAAGTATATAAATGACAGTAAGTAAGCTTATAGTAATCAAATAGAAATAAGCAAGGTTTTCCCTCCAGTGTCGTCCTATAGCTGCCTTGCATGTACTCAATCAATCATTTGAATCAAATGAATATTAGATGTTTTTAATAAATTGGGTCTACAACTGCTTTCGCAAAAAGTTTTTCAATCAAGGTTGCACTTCTCACTATAGAGAACTAGCCGTGTTTCCACAGACGCTATCTCATAGTATTCAGAATCTCTGTTTTCACCCCTATCTCAACTCCTTTCAGGAAGACCTTACTTCAAACTTTTCCAAAATTACATGTTTTAAAAACTCAAACAAAGCTCAAATATTATCCCAAAACACCACAACACATCAAAAGGCTAACGGGATTTCTGCTGAGCAACAGATTCTTCAAAGAAGAAAACTCATTTTGGAAAATATCAATACTGCAGGGATCATGAGAAACTTAACGAAAACATTTTTAAGAAAGCTTTGATAAAAACTTAAACATCATTTCATTCATAGTTTGACATTGTACATACTGCAAACTATATACAGACACCTTTAGTACTCACCTTATGAAATTTAGAACTCCATAAGTGATTATCTTATTACAAGCTTTGATATCTTCAGACTATCTACTAATATTTTTCTTGAATACAATGGTGTAAACAAGTTTTGAATAGAAGAGTGCAAGTGCTTGACTCAGATATTTCGGGATATTGCTTCACTGAATCTCTTCTCTCTTTTATAGAGGTCCTGGATTATTTACCCCATCTCCTTTTTGGTGACAAGAAATGACCCTTATCCCTTCTGCAATAAATTTCTTGTTGAGTAGTCATCAACCACTTTTTTCGGTGCATTTATCTTTCTTACTAGCTGACTTCAATAATTTTTTACAAGTTATCTTCCGGATTATGACAAAACACCACATCTTTTCTTCAATAAAGAGACTTTATTAAAATAGTGAGTGAAATGTCTTTGTTATAGCAGCAATCTTCTTGTTATTTAGTGGCCACATTTTTTCTTTAATAAGTGACTTTATTAAAGTAGTGATAAATGGTCACTATTTGGCAGCATTATTTTTTAATCCTTGAGTCAAAGAATTCTGTTGGGAATTCTGTACTATCAAGTGATGCATTACTCATATCTTCAACAAGACAGTGTTCACACCTATACTCTGGATGGTCTCACATTATCTTGCATAGCTCTTTGTGCATAGTTTCACTTCCACTTACTTCATTGATAATAATTTTCTCAACTAGTCCAATTCGCAAATATTTACTTCTTTAAATGGAAATCTTGCATTAGAGTAGATTACATGATTATCTGAAGGATATAACCAATTTTTTTCTTTTTTAGAAATAACTTGACTTAAATTATCAAATATTTCTTTATATCCTTTAGCTCTTCTGTAAGAAATCATGTTAACAATATCTTCATATCCATTCTTAACAATTTTTTTGACTAGTTGGTAAGAAGTTTTGGTTTGTGATCCCTATCTTGATACAATGAAATGATGGAATCTTTGTTCCTTCATATTTATTCCATTCTATTGTGGCTGAAAAAAATTGAATATATGTTTGTACTTTTGATAACTTCAGTAAATCTTCGGACTGCCTTTTTAGCATCTATGGGATGTTGCGAAATTTTCCTTAGATCTTTGTTTGGATTTATGCAGAGTATATTCCCTAGTTCAAAACGGTTTTGAACCCAATTAGCTGGCGCTCATAGATAGAAATTTATCTTGTTGTATTTTCCATAATGTAGGGTCTTCATCCATTTCCCTACTTCGAGATATCAATCTGACAGTATATTGAAAATAACAATAAAGAAGAGAACTTCTTCATAGTTATCTTTGTTTGGTAATTTTTGTTCATGGCAAATTTTTACCGCATCTTTTGGATTTATTTGCTCAATATGGGTTTTGGAATCAATTTCATTCCTCTGTGAAGAGCTTTCCATAACCTTCTTGGTATCTTGATTATCTTTCTTGAATGAAGGCTTTGCATCCATTTCCATATTTTCTGTACAAACATTAGGATTAGATTTTCCCTGTGAAGGGGTTCCTAATATTATCATATATTTCCCTTTATCCTCGGAAAGAGCGCTAGTATTCATAAGACCCGGTGAAGGGTTACTAGATTTTGTACAAGTATTTTCTGTCAAATGGGCTATCTTGGTACTGCCAAGAAGGCTTTCTTGTATATTTTGAATTTGTATCTCCAAACAAGATACTTTAAGTTCAAGTATTTGGACTTTTGTCTTTAATTCCTTCAGCTCTATTTCTGCTAAGATGATCAGGAAGAAAATTAGACCGTCCTTAAATATATTCAATATCAAACTTGAAATATGAAAACCATATCTGGATTCCGATAATGTATCTATTGACAATAGATGGATTAAGATTATTTTTTAAAAATGCTTTAACTTGTGTATTATCAGTTCTAATCAAGAACTTTTTTTGTAGCAAGTAATTTTCATATTTTTGTACTCCTCGCTTCCCAGCAATGAGTTCTTTTCTATTTGTTTTATACCTCGTTTCAACTTCTTTGAATGTTCCTGATGTATATCATGCAAGTATTTCAGGACAAGAACAATTATTTTCACATTTATATTCTTTATGATTCTTTTTTACCTTAAATACTGCTCCCCGTAGTTATCGAAGCGTCATTTTCAAGAATAAAGAAATCTTCTTCCTGTTGAATAATAAGTTTTGGTAGATTTTTTAATTCATCTTTTACCTTACTGATGTTTTTGCGATCTTGTTCATCCCAAGATCACATTACATTTTTCCTTAATTTTGGAAGAAAATAATTTTTTAATTTGGCACAATTTTCAATAAATCCTTCAGCATAATTTAATATACATAGAAAACTTTGTAAATGTTTTTTATCTTTGATTTCTTCAGAAAAATCTTGAAATTTTTCACCAATATGAGATTACAGCTGCAATTCTCCTTCTTTTATAAATAATTCAAGAAGTTCTATCTCTGTTTTTGCTATCTCAGCTTTCTTTTGAGAAAGTGTAATAGCATGTTTTTTCATGATATAACAAAACTTTTCAAGATGTTCAATATGTTCGTTCATATCTTTTAAATGAATAAGTAAATCATCTATGTAGACAATACAAAAATGAGTAATATGTTTTATTACCTCATCCATTCTTCTTTGGAATATCTTTAGTGCATTTTTCAATTCAAATGACATTATATTCCATTCAAATTGGCCAAAAGGATTAGGAGTGCTAAATGTAGTTAAAGATTTGCTATCTTTTGTGAACATAATTTGCCAAAATCCTGATTTACAATCGAACTTTGAAAATATCTTCTTGTTTTGTACTTGTTTAATAAGGATGTCCTTATTTGGCAAGTAATATCCATCAAATTTGTAACTTCGTTTTGCCTTTTATAGTTAATCACCATTCTGACTTTTCCTCTTTTTTATTTCACTATGTTTCATAACCATAAATGCTGGACTATTATGTGGACTTTTACTAGGCCTAATTAGTTTGGTTTCTAGTAATTCTTTTATTTGGACTTTAAATTCCTCTTGGTCTTCAACACTGTATTTCATCGGTTTAACTCTTACTACACTATCTGATTTTATAAGTTCTATCTTGGCTTTAACCTTATTTGTATCGCATTTTTCTAATGGGTTTTCAGAATAAGTTCCAGAAATTTTTTTCCTAAGTTTTTCTAACTTATCTTCTATTGTTATTTTTAGCACATTAATTAGTTTTAATTTTTCTGTACTCCAACATCCATCATGCTGGGTTGAGGAACTCTGATAATTAATTTCTTTGTAAGTTATGCTTACGGCTCTTGTGATTTAAGGTGTCAATATCTTGTGTGCGTAAGGTGTTGTGAACTTATATTTATCAATAAATTGAGTAAAATGTGCATATTTTAATGGGAAATTTTGTCCTAATACAATATCACATTCAATTGTAATTGACATATATATATATATATATATATATATATATATATATATATATATATATATATATATATATATATATATATTATCAACAAATACTTCTCTAAGAGATATTGGAAAAGGTATTTGTGTAGCATATTTGCTATTTATTATCTTGTTTCCTCATGTTGTTGTAACAGTTACAACTTTCTTTGAGTCATATTTCCAGTATTCAGATGGTAGTGCATTTGGTAAGTAAAGGCTTATAGTACTTCCTGTATCTAAATAAGCATGAATTTTTATTTTACAATAATTTTTAAAATTGAGTATAACTTCAATATATGGACTCATGGGATTGGTATTTATTATCCTCTCCATGGTAACAATGATCTCATATTTTCATCTATCCTTGGTATAATAATTGGATTTCCTTCAAGTGTTATTTTTATTATCCCTGACATATCTTGTAAGGGCTTACTTTTCTAAGAAAGCTCATTCCTAGTAATATAGGTGTTTGGTTAAGTCCATAATTATCATCCTTATATAAGATTATTTCTATTTTATGTTCACATTGATTCTCTCTTATAATTATAAGAGGGAAACTCAGATATCTTTTTATTTCAAGGTTATGTCATAAGTAATCTTTAAAGACATATTTTTGTGGTAACTCATAATCTTGTAGATGGCTAACAAATTTAGCATCTACATGATTTTTATTTTCTCCTATATCTATAAGGACAAGAAGATCATTCTTGATCCCTTATTGGTTGATATATCTAGTCCTGATATAATATTGTGAGCTTGCCGGTTCATCAATAATTTGGTTTTTAAGTCGTTCTATATTAATATTTCCTCTAGGTGGGAATCTTGCAATAATATTTTCTCCTTGTAGCCTCACACTGCCTTTTCTTATTATTCTTCCTTCAGAATTAATTTCTTTAGCTTGTTTGTGGAAATCAAGCATTATTTGTTCTGGTATTGTAACTTCATGTTCCTTATATTTTCTAGGCCGAATATGCTGTACAATTCATCAAAATCTTTGTGTATTATTATGTTATTTGTTATTTTTCTTAAATTGCTATGATGGCTATTTCTAAAAGTAAATATTGATTTTATGCTTATACTAATAGCCTTACTTTTATGTAACATTTTCAAGTTTTCAATTCAATAATATAGATCAAAACTTTGGTCTATATTTTCATCTGTTATTGAAATTGCATAGTTTGGTTTTACTGTAAATATTATCTTCTGATAAACTAGATTTCCTATAACAATTCCTAATAGAGCATCTATAGGATTTTGTAAAATTCTGTTATCCATGCAATAAATTTCAATAGGTATATTCATACATTCCCTAAAAAATCCTTTAATCATAACTTGGATTCCTCCAATTTCAATACATTTTAACTTCTTCCTAATATTTTTTGGGATATTGGATAATTTTTGTTTTAACCATTCTTTAGTAATTATTGAGATTCTGATTCTTCCCACTACATCTTCTATGTTAATTAGGATTTCTTTATAATTCATACTTACAATTGTTTTGTTCATCTTAGGGAGTATTCCTAAGAATTCTTGATGAAATAAATCTTTTTCTTGTAAGTCTAAGATTTTTTTAGTTATCTCCTTATATCTTTTGCTATCAAATGTAATTTCTTGACAAATTCCTTCTACTGAACCTTCTACTTCCTCAGTTGTTTCAATATCTAATCCTTGTACTTCTTGAATTTTATTCATATATATATATTTTCTTCAACTTCTTCATTTGATAATGATGTTTTTCAACTCATAAATATTACTACATTCACTGTCTAAATCATCAAAATACTCAATTGGTTCTATATCACTATCATCTATAAATTCTTCATAAACTTTGAGAGTTTTTATATTCTATTTATCTTTTCTCTTAGGACATTGGGGGGGAGCTATTTGTCATTCTTCATTACAAATGAAGCATCTACATTTTTTGATATATTTCTTTTTAAGCTTTTCAGACTAATTTCTTTTCTTGAAATATTTTTTATATGACTTGAAATTTCTTTTTTTAAAGTTTTTGAATCTTCTTTTATATTTTTTATATGGCTTATATTTCTTCTTATGACATCCAAATTGTTCTGTTTGACCTATATCTTTGTAACAACATAAAGAGTTCTTCCTTATCTTATATGCTTTTTTATTTTCTAGTGCTTCTCTACACTAAATACTTATCATTCTTTTTGTAAATTCAATTCTACTTCCAAGACTATCTATATATATTTCTTCTTCATCTCCTTCAGGTAATATTTTATTATATTCTTTTAATAACTTAGTTCTCCATGAGAATGTAATTTTGTGAAGTAAGATCTTAAGATTAACTTATTATCTGTATAATCTCCTTGGCTGATAGTATAATATAATTCTTGAAATTTACATGTATATCTTTATAATTCGCACATATCGCACATTCTTAAATTTTTCATTGCAATCGTTCCTTCATTATATTCATCTTGTTTTCTAGCTTCTTCATCAATTGTGTATCTATCTCCTAAAAATTCTGTTCTGAGGGCTCTTTCTAACCTATTTAATATATCTCTTATATTTTGATCATTTAGATTATTTCTATTATCTAATGCACCAATTGTGTTTTCTCCATATTTTATTCTTCTTTTTATATTTATAAGTAGTTTTATCCATCATTCCGATACTATACCTTTAAATGTATGTTCTATAAATTCAAAAGCTATTTACCCATTTATTAAATTGTATTGCTAAATCAGTATTTTTTTGTCCATGTTTCAATAGCTTTGTTTGTATCTACACAGTCTAAATCTAACCATATTCCTGTTGTGTGGATTGGTTCATTATATGATTTTGTTGGATTAACTTCTTTTATGGATTGTTTTCTAATATTTCCACTATATCTATTCTGGGTTTTCTTATATCTTTGAAATCCTTCTTTTCCAGGTATGTAAGTTCCATATGGATTACTTGTATCTTCATCACTACTAATTACGTTACTTGCAGACGGGTTTGTATTCATTTTAATATTTTCTACTTTTTTTCTAATTCTTTTAATTGATTTTTATATTCATCATATTCTCTCCTGTAGATTCTAAGAATTTTCTTTCTAATTCTTCTACATTTGTTATCATAAATTGTTTTATTTCAGGTGTTTTTTCCTTTCCTTTATTTTTATCTATTATTTTTCTTCTGTAATCTTGAGGAGGATTAATTATGATTTTATATTTTCCTTTTAGATTTTTATCTAATATAGTGTTTCCTATTTGTAAATTATATTCTAAATTTTCCAATTTCTTATTTATTTCTTCAAATCCTTCATTTAAATTATTTTTTGGTAAATAAGGATAACTTGGTTTTTTATGTTTTTTTACATTTTTTTAAAAATTCTTCAATTATATTTTCTTCATCGAATAAATTCATTATGATTTTTTGTTCGTAACGGGGCTCTGATACCAATTTCACCAGGTGCGCAGAACACACTCTCTATGTTCTTAGGGAATTATATGTGGAATTATAATCATCTTATAATTCTTGTCAAAAATATTTATTCTTGTCTTATTTCGTTTATTTCTATTAATATCAAATATTCAATATGTTGTTTAAACCAATCTTTTAAGTTTTCCGTATAATTCTATAGCTCTGGTACTTGATTCTCCTTCAATACTAACTAATTCTGTGTATTCTCTATGTAAACTCCTTATTAAATCTTTCCTTTTTTCCTCAAGTATGTGGGGATCGTAAACAGGTATAAATCTAATTAAGTAAAAGCTAATTTTATTATTTTGTTTCCAATAAAAATTATTTGGGGACTAAATTGAAGTTGTTTTATAGTTAAATGACTTTGTTTGAAAATGAGGGTATTTGGGGAAGTTTGAATTGTCAAAGGCTATTTATCAAATGTTTTAGTTTCAAAGTCTATTTCTTAAACTATTTATATTGATAGATCTATTTATGGGTATTTCCCTATTTTTAAAATTATATTAAAATTTTTTTGAAGTTAAATATTGTATTTAAATAAATAAATAAATAATTTTAATTCTTAATGTTTCGTTTCTTATATTTTTCAAAAATCACGTTTCTCGTTTTCGTGCTAGTCCATATAAGATGTACTATGCTTCTCAATTTAAGATCATGAAACTACAAATCTCAATCTCCATTTAATTAGTCTATATATGCTTGAAGTGTTGAATTCTACTTTAAAAATTGAAGTTGAAATAAACAAACCATTGTAGTCCTATCCTTTACAAGGTTGTAACGATTTAGCACAGATCGCCCTTTCCTAACGGTAAAAAAACATCCCATTTTCCAAGAAAGGCTGCTCTTGTAGTTGCACTTTTGTTCTGCATTTTCAAGGAACACTTTTATTTTTTATTTTTCTTTCCTAGGTGTGAAAGACGACGGTGGTTGTTGAGTTGAGGTGAGGAAAGGCTGCGATGGAAGGGGGCAATAGAGACAAATTTTAGTGATTGTAGTGATAATGGTATGGCAGCGAGATGGGTTGTAGACCTGGAGGTGGTTAGTGGATTTTATTGATTCGGTAGGTGGGAGATGATTGATTTTTTTCCCTTCATTTTTCCCTTTTTTATTTAATCAGTTTTGATTTAATTTTATTATGTTGATAACACCATTAATTGCCACAAATAAACCGATGCCCAAAAGAAAATAGGATCATGCTACACACATACACACATAAAATGGATGACAAAATGAATGACACACCTCTCACATGGAGGGGGTCCACATATAGGTGGATCCCCCTCCATGTGAGGGGTGTGTCATGTATTTTGTTATCCATTTTGTGTGTAAGGAATTATCCAAGAAAATATACAAGAAGCCTTGGAAACAAGCATTCTACGTCTGAACACCTATAAAAAAAAAAAAAAAGAACCCTAGCGAAGACCCCAGTGGTAACCTCTCAAAGCCAGCAGGAAAACGCTGCCACGAAAATCCAACAATCATGAATGAGTGAAAGAACCCCTCGATTAGACTCAGACGGGGAAACCTTATAACCAAAAACACAAATGATGGCCAGAATTGTATAGAAAGTGCAAAACCCAAAAGCAGATGGGCAATTATTGAAATGAATGACGGGTGATGAACCATTTCAAAATCAGGACGCCCTAGCGGAGAAATCCTCTGGAACCAGATGAAAGAAAGGGGGATTTGTTGAAATAGTCGTTTTAGGAATGTAATGTTTCAAAATGCCCATTTTTTACAAATTGTCTTTATTGCCCTTAATGAAATAAGCTATTTTCTTTGCAAGATATATCCCTGAATTAGTCAGGTTGATTTAATTCAATACTTTTTATTATATTTATATTCTTTAATCTTTTAAGTTCTTCTAAAAATGCTCTATATTGTGATAATTTCTCAAAAGATTTAGGATGTTCTTTCTTTGTTATATATCCTAATGTTATTCCATCTGAAACTTCATCTTCTATATCTTCGTATTCTTCTATAATTTTATGAACCGTATTTATATTTTTTGCTGTTTCAACAGAATTAAATTCTATTCTATTTAAGATAGCATAGTCAATATCTTCGTATATTTCTTTTAATTCAGATTGTCCAACAGAATGTATATTTTTAGATTTTCCAGCAATAGCTAATAAAAATGAAATTTCTTTATTATCTAAATATAGTTTATGATCACAGTTGTTAGAGGTTGATGCTTGTGAAGTATCCATAAATTATAGAGTTGGTAAATTATTATACAAAATTCTCTGGTATAAGTCCATTCTTTGATCTAGTAAAATACAATAATCTGCAATATATTGTTCGTATTTTTCTAAGAGTTTATTATATTCTTCAGAAGATATGTTTTCATTTTCCATTTGATGTTTAATATCGTCCATTTTATCTTTCAAGTTTTCTAAAAGGTTATCTAATCCTTCTATTGTATATACTGGCATTATGTTTGGACTGTATTTGTCATTATTTTATTTTTTAAATCTATTTTAATCTCTAATATGTCAGAATAATCTATAATGTATTGATCATGATTTTCTGAAAGTATATAATATTATTCAGATGATTCATCAATATCTATTAAATGAGATATAATGTTATCTATTTTTTCCATTATTTTTTCTAACAAATTGTCTAATCCTTCAATAGTATATCCAGGCATTATAAACTCAGAGATAAATAATTTATAAAGTTTCAAGTAATTTCTCAAATTCTATGAGTGTTTGAGAATTGATAATATCTATGTCAGTCATGATATCTATACTTGGTTCAAATGGTATATTATATTTTGAAATATTTTTCTTTCTCTTTTCTAATTTATCAATTATATCTTGAATATCATGTATCATTATAGATCTTACAGTTCCTCTAGCAAAGTTTTCTATCAAGTTTTCTTTAAAACTTTTTAATATCTCTTGTGATGCATAGAGTTGCTCTTGGTATCCTATTTTATCAATTTCATTTTCATATTCAATACCTTTTTTACTTTTGATATGCTTTTGAACTTTATATGGACCTCTTTTAGTTCTGGGTTTTTTCATTATATAATTACTTTCATTCATGATATTAAGGTTTTCAAAAACTGGTAAAGAAAGATTCATCTCTTCCATCACTATCATAATCTATTACAGGATCATAATCATTATCACTATTAAACACATATCCTAAATATAATTCATTATTTATTTCAGTGTTATCACTATCAAGCCAAAAATAAATAATTGATTTTGTAATTTCTAATCCTAATATTCTTTTTAATGTTGGAAAGATAGTTAACAAACATGGCATATAGACATGATATAACTTTTTTATTTCATTATTTGGTCTAGTAAACTGTTTATACATGAATAAAGGTTCAATTATGCTATGGTATTCATCATTATAAGGACTGTTTTGGTAATTAAACTTAATAATCCTGGATTCTGTCATGTTAAAAACTCTTCTTCCTCCTAATTCCATAAAGATAGATATATTAAGAATACTAACCTCTTTTCCTGTTCTCAGTACCTTTGTATTTTCCTTCTATTGTTAGTGACCTTCAGGCTTATAGGTTTCTGCTCCACACCCTCCAATGACTTCCTGCCTTCACGGGTTATTAGCTAAACCTGGATGCCTTCACTGTATAACTCTTTAGATGGAAAATATTTTAGGACAGAGTGTAGGGAGTTTTCTTAATAATATATCTTCTTTTTGGAAATAGGATTTAGAAGACGAGAATTTAGAAACTCATCATAATATGATAAGTAAATTGGGATTTTATTGATAATATAAAGATTGACAAAGGATTGGTATGAGAATTTTTGAAAGACAGAAGATTTTTGGCTTTCTCACAAACTGAGTGCTCAAGAGAGTTCTGCCTCTTCTCTAATCAGAAGATCCTAATTTATACAACTTCATGAGGTATTACTATACAACCTCTTACATCATTGCTTATGTAATGGATATAATAATTTGAATTTTACAAGGACCTACAAGGACACACCTGTCCATCTATTCTTTATTACAAGGATACAGCTGTCCCTTTATTTCTTCACATGGCTACATTATAGGGACACCTATCCCTCTATTTTCAGTCTTCTCATAGCCCTTACATTGTGCTGTCTTGTTCCATTAAATCAGGTTTATCAATTGGCTTCCATCTGTCCATCACTTCTATTGGTATGTAAAGCAGACTTATCAAATGGCTTCCACCTGTCCATCAGTTCCTTTGGCATGTGGGGAAATTCCTAGCTATGCACGCCTCTTGTAAAGTGGCAAAACTTCCATGGATTTGATGAGTATCAAATTTATTGATGTATTCTTGCAAGATTGTTGACTTTTCTTTTCCTCCATTAGTGAGTAAGGTCCATCCATTGTACTGGCATATGCATTTGAATTTTTTCTCATATAGGTTTTTGGCAATGTTGTAGAGAACTTTAATTCCCAACACCCTTCGGGATCTAAACCATGATCTTGTAATGTTTGGTACTGGCTTGGTATTTTTCCCAACTTCAATTTGAAAATTTTGAGCAACATACCCAATCGTGATAATATGCTCAGCAGGATAATATATCCTTCCATCAATTTCAGGACTAATCGAATAAAATTTTAAATATATGGCCCTTCCTTGAGCAAATTTTGAAATTTCTCCTTTTAGTAAATCATCAAATTTTTCGATTTCTTTCAGATCTTTTCCTGGATAGATAAGATCCAAGAATCCATAATCAGCTGCCATTTTTGTCATGACGGGATCTCCTCCCTGAGTAACGATCAATCGTGGGTATACATGGTCTCCAGACGAAATGTAATAGCAATCACATTCTTGAATTTCATATATAACTTCAACAGTGGTTTTATATTCGTTTTCTTTTGGTAAAAAAGGGGAATCATCTTCCTCTTCAGCACGAATTCTGACTACCCTTGTATGTTCATCTTTGGCATTGATTGTTATTTTTCGAGGACTGGCTTCATTTATAACAACTTTTTTAGGACTTGGTTCATCTCTTTTAATTGTTGGTCCACCACTGCTTCCAGAAGATGTACCTGTTTGTATTTTTGATATGACCTGTTTGGTATCAGCCTGTTTGGTAATCAACGATTCAAACTGAGATTCAATCTCAATTATGTTATCGCTCAATTCTTTAGTATAATTATGATGAAATGTTGAGATTTCCATCAATTGCTTGAAACTTCCTTGGAGAGTTTCTGCAAGTTGTTCAATTCCAAGCTTTATATCTTCAGCTTCCTCCATGAGGAAGTTCATTCGCTTTTTGGCGTCTATTAGGGATCTTTTGATATTATCCATCTGCAAATTCAATATTCCTGCTTAAAAAGTCCGCAAGATAATTATTAACACCTTTAATATGAATTATATCAAAATTATAAAACGCCAAATAGGCTTGCCATCTATGGAGCCTTCTATATTGAGGTTCAGGTGGTAATTTATTTTTTACTAAACCTGCAACTTGAGAATTATCAGTTTCAACAATGAATTTTTTAGATAATAAAAACAATGAAAACTTCTTTATTCCTCTGATAATTGCTAACAGTTCTTTCTCATGAGTAGTATAATTTATTTCTGCTTGATTAAACGTTCCACTTGAGTATCTACAAATTTCATTAAGATCTGTTTTTAATATTGCTGCCCAATATTTATCCGAGGCATCAGTATTAACTATCAGATTATCTTTTTCATCTGGTAATCTTAATTTTGGTAAATTTTTACATTCTTCTTTTAGTGATTTGACAATTTCTGTATGTTCATCACTCCATCCTTTGGTATTTGTTTTCTTGAGTAAAATTTGAATTTTATGTCTCTTTTTTGATAGATTTTCAATAAATCCTTCTACATAATTTAAACATCCTAAATTTTTTTGTATTTGTTCTTTTGATTCTAATTTGTTTGGAAAACTTTCTATCTTCTTAGATATATGAGTTTGTAATTTTATCTATTGATAATCCAAGAAAATCAATTTCTTGTTTTTCTATTATAGCTTTATTTTTTGAAAGAACAATTCCTTCTTTTTTGCATTCATTTATAAATTTAATTAAATGGTCTCTATGTTCTTCTCTATTATTAGAACATATTAATATATCATCGACATAGACAATTAAGAATTCATTGAATTTTCTAAATATGTTATCCATTCTTCTTTGATATATTTGTGGTGCATTTTTTAAACCAAATGGCATAACCATCCATTCATACTTACCTTGGGGTGTACTAAATGATGTATATTGAATACTATCTTCTTCCATTTTTATTTGCCAAAATCCTGATTTGCAATCAAATTTAGAATAATATTGCTTTCCTTTTGCAAGATTTATTAGTACCTCTTTATTTGGTAAAAAGTATCCATCAAATTTAGTATATTTGTTTAATTCTTTATAATTTATCACCATTCTAGCTTTACCTCTTTTTTGTTCAGAATGTTTCATGACCATAAAAGCTGGACTACTATGGGGTCCATTACTAGGTCTGATTAATTTTTGGTTAAGTAATTCTTTTATCTGAGTTTTAAATTCTTGCATATCTTGTATGGTATACATCATTGGTCTAACTCTTATAATAACATTTTCTGTTAATTCTATTCTAGCTTTTGGATGATGTGGTTTCCAAAATGATAATGGATTTTCTCCACAAATTTTTTCTAGTTGATCAATGATTTTTTCCATGTTTATTTGTATGTTCGTTTTCAAGACTTTTTTATACATTATTCTTTTATTTTTTATTTCATTTTGTATAATTGGTTTTTTCTCCCATTTATCACCACGCTGTGTTGGCTGAACTCTGTAAGGTCTAAATTCTCTTGGTATTTTTAGTAAATGTGCACAAGGTGTTTGTAACATTACCATGTAATTATTTTGTTTATAATATTGAAATTGTTGTATAAAGTCATTTCCTAGTAATATATCACATTCTAATTTGTTATAATTATATACTTTATTTACAACTATTTGTTTACTCCCAAGTATTATATCAATTTTATCAGCACTATTAATTATATGAGTACTTTCTCCTGTTACTCCTGTAATTTTTATTTTTCCATTAGTATTCCATGATTTTACTAAGAAGCTTTTGAATATTGTTAAATCACTTCCCGTGTCAATTAATGCACATGTTGTTATATTTGTTTCAACAATTGTAACTTGTATATAAACGGCTAATGGAAAACTTATTTGGTTATTCATTTATTCAGCCTTTCTGCATAGTATAGTTTGACCATTATGAGTTATATATAATCCTTCACGTTTTATACTATAATCTTCTAGTCCATCTAGAAAGCTCATACCTAATAATACATGAGGATTTGCCATACTATTATCTACATGACATGGTACTAGGAGATTTATTCCTCCTATTTTTATTGGTACTTTTACTTCAAGTTCAGTCATATGTATTTGTCCATCAAAATTTATATATCTATATGGATCGGTTCTATGAGATAATAGTCCTTTATTTCTATTTGAAGCTATATGACATTCACTAGCTCCTGTGTCAATTAATATATTTGATCATTTTATATGTTCTATTCCATTAAAATATTCACCTTCTATTTTCATATTTCCAGCATTTCTATTAAGTTTTATTTCTTTTATAGTACTAGTTTCTCCTAATTGTTTTCTATTAGGTAAACTTGCTGATCTCCTAATTAATCTGCCATCTTCAAATGTTATGTTATTATTAGGGTATTCTTCTTCTCGTAACTCTATGATTTCTGGTTTATTTTTTGTTATAGTAAGTTCATAATTTCTTGGAACTAAACTTATTTGTTTATCTGGTTCTACAGCTTTACCAAAATCTTTACATTCTTTATGAATTTCAATATATGGTTTTTTAGAATAAATGTTTCCATAATTAGAATTAGTAAATGTGTATAATGCCCTATATTCTATAGTCATTATTTTATCTCCTGGTTCCATTATATCATCTTTATGTAATTTGAAATGTAATCCTAAAACTTCATTAAAATTTCTGTCTTTTAATGATATACAATATTTTGGGTAACATGTAAATATTAGTTTCTTATATGCTAGATTTCCTTCTACTGTTCCGAAATGACTGTCTTTTAAATTTATAATTCTTCCATCATGTAAACTTACAGTCAAAGGCGAATCTAATCCTTCTCTAAACAGGGATTTAAACATTATTTGGATACCTGCTAAGTAAACATATTGAATCTTTTCACTTTGTTTTCTATTAATCTTTGTTAATAATTCTGCAACTGTATTTTTTGTTAAAAGATTTAATTTGTGTGTTCCTTGAGTGGTTCTAACATCTATTGCTCTTTCAATTTTATGATACTCATTTATTGCTACTTTTTCTCTTTTCCATATTCTGTCTAATATTTCCCATTTTCCTATTTTCAAATCTAAAGATAATTTTTGTATTTTTCTGAACTTATTATTATCAAAAGTTACTTTTAATCCATAACCTTCTATTCCTTCATATTCTTGCTTATCTATATTCTTATTTGTTTCTATTTCTTTATTCTGATTCTGATTCATTGCTTTCTGAATCTGTTTCGCTTATATAGACTTCTTGATCATAGTATTCTTCAATATCTGATATTTCACTTAGTTCACTTTCTATTTCTAGATATTCATTTTGTAATATTTTAACTTTCTTTTTGTTACAATCAGGGCTTATATGTCCCATTTCTCCACAATTCCAACATTTGCATTGGCTTTTATCTTTCTTATAAGTTTTATTTTTCTGTTTTTTATTTGGATTATATCTTCTTTTGTAATATCTCCTCTTAGGTTTTATATATCTTTTTCTGAAGTTTCTGAATTTTTTAAATTTTCTATTTTTAAATTTTCTTTTATTATTATATTTTCTTCTTTCAGGGTTACATCCCCATTGGGTAGGTTTTTCCATATCTTCACAACATATTCTGGTTAATTTTCCTGATTTCTTTAATAATTATCTTTGTTGACATATATATGCTAATCTTTCAAATAAGAATTTTATCCTTGATCCTAATGTTCTAGGTGTTCCAGGGTTATCTCTAATAAATTTTTCAAATTCTATTTTAAAGTATATTCCCCATGAACCTGGTAATTTATTGTAATACATATCTCTATATACTTCTTGGTTTTCATTACTATAGAATTGGACATAATAGTATTCTTTAAATTCACAAGTATATTCTTTAATTTTACACATATCACATATTGTTAAATTTATTAATCTTACTCTTGCGTTATCTTTTTCTCTTATTGATTCTGCTTCAGAATTACTTATCCAATTTTCTCCTAAAAATTCATCCGCAATATAATCTACTATCTTTTCTATTCCTTTTCTATCTGATTTTATTAGTTCTGTCTGTACATTTCTTCTTATTAATGCTTTTGTATCACTACTTATTCCTTCCCACCAATTTCTAACATGTCCTTCAAAAGATGTTATTAAAAAATTTATCATTCTATCAGTATTTTTCCATGTATCATCTTTATTGTATAAAAAGAATAGTATCATTGAATCTGCCCAAGTTAATAAGGCTTTTTTAGTATCTATTTTACAATCAAGATCTAATTTTGTTCCTCCATGATTAATAGGTTTATCATAGTTATTATTTGGTTCAAATTTATCTTTATATTTATTTCCTCTAGGTGGTTGTCTATCTCTGATTCTATCATAATATTGTCGGTGTGGTTTGTTATATAAAGGTGCATAACTTTCATCTGGATCTGGTAATTCTTGTTTAGAAGTTCCTATAGGAGCAGGGTTAGGTGCTCCTCCAGTATTCATTAAAACTTGGTATTCATTAAAGTTTTCTATACTTAACTGGTCAAAATTTTCTATAAGCAAATCTAATTCTTCATTCATTTTTGTCTTGTTCTTCTTCAATTTTTTCTTCATCTTTTAATTTTCCTAAAGTTTTTTTCTATAGATTTTTGTAATTCTAATTCTTCCTCTAATATTTTTGGTAATATGTTTCTTCTAAATTCATCATCCATACTTCCTGCTTCTATTATAATTTTTTCTTGTTCGAAATGCTTCTTTCCTATTCTAAGTATTTCTTTTTCTATGAGTTTTTTGTCTATTTTCTTATCTTTGTTTTTATTATTTTCTTTAAATTCTCTAATCTCTAGTTTTAGTATATTTATATCATTTCTTACTTCTTTTAATTCATTTTTTACTTCTTGTACATCACTTATTAATGTTTTTATTAATGTTTTTAAATCTTCAATATATTCACTTATCGGCATTTTATACTCTTGGTTTTTGAGTTTTTTGTACCTTAAATAGTCTGTCATACATATCATCTATTTTTATTTCTAACTTTTTGATTCTTTCTTCTATTGATATGGTTTTTTCATTTTCATTTTTTCTTATTCTTTCATTTAACCTATCTATTTTTTCTATAATTATTCCAATTTTATCTTGATTAATTAATTCTCCTGATTTTCTTTGGAATTCTTTTAAAATTTCTTCATCTATATTTTTAGCCTCTCCTATCATTTCTTTTAATTCTTTAAATTGTATTGTTAGTTTATTTTGAATATTTTGTAATTTTTCTTTAATATTCATGTCCTGTATATTTAATTGTTGTAATTCTTCGATAGCTAATTTATCTTGTAAATTTATGTTTTTATATGTTTGCCATAAAAATGCACTTATCCAATTTAATTGCATGTTAAGAAATCCATCAGATTCTCCCCATGAGCTTAATGGTTGGAACATAGTTGTATTTGCTCCTTTTATTTGATAAGATCCAACTGGAAGTCTTATATTTTCTATTATTTGTTTTTCAAATTTAATTTCTGGAAATCCTGTCATTAATTTCTTCCTTTAATATGTTCGATTTCTAGAATAAGTTCTGTTTCATATTTTGCTTCTTTATAATTCATTATTTGATATTCACAATATTCTTCTATTGATCCAATCATTGATTTTCTATGATATATTCTATAATATTTTAGATAGTCTTCCAATGTGTTTGTTTTATCATATTTTTCTTTTCTAGTTTTTTCTTTGTCTTCTAGAATCGTTTGAATTTTTGGTAATTGTTTTAAAATTCTATCAAAATATTCTCTCTTTTTCTCCAATAATTTTAATCTTAATTTTTCTTGTCGTTTTATATTTCTTTCTTCTCTTATTTGGTCCATTAAATTTCTTCTTTGTTCTATTATTAAATCTAAATTTTCATTTGTTTCTATGTCTAGATATCTAATTAATTGAGGATCCGCTCTATGATAATCCATTTCTATAATTTTTATATAACTCTTCTAGTATATCTTTATGGATTAAATCTAATATTTTGTTTATGATAAAATCTTCTTTTATTAAATCGAAATTTATTAGATCATATATTTCTCTTCTTATATCTTTATCTAAATCTTTTAAAGTGTTTAAGATTTCTATTTTATAATTATCGGGTAGTGTTAATGTATGCATAATTATAAATCTTGATGTATATATTATATATTCATTTTTAATTTGTGTTATATAATATTTATCTTTTAGATCTGCCTTTTGGCTCTGATACCATAAAAGTGAGGTGCTACTATGAGCGAACAAAAATCAAAATGCTACTCAAAATGCTACTATAAGCGAACAAAAATCAAATAAAATCATAAATAAAATTATTAAAATTTCAAGGACTAGGTTGTAACTTTTCTAAATCTTAATGGGTTTAATTGAAATATGATATATAAGGATATTTGTGGTATTTTATAGTGATGAAGGCTATTTTTAAAAGATATAAAATTGTTAGGGTATTTTCAAAAATTGGTATGTTTTTAAGGGTTTTGATATGTATTTCCTCATGAAAGAAATGATGAGAAAACTGAATTGTAATGACCAAAGAGTCCTTGGTTCATTTTATATACTACAGATCAGACGATGTAATTACGACGTTGTTTTGATTCTATTGTCATGTGATACCTTATTCTTCGCATTCATTCAAGATATTATGGGAATGAACCTATTACAAAATTTAATGAATGAAACTTAATTAAGGTCAAAATAAAATTTTATAAGGTCACTGTTCACTCTAAAATAGAAAAAGAATTTGATCCAATTGAAAAATCGAAGACTACAAGAAAAATGATAATTAACAATGGTTTTTTTAACTACAAAAATAAATTTGTTGTTAAAATTAAATTTTAGCGTCAAACTGCTAAGATTTGACGTTGAAAATTCGTCGTTTGAAATAGAAAATTGATGTCGTAGTTAAAAAAAATTAACAATAAGATATTTATCGTTGAATGTGTACTTCAACGATAAAATATATTTTATCGTTGAATATGTTAAGGAAAAATTGGCGCCAAACTGTGTATTTCCCGCAATTTTTTTTGCCAACAAAATATGCCTTTTCTACGACAATGTGTATTCTTGTTAAAAATATATTAATCAACGACAAATTTATTTTGTTGTAAATATGATTATTTTATTTACATGCAATTAATTGGTCATTGAATTTCGTCATTTGTTTATGTAATTTTTCAATTTTTATAACGACTAAATTCTTGTCATTGAATGTCCACTTTTAGCAACGACATAATTTTTCGTTCAATTTGTTAAGAAAAATTAGTCCCAATTCTGTACTTTCCTAAAGAATTATTTATTTTGTAGAAAAATATGTATTTTGTACGTTAAACTTGTTTAAAAATTAATCAATACTTTCTGAATATAATTATTTTGTTATTAAACCATTATAAATATAATTATTTAGATTATAGATTATTTAATCACCTAAGAACACATGAAAATAATTATCTCTACTTAGACAAAACTAAACAAAAGATCTACAGATAAATTAAAAAAAAATCATAACAAAAAATTGGCAATGTCTTTTCTCATTAAAAAAGAAAAAAAGAAAAGAAAAAGACAAAAAGTCATTTAAAATTATATGGATTCAGTTTATAATTAAATAAACAATTGTTTAAGAATTAATTGTTTTCGAGAATTTAGGTAAAGATTAATTTAAATAAATAATTAGATTGTTCATAAAATTATAATACAAAGATTAACTAGTGAATCACCCGTGCGATACACGAGAAGAAACGTCTGGATAAATATAATTCAATGTGAAATTAGATGAATTCTTTAGATAAAATAAATAAATTTCACAAGTAAGAGATAAAATAATCATTTATTGGTTTCATATGATTACAAATTCTAGAATACTTCTTTGTACACAATATTGTTTGTTGATTTTGTTGGTCTTCCATTCTTATCACAAATCAATATCTTTAATCCAAAACGATTTGTCACCTTAGAAATCGCAACATAAAGTTGTCCATTTGTAAACATCAGCCGTTTAAGAAGAAGTCTCACATGCGAGAATGATTGTCCCCGACCCTTATTGATAGTAATGATATAGGGTACCATCAATGAAAATTATCTTCTTTGAAATCTAATAGGTATCCTAAAATTAAAAGAGCTCAATAATATCATTGGAATAAAGAACTTGTGTCCTGTATTGATGCCAAAAAGAATTTGACCTTCTAGAACATGATTGCCAAATTTGTAACTATCAATATTGTTTCATTGCACAATCCTTGTGTATGATTAATATTTCTCAGGAAGAACTTGTGTTCTTCCCTTATCCGCTGCAACGGTTCACCATGTGATGCAATAATGATATCCATGTGTCCAGGTCATGTATCAAAATCCACCGACAATCAATTTTGCAATTTCATCGACAATAGGAAAATCATATTGGCTATCATCGATCGCCCACCAACCAATAAGTATAAGTAGTACATTTGAAGTGCTTTCCCCAATCATCATTTTTCAAACCGACCTAAGCACCAAACCGCAAAAAAAAAAAAAAAAAAAAAAAAAAAAAAAAAAAAAAAAAAAAGTTTGATTTGGCTTTGTTTAGAAAATTAAAAGGTTTGGTTTGGTTTGAAAAAAATTCAAAACCGTTTTAAATGGTTTGGTTTAAAATATTATTACAAATCGCCCAAACCAAACCGTGTTCACCCCACGACAAAGTGAAAACTTCGGATTACGACATGTTTTATAATAGATGAAACAATTAATAATATAGATCGTGCGTATAAAAGATAAGATTTACTATTTTGACCATTGACAATGAAAAATAACACGTATAAAAAATGAATTCGATAATCATAAAAAAATAAAAAAACTAAAATATTAAGATTGACAAAGATGCATCAAATTCATGATATTATAGGTTTTTGCAATATTTATACAACGTAATTGTTTTCTGAAGGAAATTATAATATCGCATTGATTATCTTAATTTTCAGTTACGTCAATTGTGAGACAATTTACTTATTGTTGTTGAAATTTAAGAATCATAAATATTGAATTAAAATATAACAATTAATATCATGTCATAGTTAATTATGTTATAAAATTTAGACTTAACAGTTAGGACAAAAACCATTAATAACTATATAATTTCAAAGCAATATAAATAAATTTGTTAACCGTTAATGTTAAAAAATGTGATATGAGACTTTCTGGAATAAAAAATTAAATAATAATTAAATTTAATTGTAAATAAAATTATTTTGATAAGTAATCTGATATAGAAAAGAAGGTTATTATGTATATTTAACAAAGAACTTAGAAGTATGATTATTTACAACAAAATTTAATACAACTTGATTAAATATTCAATATAAATGTAAATGAAAATTAGACATTAGATTTGTATGATCGAACGAAATTATTCATCCATAAGATTTAGACCAATAAAATATCACAATTATTGTAAAAGTTTATTTACGTATTAAATGTAACTTTCTATAAAAATACTAATTAATTTAATAGAACGCAATACAAATGAACTCGAATTTTTAGATGTACTAACTAAAGAAAAAAATAAGATTATTTATAAAAAAATTTATACGATAATGTTTATTTAGTATTAGATGCATAATACAACTTCAACATAATTTTGAAGAAAATTTTACATTGAATTTGTATGACTGAACACAAATACTTATTTTTAAGATTCAAAATATTAAAATATCAGAATAATTTTCTAAAAAGAGAGGTTTAAATACAAATAATAAAATATAAATAAGCAAAAAAAATTCTCCATAAAAATACTTAAGTGAAAGTAACAGTGTGAACACAATAAAAGCTGATTTTGGAGTGTGAATACAATAAAAACTGAGTTTTCCCGTCAAAACTCAACTGCTTTTATATATTATATAGATATAGATATAGATTAAAAACAATTTTTTATAAGTAATTTTTCATAGTATAAGACTTGCTTAGGTATTAAAAAAAAAAACATTTAAAAATATTCAGTTTTTGCAAATTAATTAACATCGAAATTTACCAACACTTACAAAACGTGAATTGAAGCTATTAGAATTAGAATTAAAAAATTTTGTTTTGTTTAAATTTATTTGATATTTGAATAAATTTGCAAAATCAAACATCCAATTTTTTAAACTTTTGATGGTCCATTTAAAGTTTAAACTCTGTATGGTTTATTTCAATTGAAACTGTAATATTTTTTACGAAATACATTTAGTAAACACACTAAAAAAACATTTAAAAAATCAGTTTTTGCAAGATTAATTAACATTGAAATTTACTAAGAATTTTAATTGTATTATAATAAATGAAAAACGTCTTTTAATTTTTATTTTTTCATAATACAAAAAGTGATTTGAAGTTATTAGAATTAGAATTAAAAATATTTTTTGTTAGTAATTTTTCATAGTATAAATAATCAAAGTATAATTTTTTATTTATAAAAATAAACTTAGGTTGAAGATTCCGATAGAAAAAAAAATTATTCCGATAAAAAAAAAAAACTTAGGTTGAAGTCAATATGTCAATAAGTATAATAATTGACAGTTGTAGTGTACACCAATAATTGAGTCCCACATAGAATTGCATTCGTTGTTATCTAGGAATTGCATTCGTTGTTATTTATTATTACTAAATATATATAGCTTTAGTGTAGGCACAATTAAATATGAGTTTAGGCGGGAAAACATGAATTGGGACCCACACAAGCTCAACAAGTTTAATATATAACTAGTGAATCACCCGTGCGATGCACGGGAAGAAACATCTTGATAAAGATAATTCAATGTGAAATTAGATGAATCATTTAGATAAAATAAATAAATTTTGCAAATAAGAGATATCATCATTTATTGGTTTCATATGACTACAAATTCTGGAATACTTCTTTGTACACAACATTGTTTTTTGATTTTGTTGGTCTTCCATTCTTATCACAAATCAACATCTTTAATCTGAAACGATTTGTCATCCTAAAAATCGAAACATAATGTTGTCCATATGTAAATACCAGTCATTTAAGAAGAAATCCCACATGCGAAAATGATTGTTCTTGGCTTTTATTGATAGTCATGGCATAAGACGCCATCAATGGAAATTGTCTTCTTTGAAATCTAATAGGATTTCTAGAATCAGAAGGACTCAACGATATCATTGGAATAAAGAACTTGTGTCCTGCATTGATGCTAGAAAGAATTTGACCTTCTAGAACATGGTCGCCAAGTTTTGTAACTATCAACCTTGTTCCATTGCACAATCCCTGTGTATGATCAATATTTCTCAAAAAGAACTTGTGTCCTTCACTTATCCGATGCAACGGTCCACCACATAGCGCAATAAAGATATCTCTGTGTCCAAGTCGTATATCAAAATTCTTCGACAATCAATTCACCAATTTCATCGACAATAGGAAAATCATATTGGCTATCATCGGTTGCCCACCGACCAATAAGTATTAGTCTTATTTTTGAAATGTTTTCCTCAATCATCTTTTCTAAAACCAACCTAAATTGCCTTAACAACTTGTTGTATTTGTCTAGCATATTTTCAAATAAAAAACTATACAATCACGCAACATTGAATCGCATGATTCACTCATATCAAAGGACATTAAAAGATATCTACCATATAACAAATCTTTCAAAATAAGAGGATGATCTTCCATAAGAAGAATCTTCACTTTCTCTTATGTACAACAAAGTAGGGGTGAACAAATAAATCGTGAAATAGAATTAAATCACAACAAATGCTTTAGTTTGGTTTGGTTTGGAAAAATTCCAAACCGCATTATACGATTTGGTTTAGGTTTCAATTGTCAAAATCACGATTTCAAACAGCCAACCCGCCAAATTTCAAAAAATTAAAAATAAAATAAAAATAAAGGCAAACATTCAATTAAAAAAACTACTGAATTCTGTGCAAAAAGCCCAGCTGCAGCCCAGTCGAATAACCTGCAACCGCACTGTTCAAAAGTGCGCGATCGCACGACGCTGCAGGTTATCTTCAGTCGCGAAATTTTCTGACTGTGCGACCGCACGGTTATAGCACCGTGTGATCGCACGGTATTTCGGTTGAAGGCAATTTCTGACTTTTATATGTTACAAGTTGGTCATTATCTTTTAATTGCACAGCAAGTCCTCCAACTTTCGATTGTTGCAATTTAGCCCCTGAACTTCTGATTTCTTCCAAATTCGATTTCTTCTTCAAATTGGCCATTTGATTGATTGCATCAAGTCTTGATTTGCTTACTTTGACACTTTTTACATCCAATTGCTCGATTTTAGCTTTAATTCCATTGTTTTCACGACTTTGGGTTATTTCTGAAAGATAAACAAATACAACTAGAATAAATAGAAAATATTATTGAATAAACAATAAAAATCCTACTTTTGGGATATAAATAAGTGTATAAAATACACTTATCAAAACTCCCAAACTAGAACTATTGTTCGTCCTCGAACAAAATAAAACTAAACTATTAATGTAAAAAGGCAAATTAAATAAAAAAGTACGTTTTTGCTTTTGTCAATTTATTGTTTTTACTTTTGTCAACTTATTTACCATGCGCTTCAACAATCCAAATTGACGATTCACTTTACAAATAGAAATATGAACAACATAAAATATTTTCATTCATCCGATGCTCAACTTCATTGTGTGTGTGTGTGAATAGCCAAAATCAAATGCAAACTTATGCAAAAATAAACTTGGCAATGTGTGATTTTTTTTATGTAAGAGTAAGCCCGAATCCCATGTTGTGAACAATGATTTTCTTTTGATTTTCCTTATCCTCTCGTGGATGATCACAATCTTACTGCTTTTCTCTCATATCCCGAGGTCTTTCCTATTGATGTGGTTTCTGAACATGTATAAATTGCATTTTTTCACACAAGGCAGTTAGGATTAGACAAGTATGCATGACATACCAAGAATAATTAACAAAGTGTTAGGAATTTCAATCAACGAAGCTTATACCATTTTATTCCATTTTTCTTTCATATGGACGACTTTTTCTTTTAATGTCCTTGTCTTTTACCATCTTTGTGCAATACTTTTCATACTTACTTTCTATATGACCCCAATAGCGAACTTTAGGTCGGAAGCTCCCAGCTCAGTTGAGCTTAGGGTACCAGGTTCAGAGAACCCCTCAGGCTTAATTACCCGGGTCATAAAGGCTTAAACATAAAAGTTAAAGATGTTTTAACGTCTTATGTGTACTCTCCGTACTTGCTTTCTAGTTGACCCCTGTAGCGAGTTTTAGGTCGACAGCTCCCAACTCAGTTGAGCTTAGGGTACCAGGTTCAGAGAACCCCTTAGACTTACTTGCTCGAGTCAAAAAGGCATTTGAAGAGTAGAATAAGACCTTCAGCATTTTTCTGTTTTTATGCTAGTTTTTATGGTTTATACTTGTTGATCAAAACCCATTACACTAAATATGCAAAATTAAAAACTTCAAGTCTTAAATCCATCAATGCATACTCAGTTTAACCTTCCCACCCCCAAACTGCTTCTTGAGCAGTTTGGTTCTACATTTCAGGTCGGGATCTAAATTCCTAAGGTTTGGGATTTTATAGTCAGTTCTATGTTCAAAGTGCACAAGTTTACCCCACAAATATCAAGCATCTCCCTACACAAGTTTTTATTCGAAAGTGACTATGTGCTCAAATTTGATGACAGTCTTACATGGATGAATGTTTAAGAAAAATTTAGTTCGCATGTTGCCCAATATTCTAACTAAAGTACAAAAGTCAATTTAAATCATGTCATAAGCAATAAATAAATCAACAAAAGTTTTCAAAATTTTCCAATTTTTTTTATGATTTTTCAAAATTTCAATTTTTTATTTTTTATTTTTTTATGATTTTTATACCAAAAATCAAATGAATGTTGAAATAAATGCACATGAATGAGATTCCCACCCTCAAACTAGAAATATGCATTGTCCTCAATGTATTCAAAGAAAATAAATACAGAAATAACAAAGAGGGTTAATGTACTTCCCGGATTTGGAGAGTTGTTGTTCCCATTTTTGAAGCTTTGACTTGAATGTTTTGTTGGATGAAATGACCCCTTCCTTTTCCATGTTTGGCGTGAATTGTCCCATGATGATATGTTCCTTACAAATAAACATTAATGATCATTAAAAGCATAATTATCTCATAGGAACTAAAGAAAATTAACACAACACACCCAAACTAGGACTTACAAAAATTTTGAAATTTTTGAAAAGTGGTCGACCACTGATTTTCAACCCTTGACATCGCCTCGAAAATGTGAAAATTTCCCGAGACATGTCCCGAGCATATGAAAGTACATAACTTGGTCTACAAAATATCAAAAATTTATCACATTTGAAGTTCATATGGGTCATGAAAAGGTGTGAAGAAGTAGGTGCAGTGAGGCTAAAATTGGTGCAGTAGTGCTGTGATGCCTAGCAATGGCCTTGCAATAAGGTGCATTGAAGTGCAAAGATGTTCATGTTGAATTCTATGCCTTAAATCTGTGTAAACAATGAATGGATGATGCAAAAATGATGTATAACATGTAGTGAGGGTGATCATTCAAAAAGAATTTCCAAAACTCAACAAAAACCTCATTGAAACATTTAATCAAACACCTTGCATGCATATAAAGAAATCAAGAAATTCATAGAATTGGAGACTTGAATTAAGCCAAAAATTTTCACCCTACAATTCACAATTCAATATCTCCAGTAGTGGCCTAAACCCATCACTATCAAACCACAATATTCAATTTCCACAAAAAATTGAAGAACACAAGAATTATGCATAATCTTGGAAATTGGTGAAAAATTCTTACATTTGGATGATTTTGATGCAATGCAAGGTATGATTTTGAGTTATAATGGTGTGCAAACTTAGGGGAACAGTTGGGGATTCAACGTTGGGCGATTTGGGGGAGGAAAAACGGGTTTGAAGTGGTTAAAATGAAAGTTTTTGCAATATATATCAAACTGCCGGTTCTGTCCAGAATCTAACCGTGCGACCACACGGTGTTAAAGGCAGTGACTTGAAATTTTTCAAAATTTAAGTTTTGGATCCCTAAATGCCTTCTAATGCTTGCAACTAACCTCCACACTATATGCTCATGTCCTAAGCTAGGTGATCAAGTGGAAGATTGTGATAAAAACAACAAAACAAATAAAAGAAACAGTTAGATTCCTAAAATGCTAAAACATGCAAAATTGAATATTAGAATTACTTAAAACACATAACAAATCAATGTATGCATTCTAAACATGCGAGTGCCCCTAGAATGCAATGTAAAACAACTAAACAATAAAATAACTCAAAAGCAAATAAATAAACTTATAAAGAGGGTTTGAAAAATTGGGTTGCCTCCCAACAAGCGCTTCATTTAAAGTCTAAAGCTAGAATTTTTAGCAATTTCTCAAGGCGGCTTTAGATTAGATGGTGTAGCCTCATCATCTGCCATTACTTTGTATTCATACCTCTCCCAGTACGCCAATTCCAACTCGACATCTATCCTGGAGCAATTTTCTAGTTCTGGTTCATGGACATCAAATTACATCATTGTGAAAGTCACCTCTTGATTTTCAGCCCGCATCACTCCATCTCCTTTTTCTACATCAATTAATGCTCGTACAGTGGCTAGGAATGACCAACCAAGTATCAAAGGAAAATTCTCATCTTCCTCCATATCTAAGATGATAAAGTCCGCTGGGAATATGAATTTGTGAACTTTCACCAATACATCCTCCACAACTCCATATGGGTGACAGATTGATCGATCAGCCAGCTGCAATCTGATATTGCTTTCATTTGGTTCACAAAGTCCCAATTTGTTGTATAAAGACAGGGGCATTAGATTTATACTTGCACCTAGGTCACATAAGACCTTGTTGAATCTTAAATCACATATAATGCAAGCCATCACATATGATGGCTTCCAAGAAAGGAATATTTATGTGCAGTTTTCTAAGCATATTCACAAATTTGTTAAACTGCTTATCCTCTCTTGTTTTCTTTAGCCGTTGTGGAAATGGAATAGGAGATTCATGAGGCTTAATTGTTGATTTCACCTCATGGATGTCTTCCTTCTTAGCCATTTTCTCTCTACTTTCCACAAGCTTTTCAGGAACTTCATCTGGATTTTTGGCTTGAATTTCAGGAAGTTGTACACCACTACGTGTAGTGATTGCATTTATCTCATGTTGCACTACACTTATAGCCATGAGTTGTTCCTTTGGGTTTACCTCAGTATTTGCGGGTAATGTACCCGGGGCTCTTGCTATGATCAACTATGCTATTTGCCCCACTTGATGTTCCAGGTTTTTGATTGATGCCTGTTGATTTTGGAATGTGGTTTCAGTTTTTCTCATGAACTGATCTTTTTTAGACATGAACAACTCTGTCTTTTTCATAAACTTTCCAATCATCTCTTCTAGTGTAGGTTTTCTATCTTCAGTGTTGAACTTGGGCGCAGTATGTCCATTTGAGTGATCTTTCCAAGAAAAATTAGGATGATTACGCCACCCTGGGTTATAGGTATTTGAGTATGGATTATTCTGGTGTTGACCCCCTTGTACATAGTCAACTTGCTCCACTGGACAAGTCAGAACAGGGCAATCTGTAGTTGCATGGTTTGCACCACACTCATCGCAAGTCACTTTAGCACTTTTAGATTTTGATTCACCAGTGATATGCCCTCCACTTTTGCATCCAAGGAATCAATCTTTGCTGATATGGCAGTGTATGCATCCACTTCATAGACTCCCGGTGTCTAATTCGGAACCACCCTGTTCGATCCCCACATAACATTTGTATTTGCTATCCTTTCAAAGAGCTCCAATGCCTGTCCAATGGTCTTTGTTCCCAAAGCACCATTTGATGAGGAGTCAACTATGTTTTTAAAATGTGGAAGTAATCCTTCATAGAAAAACTTCACTTGGTCTCCTCTAGCGATCCCATGGTTTGGACACTTCCTCAGCATGCCCCTAAATCTGTTCTATGCATCATCAAAAGACTCAGCATCATGCTGCTGGAATACTGTGATGTCATGTCTCAATTTGGCAACCTTCGTTGGAGGCATGAATTTAGTTCAAAACTTTTGAACCAAGTCGTTCCAGGTGGTTATACTCGCAGCGGGGCGAGTGACTCGATGGAAAATCTACCCTCCAATTATAAAGATGTCAAGTTATAGCCTAGCAATAATCCAGGGTCATTCTTCCTAGGGATTTTTATGGTATAATAATATTTTATAAATTCGAAACTTAAACTATGATTTCAATTGTGTTTAAATGAATAAAAAGAGAATATAATTAAATTGCAATGAAAGAGAAATTTGAGTGGAGTTATTCTTTCGCTATCAATTGGGCTTTTCAAATAAGATTAGTGTGAATTTCTTGAGATCGATAAGATTTAAACATATTAGTAAGAAAATTAATCAATTTATTCTACAGCATTTTGTCGAGTATGTTGTGTGCATATTCAATACATACCACATCAGTGACATTAATCCAAGTAAAATAATATGAAAATTTAAAACACTTTGTAAACCCTTATCAATAACAAGAATTAATCTATAGAAAATTAAAATTCACCCATTGAAGCTAAGAATAACTCCTCTCAAATATAATTTAGCCGGACATAATTAAATTAAACGAAATAAAATTCAAATAAACAATAACCATTACTAGATAATGAATTTAAAGTTGGAAATGAAATTTCAATAACAAAAATATATCTCAAAACAATCCTTCACCAATAATCTAAAATATGTAAACTAATAATTAAGACAACTACAAGTCCAGCAGAATAAAATTAAAGGCTAGAACGAGTCACTCAAAATCGAAAGGCTACTGTGTGAAGGCTGCTTGAGGCTGCTGGTTGCTTGATGCTGTGATGCTGTTACGGTGGATGCTGGTGAATGTTGCGAGTTGTTGAGTAGAGGTTGGGAGGCTAAGATTGCTATAACCGAAGGCTGGGAGTGGATGGTGTTGCTGTTGTTGATGTGAAGCAGAAACAGAGGCTGAGTTTTTTTAGAGGGAAGTTGGCAGTTGTGTCTTGGAAGATGGCAGAGTGCTGTCTGGTTTAGGATTTTGATGGAGGTTACAGGCTGGAACGTGGAGAAGTGCCAGGCTACTGGTGATGTCAGGTGAGAGATGAAGATGGAAGGAGTTGCTGTGGCTGAAGGTTCAGAGGAGAGAAACGGAGGTTGCTGCTGGTGAAGGTGAGGGCTGGAGTGAGAATGAGGTTGAAGTTCTGTGAGAGAGTGGGCTACCGTGTGTGGGAGAAGAGGCTGGTATTGTGTTTTTTTCCTCCTCTTCGACAGAGAGTTCATGATGTGATCCCGGGAGGGTGTCACAACGAACACGCAGAATTAAACGAAACAAAGATAGGAAAGATCCAGATTCAACCAAGAAACACAAGGACACAAGAATTAAAATACTGGAAAGATAAAATTGACGATAGGACCTTGACCCAAGATCCACGACGCAAGAAATTGACGATGTGGAATCGAGATCCAAGGTTTTCGAAACACCACAAGGACTTGTCAATTTCCTTGATAGATCCTAATTGGAAACGCCACAAATATTTTCGCGAATATTTGATAAGTTCAACGCCACAAATATTTTCACAATATTTGATAAGTTGGATTTGTTTTCGAAGAACACCAAAGGGACTCCTCAACCTTTCAATTGAAGAAAACTCTCTCAACTTTATTCATAAACTCAAACTTAACTTAACTGTTTTTTACAATGAATGTAAAGGAATATATATAAGCAAAATAACCTAGTTGCTAATTTACTCAAAATATAATTCTAATTAAACTAGAATACTAAACTAGGCAAACAATTAATTAAAAACGGAAAAATAATCAAAAATCCCCTAAAATCCGGAAAACCTCAATTACGGCCGTGATGAACACTTTTACGGCCGTAAATGTCTTTCTGCTTAAGATTTACGGCCGTGACCATATTTCTTACGGCCGCAAATATAAAATTCTGCAATTCTTCATCTAAACCCGAGGCGGAGTTACGGCCGTGATAATAACTTTTACGGCCGTGATTATAAGAGTTACGGCTGTGACAGATCTTCGTTACGGCCGTAATGACCTTTCTCCCCAAATAACTTCGATCACTTGACTCGGCTTGATCCTTTCGCCTTCTCGACTCGATTCCAATATGGAACTTGCTCCGTTTTCCACGTAGATCACCGTCATACTGCCGATGTCTCGACTTCGCCCTTCGACGCCTGGTCTGGATCATATCAGTTCAGCTGCAGTTTTTTTGTAGGGTGAGGGAGATGAGTTGGGCTGGAAGGTGAGTTTTTGGGCTGGGGAATTGGGCCAAAATTGTGGGTTGAAAATTGAATTCAATATAAGAAATTGTCTAATGTATTTCTGCAATTAAATAAATGAAATTAATAGAAAATAAAATCAATTAGAGTTTAAGAATTAAAATTGAATCTTTTATAAGTTTTACTCTAAATGGCAAAATTTATATCCCAAAATTGTATTTTTTTCATTTATTTACTTCTCTAAAACAAGTGAAATTGGACAATAATCACACTCCCCAACTACCTGTTTGCTAGTCTCTAGTAATTCAAGCGAATTAAAAACATGACTAGCTCAATGAAAAACTTCAATTGTAAAGTCAAGAATGAATTTAGATAGTCGAGCACATTAACTTCGCAACATCAAGAGATCAAGCGTTATATCCAATTTAATCCATAAAAACATTCCCAATTTTGTGTGTGTGTGTGTGTGTTTTAAGCCGATCCATCAAACCACTAACCCCAACACATACAGTGTCGAATATTCACTCAAGTAAAGCATAAACTCCATATACTCACTGGTATGTGTATTTTGTTTTTGTACTGGTTAGGGGGGTCACTCATGGAGTTTGAAAACTGATCACTCAAGCATTCAAGAAAGGTCATATATATGTGGATGGCAGCAATGCAAATATTGACCTCATGAAAAACTCACGACCATTGGGACTCAACCGTTCTTACCACAAGAAACTTAAGATCAAAATGTCAATATCAATGTAAAGGTTATGGTAGTGTTATCAAGGGAACTGATAAGGAGTGGTGGAAGAAAAGGTTTACATGTTCCAATGATAATAGTAGAATAATAAATTCCAATGGAAGTATAAGATGTAATGGTAGCAGCCCCCCCCCCCCTTTTTTTGGATATAGGATAAGGAAATAAAAGAAGTGAGTAGAAATTGAGGACTTCCAAAATATAAGCGAGGATAATAATTTTCACTTTTAATCACACTTCTTCAAGCTTGCTTTCTTCTTCACATCCTTTCCTTTCTTTTCAATATGTCTTCCTTTTTTTTTTTTTTTGAAATCCTCTCAAATAATTTTTCAACATTCTCCTCTAGTCTCAATGACTATCAAATACTTTCTAACTCCATTTTTCTTTATTTTCATGCACTGAACATTTTTTCTCAAATATGGAGCAAAAATAATCATTCTCACTTATACTTGAAAGTAGAAATAAGGTTATGTATTTATGGAAGCAATGTCTGGATGCAATATCGTCTTTAATGTGAAATAAATGAAAGTGATTTGTGGCTATGAAGGAATTTGTGGATATGAAGGGATTTGTGATGGGAAGAGAAGATGATAAGGTTAGCTTCAAAGGATCAAATTTTTATTTGACATTGACCTTCATCGTTTCTCAAGTGTAAACTACCAACAATCCACAATCCATGTAATGATACCCAATGAAAGTCGCAATATCAAACAAGGGCAATATAAGAAAACTACCAATCACTCAACTCTCATGATGAACAAATAAAATTACTTAAACTTGAGAGAGCTCTAGTTGTATGTGTTGACTATCCATCTTACCACAAGGCTTAAATTCGAGCATAAAATTTTTTTAGGAGGGAGGTCTTTACAGAATAACAAAGATATAATTCAAGACTCAAGATGTACTTAATTTTAATGCTCAACTATCACAAAAATTAATGCAAAACAAGTACATTTGAGTTACTCTCCCCCAACTAAAATCAGACATTGTCCTCAATGACTCAAAGAGAAGAAAAATGAAAAGTGATTAACAGACACGACTTAAAATTAAATCAAGCTAAAGGAGAAGAGTGTTCCTGAGAGGAGACCTATGCATATGAGCAATTATTCAAGAATGAAAAACTAAAAAATGAAGAAAAGAAGAAAATCTGCAAAAAGAAGAAAATATATACATAATAATAAAAGTTAGTTCCAAGAAAATCAGCCGCTGGAATCAGGGTCCAGCAGAGGTAGTTCATTAACTTCAGCAGAAAAATTATCCAAAAATGGTTTCAGACGTTGTCCATTAACTTTAAAAACAGTACCAGTTTTTGGATCCAAGATTTCAACCGCTCCGTAAGGATAAACAGTTTGCACAATGTAAGGACCAATCCATTTAGTTCTCAACTTACCAGGAAACAGATGAAGCTTAGAGTCATATAGCAAATCTTTTTGAGAAGGGAAAATTGATTTTCTAAAAATTTTCTTATCATGAAAAACTTTCATTTTCTCTTTTGAAATTTTTGCATTCTCATATGCTTCCAAACACAATTCATCTAACTCATTCAATTTCAATTTCCTAAATTCACCAGCTTGATCTAAATCAAAGTTGAGTGTTTTGATTGCCCAATAAGCTTTATGTTCAATTTCAACCGGCAAATGACAAGGTTTACCAAATACAATTCTATAAGGAGACATTTCAAGAACAGTTTTAAAAGCAGTCCTATAGGCCCATAAAGCATCATCCAATTTTATAGCCCAATCTTTTCTATTTGGATTAACTGTTTTTGTCAAAATACCTTTAATTTCTCGGTTGGCTAGTTCAGTTTGACCATTAGTTTGAGGTTGATAGGGAGTGGAAATTTTATGCCTAATGCCATATTTCTTTAACAAGGTTTCAAAATGTTTGTTACAAAAATGTGTTCCTCCATTGCTAATTATGGCCTTAGGCATACCAAACCTAGAAAAAATATGTCCTTTCAAAAATTTGAGCACAACTTTATGGTCATTTGTTCTAAATGGAATAGCATCTACCCATTTTGACACATAATCAACATCAACCAATATATAAAGATATCCAAAAGAAGGGGGAAAAGGACCCATAAAATCTAATCCCCAACAATAAAAAATTTCAAGAACAAGGATTGGAGCTAATGACATCATATTCCTATGGCTGAGACTACCAAGTTTCTGACATGCTTCACAATTTTTACAAAAGGTATGAGCATCCTTAAATAAACTAGGCCAATAAAAACGACATTGAAGTACCTTAGCAACCGTTTTCTGCGAAGAGAAATGGCATCCGCAAGCATGAGAATGACATAAGGTAAGAACTTGTTGTACCTCATCATCAGGAACACATCTTCGGATAATTTGATTAGCACAATATTTGAATAAGTATGGATCATTATAGAAGAAGTACCTTGCAATAGCTTTCATCCTCATTTTGTCTTGGACACTCCAATTTGAGGGCATATGACCTATAACCAGATAATTAACCAAGTCAGCAAACCATGGAACAATATTCAAGCTAAATAACTGTTCATCGGGAAATGAATCATATAAAGGGTGAGAAACTTTTGAATTTTCAGAATTTAATCTGGATAAATGATTAGTGACAACATTTTCCACCCCTTTTTTGTCCTTAATTGTAATGTCAAATTCCTCCAATAACAAAATCCATCGAATGAGTCTAGGTTTAGCATCTTTCTTTGTGAACAAATATTTAAGAGCAAAGTGATCAGTAAAAATGGTAACAGGAGTCCCAATAAGATAAGTTCGAAATTTTTCCAGTGCAAAAACAATAGCTAGCAGCTCTTTTTCAGTAGTTGTGTAATTTAATTGAGCTTGATTCAAAGTTCTGCTAGCATAGTAGATTACATAAGGTTCCTTACCTTTCCTCTGGCCAAGCACTGCCCCTACAACTATATCACTTGCATCACACATTAATTCAAAAGGTAGAGACCAATCAGGTGATCTAACTATGGGTGCAGTGGTGAGTGCCTTTTTTAAATGTTCAAAAGCTGCAGTGCATTCATTAGTCCAAACAAATTTTGTATCATGCATCAAAAGTGTAGTCAAAGGTTTTTCTATGACACAAAAATCTTTTAGGAATCTCCTATAAAAACCTGCATGGCCGAAAAATGATCGAACATCTTTTACAGTTAAAGGAATAGGTAACTTAGAAATTGAATCTACTTTTGCCTTATCTACTTCCATACCTTTAGCTGAAATTATATGACCTAAAACAATTCCTCTTGTAACCATGAAATGACATTTCTCCCAATTAAGGAGAAGTTGCTTATTCTCACACTTGCACAAAACAGCTTTCAAATTTGTTAGGCAATTATCAAATGAATCACCATACACAGAGAAATCATCCATAAACACTTTTAAAAAAATTTCTATCATGTCACTGAATATGCTAAGCATGCATCTTTGAAAGTTTGCTGGGGCATGACAAAGATCAAAAGGCATTCTTTTAAAAGCAAACGTCCTAAAAGGGCAAGTAAAAGTAGTTTTTTCTTGGTCTTCTAATGCTATTTCAATTTGATGATAACCTGAAAAACCATCCAAGAAACAATAGAATGAATGTCCAGCAACTCTTTCTAGCACTTGATCTAGAAATGGTAAAGGGAAGTGGTCTTTTCTGGTCATGGAATTCAATTTCCTATAATCTATGCACATTCTCCAACTAGTGGGTACCTTTTTAGTTATCATTTCCCCTTGTTCATTTTCAACAATGGTAACCCCAGTTTTCTTAGGAACTACTTGAGTAGGGCTTACCCACTTGCTGTCTGCAATAGGATAAATGATACCTGCATCAAGTAATTTTAAAACTTCATTTTTTAAAACTTCTTTCATATTATGATTTAGCCTTCTTTGAGATTCCCTTGAGGGATTCGCATTCTCTTCTAGGAAAATTCTATGAGTGCACACTAAAGGACTAATTCCCTTAATATCTGCTATAGTCCAACCTATTGCAGATCTATGATCATTAAACACTTTCAACAACATATTTTCCTGATCACATGTAAGAGTAGAAGAGATTACCACAGGGTATGATTCATTAGGTCCTAAGAATGCATACTTTAATTCCGATGGAAGAGGTTTAAGCTCCAGAGTTGACATCTTCTCTACTGATGTTTGTATGGGTGTCTGGCTAACATTTAGAGGCTCAATGTTTGGCTGCCAAGCTCTTACAGCTGCTGTTGTTATACTGTTTGAAAGGTCTTGAATACTGTCCAATTCGAGATTCTGCTCAAGTTGCTCATCAGGATCTTCTAACTCTATTAGCAGCTCTTCCAGCATATTAACTTCCTGCACTTCATCAAAATCTTTTGGTTGCCTACAAGCATTGAAAATGTTAAGTTCCAATTCCAAAGACATATTGCCAAAAGTCAACTTTAAAATACCACTCCTACAATTTATCAAAGCATTTGAAGTTGCAAGAAATGGTCTATCAAGAATAACAGGGATTTGAGGAGAAGTTTTAGGTGTACTTTGAACATCAATAACAACAAAATCAACTGGATAGTATAATTTACCAACTTGAACCAAAACATCCTCAATTATCCCTTTAGGCATCTTAACAGATCTATCTGCTAATTGTAAAATCATGGGGGCAGGCTTAAGTTCACCTAGACCAAGTTGTGTGTATACACCAAAGGGCAAAAGATTCACACTTGAACCTAAATCTAGCAAGGCATGACCAATACGAGTGGTTCCTGTCATACAAGCAATGGTTGGAGAACCAGGATCTTTAAATTTTTGAGGAGTTTGTCATTGTATGATAGAACTCACTTGTTCAGTTAAAAAGGCTTTATTCTTAATAGCTAGCTTCCTTTTCACTGTACACAAATCCTTAAGAAATTTAGCATAAGCAGGGACTTGTTGAATTGCATCTAACAGATGAATATTTACCCTAACTTGCTTAAAAATCTCATGAACTTCTGTTTGATTTTTGGTCTTATTACCAGGTTGTAATCATTGAGGAAAAGGGGCAGGAGGTGCACCTACTATTGGCCCAGGTGGTTCCTGAGCATCAGATAGAGATTTTAACACAGTATCATCAACAGGAGGTTCAACTTACTTACCCACCAAGTTCTCTTTAGGTTCAGGAACTTGGATTTACTTACCACTTCTCAAGGTAGTTACTGCTTTCACATGGATTTAGAAATTCAGTTTTTATTGGAACACCTCTATCAAACTCATCGATGTTATCCCAAGATTGGGCATTTTCAGCTAAATCATAAAAAAATGTAAAAACTTCATTTGGGCATTTTGCAAAGAAATCACCATTACTCATGGTTTGCACAAATTGTCTCATTTCTAGTCTGAGCCATTCATAAAAAAATTTAGTTAACATCCATTGCTCATAACCATGATGGGGACCAGATAACAACAAATCTTTGAATCTTTCCCAGCTAGTGTAAAAATTTTCATTATTCTTTTGAGAAAAATTCATGATTTGTCTTTGAATAGCGGTGGTTCTTTGAAGTGGAAATTTTTTTTTAATGAACTCTTTCCGCATATTTGCCCAATTTTTAATTGAACCAGGCCTTAAAGAGTTAAGCCATGACTTAGCTTTATCCTTTAGTGGAAAAGGGAAAAGCTTAAGTCGAATGACTTCCTTAGTGCAATTTCTTTCAAGAAAAGTAATATAAACCCCTTCGAATTCCTGGATGTAGTGATATGGACTCTCTGATGGCATCCCACAGAAGCGTGGTAGATGATCAATCATTCTCGGTTTAAAGTTGAAGATCGCTACATTTGCTGGAATCACTATGCATGATGGAGTTCTTGCCATCGTGGGAAAAATGTAATCTCTAAGACTTCGAACGACTGGCACCTCATTTGGATCTGCATTATTTGCCATTACTACCTGCTGATTTTCAAGAATTAAAAATTGGTTAGTGGGTTCCGATCTTACTAATCGCTTAGAATGATCTCGGAACCAAACAGACATAAACAAAGAACAATATCAAGAATAGTAGTAATGAAAAAATATATAACAAAAAACAAGTAAAAGAATTTAGCAAAATTAATTAACACCAAAATAAATCCCCGACAACGGCGCCAAAAACTTGACTCGGTGGAAAATCTACCCTCCAAGTATAAAGGGGTCAAGTTATAGCCTAACAATAATCCAAGGTCATTCTTCCTAGAGATTTTTATGGTATAATAATATTTGCAAAATTCGAAAATTAAACTATGATTTCAATTGTGTTTAAATGAATAAAAAGAGAATATAATTAAATTGTAATGAAAGGGAAATTTGAGTGGAGTTATTCTTTCGCTATCAATTGAGCTTTTCAAATAAGATTAGTGTGAATTTCTTGAGATCGATAAGATTTAAACATATTAGTAAGAAAATTAATCAATTTATTCTACAGCATTCTGTTGAGCATGTTGTGTGCATATTCAATACATACCACATCAGCGACATTAATCCAAGTAAAATAATCTGAAAATTTAAAACACTTTGTAAACCCTTATCAATAACAAGAATTCATCTATAGAAAATTAAAATTCACCCATTGAAGCTAAGATAACTCCTCTCAAATATAATTTAGCCGGACATAATTAAATTAAACGAAATAAAATTCAAATAAACAATAACCATTACTAGATAATGAATTTAAAGTTGGAAATGAAATTTCAATAACAAAAATATATCTCAAAACAATCCTTCACCAATAATCTAAAATATGTAAACTAATAATTAAGACAACTACAAGTCCAGCAGAATAAAATTAAAGGCTAGAACGAGTCAGTCAAAATCGAAAGGCTACTGTGTTAAGGCTGCTGGTTGCTTGATGCTGTGATGCTGTTACGGTGGATGCTGGTGAATGTTGCGAGTTGTTGAGTAGAGGTTAGGAGGCTAAGACTGCTGTAACCGAAGGCTGGGAGTGGACGGTGTTGCTATTGTTGATGTGAAGCAGAAACATAGGCTGAGTTTTTTTAGAGGGAGGTGGGCAGCTGTGTCTCAGAAGATGGCAGAGTGCTGTCTGGTTTAGGATTTCGATGGAGGTTACTAGCTGGAACGTGGAGAAGTGGCAGGCTGCTGGTGATGTCGGGTGAGAGATGAAGATGGAAGGAGTTGCTGTGGCTGAAGGTTCAGAGGAGAGAAACGGAGGTTGCTGCTGGTGAAGGTGACGGCTGGAGTGAGAATGAGGTTGAAGTTCTGTGAGAGAGTGGGCTGCTGTGTGTGGGATAAGAGGCTGGTATTATGTTTTTTTCCTCCTCTTCGACAGAGAGTTTAACTGCAGTTTTTTTGTAGGGTGAGGGAGATGAGTTGGGCTGGAAGGTGAGTTTTTGGGCTGGGAAATTGGGCCAAAATTGTGGTTTGAAAATTGAATTCAATATAAGAAATTGTCCAATGTATTTTTGCAATTAAATAAATGAAATTAATAGCAAATAAAATCAATTAGAGTTTAAGAATTAAAATTGAATCTTTTATAAGTTTTACTCTAAATGACAAAATTTATATCCCAAAATTGTATTTTTCTCATTTATTTACTTCTCTAAAACAAGTAAAATTGGACAATAATCAGCGAGAATCTAACCCATCAATAGCTCTATCTTTTAGAGTGTAAGGGAATAACCTGAGTCTGATAGCATCATCAGACACGCCCTAATATTGAAAGTGTTGGTACATGTCTAAAAATTTAGAAACATGTGTATGTGGGTTTTCATCAGGTCTCCCATGAAATTGTTGTCCGTTTTGGAACATACTAATGACATTGGTTTTTAGTTGAAAGTTTGCATGTCCAAATGGTGGATAGACTATGCTGGATTGACTTTGAACCACCTGAGGTGTCATGAAATCACCAACCAACATGTCATCTTCATTTATTGGATTAGCGGGGGGTAGAAGATTATTATTGTTTGCCATTTGGTTTTTTTTGATTTTTTGATTTATCTAGTTCTCTAACCTCTCTTAATCTACAGTGTAACGTACGTTCTATTTTCGGGTCAGCTTCAAAAAGATCCTCGTTTTTCGAAGTAGCATATACAACCACAAGAAATTTGAAAAACTAGTAACTAAACAAAAATTAAAAATAAAAATCCTAAGATAAAAATAAAATAAAATAATAAAATAAAATAAGATAAATAAAACAAGTAAAAGTCCGAATTAGTGAAATTAATCTAAAAATAAATTTAAAGAACAATCCTCGGCAACGACGCCAAAAAAACTTGTTTTCTCCGCAAGTGCACGGTTCGCGCAAGTAATAAAGTGGACGTGAGTCCAAGTATCGATCTTACAGAAATTGTTTTAAATTGTATTTTAGACTACTACCTTAACCGGAACAAGAAATTTGTTTGAGTTTGAAAATTTAGATTTTGAAAATTCAAATTAAGATTAAACTAAAAATAAGAAAATTTGATTTGTTAAAACTTATAAAAGCAAACGCATTGGAATTATGAATCCATTTTAACCAAATCATCCATGTCTTAACCGAATTATTTAAATACAATTCATGGGTTTTGAAAATCCATATTCCTAATGTTGTTAAAACTCCGTTTTGGACAAGCAATAACGCCTATTCCTACACAAGACCCAACTATATTTCTATGTTGAATACGAATGTGCAAGAAAGCATTAAAAGAACTATGAATATTATAGCAGATAACACAAAGCATAGGGGTATATTTCCATTCCCTATTGGAATTTGTGGAAATTAAATAGCTTCTAATGAAATCCTACTCTTTCGAACATAGAAAATCATAAAGACAATCACACAACAGCTGGCCAAACAATTGCATAATAATAAATGCACTTATTTAATTGCATCAAACCCATAAACTGCATATATTAAATAATTGGTAAAAATATGGAATCAAATAGTTAAAACTTCATCACAATCCTAACACTAAAAACATGATAAAAGATAAATTACAACTATGATAATTGGAGTTCATCACCCTTTTCACCATGTTGTAGAAGAATCTTCAATCATACGCCAGTTGGTTCCTTGAAAGTTCGACAGCCCTTCGGGATCACCTTTGACAAGTTTGGAACCCCTAATCTCGTGCCTTATGCCCTGTATTTCTAGATTTTCATGAAGTCTAGGTTAATTGAGGAGAGAAACTGCTGAATTCTGTGCAAAAAGCCCAACTGCGGCCCAGTCGGATAACCGTGCGTCCACAAAGTTCAAAAGTGTGCAATCGCACGACGCTGCAGGTCATCTTCAGTCGTGGAATTTTCTGACCTTGCGACCGCACGATTATAGCACCGTGCGACCGCACGGTATTTCGGTTGAAGGCAATTTCTGACTTTTAAATGTTACAAGTTGGTCCCGGTCTTTTAATTGCACGGCAAGTCCTCCAACTTTCGATTGTTGCAATTTAGCCCCTGAACTTCTGATTTCTTCCAAATTCGATTTCTTTTTCAAATCGGCCATTTGATTGACTGCATCAATTCTTGATTTGCTTACTTTGACACTTTTTACATCTAATTGCTCGATTTTAGCTTTAATTCCATTGTTTTCACGACTTTGGGTTATTTCTAAAAGATAAACAAATACAAATAGAATAAATATCAAATATTATTGAATAAATAATAAAAATCCTACTTTCAGGATAGAAATAAGTTTATAAAATACACTTATCACGTTGTCCAGAAGAATTAAATTGGGGCAAGAGAAGTATTTTTTTTGAACTTGAATATTGGTAAAAACTTTTGTTGAGACATAATTTAGATGTCATGCATATTGAAAAGAACATCTGTGATAGTGTTGTTGATACGTTGTTAGACATAGAAGGAAAGTCGAAAGATAAAGATAAAGAAAGACTAGATCTTGAAGATATGAAAATAAGAAAGGAATTGCATTTAATCTAGCGAGGGGACAAATGGGTAAAACCACGTGCTGCATATACATTGAAAATTGAAGAACGAAGGCAATTTTGCAATTTCCTAAAATCAGTTAGATTTCTAGATGGGTATGCTGCAAACATATCAAAAAACGTAAACGAAGAGGAAGGAAAAATCTCTGGACTAAAATCACATGATTGTCGCGTATTATTCCAACGATTGTTGCCAATTGGAATTCTACCATTCTTGAAAAAGGAGATATGCGAAGCATTGATTGAGTTCTCAAATATTTTCCAGCAATTATGTTCTAGAACATTGTATGTAGCTGATTTGGAAGAATTGCAAGAACATGTCGTTTTTGTACTTTGCAAATTGGAACGTATATATCTACCTGCCTTTTTTGATATCATGGTTCACTTGGCTATACATTTACCCCATGAGGCTATTCTAGATGGACCAATTCATACTCAATGGATGTATCCTATTGAACGTAGTTTGGGCACATTGAAAAAATATGTAAGAAACAAAGCTCGTCTGGAAGGTTCCATTGCTGAGGGTTATATTGTAAATGAAGCATTGGCATTTTGTTCGATGTATCTTCAGGATATTGAGACGAAATTTAATAGACCAGAAATAAATTATGCTCATGAACAAAATGAAACTCGACAACTATTAATTTTTAGGAATGAGGTAAGGCCACTAGGGAAAAAAGAAGTGATATTGTTGTCGAATGAGGATCGTAAGAAATCACACTAGTATGTATTAAACAATTGTCCAGAAGTCCAACCTTATCTCAAGTGAGTTTACTAAAACCTAAACCTTAATATTTTTATTGTTTTACTAGTTTAACTAAATTTATTATTAACATATCATCTATGCAGTGAACACATGGAAGAACTTAAATAACAGAATGTCGAAATTTATCTAAACTTTAGAAACAATCATTTCCAAAGTGGTTTGAGGATAAGGTAAGTTCTAACAAATTTTACATAATTAAATTATTTTAAAGATATCTCTAACCGTATTTAAATTTGAAACAGATGGTTAAATTACATCATGCTAGATCACCTGAAGCAACAGAAGAATTATATGCTTTAGCATGCCGCCCAGACACTCGAGTAAACTCATATTCTGGTTGTATTGTTAATGGGGTTAAATTCTTGACTAAGCACGTGATGATAGACGAACAACTCAAAATAGGGGTATTTGTGTTCGTAGATCCCACAATGATGGGGATATAGAGTTCTTTGGAGTTCTATTGGATGTTGTAGAGTTGTGTTATGTGAAAGGATGCCGAGTAATTATATTTAGATGCAAGTGGTTTAATATCAACATGAGGAAAAAAAGAATACACCAAGAATATAATTTAACCACTATAAATATTGTTGCTAAGTGGTACAAAAATGATCCTTTTGTACTTGCTTCATAAGCTCAACAAGTGTTTTATATTGATAATCCGAAGAATGGAGTTAACTGGAAAGTTGTTCAAAAAATTTGTCATAGACATATTTGGGATAAATTAGATTTGGATCTTGAAGTTGATAACACACAAGTTCAGATTGAATTAAGTGCAATTCCGGTAATGCAAGAAGATGACTCATCTACAATTTGTTTTGATGTTGCACAACCAGATTTAGAAACACAATCTTTTGATCGTAATGATGTTGAACCAATTTTGGTTCACCACGATGCCTTACAGTGTGAGAAAAGTGTAACTCCAGTGGATGGTGATGAGGATTTTTTTCAAAACGAGCAAGAATAGGATGATACTCTAGAAGAGTATCAAAGTGATGAAATAATTTTGAATGACGAAGATTCTGAAGCTAATACTAGTGATGATGATAATACATACGATGATTTCGATTGAAATGTACGGATAGAAGAGGCTATATAATTTTTTGTCTACTTTGATACATGTATTTATTAAATTCTTAGATAAATTCTGAAATTTAAACAAGATTTCAAAATTCAATATTAATATGCATTTTGCTTATTCTTACCTTATTTTTCTATATAGATACATGCTTCAATGCATGGGGATGATAACTCATTGATCCTATCAGAAAACATAAATTCAAGTATGTCATAGTAACATAGAATAATTATATCCATATATAAGTTTAATTTGGAACTTCAACTTTTTTTATTTTTTTATTTTTTTATAATTTCATTGTTGATGTTGTTTCGCATATAGAGCTTCCCAATAGACGTAGAGGACGATGTCCTACTAAGGGAAAACCGAAAAAATTATATCTACTCATGGATATAAACTACAAATCGAATTCGACCAACGTAGTGGGCGGCCTATTGGTCCTAATGCATCACTTTGGTCCACTGAGATTGGAGTTATAGTTCGCTCACAAGCCTCACCTAATGTTAAAAAATGTAAAGATATTGATGATTTACGGATAACACCCATGGTTGATTGATTGAAGGTAGTGCCAATTATATTTTTTTGTTTCTTCATTCAAGTTTATTAGTATTATTTTGATTGATCATTGTTTTTGTAGGAAAATTTTGAATTCGAAATGACTGATCCGATTCAATGTGCTATATGTAAATCAATGAATAAGCTGTGGAATGATTATAGATGCAAACTACACAAAGTTTTTAAACAAGTAGGTGGAAATGAAAATGTGGCACTTGCAAAGAGGAACAAGCCTAACTCGATCGAGGATCAATCTGATTGGGACTACCTCTGTGATCATTTTACAAGTGATTCGATACAGGCTAGTTTTTTTTTTTTTTTAATATGTTATCTACATTTTTTATTTTACAAACATTTTGCATAAGTAAAACTATTTATGTGCACAATTATCTATATCAATTTATTTTTGTGAACATATATCCCAGTAATATACATAAGCATCCTATTTGACACAGTTATTAGATCTTCCTATACATATCCAATTCATGGCTACAAACTTTATGATTATTGTTTTTGAACACTAGAATTGTTTATCAGAGTTGGATCTATAACACACTCCCATCAATTTGTCATTCATTTTTTAACATATATATAAATCCAGGAAGCCATTTAGATTGTGCAAAACATATCCTATTTCACACAGAATCATTAGTTGTATTCTACTATCCATTTGCATCTCTCTCCCCCTATCTATTTACTTGCATCTGGTGTTTTTATGAGAGTTTGGGATAGGAGAAGAATATTAATGTTATTTTACCTTGATTGTTTTCTTTCTTGGAAAAAATCAGTGTTGTTATTATGTGTAAGCAATCCCTTTGATGGAAATAATTTTAGAACAACTATTTTGTATTTATTATTGGAAAATATGCAGGAAAGATCTCAAATAAATAAGGCAAATTGTGCACATAAAACATTTGTAACTCATCAAGGATCGAAATCTTATGCTGCACATATGCACGAAAAGGTAATTTTGCAAATGTTTTAATGATATTTTATTGAAACAGTATATTTAGTTGTACTTTTAAGTATAAATAAGTATTATAGTTGATGGTACATTTTTGTATAACGAAATCCTGTGACTAAAGAGCTGCCAAGTGAGATTGTGTTTTTTCGTGCCATGCATTGTGATGCAAAAGGGGGTTGGACTAATGAAGAAGCCGAGTTGTGTTATGTAAGTATATGCAAATGATACGCACCAAATTCTTTGAAATTCTTGTTTTTATTTATTTTGATTATATATCTCAACAGAATCAATGCTTGAGGTACAATTTTCTACTCAAAACCCTCAGACAGAATCAACCAAGAATTCTATACCTTTGACATAAGCTCAGATAATTGAGAAAGTGCTGGGTACAAAGTATAGTTACTTGAAAACTCGTGGATTGACAATGAAGACTAGACTGAATTATAGCTGCTCTCAAGGTCCCTCTTCTGACAATCCAACTCATCAAGAAATTTTGATTGAGCTGAAAACACTGAAAAAGATTATTGCTCATATTCCTCCAAATATTCTTCTTCCTGAGCAACCCAGCACACCATCATCGTGAGCTTCAAGTAAATACACTTAGAGTATTATAGTTTTCAAGACTTAAATTTTTTTATTTATTGTTAATTTTTACACGTGTTTATTAATTTTGGTCTTTTGACATTTTTTTACATTGATATTGTTTCAATATTATGAAGACGTTTTTGAGTTTATTGTATTTTAGTTTTTGAAACTTTATTGTTGAAAGTGATTAATGAAGCAAGAACTTTTAAACGAGGAACGGTGATTTTATTATTCAACATAACATTAACAACAAAAAAAAATTATGGATATATGAGATATTTAATGACAATTAAATTGGAAAATTTTTGTTGTTAAAAACATTTCTACGATAATCATTTTCTTTGTTGAAAAGTGATATTTGAAGACGAATGAATTAGTAAAATTTTGTTGTTAAAAGAACTTACTACAACCATTTTTGTCTTCGTTGAAAATCACGACAAACAAATTTGGTAGTCAAATATATGATTTAATAACCAAAATTGGAAAAACAACAACTAAAATTTACGTCGTTGAATTTTCATATTGAACATCGAAATTAAATTTCGTCGAAGAATACATTCTACGGTGAGCCTTTAATGACGAATTAGTAGTGTCACTATTTTTTTGTCGTTAATACAATTTACGACGAAATACTGACTTTTAATGATATATTTTATGGTCGCTAAAAGCATATTTTCTAGTAGTATACACAAACTGCGTCGCTTTTGCTAACATCATGCTGACTTCAATGGTGATATAAATTGAACAATATTTTGGCCTTCCGATCTTTATAATATAGGATATAGGAAGTATTTGTTTATGTGGTTTATAAGCATGCGAGGACTTGTCTGAAGTGCAAATTGTTTGGGGTGGGGTGAAGAAGAAGATGATTTTTATTCTTTATTTTTTTATAATATGATTTAAATATAAAGTTACCATTCTACAATTTAGAAAATGATAATTTTATTGATACCACAACATTTTTTAACTGCACCATATTTTAATTATAATGAATATTCCCAAGTTTTTCATATTTTTACACTTGTGCTCCCAAGTTTTTCATATTTTTACACTTATGCTCCAAAGTTTTTTATATAATTTTTTTACCATCAATCATTAATTAATTTCACATCTTGTTTATAGAGACGATTTTGTCCAAAATATTTGTCATGAGGACGATAAATACTTATTTATCTATTGTGTTTTTAAATAATCGAAGTAAATAATTAATACAGAAGTAAAAAATAATTATATTTCTCTTTTCAATGCACATTAGCAAAATATTGATAACATTTCTTGTAATTAAATGTGGTGTAGATATAAAAAATTGTAGTGTCAATATAACTACCCTTTAGAAAACTATTAAAATGTGGTCAAAATCATTTTGTGGGTCAACTAATAGAATTTATAAAAGTTTTCATTCATTGGGACATCCACTGCAACGACTATAAATGTTTGGGTGAAGGTTGCAACAAAATAAAATTTAGGGTAAAACTTGTAAATATTTGAAACGTTTGAGACTTCAAGTGCAATTATCCCTATAAATATTGATGGCATGAAAATAAACTATGTTATGTCAGGATTCAAAAAAAATTTATAAGAAAAATTCCTCTTGTACTGAAAGCAGTTTATCGTCTATGATACCGCCCCCACCCCCTATTGCGAGGGGCGGTACTTGTATCGGTAGAAGATCCATTTTTGTAATGCAAATTTTCTTGGTCGATTGATAAATAAATGAACAAAATATCCAAAGTTTCACCAATCATATACATATATATTGTCCCTGTTTGATATAAATATTTAAAATTTGATTTTAATTTAAGTTAAAAGTCAACAATTATCTCAACTATATATTTATGGGATTCACAACCAGGGGCGGAGCCAGGATTTGAAGTCAGCGAGGGTGAAAATTAAATGATGTGAAAAAAAGTTTTCTAGAAAAATTAAATGAAATAAAGAAAACTTAATTTCACAAATGACAAATAAATAAATCTCAACTCAAATGTAGTACCTTAAATTCGTTCCTTGCGTGTTTTCATACTTTGAAATCGTTGTACAATAGCTTCATTATCAATCTTCAAAGATATATCTTTCTCTACATAAACAACAAGGCTATCATTTATCCACTCATCACCCATTCGATTGCGCAATCTATCCTTCATAATGCTCATTGCAGAAAATACTCTTTCAACAGAGCTGTAGCAACCGGTAGAATAAGCGCCAAAATCAAAAGCTTATAAACCAATGTATATACCTTATTTTTCTTTGTCATTACCAACTTCTCTGGAAGATCACCAAGGCCTTTCAGTTCTTGAAATGCAATGTTAGAGCGCATATCAAAAATATAACTTTCAAGTTGATCATCAAGTGTGAGAAGATCAAATCTTGAAAAATCTTCTTTGTAAAACTCCGCAAGTTGAATCAATCTTTTCTTATCGAAATCATAGAATGAATTTTGTGGACATAAACAAGCTACACAAAGGAGTAACTCTGTATTTACCTCTGAGAAACGATCATTCAACTCCTGAAGTTGCAAATCAATGATAGCGTAGAATAAATCTACACAGTAATGATGTAAATTTGTCACTTCTGGTGGTGGATTACGTTGAGGACGACCACGAGGTGCACTGCGTATAAACACATCATCCATATTGGGAACATCAAGGTGATATCGCTGACAAAAAGAATGAACTTCTTCCAAAAACAAATCCCACCCGTTGTCTCTCATCAATTGGAGTCGTTGTTTGCATATTTTCACCAATCCCATTGCATTCACAATATCTTGATCTTTCAATCGTAATGCCTTTGACAACTCATTCGAAACTCCTAAGACTTTTTTCATCAAGTGTAGATTAAATGCAAAATCAAACAAATGTATCGACTCCAATAAATTAAATGCCTCACTTTTTTGATCACCAGAACAAGATTCGTCTTCTAAAATAAATTCAAGTACATCACTAACAACAGAAAACATTGAAAGCAAACTGATCAAAGAATTATAATGTGACCCCCAACGTGTATCACCAGAACGCTGAAGAGTAGTTTCTTGATTAAGTCCCCATCCACTTAAAACACCGCCTCTCTCCAATGCTTCAACGATAAAGTCTGAATGTTTCTCCCTAAGCAGATCAGAACGTTTGCAAGATGCTCCAATGACATTTACAACATCACCAACCACCCGAAAGAAATTAGAAATTGGAATATTCTTCTTTGCTACAGCTACAAGAGCTAGTTGAAGTTGATGAGCAAAACAATGTATGTAAAAAGCATATGAGTCCTCCTTCAAAATGAGTGCTTTCAGACCATTGAACTTACCTTGCATATTACTTGCCCCATCATAACCATGTCCTCTCAACCTAGTTATGCTCAAATTATATATAGAAAATAGCATATCAATTGCAGTCTTAAGTGATATAGATGTGGTACTACTAACATGCTCAACCCCTATCAAACGTTCATTCACATGTCCACTACTGTCCACATAACGTAGGACTATTGACATTTGCTCCTTTACTGATACATCACGAGATTCATCAACAAGAATAGAGAACAATGAATCTCCAACATCTTTGATAATAACATTAATCGTTTCAACAGCACAAGCACTCACTATATCCTTCTGAATATCAGGAGATGTTAATTTACAATTTTTAGGAGCATTTCCCAATACCACAGCTTTAATATCATCATTATGATCAGCAAGAAATAGCAATTGAACTAGGAAGTTACCTGGATTGAGAGAACCTTCAGATTCATCATGACCCCGAAATGATAACCATTGACGCAACAAAACTCTAACACAATCAATTGATACCTCAAGACGAATACGATAATCACTACGTGCTTGTGTTGACTGCTTATGCAAAACCGAATGAATGTATTGATCTTGATTCATCAATGCTTCACAACTCATTCGAGCTTTATTATGTTCGCTATCATGTTTACCCGTATGAAGTCGAAATCTTTCTTTATTTTTCCAATACGTGAACCCTTCACTGACAAAAGATTCACCTCCTCCTTGATTACCATGACTTGATTTGAAATGATAACAGTACAAACAATAAGCGACATCTTTTGCTATACTGTACTCCAACCAATTACCAAATTCTTTGAACCAGGAAGATTGGAATCATCTAAATTGGGATGTTCCGAACTTTCGTTTTGGGAATACATGATCCGAAGGTTGACAAGCACCCTTTTGCAAATATGCTCTTCGAACTTGATCACGAATATTAATATTGTAATTTGAAATTGGAATTCTTAATCCAGGATCGGTTGGAAGTTGGGCAAGATCAATATCCACTCTATTTCCATGATCGGTGGGAAGTTGTGTAAAATCAACATCCACTCTATTTGAAGTCCCCTCATCAACATTTTCAACAACTGAAAACTTTCTTTTAAAAAATCTATCTAAGGTAGACATGATTTTTTCCTACAAATCACAACTTTCAAATTAAACAAACTCAACATTTAACAATTACAATTTACAAACCACAAATCTTAAATTACGAAAATTTAAACAAAGTTAATCAAATATATTAAAAATACCCCCAAATGCCAAATCAATATTATTTTCAATACCCCCAAAATATCATCCAATAATCAATATTTTGAAATCTAATTTCAAGATAAAAATCCAAACAAGTCCATTAGTCCAAGATATTGTGTCACAATTCAAAAATTAAAAAAAGTTGTTCAAAAACAAAACAAAAAAAAAAAGTGTTGCAAATTGTTATTAATTAAATAAGTCATTCAAAAATCAAATAAGTTATTAATCACATACTTTATTCATTCACATATGACATAACATAATATCATTCATTTTAATGTCAAATGTACATTTCACATTCAGATTTTCAGACAGGGACACAGCCACAGCCACAGGGTCACTGGGCTGGGCAGGGGCGGAGGCCGGAGAGGCACAGCACAAGAGCTAACCTTCAGGCTTCAACCTCGAGCTCTGAAGGCTGAAGCTTGCAAAGCAGTCGTCGTCACTCCCTGTCGACAGAGGCAACGTCCAGGCGGTCCAGGCGTCCAGGCTCCAACGGAGGCGGAGCTGCAACCTGTGGAGGACTTCTTCACACTTCGTCTTCTTCAGTCGCCCAGCAGCAGCCGCAGGGGACTCCCTTCGTCTCCTTCAGTCGCCCAGCAGCAGCCAGCAGGGGACTCCCTTCGGCCTTCGTCTTCTACAGTCGCCCAGCAGCAGCCAGCAGGTGACTCCCTCTCCCTTCATCTTCTTTAGTCGCCAATCGCCGCGCCGTCTAGTTCTTTATTCTGGACGACTGGATATATGGCGTGAAAATGGAGTGTAGTCTCTGTAGCCTGCAGAATAACTGAGTTACTGTCTTCTTGCTGAAGTGAAATGACGAGGAGTGACGGGAGTGGTTGGGTGGTGAGCTGTAGCTGCAAGCCTGCAAGAAAGACTGAAAGAGTGAGTTTGGGCCCAAAAAAAAAAAAATTGGGCCTGGGCTGGACGGCCAAAGTCCAGCGCGGTCTATGGACCGCCCCTATTCACAATTTTTCAACCATATATCTCATTAATTTTTAACAAAATTTACAATAAATCTAATTTTAATCTCCATCAAATAAGGACATTGCAATTTTTTCCGACCTTGACCATTGAAGATTTTGTTGAGATGTAATGTCAGACGTTGAAATTTGTTAAGCGCTTAGAGGAACAAAGAGAAATGGAATCATAGAACAGGAATCACATGAAATCTGTTGTCCCTATACATGTGTGTGGGCCCCACCACCCATGTGAGAGGGTAGCTCAATTTAGTTGTTCATGTAGCAAAATCCTAAAATTTTTGACCGTTAAAACCACAAAACCGTGGACAGAATTAAGAAGACGACCGAGGAAACAACCTCAAGTTGACAGAAGATCTAGCCTCGAAATGCACAGCTCATTGTGCGATTAAACATATCCGAAGCTTGTAAATAGAAATGTTATTTTGCCTATTTTTGGTAGATTTTATTAATTTAAAATAAAGCAAATAATTAATTTTAACAATATATGTCATTTGATCCACGATTTTTTACCCACATTTCACAACTATTTTTTTTTTTAATATCAAAATCAATTAAAAATGTAATTTTAATTCGCATCAAACATGGCTCTGTCTTAAATTATCACAAATTTAACTATTGTCCGGTTCAATGTCCTCGATCCTAGGATAGCCAACGAACTTTTGTGTCTCAAAGTTAAAGCCACTTGTCATTATAATCTGAAAATTTGCCTCCTATCCAACCAAATTCATGTTTATCTTGGTTTATCAACTAATGATCATTAGTTATAGCATAAAAAAAAAACTCGTAACAAAAAATTCCTCCAACCCATTTTTAATTTGCAATGAAACTATTTTTAGATTGTTCATATTTTGTCGAAAAAACCACATTAATTTGGTTTTGTGGAGATTAAAATAAGTTTCGGTAGCTAGGAATGGATGAAGAACTTCCCAAACTGAAGATATCGCCTTCTTTCAGACGCATATTCGACTCAACAATCTCACTCAGCCGCGAGGATTCTTCTTCCGATATTGAAGATCATCAATATACGAGTTTGAAGGACATAATCTTAAGCACTTCACCACAGCATGCAGCAAATAACGATCCATCTAATGCATTTTATTCTCCCAACATTTCCATTCGAAACGAGCTAGTTAAGCATGCAGCCTCAGCCTATGTGCAGTCGGCTACCATTCTTGTCAATCGAGATCAAGATTTGATCTCTCGTCTTTGGGAAAAGATGAAGATAACTTGTGTTGGATTCCTTTCATGTTGGCACACGTGTGCTAGGGTTCCATTACGAGCTATTTTCCATCCGGTTCTCCACTTTCTGTATCGGTCATTTGACAGGATTCGCAGTGCTTATATCAACTAATTAAGGGTTCTAGCGCAAAGTACTCTTTGTTGGGTTTCTTTAGATTTTCACCAGGCCTTTCTATAAGTATTTTTGATTATGTTGTAACTCTTGTTCATTTATTTGCAGGATTTTATCTACCTATTTTTGTATCCAAAATTATTATTAGGCCATAACGACAAATATTATAGTGGAAATTACACCCTTGCTTCTCTTTCATCTAATTTTCAAAATTGACGTGCATTCTTTATTACCACTTTCAAATACTGAGCATAATCAAGTCTATCCTCTTTAATATAATATGTAATCATTACAATTAATAAATCAATTTATAAATAACACAATTTTTCAAATCAATTTTTAACGATACATATTTTCTCTTTCTACTTTTAACCACACCTTTTATTTAAAAAACATAAATAAATCAATTTATAATTACTAGTTACTACAGTATTGTTTCCATCACATCATCACTACCCTCAAATCCTAGCTCCACCAGCTACACGCCACCACCATGGACGTTGCATGTCAACCATGACCCACTACCACAATGTTTGCCATCATCCAACTTGGTTTTTCCAACCAATTTCTCGCACAACACTGCCACTTGTGTTGGCTTCGCTGACCTCCACCACCACCACAAATGTATTTTGAGTTTTCGAAGGTGGTATCACCATAAATGGTGCTGCACGATGTTCAATGCATTGAGGGGGGTTGTGTGATATCCAGTGGAGGAACCAAAATATTTAGCCCCCGTTCTCTTTACTGTTTTGAGGTCGTTTTCTATTTTTATTTTCGAAAGCGCTAAAAACGCGTTCTCTTTACCATTTTCGAAAACGAATTTTGGAAAACAAAAAAAAAAATTTGTACAAAAAACGGAAAACGCCCGAAACATCGTTTTGGACGTTTTGTGTGTATTTCGGCAAAAAATGTCCAAAACGCGGAAAACGCGTTTTGAGAATTTTTTTTTTTTTTTTTTTTTTATAGAATTATCTTAACTTAGAACTAAGCTTAATATAAAGTTTTTATTTTTATTTTATTTTTTTTTAGAATTATCCTAGCTTGGAACTAAGCCTAAATAAAGATATTTTTTTTTTTTTTTTTTAGAGAATTATCCTAACTTGGAACTTAGTTTAAATAAAGTTTTATTGAATTCAATATCAACATTACAAAAAAAAATTAAATGAGAATTCTTGTTATATTTCAAAAAATGCAATGATAAATGGACTCTGGTGGTTTTGAAAGAACTTGCATTTTCTGGATTTTAATAGAAGTGGAGCTTTCTCAAATCCCGAACCTGACCAAGCTGTGTTAATATAGACTCTTAATGCTCACATTAGTGTGTTGTATGTAACCATATTTTTAGTGTATTGTGAAAGGAAATTTGAGTTGGAGTTAGTAGTATTCTGCAAGCAAATTAATTAAAAATAGTTTAAATAGTGTTCTGCAAAATTTCAAACAGAACGTGTTTTTCAACTTTTCATTTTCAAAAACAGTTTTCAGAAATGACAAACCAAACGCGTTTTCAGCAAATTTGAAAACAAAAATGAAAACACAAAATACAAAACATTTTCGAAAATGAAAATACAAAATAAAATACAAACAGAACGCCACCTTAATCTCTATTTTCTTTATCGTTTTCAGATCGTTTTCTGTTTTTCGAAACAGCAAAAACGGGTTTTCTTCTCTGTTTTTGAAAAATGAATTTTTGAAAACAATTTTTTTTTTTTTGGAAACCCAAAACGTAAATAAGACGTTTTGTGTTAAAATCTGCATTTGATTTCGAAACATACGTATTGGCCCAAAACACTGTGATTGAGCCCAAGGCAAATCAAATTAGGGCTTCCACAATACCCTCTTCCTTGCAGCTCTAGTCTTCTCTCCCATCACTCGTCTTCGACAATCCATTACTGAAGTATCACTGAAACTTGACTGAGCAAATCACCACCTCTCACTATGATGTACGCTCTCTTTCTCTTTCTCTTTTTCTTATCTTTGAATTTGTTTTGGATATTTGTTTCACTTGTCGTTGATTTTTACATTTTTTCTGAAGTTGGGTTGTGTGATCAACTAAATTTTGGTAAAAGGGGTTTATTTAATGGACTTTACTGTGATTCAAAGAATTTTTTTCAATACAAGAGTTCAGTAATCTTGTTAATCTTCAATACGTGACATTTTTGAAAGTTTAACACAAAACTGGACTGTAGAATCAAATTTTATTTGTCGCACCAGAGCTCCACCAAAAGCTATGTTGAGCTCGGGCATGCAGAAGACGAGAACAAGAAAGAAGGGGCAGCAGTTAGAACCGGAATTAATTGAAATTTGAAATAGTTGAGACGACACCGTTTAATGAAATAGAGCTGAGGAATTGTTTTACGTTTTTAATTACGAAACACCTTTTTCATCATTTCTAGTATAAATAGTGCGTTGTTAATTTCAGTTAGGATCATTGAGATTTTACTAGATTTTCTTATTTCTCTTTCTTCTTTGTGATCTCTCTCAACTTGTAATTCTTCTTCTTCCTTCTTAACTCTCTCTCTCTCTCTCTCTCTCTCTCTCTCTCTCTCTCTCTCTCTGTAATTCGTTCTTAGTCATTTGGGATTTTCATGTATGAACATCGTTTTATTGATTAAAGTCAGTTACTGATTAATTAATTGTGAGAATTGATTTATTGTTGATTCTGAATAATCTGTGTTGATTGATATTTGCAGGGTAGAGTTGTGACATTGGTATCAGAGTAGGCTCGACAATTGGGAGAAGATGACTCGCAACATGGAAGAACTGACTAAGAAGCACGAAATCGATATGCAGAATTTAGAAGTTAAGCTAAATGAACACAATTGGCCATGTCCTGAAATAAAGTAGGAAGAAATCATGGAGGCGGTGTGTGAAAACAATATGGCAATGAAGATGAGCCATGAAAGTAATGATTAGAGACTAAGATAGATCTGTGGAAGAGACCATCATGGAACTAAAGAAGGTAGTGACTAAATTTTTGGGAAAAGGGGAAAATTGAAGTGAACAACAGGATCAATCCGGAATAAATTTTGGAAAAGAGGAGGGATTGGAGAATGCAGCTACACATATTGTGTTGGAATGGGCATATTGGGACCCCCTCCATTGTTGAAGCAAGATCCGAAAGAAGCTGGGTCCTCTACATCCATGCCATTTACAGCAACACCTAACGGGTATTGTGCCTAAAATTGACTTTCCTATATTTGAAGGAGTTGAACCTAGAGAATGGGTGAGAAAGGCCCATTGGTATTTTCTAATGCATAAAACACCAGAACATTTGAGGGTGGAGATAGCTCAAATGTACCTTAGGGGTAGGGCGGATACGTGGTTTAGTGGGTTTATGCCCAGCCAAATGCAGATTGGGGGTAGTTCATTGAGGAAATGTGTTTGAGATTTGCAGAGAAATGTGGAGAGGATGTAATTGAATCTTTGTGTAAGATCAAATAGATGGGAAGCATACCTGAATATATGGAGACGTTTGAAGAACTAAAAGCTCAATGTATGATGACACTACCTAATCTACCTGAGAGTTACTACATAGCAATTTTTACTAGTGGTCTCAAGGAAGAGATAAGAGCCACAATCAAGATGTTCAAGCCTAATACACTCTGTAAAATCTTTGAGCTAACTCAATTATAGGAGACTTCTATCTCATCCATGACCAAAATCAAACCCACCTACAAGCCTACTTATTCTAACCACAGAAATCCAAATCCATATAACCACACAACCCACAATCCAAACTCGTCCATACCAAAAATTCCTCAAAACCCAATACACCAACCCCCCCTAACCACAAAACCATTTCATCCACAAATATACAAACCAGAAGGAGCTTGGGACTCTATTTCAAATAAAATGAGAAGTTTACTACTGGACATATTTGCAAATATATATCCATCAGCTTCACGATAGTGGAAGAAGATAAGGAAACAATGGACAAGTAATTGAAGACTTGGGGAAGAGGATGAGGAGGTGCAAATATCCTGTATTGCTTTGTATGGCAGTACCAATCCCAAAACAGGAACTATAAGAATTCCTAACAGCCTAAAGGGAAGGAAGATTTCCATATTGATTGATGGTGGGAGTACACATAGTTTTTTGGACGAAAGCTTAACAAAAAATCCGGGGTATAAATTTTAACCGTGAAATACTAAAATTATTAGAATGGTTAATGGTGATAGAATTATTAAATAATTTGTAAAATTAGAAAATAGAAATAATAATAATAAGATAATAAATAAAAACAGTCTATTCCAGATTTGGGATAAACTATTGGAGAAAAAAGGGGGTTTTGACCAAATACCCTTGGAGATGCTCTAATTAATTACCCCTAATTTCAAGTTCAATTTGGATTCTTGTTCTTGCCTGCATTAATTGTGTTTTTTTTTCCATGATTTAGAAAATTGGACCGGCTGGTTCGACCAGAAAAATTGAAAGCCGGTCCGGTTCACCCCAAAAGTCGACTGAAAATCCCGATTTTCTACCGGTTCAATCGAGAATCGGTTGATTTTTAGACCCGATTTTTTGATTTTTTTTCTCTAGCTGTTTTAAGCTACTTTTGTGTATAATTTTATTTTTAAAATTTGTAAATATTAGTTTATTTGTAGAATAACTTACTTTTTAGGAAATTTGTTGATTTTTGGAATAAATTTGATTTTTTTAATTGAAATCGGTTCGACTCGATCGAACATTTTGACCCTTGACTCATTGCCTTTTTTGATTTTTCGATTTTCTAAACACTAGTTTTTCGTAAAATATCAAAAGTTACCTAGCATTTGGATTAAATGGCATTGCACTTTACTTTTTTTTTTTTTTCTTTTTTTTTTCTTTTTTCTTTTTTTTTTTTTGGTTTTCACATTATGTTCATAGTTCTATGAACAGAGATGTTAATATGCATTATTCTAGAATTAAATAGAAGCAGAAGAGGAAGAAGAAGAATCTTCCATACGCTTTAATAAGAAAATAAGGTCCCATTCTCTTTATGTTTGAATTTTCATTTTTGAGTTTTTGAATTCATTTTCAGATTTGTGTTTTGGATGCTTATTTTGGGAAACTGGAAAATGCGTTGTTTATGTTATTCTAAGAAACTGTTTCTCAAAATAGAAAAGTAGAAAATGCATTTACTTCGTAATTTTGGGAAAATCTCTTTTACAATTTTTTATTTAATGAATTTTATATATTAAACAAAATAGATAGATTCATGGATCATTATTTGGTTTGCCTTGTATCACTTTATACTCCTCCACGCCAGTATATGAGCATAGAATCCAATAACCAGAGTCATCACCATTCAACATTTTATTCCTTCTCGATCCAAAATCGTGCTACTATAGAGTTTGTATGAAAATCATTTACTCTCTCTTTATTGTCCTAGTTCAATTTATAGCAAATCCTTCTGCTCATCTAAACTAAGTTATCTAACAACCTCAAGTGTCTTTCAATCATAATCATAACATTTGCATGGGTTAATTTCTGCAATGGTGATCTATCTTCAATTCTTCAAAGCTTTCCCTGTAAGGTCTTAATCAATCATGTGAGTTTATATGTGAATTATTGTGTATTGAATCAAAAGCTATCAAATTTGGTTAATCTCATTTAAAGTGATCTAATAAGGATTTGGTATATTAGGCATTTATGCATCTAATAAATGTATGAGCATTTATGTGTAGAGATCAGGTCATTATTCCTAATTCCACGATAGACCAAATTAGGTAACAGGAAATTCAGTATAAAGTCGGTTATGGTCCCTGAATAACATGTACTGTTCATTCTGTTCTGACATCCCATGATCAGAGAGAAAATAAGGATTATGTGTTGATTTGAAAGACCCAACCGTTAGAATCGATCATTATGAACATTGTTTGATTAAAGTACATTTCCGCTTCAGTTATTGAATCTTGATAATTCCAGTATGATGATTTTGGATTATAGATAAATAATTATCTATGATAAATTTTTTAACAAGTTGTATTAGAGTCAATCATCAAGTTGGATTATCAGATCTGTGTTGAATAATACGAATTTGGATTTATAAAATCTATAAAATGCCTACTGCCTTTATATGTGAATCTGAAAAGTTTCTGTTAGATTTTGAATTCGGTATTTTCGCACGGGATCGAATATGGCAGTATGTATTTTACATCAATAATTCCTTGGCTGATGAATTATGCATTTTAATCTGTAAAAATGTTGTTCGATTTTTGATTTATGGATGAAGAGGGTGATGAAAATCGGTCGGGTATATGGTATATGTTTTTTCAATTTAATTTATGTAAATCTTATGGGTGTGGTTTAATTCGGATTGACATATGTGGCCGGTTGAATGGTATATTTTCCAATCTGATTTTGAATCCATTTTTGGTTGTTGAAACATTGAATTCGAGTTGGGTATATTGACTGAAAATTGGATTTTAAATCTGATTTGGGGTTGTTGGATATGGATACATATTGGATTTGATTTCTGTATTCTGAATCTGTGGATACAACTGGGTTCAACGAGGCCACTTACAACCGGCGACAGGTGAAATTGCAACGCCCGTAGGCGCTGCAACTGAATTCTGCGTTGCGAGCGAGCTGTCTTCACGTGCCTGCTCATGGCAAAGATCGTGTCGCTACCGTTTTGTACGGTCGCCAGTGTGGCGCCGCATCCTGCTGGATTTGGTGCGGCGACGGCAGGGATTGCTAGGGTTTGTAACCCTAGCAGATTCAATTATTTGGTTCAAGGGGCTTGTCCTGGAAATTAGAATTCTTCAGAGGTTTTTGTGCAATTTCGGATATTTTGAACTATTTGAACCTCAGGACCTTCTGTTTATTCTATATTTATGTTTAAACCCTTATGAGATAATTTAAGTTGGCCCTTAAAGTTCTGAATTTTATAAAATCAGCCCCTAAATTTATAAAATTATTTAAGTTGGGCCTTCAAAGTTCTGGATTTTGTAATTCAGTCCCTAAAGTTTGGAAATTTTCTAAATTGGTCCTTAAAGTTTGAAATTTTTTGAATCCAGTCCCTAAAGTTTGAACTTTTCTAAATTGATCCTTAAATTTTGAAAATTTTCTAATTCAGCCCTTAAAGTTTCAAATTTCTCTATTTTGGACCCCAAAGTTTGATATTCTTTCAAATTGTGACCTAAAGTTTGGAATTCTACTAATTTGGCCAATAAAGTTTTAAAAAAATTGAAATTATGTCCTTCAAGCTTAAAATTTTCATAATTGGCCACCAAAAGTTTAAGAATATTGCAATTTGACTCTCTCAACTTAAGGATTCCTTTATTCTAAAGCTTTGAATTCTATAATTCAAATCCTAAAGAAAAATATATATATATATATATATATATATATATATATATATATATATATATATATATGCAAATCATGATTTCAGTTTCAAATTTTGGTACAACGGACTCTTTTGAGAGATATAATACTTGAAAGTGAGTTAGTTGAATCAACATATTTCCAAAGCAACATCTCTTGTGGATGTTAATTAACTTAGAATATTAGAAGGTATTTGTATGTGTGTTATTCGTTGTGGATGTTGATCGGCCCAAAGGAAGGGTCAATGTTTGGCTCTAACTTCACATGCACCTGTGGTGGTAAGCATGTGGCAATTATTTGGTTTAAAATGTGATCAATAAATCGGTCCAAAGAAAGGTTTATTGGTTGACATGTCTTATTGCCAGTGTTTGATCACTACACTAAGAGAAAATTAGGTGTTTGTGTGTTATTCATGCGGATATTGACCAGCCCAAAGGAAGATCAATGTTTGGCTCGAATTTCACAATGAACTTGTGGGGATAAACACGTGACAGTTATTTGGTTTAACATGTGATCAATAGATCTGTGCTTGTGGGACAAACTTCAAGGATTGGAAAGAGAACATTAATATTGTTCTTGGCTGTATGGATCTAGACCGTGCACTAAGGACTGAACAACCTGCTCCTTTGACAGATGAAAGTTCATATGATCGAAGGAGGAACTTTGAGAAGTGAGATTGCTCATGTCGCATGAGTCTAATGATCATTAAGCGCGAAATTCTGGAATCCTTTAGTGGGACAGTATCTGAGGAGGTAAATAATACAAATGAGTTCCTTTCCGAAATTAAGAAACGTTTTGCGAAAAGCGAAAAGGCTGAAACGGGTACGCTTCTGCACAGCTTGATTTCATTAAAGTGTATAATCAATGGGATAATAAGAGAGTTCATCACACAGATGTCTCACACTGCTTCAAAAACTTAAGGCACTAAAACTTGACTTGACTAATGCCTTGCTCGTACATTTGGTATTGATATCGCTTCCTGCACAACTCAGTCAATTTAAGGTTAATTATAACTATCGAAAGGAGAAATTGACTCTTAATGAACTCATTTCATAGTGTGCAGGCTTCTTACACAATTCAATCAATTTAAGGTCAGTTGTAACTATCAAAGAAAGAAATGAACTCTAAATGAGCTCATTCTATTTTGTGTGCAAGAGGAAGAAAAGTTGAAGTAGAACTGAACTGAAAGTGTTCACATGGCAAACACCTCTAAAGATAAGGGCAAGAAAACAAATAAAGAACATAAAGTTGCTAAGGGTTTAGAACAAAAGAAACCACATAAAGACATTGAGAGTTGTTTCTTTTGCCAAAAATCTGGACATTTAAAGAAAGAAAGATCATACATAGTACCAACTAAAGCTGCTACTAAAACACCTTAAGAGCTTTTGACAGGAAAAAAGCCTAGTCTAAAACATTTCCACATTTGGAGATGTTCAGATAAGGCTAGGCATTATAGGCCACATAAAGAAATTGGACTCCAAAACAGTAAGCAGCTACTTTATTGGTTATTCCGAATGATTGAGTGGCTGTAAATTTTATGATCCCACACTTAAGTCGATTTTTGAAATGGAAACTGCAACATTTTTTGAAGATGTTAAGTTTGGGGGGAGAAATAAAGTTAAAGATATTGTCTTTAAGGAAGAAGTTGAGGAATGATCGGTTTCGATTCTTACTATTGCTTTTGACAATGTTCAAGTTTCCATGCATGTCATTGATCAAGAAGCATATTCAGAACCTCAACTAGACAATGTTGAAGAGCCTCCCATCCAAAATAAGGTAAATTTCAGAAGTAGAAACTCAAGCCTCAATAATCAAAGTCATTAAGGAGATCCATGAGAGAAAGTAAAATGCTATTCCAGATAATTTAATATTATTTCTCCAAGAACATAAGAAAAATAGGAATGGTGAAAGATGGTCCAATCAGTTTCCATCAGGCCATGCAGGATTCTAACTCTCAAAAGTGGATTGAAGCCATAAAAAAGGAGTATAAGCATATGCAAGACAATAAAATTTGGGATCTTGCCCATTATTAGAAGGTGCGTAGCCCATTGGTCTTAAATGGATTTTTAAACTAAGAGGGATTCGAAAGGTAATGTGGAAAGATATAAGGTTCGTCTTGTATCTAAGGGCTATAAACAAAAAGATGGCATCGAATATGAAGAGACTTTCTCTTCGGTTTCAACGAAAGACTCTTTCAGGATTTTGTGGTTGTTGCACATTTTGACCTTGAGTTATATCAGATGGATGTTAAGACGACATTTCTCAATGGAGACATTGTTAAGACAATCATATGGTACAACTAGAAAACTTTATGTCAGGAGACTCGAAGAATATGACTTGCAAATTAATGAAATCCATCTATGGGCTCAAGCAAGCTTTCCCGTTAAGAGTAATACAAATTTCATCAATTAATTATCTTATTTGGATTTTAGATTAATGTTGTTGATGGTTGTATGTATTACAAGTTCAGTGGGAGTAAGTATAATTTCCTAGTTTTGTATGTTGATAACATATTGCTTGCCACCAATGATATAGGCAAGTCACATAAATATGAGATTTTTATCAAGGAATTTTGAGATTAAAGATTTTGGTGACGTCTCTTTTGTATTAGGGATTCAGATACATCGGAATTGGTCTCGGTGTATTCTTGGATTGTCACAAAAGGGCTATATCGATAAAGTACTTAAGAGGTTTGACATGCAAGACAGTAAACCAGGGGACACCCTTATCGCTAAGGGAGACAAATTTAGTCTCAACTAATGCCCGAAAAATGACTTTGAAGTTAAGGAAATGTAGAGGATCTCATATAGTTCAGCTATAGGGAGTCTAAGGTATGCTCAAATATGTATGTGTTCGGATATTGCATACATTATTGGGATGCTAAGGAGATATTTAAGTAACCCCGATGGATCATTTGGAAAGCGCCAAACATGGGTTATAAGAAATTTAAAGAGAACAAAAGATTACATGCTCACATACAGAAAATCGGATCAATTTGAGATCATATTGTATTATGATTTTGATTTTGCTAGATGCCAATAAAGTAAGAGATCCACATCAAGTTACATCTATCTGCTAGTTGGAGGAGTTTTTTTTGGAAGGAGTGCCTAGCAGACACTTATAACTTCTTCCACCATGACGGAAAAGTTTGTAGTATTTTTGAGGCATTTAATCATGGAATATAATTGCAAAATTTTGTCATTGGGCTGCGCATTATGTATGGTATAGAAAGAACACTAAAGTTATATTGTGACAATAACTCGACAGTTTTATATTCCAGTAACAACATGATGATTTTGAATTATAGATAAATAATTATTTATAATAAATTTTCTTACATTCCCTTCTTTGTACTTTGGAGTTTATCATCACATGCATCCTCTTCCAAAGATGTCTTGGATCTCACACCAGCATACTCGACTTTTCTCCCTTACAACCCCTCCTTTCTTCTAAAGAAATAGCATTTCCTTCATTGTTTATGTTGACTTGATTATAAATTCTTCACCGGTAAACTCATCCTATGTGGTCAACAACGCCCTCGCATACAAAGTATGGTGGTAGAAGTATGGAGCTTCTAATGCAAAAATTATAAATACAATTGGGGAAAATATTAAAGTGATTTAATTCACTTATGTTTCAAAATACATGGCGATTCTCATCTTGGATAAAGTTTATATGCAATTGAGAAGAGAATTGTTATTCCTCCTTCTAACTGAGATTATGACCACACTGAAAAGTTATTTAGAACACTTAAAGATTTTGAGAATTCGATAATGTAGAATTTAAAAAATTTTGATAACCCCAAAATCAAATTAGTCCATTTCTTCATTCACATATCTTTTTCAGCCCAACAAGAATTACAATAAAATATATCTAGACCGAGCATTACAGGAATAAAAATGAAATCTCCCAGAAAAGTACTTGAAGGAGAAGCATAATTATGAGGGACCAAGAAGCTAGAGAAATGTACTTTGGTCAAAGCATTGGCTCCAGCAACAATCTGCAATACCTCTCCAGTAATCTTTGCTTGGCGTTGTCTGTTGTAAACTTGAGACAGTGATTTCTTCAATTCGTCTGCATTATCACTAGCGTTTCTTCAAAATCTGATGTCTGAGTCTTCGGTGCTTGGTGATTTGCCATCATTACAATGAGGTATATAATTTTTGTGAGAGATTGGCGAAGACGAGAGACAAGACGGGAGAGAAACCAAAGCCAAAACTGACGAACCCTAATGTTGATCAGCTATAGTAACGTGTTTTGAGATTCACCACGTTTTGGGATATTTTTCACACAAATTGTCCAAAAACGAGTTTTACACGTTTTGGGTTTTACGTGCAAAAGAAAATTTATTTTTAAAAACTTGTTTCTAAAAATGGGTAAATAAACATGTTTTCAATTTTTCGAAATTTGAAAATTAAAAACGGCTTGAAAACAGTAAAGAAAACAAGTCCTAAATGTTCACAACTTTTCAAACACCCAAATAATTCGAATGTCATGAAAGTTTGAACTTGTCAATAGGAGAGGTTTCAATCTTGCTAAATTGAGACCCTTTTGAGGCCTCTACCTAAAGGGAACAAAACGAGAGCAGTTCTAAAGAGGAATGAAGAAGTATGAAAAGATAATGCCTATACATTCATTTTCTTCAAAAAATACAGAATCGTCTAATGAAGATCTATAACTCACAATGTAGTGAATAAAAATAATTATTGTGAAACAAATACAGAGAGAACAAGCGATAGTACGTGCCACATCAGACGTGCAAAAATCACAACCCTGCCGAGACCAAGTCATGCAATGTAACAATACCAATCAAGACATTGTCATCACTGATTACAGGCAAGAACTGTACAAGGGATGGTGGAGATTCCATCTTCTGCATTGCATCGACTGCTATTGCATCAGGACCAATCGTCCTTGGGTTCCTGAAGGACCAGACGAGTCATGTAAAAACAGCTCCCTCCAATAGTTGGATTACTAAATTTTCGACGAAAATTTTATAAAACCAGGAATTGATAATACGGGATGTTTAATGTGAGAAACATAAGATCTCAAATCTCCATCGACCTGCTATATAAGCAGAACTTCTACATTGAAGCAACGATAATCCCCCAAACAAGGTTCTTTTACAACCCACAGAGTCAAGTGCTAAAGATTAATAGAGTTAAGAGATGGTAAACAACAGAGGAATAGTAGTTTACCTGTTACACATTTCTCCCACTGAGAGCTTGAAGATCCCTTCACCACTAGCTTTCAGAGTACGCTGCAAATCACCGTCTGTAAAAGTACCTAGCAGATGATGGTCATCGCCTATAACAAGAAGGCATCCACATCCTTTACTAGTTAGCTCTACCAGCTGATCCATGATTAGATCTCCTTCCTTGCAAACTGGAAGTTTTTCTTTTTTCTTCATAAGATCCTTCACCTGTAGGACAAAGAGATAGATCTATAGATAGATGTCGCACAAAATCACTTCATATCCACAAATGGATTGGAAATTTCTCGAGCAAACAATTAATACCCAAACAATGCATTAAATAAGCATTTGTTTGCTAAAACAAATTTGTGAATAAACAAAGAATGTGATGTTTTCAAGGTAATATGTGCAGATGAAAAGTATTTTGGAAAAGTGTTCGGTTAAAAAGTGCTTTTGGAAAAATGCGTTGTTTATAAAAAAATTACCTAACAGAGGCTAACACGTAATGTTTCGTGAGTATTGATGAGTAAAGAGGGTTTAAGTCATATCTAACCCACCATTAGTGGTCAATTCTTTCCTTTCCCACTCTTGACATTCATCCCCCAATAAATATATTTTTTCCTATCCGGGATGCAATTCTAGAGGGTACTCTCAAATCACTCTTTTCTTTTTCCACTCTAGTTTGGGTGTGTTTTACCGGAAATTTCGACAATCTAGAAATGCACTGACTCTCCACTAAATGAGTGCTTCGACATTCAAGCTTATACTAAGCAATTCAAACACACTATTAATCTAAGCCTTTATGCAAGTACAAATGCATGATTTCTAAAAACTAACGTGATGAATGCTCGTGCCTTCCCCACTATCTTAAGCTTTCTAATTGACCCATGTAGCGAGCTTTAGGTCGGTAACTCCCCGATTGTTTTAAGATCAAAGGGTACCAAGTTTCAAAATATCCCTACGAACTTAATATCTCGAATAAAAATGGTTACGAAGTGAGGTAGACTTATTAAGCAAATGCAATGATGATGTGTTTTTTTATTTTTTTTATTTTCAAAGTGTGTGTGCGCCCTACTCATTAAGCTTTCTAATTAACCCATGTAGTGAGCTTTAGACGGGTGACTCCCAAGTTTCAAACTTAAGGCACTAAGTTTCAAGATACTCCTACGGGCTTAATTACTCGAGTCAAAAAGGCTTCGAGATGGAGTAATGCAATGCAAAAATTAAAATGGGCTTAAAACTTTAGCATACGGTCATTACTTAGTTTATACTTGGCGAAATACACTCCACACAAAATTTATTTCCAACATGCATGGAATCACCACAGGTCTAGACCGTCTCCTTTAGGATAAAGAGATTTAGAGTTTTATGAAATATTGGATAGGTTGATAAAAATTAAAATACAAGCTCACAACCTAGTTTTTCTACTTCATTAACCTCTTCACCCTTCAACAATTCTCAAACTTCGCCAACAAACAATCATGACTATTGTGCTCAATATAAATATGATCTTGCATGGATAAGCATTTTGTAAAAATAGACACAAGTAGTATACTGGTCATAAATCATGAATCAATAACAATTTTAAATATCAAGTAATCCTGGCCGGCAAGGCTATCTCAATACACAATAAGAAATCACTCCCAAACTTGAAATGTACATTGTCCTCAATGTGTAAAATAAAATCAAAGTAAGAGGAAAGAAGTTACTGGCACCCAAGAAGTGGTAAGGACACTCATAAGTAGTCTTGGACATGTGAAAATCTCATTGCAGGCATCAACAATCCACCCCAAACTTATGTTGAAGCCTCCAATCAATTGAATACAAATTTCTCTAATGAGACATTTCATCGAATACATTGTGAGCATCCTATGAAAATACAAGAAAAGAGTAGCTATTAAGTGGCGAATGACCCAAAAATTAAAATACATTCAACATCTCAATTCTAACTTATAAATCCAATACAATTAGCTCATCCACATCAATATTAAATCACACTTGAAGATAAAAGACAATATGGACGTAGTGATTAAAAAAAATGAGTTTTAAGCAATTTTGACTTTGAAAGTTTGATATGAGCATTGGAGCTATTTCACACTACCCAACTTGAGAAAAATAAATGTGGAAAATAGAGATTTATCCTAACCAACATATTTGCAAGAAAGTAAATAAAATGCAAGAAAGTAAATAATATGCAAAAAATAAAAATAAAGCAAGTAAATGATATAGAATGGGTTGCCTCCCATTAAGAGCTTATTTTAAAGTCATTAACTCGACTCTCCGCATAAGCACTTCATGGCACTCTAAACATAGCTTGTAATGCCTTGCCCATTTTGCTTATTTTGAATTTGCTCCACTATTCATTTTTTTGAAACACTTGCCCTTTGCTCTTTCCAAAGTCATGGGACTTGCCTAATCCATCCAATTCAAACTCAACTAAATAGACTTGGACCTTCTCAAGTGGCTTAATCACAAACTCAATTATTAGACAATCAATGAAGTTGAGAGAATTTGATTTGATCTCTTCCTCATTAATTGCCACTTCTTCATGTGATTCTTGTGTAATTAAATTGTCATTCTCTTCAAGCTCATCTCCAATAGTTGACGTCTCCTCAGATTGAATGATCGATCCACAATTTGAATCTATGGGCAATAACAAGTTTTTTCTATTAATCCCCAATAGTGGATTATACCCCCACATTTGAAATCCTTCCCAATACATGGCATCACCCGTAAGCATATCATCTTCATCCAATTTGACAAGTTTATTGTAATACTTTGAAAGTACCTTCTCAATCAATAGTGGAGGATCATCTCCTACAAGAGTGATGTCCTCATCCCAATCATCAAGCACACAATCTCCTAAGATCATGTAACTTACATCCAATGTGTCAATTGCTTATTTTTGGTATTTCAAATATTGTCTAAACCCAATAAGTTTCGACGTAAGCAAACTATTCTCCGAATACAAGCATTGTCCATTACAATGCATCTTGTAACAAATTTCACAACTTAGATATTCTTCAAGTATGTATTCATCACTCATGTTGAGATTGTTCATTGCAAATACTTTCTTATTTTGTCAATGTTAGAATCAAATATGCATAGAAAGAAAACCAAACACAAGAAAGATTAGAATTGTGGTGGTTAACCAAAGATAACAAAATAAAACATAAAACAAAAATAGTTACAAATTGTTAAAACTAAATTAACTAAAGTAATAATCAAAGTAAAAACATTCCCCGAAAACGGCACCAAAACTTGTTCGCTAAAATAGTGTGTACCGCAAGCGCACGGGTCGTGTACAAGTAATAAAGTGGACTTTTTGAGTCCGGATTGTCGATCCCATGAGAAATGTTTATTTTATATTACAAAACTTTAATTAGTTTAATTCTAACAATAAAAGAAATACACAATTAAAGAAACTAATTTAAAATTAAATTAAAATAAGGAAAATGGACGATAAAATAATTAGGATTCATGATTTCATTTAACTCCCGCTTAAGTAATTTCTCAACACTTGCAAATTAATATATTACTCATTTACAATGCTAGACCCGATTTTCCAAGTTTAACTAATTACCTCTCTTAAGTGAAATTAATCCTAATCAATTGGTTTAACCTACTATATCTCTATGTCGATTAAAGTCCAATTAATTGCATTAACTCTTTGTGATAATAGCTCAAAGGATCATTTAGGGTTTAAGGTATATCTCTATCCTTAACAAGAACCTAGAGCATTTGTTATTTGGTTTAAAATGCACAATTTCTCTCAATTATTATACACTTTACAAAACATATATTTGGTGATCAATCAAACACATGGAATAATCTCAATAACAAACACACATGTAATAAGCTCAAAAATTAATAAAAAAACATTAAAATTACTTAATCTGAGTTAAGCTACATCAATAATCACAACATAAAACAACTAGCTCATTATATAAATATTCCAAAAAAGATAAGGTTTATAGAAATATATCACAAAGTATAGAAATTAAATATAAAAATACAAGATAAATGAAATACAACACTTCCTTTATTCTTGCTCCAAGAATTCTTTGAACTTTGATTTGTATTTCCATTTTACTTCTTACTTCTTTGATCGAATGGATGCTATAAACTTGAAATCAAAAACCAAATTACAAACTAAAGCAAAAACAAAGAAAAGAAAAGAAAGAAAAAAATGGAGACGAGGCTAGGGTTTGGTAAAGAAAAATTATGATTTTTGTGAAGAAAGAAGTGTGGGGAATAAATATCCAAAAAATCTGACCAAATCCCAAAAACAAGTCCAAACCAAGCCAAACACGCCCTTAAATCATAAAAATTAAAACAGAAATTAAAATCGAAATTGGGCCCAAAATGGCCCATGCGATCACTTGGGCAAAACCCACGCGATCGCGTGCGACACAGATTAAAAAGGGAAAATTACATAAAATCTTATATTTCAAAGATGCAATTCAAAAATCATGTGAAGGAAATCTTTTTTTTTAAAATTCAGGTGTTAATTCATTTAGTTAGGTGTTTAATAATTAAAAATAAATATAATGATATATATAATATAAACATAATTACCTACTATACATTATATTAAAAATAATATAATATTAAATCAAAATTTCAAATTTTGATGTCACAACCTACCACCACCCCACCCCGCCCCGCCCCGCCCACCACCCCACCCCACCCCACCCCAAACAAAAAAAAAAAAATTTTATTTTTTTCCTTTCGATGTTTTCCTATCCTTCCCCATCTCACCTCATCCCAACCCCAACCCCACTCGACCCTACTCCACCTCATTACAAAGTGACAAATTGATATCACCCTAACCACATCCCCCGACCCCACCCACTCACCCTGCCCACCCCAAAAATAAGTTTATTTTTATTTTCTCTCGATATTTTCTTACACTTCCTCATCCCACTCCACTCCACCCCAACCCAACCCAACCCTACTCGACCCCACCCCACCCCAACCCAACCCAACCCTACTCGACCCCACCCCAATGCAAAGTGACAAATTGATCTCACCCTCGCCACATCCCCAGACCCCACCCACCCACCCTGCCCACCCATACCATCTCACCACCCATATCCTACCACACCCTAAAAATAAGTTTATTTTTATTTTTTTTCCCGATGTTTTTCTACATTTCCCCATCCCACCCCAACCCAACCCCACTCCACTCGACCCTACCCTACCCTACCTCATCGCAAAGTGACAAATGATCTTATCACAGTCACAGACCACCACCCCACACCAAAAATAATTTTTATTTTTTTCCTTTCGATATTTTCCTATCATTCCCCATCCCACCCACGCCACCCTACCCCACCTCATCTTAAATTGACAAATTGATCTCACCCTAACCACATCCTCCGACCCCACCACCCACCCCGCCTCACCACACATATCCTACCCCACCCCAAAAATAAGTTTATTTTTATTTTCTCTCGATGTTTTCCTACACTTCCTCCACCCACCCCAACCCAACCTAACCCCACTTGACCCTATCCTACCCCACCTCATCTTAAAGTGACAAATTGATCTCACCCTAGCCACATCCCCCGACCCCACCCACCAACCCCACCTCACCACCCATATCCTACCCCACCCCAAAAATAAGTTTATTTTTATATTCTCCCGATGTTTTCCTACACTTCCCCATCCCACCCCAACCCCATTCCACTCGACTTTACCCCACCTCATCGCAAAGTGACAAATTGATCTTATCCCAGCCACAAACCACGACACACCCTACCGCCTCTCCGCCCACCCTACCCCACCTCACCGAAAAAAACGATTTTTTTCCTTCTACTTTTCCACCTACAACCCAGCCCGACACCACCCTACCGATCCCACCCCACCCCAAAAATGATTTTTTTTCCTTATATTTTTTCATGCCCCCACTAACCCCATCCCAACACCACCCTGCCCACCCCACCCCACCCCACAAAATGAGTTTTTTTTATCTCTCCATGTTTTCCCACCCTACCCTGCCACCCACCCCACCCACCCAAAAATGATTTTTTTCTTCTAATTTTCCACACCCAACCCGCCCCTACCAGCTACCCACCCAAGCAGTCGACCCCACCCCACCCAAAAATTATTTTTTTCTTCCACTTTTTTACACCCCAACAAGACCCTACCCTTGCACCCACCCCACCATACCCACCCATCTCATTCCTACCCACGCCCCCAAAAATGATTTTTTCTTCAATTTTTCACACCCCCACCCATCTCGCTCCAGACCCTACCCCGCCACCCACCCAACTAACTGACCTCACACAAAAATGATTTTTTCCCTACTATTTCACACTCCATCCCGACCCTACACCCAACAACCCCACCACTACCCACCCCACCCAAAAATGATTTTTTTCTTTTCCACACCCCGTCTCGACCCTATACCCGTCACCCACCAACCCTACCCCTACCCAAAAATGATTTTTCTTCTTCTAATTTTCCACACCCCGTCGCCCACCCAACAAACCGACCATACCCAAAAATTATTTTTTTCTTATACTTTTCCTCGTCCAATGATCACAAAAAGTTATAGCTGGTCACAACTTTTAATATAATTGGTCACAATCATTTATAGTTGGTCACATATTATTTATTTATTGTTCACAACTTACTCGTTTTTTTCATGATTAGTTAATATTTTTTGTCATAATTACCTAATAATTGGTCACGTTCTCTACTCGTCATAAGTCACACAAAGTCGCATTTATTTTACATTTTGGTTACATTTACCTATTAATTCGATCACCCCACCCCACCCCACATGCAAAGTCACAACATGTCACACAATTGGTCACACAATGTCACATTACAAATTTAGTTGAAAACCTCACCCACCTACCCACACATTCCTAAAGTCACAGTTGATCACACAAGGTCATAGTTTGATCACACATGGTCATAGTCTGGTCACACGAGGTCACAATTAGATCACAATTGGTTTAGTTGCAAAATTCGGTCACACAAAGTCACAATTCGATCACATAAAGTCACAGTTGGTCACACAAAGGCACGGTTCGATCACACAAGGTCATAGTTTGGTAACACATGTGACTGAATTATGACATCGTGTGATTGAACTATGACCTTGTATGACCGAATTGAGACTTTTTTTGATCGAACTGTGACCTTGTATGTTCAAATCGTGACTTTGTGTGATAAAGTACGGGATGTGACCAATTATTAGGTAAATGTGACCAAAATATTTGCTAATTGTGACGTGTGAGAAATGGGGGACGTGACCAAGAAAACTAAGAATACGGAATGTGACCAAAAATTAGGTAATTGTAACAAAAATGTTAACTAATTGTGATTGAGGAAACGCGTAAATTATGACCAATAAATAAATAATACGTACCAATTATATGATAAATTTGATCAATTATAGGTAAATGTGATCAAAATATTGACTAATTGTGAGTTTGTGCGATTTATGATAAGTGCGAATGTGATCAAGAAAACAAGTAAGTTTTGATCAATCAATAAATAAATTGTGATCAATTATTGATGACTATGACCAATTATTAGGTAACTATGACCGATAAATAAATAATATGTAATCAATTATGGATCATTGTGACCAATTATATAGAATGTGACCAACTGTGACTTGGTGTGACCATTGGACGAGGACGTGATGTGACCTACAATTGTGTCAAATATAACTATGTGTGACCGAACTGTGACTTTGTAAGAACGAAGCGTGACTTTATGTGATCGACCTGTGACCTCGTGTGATCTAACCATGACCTCGTTTGACCTAATTGTGACCTCCTGTGACCTCGTTTGACCAAACTGCGACTTTGTGTGACCGAACTTTGACCTTGTGTAACCAACTGTGACTTTCGAGGGGTGGGGTTTTACAACTAAATTTGTAATTGTGACTCTGTGTGACCTTGTGTGCCTTAACTGTGATCTTGTATCAACTTACGTGACTGATTGTGATTTTGGGGGTGGGGATAGTGGGGTAGAGGTCAGGTGGGGCTAGAAAAAGTAGAAGAAATCATTTTTTGTGGTGAGGTAGGGTCGGGGTGGGGAAAAGTAGAAGAAGAAAATAATTTTTTGGAGTGAGTGGGTGGGTGGGTGGTGGGTAGGGTGGGGTCGAGGTCGGGTTAGGGTTTGGAAAAAGTAGAAGAAAAAAATTATATTTTGGGTGGGGTGGGGTGGGGTAGGGTAGGGTGGATTGAGATGAGGTGGTTGGTGTGAAGTGTTAAAAAATAGAAGAAAAATAATTTTTTGATGGGGTATGGTGGGTGGCGGGGTGCGGTGTGGTGGGATGGGGTGGGGTGGTTGGGGGGAAGTGTGAAAAAATAGAAGAAAATCATTTTTGGGTGGGGTGGAGTGTAAAAAATAGAAGAAAAATCTTTTTTGGATGGGGGTAGGGTGCGGTGGGATAGGATGGGGCGATTGAGGTGAAGTGTGAAAAAATAGAAGAAAAATCTTTTTTGGGTGGGGTGGGTTGTGGTGGGGTAATTAGGGTGGGTGTGAAAATATAGAAGAAAAATCATATTTGGGTGGGGTAGGATAGGGGTGGGGGTGGGGTGGGGGTGGATGGCAAGGTAGGGTAGGGGAGGGTGGGTAGGGGTGTGGAAAATTAGGAGAAAAAAATTAATTTTAGGTGGGGTGGGTGGCGTGGCAGGGTTTGGGCGAGTCGTGAAAAAGTAGTAAAAAAAATCATTTTGGATGAGGTGTTGGGGTAGGGTCTGGGACAAGGCTGGTGAGGGAGTTGAAAATTAGAAGAAAAAAATTAATTTTGGGTGGGGTTGGGGTAGGTGGCGGGGTAAGATAGGGTAGGGTCTGGGCGAGTTGTAGAAAGGTAGTAGAAAAAAATCATTGTTGGTGAGGTGGGGTGGGGTAGGGTATGGTCGGGTGGGGTGGGTAGTTGTGATGGGATGGGACTAGTGGGTGGGTGATTGGGTGGGTGAGATGAGAAAAAAATAGAAGTAGAATCATTCTTGTGGTTGGTGGGTGAGTGGTGGCGGGGTGGGTGGGCGGGCGGGTTGGGTTGGGGAGGAGTGGGGGTGGGGGGTGGGGTGGGTAAGGTGGTGTTGGGGGTGGGGTGGGGGTGTGTGTGAAAAAGTAGAAGGAAAAAAATTATTTTATGGGGTGGGGTGGGGTGGGGGTGGATGGGGTGGGGGTGGGTGGGTTGAGTACGGGGTTGGGTAGGGATAAAGTTGTTTTGGATTATGTATTGTTTTGATTTTATTATTTAATATTAGCCTTTGTTTGACAACTCATTATAATTATTATAATATTGTATTAATTAATTAACTAATTAACACCTGAGTTTTTTAAAAAAATCTTTAGTTTGTTATGTTTAAAAAGTAAAAGTTTTAGTTGTATAGTTATGTACTTTTCCCGATTAAAAATGGGAAAAATACATAAATAAGGTATTTTAAAATACAAATTTCAAAAATAAAGTGAAACTTATATAATTTCAAAAATCAGGTCTCTAATTAGAATTATTTAACTAAATTAAAGAAAAAAATATTTTAATAAATATATATATTAATGTCACAATATTGTATAATTGCAGGTCACAAAAGACAAATATTTTAGGTTACAAATTTATTTTAAGTCACAAGTCAAGTTTTTTAAGGTTACGAACTTATTTTCAGGTCACAATTTTAATTTATTTTAGGTCACATCTTATAAATTATTAAGTTACAAATCATTTAAATGTCAGAATTAATCTTTTAGGTCACAAATCAAAAATTATTTTTAGGTCATAATCACAAATTACAAGATCACAAATTATCAAAATATCAAGTTACAAAATGTATTTAGGTCACAATTTGTTAAATTATTAGATCACAATTATTTTATATTTTAAACTTATTAGGTTTCCTTCATCAATTACTGTTCAATATCAATCGTGACCACCAGCGTCGGCGCCAGAATCACCGCCACACATAGATCCACCCCCAATCACCACCACGCAGCCACCACAAACCGTTGCAATCAGAAAACAGCCGTCACCACCACCACCAAGACTCCACAGTCCACACCATGTCCAAATCCCACTTCCTCCCTCAACACAATCAACGTCTCCACAGCATAACGTTGGTTGCACCACCACCCCAAAAGTTAAAAGAAGAAGGCGCAAGTTTTCACCAAACCCTACTTATATTTAATCTGATTTTAGAAAGAAAATTGATTTTGATTGAAAAATGGAGAAGGCAGCAAAAAATCACCGAAAGTCGCACGACAGCGCGACAGCCACGATCGCGCATGTGCACAGCGGCGTCGGGTTTAACGCCGCTATGACTTCTTCCCCTGCGGGTCTTGCAGCGCCGGCTACTGCAACAGAAACTACGATGGGCGATTTTGTGGCATCACCTTCGCGATTTGTGGGTTACGTCGGGCTTGGAGTGATTTGTGGGCGGGGCTTCTAAAAATGGTGCCACCGCCGATGGTAATGGTTCAGCTGGGAAGACCGGAAGAGAGCTTAGAAAGGCTGAAGAGTGAAGGGAAACTATTTTTCTGTGTGCGTGTGTGGGGGTTGAAATATGAGAAATTAGGGTTTGGGGTAGAGATGTTGTTTGATGAATTTATTTTAATTTCATATTATTAGTATTAAAAATTAAAATCTATCTAGTACCTGATTTTTGAAGTTATTTAAGTTTAATCTTATTTATGAATTTGAATTTTTAAATGTAGGGGTAGGTGTAATTTCCTCATTAAAAATCTATTCGAATTTGTTGGGCCCAACCTACAATTGAAAAGGCATGGGCTTTTTTCCCATGCCATGTCATATATACATTATAATAATATTATATTTTTTTTGTCCTTTTCTTTTTCTTTAAATTATTTGCAACTCAAGTCCTTCATCTTCTGGTCTTCTTCAATTTAGTCCTCAAATTTTAAATTTTATTACAAATATGTCCTTGAAATATTTGCATCTCTAGTCCTCCAACTTTCTGAGATGTTTCAATTGAGTCTCCAAACTTTTGATTTCTTTCAATTAGGTCTTTGGATATCAAATTTTCTCATCTTTTAGTTCAATTGCACTCCAATCTTGTCCATTTTCTTTCCAACTGAGGTTGTACCTAATTGTACAAGATAAACATAATATATAAGTAGATATTTGCTAAATTTTGTCAATTAATTAGGAACTAAATAAGTGTGTAAAGCACACTTATCAGCAATCACAAGGAAGTTCAACTCTGTATTCCCTCAGAATAGAAGAGATGCTGATTTTTGAATGTGATGCTAGTCAAAGTTGATGACTATCTTACAAAAAAGGCAAAGGAGCAGTAGCTTCTCGAGGACACCCCTTTGGATCTATAGACGATCCAGATGCTAAACTTAATTTACGAGGACGAAGAGTTATGTTTTTTTAAGATGTGTTGTAATCGAAGTTATACTCTTTTTAAGTTTAGCGTAGTGAATGTTTTTTATTTGTATTTTGGTACTTTACTTTGAATTTAATGTTATATTAATTGACACTAATAAGGTTCTAATTTAATTTGTTGTCTTTTTCTGCATCTTTATATTATTTTGAAGATGGTAAAATAATTAACATAATATAAATAAAAAAAATATAAAAATAATTTAATTTCTGTCTTCAAATTTATCATTGTTGAAAAATTAATTTAGCCGACAATTATGCTTTCCCCACAAAATATCATTTGTACAAAAAAGTACGACTTGGTCCACATATTTATTTGTAGGGAAAAGTACAATTTAGTCCACAAAATAATGTTTGCCTTGTGCCCACAAAACATTTTTCATGGGCCAAAGTTAACTTTAGCAAATGAATAGTTTTGTGGAGAAAGAACTTAGACGACAAATTGCATTCGTCTCTAAAGGATTTGTAGGGAGAGATTTTAGCCCACAAAATTTCATCATTTGTCGTCTTATACATTTCCCCACGATGTTTTCCACACAAACGTCCTACAAATATTTTTCGTCGGGAAAAGTATTTCTCCACAAAAATGAATCTTTTCCTACATATTTATTTTGTATGCGGAATACAAAATTCTTGTAGTGACACTTGAATATTTTAATCATATCCTTACAAAGCCCCCAATAAAACCTATTCTTTCCAATTCTCCCATAGAGATCATATTTCTATACATATGAGGAATGTACCTAACAATATTCAATGTATGCACAAAGCCATTTTTAGATTTGACAATCACATCACCAACACAAGTAATGTTATATAAGACTCCTCACCATGCAACTACATGTCCATGATCAGACTCACACAAGTGATCAAACAATGTTTATGCAAAGTGACTTAAAAAGAAGCACCAAAGTCAAGAATCTATTCATCAACGAGAGTTCAATGACATGTTAATTTCACTAGGTTCGGAATCTAAAAATATGTAAACCTTATCAGGTTCATCAAGTTTTGTTGCCACAACATTTGTCTCCCCTTGTTCTTTTCCGCTCTGATCTTTCCATTTATTTTCTCTATATAACAATCACTAATGAAGTGTCCTCATTGTCAACAGCCATAACACTTCTTTCCCCCAATTTTCCCTCATAATTTGTATCTACTTCTACCATTCTTCTTGCCTTTACTGTTCTGTCAACTCTCACCACCCCTCCCTGTTTGTGATCTACTCCTCATAAGGTAAACCTCTTCGTGTTTCCATTCAGTTTTTATCTCCCTCTTCTTACTCTCAAGTGTATAAGTGACTTTATTAAGTGTAAAAATCCCTCTCCCATATTTGATAGCATTTTTGACTTTCTTATAGATATTAGGAATAGCATTTAGCAAAAATTATGGCCTTATACTCTTCAAAAATTTATTCACCAATGTCTTGCACAAGTTTGTTGAAGACATTACAATTTTCATCTAGTTCCTTAGAGTGATCAATTTGAAACTGTTCGAGCAAGAAAAGTTTGTTCTGGACGGATTGAATCAAATGGAGTTTCAATCTTTTTCAAAGATTTTGACTGAAATCGTGTTACCAATTTTTTACAAAATACAATGAGATAAGTACAAGATAATAGAAGTATAAGAAAGTTCATCAAATTTCTTTTAATGCTCATTAGTCACAGTATTCAAAAAGGAATTATCAATTGCTTTTGAAATATTTCATTATACCAAAATGCGTTTCATTTTCTGTTGCCACATAAAAAAATAAAAATTTTCCATTAAAGACACCCAAGCCAAAGCGATGTAAGAACATATTAGCATATAAGTATCGCACCACAAAAATATGCAGCTAAAAAAATTATACAAAGAATCGTAAATATGGATGGCAATGGGGCGGGTCGGGGCCGCCCCGCCCCGCTAAGGACCCGAAATTTAATTATTTTTTTTTAAATAAATAAATTGGTAATGAGATTTTACGTGAAAAATTTAGGCGTTGAAATAGTTAGAGTTTTTAAGTTTGAACTTTAAAAATAATATGCATATACTTGAAGAAAAAAATCAATAAACAATATAATGGTATAGTGGTTGTATATTTGCATATCCCTAAATTTCACCAATGTTCAATTCTTCTGAACTTCATCAAATTTATTTTAGTTTCTCATTTCATTATTTAAAGAAAAAAATTTACCGGGTCACGGGGCGGCCCCGAACCCGCCCCGAAACCCGGCGCGGGGTGGAAAACCCGCCCCGAACCCGCCCCGCGGACCCGACGGGGCGGGTCATTTCGGGTCCTCCGGGTTTTTTTGCCATCCCTAATCGTAAAGGGCCGCAATATACTCTGTTTTAGACTTAGGCATGTCTCCAGTGATTTGCTTGTAGGATGCTAGTGTTGTGGCACAAATCTCCTGCTAAAATCATGCACCACTCCTGGGTGTTCTCCAAGGTCTACAAAGTTGACATGTGGTGTCCGTATGTACAAACAGTCTTTGGTTTGGCTGAAAAATGCAGATAGTTTCAGATCGGCTGATTTTTGAAATGTTTCTTGCACAGCTCGAATTTCTACACGCTTTTCTTCTGATTTTGATCGAACCTTGCTTTGATTCCAGTTTGTTGACACTAGTACAGTTTCAGTCATTTGCTTCGGTTGTAAAAAGCAATACCTGTCGGTTGTGAAAGTGACACATTTGACACGGACGTATAAGGTAAAAGGAATATGTGTCAGTTATTTTTCGACGCAAAAAGTATAACTATATGCGTCGATTGTATAGTGAAAAAAATAGAATATGCGTCGGTTGTAGCATTTATATCATTAACATTAATGTAAATTGACTTATATAATTTTATTATGCATTTGTGTTGATTATTTGTTGGTTGTTGATAGTTACATTTGACGATGAGATCGAATATAAAATAATAAACAGGATTTTTGGATTTAAAAAAAAATGCAAATGTTCACATATATATTAACATAAAAAATGAAAATTTACATACAAGATTCATAGAAGTATTTAACCCATAAATTTCTAATCTCGTACATCTCCTCCATTGAGCAAGAATCTTGATAAAATGCCTATAAACAGTTAAGAGAAATTATTAGTTATTTCTTAATAACTAATAAATATATTATTAAACAATTCATAGTATTCAATATTTATAATACATTATCTAAAGAAGTCAATTGAAAATATTGTGTGACTATCTCATACATATTTCTCATAACATAATAGCCACTTTCAAAACCTACAGGTTGCTAAGGATACTGAAATTTTCACATCAAAATTATTAGTAATATTATATATATATATATATATAGAGAGAGAGAGAGAGAGAGAGAGAGAGAGAGAGAGAGAGAGAGAGAGAGAGAGAGAGAGAGAGAGAGAGAGAGAGAGAGAGAGAGAGAGAGAGAGAGAGAGAGAGAGAGAGCTAATTATTTAGGAGTCTATAATAACTTTTAAATTGACATCAATTTGTTTCCAATTTACATTGTCTATACTCATCTTTCCACCATATATCCAGAATATTTTAAGAGCCCTAAAATTTCAATAAATATGAATGATTATAACATTTATACAGAAATTTTGACAGAATCTCCCCTATAAATTGAATATAACCAACCTGTAGAGAGACCCTGACATTAAAAACTATCTTAACTTATCAATAATCACAACACAAACTTTTAGTCTTTCAATTCAGTATAAAAAATGATTAAGAATTGTTACATTATACAAACCTTGAAAATCTCAGTCTCATGTTCTTTTTTGAATTTTTTCCATTGTTCCTCCGTCAAGAAATCGTAGAGCTGAGTAGATGATGTGTATTTCGGGTGCTCTTTGTTGATGAAATCATGCACCAACCTTGTTTTGAATTATTTCCAACGCAAACCCGCAACTCTCAAAATAATTTTTTTCATGTCGTCATCGGGTATGTTGAACTCCCTCTAAAATACAACAATAATATGAAATGTTATTTCAAAAAGATTAATTACTAATTAACTCTGTGTGTGTGTGTGTGTGTGTGTGAGATACCTTTATATCTTCCCAAATCATGTTCTTAAGGTATTGATCAACTAGGTGCCAGTCACTGATATTTAGATCAACTTGAATACGGACTAAAGACTCAATATAAGACTTGAAGCTCTTCTTATATGCTCTGATCGGTTTATTGTGCTCATCAAATTCAATGACTTTTACTTCCTGCATCTTCTTCTTCATCTTTTTGCAAGTTCTTGACCCTGAAGTCTTTTTCTTTTGACTAATGGACTGATCATGATCAGATGAACTTGAAGAACTAGTCATGACTTTGAATGTTACTATTCAACACACCTGCATGTATAACAACATAAAGAAATATATGTAGCATATTAATTAGTGTTACCAATATAAACAATATTACAAAGTTATAAGAATGTAAATGACACTACACAACTAATAATCACGAACGATGGTCAATCCACAATCCTTCTTCATGATCCCAACACAAGTAATCAGTTTCAAGGTTATCTTCCCCTGAAGTTGCACCCGTTTGTATACCAATAGAAAATGGAGAGGTTTCATCAAAGTGGTCGTAATCTTGTTCATCCACCACATCACCAATGCCAACTATAGGTCTCTTACCCTGAAAGAAACTGACCACTTTCTTACAACATAAAAGGGACAAAATCATTTCCTCCACTTTCTTTATTTTGTTTTCCTCGACATATTTCATAAATTCTTCAACTTCTTTCACATATTCTAGTGTATTACGTCTCCAATACATCCAACTCTGATCCATATCTAAGAACTATATATCAAGATATTCACAATGTATTAAAACGAATGAAATCACCTTAAATTATAAATTTTCATTTTTTTATTTATAAAATCCTATTAAAATTTCGGCAAAATCTCTCCTATAAATTGGACTTAGCCAACTTGTTGGGGAATAAAAATGTCACAATAAAATCGAAACATTCAACCTCAACATATCAAAACTCAAACACAACTCCAGTCAAACTTCAACAACATCATCAACTACTCCAAATTCATCCGACATCAATTTCCAACTCCTCGACATTGATCAAAAGTCTATAATCAATTGTATATTCAATAAAAAATAAGGCTGCGTTCTCTTTATGTTTCAGTTTGCTGTTTTCATTTTCGAAAATGTTTTCTGATTTCCGTTTTCTCTGAATATTTTCAAAATTGCTGAAAACGCGTTTGGTTTGTTATTTTTGAAAACTGTTCTTGAAAATGAAATGCTGGAAAACTCGTTCTGTTTGGATTTTTTCCCAGAAAACTATTTTGTCCTTGTTTGATTCTCATTAAAAGTGAGGTCCACAATATTTGACTTTTCAACTAAATCTCAATCATCCATTCCCCTAAATATTACTATCCACTTGAAAAAATTTCTTTTTAAATAATACCAAACACACACTTTGTGCACTTGTAATTATATTACATGTGATTATATATATATAGACACACACACACAGACACACACACACATTCAACATTCATACATATATGATATACACAATATAAATGAAATAGAGATGTCATATTTGGTTATGTCAAAAAAGTTCAAAAATCCATACGTTCATCAATGATGCCCTAATTTTCTACAATACAAAAGTAAAAAAGAAATATTTAATAATTGAGCACATGATACATTATAAGAAAGATTGTTAAATTTGGAGTTTGACGCAAAAAACGGAGTGCAATTCGAAGTGGTAGATCAAAAGTTATATATGTTTGAAAACAATGACCTATAAAGCAAATACAGGAAGGTCTAAATTGAAATAAAACTAAAATTTGCTGACTAATGTGCAAGAAAATCTAAAGTTGAAGGACCTAAGTTGCAAATAAATTAGGGTATTTTCGAAAGAAATTTTAAAATTTGAGGATTAAAATGACAAATTTTGAAAATCGGGGACCAATAATGTAATTAAAATGAAAATTCTTGACCAATTTCAAGTTTTTTAGGATTTTTTTTTTAAAAAACGAAAACATGGACGGGAAAAAGCCCGTTTTTCTTTTTTTAGTTCAAATGAATGGAAAACGCGGAAAACGTGAATTCCGCGTTTTCCATTTCCTTTACAAAATTCGGAAAACGTTTTTGAAATTTTTTCCCGAAAACAGCGCAAAAGAACGCGTTTTCCGCGTTTTTGGAAAAGGAAAACGAAAAACAACTTGAAAACGCCAAAGAAAACGCAGCCTAACATTTTAAAATTTCATTAAAATTACAACAATTCAAAAATTGCAATATATCCATCTACTAACTCAAAATCAACAATCTAAAATTAACATTCAAACTAAACTAATAAAAAGTCAAATTAAATTAATACACACACACACACACACACACGCTAGTCAATATATATATATATATATATATACACACACACCTTACAGTACGCACGGCTACGATGGCAATGGCAGAGGGAGGAGGCGGGGCGGCAGGAAGCGACAGGGCAGTGGCGGGCGGCAAAGAGAGAACGTTCGCTAGAGAGAGAGAGAGAGAGAGAGAGAGAGAGAGAACACGCATCGTACGTAGGTGTGGTATTGGTAGTGGCGGATTAGTGGTGGTGACTGCGAATTGATGAGTGAAAGAGAGAGGATGAGCTTTTGGGTGAGAAATGGAGTTAAAAGAGTTCCCACTGCGTTGCTGTGATAAAAAGATAATAGGTATTAGCCTCTGTTTGTTAAAATCTTGGTGTTTAAAAATATGTTTTTTTATGTTTTCTAGATAAGATATGTGGTTGAAAAGTGGAGAGAGAAAATATGTGTGGTTGAAAAATGATTTGGAGAATTGTGTTGTTTAAAAAAAAAAAAAAATTGCTTTTTCCAAACAGAGTCTATGCATCGGTTTTGACGCTAAAACCGACGCATATACATGTATTTTATGCGTCGATTTTGGCGTCAGAGCCGACGCATTTTGTTAAACCTACTCTCCAGCGTCGGTTTTAATCTAAAACCGATGCATAATGTGCAGTCATATTTACAAAATTGCCACCGCCATTTTTATACGCGTCGGTTTTTCCAAAAAGCGACGCAAATTACTTATTTTTTTGGATTAATTTGTACTAGTGTAAAATTACCTCACAAGAGCACAAAGTTAAACGAGATTAGACAAATTCAAACACAATCAAATAAGGAAAAAAAAAAAAACTAGTGTAACAATTAAGAAACCGAAAGTATATATTTTGCTCAAGCTTCAAAGGTGGTTGTAAAGGGGCTCGGATCTATTCTCAATAATCCAAGAGTTGATAACATCAACAAGTAATCCACTAGCCAAAAACCAAGAGACAACACGGGATTCCACCGAGGAAAAATGTATGGTGTCTTCACCAAGAAGTTACTACAAAGGAAGACCTACAATGGAGACTACAACACCACACAAGGACATGAGTTCCACCAAGAAAGAGAGTCCGAACAATGGACGAACAAGGGCAATCGAGAGTCACCAAAAATAAGGGCAGCTGAGAGTGGTAAAGTTGTGATACCCTAGGAATGGCCACAAGTTAGACTAAAAAGGTTAGTGTTAGAGCTTGTGTGGTCTATCTTGTATTCTTGTGGATCACTTAGAGTAGCTAACGAGAAACATGTCGAGCCTATTAAATCCTCCAAATTAGCTTCTTAATGGCCCATAGACTATCTTTCTATATTGGCGACAAAACGCGGACCGTGATTAAATATTCTCTAATGAATGGAGTATGTAAATCGATCCGCTTAATCATCATAGGCTCATAGTCCCTCGGTTCGTTTGGGACCAAAATCCTAACAATAACATATCTCAAAAACTCTAACTCAACTCTCAACCTATAGTGTACACTTGTTCATATTGTCTACATTATTATCTTGAAAAGAATGATCTTATTTTGTCTAGATTATTTTAAAATTCAATAGAGGTAATAATGAAGTAGTGAGACGAAACTTGAATTTGGCTGATTGTTGAGAGGCTGTCACCATACGTCATTTGAATGAGACAATATTGTTTTGGTTGCCAACCACTGTTACATTGTTGCTCTTATCCACACACATACAAATGCTAATTAATAATACAGTTTCATCAAATTATTCAATCATGTGTATGGTTGGAAAAGTGATTTAAGTTAAAATTTAAGTAATTATGAATTGTGAGTTCTATTTTGATCAGGAGTAATTCAAATTCTTCTATTATTTGGACTATATATCATCAAAAAAACAATTTCTTAATAATATTGTACATAACAATCCTCAATTGTTTCCATTTTCTCCCTCATAGACGACAGGAAAAATTAGGCGCTTTGATGAGGACTGTTGACATCTCTTTTTGTCAACAAATAAAAGTTGTATAATCTCTCAAATTGGTAGATGAATTGTATAATTTTTTTTGATTAATTTGTCTAAGTATGCAGTTCTCGAATGAAATGATTGACGTTGTGATAAAATTGTAAGGATTACACGAGGTAGGAAAAGCAACAGATCGAAAGCGAACTGAGACCAAAGTTGCATAAATTCACGTCCAGTTCGATACCGATCTGAAATCCAGGTCGAATCAACGAAATCAAATAGCAAGAGTTTGGAGAGGTTTTTCTCATATCTTATGCCCTTAATGAGCATTTACTCCTCCTATTTATAGTAGTTGAGGAGTTTAAACATAATCATTACAACACATCACTTCTGCAGGGAGTGACTGAAAATGGTGATTGACCCTTCTGACAGACATACATCAAATGATTATCCTGACATATTACAAATAATGATAATTACTGACACATAATACGGCTGATTTGACAATACTACCTACTAACACATCGTCTTCTTCATCCGCAATTGAGGTCGGCTCGTACACTTCACCTCGGTCGAACAAACCCAGTTCGGTCTCACGGATTCACCTCGCTGGCATGAATCACCTCGGTCCAAAGTTCACCTTGGAAAAAACAGTTCACCTCGGTCACGACGATTCACCTCGTATACAAAAATCACCTCGGAAATGAAACCACCTCGGTCGTGATAAAGGACATTGAGATCGTGATTCAAAACATTATTGACCGTTTCATCAATTTGTGGCAACTGTTTGGCCATTGACTATTTTGAACTTGTGGTGATAAATACGTGACGATTATTTGGTTTTACGTGTGATCAATAAATCGGTTCAAAGAAAGGTTTGTTGGTTGACATGTCTTACTGTCAGTGTTTGATCACTACACCAAGAGTACCACTTACAAGTCAATATTTCTGTCCAAATACTAAATATTGATGTTGTGCTAGGTATCTTGTGATGGGCCCTACCATTATTTGAAAGTATGATTTGCATAATAAGGTACTTATGTGAGCTATTTTATTTAAGTGTTCTCTATTCAGTTTCAAATTCTGCTAGTAGTATATCTACAAGCTCAAATCTAATCCCTATATTTATGGAACAAACTTCAAGGATCAAAACAAGAACATTAACTTTTCGTTGGCTGCATGGATCTAGACCGTGTACTAAGGATTGAGCAAGCTGTTCCTCTTACGGATGAAAGTTCATCTAATCAAATGAGGAACTTTGAGAAGTGGGATTGCTTAAATTATGTGGGTCTTATGATCATTAAGTGCGGCATTCCGGAAGCCTTTAGTGGCATAGTATCTAAGGAGGTAAATGATGCCAATGAATTCCTTACCGAAATTAAGAAACGTTTTGCGAAAAACGATAAGGCTGAAACAAGCACGCTTATGCAAAGCTTGATTTCAATAAAGTATAAATGCAATGGGAAAATAAGGGAGTACATCGTGTAGATGTCTCACACTGCTTCAAAACATAAGGAACTAAAACTCGACTCGTCTAATGACTTGCTCGAACATTTGGTATTGATATCGCTTCCAGCACAATATAGTTAATTTAGGGTTAGTTATAACTGTCAAAGTAGAAATGGACTCTCAATGAGCTCATTTCATAGTGTGCAAGCTTCTCGCACAATTCAGTCAATTTAAGGTCAGTTGTAACTATCAAAGGGAGAAATGAACTCTAAATGAGCTCATTCCATTTAGTGTGCAAGAGGAAGAAAAGTTGAAGCAGGACATAACTGAAAGTTTTTTTTTTACTTGGCAAACACCTTCAAAGATAAGGGCAAGAAAACAAATAAAGAAAATAAAGTCGTTTAAGGGGCTATAAATTTTATTATCTCACACTCAAGTCAATTTTGAAACGGGAAATGCAACATTTTTGAGGATGTTAAGTTTGGGGGGAGAAATAAGGTTAGAGATATTGTCTTTAAGGAATAAGTTGAGGAAGGATCGGTTTCGATTCCTACTATTGCTTTTGACAACGTGCAAGTTTTTATGCATGTCATTGATCAAGAAGCATATCCGGAACCTCAATTCGACAATATTGAAGAACCTCTCATCCAAAATAAGGTAAATTTCAGAAGTACAAACTCAACAACCTCAATAACTAAAGTCATTAAGGAGATCCACGAGAGAAAGGGAAAAATATTATTCCGGATAATTTAAATAGTATTTTTCCAAGAATATAAGGAAATAATGGAATGGTGGAAGATGGTCCAATCAATTCCATCAGGCCATGTAGGGTTCTAACTCTTAGAAGTGGATTGGTGCCATAAATAAGGACTATAAGCATATGCAAGACAATAAAGTTTGGATCTCGTCCCATTACCAGAAGATGCGAAGCTTGTTGGTCTTTGGATTTTTAAACCAAGAGGGATTCGAAAGGTAATGTGGAAAGATATAAAGTTCGTCTTGTATCTAAATGCTTTGCATAGAATGATGGCATTGATTATAAAGAGACTTTCCCTTTGGTTTCTACGAAAGACTCTTTCAGGAAAGTTAGGTTGTTGCACATTTTGACCTCGAGTTACATCAAATGGATACTGAGGTGGCGTTTCTCAATGGCGACATTGATGGGACGATCTATTTGGTGCAATCAGAAAACTTTGTGTCAGTAGACCCAAAGCTAATGGTTTGCAAATTAAAGAAATCCATTTATGTGCTCAAGCCAGCTTCTCGTTAAGGGTAATATAAATTTCATCAAGTAATTATCTCATTTGGTCTTGAGATTGATGTTGTTGATGATTGTGTGTATTACAAGTTCAGTGGGAGTAAGTAAATCTTTCTGGTTTTCTATGTTGATTATTGTTTGCCACTAATGATATAGGCATGTCACATAAAATTATGAGATTTTTTTTCAAGGAATTTTGAGATTAAAAATATTGGTGACGTCTCTTTTGTATTAGGAATTCAGATATACCGGGATTATTCTCGGGGTATTCTTGAATTGTCACAAAATGGCTATATCGATAAAGTACTTAAGAGGTTTCGCATGCAAGACAGTAAATCAGGGGACAGCCCTATCGCTAAGGGAGACAAATTTAGTCTTAACTAATGCCTGAAAAGTTATATTGAAGTTAAAGAAATGCAAAGGATCTCATATAGTTAAGCTATAGAAAATCTGATGTATGCTCAAATTTGTATGCGTTCGAATATTGCATACATTATTGGGATACTAATGAGGTATTTAAGTAACCCTGGAATGGATCATTTGGAAAGCAACCAAACATGGGTTATAAAGTATTTAAAGAGAACAAAAGATTACATGCTCACATACAGAAAATCGGATCAGTTGGAGATCATATGGTATTATGATTCCGATTTTTACTAGATGCCAAGAAAGTAAAAGATCCACATAAGGCTACATTTATCTGCTGGTTGGAGGAGCTATTTCCGGATGGAGTGCTTAACAGACACTTTAGCTTCTTTTACTTGGCAGCACAGTTGTAGCAATTTTGGGGGCATCTAATTATGGAATATAGCTACGAAATTTTGTCACTGGGCTGCGTATTCTGTACAGTATAAAAAGACCACTAAAGTTATATTGTGACAATAACTCAGCAGATTTATATTCCAGTAACAACAGGAGCTCAACTAAGTCAAAATACATTGACATAAGTTCCTAGTTGTGAAGGATACAGTTCAGAGTGGACACGTGTCAATAAGAGCACATTGGGACAAACTCCATAATTGCGGATCCGCTTACTAAAGTATTACAACTCAAGGTCTTTCATGAGTACATTACTCATATGGGTGTTGTATTTCTTAAGGATATTCGGTTTCAGTGGGAGTTTGTATTTTGGGTGCATTAGACACATTTACTGTCCTTTTGGATACAGTTTAAAGTTAAAGATATTTACAGCTGTAAGGTTTCAGGTTTATTATCTCTGAACTTGTTTAAGGATGATCTCACTAAAGTTGGACCAATTGGAAATAGGCATGTTGAAGATCACATTACATGTAATTTTCATGCTACACATCCATACTTGATCCATGTCATTCAGTTATGTCGATATACGTGACCATTGAAGGTTTAGTTACGATTAATGTAGCGAAAGCCGCTTTGATCCTATGTTGATATAATTGATGGACCGGATTGTTTGGGGATGCATTCAATAATGATAGCAAAATTTTGAGTACTCATAAGGTTATGATTGATACACAATTGTAAGGTTACACATATAGCCCAAGTGAAAGATTGTAAGGATTTTAATCAATCGTGTGGGCTTATATGTGAATTATTGTGTATTGAATAAAAGGCTATCAATTTGGTTAAGCCCAATTAAAGTGATCTAATAAGAATTTAATATATATCGGACTTTAATGCATCTAATTAAATGTATGGGCTTTTATGTGTAGATACCAGATCATTACCTAATTCATGATGGGCCGGATTAGGTTAATTGGCAATTCAGTATATAAAGTCGGTTATGGTCCCTGAATCCTACGTACTGTTCATCTTGTCTGACGTCCCATCATCAGAGAGAAAATAAGGACTACGTATTGATTTAGAAGATCCAAACACCGTAATCGTTCATCGGGAATCACGTTTGATTAAGGTACGCTTCCGCTTCAGTTATTTAATTCTTGATAATTCAGCATGATGATTTATTTTGGATCATAGATAAATAATTATCTGTGATAAATTTTCTGACAAGTATTATATGTAGCATTAGTTTGTATGTAGGCGCATGCAACATAACATTATTCTTTGTACTTCTGTTGCCAACTTTAGTATTACCAATTTTTATTTTTATTTTTTCATTTTTAATAAGTTTGGCAAGATATAGGGTTGGGAGGTAGGACTTGAACCCTGGTCTCCACCCAGTAAGGTCACCTTCCTAACAAACTGGAGTGCTGCGTTGGTCCTGGTATTATCATAGTATCACTGTTTTTAACTTTCACTTTTGACATACATAATCCCACCTTATACAAAAAAGTTACATAAAAATGAGTAAATACATAATTGAGGAGATTCACATATACAAAATGGAAAGTATAATGTGTTTGGTATTATTTAAAATGAGTTTTTTTTTTTTTTTAATGAATAGTGATTTTTATGAATATGGATGGTTGAGATTTGGTTGAAAAGTCAAATAATGTGGACTTGACTTTTAATTGACAGTTGAAATTGAGTACTGTAAAAAATGAAAAAAAATTTAATAAAAATCAAATAAGAGCTTAGAACCATCTACCTAATTAAATAAAGGTTAAAGACCTAACCTGAAGTATAATATAATATAGATGAAAAATTATTACACTTATAGGCTATACGGTCTGCTTTTGCAGAAAATAAATTTTGCTCCTTAAATATGAGCTAAAAGATTCAATTCATAATCAATGCTCTTCAATCATTAAAATAAAAATAGTAGAAGGACTATGAACGTCACGAGACTAGACCTGCTATCCCATTTAGCCACCTTATTGGTTGTTCCCACAATTGAAAAATGAACACATTACTGCATTACTGCTTAAAAAAAAAAAAAAAAAAAAAAAAAAAATTATGAGAAAAAATGAAAGTGAAGTGTCAAATTTTTGGTAGCCAATGTGACGGCAATTAGGATAACATAGAGAAAATATATAGGAAAATTCAAATCGTGTTGTTTTAAATTGTAATAATTACATTAATGAATAGAGACTGCACTTTGATTAGACTTGCCGGGTTTATTTCCACCATAGATTTTGAATATACAATCCCTCCTCCTGTATGAAACTAACTAAACCCTAGAGGATATATATATATATATATATATATATATATTCATGCAAATTTACTGTCTTATGAAATGACTCATAATGAGCGTTTTTGTTTCTTTGTGGGGATGTTTTTGCTTCTTGCTGGTAATCAAGTTGGAAGCTTTATGATTGATTGAAGACCCACCTACCCCAGATCCTACCCCATCCCCACCCCCACCGCCATCCTCCATTGCTCTCTTTGAAGGTGAAGGCTTATAGCTTAAAAGCTGATTAAAAGTGTCTTTCTATTATTAAATATTAATTATTTTACTTATTTCAAATTCTTTGCGGTTGAGACTGATTTTGTACAGAAAGTACCCATGCTGAGCAATTATCCCTCTTCTTCTCCCTCACACCCACCATTTGCTGCTGGAAATGGAAACATTTGTAGAAGAAAGAGAAGGCCAGCAGGAACGCCAGGTACGTACAATTCAAGATTCAGTTTAATTCATACAATTATCTATATTTTACTATTTTCAGAATTAATTATGAGTGAAATGAATTATGTTTTATGAGTACTAGATCCAGATGCAGAAGTGGTATTTTTATCCCCAAATACTTTATTGGAATCGGATCGATACTTTTGTGAGATCTGCAACCAAGGGTTTCAGAGAGACCAGAACTTGCAGATGCATAGGAGAAGGCACAAGGTGCCATGGAAGCCTCAAAAGCGCGAAACTCCGACAGTGAGAAAGCGCGTTTTTGTTTGCCCAGAACCTACTTGCCTTCACCATGATCCTTGCCACGCACTGGGTGATCTTGTGGGAATCAAGAAACATTTTAGAAGAAAACACAGCAATCATAAGCAGTGGGTTTGTGAGAAATGCTCAAAAGGATATGCTGTTCAATCAGATTATAAGGCTCATCTCAAAACCTGTGGAACTCGAGGCCATTCCTGTGATTGTGGCCGTGTTTTCTCAAGGTACGTGAGATTATTCGAGATTGGAATCGGTAGGTATAGATCGGCCATTCTTTAGCACCGGCCTGACCATCGTTTACCCCCATCACTTCTTTTCAAGATTTTATCTATTGTATTCAGACTTCAGTGCAGAGTAGCCGTTAAGGGTTATAAAAACTAGGTTTTCACTGATGTGTGCTTCATATATATATATTTTTTAACGAGAGAATTTATAGACAGTTAAACACAGTTTCGTTTCCTAGCTAGTAACAAAATGGAATATTTTAGAATCAAAATTCATCATGTTCTAGGATCTAACATATTTCTTATCCAAATTTATAAATACATTTTATGAAACGGTGCATTATTTTGCTATAGGGTGGAGAGTTTTATTGAACATCAAGATGAGTGCTGCAGTATGGGGCAGCTCCGAGCAGATTCACACGCGTTGCAGCCTACGGCGTCAGGCCCCAGTCCCTCCAGTGACACCAATCTCAGTAATGTTGCATCGTGGCCTATTTTAATGACCAGTTTGTGTGAAACTAAGAATTCAAAACCTGCATTTTTAGAGCTTCAGCTGTTAACAAAACCTCGTGTCAATGGCGAAGATTTGTCGACGCATCTGCAGCTGTCCATCGGTTCATCAGAAATCAGTAAGAATAGCATAATGTATAACGCAAATATAAGCAGATTTTCTCCAAGGGAGAGTGGTACAAGTGAGAAACTGTCGAGAGTTAAAGAATATGCGCAAGAACAGTTGAGACTCGTCATGGCTGAAAAAGCATATGCCCAAGAGGTAAGAATACAGGCTAAGCGGCAGAGTGAACTTGCTGAACACGAATTTGCCAATGCCAAGAGAGTTAGGCAACAAGCGAAAGCCGAGTTAGAGAAAGCACAGGCCTTGAAGGAACACGGTATTATGAAAATGAACTCGACCATTTTGCAACTCACTTGCCATTCTTGCAAACAGAAGCTCCAAAGGGGAATAACAGAAGCATCTCCTCCCTTGGAGAATTCATTCGGATTGAAATACATATCATCTGCTCTAAGAGAAAATACTGACTGTATAATATTTTCTCAACTTTGAATTCATCAGTCTGTTAACGGTAATTACCCATTTGCATGCGTGTTTTGTATTTTCAACTGGCATAGACATGTGACTAGAGGACTAGTGGTAGTGGATGTCATGTCATCATTAGTTTGAGGTTCTGTATTCAAAGGTTCAAAAATGATAAAATCACTTCGGGGTGACCGCATGTCACCTCTGAAGTGATTCTATCATGGTCCTCAAAGGTTGCATTCAGTCCCCTGGTTTAAAAGTATTTATTTAAAATGAATAACAAATTTTAAGAGAATATATGATTAAAAGGTAAAAAAAATTTTTAGGTTTATTTATAATATTATTTTATTAATAAATGTACTATTGAAAAGAATATGAATTATGCTATTCTATCACCCAAAATTAGTCACACTAAGTGCCACACTGACACCCTCACATGGGTGTGGGAACGCCCTTATAACGAGCAGCCTCACGTCCTATGTGAGGGGGGGTAGTACCCAGTGTGACACATCGGATGGTACAATAGTATTACTCAAAGAATAGAGAAAAAATGTGTAAAAATTTAAGGGATATGCCATGCGTATAGCCAGGGATACAGCCGCCTCACATGGTGGGGGTGGGCCGTAAACTTTTAGCATTTTCCAAAATTTAAAGGGGTTCATTTTATTCGAGGGTGTTTGATCGTGGTTAAAAATGACTTTTTGTATTGGAGCTTGATTGTTATTAAAAAAGGTTTATCCTTAACCTTGATGATCCCACTGTCCCGTCTCTAAAGCCTTGTGAAAGAGATAAATCACAATGTACCTCAGTTAGCCAAAGACTAAAGCTTGCTAAATTCTCTATCCTGTAGCTGTCACAACATAAATTTTAGGTCACTTCATCATTTACCAATTAAGTTATGCTCGAAGGGCAACTTGATTATTATTGAAATAATGTGAATGTGAGGTTCTATTGTTGGTTTTTTTTTTTTTTTTTTGGGAGATGAACTCTCCATATTAACAATCATTTAATCCTTATTTGGCCCTCATTTTTTGGGTAAAAATTTGGTTTTGAATAGTATTTTTGAAAGAATGTAGGGTTAAAAATTGTTTGAAAAGTCAAAAATGATGGGCTTGACTAATATGGATGGTTGAGATTGAGTATTGAATAAATTTGGTTTGTAAAAAATGGGGGCCAAACAGGGGCTTAGTTGTTAGGCCTATTGATATATTCAAACACATCTTATTTTGGATAGAAAAAGACACGTTTCGCTCTCATGGCATAGCTTAGTTGGTTAAAAGGTGAGACTGAGAAATATCAATTGAGCTGGAAGTTGCAGCGTGGGAGTTCGAATTCTACCTTAAATATGGATGAGTCTCTTTGTAAGCACAGTTAAATAACAAGTTCTCAACCCTACTCCATTGAAACACTTCTCGTGATATACATCCTCAACAAATTTCTAGGACATGAATTGTAGGATCTCCTAAAGTAGGAGTTCAACCTTTGAAAAAGGCACGACTCTCCTCTGAAATCATATTTGTTCCTCGTGGATCTCTAGGTTCCTCTTTATAATTTAAGATGCCCCATCTACGGCTATTTACCTATAAGATTTTAACAGTTATAGTGGTAGTATTTGAATGGATGATTATCTGGTCTACCCTGAACTTTTGGTAGAGTTAGATTTTGTATTTGGACTCTTTGAAGATCTTGGCTGAGGTGGTCAGAAATTGGAGGTAACCCTTCTCATCCCTCGAGAATAGTACAGCTCTAAAATTATTGCATAACTTTTGAGAGCGATAGAATAGTACTTTTCCTCGTGTTTTTCAGTGCCACGGTTGTAATGGTTGATTCAAGACTCGTCCCATTCTCTAAACACACAAACAAACGCACCCATCACAATTAATGGGGTAGGGTAGTTATGATTGTTTATGTTTAAAAACAAGTTTTTTAAAACACAATTTTTCAAAACACTTTTTAACCACAAATATTTTTTTGTTCACTTTTCAATCACATATTTTATATAAAAAATATTAAAAAACATATTTTTAAATAAAAGAAGTTTTAACAAAGATAGCCTTATCTCAAATTAATCAAAGTCCATCCTCTTACTTTGTTCATCTCTTTTACCCACTAAAAATGTTTGAATGAAAAATCTTACCATGTGTGCATCTAGAATGATAAGTAGGTTATGTAAATTGTGTGGGATGAGAGGTAGTCGGTTGGATCAAGCTGGTGTTGCAAGATGTGGGATAGGGTTGTTAACCATAAAATTTGGTAGAACATTAGATCAACACATCTACACTCATTCCTCTTGAACACGTGGACTTTCTATGCATTGGGACAAATGGTCAGTGTGCAACGGGCCTGGGTGGTACCCGTTTGCACTCCGACGCTCAAGTCAGGGCTCATTGTGAACAGATATAATTGGATGTGGAAAATAAAAATGTGTAGAAGAGAAAAAGGGGAGTGAGATAATGTGTATTGTGTGTAACGTATTGAATTAATAACATTTTCATTGGAGGCAGATGCGATATATTTATGGAGGTAGTAGTTATCCCAAATTGTGACACGTGTTATACTTTACAAGTAGCAGGTTCCTAATCCTTTATAAGGTAAATCGTTTCTTTGGTTATAATCATTACTACATGTCACATGATTACGACTGCCATAACATATCTTTAAAAACGTTGTCACATCAAGTCACCACTTGCAGAAATTTCACATCTCTTTGATACACTGACAAGTCTCGGAGTGGTGACCATGTAAATGAGTTCGAACTAATGGACCCCTGACTATAGAATCCGGAGTACAATTGGATGCCTCTAGGCCCCTTGTGGGCCATTATTGATGACGTGTCAAGTTCATTTAGGATTGATCGTAACAAAGATATATATAACCAAAGTACTCAAATCGATATAAAAATATTCAAGTTACATGTCCGTCCACCGCCCACCTACTCTATTTCATTCTCTTACCGACATAGGACTTCGACGTGTTGTGACATGATTGATCTGAAATTCGAAATGTCGTGATTTGAAGAAACGTTCGTGTTACGCGTGCATATGAATTTTTTGTGTGGTGTTGTGGGGGGTAGTGGGATGTATACATCTTTCCATTTAGAAGAGAGTAGAGACCATGAATCACATGTATATATTCTTTAATACAATCATTATAATTTATATATAACAAAAATTTTTAAACCACTTTTTAATTACATATATTTTTTATGTCCACTTTTCAACCATATATTTTACATTGAAAACATAAATAAATATATTTATAATTGTTACAGTGTTGTCGAATAGAGACTACTGCCTTTTAGCCTTTGTTTGGTGTAAAAAAAAAAGGCTGTTTTTTAGTAAATTGGAAGTGATTTAAAAAATGTGTGTATTTTAAAAGTGGTTTGAAAATATGTATAGTTTATGAAATTGTTACCAAACAATACCTAAATATAGTAATTATTAATTTGCATGTCATTAAATATTAATTAACACTCATTGGTAATTAAATAATTTGATTTTGTTGGGCAGATTAATTACTATGACTCTTTTCGGCTGCCATTTTCATATTTATACATAATCTTTAGTTGATTTTTTGGTAAAATATATGATTAAAAAGTGGTTCGAAAAAAATATAATTACAAATTGATTTGAGAAATTATATTATTTATAAATGGGTAAAAATTGCGATATAGAATGGAGGCTAAAGTAACTAGAATCACAAATAAAACAAAAACATTTAAGAAAGATGTATTGATGGATATAAAATCACAGTTAGTTAGTAGTCTATTTTTTTCACAATATTTTAAGAATGTCCATGCACGACAAGACATAAAATGGCATCTTTCTTTAGCGGAAATTACATATCGAGAAATCCGAAAGGAAGAAGAAAATTGCATCACCATTAAGTGATGGCAATGGATCGGGTATGGATCGGGTTTGTCAAATCCGTACCCTACCCACTAAATATTTACAACCTCCATATCCTATTCATATACATATTTAAAAATTGCGGGTTGGGTACGGGTCGGAGGCGGGTTTGCTTCTATACCCATTTAAAACCCATTACTACTTATTTATTTTTTTATTATTTTTTAGGCTATAAATAGGTTATAGGTGCTTCGGATTAACTTGAATCAATTAAATATTGGGCTTCACTTGAATTTGAGTTGAAAAAAGCTTGTTATATGTTGAAATTATACAAGCGAATTTGAACAATTTTTTTAGACGTTAACAAAGTCGATAGTTTAAACATATTAAGGTTTAGACGATAACAATGTCAATAGATATTTGTGTTCTATTTTTTTTTTTTTTTTTAAACAATCACTTTTGTTTTAAATTCTAGAATTTTTAAAGGAAATTAATGGGTATGCGGGTCGGGTATGAGTATTGTAGTAAAACCCACACCCGACCCATACCCATGTCGGGTTTTAAAATTTACTTTCATACCCTACCCACGAACCCATTTAGTCGGGTAATTCCTGCCCATTTATGTTGGGTCTCCATCGGGTTCGTGGATATTATTGTCATCCCTAATCACCAAGCTTTCGTCTCCTGGTTAATTATTGCAACTTCTAACAGGGCATATTTCATTTGGATTTATTTTTCTTTTTGTAATAATTATATGATTTTATCTCTGTGGTCTAGTAAAATATTGTTTGTACACACGTGTTGTGACGAATAATCAATTTGTTTTCATAAAAATTATAGATTGATCGACTAATCGATTTGGTTCTTGTGATTTGATAAATGAGAGTGAGTAACAATCAATATTGTTAGACTATTGGCGGTTTATTACGATCCCACGTGCAATCGTGATTCATAAGATGATAAGATCACAAAATTTAAAGATCGCTACAATTTTGTAATTAAGTCCAAATGATTTTAGGAGAAACCTAAATTCAATTTTTCTCAAACTCATTTTCAATCACACATTTAACAAATAAAATAATTTGTGCGTAAATCCAAAATTAATTTATATTTTTAACCACACATTCTTCCAAAAATTACTATTATATAACATATTTTAAAATTACTATTATATAACATATTTTTGTCAATGATGGAGCTCAAACAAGGACATGTAAACTTCAAAGTATAATTTCACGGTTTGGTTCTTCTGGTAGCCTATGTGCTGACACTGTGTATCAAATTTGTGGTCCTTTCGAGTTTTGGGCATAGAGAGGAGCTGTTTGGTCAATATTTATAAATAGAATAAATATTATTATTTTTGAAGAAAATTATATGATTGAAAAGTAAATTGAAAAAATATTATTCGAACAATATTTCCGATTTGATGTCTTGACTAAGGATTCAGATTTATGTGCCCCTATCGACCTCACCCCACCCACATGTTATGTTTCTTTCGCTTTATCAAAAATTATTGTTCTAAGGTAAGGTAATTATTATACCTCTAGATAATTATTTTTTTCCAAATTCATGATTTTCAATGACACATTCTCAATAAATAATTTAAATCATAAACTCAAGATATTTCTCTATTTTTTCATTATTATAAATATGGAGTATTACAAAATATATTCTCCCAAAAAATGAAACTCAAATTTTGAAATTCATTAATGATTAATAATTAAAGCAGTTCTAATTTTATATATTTGTATTTGTTGATTGAAGACCCTTGTAGTGTTATCTACTCAGGGAAGGGCAGGGGGGTCCCCGCCTCCCGGTCACGAGACCCAACTTTTATTATTATTATTATTATTATTATTATTATTATTATTATTAAGAAAATGATAACAGATCGAGTTAATTGTCATAATTAACTAAGTAGGTTGTGGCAAGCATAAACTGTCTCAAAGATTAAGAATTGATGAGTCACTAATTAGACCAATTAATGCAACTTTCAATTTGAAAAGTGAGTAGTTTACCATGTTTTTGTCTCAAGTCTCAGGATTATTACGGGTTTCAGATGAATTATACCATTTTGAAGTAATCATGACCTACTTTTCAACATGGTTGAAAACTCGCAACATGATCAATCGTAGCAAAGTTATGATGCATCAAAGTAGATCGCTCCAATCTAGAGTTTCAAGAATTTTGATGACGGGTATAAAAAAATTTCGACAATCGTACGCTAGCCGAATACATGAGTCTCCTACACTATCTCAAAGCTCATTTCGAGAACTACATCATAAATATATCCAATGATTCAAACACACATCGAAAATAGTTAAATGTGCTTCTTGGAAATGAGGGTTTAATCCGTCTTTTCATTATAATTTTTTTCAATTATTTTTCATTGTCGTTTATCATTTTTATGCAACAAAATTCTCAATATTATTAATTATATCATTTTATTAGGATTTTGCTCATGGATTATGACGTCAATTTTTTTGTTTTGGGTCATTACCTATGACGTCAATATTAGTCTGCTCATTACATCAAATTTCACATAATTTAAACTAGGTTCACTACCAAATAATTCAAAGGAAAAAGATTCTATATTTGAACAAATACATAGATAATTCATGAACACATGTATACAAGGAATGTGCTCCCTAAATCAAAATGTACGTGTCCGTCACTTTATATTCTAGTATATTAGGCACTATTTATCAGTGTTCTAAAATGCGCGAAAATGCGCCGTCTAGGCGCGATGCGTGGCCAAAACGCGTCGATTAAGTGGTATGCGCGAAAAAATGCGGTCAACGGTTTTTTTTGACCGTCTAGGCGTGCCTAGGCAGGATTAGGCACGCCTAGGCGGGATTAAACGCGCGCCTAGGCGCGTTTAATCCCGCCTAGGCGCCGCCTAATGCGGTTCTTTTTTTTTTTTGGTAAAAAATCTATTTTTTTTATATAAAAATATATTTAATGTCTTAAATAATTAAAATAATATTAAAAATACAAAACGCATTATGACGCTTATTCTTCGCATTGACACGCCTAAACTTGTGATTCTTGATTCTCGACCTCGACGCATCGCAACGCATTACGCATTTTAGAACACTGCTATTTATTAAAAAATTTGTATTTTTAAAAACATGTGTTTTCATGTTTTCTATGTAAAATGTGTGTTTGAAAAGTGGAGAGAAATTATGTGTGTGGTTAAAAACGATTTAGAAAATTGTATTTTAAATTAAAAACATGTTTTTAAACATGTTTACCAACAGAGGCTTAATGACATATTATATGTATGGACTTAGATAGTACAATTAATATGTTCTGTTATAAGTATTTAATATTCAATTCCATCTAATTTCATCCAACATAAACAAGCTAATGTATCAAAAAAAAAAATCTCCCAACCTTATTCATGATATACATCGATTTTATAGTTGAAGGTTTGAGTAGTTATATATGATTTGTTAACAAGATTTAAACTTCTGTAACTTACACAGTGATGGACCAAACAATGTTCACATCCAATGATAGTGTTGATATATAAGATTATCAATCATTATAATAAAGTATATTCGTTAAACATGTTAAAAAAACATATTTTTTAACATCACAATTCCTCAAACCACTTTTTAACCACATATTTTATCTCCCCACTTTTCAACCACGTATTTTACTTAAAAAACATAAAAACGTGTTTTTAAACACAAAAAGTATGACAATTGCAGAGCCTTAGTACTTAGACTTCGAATTTGATTATTTATTTATTTATTTATTTTTGGCCTAAGCATGCCTATTTTTTGGATTATGTACTATTCCCAGTTAAGTGGATCCTATCTTCTTCATGCATTGATGATGTTATAAAATCATCGAAATCATAAGAACAACATAGAGAGAGAAATGGAGAGAGTTTAGAGGAGAGAATTTCTCTTCAAGAATTGGTGTAATAAATTGGTAAGTATAGGCTCCTATTTATAGGAGTGGACAATGGCACAATCGTAATATTGTAAAGTTTACAGGGATATAATGGTAATGTCATTCACATATATACATTATTTATAACACTCCCCCTTGAATGACATATTACGCAATTGTCTGCCTCGTTAAAACCTTGCTAAGAAAACCCAATGGGATAAAACTTGAGCGAAGGAAAAAGAGTACAGTTGCTCCCCCTGATATTGGCCATCGTCAATCGTTGAGTCTTAATGTTCAAGTAGAACAAATCATGTATTGAATCTTTGAAGTTCTTCAGTGCTTCAGTGCTGCCTCGTTAAAACCTTGTCAGTAAAACCCAATGGGACAAAATCTGAACGAAGGAAAAAGAGTACAGCCGCTGCCTCGTTAAAACCTTGTCAGGAAAACCCTGTGGGACAAAACCTGGACGAAGGAAAAAGAGTACAGCATGACAGCATGATTCTCCCCCTGAAGTGTGCAATCAAGTATTCATGAACCTTTTGAATAATGATATCATCTTTCTTCTGGAATATATATGAAAATTTTCTTGTGTGTAGTCGATATCATAACATTCTTCATAAGATGTGTATGATTTTCTTCATTTGTTGATATCATTCCAGTATAACAATGTGTTGCTGAATTATAGCTTGTTGATAGCTATGATGATGCCTCAAAAACCTTGCTAGGAAAACCCTGTGGGACAAAACCTCAGCGAAGGGAAAAAGAGTGCATTATTCTCATTAATTTTCATCAATACGCCTCAACTGTTGCCTCATTAAAAAAACTTGCTATGAAAACCCTGTGGGACAAAACCTCAGCTAAGGGAAAAAGAGTGCAACGCGTATTTATTCCTTTCATGGAATATTACATGTATATTGGTGCAATCACGAATCTTTTCATTGTATTTTTCACTTCTGGTGAATAATCAAATTTAGAATTCACTTCTGGTGAATAATCAAATCTATAATTCACTTTCATAGATTGCATCTTTCACTTCTAGTGAATAATTAAATATTCATTTTCAAATTCACTTCTAGTGAATAATCAATTTCAAATTCACTTCTGGTGAATATTCATTTTCGTATTCACTTCTAGTGAATAATCAATTTCCCAGATGTCATAAATAGTACACTCCAATTTCACTTTCAACATATTATATCATGGAGTCATTTGTATCATTCTATAGTGATACTAATCTGGGCATATTGAATCTTTCAATGATTTATACATGTATGTTCTTGCACTTTATAAACTGCAATTTCTAATTTTGCAGGAGCATAATCAATCATTGAAATAGATATCAATTTCGACATATAATCTACAATCATTTTACTTGAAATCCCAACGTACCGCGATCAACTGGTACATCAAAGAATACTCCCAAAGTACCGAGATGAGAATCATACATTTTGATCTCACTCATTGGTATATCAAGGAGCTCAAGCTAGTGATTTAGACTATAGTCTATCCACCATATGTCATGCCAGTTCTATGAAAAATTTCGCGCGCAACTAGTCGTCTTTTACGACTGTGAAATATTTTTCATTTGTACATATAATTACTGGCTTTACACATTTAAGCATTTGGACTTCAGGTCCTTGAACAATAATCCCTACATTAGGGTTTCATACTTGGCCAAAGAATTATGATTTCATCAATCTTATTTCATAAGAGGGTATGCAGTCGACTTATTTATCGATTCCATCTCAATATAACGTGGAGAGATCTCTTTATATGTTCTATCATCAGGTACCTGAATATCTCATCATTTGACTATGTCCCTTTTACTTACTTTGAGTATTTAGCCTCAAAGGAATCATTTCAATCATTCAAGAGATATTTATTTTTGGAATCGATAGTCATTATGCTTCAGGCATAATTACGCTTCAGGCGTGTTTTCACAATAATGTTCTCAAATATTATCAATCGGCTAAAATGCCATAACACATGTCATTCTTTTAGGGATGTAATTTCAATCATATATCTCAGTGCGCTTTGGTGGAGTGTATGCATATCGCACTTTTACAAATAATAAAGCTTCTTGAGCTATTCCCTGTTTGACATAGAATATTGTTGTATGATAAACAATTTCTGAATAAGTTATTCTCATAGAAAATAATTTGGAACTTTTGATAATCTAACCGTTTATTATAGAACTTCTGGTTCTATACGGTTTTATTTCATTTCTATGTATGAATATTTGATTCAATACAATATCGCTAAACTTCTGGTTCAATACAATGTATATTTCATTTATGAGCTTCTGGTTCATACTATATACATATTTCACTTGTACGTATGAACTTCTGGTTCAATAAGATATTTCACTTGTACATATGTATGAACTTCTGGTTCAATACAACATTTATTTCATCAGTATTCTATATAGTTCAAATCAGTATACCTTTATTACTTTTAGTATACCGAAAAATCAGGTACAATATCCAAGGAAATATCTCATAATCTCAATCTTGTCGCCAAATCTTCCCTTATATCGAAAAAGGTAATGGCATATTATCTCACCTTTTCAATAATTTATTCCATTATTTCTTGATGGAATCCATATCACTGACACGCGGAGCCGCCGCTCTTTTACGCGTTGAATAATGCATTTAAATAGATGATTTGGGAAGAAGGCTAGATCCATCAAAAATGGATATCATACTTTCAAATATTCGCAAATATTATTCCAATCTTCCAGTAAATGATTTGAGAAAAATTTATCGAATTAGGCTCGAAAGATTGAGGTTGCTGATGGATCATGGCATGTCAGAAGATGTTCGCTGGTTGATCGAAGCAAAAGTTCGATTAGCTGGTGAATTACCAGATTCATTTTCTAAGCACAAGCCTGGCTTAGGTAAGAGTACTTTTGCAAAGAAGCGAAGAGCAAAAAGATTAAATAGTTGCTACAAATGTGCTCGATGGACATGTGATACCCGTTGTAAATCAATAGGATATTCATCCATAAATCGAGATGATAAGATAGACTTCATTAAGGGTGGACTGAGTAAGGAGTCATTGGATGATATCCGATTGACTCTTGAGACGCACCCTAGTGGATATGTGCAGCGTGAGCTACTATCTTTATGGGCTAAATTCATCAGCGATAAAGAGAGATATAGTCTCAAAAATATAATAGCAAAAGATCCTGTTTGCCATGCTGTTATAAACAATGATGCTTTGGCTATGCAGCATTAATACAAGGTAAATCATTTGATATATATGCACATATAAAATATTTTTTCTGTTTCCTTTCACGAGTTTTGATAAAGGCTGGTTAAAAATATTAAATCGCCGAAAGGTGAGTAGGATGATTTTGTCAAAAGTAAATCTTCACTTTTTCGAAAAACGACCAGTAAATAGTGAAGTTTTTCGGTTTTAAATAGCCAAACATTTTTCATAGTTCATGCATCCCAAAATAACATTTTCCTTCTTTACTTTCAAAAATGGAAGGACCAAAATTTCGACAGATCAAAACTATCTGTGTATTTTGTGGATCAAAAGTGGGAAAAGGTTTTGGGTATCTAGAAGCAGCCGTGGATTTAGGAAAGAAATTGGGAGAGAAAGGTATCACTCTCGTGTATGGAGGAGGTAGCAGTGGATTGATGGGTTGTGTTTCACAATCCGCTCTAGTAGAGAAAGCAAGAGTGATAGGTGTTATACCTACTCCTTTAGCTGATATTGCAGGCAAAACACGAGGGCATGAAGTACAAACCTTATCTATCCATGAACGCATAACTTGCATGTTATATGGTTCTGATGCCTTCATAGCCCTGCCTGGAGGTTTTGGTACTTTAGAAGAAATCTTTAATATTACTTCATGGGCTCAACTAGATCTCCATACTAAGCCTATAGGGCTTTTAAATGTAAACAATTTCTTTGATGGTTTGCTAACATTTCTTGATTATGCTGTGGAACAGGGATTCATATCTCCATTTTCTAGGAGAATCCTTATTTCTGCTCCTACTATCGAGGAACTGCTGGATAAGTTGCAATCATATATTCCAATACAAGATCCAGCAGGAGTAAAGATAGATTGGTCGCAAGGAAGGGGAATCAAGCGAAAATGGAGTCCGGTTAATGTAAATTTATCTTTGTGAACTCTAGAATAGGTGGTGGTAGAGTACGGAGTATTCTCACTCTTGAGACACACCATAAATTTCTAGGATTTTATCAATGTATTAATCTTGTGTACCTCAAAGATTTAAAGTGGTAGAGTATGGAGTATTTCTTACTCTTGAAACACACTTTTTTCTTTATTTCCTCAAAAGGTCAGAGGTGGTAGGATACGGCTACTCCCGAAACACATCTCTAATTTTGAGGATCATAAATGTTTTCCCCTTTTGCATTTTGCATGTATGTCTCGTTTATGCTTCTTCAGGAGCAATAATAATATCATTTCAGTATGTTTAGATGATAATTTTTACTTCTTCTGGAGTAAATATGTACTTCTTCTGGAATATATAAGTGCTCGTGCAAGAACTTTTCCAGGCACTTATCATCTAACATTCATCTCATAATACTGATGAGATTATTTTCACATTAGCTATATCCGTGCTATCATGTGATATTATCTTATCATACATCAACATTCTCTTGTTGAATAATTTTCATCCACCCATTCAAATTCAGATATTGGTAACTTCTGGTACCATTGGATAAAACATTTTATTAATATTTATCAACCTTTTGGTAATGATAACTTCTGGTATCATTTGATAAAATATTTTCTAACTTTAGTATTGATAACTTCTGGTATCATTTAATGAAGTATCAAATAACAATAATATTGTATATATATATTAACAATAACGATACTGGGGTTATACCACCAAGTATATATGTTGACAACAACCCTCTAATATGTTAGAATTAACCAACAACTGAGGTGTTTATATGTATTCAATTGATATACCGACCATATAGGCGGTGTCAACGTGATGAAATAATTAAACCAGCCATATAGACGGTATCAACGAGATGAAACAATTAAACCGGCCATATAGGCGGAATCGACATAATGAAATAATTAAACCGGGTAAAGCCAACCATGTAGGTGGTAAAACCAACCATGTAGGTGGCAGCATAATATAATTCAATTGATCACATATTAATCGTTAATTTACGATTATTATACTTGTATGTATTATTAAGGGCAAAATCGTCCATATTTTAATATATTGCTCATATGAATAAATTGAAACCGTCAATAGGTTTAAAATTTAATTTAGAACAAACTTACTTTTGGTCCGAAGTTCAAAATCTCGTCAGGATTGCTCCAAAAACAGTTTTTAAGAAAACCGCCATGTTCGACCGCCGGAATATTTTAAAAACTGCACAAAACAGAAAAATAAGATCATAGAAAAATCCAATTCATCAAAACGGACAAACTGCCTTTCGTCATCGCCGGATCCGCCACGCGCCGCCGCCGCCGGCCGCCGCCGGCCGCCACGCGCCGGTGATCGGAAAAATTAACCCATCACCATAATATGTGCCTCGGCGTCCTGAACATGCCGGTGGTCTCCGATTTTCCAAAAGATCAACCGTTTGGCCGGAATCATCATTTTTCAGTCCGCCAGCATCTTCTTCTCCGGACAATAACTTCCGTTTTAACCGTTGGATTTGCGCCAAATTTCAGTCGAGTCTTCTCCTAGAAAAACCCGTTGATATGCCGCTGGCCGATCGTCGATCGGAGTTCAGAATCGTCCGGAATAAGCATTTCAATTTTCGGTCAGATATCTGTTTTTGCACAGTTTTTCAGATTTTCTTCTTCGGTCGATATCTTTTGTTTCAGCCGTTGGTTCTGCGCCAAATTTTAGGCGAGTCTTCTCCTTGACAAGCCCGTTCTGATGGCGGTGGCCGATCGTCGATCGGATATCTGGATCGGCCAGAATCATTCTTTTTCAGTTTGAGAGAAAAGGAAACATTGGTTAGTAATAATCAGGTTTCTGATACAGAGGCTCATCATTTAGATGCAACTGTAGAGCATACTCCCGTTATTACTCAATTGGTTAGAGACTCGTGCTGATAACGTGTTATAAAATCATCGAAATCATAAGAACAACATAGAGAGAGAAATGGAGAGAGTTTAGAGGAGAGAATTTCTCTTCAAGAATTGGTGTAATAAATTGGTAAGTATAGGCTCCTATTTATAGGAGTGGACAATGGCACAATCGTAATATTGTAAAGTTTACAGGGATATAATGGTAATGTCATTCACATATATACATTATTTATAACAGATGATTAGGTTTTCTAGAGTATTTTTTACATTTATGTGAAGCTAAAAACTGCCATGCAATTCTCTTTAGATATCATTTTTTCTTATAATAATCAAGTAAGCTGGTACCTATGTTTTCTCATTTCTTTTCAAGTCACATATTAATATTCACATCCTTTATATATGGATGTCACTGTTTGTTTTTCATCAAGGAAATATTTAAGGACCACATACATCGAAGCACAAAAACACATTTGTGTGTGTGTGGAATTTATGAGTTCATGTGAAACAATCCATTACTTGAGCACAAGTTGATGGGAGCACATGGGGACTACATAGTTTCCTTCCAAGAAATATTAGCCCTTGTTTGAGCCCCATTATTTCTCATTTTTTTTACAAATTTTTTCTACAGTAATCAATCTCAACCATCCAAAAAAGTCAAGCCCACAATTTTTTACTTTTCAAACCACTTTTTAACCATTAGATTTCCAAAACCCAAATTTTAAATTGAAATAATGGGGATCAAACAAGGGTATAAATGCATATCGAAACAAAAAAGTAAAAGAGAAATTTAAGGGATTCAAAAGAAGAGAAAAAGAAAGAAACAACCCATGCTCCCAGCCCCAAACCCTATAATGGAAAAATGTACTTGGAACTCGTTATGTTTGATAAACAAATCTTCCTAATTGATTAGATTTTACTCAAAGCAAGCATGACTTTTACAACGGATTGACACTAAAAATTGAATTTGAGTCTTTTGTGTGTTATAATACCAGTGGTTTTGATCAACCACGGGATATCCACGTGGCTTTACCCCTTTTTTATTTTATTTTTTCCTTATTTTCTTATTCTACTTTTGTTCTTTTTTTTTTTTTTTTTTGATTTATTAATTAAACCTCTTTGTGAACTTAATTAAATATTTTTTTATTTCATTTTCCGAAATTAGTTGTGGTTTGATCGTTATGTTGTCGTCGTAAATTACGAATAATGAACCACGTGATTTAACGGACCAAATTTCACTTGAATTGAAATCCACTATACCAAAATTAATTATTTGACCTCAAATAAAATTTGTCGTCAAAACATAAAACATTTTATTCCTTCGACTTTTCAAAATTATTAAAAGACACCAAAGATAATATTTGTCAAATAGGAATCAACAATGACATATGCTCGTAATATTATTTACTAAATTCAAATTTTGAATTTGAGAATTTGGATATTGTTTGTAAAATTTGACTTCAATAAAAATTTGATTTTTTATCAAAAACAAACAGGCTATTAGTATTGTTGGGTTGTTCTTTTATTATTATTATTATTATTAATAAACTACTTTTTTCAGTTGAATTTGCAAAAATTAATTTGCATTTAAGTGGTTATTAACAGCACCGAATTAAGACACGCATCGAAACCGCACCGAACTGAGACACACATCGAAACTTCTCCGACCCGACTTAGGCGGTTATGGGGGTGGTTATGGTATGAGCGAAAAATTGGTGTTTCGATTATGGTTTTGGAAGAACTAACCTCGAACCGAACCGTTGCCATCACTAGTCATAAATTACAAATAATGAATCACGTGATTTTTGGGGCTCCCCCACGTGATCCCACAAGCCATCCCGTGGGGGATTGGAACTGTGAGAGACTATGTCTAGTAACGTGACAAGAAAAGAAAAATAATCATTGTCAAGAGAATATGTAAATGTAGAGGTTTCGTCTATTAAATCATGTGATTCGGTATTTGTAATTCCGTAAAATGAAATAATTTTTTTAAAATTAAGTCCACACAAATAAAACTTCAAGGAAATGAAAGAGCGAAAACATAATCAATATAATGATCAAAGAGGTTTAATTAAAAAAAAAAAAAAGGAAAACGAAATCAAAACCAAAAAAAAAGGGAAAACGAAAAAAAAAATTATAAAAAGCCTCCAATTGAGTGATCCCACGTGGACATCCTGTGGGGTTACCCACGGGATATCCCGTGGGGTATCAATTCTGATAATACTAGGTAGTAGGTTGAATCACCTTATGTAACGTTGAAAGTCTTAAAAACTGAAAAGGGACCCTAGATTTTGATTGGATGTCACCGTTACAAATATATACAAGATAATGGTAAATCAAATAGTTATAAGCTTTAAATAAAAACAGAAGCTCTAAAATGAAACAGAAACTAAGCAGTGAACAAAGTCTCAAGCAAATTATGAAAATCGAGTCCTATGTATACGCAGTTTCCTTAAAACAAATTCGAAATATCACCAATGTTCTTTGAGTTCTAAAAATGTCTGCTTCCCAGGATACAACAAGACAACCAACTGTTAACGCAGCAGAATTGTAAAATGAACTGCAACCTGAATAGAACTACTAAGGACACTGAAATACAAAGAACGAAATACAATGGAACGGAGTGGAGGAAGCTAAATGAATTACTAATGTGCTATGTTTTGTTTTGACTTTTGAAGATGACAACTGAATATATATGCACATGAGCCTATATAATTATTACAGAATTAAAGTGCCATTAACTTATGCCATTACACAGCCTTCAATTTCACTCGTTTTGGAGTAATGTTTTCAAAAAAAAAAAAACACCTAAAGGAAATTTTCGAAACGTGGCTTGCACTTTGTGGTCATTTTTTTATCCATTCGATTCGACATTCGTATATGCAGATCAACCCACATACAAGTTTAAGGTTCGAAGGTCAATTTGGTCCAAGATTTTCACCCCTTGCAGCCACATAGATCACAAAGAAGTTTCTGTGCAACAAATTATTACACTTTATAAATTGTTGTCCACATTTAAGTTGGACTACAACTATTTCTTTTTCCTACGTGAGATAGCTATTTAAATTTTGCTCACATTGCCAAATTTTCCATTTTCCAATGTGAGATAAATCGGTATTTATAGGCTCCTTTTACTCCCACTTTCCCTTAATATTCCAATGTGGGATTAAGCTCCCTTTTAGAATCCTCTCTAACTATCACATCTCTTTCCAATGTGAGATCAATTTCACATTTACAAGTGAAATTTGTTTTTCCTACATATATTTTTGTACAATACCCCACATGAATGGATATTATAGAGACACGGAATACTTGATGATAAAGTTCAACAACTGAAACATGCATAGGATAGTTATGATTACCTTTGAACACCCCCAAAGTATATTTACTTTACTAGTTGTCATTTCAATTTGATAGTCTTCATATTGATGTTATGTACATGCAAATTCAAATGGGCCGGTGATATGATGAGAATCATAGAAGTCTGGACAAGGAAAATCAATCATTCGATCCAAACATTTTTTGAAGTGTATGTTTGTGGAGCTCCGGGTCAACTATGGGCCATTTGGGAGAAGATTCAAGGCTTAAACAAGAGATCAAGTCAAGAAAAGAAGCCTAGAATCAAATTGGGAGCAAAGACATGAAGATTGAATCAAGTTTGGGATTCAATTAAAGTTTTGACAGCGACAAAGCCCTAATTTGAGGTTCACTATTTCTTAAAAAATTGTAAATCATTTCTTCTAGTTTCCAAATCATTTTGAATCACCTCAACCGGATATCGGGATCAAAAGTTATGACCTGAAGAAGGTGTTTGCAGTTAATTTTTGGTTGACAATTTACGGTCGATCGAAATGGAGTTCGATTGACCATTTTGGTCGATCGAAAGTTACTGAAACATTCAGAAACACGCGTTTTCTACTATTTTTCATATTTCTATATTTTCTTTTATTTTGTACTACTAATACTCATTTTCTTTCAAACCCTACTAGTTTATGATGTATGAACATTGAAGTCTCCATGGTGAGCAAATTAGAGGTAAGAATTCCTCTTCAAATTTTGTTGCCTCTTGAGGTATTATTCTTGACTTCATGTAGTTTTTATGAATCTTTTATTGTTGGAATAAATCTATGAACTTGTTTATTTCTCTCCATTGGGTTAAGGTTTATTTCTTAGAATTTTGGTTACATTAAACTTGGATTTATGTTTATTTTACCATTTTAGCTTTCTTAGGTTTGGTATTAAATTGTTATGGAAATTTTTTGTCCAAACACCAAAAGGGTTCGCATCATTTGGTATCAGAGCTTGGCTCTAATTTGGTAAACCTATCATTTACATTTCTTGTTGTTGCTATTCAAATAAAAAAAAAATTGGGGAAAGTTTGTGTTATTGTGTATTTGATGATCTCTACACTTGGGCATTGTTGTTATTATAATTATTGAGATTATTGGGGATTCTATTGCACAAAATACTTCCAATTTCATAACTCCCAACATTTGCACATTAGGTGTTTGTTGAAATTCCTCAAAGAAAATTACCACACTAGAAACTTCTTTTCTCTACACCAATCACTTCCTAGTTAATTACTTGTTCTTGTCAAGCCCTTGTAACATTGTGCTCTTAAAAGATTTTCCTACAAATTCATAACCATCTCTTGTATCCTAGCAAGTAAAGAAAATTCCACTTGCTCTTGTGTCTATCCATCCCTACATCTCTTGCTTGTATGTGGTTTCAAGCTTCACAAGATTTTATTTTCTCGGTGCATTTGATTGCATTCCATGGAGAATTGAGTGAAATACGAGTGAAATGAATTCTTTTTTAGGACACTTCCACACTTACACAACATGACTCAAGACTTGTATGAGATGTTGCAAAATCTTTCCACGACTTTTACTAGGCAAGTAGAGGAGATGGAAGAAATATTGGGAATAATGTTGGATAGAGTGGATGCTAGAATAGGAGGAGAATGGGTAGATAGGAGTGGAGATGGAGTTAATGAAAATGTTGATATTGAGAAAATGAAAATTCCATCTTCCCATGGGAGTAGTGAAAGTGAAGGAGTAGTGATGGAGATGATTACTAACATCCTTGACCCTTACTTGTGAGAGGGAAAGACATGGAGGATATAATTTCTATACTAGGTGCCTAGTGAGTGATAAACCATGTAGTCTCATTATAGATGGGGAGAGTGATACAAATTTGGTGAGTGCTAGTAGAGTTGAAAATTGGGGTTACCGGTAATGAAGCATCTCAATCCTTATCAATTGCAAATGTTGAGTGACTATGGGGAAGTGAGGGTAAGTGTACAAGTTCTTCTTAGTTTTCACATTAGTACTTATAGTGATCAAATATTATGTGATGTGGTTCCCAAGCACACTACTCACATAATTTTGGGGGAGACATTGGCAAAGAGATCGGAATGATAGACATAATACAAAGAGGAACCGGTATAGCTTCCAAGTGAATGGGAAAAAGGTTGTGCTCCTACCTTTGAGTTTGGAGGAAGTGATCAAAGATCAAATGAAACTCAAGAAGGAGTTTGAGGAAGAAAAGTCTCAAGGTAAGGAAGTTGAGAGGGAGGGAGACTTGAAGATTGAAGTAGTTGGATAAACTCCAACTTTTTCATGTGGAAAATAAAAATTTGGGAACTGAAGAAATGCATGAATTTGGGGAGGAAATTATTCGTGAGATGGTGTATGAGCTTAAAAATGTGGAAGAGTTGATTAAGCTTGATAGTGTGGAGGAGGTGGTTGAGTATAAAAATTTTGAAGTGGTGAGTGAGCAAGAGAATAAGAAGGTAGGAGGTGAAGAGAAGAGCCTCGATGTTATAGATGATGAGGTGGTGATGATTCATCATGAGTACAAGGATTCATACCTTGTATTTGAAAGAACTAATGATCCCTACCCCCATTTTATTTAAAACTTTCTTGCAGGTTAGACACAATTGGGGGCTTGATCCACATCATTTGTGCCCAATGAATTGTTTGATTTGAGCCATCTACATAATCAACTTGAAGGGCTCATATTAGTTTATCATAAGGCATAGAAGCAAGGACTTTCCTTTTGATCCAGGAGGTGCAATGAAGTATTATGAACAAACCTATGATTCGGGTCGAATCATCCCGAAGAAGGAGGGTATGAAGGGAATCATAGGAGGCTCGACACGAAAAATCAATCATTTGAGCCAAACAATTTTTGAAGTGCATGTTTACGGAGCTCCGGGTCAACTATGGGTCATTTAGAAGAAGATTCAAGGCTTAAACTAGAGATCAAGCCAAGAAAAGAAGCCTAGAATCAAATTGGGAGCAAAGACATGAAGATTGAATCAAGTTTGGAATTCAATTAAAGTTTTGACAGAGATAAATCCGAATTTGAGGTTCACTATTTCTTGAAGAATTGTAGATCATTTCTTCTAGTTTCCAAATTATTTTGAATCACCTCAATCGGACATCGGGATCAAAAGTTATGACCCAAATACGGAAGAAGGCACTTGCAGTTAATTTTTGGTTGACAATTTACGGTCGACCGAAATGGAGTTCGGTAATGGTCAACCGAAAGTTACTGAAACATTCAGAAATGCGCGTTTTCTACTATTTTTCATATTTCCTTTCATTTTGTACTATTAATACTCATTTTCTCTCAAACCCTACTAGTTTATGATGTATGAACATTGAAGCCTCCATAGTGAGCAAATTAGAGGTAAGAATTCATCTTCAAATCTTGTTTCCTCTTGAGATATTATTCTATACTTCATGTGAATTTTATGAATCTTTTGTTGTTGGAAGAAATCTATGAGCTTATTTATTTCTCTCCATTTGGTTAAGGTTTATTCCTTAAAATTTTAGTTAGATTAAACTTGAGTTTAGGTTTATTTTACCATTTTTGCTTTCTTAAGTTTGGTATTAAATGTTGTGGAAATTTTTGGTCCAAACACCAAAGGGGGTTCACATCATGATGTCTAGTGGATTCTTATTATTGGAACTGAAAAACTTTCGGTCAAATTAAACCTGGTTAGTATTTATTTTTGCATAACCTATCCATTCAAACTTCTTGATAATTTGTGCTCTCAAGTATCATTATTTTATGAACATGTCATTGCCTAAATGAACAAGAAAGTAGATGCTACCATCCCCATCTATTCTGGTTTATCCAACCATATCCATTCAACGTCTACATCGATGATCTGTCCACTGTACGATACAACCAATCTCCACAATTCACACATTACTGCAAATATTGGTAGAAATGTTTGGAGTCAAAATCAAGCAACTTTTAACTTCATCGTTCTATTATGTATATTCATGTCGACATTAAGGAGCAGTGTAAATAGATCAACATTTGTAACGATTAAACTTCATTGTTCATATATGTCATCGTGCCAAAAATGTTGTCATTCATGATTCCTACCAAGATAAAAGTGAACTACCGAGAATGACATTTGAATTATATATCCTAACACATCAAACTGTCCACAACGTAATTTCGTGAAGAAATGGAGAGAATTAGGCTGCGTTCTCTTTGTGTTTCAGTTTCCTGTTTTCATTTTCGAAAATGTTTTCTGTTTTTCATTTTCTGTGACTTTTTTCGAAATTGCTGAAAACGCGTTTGGTTTGTTATTTCTGAAAACTGTTTTCGAAAATGAAAAGCTGGAAAACGCGTTCTGTTTAAAATTTTGAAGAAAATTATTTCATATTATTTGTGAATATAAATGAAATAAAGATATCATATTTTGAATTACACAACAAAAATAAATGAAATAACCTCTATCACACAATTTGGTTATACAAAAAAAGTTCAAAAATTCATGTTGCCCTTCTAAAGTAATATTTCCACATTTGAGTAGTAATTTTCCCTTCTAAAGTAATCGTTCCATTTAATACTTTATATAGATACATCCTTCTAGTAAGCACTCATAACGTTTAAAATTTAAGTTTCAATAAAATTTGCAAAAATCAATTTACGTTCATTAATTATGCCCTTACAAAATAAGTGTCTACAATACAAAAGTAAAAAATAAAGGTTTTCTTAATAATTAAGCACATGATACATCATCAGAAAGATGGTTGAATTTGGAGTTCTACGCAAAAAACAGAGTGCAATTTGGAGTTGTACATCAAAAGTTATACATGTTTGAAGACAATGACCTATAAAGCAAATACGAAAAGGACTACATTAAAAGAAAAGTAAAATTTGTGAACTAATGTACAACAAAATCTGAAGTTGAGGGACCTAAGTTGCAAATAAATTAGGATATTTTTGAAAGAAATTTCAAAATTTGAGGATTAAAATGACAAGTTTTGAAAATCAGGGACCAATAATGTAATTAAAAATGATAAATTTTGACAAATTTCAAATTTTTTTGATTATTTTATTTTATTATTATTATTATTATTATTTTTTTTTTTAAGTGGAAAACGCGGAAAACGCGCGTTTTCCACTTACAATGCAAAAATTTTGGAAAACGCGGAAAACGTGATTTTCACGTTTTCCATTTCCTTTACAAATTTTGAAAACGTTTTCGAAAACGTTTTCCGAAAACGGCTCAAGAGAACGCGTTTTCCGCGTTTTCGGAAATGAAAAACGAAAAACGGCTGGAAAACGTCAAAGAGAACGCAGCCTTAAACTTCTCCCATATGAATTATTGACAAGTTGAAGTAAAGGCAATAAATGAGATCATACAAAAATCAACTACCTATTATACATCATTATCATTAATGTCCAAAAAGATAATTAAATAGAAGACAATAAGTATTATTAATGAGACATGTCCTACAATATTACATTTAGCCAGGAACATATGTATTAACCTAGGATTGATCTTCATGATGAATGTAACAAATATATATATATATATATATATATATATATATATGATCTTCCATTGTGAAGTTCTTCTACTCTAATTTTCTCATTCAATTTGCAATTGTGTTGAGGAAATAATACTTTTTGATTAAGAGATAACAATCCAAAAAAAAAATGAGGCTAGATTTTTTTTGTTCTTGTATATTGATTGCCCATTAGATAATGACATATTTGGTTAAAGGGATGATTGCTTCTATTGGAATACTAAATATTATATGGAGACTTGTGTCAATCTAGTCCATGTTTGAAATTCATTATTTCAAATAATAATATTTGTAATAGTAAATTTTTGGAGAATATGTGGTTAAAAATAGGAAATTATTTTGTTTATGTGTAGATTACTTTATTGGTAAATTACGGTTGAAATGAATTTTGAAAAAAAAAATGATATTTTGAATAATATGTACCAAACATGGGCCTAGATGATGTGAAAGACTAATCCAAGATTATGAAAAAGGATAAAACATACTTTTTGTAATGAAAATTGGCCATCAATCTATAAGTTTATATCAAATTAAAGCTGATACACTTCCAAAATTATCTACAATTCATGTAGTCCAAGATTTTCCTGATGTCTTTTATAAGGATTTACCTGGATTACCTCCTGAACAAGAGATCGAATTTAGTATCAAAGTTATTCCAAGTACCAATCCTATATCCAAAACTCCATATCGTATGGCCCCTATTGAATTAAAGGAATTACGGAATCAACTTGATGAATTACTGGAAAAAAAGATTTATTCAGCCTAGTACTTCACCGTGGAGTGCGCCAGTGTTATTTTTGAAGAAAAATGATGGATCAATGTTATTATGTATCGATTATCATGAGCTAAATAAGGTTACCATTAAGAATAAATATCATCTTCCTAGAATTAATGGCATGTTAGATCAATTACAAGGATCAACTACTTTTTTGAAGATTGATTTACGATCTGGGAATCATTCAATCAAAAATAAAAAATGAAGAAATTGCTAAGTCAACATTTAGAACTCAATATGGACATTTTGAGTTCTTAATAATTCCGTTAGGATTGACGAATGCTCTAGCAACATTTATGGATTTAATGAACCGTGTTTTCCGAGAAGTCTTAGATAAATTTGCTATTGTACTCATCGATGACATCCTGATCTATTCTAGAGATCGACATCGGCATGCTAAACATTTGAAACTAGTTTTACAAACTTTACGAGATAAGGTAATTTCTTGGGACATGTAATATCAAAAGAAGGAATTTCGGTAGATCCCAGTAAAGTTGAAGCAGTTTCTCAATGGAGACAACCTACTACACCTATGGAAGTGCGAAGTTTCCTAGGTTTAACAGGATATTATCGAAGATTTGTTCCAAATTTTTCAAGAATAACAATATCATTAACCAAATTAACAAGAAAGAATGTACCTTTCAAATGGACGAAAGATTGTGAAAATAGTTTCCAAGAATTAAAGAAGAGGCTAACAACAACCCCAATATTGACTATTCCTTGTGGAGATATGGAATTTACAATACATAGTGATGCATCGAAAAATGGTCTTGGATGGGTACTAATGCAACAAGGAAAAGTGATTGCTTATGCATCTCAACAGTTAAAGTCATATGAGCATAATTGTCCAGTACATGATTTGGAACTCGCCGCTATAGTTTTTGCTTTAAAGATTTGGAGGCATTATTTATATGGTGAGCATTGTGAGATTTTCACCGATCATAAATGTCTCAAGTATTTCTTCACTCAAAAAGAATTGAACATGAGATAAAGAAGATGATTAGAGTTAGTGAAAGATTAAGATTGTGGAATCAACTATCATCCAGGAAAAACTAATATTGTTGCTGATGCATTAGGCCGTAAAACACCTGCCGAAAATAAAAGGCCAAAATAAATTCAAAAGGACATGGAAAGATTACAACTCGAAGTTTTGGAATCTGAAAAGGCTCAAATATGCACTCTAGTAATACAACCATCATTGCTAGAATTAATACAAAAATCTCAGAAAACAGATCCTTTTGCGAATAAGCTACGACATAGAATAAGTCGAGGATCTTCTAACTTTAATATCTCAAGTGAAGTTATTATCTGTAATGCTCAGATTTATATTCCACCGCAATTTAGAAATAAAGTTTTGGAAGAAGCATACAGTACTCCATATTCAATTCATCCTGGATGTACAAAAATGTGTCAAGATATTCAAATTTGATATTGGTGGCCAAAGATGAGAAAAGAAATTGCAAATTTTGTTGCCAAATGTCTAACTTGTGAACAAATAAAAGCAGAAAATCAACGACCAGCCGATACTTTACACCCACTACCAATACGGGAATGGAAATGGGATAAAATTACCATGGATTTCGTCAGTGATTTACCAAGAGTAACGAAAGGCTAAGATGAAATTTGGGTGATTGTGGATAGACTTACAGAATCAGCTTATTTTCTTCCATTCAAAATGACCTATAGAATGGAACAACTCACAAATTTGTATAGTCAAGAAATTGTTTGATAACATGGTGTACTTTTGTTCATCACTTCAGATCATGACCCTCGTTTTCTATTAAGATTATGGTAAGAGATACATAAGGAGTTGGGAACAAGGTTGCACTTTAGTACCGCCTTCCATCCACAAACTGATAGATAATCAGAACGAACAATTCAAACATTGGAAGACATGCTGAGAGCACGTGTACTAGATTTTGAACAAAGTTGGGATCACTATTTACCCTTGGTAGAATTTTCATACAACAACAGCTATCAAGCATCTATTTGAATGCCACCATATGAAGCTTTATATGGAAGAAGATGTCAATCTCCTTTAAATTGGAATGAAACTGGAGAACATTCGATAGTAAATTCAAATATGTTACAAGAAATGCTACAAATGGTGAGAAATATCAAGATTCATCTAAAAGCTGCACAAGATCGAAAAAAGAGTTATTCAGATAAGAGAAGAAGACCCCTTGAATTTGCAGTAGGTGATCAAGTATTTGTTAAGATTTTACCAATCAAGTGATTATTAAGATTTGAAAAGAAAGGAAAGATAACTCCAAGATATATTGGTTCTTTCCTTATCTTGGAACGAATTGGTGAAGTGGCATATAAATTGGAATTACTAGAAAAATTGCAAAGAATGCATAACGTTTTTCATATTTCAACTCTTCGAAAATACATCCCTGATCCATCTCACATTTTGAGTGATGTCCCAAATGATGTGCAACCTAATTTAACTTTCGAAGAAAAGCAAGTTCAGATTATGATGAGAGAAGTCAAACAACTCCGAAACAAGACCGTGCCTTTAGTACAAGTTGCGCAGCGATTCAAGAAGTGACCTGGGAAAGGGAAGAAGAAATGAAGCAGAAATATCTGGAACTCTTCTCAGGTAATTTCGAGGAATAAATTCTTTTAAGAGGGGAAGATTGTAACAATTCACTATTTTTCCCAATTTCAAAAAATAAAGAAATAAATAATCTGAATTTTTTCTTATTCGTGTATCGATACATGTAGGGTTTACTGGCTAAATTATGACTTGCTGGGATTGATAAACTTAGCCACCTTTCATAAATGTAGCGTTGCCATGCAAACTAGCACCTCCAGATTATAGCCCCCTTACTCCTCCATGCTAGTCTAGGGCAATGATGGCTTAGAAATATTATTTTAACCCATGTGAATCTGAAATTTTTGCCACAGCTCGTGTATAAATAGGTGATTGATTCGTGGGTTTTGGAAATACAAAGAAATTATTGAGAATCCCTTTATAAACGTGAGAGAGAGTTAATTTGGGTTTCCTTTTAAGTTTCAAGAATTTCCAAATGTAATCTTTGATTTTAAATCTTAGCTTTGTAGAAAGTTGTTGGAATTATGTTCAGGATAGTGGGGAAATTTTGTAGTGACTCTGATCTAATGATTTTTGAACAAATAAGGGAATTCTGTTGAAATCGAGGTCATTTTGCAGAAACAGTTCCTTATGTATCAATACATGAAGAACTAGGATCTGAATATGTATAGATACTTTCATTAGTTTTCAGAATAATCAAAGTTTGATTTTTTATTCTTTCTTCGTTTTCAGATTCTGAACAAGGTAAGTAACACTGAAATTTTGAAAATAATCTTAAATAGTACTTCGTTCAAAATTTCTAAATATTTTAACTTGTTCTCTTCTGGTCAAAGTATTTTCTTGCATTATTACATTCATTATGTTATCTCACTTGATACTACGCCATATGGCGCTTGACTTATTATACTTGAACTATGGAAAATTCTTTCCTGCTTGAAATACATCATATTTGTATCGGGATTTCAAATCCTTGTATTACAGACCATCTTGAAACTCATGTTTTAAAATGAAAAAGAATGTTACTTGCTGAATACATTTGTATTCATATTTTTCATGTTTTAAAATATTTTAGATGTTTGATCGAGCTTATTTTAAATCCGTCTCTCGCAGGTGAAAAGCATCAGAGGATGGATTGATTCATATGTACATTACGGAGATAGAAATATGGAGCTACCCTCTAGACCATCCAACCTTATCCAGCTACGAGTATACAAAAATGAAAGTGGAGTACTATGATATAAATACTTTTGAGTTAGTATATACGGATGTTTTTAATTTTACAACTATGTAAGCAGTTTAAAATATGGGGTTTTATTTTGTTAAATGTAAAAACCTCGTATTCGACCTTAATATAAAATAGATATGTAAATTATGGATATTTTTATAAAAGTTATGTTTTGATGTATCGATACTTGTATAGTTTTATTTGACAAACTAACTTTCAAATATTAACGGTAACTCATCAACTGTCATGTATCGACACATACAGTAAGACTTTATAAGATTTTATGCTCTTTAATGTAGATTTAATGACTTCATTAAGGCACGTGTGATTTTTAGTTGTCTTACCATACTTCTATTTCTTATTTCAACATAGAGAATATAAAATCAAAAGTTTAATGCAATATGAGTATATGTCTTGTAATAATAATAATAATAATAATAATAATAATAATAATAATAATAATAATATATGCGATTTTTACTAATTTTAAGTTAACTAAAACTTTTACCATTTATATATATTGTTTCAATCTTGTATGCATTAATTTATGAAAAGATTAACTTGATAGATTTCAGATTCTGCATGATTCAACAGGTATCGATACTTGCACGAAACTAACAAAATTATATATTTTTTTTTATAAAGCAACATATGGATAACAAAAATACAAAAATTTATGTGGAAATTTTTGTGTGTCACAAGTCAACAACTAGTCAACTCATAAATATGATACAACGGGTGTATTCTTGCCACTCTCTCACCACAATCTTTTAACTTCAAGATGTTGAATATGGAGTCTCCACCTCACTCGAGGTATCCTAGGCTTGGGAATAGTACCCTCACTATATGTAACTTCATCCGCAACTGATAACTAGCACTACCATACTATTTTTCTCTCAATTGCACCAAAAACGTATCCTAAACATGTCGTATAAACATCATTAATCGTGATCACACTACTCCATCATCTAACCACTCTTTTGGGTTTTACAAGATAACCTACAATCATCAAATCCCAAAGGATATCCGAGAAACATATATCTAGCAGTAGGTTCAACATTTTCCCCCATTCTCAAGTGGTGAAAAAATAAGTATAGCCAAAAGTCTAAAGTATAAAATGATCAATACATTTATCATGCATTCTATCATCAATAGTATCACAAATACTTGAAGTAAAAGAAACATGCCGCTGCTAACCAGGCACACGACGATCACATAAAACCACATTACACATTTAGTCTCTTCTAAACATGCCTTCTATGAAACTTACCAAACACACAATGACCACATTAATGCATATAAGACCTACAATCTACATATAATCCGCATTTATCAAAGAAAGGTACATATGACACCAGTCTCCAAAAACAGTCATTTCATCACCAAGAAGCATGTCATTAGTGTTAGTAAAAGAAATAGAGGAATCGACATTTCTAATCACATAAGCAGTGGTAACAAATACACCATTTCTTATAACCTCCTTAATTATTATCACGGTCATATGCTCGATTTTACCATCTTTTGTTGTCAACCAAAAACACAATTCCCATGGAAAATCCTCAAATCAATACAATGCATAGTCATATTTGGAACAAAGCTTAACACAACAAATACACCAAGTAACGACTCAACCAAGTATTTTAAGTATAACATAGATTATTACACAAAGACAAAATCAAGTAAAACCTAAATTAAGAACAAGCAAAATCACAAAAGAAAATGTTATTCCTTAATTATAGGTCATTATATACTAGATAGGTCTAATTTGAAGTTCATGAAGCTACGGATTTCAATAAAGTGATCAACCGCAACATATGAGGAATTATCCAATATTTCCAACCAAAAATCAACAATCACTTGTCCAAGCAAATATAACAGCTCAATATTGAACACAGGACGGCAAAACAAGTTGTCACAGGAAATGTGGCTATTTTCAAATACATAAAACAAACCAAACATTTTTCTACCGGCAAAGTAGTTATTCCGTAAAGCTAAAAAAAATATTAAGGTTTAGGAATATCACTGAGCAAACAATGCATTTTCGTATATATGCGCTTGGAATATTCTAAAATGGACTGTGTTGGAATATTCTAAAAAGGAATGTGGAAATGGACTCAGCGAGTCAAGAAGATGAAACTGTCCAAAAGTGCTCGCCGGAGTAGCTGCTGGCCGCCTATTGGAAAAAAACCCAAGAAACTACAGAACATGCTCCTCGACCTCACAAAGCCAGCTATGGTTCTGATCGGTGTTGTTGTTTGCTCGGAATTGAATTTTGATGTTCTGGTCAAGATTTTCTTCTTCGACAAAAATGCCACTGCCACACTGGAATCTATGACTCTCCACCGGCCAAAGCTTCACCTTTGCCTCGTGAACACACCGGTGTCAACAATTTGTCAATCGGAGTCACTGTGTGGTCAAAAGATTTTGATCTGGTCAAAATTTGCTTCTCGTGTCATATTTTTCCTTATTTCCGACCAGTGTCTGCTTCTTTTGTTCTTGCGGTTTTTCTTCTGGCCAGTAGCTCTTTCTTCTCCTTTTGGTCAGTATCTTGGGTTTTGGCTGATGGATGATGAGCGAGGGCTCCACTACTTGTGTTGTTTTCTTTCTTCTTTTCTTAGAGTTCTTATTTTCATACCATGGAGGATGTGGCGATGGCTGATGGTGTGCCTGAATTTTTGAGGAATTCCATAATATTGCAAACTTTTGAGATTAATTCCAATCCAAAAATTCAAAAAGTTCTTGATCCCAACACAAGACTCTAGATTCAAATTGCAAGACCATTGTTGGATCGATACGAATAATATAACGAAATAATCAAATGTAAAATATAAGAACACCAAGAATTTTCAGTCCAAAGACCTCGGAGGTTCAGTAATTCAAGAATCACCTACTCCTCCGTTGAGCAATCCATTAAATTTGGATTATTCTCAAATTTCATTAGACACGTCAAGAAATTAATCGCATATTACAAGATCAACACCAAGAACACCAAAAAGATCTCCAAAAAGCAAATCATACATCCTGCCAAACAACAATCGAATTTCACCAAGAACAAACTCATACTTCTATATTTTACACTTATTGTAAAATTACTCTAATCACCAAGAAAAAAGATAACAAAAGGAGAACAGCACTTAGATCTCAACAAGAAATCTTGTTCAAACCCCTAACCTAAAAATGCCCAAATTGAGAGTAGAGAAGAGGAGAATCTGAATCTATTGTGTTGGAGATAAAATGGGATGCCTCCTATCTCATCTTCTCACATCCCTTCAATTGTCCTTCATCAAGAATACCAAATGCAAGGAGTGTAAATATAAGTGCCAAGTTATGTGGCCCAAAATCCCATTTTAGGCCCAAGTTATATAAAACGTGTTTTGGCCTTAAGTGAGTAGCACATTTCCAACAAGAAGGATGAAAATTTTAGCTTAGGTTGAAATCCCAAACTTCAAAACCAACAGAAAGGACCGAAACCAACTGACAGACCCTGCATTAACTGAGTTCTCGATGGGCAGTACTCGCAAACTTAGGGCCTCGAATTAGAACCTGAAGTGACCTAAATATGAAGAGGGAAGTTGGAATTAGATGTTGTAGAGAACCTGAAGTAGCGAGATCAAATAGATCTTTAAACCCAGAACTCCCAGACCAAGATGAACTCGCGATTGGAGATGAGCACTAATCTTTCTAAAAACTATTTCAGTTATATCAGACTGATTTTAACAAATGGCGTTTGCAACGAAGGGTAGAGGTTGTGGTGGCATTTCATTGGTGTTTTCTGGCGATGAGATGGAGGAGATGGCGGGAAGGTAAGGTTTGGGTTGGGAGAAGGGAGATAATGAACATTTTTTTTTCTTTTATTTTAATTATTTTAAGGGATATAAGGGGATAAATAGTAGAGTTATCATTTTGTCCATTTTAAATTTGATAAGAATCAACTTCTTTGATCACCTAACCGTGTTTCCTTCCATTTGAACCCCATGTGCAAATTTTTTAAAGATTTGAGACCGTGAATGATATAAAGTGAAAGTTATAGTAATGTCTGCAAAAAAAAAAAAAAAAAAAAAGTGAAAGGATAGAGACCGCTACTGCAATTTTCCCTAAATAAAAATGATACGAGACTGTGATATATTTATCAAGTGACTGGAACGTAATATTTGAAATCAAATCAAAGTTCAAATACTAATTTCAAGGGTAATTAGTATGAAACGTCCTTACTTTTCACTTGTCTTGTGCAAAATGTTCCTACATTTTGTGCTAATTAAACATTTCTTTTCTATTTTTATTTATTTTATTTTTTAAAAGACGAAAATAATCTTTACTTAATAAGGCATTTTGATGAAAACTGATAAAAGAAAGTTTTGTGCAACAAAATATATTGAGTTAAGGGTTAAAATACCAACAAAATTAAAGGTATGAACATTTTGTACAAGATAAGTGAAAGATAAGGACATTTTGTGCTAATTACAATTTTGATTCTTGTTCTTGGCTGCATTAGTTGAATTTTTTCGTAAAATATCAAAAGTTGTAACATTTGGATTAATTGACATGGCACTTTTTTTTCTTTTCTTTTGGTGGTTTTCACATTATATTCACAGTTCTATGAACAGAGATGTTAACACGCATTATTCTGGAATTAAATAAGGGGGGAAAAAATAAACCTTCCATACGCTTTGATAAGAAAATAAATCAAACAACACCGAATAATTCGAATGTCATGAACGTTTGAGCTTAGGAGAGGTTTTTCATCTTGCTAAATTCAGACCCTTCTGAGACCTCCACCTAAAGGGAACAAAAGGAGAGCAGTTCTAAAGAGGAAGGAAGATGTATGAAAACAGCATGGCTATACATTCATTTTCTTCAACAAATACAGAATCATCTAATGAACATCTATAACAGCTCACAATGCAGTCTTGGGAAAGAATTAAAATAATTATTGCAAAACAAATACAGAGAGAACAAGCGATACGGCGTGACACATCAGACGTGCAAAAATCACAACCCAGCCGAGACCAAGTCATGCAATGTAACAATACCAATCAAGACATTGCCATCACTGATTACAGGCAAGAACTGTACTGGGGATGGTGGAGATTCCATCTTCTGCATTGCATCAACTGCCATTGCATCAGGACCAATTGTCCTTGGGTTCCTGAAGGACCAGACTAGTCATGTAAAAACAGCTCCCTCCAATAGTTGGATTATTTTTGACGAAAATTTTATAAAACCAGAAATTGATAATACGGGACGTTTGAAGTGAGAAACATAAGATCATCAAATCACCATCGACCTGCTATAGAAGCAGAACTTCTACACTGAAGCAACGATAATCCCCCAAACAAGGTTCTTTTACAACCCACAGAGTCAAGTGCTAAAGATTAATAGAGTTAAGAGATGGTAAACAGCAGAGGAATAGTAGTTTACCTGTTACACATTTCTCCCACTGAGAGCTTGAAGATCCCTTCACCACTAGCTTTCAAAGTACGCCGCAAATCACCGTCTGTAAAAGTACCTAGCAGATGATGGTCATCGTCTATAACAAGAAGGCATCCACATCCTTTACTAGTTAGCTCTACCAGCTGATCCATGATTAGATCTCCTTCCTTGCAAACTGGAAGTTTTTCTTTCTTCTTCATAAGATCCTTCACCTGCAGGACAAAGAGATAGATCTATAGATAGATGTCGCGCAAAATCACTTCATATCCACAAATGGATTGGAAATTTCACAAGCAAACAATTAATACCCAAACAATGCATTAAATAAGCATCTGTTTGCTAAAAAAAATTTGTGTATAAACAAAGAATGTGATGTTTTCAAAGTAATATGTGCAGTTGAAAAGTATTTTGGAAAAGTGTTAGGTTAAAAAGTGCTTTTGGAAAAATACGTTGTTTATAAAAAATTTACCAAACAAAGGCTAACACGTAATGTTTCACCGAGAAAGAAAATTCCTCAGATCTGTAATAGAACCTCAACCCATTGGATAATGGGAAATGACAATACAAGAACGTTCTTCACGAGTCACGATTATAAAAGTAATATTTCATCAAGAAAGAACATTCGTCAATCTAGAATTCCTCAGATCTGTAATAGAACCTCAACCCATTGGATAATGGGAAATGGCAATACAAGAACGTTCTTCACGAGTCACGGTTATAGAAGTAATATTTCATCAAGAAAGAACATTCCTCAATCTATATAAAACACATTAAAATTTCATTAAAACTAGAATCTTCAACGTGGAAACGACAATGCGAGAACAAATCCTTCATTCCAAATTCAAAAATCAAGTTCCAGCTACTACTATAATCAATAATAGTTTTCTCTCTAGTGCATCAACCTTCAAGACTTGCACCTCCTTTGTACAATCCTCTAACACTAGCATATTACCATTTTGCTTAAACTTCAACCAAGCCAGATTAGGAAATAACTCAAAACTGTACAAGATCCTATTTTATTTACATCATACTTCAATAATTAACTCCCAAACAAAACAGATTATCCTTTATTTTCATCTACAGTTCAAGATTTACATCTCTGTTTATGCACAGCCATTTTCCTCATCAAGTTCATAATCATAAATTCGCTACTAAATCATAGTTTCAAACAATAGATTACACTATTAAAAAAAAAAAAAAAAAAAATCACCTTGAAAATCAAGCTCTTTCCAATTCTTCCTGCTGGATGATTCGTGGCGTACTCCTTTTTGCTCAAATTCCGTGCCCCCATGAGCGCGATAGCGACAGTATCTCCAAAAACCATCTGGATCGCAGTCGAGGTGACCGGCGCCAAATCAAACGGGCACAATTCTCTCTCCAGAGGCAAATGCACGTTCAGATCACACAATCCCATCAGCCCATTAGGCTTCACCGACGTCACAGAAATCAAATACGCCCCCTTAGCCTTCGCACAAGGCACAAGCCTCAACAATTCCTCAGAATTCCCACTCTTGCTGAAGAGGACCAATAAATCATCTGAGGCCAAAATGCCTATGTCCCCATGGAGTGCATCGACAGGGGATAGAAACCCAGATTTAATACCGAGAGAAATTAAGGTCTGAGAAATTTTCTGAGCTACGAAGCCTGATTTCCCTACACCAGTGAAAAAAATGGTGCCCCCGCAATTCAAAAGGGTTTGTGTAAAGGTTAACGCTTGGGAGAGATCAAGGTTTTGAAAGAAATGGTTAAGGTGATTTTGTTGGGCTTTGAACAGACTAAGCAATTTGGTTTCATCAATTGTTGATTTCGCTTCTTGTTCTTGTGGGAATGAAAGAGAAAGAGATCCCATTTCGTATTCGAGACTCTGTTTCTTCCCTGAAAATTGTGATTTTGCGGGCAAGGATGAAAGAATGTATTCTTTTGGTAAGTGATGATTAGTTTTCAGTTATTTCATTTAGAAGATTTAGTCACCGACACTACACTGCTATTTAATGCTATTTATATTGTTTATTTTTAATTATTTAATACAGTAGTAATTTATAAATTAATTTAGATTATATTTCGTAAATTGTTTAAAGAAATATTTTTATATTAGTTCCTCAAATTATTTTTTAATCACACATATTTTCTCTCTCTATTTTTCTATCATACTCCCTTCGTCCCATAAAGATATACTCATTTATATTTTCATACAAATTAAAAAAAAAAGGTAATTAATACATGTTGGAACTTGGAACGATAAATTTACTTACATTTTACCTAAGGTACCCCTATATTGAATGATGGATAGTTTATTGATAACAATACACATTAGATAGGGGTATATTAGAAATTAAGCCTATGTTCGTCAGTGGATTAAATGGGTGGTTTGAACTCAAATTTAAATTATACAATTTCTCAAATCACTTTTTAACCACACACATTCTCTCTTCAATTTTTAACCACACATTTTACCAATAAAACACAAATACATATTCTCTCTCCTATTTAAACTACTGTCGAAAACACCCTAAGACATTAATATACTTCCATGAGAAGGGGTATTATCTCAGGCTTGATTGGACGAATCCTCATGAATTAGAACTTTCAACCTTAAAAAGGTTTATTAGGTGATCTATGGTACTAATAGGGCATGATTTTATGTTATAGTTGACGGTAGTCTATGACATACCCCATAATACACGAATTGTGCCCTATGAATGATTTTTTTCCAGATGATTGAGTGTATCCTAAAGGATTCGAATAATCGACATAAGATGTTTGTTTCGTGATCTCTGATAGTTGCCCTAGTGGCACTAGGGATCACTTAACTAACATCTTATATTGATGGTTCAAATCCTTGTGGACTTACACAATCAGTTGAGACAAAACTTTTCTCAGTGAATAATCCGTGTAAAAAGGTACGTCACATGTTACCCTCAATTGTAACATAAAAATGTGTGCTTTATGTTGATGAATGCCTTGTGACATCCTGTAACACATGAATTATCCCTTTAGAAGGGGATTTTGTCCCAAACTTAATTGGGAGTGTCCCCGGGTATTCAAATCCTGAAGACGCGTCCAACCATTTTTGAGATAAAATCCCCTGGGGACAATTCTTATGTTACGACCTACGGACTCCACAAGGCTAGCGTAAACAACCTTCAATGCCTAGAACTTGCTAAGTTCATTCACCTGTTCCAGTGATGTAAAAAGAATTTCTCATTTTAATTATATTTAACTTGTCAATGTGTGGAATGTTACTGATGAGCTTGTACAATTCATATTTCTTTTGTGCTATGTTAAATTAACACTTACCTAATCAAGTATAGAAATAAATGCTAAATAAAATAACTTGAACACTTTCTATTAGTTTTCTCATATATAGTGTAATTCAAACCTTCTCGTTGCTTCTCAAAATATGTTATCTATTGTACGAATTCTTTCACAATTAGATTTTTATTAAATTTATCAAACACATAACTAGTTGAGAAGGTTATGAAAATAGACATTGAGGCTCTAAAGTCAATGCTTAAAAGGGGAAAAATGAATTTATGAGAAACTTTTACAAATGACCTTAAAAAACAAAAACAAAACTATTTCAAAAAAAACTCCCCAGCCATTATTATAACCACTATACGATTTTTTCTTATTCTCTTTATTATGTTTTACATCAAACTTTGTAATTTGTAACACAGTGTGTTAAGCACATCCTTCCCATATTTCACACGAAATAAACATTTTTTTTTATTTTTCCTTTTAAAATTAATTTTGATTATTATTTAATTTGAAATATTTATATTACCATTAATTTAATTACTACACACCATCTTCTTTATAATAACGATAAAATGAGAAATACTTCGAATATAATTAGTTCTGTAATTTAATTCTCAGAATTAGTTTATTGTTCTCACTAGTCACTAATGTTCAATCAAAGTATTTCTGAAGAGTTGCTACTTCACTTTCCAAAGCAAAACACGTTTTTGTTGCTTCTTGGGCCAAAATAAGACTTGGCCCACATGTTGAATAACGAACATGGGCTGCTGACTTGGTCTAAATAAAAAGGACTTCCCAGGCTTCTTTCAATAGATTGAACTCGGCTGAAACAAAGAAAAAGAAGTACAGACAGACGCGTACAAAAATTGGGAGAAAAAGGAACGCAGCTTTATTCAAAATCAGAGGCAATTTTTGGGTTCGAACGGATTCTTCTCTTGGTGAGATCAATTCTTTACTCTTCCTTAATCTTCTCTTGGTGATTAGATTGATTACAATAGGTGTAATCTTGTATAAAATGAGAGTTTATTCTTGGTGATTTGTTTAGGGTTCGATCGTGTATAGCTTCTGTTTTGGGGGTGTGTTTTGGGTGTTTCTTGGTCTTTGTTTGTGGTTTGCAATATTTGTAATCTTGGTGAATCTTTGGAAAATTTTTCAGCCTAGGGTAGTCCGAAAATTGGGGATTATCTTTGTGTTTTTGGGATTGATTGTAAATTACTTTGAACATTGCTTTGTGCCTAGTGGATTTGAGCGTGAATCCAAATTTAGTGGATTGCTCAATGGGGGAGTAGGAAATTCTTTGAATTACCGAACCTCCGGGGTCTTCGGACCTAAAATTCTTTGTGTTCTTGCATTACTTTCATTTTATTTTTCGTAATTGTTCAGTTTTTATCCAACAAGTGGTATCAGAGCTAGGAAAAGGGGCTGAAATATTTATTTTCTGTTACTGCAGGTTCTTGATCATCTATTACTGCGATTTTTTTGTCATTACAGGTTCTTATTTTTGTGACTGCCTGCACTCTCTTTTGCCCCTGTATTGAACAATTTAGAATTCTTGGTAACTTATATCCTTATCTTGATTCGGCATGTTGGAGTTAATAACATTTGGTATTTGATTTGTTATCCAAATTTTTTTTTGATAAGTGAATAAGTGAAGTTAATTTTAGGGAAATTACAATAATCTGATATATTCTTGAATTCTTACATAATTGTTTCATTTATATAATTTTGTTGAAATATTGCATGTTTTAATAATCTGCATTATTTTTAATATTTTTATATACTTGAACTTTGTTGCTTAATTTCTTGATATATATATATAGGTTAGATTTTGTGATTTCAAATTTTGGTGACTTGTTTTGTGAAACTTGGCGTTTCTCTCTTTCAAAATGTTCCCTAATAAATTTGAAATAGAAGTGTGGACTGGAAAAGGTGATTTTAGTCTATGGAGACAAAAGATTAGGGCTCTTTTACTTCAACAAAAATGTGCATATGCTATTACTGAAAATTGGCATAGTGAATTTAGTCCTTTTTGAAGGCAAGAACTAGATGAACAAGTATGGAGCACTATTTTTCTTCATCTCTCTGTGTTGTCCTTAGAAAAGTAGGTGAAACAAAAACGACTGTTGAATTATGGCAAAAGTTAGAAGATTTATATATGTCTAAACCCATTCCCGATAAGTGTTTTCTATTGAAACGGTTTTTTGCTTTTAGGTTTGAACCATCTCAGGACCTTGAGTCTAATCTTGATAGATTTAATAAGCTTACACAAGACTTGTCTAATTGTGATGAAAAAATATCTGAAGATCAATCGTGTATTGCTTTATTAAATGCTATAGGTGATAGGTATAAAGATGTGAAATATGCTCTTGAATATGGTAGAAATACACTTAGCCTTGATATTATTACCTCTGCCTTAAGAAATAGAGATTTGGAATTAAAATCTGAAATTAAAAGAAGTCATCAAGGAGAAGTTTTAATTGCTAAATCTAAAAGACCATTCAAGCCACATCAAAATACCTATAACAATAATAGTCAAAGAAAAGGAAAATTTCCTATAAATAAGAAACCTGATTTCTCCAAATCTCGGGATAGATCAATCAAGAAATGCTATTATTGTGAAAAACTTGGACATTACATTAAAGATTGTCCCAAGAGATTAAATGATCTTAAGAACAAATCAAGACACAATAATGAGTGTGATGATAATGATGGTTTCGTTTACACTGTGAATACTCAAGACACTCATCAATCTTGGGCATTGGATTCTGGGTGCACATATCATGTGTGTCCCGAAAGAGAATGGTTCAATAATTTCACACCTACAGATAAAGGGAGTGTTTACATGGGAAACAATTTTCCTTGTAAACTACGTGGTGTTGGTGACATTGTTTTAAAACTTGAAAATGATAAATTTCTCAAATTGGAACAAACAAGGTATGTTCCCGAGGTTGACAAGAACCTCATTTCTTTAAGAATCTTGGATTCTAATAATTTCTAGATTTGCTTTAAGAATGGGTTTTGCAAAATTCAAAAGGATTCTTCTGAAATCATAAATATTTCAAAAACAAATGGTCTTTACAAAATTCATGCTATTCCTCATAAAGAAAAATGCATATCCGTCTTACATTCTCAAAACAGAACTTCTTTCATATGGCATCGAAGACTTGGCCATATAGGAGATAAATCTCTTAAGTCACTAAGCAATGATGGGGTTATAGGAAATGTCAATTTAGACAAGGAAGATTTCTGTGAAGAATGTATTTTGGGAAAACAAACAAAACTACCTTTCAAATTTGGTATTCATAAATCAACCTCCATTCTTGAATATCTTCATGCTGACCTATGGGGTCCAGCATCCACTCAAACTGTTTCTGGTTTCAAGTATTACTTGTTGATTATTGATGAGTTTTCAAGAAAGGTTTGGACTTTTTTACTAAAATCAAAAGATGAGACTTTTCAAAATTTTAAGGATTGGAAAATCTTAATTGAAAACCAAACGAACAAGAAAATAAAGGTTTTGAAAACTGATAATGGATTGGAGTTTTGTAATACCATATTTGATGAGTTTTGTAAACAAATTGGAATTTTAAAGCATAGGACTGTTACCTATACACCACAACAAAATGGGACAGCTGAGAGAATGAATAGGACCTTACTAAATAAAGTGAGGTGTAGGTTGTTGAACTCTGGTCTCCCAAAATGTTTTTGGGGAGAGGCAGTGAAGACTGCCACTTATTTGGTTAACTTGAGCCCTTTGAGCCCTTCAAGGGTTACAGGTTTTAAAACTCCTGAGTTTCTTTGGTCTAGTAAACACCCCAACTATTCATTCTTAAAGGTTTTTGGATGTACTGCATATGCACACCAAAAACAAGGAAAACTCGACCCCAAGTCTAAAAGATGTGTTTTCTTAGGTTATGGAGAAGGTGTAAAAGGTTACAGGTTGTGGGTAAAAGAAGATCAAGGTTTTAAAATAATAATAAGCAGGAATGTTGTGTTTAAGGAAGATTTGATGCCTTGCCTTATCAAAACTGAATCTAAAGCTGATAATCTTAAAAGGATGAAAATTGTCATATGGGACTTGAATGATCTCAGTCTTGATAACACAACTACACAAGCTCCTCTTGAGGTGGAGCACTTGAATCTGAACGACCAAAATGAAAACATGGATCAAGAGTATACTGATTCTAATACTGAAGGTGAACTTAGTCAAACACATGATCTATCCAACTATCAGTTAACTAGAGATAGGGTGAGAAGGGAAGTAAGACCTTCCACTAGGTATAACAATGATGATTTTATGTCTCTCTTTACTGATTGTGATAATCTGTGTCATGAACCAGCTTCTTATGAAGAAGCTATTTCTTGTCCTGAATCTAAAAATTGGCTTGCAGCTATGAATGATGAAATGAATTCTTTACATAAGAATAAAACTTGGATATTGGTTAAAAGGCCTAAATATCATAAAGTCATAGATTGTAAGTGGGATTTTAAGATTAAGGAAGTTGACTCCAGCAAACATGGCATTAAGTACAAAGTCAGACTAGTAGCTAAGGGTTTTTCCCAAAAGGAAGGTATAGACTATAATGAAATTTTCTCACCTGTCGTGAAGTACACATCTATTAGGATCCTTTTGTCCTTAGTTGCTCATTTTGACTGGGAGTTAGAACAGCTTGATGTCAAAACTGCTTTCCTTTATGGTGAATTAGATGAAACTATATATATGCAACAACCTAAAGGATTTGAGCAAAAGGGTAAGACTGAAACTGTTTGTCTTTTAAAGAGGTCTCTATATGGTTTAAAACAAGCTCCTAGGAAATGGTATAGGAGATTTGAATCTTACATGAAGGTATTAGGCTTCAAGAAAAGTAATTATGATTCTTGCTTGTTTTATGATGGAAATGGAGGACCTGATTTTGTTTATTTGCTTTTATATGTGGATGATATGCTTTTAGCCTGTCATGATATGAAAAAAATAAACTCATTTAAACAGAAATTAAATTTTGAATTTGAAATGAAGGATCTTGGCCCTGCCAAGAGAATTCTGGGTATGAACATAAAAAGGGATAGGACTAATAGTACTTTGATTTTAAATCAATCTGCCTACATTTCTGAAGTGCTTGAAAAATTTTCTATGATGCATGCTAAATCTTGTTCATTACCTTTGTCAAATCATTTGAAACTTTTATCTGATCAATCTCCTAAAACTGATGAAGAAATCATTAGGATGAATAGAGTACCTTATGCTAATGTGATTGATTCTGTTATGTTTTTTATGGTATGCACTAGACCCGATTTAGCATATTCTATGAGTACTCTTAGCAGGTTTATGTCTAATCCCGGTGAACTTCATTGGGAAGCTTTAAAAGGTATGCTTAGATACCTAAAAGGTACTGAAACTGTTGGTTTGCATTATTCCAAATGCAAGGTATAATCTTAAAAGGGTATTGTGACTCTGATTTTGCGGGTGATTTAGATAAAAGAAGAAGTACTTTATCATATGTTTTTACTTTATGTAATTCATGCATTAGTTGGAAATCCCAGTTACAAAGGGTAGTTGCATTATCATCTACTGAGGCTGAATATATTGCTGCATGTGAAGCATTAAAAGAGGGGCTTTGGGTGAGGAGTTTATTGCATGAATTGAGCTTTATTGATAATAATGTACTTCTATTTTCTGATAATCAGAGTGTCATTCATCTTAGTAAGAATCCCATGTTTCATGATAGGACTAAGCATGTAGATGTTAAATATCATTTCATAAGGGACATGGTTGAAAATGGAATGGTTAAAATTGAAAAGATACCAACACTTTTAAATCCTTCGGATATGGGAACAAAGGTGTTACCCATTAATAGATTTAAGGATTGCATGAAAATGCTGAACATTGATTCTTAAGAATCAATATTCGGTCCTTTTTTTATTTTTTGAAAAACTAATACTTCGTTTTTTTTTACAGGTATTTATGAGCAAGATGATATTGAATTGGTTGCTCAAATCCACTAATGGTGCACTCAAGTTCGTAGCAAGGTGGAGAACGAAGATTTGCTACTTCACTTTCCAAAGCAAAACACGTTTTTGTTGCTTCTTGGGCCAAAATAAGACTTGGCCCACATGTTAATAACTAACATGGGCTGCTGACTTGGTCTAAATAAAAATGACTTCCCAGGCTTCTTTCAATAGATTTAACTAGGCTAAAACGAAGAAAAAGAAGCACAGACAGAACGCGTACAAAAATTGGGAGAAAAAGGAACGCAACTTTATTCAAAATCAGAGGCAATTTTTGGGTTCGAACGAATTCTTCTCTTGGTGAGATCAATTCTTTACTCTTCCTTAATCTTCTCTTGGTGATTATATTGATTACAATAGGTGTAATCTTGTATAAAAAGAGAGTTTATTCTTGGTGATTTGTTTAGGGTTCGATCGTGTATAGCTTCTGTTTTGGGGGTGTGTTTTGGGCGTTTCTTGGTCTTTGTTTATGGTTTGCAATATTTGTAAATCAATTGTTTAAGGATTAGATTCTTGGTGAATCTTTGGCAAATTTTTCAGCCTAGGGTAGTCCGATATTGGGAATTATCTTTGTATTTTTGGGATTGATTGTAAATTGCTTTGAACATTGATTTGTGCCTAGTGGATTTGAGCGTGAATCCAAATTTAGTGAATTGCTCAACGGGGGAGTAGGAAATTCTTTGAATTACCGAACCTTCAGGGTCTTCGGATCGAAAATTCTTTGTGTTCTTACATTACTTTCATTTTATTTTTCGTTATTGTTCATCTTCGATCCAACAATTTCGAAGTGTAATGTAAACCTCATTATCCTTAATATAACGGTGGCAAGGGAGGAACTCTTGAAAACTGATATTTTCATCTACAACTATCTCAACTTGTGAGCTCGGTACTTCTACCTACTCTCGAATTGGTGTCTCAACATCACGTTCATCCTCTACAATCATGTTGTGCTTAATGATACACGTAGTCAACGGTTTTTTTTTTAATCGTGATAGCCCTGCGACAATTGAGAACCTAGATTGTAGAATTCCAAATACTCGTTTGACATCTTCTCTAAAGCTTTCTTGATTCATTGCGAAGTCTTTTTTTCCCGATCCGTGCGGATCATGCATTGTTTATATGAGTAGCCCAGTTCGGGTATATACCATCATCTAAATATTAACACATATTGTATTCGAGTTCTTCTACGACATAATTAGCGGAGGGAGTAGCGCCTTCAGCAAGATTGGTAAATAGATGAGAGGTCTCCAATACATTGATGTCATTGTTTGAACCTGGCATATCAAAGTGTTCATGTCATATCCAAAGATCATAATCTGCTACTACATCTAGGACAATAATTGGTGATCTCCACTCCTGCATGCATATTGGCATGCCCATGCGATTGAACAATTTTTTCCACCTCCAGTACATACATTCAATGCAACCATTAACAAACTAAGGGATGCATAATTTAAATCCAAGTGGAGCATTCGAACTAGACATTTTAAGTAAGTTATTACACAATTTTTTTAGATATGTTATAATTCACTTAATTTAATAAATTTACTCATATCAATTTAAGGTTGATCGAGCTAAAATATTGTTGTCTCAATAAAAAAAAAAATCAAGAAAGGGTTTAAATTTTATCATGTATGATCTATCCTTAAGAATACCAAAAAATTTGAAAAATATGTTCAAGTTACCGAACTTTCGAAGCTGTTAATACACTTTGGACAGCCAATCTCAGCCCAAATTCTTGACCTGCATTGCTGTGTTTGGACCGAGACTTATTGGATCATATTAAACTAGCTAGTCCAATCTTTTAGTCCAAGATGTTGTAGCCCAAGTTTTTTAACCCGGTTGAGGCCCATATTCATTCACCGCCTTATTATACACCATTGGATCACATTAGTATGATCTGCACCGTCCACTTGTTGATAAAGGTTGGAAGAGACGCTTTACCTTCAATGATTGAAAACTGATCCAGAACAGTTCTCTTCTTCTGGCTCTCTCTCATCTTCGTCTCTTCTTCCAGAAAAGCTCTCATATTTTTCTCTGATCTCTAGCATATTACTTAGTGGTTTCTACTGATTCTTTGTGTAAAATCAGTATTACTTAGTGGTTTTATACAGATTGTGATTCTGTGTATTATTCTTTGTGGATTTGTTAGTTTTTGAGATTTCTGGTTTCTTTTTGTATAGTGACGTGAATTTGTACATTCTTGTGTTTGATATCTTTGCGATTTTATGATTAATAAAATTTTTGAAGTTTTATTAGTGAAATCGTTTCTTGTACACTTTGTGGTTGATTCTGGGACTTGATTTCTTAACAGTGGTATCAAATCCTTAGGGTTCGTGTTATAAACATTGTTTTAGACTCAGATCTTGTTAGATCTAGACTTATCCTTGGTGGATCTGTGCTTTTCTGAAATTTCTTTGTGGGTTTCTTAAATTTGCGTTTTAGGGTTTTCAGATCTTGGTGGTGATCTTTAAGGAAAATTCTTTTTCTTAAAGTTTCTTGAAAACTTTTGAAAATGTGTTTATGATTCTAAAAATTTTTCAGATTTCTTTGAAAAATTGTTTTGAAAATTTTTCATACTTTCTTCGTGGTTCAGAAATTGCTTTGTGGTATTATTGTTTAAAACTTATTTTTGAAATTAGGTTTACTCAAAAATTTTAATTTACTGGATTTTTTATTATGAGTCATATGTTTTTTACGGGATCTTTGTCTTGTTTTTGGATTCGGTATATTTCCTTTATAAATATACTGAAACACATACATTTGATCCTACATTCTTCTGTTTGGATGATCTTCGTGACATTGCTAGATGGCTTGGTGGTACTGAACCCGTGGGTTCTGAATCTTTGTGAGAAATTATCTCTGTGCTGCTGCAGTTATATAAATATTGAATCAGGTGATACCTTTCTAATCTACTGCAATTTACACTAATTTGTTTTTCAATTCTTGGTTCTTTCCAAAATCTCTCTGTTGAAGCCTATTCTTGGACCCCAATCCTTACCTTTGTCCAGGATTTCTTGAGAATCCGAGAATCTGAGGGAGCTTGGGCTGACTCATAAATAGGTTAAGGGATATACTGGAAGAACTAGTTTTTTCTATATATTAGTATTGTGCAGTTACTTGATCAGCCTGATTGTTGTTTGAACTGTGATTACCTTGATTGCTTTACTGTTTCATAATTGTTTGAAACTGTATTTTTATATCCTGATCTTTGTGGAATACTTTCTGATAATTCTTGATTTCTGTGTTTATACTCTGCATTTCAATCTGTCTGACTATTCTTATTTTGAAATAACAAAGCCTTCAATTTTGATAAACTTTTTCAAAATCATTTTGTCATTACTTCAGTGGCTACTATAAAAGTAGATGTTGAAGTATGGAATGCAAGGGAGACTTTAATCTCTGGATCCAGAAAATGAAGGCTTTATTACTTCAAATGAAATGTGCTAAGGCTATAGATAGGTCCTGGCCCTTTGATACCCCTCAGGACAGACAACTTGAAATGGATGAAATTGCATGGAGTACTTTGTTCTTACACCTATCTGATAATGTCATTAGACAAGTTGGCAAGACTAAAACTATTATGGAATTATGGGATAAACTGGAAGAAGTTTATGATACTGTGTCTTTGCTTGATAAATATTTTCTGTGGAAACAATATTTTTCTTTTAAATTTGATCCATCTAAGGATGTGGATGAGAACATGAGTATGTTTACTAAGATCACACAGAGTTTTGTTGAATTGTGATGAAAAACTTACTGATGAACAAAAGGTTGTATGTTTACTAAATGCTATGGGTGATAAGTTCAAAGACCTTAGAAATGCTCTTGAATATGGTGGGCAGAAATTGACTACTGAAATTGTTCACACTTCACTTAAAAATAAGGAACTTAAGTTCAAGAACAATCCTAAAGAGGCGTACAGTGTCATAGGATCTTCTAAGAAGAGGACTTCCTTTAGGAACAATAAGCCAATGAGTAATTTCAATAAAAATTGGAATACTTCTAGCAATAATAGAACCTGGAATAATGTGAACAATAAGCCTGCAAGAGGAAATTTCCAAAATAAAGCCAATTTCAATAGGTCTAATGACAACACCTATAGAGGACTGAATAATTCTAGAAATCAGACCAATTTTAGAGGTTTTGATAACCTAGAAATCAAGACAACCATAGAGGTCAGGCTAATGTCAGGGGGCAAGATAACACTGGGGGACTTGATAACATAAATAGACCTAGATTTTGTTTTTATTGTGGCCAACCTGGGATATCATATTAAAAATTGCTTCAAAAGGAAAAATGAAATAGGAACCAGTAATCAAATAGAGGCTGCAGTCCAAGATAATAATGGAGTGGTTTATGTTACCACTGAATCTGATAACAAACATGAATGGATACTTGATTCTGGTTGCACTTTTTATATGTGTCCTGAAAGAAATCTGTTTTCTGACTTTTATCCTGATTGCCTTGGCTCTGTAAAACTTGGTAACAATATTACTTGTGATGTGAAAGGAACTGGGAAGGTTTTGTTAAAACTTGAAAATAAAAAAACTCTTGTCTTAAACCAAACAAGATATGTTTCTGATTTAAAAAGAAATCTAATCTCTCTTGGAGTACTTGATTCTGAATTTTATGAGATTAGAATGTTTAATGGTTACTTGAGTATTTTCAAAAGTAACTTCTTGATTTTCTCTACTCCCAAAATTAATGGGATTTATGTGTTGAGTACCTTACCTGTTAATGCTGGATCTTTTAATGTTATGTCTGATATGAATAAAACTGTTTTATGGCATAAAAGATTAAGACACTTAGGTGAAAAAGGTCTTAAGTTACTTGAAAAAAAGGTGTTTTTGGCAATGATGTGCTGCATAAACTTGATTTCTGTGAGAAATGTGTGTTAGGAAAACAGAAAAGAAATTCTTTTGGTAAAGGTATTCACAAATCTAATGATGTTCTTGAATATTTGCATGCTGATTTATGGGGTCCTGTTCCTGTTAGTTCTGTTTCAGGTTATAAGTGTTTTCTTCTTATTGTAGATGACTTCTCTAGGAAAACTTGGGTTCATTTGTTGAAAACTAAGGATGCTACTGTGTCTGTTTTTAAAAACTGGATTACCTTAGTCCAAAATTTGAAAGAAAAGAAGGTAAAAATTATTAGGACAGACAATGGACTAGAGTTCTACAACCAAGATTTTGATTTTTTCTGTAGCAAACTTGGAATTCTTAGACACATGACTGTTGCATACAGTCCACAGCAAAATGGGGTTGCTGAAAGGATGAATAGAACTCTCTTAGAAAGAACTATGTGTCTTCTACTCGATTCTAATTTGCCAAAAAAGATTTGGGGAGAAGCTGTTAAAACTGCTTCTTATTTGATCAATCTTTCTCCCTGCAGTGCTATTAATTTCAATATACCTGATCAGATTTGGAATAATTTCCTTCCAGATTTTTCAAAGTTGAAAATTTTTTGGTGTCCTGCCTACTCACACCGAACTGAAACTAAACTTGACTCCAGATATCTAAAATGTGTGTTTTTAGGATATGGAGAAGGGCTCAAGGGCTACAGACTTTGGGTTAGGGAGCAGGGAGGTTACAGAGTTATTTTGAGTCGGTCTGTCATTTTTAATGAAACTGTTTTTCCTTGTAAGGATGAAAAATTAGATGACCCTGTTAATGATAAAGATTTTCTTACCACTGAGCTGAGTGCAGACCATTGAGGTGATGAAAATGGCCTGCCCTATACTCAGTTTCAGGTGGAGAACCCCCACATTCTCCAAATGTCAATACTGAACCTGAACCTGAGCTGACTGAGACTTCACCATTACCTGGTAACATTCCTGAAGCTCAAACAGATTTAGAAAATTATCAACTAGCTAGGGATAGACCTAGAAAAGAGATAAGACCTCCTCCTAAGTTTCAGGATCTTGATTTTGTGTCTGTATTTACTTACTCTGATCCTCTTGTTTTTTAACCTGGATCTTTTGAAGAAGTTGTTTCTTCAAAAGAATCAAATTTATGGCTTACTGCCATGCAAGAAGAGATGGATTCTCTTCTGAAAAATGGCACCTGGATTTTGGTTAATAGACCTTATAATAAAAAGATCATTGACTGCAAATGGATTTTTAAAATAAAGGAAGGTGAGTCAATAGATGTTAAACCTAGGTACAAGGCTAGGCTTGTGGCTAAAGGTTTCTCTCAAAAGGAAGGAATTGATTACAATGAAATTTTTTCTCTTGTGGTTAAATACACTTCAATCAGAATATTGTTTGCTCTTGTTGCACATTTTAATTTGGGACTTGAACAAATGGATGTTAAAACTGCTTTTCTTTATGACTCTTTAGATGAAACAATTTATATGAATCAGCCTAAAGGTTTTGAAAAAGGTGGAAAATCTGATTTAGTTTGCCTATTAAAAAAATCTCTTTATGGCTTGAAACAAGCCCCTAGGCAGTGGTATAAAAGATTTGACTCTTATATCCAAAGCCTCAATTTTAAAAAGAGTCAATATGATTATTGTTTTTACTTCAAGTTTGATAATTCTGATTTTATGTATTTGTTACTATATGTTGATGATATGTTGATTGTTGACCCTAATATGCATGAGATTAACTTGTTGAAAAACAAATTGCATTCTGAATTTGAAATGAAAGATTTAGGGCATGCTAAAAGGATTTTAGGTATGGACATATTTAGAGATAAACAATCTGGAAATCTATTTTTAAACCAAAAGCATTATATTGAAAAAAATTTAACCAGATTTAATTTGATTGATTCTAAACCTGTGTCCTTGCCTTTGCTTGCTCATTTTAAATTGTCTTCTGATCACTGTCCTAAAACAGCAGAAGAAGAACTTAGAATGAAAATGTACCATATTTCAATGCTATAGGATCTGTTATGTATCTTATGGTGTGTACTAGACCTGATATTGCTTTTGCTATCAGTGTTCTTAGTAGGTTTATGAGTAATCCTGGTGAGTTACACTGGGAAGCTGTAAAATCACTTTTAATGTATCTCAAAGGCACTGCAAATCTGAGTTTAGCATTTTCTAGAACCAAAAATAATTTCAAATTAAAAGGTTACGTAGACTCAGACTTTGCAGGAAACATAGATAACATGAAGTCTACTTATGCATATTTCTTTACATTAAATGGTACATGCATTAGCTGGAAATCACAATTACAGAAACTTGTGGCATTGTCCTCAACTGAGGCAGAATATATTGCTGTCACTGATGCTGTAAAAGAATGTATCTGGCTAAAAGGTGTGCTGATCCAAATTGAGGTGAAGTATATTAATACACTTTGGACAGCCAATCTCAGCCCAAATTCTTGACCTGCATTGCTGTGTTTGGACCGAGACTTATTGGATCATATTAAACTAGCTAGTCCAATCTTTTAGTCCAAGATGCTGTAGCCCAAGTTTTTTAACCCGGTTGAGGCCCATATTCATTCACCGCCTTATTATACACCATTGGATCACATTAGTATGATCTGCACCGTCCACTTGTTGATAAAGGTTGGAAGAGACGCTTTACCTTCAATGATTGAAAACTGATCCAGAACAGTTCTCTTCTTCTGGCCCTCTCTCATCTTCGTCTCTTCTTCCAGAAAAACTCTCATATTTTTCTCTGATCTCTAGCATATTACTTAGTGGTTTCTACTGATTCTTTGTGTAAAATCAGTATTACTTAGTGGTTTTATACAGATTGTGATTCTGTGTATTATTCTTTGTGAATTTGTTAGTTTTTGAGATTTCTGGTTTCTTTTTGTATAGAGACGTGAATTTGTACATTCTTGTATTTGATATCTTTGCGATTTTATGATTAATAAAATTTTTTGAAGTTTTATTAGTGAAATCGTTTCTTGTACACTTTGTGGTTGATTCTGAGACTTGATTTCTTAACAGAAGCGAAAAAACATACTCTGTAATTGGCACACAGACTCTCCAACTTATGATTCTCCTACATCAGCATATCATGGGTTGTCTTCATTTTCTCTAGATATTAATAAAGACAATGACAGTGATAGTCCAAGTCAATGACCCACTTGGATTAACAAAAAAAAAAGGAAAAAGAAAAGTTAAAGGAAAAAATGAAGAAGATTCCTGAAAATCATTGCATGTATCATGTAAGAGTAACGAGAACTCGCACAAGTCATACCCAAGGGAAACGATGATAAGCTTAAAAATTACGAAATTCAAAGGGCTCGAATGCAATCGGCCAAATATTGTTCTGACAATACTGTTCTAGTAAAAGATTTGAACTCCATTTCAAATTCGGAGGTACGAGAAATTTTTCGGAAGGAACGAGAAAGGAGATGAGAAACTGAACAAAAAGATCACCAAAATTCATCAGCTCCATATGGTCATTTCTTTGACGATCTTGGAGGATCCGAATTCGGTCTACTAGAATATTAGATTGTTGTCTTTTATTTACTTCGCGTTATAATATGATTTCCAATGCTTATGTCGTCGTAGTGAATCGTTTCTTTCATGTTGCATTTTTTTTTTCAATGTCTGTGTCGATGGACAACTCATGTTCTCGTGTTTCTAATTTAATTGAGTAATCCATTTTATTGTGTCATGTAATTATAATCTTTTGATATATTATAATTTAATTATGTGAAAATAATAATAATAATTGACAGCTTTACCAACACAAATACAATAAAATTTAATAATAAAAAAAGGGGAAGAAGAAGGAAAACTGAGGACCAAATTGAAAGTAAAACGGATTTTTGGGCCAAAATTGGCCAAACCAAATTGGCCCCAACCTTTGCCGTCTCCACGCTGTAGCACTAGCATTATGGCATAATGCAATGCGCTTTGCTGTCCCGATTGGAGCCAACACCGAACAAACACCAATTTGCCGTCCGGTGATGGCCTCACACCTGCCCCCCATAACAATCACAAATGCAATAACACTGACTACCACAAACCACCACTATTGCACTGTAGCAGCACGGAACAATATCAGGCAAGGGAAGAACAATTTGAAAGAGAAAATATTATTCTCACTCATCAAGAAAGACCGGTAGATTACAATTTATATACAAGAGCTGAGCTACTGACTAAAACTAACTGACCCAATAAGAACGTGACACCTCATCTAACTACTACGGCAAATTAACTACCTTGAATTTTAAATAACTGGTTAAGCCAGCTATTTTCTAGAATTAACTAAGTCTGCTGCTATTTACTAAAAGTTGTGTTGTGTATGACATCATTTGCATCTCCCTCAAGTTGGATCATGTATATCGATCATGTCCAACTTGGACACAAGCTTAAGGCCTTAAGTGGTGGTATGTTGGGGAAGAACAAAATCAACCTCGTACTAATCACAAACTAAAATTCCAGTCGATCTCTAAGTACTTTAAATACTTTAAGTGACACCATCATCGATGCCATTGCAAGTTTTGTCAAGTAATTTAAATTAAAGGTGTCAAGACGGACGGGTCAACCAGACCCGTGAAAATTGACCCGTATCTACCCGAGATCGCGGACCGATCCGTGACCCGTGCGGGCGGTTTATGAGTCAAGAAGTTGTGAATTGCGGGTTTCGCGGGTCAAATATTTGCGAACCACGATTAACCCTCTGGCCCGTGAAAAAAATATATATATATATATAACTGTTTTTATTAAATATGGTAACATTGAAAATCTCTCTTCTTCTACAAATTCTAATACAACTTTTAAATCAAAGTCTTATTTTTTCTCTCTAAGAGTTATAAAACGTAATATTCTTTGATAATATTAATTAGAAATACATTTAATATTTATTTGTTATTTATTTATGTTTTATTTAAATTTGCAAATTTAGAAGTAATTCATGTAACATAAAATATAAAGTTAAATTCTATGAAAATATTTTATGGTATAAATATGAATTTATCATTTTAATCATTTTGTATTTAGAAATTTGACAAAAAAAATTGCTATAAATATGAAAAAATCTATATTTTTATTCATACGGGCCAAATCAGAACGAATCGCTACCCGCTTGGACTCAACACGGATGGCTACCGGGCAGCCCTGGTTGTAGTTCGAAATTTGTGGGTTGACCGGTAACCGACCAGGAACCTGCAACGGGTGGGATTTTTTCAAGCAGGTCGTTACCGGACTTTATGTTGGCAGGCCAACTCAGCCCGGATCACCCGAATTGACACCTCTAATTTAAATACTATAATTGACTGTTTAATTTTAATGTCAATTTTTTGTTCGGTATTGATTTTTCTACCTATGAATGGTTTGTGTATCAATTTTTCTACTCATTTTGGACGTTTAATCAGGATACTCTACATTTGACAAGAATTTACCAAAATATAAAATTTAGCCTTGATTATTAACATAATCATCATTATTTATAAATCAATTTACAAATAACAAAATTTTTCAAATCACTTTTTAACCACACACATCTTCTCTCTCGACTTTTCAATCGTACATTTTACCTCAAAAATATAAATAAATTAATTTATAATTGCTACAGTGTCATCGAACAGAGCATAGATTCATGTAAGATGAATTCTTGTCGAGCAAATAATCTCATAATTTGTATTAGTTAAATATTTTACTAAGCCCATGTTTGATGGAACTTAAAATCAAGTTTGTAATATAAGTCAAAGTCAATAATTAATTTTAATCACACATTTCATGGGAACCATAACTTTTTAATCACATGCAACTTCTACCAAAATTTACTAAAAAATTGATTTTAATTTCTATTAAATAGGGGTCTTATATTAGTATTTTAAAAATAAAAAATAATTCAGCCCCTCCTAAAAAAGTGACCTCAAGCTCCTGAATGTAGGATTTTTTACACAAATTTGTCTAAAAAGTTGTACAAAAAACAGGGCTAGTGCAATTGACAACATATCACCCAAAACCAAATCCAGAAATCCATCCCAAGGTTTCACGGGACGCCTTTCTTCTTAGCACAGAAAGGGGCACCGTGTAGCAGTAGTTTGCTCCTCTAGACTACCTTCCGCCTTTTCTCACTTTTCTCGAGACGAAAGAAAATTTGATTACAAATTGAAATAAACATTACAAGAGAAAACTTGAATGCATTGAAACATGATTATTCATTGATTACTAAAAGCAGTAAATTATAATGATTGATGAAAGCAGTAAATTACAAATGTTGGTGCAGGGGGTGGACACCAAAAGTTTGAAAGTTTTAAATTATAATACCCCCTATAATAGACTTCTGAGATAAAACCCTAGTGACAGGAGTAAACATAAAAAAGCTGAAGAATCATAATAAACTTTTATAATTAAAAGGGAATTACAATAATTACATCAATATTTACAAAGTGCGGCCGAAGTTGGCAAACTACGGCTGCGAGTAGGTCAAGGGGCTAAGTATTAGCTGCGGTCCCGCATCTATTTTGGCGACGTTCTCGGTTCCATCAGTTCATGATATTCTTCAATAAGAGGCTTGAAGGCTCCAAGGTATTTTTCTCTTTCCCAACTATTCTCATCACTGCTGCATCCACTCCATTTGACCAAATACTCTTGATGATATTTTTTGGAAGCTCGGGTAACTCGGTGATCCAGAATAGCTTCAACAAATATCTTTCCAGTTCTTTTCAATTCAAACATAGGTCGCTTCGATTTATTTCTGGTTGTGTCCTCTTTGTCTGCAAAGTGTGGCTTAAGAACACCGACATGGAGGACATTATGGATTTTGCACCAAGAAGGGAGCTCTACTTTGTAAGCAACTTTGCCAACCCTCTTCACAATAGGTAATGGCCTATGTATTTTGGGACCAACCTTGAGTCTTTCCCTCTGGTGAGCTTGTAACAGTTTCTGTCGGGAAGTTTAACCATCACCAAATCTCCAACTTTTAATTCAACAAAAAGGCGCTTTAGATTAGTAGACTTCTTGTATCGTTTTTGAGCTTTCTCAAGATAGCTTCGGGCAATTTCAACATTTTGTTTCCATTCTTGAGAGAAGTTTTTTGCTTGAGGGGACTTGGTACTTGAGTTCAGATCTACAGTATGAGAGAGTAGGGGTTGCTGGCCTGTAACAATCTCAAAATGACTCTTATTGGTGAAAGAGCTCTTTTGGACATTGAAGCATACCTGGGCAGCATCCAAGAGTTTCACCCAATTTTTCTACGAAGTAGAGATGAAGTGCCGAAGATAATCCTCCAGCATAGGGTTGAATCGGTCAATCTGTCTTTCAGTTTGTGGGTGAAAACTAGAACTCGTGCTCAGAGTTGAACCAAAAAGTTTGAACAATTTGGTCCAAAATATGCCAGTAAACCAAGTATCTCGATCACTAACGATGTCTTTAGGCAGCCCCCAGTATTTGACAATATGCTTGAAGAAGAGATGAGCTATCTCTTCGGCGGAAACATACTTAGGCGCTGCGATGAAAGTTGCATATTTTGATAAATGGTCAACCACCACGATAATAGTGCCAAAATCTGCGACTTTTGGCAATACAATTATATAATCCATCAATACACTTTCAAATGCCCTGGATGGGATGGAAAGTGATTCAAGCAAGCTTGTCTTCTTCTGATGATCTGGCTTGTCCTGCTGACAAACAAGACAAGTTTTCACATAAGTAGCAATATCTTCCGGCATATGCAGCCAATAGAATACACGTTGTAATAGTGCACGAGTGCGTTCTTCTCCTGATGTCTCACCCAAAGTGTGTCGTGGCATTCTGTTATTAAAGATTTCCTCAAATCTCCGCCCTTTGGAAGGCGGTCCCCTTTTTTCTTTAATAAACCCCCATCTAACCAAAATTGACGAGTCTTGCCATGCCCAATGAGGTCAATCAAATATTTTGTAGCCGGGTCCTTTTCCAGAAGTGCTCATATTCGATCCCTGATATCAGTGGTAACTCCGCTCCCTAAAAGGGAGGCCAATGTACAAATGGAAGCTAAGTCAGCTCGACGACTGAGAGCATCTGCGACGTGATTACTGGATCCCGGACGATACTCTAACATGAAATTGAACTCCGAAAGAAGTTCCTGCCAACGAACCTGCTTGCTCGAAAGTTTTGGTTGTGACATGAAATGACTAACATCCGTATTATCAGTCTTCACAATAAATGGAGATCCCAATAAATAGTGAAGCCATACTCGGAGGCAATGGACCACCGCCAACAACTCTTTTTCGTGTGCCGAGTAACGACATTATGTATCATTCAACTTTCGACTTTCAAAAGCTACCGGATGTCCTTCTTGCATTAGGACTCCACCAAGCGCAAAATCAGAAGCGTCTATCTGTACTTCAAACGGTTTTGTCATGTTCGGTAAGGCTAATACTGGGTTCATCCACATTGACTTTTTCAACTTCTCAAAAGCAGCTTGACATTTTGCAAACCAATCCCAAACTTTTTCTTTCTTCGTTAGTTCAGTCAGGGGTAGTACAATTTATGAGTATCCATTCACAAATCTTTGATTATAATTGCATAACCCAAGAAAGGAACGTACATCATGTACGTTATTCGGTGGTAACCAATCCTTGATGGCCTTAACCTTCTTTGAATCCATGCAAACCTTTCCTTGCCCAATGATGTGACCCAAGAAGCAGATAGAAGTTTGGGAGAACGAGAATTTGGATGGTTTGGCATACAATTCATTCTCGCGAAGCCGACAAAGGACTCTTCTCACATGTTGGACATGTTCCTCCAAAGTATCGCTATAGATAACGATGTCATCCAAGTACACAACTACAAAATTGTCTAGGAATCCATGAAGAACTTGGTCCATCATCTTGTAGAAAGTAGCGGAAGCATTTTTCAGGCCAAAAGGCATGACTTTGAACTCAAATGCTCCATATCTGGTCACCACAGTAGTCTTTGCTTCATCTCCCTCCTTGATCCGAACTTGCCAATATCCGGACCTAAGGTCAATCTTTGTATAATACTTCGCCTTACTTATTCGATCAAGGCAATCCGCCACAAGTGGAATAGGATAATTGTTCTTTACAGTGATCTTGTTTAGGGCACGATAGTCACAACACATTCGGAGAGAACCATCGGCCTTTTCTGGAATAACAAGGGAGCTCCATATGGAGATTTTGCAGGCACGATAATCCCACTTTCTAACATTTCTCCCAATTGTTTCCTAAGCTCTTCAAGCTCGGGTTGAGGCATAAGATAAGGTGCCCTAGCAGGTGGATTTGCACTCGGAATAACCTCAATTTCATGATCAATTGTCCTCCTCGGTGGCAGTCTCTTCGGTAACTCTTCCGGCATGATGTCCTCAAATTCCTGTATAAGGTTTTGAACAGGTTTTGGAATAGTGTCCAACTCCTTTTCAATCTCCTCTAAATGAAGAGTGCATAGAAATGAAGGTTCATTCCTCTTGATACCCTTACTGAATTGCAGGACTGAGATACTATTCTCACCCAATTTCCCCACCCATGTAGGAATGATGCATGGTTTAGAACCCATCATCATCAAAGAGTCTGTGGGAACACAGTAGTCTTTGTGTCCCGAAGAAATTCCAATCCCAAAATAAGTGCGAAGTCATCCATCGAACTACCGAAAGATTAGTCCTTCCCTCAAAAGGACCATCCTTAATCAACACAGATTTGGCTACTCCCGCAATCGGTTGAGCAGCTAAATTGATAGCTTTGACTTTTTCGCTACCCTTTTCTAGAACCAACCCAAGACGCCCAACTTCGGTACTTGCAAGATAGTTACGGTTAGCTCTGGTATCCACCATGTCCCTAATTGGATTTCCATTGATCTTTACATCAATGTACATTAATCCATTAGCCCTACAAATACGAGCTTTAGATTCTTCCCCTTTTTCCTCCTTTGAACAGATTTTCTCCTTTTCAATTGTTCGATGAGATATTGAGTTACATCGATGGGAAAATGCACCAACCACCTCCTCGTCCTCTTCAGAATCGATCTTACCATGACTACTAGTAGGTGAGACATCTTGCTTTGATGTTGATTCCCCGCTTGCTAGTTGACAATAGGAATTTACCATTCATTTATGTGGACAATCAGACACCCGATGAGGTCCTTCACATAAAAAGCATACGATTTTAGGAGCAGTATCAGATCTACACTCCGTTGTCTTTTCTTTATTCCAATGACTTTGGTTACTACCCTGATAGTTGCCTTGACGGCCACCTTGGTGATAACCACGGGAGTTGTTCTGACGAGAACCCTAATATCCACCTCCTCTTTGGTTGGAGTACCGTTCTCCCCCATTCAAGCTCCAACAAGCTCTGAATTTCTTATTCCCTCTACCATTAGATTGATTACTCGTTGGTGGTCCATCCTTCTTGGTTTCAGTCTGATAATACATTAGGCATTCGGCAGCTCCCATTGCTGTGCTAAAATCCTAAACCTTCTGCCTCTGGAGTTCTGTACGTGTCCACTGTTTCAACCCCTCCACGAAGGTGAAAATCTTTTCCTTTTATGATGTATCGAATATTTAGCATATGCCCAGAAAAGCGTTTCACGTACTCCCTGACGGAGCCAGTATGTTTCAATTTCCGTAATACCCGACGGGCTTCATATTCCACATTCTCTGGAAAGAACTGGGTTCGAATTGCTTCTTTCAGCAAATCCCAAGAATCTATCCTGACCCAGTTGGCCTGAATATCAACATATTTCGACCGCCACCACAACTTTGCATCTCCGCCCAGATACATGGTAGCTAGTCACCTTTCTTGCGCCATCTCTGATGCCAACAGTAAGAAAGTATTGTTCCATATCAAACAAGAAGTTTTCAACTTCCTTTACATCGTGTGCCCCTCCATAAGTACACGGTTCAGGATTCTGACCCTAGGTGCATACTCTTTTTTGTTCAAGAGCTTGCCCATTGCCCACCACACGTTGGAGAAATCGTAGCTGAACTCTCATTGTTTCCATCTCTTCCTGTAGACCAGGAATAATTGCAACAGCTTTAGTCATTGCTGCGCAAGCCGCTCGGCTTTCACCCAGTTGGATTTTTATATCCCGAATATAAGATTCTGCCATTTCAACCTTTTCCTCCAGGGTATTCACGGCATAGCATAACCTTGTAGTTTGCCCATCAAACGGATCTATGTGCTGTTTAGTACTCTTCTTAGCATCAGTCATATCGGTGGTCTGTGATGCATTCGAATCCGATGCATTCGAATCCATTGCTTTCTTATCGAAAGACGTGAGCCGAGACTATGATACCAACTTTCACGGGGTGCATTTCTTCTTAGCACTAGGGATGTCAACGAGCCGAGCCGAAGATCAAGGCTCGAACTTGGCTCGAGCTTTTTGGGGTCGAGCTTTTTTTGGCCCAAGCCGAGCCGAGCTAAAGCTCGTCCCCAAAAATAAAGCTCGACTCGAGCTTTAGCTCGAGCTTTTTCCGAGCCGAGCCGAGCCAAGTCCCGAGCTTTTACTTTTTTTCTTATTTTTATAGCAAAAATTCATAAAATTTTTATTGAAAATGTGTATATATAGCAAGTTGAGCCGAACTCGTGGTCGAAATTCATTATTCAAGCTCCCATCGAGCTTTTTTAGCGAGCTTTTTTTTGGCTCGAGCCGAGCCGAGCCAAAGCCCGTCTCTAAAAAAAAAGCTCGGCTCGAGCTTTGTCTCGAAATCTCGAGCCGCGAGCCGAGCTTAGCCCGAGCTTTTTCCGAGCCGAGCCCGAGCGGCCCGAGCCGACGAGCCATTTTGCCATCTCTACTTAGCACAGAAAGGGGCACCATCCGGCAGTAGTCTGCTCCGTTAGACTACCTTCCGCCTTTTCTCGCCTTTCTTGGGACGAAAGAAGATTTGATTATAAATTGAAATAAACTTTACAAGAGAAAACTTGAATGCATTGAAACATGATTGTTCATTGATTGCAGAAAGCTGTAAATTACAATGATTGATGAAAGCAGTAAATTATAAATGTTGGCGCAGGGGGTGGACACCAAAAGCAAGAAAGTTTTAAACTCTAATACCCCTTATAATAGAATTCTGAGAAAAAACCCTAGGACAGGAGTAGACATAAAAAGGATGAAGAATCATAATAAACTTTTACAATTAAAAGAAAATTACAATAATTACATCAATATTTACAAAGTGCGGCAGAAGTTGGGAAAACTGGGACTGCTAGTGGGTCAAGGGGTTAATTATTAGCTGCGGTCCTTGACACAAGAACACTCCCTTATGCTCCTATTCAAGCATCTTCTTGCATTATTCACCCACTCTATGGGGAATACTCTAGCCTCTATTTGAAAAACATGTTTTTTAAAATACAATTCTCCAAATCACTATTTAACAATGCACATTTTCTTTATCCACTTTTTCAATCACATATTTTATCGAGAAAACATAAAAAAAAAATATTTTTAAACAAATAAAATTTAACAAATAGAGCACTAGTATCAACTCGAATGAAAGTTTGTAGTTGTCTAATTTTGTTACTAATTAAATGAAATTTACTATCACAGATTTTTCTGGACGGTAAAGTATACGTGAAGTCTTGTTTAGCATAGATTCAGATAATCTAGTTATCACAAATTCATCTGGATAATAAATTGCGAACAGAATTATAAAGCGATACAGAATTGAAAGCAATTAGAACTCAATATTTGAGTTTAACGTGAGAAAAACTACTCAAGAAAAAACCCAAGTGCCCGTACTCAGTGGACAAAAATCAATCACTAATAAGAAAATGAAGTTACACAGTTTAATGAAACTACAAGACAAATTTATGCATAAATTTATCAAATACCTATAAAATTAAATGAATCACTCCCTGATTTTTCGATGGCGTGTAATGTGAGCTAGCGTCCTACCACTTTTCAATAACTTCCCTTGATACTGCACAATACTTTAGCAAATCCAAACTCTTGTCGATCTTGATCAAAAACTCCAGTTTGATCTTCATTGCCTAAAGGTCTTTTCTTACTTTAATGATTGATACTCCTCCCGAAGATCCTTTTAGATTTGTCGGTTGAAGATGGATTTTGCATGAATGAACAAGCTCTAAGTTTTTATGATTATCATGCAATGGAGAAGTCACAATAGAAGAAGCCATGTATGTTCTGGTGCATTCACTATTTTTCGATTTTCAAGACTTAGGGGAAAACTTCCCCTTTTAGTCAATTCATGCACACAAGAGTTTCTTGTCCACCAAAAATTCTAGTTGTACAAAATCTCTATTTCCTGCAAAATCAAACATAATTACAAATCAATAGAAATAATGTAAGATAATAATTTATTAAAAAAATCTTACCAAAAATAAATCACTTACCAACTAAGTGATGGAAAGAAACCTTGGACTCTAAGAAATAACATCCTAGAATTTTCGGCCAACAAGAATATTGGCCGAGCTAAAACATTATCTCACACATAAACTTTTATCATAAATATTAAGAGATAAATATAGCAAGTTTATAATTTATCTCCAAGTATTAAATCATCATTAGAATATTAGAAAAATACAAACTCAAGTCCAAGTAAACTACTAGTAGTTTGATTAAACTTAATAAATTACTAAATAGAAAATATTTAGTAATTAAATTAAATTTACCAAATTACTAAACTATAAGAAAATAGAAAATATCAACTTAAAATAAGTTATCATCGAACACAAAACCTCCATCTCCGAGAGCATCAACAATGAATGGGTTAAACTACATATTAGTAGAATAAATTAGTTAGGGGTTCAATATTAATCTACAATGGATAGTTAACTCACATATTAAGGGAATCTGTTTAGCCATGTATTAACTTCTTTGTTAAATTTGACTAGTAACTTAATTGGTGATATGACAATTTATGTTGAAATATTCCCCTAAAATCTTATTCTTTTTTCTTTCTTCTTTAAATTTTTTTAATGTCGATAAATAAAATATTTTTTTGTTGATTTTATATTATATAATTTAATGAGATCTTCAAAATGAGTACCATATTAATTTATAAATTTTGTTATTTTATAAATAAATATTTAACATATCCATTATAGCAAAAGTAAATGGTTAATTTTAACGTGTATAGGTGTCACTTAACATTTGATTTTTTGCCCATATGACTAGTTAAATCTAGCTAGTCCATTGTGATGCTCTAATATAATTAATGTAAAGTGAATAATGCTACTTTATCACAATTTTTGCCACACTATGTGTCACACCCTCACATGTGAGTGTGCGGGGCCACTTTCAAAATGAGCGACCCCACCCCCATGTGAGGGGGATGGTACCCAGTGTAGCACTCGGTGTGGTAGAGTAGCCACTAGTATAGAAAGACTCATTCGCTTCGGTTATGGCTTGCAATTATTTTAACGTAGCCTGCAATGCTGCAGGTCATGACCTGCAATCACTTGAAAGTGGTCTACAATGACCCAGGTCACTGCAGGTTTTGACCTTCAATCACTTGAAAGTGGTTTACAATGACCCAGGTTACTGCAAGTCATGACCTGCAATGACCCAAGTCACTGCAGGTTGTGACCTATGTCACTGCAAGTCATAACCTGCAATGACATTTGTCACTACAGGTGCAATCACCTGAATGTGGCCTGCGATTACCTGAACATTCTCCACATATACATCATCAAATATATCGTCATCGAATATATATAATCGACATATTCGTAATAAAATTAAATAAAAACAATTATATTTACAAGATTGTTAATTTATTATACAAATATGTAAATAAAGCTTGAGTGAAAAAGATTTACATACACACATCAACGAAGTATTTTGCCCATAAGTTTTGAATCTCCACGATTTCCTCCGTTAAGTAGTATTCTTTAAATGACTACAACCAATTAAAATAAAGAATTAGTTATTTGTTAATAAAATATAAAGTCATAATTAAAAATTCTCGTTCTTCTAAATTATACATTTTCTAACGACTCGAGTTGAAAATGTTCTGTGACTATCTCATACATATTTCTCATAACATAATAGCCACACTCAGAACCCCCAGGTTGCTGAAGACATTGAAATTCTCAAATTGTAAACGAACATTTATAATCAAACTAAATAAAATATTGAAATAATTCAAACATCTGTAATAAATTTTAAATCTGGGTTCTCATACATTTATATTTTTCCACGTTGCATTCATTTTTGTCATAAATCCTCCACATGTCCAATACATTTTGAAAGCCCTAAAGTTTTAATAAATTATATGAACAAGTTACAAAATAATAATTAGACTCAAATTTTCTATAGAAATTTTGACAGAGTCTCCCTATAAATTGAACTTATCCAACTTGTAGAGAGACCCTGCTATAGAATACTATCACAACTTCTCAACAATCACAACATAAATGCATCAATATCACCACAATTTCGCAATCAATTTCACCATAACTCCACAATCAATTTCACCACAACTCCACAATTACTTCATGAAAATTATCCAAACTTATTCACTTATAAACGAAAACCATGATCGAGGAAATAATTACTTACGTGTTCAATATCGGCTTGATATCAATGTCACGCTTCGATGCAGCAGCTAAATCCAAAAAGTTCACAGTATTCTTCTGAGGAGAAATCACTAGCAATATCCAGTGATTCCTATGTATTATGAACGTGTAAATACAACTTCAAACATCATACGAATCAACTGAGGTAAAAAAAAAGAGAGAGAGAGAGAGAGTATCGATCGGTGGTCTTACTCTTGAAAACACATAGCTAGAATGAATTTCTTAGATCGCATTGCCTTCATGGTGTCGGCCATATAAGTTACAATACCATTCACATTTATTCTGACCGTAATCAACGCAATGTGTGTCAGAGACATGAATCCAATCGATTTAATACCGTGTTGCTGACACAACTCCTTGAGGTACCTGAAATAGGTAAAAGTAAGAAATAGAAATAAAATAATGATTTCATTAAATTGAAGTTATAATTTGTTGTCAGAAGTCTTACAATGAAAATACTTGTAGGATAGATGTATCCAACCATTGAATCGTTAGCAAATCAATGAAACAAAAATACCATCGTCAAACTTACAGCTGAATACAGAGTCATCTACGTTCACCCGATAGAAGTCATCACCAACAGACAATCGAAGGATCATAGTGTGTAACATTTTGCATTTATCATCCAGACCTTGTAACGTCTCATCGTCAACAATCGCAGGTCGCTGGGTAGATGACATTTCGAAACTCTAGGGCGTTTTCCCTTCATTAGATCTTTTTACCTATTTTGGTGCATCTTCCTACAATAAGACAATTTTAAACATCATAACACGTCCAATACACATTAAAAAGAAACAGAAACTTTTATATAACTAGATATTATTACCTCTCGAAAAATCATCATTTCCTTAGGCCATTAAAAGAAGCTTCCAATAGCTTCCCCCACCGTGGTGTGGTACTGAGATGGCATTGGAAGATAGAATGCTTCTGCACAATTTATAACATGGTCAACGGACACCTTATCATGATCAAGCCAGAGTGGTTGATTATGGACCACAATCTCGGGTCCGGATGGATAAACCATCCCTCTCGCCACTATTTATTTCTCACCATCAACACTTACGGCAAGAAGATAAGGGATCGGCTTCTATTGTGCAACATGATTGAACATATATTTTAGCCATTCGAGTTAAAATAACATAAGTAATGTTAAAATTTTTTAAATAATTTAAAATTAAATACCTGAAGCCCATTAAATAGATCTGGATCCACGGAGTGACAACTTCTGCGAGTTGTTGGTCGGCGCTGTGGAGTTACTTCCACCTCAGCCTCAAGATTTACGCCCAAGCGCTGGAGGATAGCATCATATTTATCAAATTTACTTTGCATCTCCGACATGGTCTCACGCCTGACCCGCTCAGTAATACTATCCTCCATCTCCTTCACGAGCATATCCTTAATATCGTCTACTGACACGACCCCACACGATCGTCTAATGTAGTCATCGGGCATGCCGGAAACATCCCTCGTGGTGACATAGACGCCAGACCCCCTCACCCTACCAGGGTGATCCTCCTTACCAAGGGCATCACTTAAGATATCATGTTGTGTACTAGCACAAATGTTCCATACGTGGCCTACTCAGCCTTTTCAACCCGTTCGAAAAAAAAAAAAAAAACTAAATATCAGTGTTTAAGTAAATTTTAATTGAAAATATGAAAAATTGAGAAGATATACTTACAATTTTGTCAAACACTTCCCTCGTTTTCTCTTTGGGGATGTAGTAAGTTCCATCTTCCTTTTTTTATCAAACTCGAACCCAATCTAAACTGCGATCCTTGCTTACGATCAACGAGCTAATCATGTCACATGAAGAGCTAGAAGATAGTGGGTCACTTACTAGCCACTGTGGCTTCATCCCCGCATAATCAGCTGTGCTCAAATAATGTGGATGCTAGTTTTGGGATTGACAATCCCTGCCCTTCTTACTTTTTTCCTGAAAAAATCACATGTTATTAGTTTTCAACTAAATAAATCACATGTTTTTAGTTTTCAACTCAATAAACCACATGCTTAAATTTAATTATACCTTAAATTTCTCCGTCTAGCGTTCTTTCTTGAACGACTCTCATTGCTCTTTAGTTATGAAATCACAAAGCTGCGTAGGAGTTTTATATTTCGGGTGGTCATGTGTAATGTAATCATGAACCAGCCTCGTCTTGAAATCTTTCCACCGCATCCCGGCAACTTTCAGAACACGCTTTTTCGCACTGTCATCAGGGATGTTGAACTCCTTTTGAAATCGATTTCTCACATATCCTTTCAATATACCCATGTATCTCTCAAATGGATACATATACCTCAAGAACAGCGGACCACAGATCTTAATTTCTCTTACCAAGTGAACAAGCAAGTGCACCATAATGTCCAAAAATGATGGCGAAAAATACATTTTAAATTGACTTAGAGTGATAACAATATCGGCCTGCAAATCATCCAATGCCTCCGGATCAACAACTTTACTGCAAATTGCGTTGAAGAAAAAACAAAGTTTTATAATGACATGTCTAACGTGTTTTGGAAGTATGCCTCGAATTGCAACTGGTAACAAGTGTTGCATTAAGGCATGACAATCATGAGACTTCATGCAAACCACTTTCAGGTCATTCATCGACACAAGACTTTTGATGTTTGAAGAGTATCCAGATGGAACCTTAATAGTATGCAGGCACTCACAAAAACTTGTTTTTTTCTTTTCTAGACAAAGTATAGCAAGCTGGAGGTAAATAAGTACGTTTTTCCAACTCTTGCGGTGCTAACTGATCCCATATCCCCATTTATACCATGTCATTTCTGACTTTGATACCATCTTTCATCTTTCCATGAATGTTCAATAATGTCCCAATGATGCTATCACAAACATTTTTCTCTACGTGCATTACATCAAGACAATGCCTTACCGATAAATATTGTCAATAAGGTAGATCCAAGAATATAGACCTCTTCTTCCAAAGACTCTTCTGAGGAGACTTAAAAGGTTTTCCAAATAAAATATCAATATTTTTAATTTGTTCATATACCTCACCTCCTGTTAACGGCAAGCGAGCTGATCGAGCCTCGATTTTTTCATCGAATGACTTTTTCTTCTTTCGATAATGGTGGTCAGTAGGGAGAAATCTTCTATGACTCATAAAGACATTTTTCTTACAGTTTTTTAACCAAAGATCAATCCTGTCTTCTTCACACATGGGACACGCTTTAGGTCCTTTGTTAGTATAACTCGACAAGTTACCATAAGCTGAAAAATCATTTACACTGCAAAAAATCATAGCACGTAAGGTGAAATTCATATGGCTATGTGCATCAAACACCGAAACACCTTCATCAAATAACAGTCTTAAATCTTCAATTAGTGGGGCTAGGTAAACATCTATGTCATTCCTCGTTTGTTTAGGCTCTGATATTGACAAATATAACATGATATACTTGCGTTTCATACATAACCAAGGAGGAAGATTGTAAATCGTTAAAAGAGCCGACCAAGTGCTATGTCAAACATTCTCGCTTTCACCATACACAAATTTTTAAGCCTTCGTTTTTTAAACAACACTATTTCCCAAAATCCCCTTCTAACTTCACACATTTTTTCAAATCACTTTTCAACCACACATTTTACTCGAAAACAGTAAATTATTTGTTTATAAACAAAAAAAAAATCAAATGGAGGCTAAATCACTTTTCAATCACATATTCTATATCGAAACAATAAAATTCTATTCAAGAATACTTTTCGAGCCTTCAACTGGCCGATTGGACAAGCACATACTTCGAAAACTAGAATTTTGAAGCAAGGCGTATCAATTATTGAAGGTGATTTTAAAATTTGATTATATACTTCAGGCAGTATTCGGTAACACTGTATTAATTATAAATTGATTTATTTATATTTTTGAGGTAAAATATTTAGTTGAAAAGTGGAGAAATAAAATATATGTGATTACAAAGTGATTTGAGAATTTGTATTATTTATATATTGATTTATAAATTGTAACGATTACGTTAAATAACATAGGTTTAATTTTTAAAGGGATTTCAATATAGCACAATGTCATATTTGGTACCTTTATGGACAATGAACTTTTCAATGAATACATTTGTACTGAAGTTTTTAGTTGGCTTTGTTCAACAACTTGGAGTTAATTTATTAATGAGTTTGTTATTTTTAGGTAAAACATGTTGCTAAAAATTGATTTTGAAAAATATGTGTAATTAAAAAGTGGTTTGAAAAATTGTGTTATTTATAAATTGGTTTATAAATGTGAAATAACTAATAATTGTGTTACAAAAGTAGGCTTATTGTGTTTCTTCTTTCTCAATTTCATCTAGTCGATCAGATAATCTCACATTTATGGACATAATGATTGTGTTGAAAAATTTAGAATATTAACAGAAATTAGTATATAGTGGTGTTTTTGCATGTGGTGAAAGCCTGATTGCCTGTCCATATATTATATTGTTGTTAGGATTTCGCTCCCAACAAATTGAGGGTTATGATAATTAAGCAGGTCGATTTTCATATAACTGGAGAGTAACTAATCCCAAGTCCGCGATTGGCACCCAGATTAAAGAAATTTCACAAACCACTAAGCATCTAATAAAAAGTTTTAATGGGCTCAATCCGTTGCTCATTACCTATTCTACGTGGTCTGCTTGATTTCGATTTAACTCAGTTGAATCTCATTTTTACTTTGTGTTTTGTGAGGTGAATCTCAAAAATTAGTACCAGAGCAAGATTTGATCAAAATGTGAATGTGAAAAATTGAGGATAAATTGGCAATGCAGAAAACAGTAAAAAAAATCAACACTTCTGAAACTTTAACTAAGTTTTTTGGTGAAACTAAAAACTGTTTGGACAAACGGACACCATTGGTTGACATTGCAGACTTTGGAGAACAACCTGGAGTGGCGCGTGACTCTAATAGATGACGTTGTGACGACATGTGAGGACCACATGCAAAATTCTGATGACTCGCCTAAGGACGCGTGAAGCGCTTTTCAGCAAAGGTCTCTTTAGGCAAAAAAAGGTGTAGCCCACACCCTGAGGGCCCGAACCGACCATGCCCAAGGCCATTGGTTCGGGAAGGTAAATCCAGGTTATGCCTCCAAGGAGCCAGGGTGGAAGGGCTTATGGTAAGCATGAGAAACGCTCAATAACTCCCGCTTGCCACAAGGTCAATTTCACCTTGCGGGGAATCGAACCAAGCACACAACTGCGCTGAGCACTTACCACCCATCCCCTTTGCCACTTGGAGATGTGCCCTGGGGGCTTAAACTGTGTTGGGTAAACTTTTTATAAAGGTGACTGGCCCCACCGCACTGCGGCCCCATACTCCAGAAACCCCCTCCGGCCTGGCCCTACGGGTTAGTATACACCGCTTGGCCCTACGCGTATGAGAGATTTTTTGGAGAGGCATAGTTCCACCCTGCTGGTAAGAGGACTCAAACACGGAACCTCAGCCAGCAATACCTCAGTCTTAACCACTAGGGAAAGAGGACTTTGGTGCAAAGGTCTCTTTAGGCAATTTGCTGTCATGTTGATTTCTGACATTTTGTTGTTATTAGGTTCATTTTTCAAGTATTGTAGCGAGAGTTTGAATATTTTGCCCTTGGTTGTTTTGTTGCCAAGCTGGGCATCAACCTTCCTACATTTACTGAATTACTTTGGGGCTGATATCGGTCATAAAGCAATAAATTCACATATCTCCTAATTTACGGACCTATAGATTTGGTCTACTTTGATAAATTGGTTGATTACTTTTAAATTACATTTTTAACAGGTCATCGTGTGGGATGGCCATTAGGCTTCCAGTTGGCCTGTTGCTAGATTATAGGAATAATTTAATGTTACCTGTGATTTCATTATTGTTTGCTTTTTTCGATATCTTTTGTTATCATTTCCTCAATTGTGTTATAATTATTTGTTAGAATTATCACCTAGACCTTACAGGTATTGACAATTCCCTTAACCTGAGATCTTCATGTCTCACATAATCCTGAGAATATAGAATGATGTATATTGTGCCCTTTAGGAATCTCCATGTAATTATCTGTGAGCCAGTTATTTCTGTACTACTTATCTGCTAATATGCGTGCAAATTGCTTTGACTTTGGTGCCTTTAATGATAAAGATGAATTTTCTATATGACAATAGAAAATGAAAGACATTTTGGTACATAAAAAGGTTTTTAAAGCAATTGAAATTTCATTTTTAACTATTGTGACAGATGAACCATAAAAAATAATTTGATGAACTAGTTTATACTTATATTATCTTGCTCTTATCTGATTCTATTTTGTGAAGAGTTGGTAAAGATGATTTAACTTAAAAACTTTGGAAAAGATTGGAAGAACTCTGTTTTACTCAATCTATCCCGAATAAATTTTTCTTGCTTGAAAGTTTTCAGTTTCAAAATTGACCTCTCTATGGAATTAGATGACAATCTTGATGTTTTCTATAAAGTTGTGCAAGATATTACTAATTGTAGTAATAAATTCTTGAAGAATATACAGCCATATTTTTTATTAAATGCTATTTCACACATCTATAAGAAAGTCAAGAATGCTATCAAACATTAGAGAGACTCTTACACCAGACATAAGTCATTGATTCCCTTAAAAGTAAGAATCGGAAGATAAGAATTGAAAAGAGAGAGAGAGAGAGAGAGAGAGAGAGAGAGAGAGAGAGAGAGAACATGGATGTCCGGCGGACGGAATTTTCGAATGTTCGGAAGTTCATCTTATGAGAGGTAAATCTCAAACTAGAGCAAAAATTCAAAAATTGAGCTCGCATGCTCAAATAAATGAATACACAAGCCCATATTTACAACAGAGCTTTCAGACTTAAATAAATTAAATAATAGGAGCGCATGAGCAATTAAATAATAATAGACTCCCAAGTCCAACCAACAAAAATAGATATCAATTAAGCATTCAAAACATCCAAATATTCTAGTTCATAATCATTTACTAAATATCAATGTTTAGAGACTTGGACCGGATTCAATCAAAAAAGTCAACCGAGATGGCCTAAATATCGGCCATTAAAAAATCAAATCGGGAACCGAATTTTTTAGTGGTTAACCGCAGCCCTGTCAACCCGATTTGGGGTCCAAAACCCATTTATTTTGAACTTTTTTTTTTTTTTAATTGGACGTGTCAAACCCCGAATAAATGAGCTTAACCGATCTTAAACTGGCCAGAACCACTTGTGGCCAGAATTATACTTGACCATGGGAACAGCTGTTAAGCATTCCCATTTATCTCTCATGCATACAAAACATGCCCTTTAAAGATTTCTCTCCTCTCCCACCTCACTTGAACTTTCGATGTGGGATCATGACCACGGGATTGTGGAATTTTTTTTGTTATTTTATTCTCCCTCCCAAGTGTTACTTGTGAGCATAAATTTTATTTATTTGTCTAATTTCCCAACTCTTTGTACTTTTTGTAGTACTAATATTAAGTACGTGCATTGTACGTTATATATATATGATGAGGGAAATGAGTAATATTTTTGAAGTACTAATATTATTTTTAAAAGTAGTTGAGGTATTAAATATTATTAAAAGAAAAAATTAAATTGTTAAAAAAGTTATATATGAATATTATTTTTATGAAATTATTTATATAATGTGAAAATTTTGAATAAATCGATCAAAATGTGATGTTTTAATTACAATAACACTTCTTTGTACATAATATTTTTTGTCAAATTCTCACAATTTTTCTTATTTTTATCTTCTGATTTTACTAAGACTTTAATAGTTTGTATCGAAATTTCGCAAGAAAGTACTATATATAGTTGATCATGAGAAAATGCATGTTCACGAATGTATATTCCAATATTAAGTATTATTTATCCTTAAGCCTTGTTAATAGCCATTGCAAAGTATAGACATATTAAAAATTGTTCACTTTGAATTTGAATTAATATAACTCATCATTTACTAGAATTAATAGGATACGTAAAAGAAAAACTTATTTTTCAACATGTTATTCAATAATTATTTCTACATAGATTATATGTCTTTTGAAATCACGATAAATTATTTTTTTCTCATTGCAAAGATCGTTGGATGAGTCCTGGTTCCTTTATAGTATCATTGAAGAATTTATTTTCAAGATTAACTTGTTGGTGGGATACCATTTGACAACAATGTATTTAGGAGCTCCTCTTGGTAAAATTAGTTTGTAATTTTGTATCATCTATTGCTTTATCGAAATTGATAAATTCCACTTTCTACATGAAATAACTCAATTAGTTTGTCGTTGAGGTAGTCAACATACTCGTATTTTGTTGAAAAAATTCATGTTGTGCCACAAAATCAGAAGGAGCTACATATAATAATATTAAATGTGAATTAAGATTTGTAAAATATTTTTCATGTAACCTATAAAAATTAATAAAAGGACAAAAGAAAGGTAAATGTGAATTAAAGTTTTTGATTTTTTTATTTTAATGTAATGTATGAGATAAAGGTCACGGATTAATGAAATTGTAGCCTTTTTGATGAAGTTCGAAGCGCGGAAGAAACGCCGGAAAGTTTCGAACTCAGGTTGTTGTTGGACGGATGAATTATGACCTAATATTCACGACGCGATGGCTCGACGATGCGAAATAAAGAACCACGACTTTCGAAACACCACAAGGATTTGCCCAATCTCCTTGATAAGTCTATGATTTGAACGCCACAAATATTCTCGCGAATATTTGATAAATTCGGGATGAACGCCACAAGATAATCAATCTTGGTAAGTTTTGATTTGTAATGTGAATCCACACATTAAACAATTGAAATACATTCAATCTCTTTTATTTAATCATCAAAGTCTTCTCCTCTTTACAATGAATCGAAAAGCGTATAAATAAGCAAAATAACCTAGCATCTAATTTACTCAAAATAGAATTCTAATTATGCTAAAATTCTAAACTAGGAAAATAACCAAAAAAAGAAAAAGGAAATAAAATAATGGAAATTTCCGGAAAGTCTGGCCAGCTTGTTTACGGCCGTGAATAATCATTTTACGGCCGTAATCACCTTTCTGATCAAAACTGTTCCTCCAGTCTTACGGCCGTGAAAATGGCCCTGTTTGAATGTTACGGCCGTGATCCTTGACATTACGGCCGTAATGTCAAAACTGATCCTGTTTTTCTTTGTTTGGCTTGAATATTTGAATTTTCCCGTCAAGCCTGCTATGACTCCGATTGTCGAGGGTCCGGATCACATCATACCCTCCTTCTTTAGGATGATTCGTCCCGAATCATAGCTTTGTTCATGAATGCAACTGCTCCCCCTGGATCAAACGGAAAATTATTGCTTCCATGCCATGAGTTCAATAAATTGGAATCCTTTGATTTGCAAACAGGGAAGAGATGGAGCTTGAACTCCCTTTGCCATTCGTAGTGTGGTTGAAGCTTCCAATCATAATTAACCTGCAAAAAAAATTTAAACAAAATGGGGAGGGACATGTTAGCTTCATGAGGTACAAGGTATGGATCCTTGTATTCATGACAAACCACCACCAACTCCACTTCTTGAACCACGAGGCTCTTCTCTTCGCCTCTTTCCTCCTTTGCAATTTCTTGTTCGATTTTTTTATCTTCAAACTCAACCACATCTCCGACCTCCAGATTTTTATCACTAATTTCATGCACTCCCCCAACGGTATTCAAATGTGGATCTACCAATTCAAAGCTCAAAATTTGAACTTCTACCCCAACTTCTAATTCCTCATCATATTTTGGAGTTTGTTCACACAACTCCACGTTTTCAACTCCTACCACAAAGTTCGGGGTCTCTTCAACTACTTCTAATTCATGTTTCAAGCCTCCCTCCTTCTTTTCAACATTCATATCCCGAGGCTCAACCATAACATGTATTTCACTCTCCTCTAACCATTTAATCACCGCCTTTCGTTTCTCCTCCTTTTTTCGCAATTTAGCCAAATATTTTCTTTCTGCCTCCCGTTCACACCTCAATCTTTCCTCATAAATTTCTTTTTGAATTTTCAAAATTGCTTTTGGATCAATCTCAGCTCCTCTCTTAACCCCGATTCCATCCCTAGGTTTAGGATCACGCCTATAATCACTACGATTTGCTTGAGATCGCCCCTTTTTCAATTTCCCTTCCCTTTCATCTAATTTATCCAATCTAACCAAAGCTTCATTCAAAAATCTCCACATACGATCTTTGGCGTTTTCATGGGAATTGGACATTGTGAAATTTTTTTTGTGGAAGGACACAAAAAGAATAATGAAAACAAAGGATCAAGAAATTCAAGAAAGTGGTTCTTGAATGGACTTTTTTTTTTTTTTTTTTTTTGAATTTTAGGATGAATTTTCGGAATAAATAAAATAATAAAAAAATAATAATTTTTTTTTTTTATAAATCCGAAAATTCGACAACGAACACAAGAAAACAAACGGAACTTAATTCGGATAAGAATTAAGCAAAACAAACACTTTTGAATTTTGTTGGATTTTTTATACGGATCAAAAAAAGAAAAAAAAATTTACTGGCAAGAATCTGAAATAGATCCAAGCTCTGATACCAAATGATGAAGTTCGAAGCGCGGAAGAAACGCCGGAAAGTTCCGAACTCAGGTTGTGGTTGGACGGATGAATCATGACCCAATATTCACGACGCGATGGCTCGATGATAAACATAAAAATCAAACTTGATAGAAAAACCTGAATTCAGAGTCCAGCTCTGATACCAAATGATGAAGTTCGAAGCGCGGATGAAACGCCGAAAAGTTCCGAACTCAGGTTGTGGTTGGACGGATGAATCATGACCCAATATTCACGACGCGATGGCTCGACGATGCGGAATAAAGAACCACGACTTTCGAAACACCACAAGGATTTGCCCAATCTCCTTGATAAGTCTCTGATTTGAACGCCACAAATATTCTCGCGAATATTTGATAAATTCGGGATGAACGCCACAAGATAATCAATCTTGGTAAGTTTTGATTTGTAATGTGAATCCACACATTAAACAATTGAAATACATTCAATCTCTTTTATTTAATCATCAAAGTCTTCTCCTCTTTACAATGAATCGAAAAGCGTATAAATAAGCAAAATAACCTAGCATCTAATTTACTCAAAATAGAATTCTAATTATGCTAAAATTCTAAACTAGGAAAATAACCAAAAACAGAAAAAGGAAATAAAATAATGGAAATTTCCGGAAAGTCTGGCCAGCTTGTTTACGGCCGTGAATAATCATTTTACGGCCGTAATCACCTTTCTGATCAAAATTGTTCCTCCAGTCTTACGGCCGTGAGTAATTTCTTACGGCCGTGAAAATGGCCATGTTTGAATATTACGGCCGTGATCCTTGACATTACGGCCGTAATGTCAAAACTGATCCTGTTTTTCTTTGTTTGGCTTGAATATTTGAATTTTCCCGTCAAGCCTGCTATGACTCCGATTGTCGAGGGTCCGGATCACATCACTTTTGAATTGAAGTTTACGTATGTGGTGATTATATTTATAATATAGTACATATACAATATAAACTCTGAAATTTGAGTAGACGATTCAATTTTTAAAATTTTAGATGTAATATTTTAAATATTATATTAATATATTATATTCTAATAATATTTATTAAATGACAAAATCGTTTTTCTTCTTTTTTTAATGCCAAATAAATAAAAAGTGTAATATCGTGAGAATAATAGTATGAAATTTTATTACAGCACTAAAAAATTTTGAATACCAAATAAATGAAATAATGTAATAATATGAAATTATATTATAATTACTCTTAACAATAAATTAATTAATGAAATAAATTATTTAATGTTATTAAATATGGGTAAGGATATATTGGGTATATGGCTAAATATATAGGGGAAAATAAAAGTCTGTTTGGTAATGTGAAAATTTTTTATTTTTGTGATTTTTATTTTTATTTTATTGATAGATGTGTGATTTAAAAATGTTTGAAAAGTCAAAAACTGTGAGGCTTGATTAAGAATGGATGGTTAAGATTGAATTTGAAAAGTTGTGTTGAAATTTTTTTACTTTACCAAACAAGCTCTAAGTATTCAATAGATTACCCTCCATCCATCCCTAAATTAAAATCCAATTTAGAGTCCAACTCTAGTTCTAATATTATGGCTAATTGAATTAACATTTTAATTTAGGATAAAACGTCAAAACAAAATAAAATAAAATTTTGGTTCATACTTATAAATTTAGTTAAAATTCAATTTTAACGATAATTTAAAAGTTGTGAATTTAAAATATAATTTTTAATTGGCTCAAAATTGTAAATTTGGTCAAACCATTCAAAATTTATTTAAAACATTTTTAACAAAATTGCATTCAAAACACCTTTAGAGAATTTGCATTTTGACCCCTGTATCAAAAATTATAATCAGAGCCCTTTCAATATTATAAATTGCGTAACAGATCCTTAATTTAAAATGTAACTTGACCCTATTTCAAAGTTTTACGAGGGGGATCGCAATTTCATAAATTGCAACAAGATCCCCTGCCCCCATATCATTTGGAAAACCTTAAAATTAATTTTAAATGAGGTCTTGGGACCACGGACAGACCCGTGACCTGTGTGAGTGGTTCACAAGTCAAGAAGGTGTGAATCGAGAGTTTTGCGGGTCAAACCTTCGTAACCCGAGATTAACCCGCTAGCCAGTAAAAAATATATATATATATATATATATATATATATATATATATATATATATATATTAAATATCGTAACATTGAAAATCTTCTTTCTTCTACAGAATCTAGTAAAAAAAACGTAATGTTCTTTGATAGTAGTAATTATAAATGCATTTAGTATTTAGTTATTATTTTTTTATGTTTTATTTAAATTTACAAATGTAGAAGTAATTCATGTAACATAAAATTTAAATTTAAATTCTATGTAAAAATTTTATGGAATGAATATGAATTTATCATTTTGTTCATTTCGTATTTAGAAATTTAACCCAAAAAATGTTATAAATATGAAAAATTCTAAGTTTTTATTCATACGGGCCAAATTAGAACAAACAGCGACCCACATAAGCTCGACCCGGATGGGCCAACAGGCGGCCCTGGGTTGTAATTCGAAATTTGTGTGGCCGACTCGGAACCGGCTCGGAACCCATAGTGAGCGGTCTTTTTTTCACGTGAGCCATTATAGGGCTCATATGTTGACGGGCCGACCCGCCCCGGACCACCCGGATTGACATCTCTAGATGCTTGCTACTATTACAATAGGCACAAATACCATTATAAGGTTTCGAATCAAACGTGCACATCAAAATTAGAAAGACTTGAAACTATAGACCAGATCAATCTTGTACTTAGATAAAATATGTGATAAGAATTATATATTTGATGAATGCCGTAAATCTAAAATATGGGGTACAATTCTTTTCATCACCACTATCCAATTATCCAGTTTCTAACAGAAATTCACACAGCAAGCTAGAATTTGGAATAGTTGTGCTAGCAACCAAATATCTCTACATCTCTTATATTTAATCTAGTACTTATCGACTATGTAGAATTCTAATTAGGGTTTAATTAATGAGTTTGGTCTATTCTTGTCACACATGTAACCCAAGCCCGAATGTTCGATTTGGGCTTGGACACCAATTCCAACACAGTTAAAGACAAAATACCATTTGAAGAAAATTTCAATTTTTAAATGAAAAGGAGTGATTTTTTTTTAAATTTTTTTTTTTTTTTTTTTTTTTTGGTAACAAAACAGCATTAAGAGTTTTATGAAAATTAAAATCATACTCCCTCCGTCCTATATATATTGGCTTATTTGACTTTTCACACGGATTAAGAAAACATATTTAATGTTATTGAAAATGTAATTTTTGTAAAGAAAATTCTCAACTTACCCTTATTTAAGTATTAAAACTATTATTATTGGAAGTAATAAATAGAGGTACATTAGTAAACAAAAAAAATAAATACTTCCAAATAAAGAAAGAATCCTATATAATTGAGACAAGGGAAAAAAGAAAAGCAGCATATATAAATGGGATGGAGAGAGTATTATTTGCAACCAACATTGATATCGTGTACAATTAACAGTTACCCAAATTACAGCCAAGATTAAGGTCAGTTTTCTTAGCAGCCTACAAAATTGAGAACGAGATTGCCTGAACAAGTTTCTGTCTTTCTCTGAAAATGGATTTAACCTTGTGGCAAGCGGGAATTACCACCACTCGTGGGCACTTTCAGTACCCTCCACCCTGGCCTCTAGGAGGTACATCTCGAATTTACCACCCGAACCAATGGCCTAGGACAAGGTCAGTTCGGGACCTCAAGGTGTGGGTTACACCCCAAGAATATTCTCAAAGCATTTGCTGCAAAGAAGATTACAAAACTGATTAATAATATATATATATATATACACACACACACACACACACACACACACACACAAATGGCAATAGAATCAGGACTCTAAAAATTCCACCTTCAATACTTTCCTGGAAGTCTCACAATTCGGCTATTAGGTAATTTCAACATTTTCCACTATATACGATTGAGATGTATGTCCTGCATTACAAGTTGAGCGAATGGACTTTTACAGGATACTATATGGAGTAAAACAGTTGCCTTTATTTTATATGGTGTTCACTCCATATCCAGTCCTGGACGAGTTCCATTTTGCTGTTATTTTTATGTCTCTAGCCAAAACAATTGAAGCACCGGGAAAGCATAATCTTGAAGTTTGATTGCTCATTTAAGGTTTTTGGGGTCTCATACCTTAACCAATTATCCTAAACCTAATTTTAAGTGCATTTTAAGTTTGATTACCTGAAACTTTCTAGCACTCCTTCTGATACACAATGTCGTACCTGTGGTCATGACGGTCCAAGACAGACTTCTAAATTGGGTCCTCGTGTATGCATTTTTTTTTCGTATGGGTCCTGAGATCTAATTCAAAGGTTTGGGCCTGGGTTGTTTTCAAAATTGGGCTAAAACTCAATTTTTTTAAGGGATTTTTTGATTAATACCCATCATTGAAACTTTTTTTTGGGGAAATGTCATATGAAATTCTTAAAACTGAAAAATATCATGTTGAAATAAATATATTGCAAATATATCATGTTCTCAATTGATGAGATAATTAAGGAATAAATTAAATTAAATATAATGATGTCAGTTACAGTGTAATCTAAACAACTGTAACTGCATATGGTAAGCCTAAATTGAAAAACTTTCCAAAAACTGTTTCCTTCATCGAATGTAACACCTCCCATTTTCCTGTGATAATCCTAGTTATATGCCTTACAGCAAATACAGAAAAGGTTGGTACTGAGCATCAACAGTATGCATTTCTATGTTTCCATCTTAAGAACATTTTTCCTTGATCTTTGGTTTCTTCTAATATTTTGGGAGAGCATTACAGTGAATTGTGTGTGACATTGGCCTTTTTCTTTGAATAATCTGCATAAGAATATGACAACTTCCATGTAGTTATAACTTACAAAGCATCATAGACTCGGTGATTAAGACTAATCATAGCTCTTAAAAAAAATCTTCCTGGGGTAGCAACATCAAATTTCTCAAATAATACTATGATAAAGTTTCTGCTTCAAAACACCAGTAACCATTGGAGGAGGTTCAACAAATCATAACAGACAAATTCTGAAACATATCCTCCAAGAACAGAAAATAAACATTGTACAGAGATACATAATGGCGTTCTATTGGGAACAAGAAGTGACTTACATTCTTCTAGTTCTCCATTCTCCTAAACACTTTAATAAAGAATTGGAAAGAAGAAGTTCCTTGAACGTAAAGGGGAAATAGATTTATTATTATTATTATTATTATTATTATTATTATTATTATTATTACTACTACTACTACTACTACTACTACTACTACTACTACTACTACTACTACTACTACTTGAAGAGGAAAAGGTTTGAACACATTTGACTTACAAACTTGCAAAGCATTGGGCATTGGAATGTGAGTGCATACTTGCACGTTGATAACTTGGCGATTGAACTTATTACAGCTCTGAGCAAAAAAAATCTCACTTGAAAAATTATAATTGAGAAGATAGAATCATTGCAAGTATTAAGGTAGAGAAGATAAATATAAAGTGCAAAACACTTCATAAGAGAAGCAACCACCAGTATTCTTTGGCTTTTCATTATCTTCTGTTGGAGGCAAACTTTAAGTGAGTCTTTCAAGTACAGGGAAGGAAGGGAAAAATTTAGAGGATTCAAACTCCACATCAACATTTTAGTCAGCAGAATCATCGGTGTTTCCATAAGAGAAGTAACCACCGGTATTCTTTGGCTTTTCATCATCTTCTGAATTTGTAAAATGGAAGAAGCAACATAGTTTACAGTCTGCCTGTAAACTCAGAAACATGTTGCAAAGAAGTATGATACCAGCACAAACTAGGAAAGTTCAAAATAAACTTTTATTTCAGCCCAACGACAACACCAACACCAACTCCAAAACACAATCTCCATGCAACTTTCCCATCTCCATTAGTATTAGCTTTACTGGTTGTAAGGTGCATCCTTCTCCTCAATTCTTTTTTTATTTGTAAAACAAACTAATAGTGGCTTTTCTAAAAAATAATGGTTCATCAGAAGTAGAAGGGAGATCAAGACATCACTCATGATCGAGTTGAGATTCAAGGGCAAGGTCATCAAAGAAAAGGGTTTTGGGATTGTAATGGCACCGTGGCGAGGAGGCAGAGAAGCAGAGAGTAGGTGATGGATGTCATACCGGTTAATTTGGAGGGAGTTCCAATCGACGATGATTGGTCTCACTGACGGTCAGTTCATATAGAGGTTGACATCAGCCTTGATAACATATAAATTTCATCAAATCCATCATATATTTCTGAATCAAAATAGTTCGTGGAAGAATGCATTGGTAGTCGTATATACACATGCGGTTAGAATGTTGGCCACCTCGTAGAAAATCTTCAAGTATGAAGTATGTGCAAATAGTTTGCACTTCGTCTCGACTGCATTAGGATATAGTACATTACGACATTGAAGATCCACCTATGCAGTTCCCAGTCACAACCAATAAAGTGGCCCATTAGGAGTCCGCAAGACACCCTGTGATTTTTGAGCCACCATCTATAAATGTTTAGGAACTTTCAACCATGTTTTCAAGCATTCCATCCTCGTTTAACCATCTTAGATCCTCAATTAAATGGGTTTGTATTTTGCAGGGTCTTGATGCAAGAACCATTGCAAATATGTTTGTTGATGCCATTTTGATTGGTGAGAAAGAAGATTAATGAGGAAGATTGCCATATATGGTGGCGGTGGTGGTTTTTACTTTTAACATGTTCGGTTTAAGTGGAAGGTTAGGTAATTGAATGAATTATCTTTCTTAATTTGATTGATTGTAATTAGATTAGTTACATTAGGAGATAGGATTGAAATTCAAAAATTCAAATGAAAGTATGGACTGTTAAGCCGGGATTGCTGTTGAAAATGAGTCGAGGGATTACTGAAAATCTGTTGAAATAGGAATGTTAAGCCGGGATTGCTGCTAAAAATGAGTCGAGGGATTACTGAAAATCTGTTGAAATATATATATATATATATATATATATATATATATATATATATATATATATATATATATATATATATATATATATATAGATGAATGATGATATTTAATCAATTTATTTATATGGACGTGGCATATCTCAGATATCATTATTTTGGGTGTCAAAATTCAAGTTACATGCATTAAGGGTGGGTTTTAACCTAAATTCCTCTTCTTCTTCTTTTTTTTAAAATGGCAAACCTTTTGGCCCTTCATTTTGGGCCACAAGTTAGGGTCCAAGGTAGCAGCTTGTTTTGCCTTCCCTTAGGTCCGACCCTTTCAGTACATAATGCATAAAAAGTATTTGATATTTAAAACTCTAGACGCGATTGAGTAAGTTACTAAAATTACAATTTTTTTTCTATAAATGACTTTAGAAGTACAAGTAGGGATCCTTTTTCTAATAAATATTTGGGATACAATTATTGTCTTCTGTTTCAAAACAAAAGATTTTGATATTTGACTTGAACGCTCAATATAACTCTTACATGGAATGTAATTGAAGTTATAAATATAGAAATACAAGTATAGAGGAGTAAGTACTGAATAGTATGAATTACTACTGAAGGAGAAATATTTCATTGTTTGGGCTCAACCATGGTTCGAGGGAGACAAAATTTAATTGGAAAATGTATTAGAAGTTTTGCTTGTCAAATGAGTACTATAAGATATGCCCATTTAGAGAAATGATACGAGCAAAGAGTAACTAGGTTAAATATTTTTCATACTTGTTGCCGATGGCTAATTAGAAAATATATTATTATTTCTAAACGTACTATTTCCTATGTACTTATAATCTACATTTCTGGAACAATTCACTGAAGCATTCTAAGAGCATCTCCAATGCACACCATCAATTGGGAAAAATAACTTGACACGTCAACAAATTGATGGAATGGGTTAAAAATATCTCTTCAATGCATAATGTCAATTACAATGTTAAGCTGATGTGACTGGAAAAAAATTTGATAATGTCAAGTACTTCGTCTACATCTGACGCTCCATCTGACCTAACGAGTCAGCATTTATTTTTATTTTATAATTACTTTAACAGCTAAAATTAGAAATGTTATAGATAAATATATACATACATCTTCTCTCTATATATATTATTATTTTTTAAAATTTTTAAAAAATGCCAAATAATCAACAATATTTAAATGTAGACGGAACCATTGGAGATGAAATTTTATACATCTCTGTCAATTTATCCACGTTCTCCAAATGTCTGCCAATTTCATTGCCACATCGCCCCAATCCACGAAGTGCATTGGAGATGCTCTAAGAATTAAGAAGATTAATGTTGCCAAGGAAAACTGCAATAAACGGATTTAGTTGTTGATGGAAATTATCTCTCACCAAGGTGATGGCATAATTGTCATTTTATATGTTCGTATTGTTTGATTAGATTAGATGATGTGACGAGGTCAGTGTTTCTAATTGGTATGTTATTTCTATTGATTGAATCAATGGTGGTTAATAACTAGATTAGATACAAGTTTCCATTTAAATAGGTCACTAAGCCATAAGATGGGTCTAAGGCTCTCTCTCTCTCTCTCTCTCTCTCTCTCTCTCTCTCTCTCTAAGTTTGGGTATCCAAAATAGGATTAATCTTGACTTGAAATAGTAGTGAGATTAAGGTAAATATTTGCTTGAAATAGTAGTGAGATTAGAGGGAGAGTTCTTGACTTATTTGTTCCATGTGATATTCGAAACAAGTGCATCTCCAGTTACGTTGATTTTTTTTTTTTGGAAAGCTATGCAATGTACTATAGACAACCAAACTGAGCCCTAGTCAAAGTGATAGAATTCAACTAGAAAGCGGATGAATTCTTGATGATGAAGTGGATTCTTGGTTTTTGGATGATTTCTTGGTAAGATTTTCTTAACAGTTGTTTTAGTAAGCGATATACTTTCGAAACCATTTTTTATGCTCTATCATTGTTCGTTAAATTTCAAATAATTTCACAAGCCAAAAGTTTTTACTTTAAAGTTATCATAAGAACTGATCTATTGCCCATCGACAGGCAGCACATTGTGCCCGCCACAGGCACTGGTGTGGCCCCAACACAGGTATTTCATCATATGAATAATCAAACTAGATTGTTAGAAAGCACTAGGCAATTAATAAAGCAATAAAATGGAGTGGAGTAAACTAGAATTGGGAGAGACATTAAAAAAGGAATTGTGAGAAGAATAAATAGAGACGCTATTCCATACCAGCATGGCATGCCCAGCCACCATTCGGCAAGAATACGTGGAAGCCAAGTGTGTAACACTTGTCGGCACACAGTGTCTTTTATCTTATTTATTTAGATTAACAAACTCATTTTCTCGATTTCTAAGACAAAAAGAAACACATCAATCTTTGTGAGACTAGTTGTCTCTCGTGGATCTGAAGGTGAATGATTTCTTTGTTAAGTTTCATTTGTTCCCAAGTTGACATACATAATTCTATTAGCTTATAATTGGCTCTTAAAATTTGTCATTGTCTAGTTCGACGTGGATGTGACTTTATCTACTTGTCTTGATTAATGTTGTGTTCTTCTATGTATGATTGTAATTTATAAACCACACAATTCCCTAAACCACTTTTTAACCACATACATTTTCTCTCTCCACTTATTAGCCACACATTTTTTATTTTACATAGAAAATACAAATAAATCAATTTATAATCCAAGCCAAGCTACTAAACAGAGCCTAAGTTTTTGATAGTATTACTCTACCTCTCCTCTACTTTTTAGATGTTAGAGCATTCATATAAAATTTTAAGTCATGTCAAGGAATTTTAACAATGAGAAGCTTGAGTGAGGCATTATCAAGGGTTTAGTGAGTAAGATTCTATATGATTGTAACAATTTTTCATATAAAGAAAAGTTTTGACGGTCCTTAACTTTTGTGTCGTATCTTTATATATTTCTTTTTTTCTATTTTTATTTTGAACAACATAAAGATCATGCAGGTAAATTAAAGGAAATTTTATTCGATTATCAACATTTCCAGCTTAACCAGATTAAGAATGAAGCTCAAAATATTGGTTCGGAAATAAAATATGCCCATATTATTGTAGGCTAAAGTTGGTTATAGAAGTGACATACTCATGAGAGCCTTTACACTATAAAATCACCCACATAAAGTTTAGCACCAAAAAAAAAAATTATGGAATGAAGTAAAAATCTAATGATATTGGTAACTTAATTTTCAAAAAGTACAAAACATGCTAGCTTGAAGAATCTATTTAAAAGGATCAAGTTAGAATGAGAAAAATGTGAGCATTGAATTCTTTCGTGCTTTTCCTGCATCAAGGTTTATTCATCCATTCAAATGGTAAAAATTTTCATTTCTTTCTTTATTTTCTCTAATAAATTTGTGGGTATTCGATAGCAGCTATTATGTAGCACGAAAATGCCCTGTTGTCCATCGTAGGCCACATAACAGTTATCTTCCTCCAATATAATAGAGTCAAGTGTCCCTAATATTTAAAATTCAAAACTTGGTCATTTTTCATTGGATGTGGGCAATTGTTATGTTGTACCCTGATTTTGATTGAGATGACATCTATGAGACTAATCCTTGTTCCTAATAAATTTTGGATTGAATACATGAGTCAATTTATGCATACTATTGGGTACAAAATATATAAAAGAGATAACACTTTGGAAAAAGAATTTTTGGTTGGGCATAAATGAAGTCCTCAGGGGCGAAAATAAAATTACAAAGTTAATTGGAGAATGAATCAGGTGTACTCGACGTCGAAGAAGTATGGTTCCTATAAAATCAAAACAAAGATTTCCAGGGTGTTTGGCAGTATGTGGCACAAAACATTTTGATAAACTTTTTTCATATTATGCGAACCATATTATAAAATTGCATCACATCCGACCTTAAAGACTTTCTCAAAACTTGGCAATGCTAATACCAGAGCAGTGCACAACTTCTCCTTGATGAGGGAAAAAATCTTATCTTGTTCATCTCCCCAACTAAATCTTCTCTTCTTCAAACATTCAGTAAGTGATACCATAATGATGCTAAAATCACAAACAATTCCTCTTTAGAAAGTAGCAAAACCATGAAAGGTTCTTATATTAGAAATTATTTTTGGAGTTTTCCATACTCGAATTTCCCTTGTCTTCCCTTCATCCACATGTATACCAGCCTCACAAACTACAAAACCCAGAAGCAACAGCTTATTTGTGCAGAGTGTACACTTCTTCAAATTCACATATAGCTAATTTTTCTTCAAAACTTCTAGGACTTCCCTTAAATAACTTAGATGTTCTCCTTTGGTTTTGCTGTAAATAAGGATATCATCGAAGTAAATTATGATAAAAGAACTAATAAAGGGACGGAGAATCTAATTCATTAGTCTCATGAAGGTACGCGAGGAATTGTAAGTCTAAATGGCATCGCCAACCTTTACTTTTGAAAATTGTCTTCAATTCATCTCTAGGTTGTACACCGTGTTCCATCATTCTTAGGCACAAAAAGGACAAGTCCTGCACATGGACTCATAATCCCCTTTATGAACCATTTTCTCAATAAGTCTTGATAAATGTATTTTATATACTTATTTAGCTATTAAAAACAGGAAAATATATTTTCATTAGAGAATAAAAGCTACTGATTTAGTTTTTATTTATTTTTATTTCAGTTTTTATTCCAAATTCGAGAGGGTGCAGAAATTGAGGCAAAAAAATCAATTAGAGAGTTACTTGGACTTAATTGTGCAATGTAGAAGTTTGTGTGTTAAACTGGGAAACATAAATGGAGTTAAATTTGAAGAAGTCAGAAAATTGAGTATTTAATTGAAGAAATGAAGAGATGGATGACTTGATGAAGAGATCTATACTTCAAAGGGTTGAATTATGAAAATTAGAAGAAGAAAAACATAACTACAATAATGGGGAAGGATCAATTTGTAGGAAATCAAAAGATAAAAATTAAAGGGAAAAGTTTGAACCAAGCGACTGTGTCCTATTATACCATCTGATCGCCCATTCACCTTTTTCTTAATAGTACTGGAACCAAGTAAGACAAGAGATTGCGCAATAGTAAAGGAAGCGATTGCTTGCATGTTTTGTTGGTTAGATTTGATTTCCTTAATTTCTAGATTCTCAAGACTATATCGTAATTAAAAAAAAGATTCTTCCCTTACCTATATATATGAGATGTGTTGCACAAAATTAGGGGTCATTCTACATCATTCTACACCATATCATACATAATTATTGAGAGAACAAGTTTGGCACAAGGTTCAAGATTTAAGATCTCTCATTTAAGAAGATTAATTCCTACATCCAGGTGATGAAATCAATAAAATAATTTTGTTGACTGTCTTTAATCTTTAATTTCTTATGAATCGTTAATACTTTTTTACTTGTTCGCATTCATCATAGAAATATAAGTGGGTCACATATAGGATAAGTTTTAATTCACCGTTCGAAAGTGAGTTTTAAACAAATTAGAAACATTGATTTTCATATCCCATGGATTGTTCTGTTCTAAAAAGTTCGCTTACGCTTATGCTTAGACGCATTTAAGCTTAAAGTTTGACCTTCAAGCTTTGTCATACTTCACGCTTTAACCATGCTTCGCTCGCGCATTGTTAGGCTTTTTCGTGCTTAGGCACGTTTAAGCTTGAAGCTTGGCTTCGTCACTTAATCACGATTTACGCTTTTTAGAACACTTTGTTAAACATTTAAATCAACATATAAAAGATGGAAATAAAAGTGGGTTTTAGATCCTAGAATATTTCTCTCAATAATCATTTTTCTAAAGGTCTATTTGATAGTCGGGGAGGGATTTGGGTGGAAAGAAAAAAAATTCTTGAGAACTTAATTTCTTGAAGATTATAAGTTTAATGTGTTTGATTGAATTAGTTTTTAAGGTGAAAAAATGGGGAATTTTTCAAGTTTTATTGTTTGATTGTCATTATTTTTCCTGAAAAATTTGGCAAAATTGAGCTATTTTAATAAAAAAATTATTTTTTATTTTTCACATATTTGTACATAATAATAATAATAATGTTAGTTTCTAGAAAAAAATAAGTTAATTAATAACAACAAAAATGGTCAAACATAGTGAAAAGTGTCCTCCATGCAAGGTGGAAAACCCTTTCCCCAATCGCATGGAAAATGACATGATTAACATGATGGATGGAAAAAATTTCTCATGCAAAAAACTTTGGAAATCAAGCAATGCAAAAAGTGGCAAAATGGGAAAAAAATTCTAATTTCCATGGAAAATACATGCAATGAAACGGGCCCTAAGGTAAGTACAGGGTTACTTCTTTGATTTGCATTTAATGCCATCATGATTCATTCTCTGCTTTTGACAAGGAGAAACTAATTCGTCTTGTTAAGTATTATCTTGAAGAATTTTTAAAAATAAGTTTCTTCCTAATTTTATCTCACATCATGAGTAGGTATATCTACTATCATGACATAAGTACGTAGGTATTATTGTAATGCTCATGTCACTTGATGATCAACTTCAAAACTATACTGTAGGGACTTAGTGAACTTGAAATCAATTCGTTGTAGGTGTACCATTTAGTTTACATGCTTGTGACTTTAAGATTAACTCTTTCGATTGCTATTACTATAGTTGAAATAGTATTTTCTGTTATGAACGATTGTGAAGAATCAACTGCTTATTCGAATTGGAGATCAATAGATGAATGACACAAAATCGATAGCAAGACTATTATACAACATTTTTGAAGTATGAGAATCCGTAAGAAACAATTGAAAAAAGATATTATTGTTATCTTATTTGAAAAAAAAATTACATTATTTTGTCTCACCCAGCTGAACCATGATTCAGATCTGATGTCCTCCATTTCAATATCTTATCTTATTAATATATTAAAGGAGAATATTGCACAAGAATTTCCCGCCCAAAAGTTACCCCCCCCCCCCCAAAGTGTCACCCAAAGCAAAAAATCCCTCCCACAATCCTAATGTTTTAGTTTAAAGTTCGACAAGTTGTTGGGGTTTTCGTCGTATGGCCTTTCATATTAGGGTTACTGAAGGGCCTCCTTTTTTTTTTAAATATATGTTTCTTTTTTAGTTTAGATCTAGGAAATCGAGCGCTCTCCCTAATCTTCTCCTTTTCTCAGCTTCCCTCTTTGTTGCTAGGAGAAATATAGCTATCGTTCCCTTTTTTCTTGATATTTAGGGTTTTCGGATTTCTTCAATTCTTTCATAGCCCTGTCGAACTTACAATTTTTTTTTTTTTGCAACTCCGTATTCATTTTTGGAGTTTTGTAATGAAAGTTGGACGATTTTGCCCTTGTGGTCATTCGGTGATAGGTGATATGCGTGCTGCAATTTTCTGTGGATGCTTTAGGGTGTATGGTGGTGTCCCCAAAGCAGCAATGTTCGCATGTTTCCTAATTTACCAACACAGAAAATTCGGCAATGGTAAATTGGCTAAAAACTTTACTTGTCGCACTAGCATATTATCGTATGGGATGATCATTAGGATTAGGGGTAACCATTGCTTCGTAACCATTATTTGTTGATAGACTTAGGAATTATTTACTTAATTCGTGCCATGTATTCTTTGTGAATTTGATATATTAATTTCTGTTTGGATTTAGTATATTTTGCTTTAGATGCTCCATTGTCATTTAGAAATGCATGTGATCTTAAGAAGTATGATTGACTGAATTTTTTATGATGTACTTTGCTTGTAATTGTTGAATTTGTTACATGTCGTGTTTGTGCATTTTTGGGTAAGATGACAACACTTGGATTTTCTTGATGGCATGGTGATTTGATCTTTCTAGAGCATGTGATGACAATGTTTTAGGTCTAGTTAGTGTGAAATGTAAGGTGCTATAATTGCGGTAGGTAATGTGATGTAAGAGTGGAAGGTGTTAGGAGATAGGTGAGGCAAACGGTGTCACTGGGTCTAGGAAAGTTCTGTGCGAGGCTTATTGAGGATAAGTGCTCGATGTTGCTGCGTGTACATCTGTGTGATCCTTTCTATATGTGCTTGATTACTTAATTCAATGCATTATTTTGTGTATCATTTCAATTTATTTGATATGTGTTACTTTGTATGAATTTGTATGTAATCAATTGACATTTGAATCACGAGTTGAGATGTGATTAAATGTACCGTAAATCTTCTATCTGAAAATTCTGGTCGGATGGAGTGTAAGAGACATTTTGATAACTTCTATTAGGTGGAGCCATTATCCCCTTAGATTGAGAAAAGCGAGGTATTGATAGAGTAGCATCCCATAGACTTACGATCTATTCTTATTTACCAGTTAGGCATGTGATCAATCTAGTGAGCATAGATGGTAATGTGTGTGATATGTATTCTCGAGGAGGGAGATACACGGAATGGGATAAGATAATTGTGTGAGGTCTTTTCATGATGTCATTTATGCATTGTGGTGTATGTATTGACCATTGTATTTGATTAACTTTGAGTTAGTCTTATATTCTTTTGAGCATGTTTGAAAAGATTTATGTTATCCTATGGTTATATATTTATCGTATGTGTTATATTTTCTTCATTGATTACTGTGATTATTTTTCTTTTGTTTGGGTATTCTTGATCTTAGTCCTAGCGAGCAAATGGAGCAGACACAAAGTAAGGTCCATAATTTCAATTTTGTTTGGATTACCTCAATTGGGGAAGTATAAACATTAAGTTGTTTTCTTGCAGGTTGATTGGGTATCAAGGTGGAGATTTGTTGGGTTTTGATATCCAATAAATTCGGGCGATGATGTAAAACAGTCGTGATATATTGATTTCAAAACGAATAGCTCGACTAGATAATAGTCCACTTGGAAAGCCCAATTGCGGTGTTTTTGGGGGCATAGACTTTAGACTTGGTTGGATTGGTTGTTGGGTCTTGAGCTTGTTGGTTTGGGCCATATTTAGACTTAGCCCAACTAAGTGTTATATATATGTTGCCATTATCTATTGTTTGCCTAGGGTTTTTGTTAAGTGCATTTTTATACACTTTTTATACCTTTAAATTAGCATATTTTAGAACATCTTGAGCAAATATCTACTAATTTATGCATATTTTGTATTTAAATAAGTTAATATCCAAGTTTGAGGCCAAAAACCACAAAAGAAGTGCAAATTACGCTGAAATTGGAAGTTTGGGGACCATTTTGTCGCTTTCGGGAAGTCTTGGACAAGCCACGCAATTAACCAAGGGACCAAATTGAAAGATTTCAAAAGTTGAAGGGCCAAAAGTGCAATTTTAGAAGGACATATTTGAAAGAAATCTGAAAATTTGGGGACTAAATTGCTCGAGATTAAAAGATGGAGGACTTGATGGCAATTACGGAATGGACTTAGCTGCAAAACCATCATTTAGCTGAGCCACGCGATCGTGTGGCTCGAACCAAGTCGCGAACGCGACTTGGACCTCAAAACGGACCCGAGACTAACTCATCGCGGAAATTTCAAGCGCGCGATCGCGCAATGTTTACCTCGCGCGATCGCGCGCCTTTAAAAAATAAAAATAAAGGGAAACTTTTCGGACCGGACCGGGTCGACCCGGTTCGGCCCTTATACTGAATTTCGCGGATCTAGTGCATTTTTTAGGGTTTGTGGTTGATTTTTGGAGGATATAAATAGCTAGAATCCTCATTTGGAGCTATGTAAGTTTTATTGCCTCTTTTCCATTTTTTTTTTTTATTTTCTCTCAAGTTTTTTTGTGTTTTTATTTTCTTTCCTTCAATTAAAGCTTAATATTGTTGAAATTTTCATCATTGTTATTTTTTTTTTCTAACTTTTCTCCTCAAACTTTCATGTTATTTATGGTTTAATTAAAGCTTTGTGTTGGGTTGTTCATGAAAATAGAACAAGTTATTTTTCTTTTATTATCTTGTTTTAACACTTGGTTTAGCTTGTTGTTGAAATGATTATGTTAGTGGTTAAATGTTGTGATTTTATTATGAGTTAATTTTTATTATGGGTTAAATAGTATTTTGTTGGGATGATTGGTGTTACTTAACTCCACTTAGTTATTTTAAGTTTGTTTATGTATTTTGAGTTATTTACTTTCAAGCATTTGAATTTATAATTTTTTTTTTTAATATTGTGTATTTTGATTTATGTTTATTGTCTTGTATTTCTCTATCTTAAGTAGTTAATTTTATTTACAAAATTGCAAATTAATTAAGTGTTGTTTAAGTGAAATCATGAATCCCAACTTTTTAATATTCCATTTTTTTTTTTATTGTTGTTAGAATTTGAAGTTAGTTTGTGTTTGTTTTATTTTCACTAAAAGAAAAAAAAATTCCAAAAACTTATTGTGTGACTTTGTTGTTAAATTTAAATTAGCTAGAGTGTGTAATTGAGTATACATTTCTCGTGGGATCGACAACCCGGATTCAAAAAGTCCACTTTACTACTTGAACGCGAACCGTGCACTTGCGGTATACGATTTTAGCGAACAAGTTTTTGGCGCCGTTGCCGGGGAATGTGTTTACTTGATCGCCACTTTAGTTAAATTTGTTTTAACAATTTTATTTTATGTTTTATTTTGCTACTTTTGGTTGACCACCATAATTTTAATCTTTCTTATTTTTGGTTTTCTTTTTATGTATGCATGATTCTAACATTGGTGAAGTAGGAAAGATTTTTGTAATGGACAATCTTTACATGGGTAATGAATACATGCTTGGAGAATATTTGAGTTTTGAAATTTGTTACAAGGTGCATGATAATGGGAAATGTTTGTATTCGGGCAATAACTTGTTTATGTCTAACCTTCTTGCGTTTAGACAATATTTGAATTGCCGAAAACAAGCAATTGACACATCCGATGCTAGTTACATGCTCTTGGGAGATTGTGTACCAGAAGATTGGGATGAGGACATTACTCTTATAGGAGATGGTCCTCCATTTTTGAATGAAAAGGTACTTGCGAAATATTACAATGAGTTTGCCAAGTTGGATGAAGATGATATGCCTATGGGAGATACCATATTTTGGGAAGGATTTAAAATGTGGGGGTATGATCCACTCTTGGGGATAAATAGGAAAAACTTGCCATTGCCCATGAATTCGAATTTTGGATCGGTCATTCAATCCGAGGAGATATCAACTATTGAAGATGAGCTTGAAAAGAATGACAAGTTAATTACAAAAGAATCACAAGGGGAAGTGGTAGTTAATGAGGAAGAGATTAAATCACATTTTCTCAACTTCATTGATTGCCCAACATTTGATTTTGTGATTAAGCCACTTGAGGAGGAGCAAGTCTACATAGTTGAATTTGGATTGGATGAAGTAGGCAAGTCATATGATATTGGAAGGGGTAAGGTGTAAGTTTGGAGAATCAATGAAGAGTGGAACAAAGCCAAAAGAAGAAAAATGGGCAAATCATCAAAAGCTTCATTTAAAGTGCCATGAAGTGCTTATGCGAAAAGTCGAGCTTATGACTTTAACCAAGCGCTTTTTGGGAGGCAACCCAAATTTCTTCTCTTTTAATTTACTTGTATTTATTTACTTTACTTCTTTATTTCCTTTTTAATTAATTGTCAAACTTTTGTAGGTAATAAATATTTTTGAAAATCCTAAGTGACATTGTACTCAACAAGTTTGGGGGTGAACTACATGCGACGAAAGCTTAGGTCAATTTCAAACATCACAAACAAGCATCGAATCAGGGAAGTTTCACTACCTCTTTTCTTCTTTACATGTTGTTTCTATTTTCACATTGAGGACAATGTGTAATTCAAGTTTGGGGGTGTTGACTTCATTTTGCACTTTATCATGTTAGATAGCCTTGCCGGCTTAAGATGTTGTGATATTTGATTTTGTTCATCTTGTTTTGGATATTGACACGCTAGATAGTCTTGTCGGCTCAAAATGATTTAACGTTTGAAATTGTTGATTAATTCGTGAATTATGATCGAATATGCTACTTGTGCCTATTTTTTTTTTTAAATTGCTTATCTATGAGTGATCCCGAGTTCTCTTGAGTACAATAGTCATAACTAATTGTTGTTGAGATTTGGAATCTATTGAAGGTTGGAAAATTTTATGAAGTAGAAAAATTAGGTTGTGAGCTTGTTTCTTCAATTTTTATCAACCTATCCAATTCCTTCTCCATGCTATTAATCTCTCGATCCTTTGTCAGACAAGTTTGGGGGTGGTCGAGCCAGTAAAGGAGACGGTCTAGATGTGTAGTGATTCCATGCATGCTTGATCTAAATTTGTGTGGAGTGTTGTTGATGTTAGTATAAGCTAAGTGATGACCAAATGCTAGAAATCTAAGTCCATTTTAATTATTGCATTGCCCTATCTCGTAGCCGTTTTGACTCGAGTAATTAAGCCCGTAGGAGTATCTTGAAACTTGGTGCCCTAAGTTTGAAACTTGAGAGTCACCGGCCTAAAGCTCGCTACATGGGTCAATTAGAAAGCTTAACGAGTAGGGTACACACACACACTTGTTTTTTAAAAAAAGAAAAAGAAAAAGCACATCATCATCATTGCATAAAAAAGCACATCATCAACATTGTATTTGCTTAATAAGCCTACCTCACTTCGTAGCCTTTTTGACTCGAGTTAGTAAGTCCGTAGGGGTATTTTGAAACTTGGTACCCTTTGATCTTAAAACAATCGGGGAGCTGCCGACCTAAAGCTCGCTACATAGGTCAATTAGAAAGCTTAAGGGAGTGAGGAAGTCATGAGCAATCATCACATTAGTTTGTAGAAATCATGCATTCGTACTTGCATAAGGGCTTAGATTAATAGTGGATTTGAAATGCTTGGTATAAACTTTAATGTTGAAACATTCATCTAGTGGAGAGTCACTGCATATCTAGTTTGTTGAGATTGCTGGTAAGTCATAACCAAACTTTAGTGGAAAAAGAAATGTGTGAATTGAGAGTCACCCCTAGGATGCATTTCGGGAGAGAAAAGAAATAATACGGGGGGGATGAATGTCACGAGAGGGTAAGGAATGAAATTGACCACTAAGGGTGGATAGTATTATTTTGAAATTTATCCCTCCTACAATGTTTCTTTGAACCTTAGTGATAATTGGAAGTGACTATGCACACACACACACACCGATCAAACATGAGATAAGCTCAACTTCATTTTGTAGTATTATTCTGAAAACACAATTGTGAATTAATCATGCAATTTTACACTCAAGAAAGAATTTACAAGTTATCTAGCATTGTTGATCATTCATTCAATTGTTTTTTTGTGTTAGTAGATATTCTTGCTCGAGAAGAGCAAGAGTTTAAGTTTGAGAGTATTTGTTAAGTGCATTTTTATACACTTTTATACCTTTAAATTAGCATATTTTTGGAATATCTTGAGCAAATATATACTAATTTATGCATATTTTGTATTTAAATAGGTTAATATCCAAGTTTGAGGCTAAAAACCACAAAAGAAGTGCAAAGTACGCTGAAATTGGAAGTTTGGGGACCATTTTGTCACTTCCGGGAAGTCTTGGACAAGCCACACAATTAACCAATGGACCAAATTGAAAGATTTCAAAAGTTGAAGGGCCAAAAGTGCAATTTTAGAAGGACATATTTGAAAGAAATCTGAAAATTTGGGGACTAAATTGCTCGAGATTAAAAGATGGAGGACTTGATGGCAATTACGGAATGGACTTAGCTGCAAAACCATCATTTAGCTGAGTCACGCGATCGCGTGGCTCGAACCAAGTCGCAAACGCGACTTGGACCTCAAAACGAACCCGAGACTAACTCATCACAGAAATTTCAAGGCGCGATCGCGCGATGGTTACCGCACGCAATCGCGCGCCTTTAAAAAATAAAATTAAAAAAAAAAAAAAGGAAACTTTTCGGGTCGAACCGGGTCAACCCGGTTCGGCCCTTATACTGAATTTCGCGGATTTAGTGCATTTTTTAGGGTTTGTGGTTGATTTTTGGAGGATATAAATAGCTAGAATCCTCATTTGGAGCTATGTAAGTTTTCTTGCCTCTTTTCCATTTTTTTTTTTTGTATTTTCTCTCTAGCTTTTCTTGATTAATGCATCAAATCTTTTAAGTTTTTTTGTGTTTTTATTTGCTTTCCTTCAATTAAAGCTTAATGTTGTTGAAAATTTCATCATTGTTGTTTTTTTTTTTTCTAACTTTTCTCCTCAAACTTTCATGGTATTTATGATTTAATTAAAGCTTTGTGTTGGGTTGTTCATGAAAATAGAACAAGTTATTTTTCTTTTATTATCTTGTTTTAACACTTGGTTTAGCTTGTTGTTGAAATGATTATGTTAGTGGTTAAATGTTGTGATTTTATTATGAGTTAATTTTTATTATGGGCTAAATAGTATTTTGTTGGGATGATTGGTGTTACTTAACTTAACTTAGTTATTTTAAGTTTTTTTTTTTATGTATTTTGAGTTATTTACTTTCAAGCATTTGAATTTATAATTATTTTCTTTTAATATTGTGTATTTTGATTTATGTTTATTGTCTTGTATTTCTCTATCTTAAGTAGTTAATTTTATTTACAAAATTGCAAATTAATTAAGTGTTGTTTAAGTGAAATCATGAATCCCAACTTTTTAATATTCCATTGTTTTTTAATTGTTGTTAGAATTTGAAGTTAGTTTGTGTTTGCTTTATTTTCACTAAAAGAAAAAAAAATTCCAAAAACTTATTGTGTGACTTTGTTGTTAAAATTAAATTAGCTGGAGTGTGTAATTGAGTATACATTCCTCGTGGGATCGACAACCCGAACTCAAAACGTCCACTTTACTACTTGAACGCGAACCGTGCACTTGCGGTATACGATTTTAGCGAACAATTTTCATTCTCCCCCTCTACCAAGGATTGGTTAGAGTATAGTTGTCGCAACCAAGACGCGATTAAGGTGGAGTCAAGCTTAAATTTTGGGATCGTATTTGGGAGAACTTACTGAGCCCGAATCGATATCGAAGAACCAACATAATTTCCACAAAACTCTTGAAGAGAACAACACAATTTGTTTTCCAAATATATTGGTACTACACTAACCAAATGTGTTTTATGAAAAGATTATATTGCTTGAAAGCTATAACAAGAAGACGCAAAATATTCTCCACCTTATTGATTTGATATTATGACAACAATTTCAATTTTTTTTCCTCATAATTTTGACTATCAAATTCCCAAACAATCAACCATCCATAAACTCAATTTAAGTTGCCTAATTGTAATTCTTGACATACAATTATACTCCCATACCCGTCACGGGTAGGGGAGTTATATAACTCCCCTCACAGGAACCCACCCCCTATGGTGCACCCCATCCACACCCTATTCCCCCATCCCACTTCTGTTGAGTATAAAGCTCTCCTACACATAAAGTAAAGGGCAAGAGAGAGCTCTCTTGACATATAAAGCATGATTTTAAGGATGATAACAAAAGAATAAATGTAGCAGACTAAAAAAACACATGTTTCTTATTCTTCCAATACATAATGACACGTAATTTTACTTGCGTAAACAAGTTCACAGGTGCATGAAGACATAAGAGATTTGAATAATTAGGAAAATATTAATTGTCACATTATCCTATATAATTAGGATACATTTTTATTCACTAAACAACGAACTTTTGTTATCACATAAACTTTTTTATTCAGTAAACAACGTAATATTACCATTACATAAACTTATGCCTGTTACTAATAAAGTGAAATATCATTTCTGTTTCCCGCGGAGTCGGGCTAACAATTAAAATGAGATTCAGGTGATGTGTAAGGAACAACAATATCTCGAGAAAAAGTCCCAATGAGTGGTACCTTATTTTTGAATATTACAATGAAGACAAAATGCCTCCAAGGGGCGTAAGCACATAAGATAAACGAAAGTTTGACAAGAAAATAAAAATGAAAGTAAATTACATATTCTTTGTTTGAGAATTGATTGATTGGTCTCTTCCTCCATGTTCTCTTTTCACTTTTATATGCGTTGAATAGTTTCCCTCTTCCACAACTGCTTGCAAATCGCTTCGTCGCCCTTTAACCGTCCACTTTCTCCATAATTGATGACTTGTCAAGAAACCGTCATGTTTAACCTCTGTCACTACTCCAAATACCCAATTGAATTTCTTGAATCGTCGGGATGTGATAAGATTGCCCATCAAATGTGTTTAACAACTGTCATTTTGTAATAATGAATAGCCGTGTTTGCCCAGACCTTGGGCGTTTTCTATGCTTGGGCAATGTTGGTCTCCTCGCTCCATAGCTTTGCTTTTGAGCCTATACGTGAGTTTTTTTAGACATATTCCTTAAACTCTCGAACTGGGTTTTGCTCCTTGGGCCATTTCACTGGAACTTAAAATTGAGTATTTTTATGTGTCAATAATTTCATTATTCATTAAAGAGGTGTTTGCATAAATACCTAATGTTTGGTAACATAATTGAAATTTACTGTAGTTTAAATAATCACTAAAAAATACTTTTTTTTTTTTTTTGAAAAATACGATTTTTCTAATAAGTATAATGTTGTGATACTTTAAAAGTATCATAAGATACTTATAAAGTATTACAATATATACTTATGATACTTCAATTTTTTTGTATCATAATCTGAAATTTTTATGGTACTTTAGGCGAAATTATAGTATCACTACTTGAAACTTTACACTTTTTTATGATACTTTGTCTCAGACACAACCACAACCACAACCACCACCACCACCTTCTCAACACCACCATTATTGTTGTCTTCTCAACACCATCACCTCCACCTCCACCCGACGAAGACCACCACTACCACCAAAATTGCAGACATTTTTGCTTGATCCCTAATCGAATCTATATCCCCCATCATATGCAAATTCACACACGTCAATGAAACTCGAAGATTTATCAGGCTTGCGTTAACACTCTTTCCCAGTTTCACCAGTAGCAACCCCTTGCTTCAATTGCTGGATTTTCGCAACTAATGAACAGAGTTTTCTAGGAATTTCATGGTACTGAATGTTCTACTGCTTTCATAGTAAGGCTTTAAAACACAATAGTATGAAGTGGGGGGAGGGAGATTAATAGATATAGAAGAAATGGCGAGGACTGAGCTGAGTATTGAGATCTTTCGATTGATGATCTTTGAAATGTTCGAAGGGTTATAAATTTGGTTTCCCCCAGTGGTGCTGGTTTGGTGGTGTCGTGGTGGTAGTTCGTGGTGGCGTGTTGCTGTGGTGGGTCGGTGGGGGAAGAAGACGAGCCAACAGTGGAAGTAGTCGAAGAGGCGGAGTGTATTTTTCAATTTTTTCTTAATACAGTGATTTGTACGATTTATCCTAAAAAGATAGTATATGGTGCAATTATGGGAGTCATTAAAAAACACGGTTTGTCCACTTGCTTGGCCCGTTAGTTGGCGTTGCAACCTGAATTATTTGTATCACTCTCAAATCATGATCATCCTCACATTAGTACCCACTCCTATTATTTTCCATTAGGCCTCAGGGCCACCACATAACCCAACTCATATCAATCTTAAAAAACTCTCCAAATGGAATTTATAGTTCCGATTTACTTAATTCAATGAATTTATTTAGAGTAAATCCTCTAAAAATTAATAATGTTGGTATCATGAAATTTTATTAATTTAGAGAGGTATTAATTAATTAATAAATAAATAATTTATTAATTTAAAGAGTATATTTTCAAATCAACGGACATAAATATAAATACATAAAAATCATTATGTTTCACTAACGTTTGTAACATAGTCACAAAAAATCCCGTTGAGGATAAAACTGATGATGATACAGTACTTCTGGAACCAATTACATGTAAAGAAGCATTCATAGCGTTAACAACTCTTCACAATTTTTTTCCTAATTCGAGAACGTAACACCGGAACTTTTGGATGCAATCAGAAAAGCTCATCTATATTTAAAATCCAAAAAAAAAAAAAAAAATTTAAATTACATTTTACTCCGTTGTCCTAATTATGTTTGTAGTTTGAAAGAATTATTAATTTATGATATTGATGGGACCAAAGATTTATATAAGAATCTTCGAATAATTATTATCTTCTTAACTTATCGAAATTATTAATTTAGCTAATTGGTCCAAGTCGGAATCTGGAAAAATTATTATTTTAAAGAGATTATTAGTTTATCAATTATTAGCCTCTGTTTGGTAAATAGTTTATAAACCAGTTTGTAAATCACAAAATTTCTTAAATTACTTTTTTAACCATACACAGTTTCTCTTTCAACTTTTCAATCATATATTTTACTTCAAAATTATAAATAAACTAGTTTATAAACAATTACAATGTTATCAAACGGAGGCAAAGATGTTTTACTCTATTAGAGCATGCTTGATAATGTGAAAAGTTGAAGTTTTTGTGGTTTAAAAATGTGAAAAGTCAAAAAATGTGAGCGACTAAGAATAGCCAGTTGAGATTGAGTTTGAAAAATTGAGGTAAAATTTTTTTCGTTATCAAATGAGCTCTTAGAGTACATACAAAATCTCACCAAACTAGATCACACAATATTAGAAGTAACATGGATCAGTCACCCGAGCTTGATTCAACCATGAATTTTGCCCGTGACAAGCTAGGTTAGTCCACAAGTTTTTTGATTTTTTCAGACACATTTGAAGAAAAATATAGAAAAATTAAAACACATGAGACTCATTATTTGAAATAATATACTTTGTAATAGTAATTTTTTTAAGAATGTGTGGTTAAAAAATAGGATATATTTATGAGTTTATATGTAAATTATTTTATTGGTAGAATATGTGGTTGAAAATGAGTTTTAAAAAAAATGAAATTTGAATAATGAGAACCAAACATGGGCAAAACACATTATACAAGTTCCGAATGATATTTTTGCACAAAACTTTTATAGTAGAGGAAAATTCTTCTTTCTACTAATTCTTAATCAAAATTTTAATGAACAAGAGAGGTGTACACATCGTGAGTCCGTCCTATAAGCCAGTCCATAGTTTTACTTGTCGAGCTCGACTCGATCAGCCACAAATGGGTCGAGTGTCCCATTAGCCACAAATTAAAATAGGCACGAATCCAACCCACCAAAGTACAAATACAAAAGCATACAAGATCATATCTTAGCAAAATATTTAACCATGTTTGGTGGATATGAAAATCAGTTTTTTGATAAATTTTAATAAAATTTGATAAAATATATGATTAAAAAATTGTGAATCCCATAAAATATGTAATTGATATTAAGCCCTTGTTTGAGCCCCATCATTTCAATTTAAAATTTAGGTTTTGAAAATCTAATGATTAAAAAGTGGTTTGAAGAGTAAAAAATTGTGGGCTTGACTTTTTTGAATGATTGAGATTGATTACTATAGAAAAAATTTGTAAAAAAAATGAGAAATAATGGGGCTCAAACAAAGGCTAATTGTTAATTTTTTTGATTGCCCCCAGGGCACATCTCCAAGTGGCAAAGGGGATGGGTGGTAAGTGCTCAGCGCAGCTGTGTGCTTGGTTCGATTCCCCACAAGGTGGAATTGGCCTTGTGGCAAGCGGGAGTTATTGAGCGTTTCTCATGCTTACCATAAGCCCTTCCACCCTGACTCCTTGGAGGCATAACCTGAATTTACCTTCCCGAACCAATGGTCTTGGGCGTGGTCGGTTCGGGCCCTCAGGGTGTGGGCTACACTTTTTTTTTTTTGTTAATTTTTTTGATTTTATAATAAAATCTAGATTATAAATATTTCAAAATAGGGCTAAAAATAAAACGAAAGAAAAAAGGAAAAAAATAGAAAAGGAATTCTCATTTGCTTCGTATTAATTAATTATTACTGTTCTTACAAATGCTACATACCAAAAAGGAAAGATATTTGGTCACCTTCGCAAAATTTCGGCTATGAAATCAATAATATCCCGTTTGGTTCCAGAAGTTTCACATTCTTCGATCTGTAAGCTTCTCATTTTACACAAATTTCGATTTTTCCGTTTTTGTTTGATTTAAATTTAAAATTTTACTATAGGTTTGCATTTTCAATCCGTTCCTATGTTGTTCTTTATAGAAGTGTTTATGCTTTCTAGGGCTTCGGTAAAGCACAGATCTTTATTAAACATAGCTGAATTTTTTCATTTCTAGGATTCATGGAAACTTTTGTTTTTACGTTATTGTAATGGTTTTTATGTAGAGGAAATTAGAGTTTCGAGCTAAATAAAATTTACTCAATTGGTTTTACATTGTATTAGCGGCGATCTTAATACGATTTTGGAATGTAGTTTAAATTGAGTTATGCATATTGGTTCTTTTTTTTTTTTTGCAGGTCTAGTTGAATGGTATTTCTAGCATCTGGTTATTTGGATTAGTAGGAAGTGTTTGTATGTATGTAAATGGCAGATTCGAGTTCAGTAGATAATATATTGGAATTTCTGAAAAAGAATAAATTTATGAAAGCAGAGGCTGCTTTGCGAAGCGAGCTATGTAATAGGACTGATTTAAATGGGGCTCTCCAAAAGCTTATGCTAGATAAGGAGTTGGCTAGTAAATTGAATGAAGAAGTAAATGGGGGAAAAGTAGTTGAAGAAGATCAAAAAATAACAAATTCTTGGAATAGTGGGGCAGGTATTAAAGAGACGACAAGTTCTCGAAATAGCGAGGAGGTTTCAAAGGAGCTAATTGTGAAAGAGATCAAATGTGGAATAGGGAAAAATGGGTCTGAGAGCAATTGGAAAAGTTGTGGTAATGTAGAGGAGCAGAGGAAGGTTAATGAGTTAGTTGGGTTGAGTGGTAAGCACCTAACCTTTTCTAAGACTTCAGATGATACGGTGCTGGATTTGTGTTCATTGAAATGCAGTCCAAGCAATGGTCCTGTTCCTTATCAGAATGATGGAGGAAGTATTGCAGGAAACAACTTTTCAGTTCTTCAGGTTTCCGAGAAGTCAAGGTTGAACACAACCAAGGTTTATGATAGTGGTGTGGTTGATTCAAAACTGGGGAAAGATCATAGTTTCTCTGATGAAAAGAGACCATCTTGGCCTGGGTGTAACAGTAAAGCCAATGTGCTAACAAAACATGAGAGGAGTGAAAAGAATGAGCTTAAGGAAGTTGATCAAGAAAAGAATACAGGCAATGCAGGCTCCACAGATGACCCTGTAGATCGTCCATGGTCCAAAAGTAATGACTCTGTCCATCCAACATCAGAGATGTGGAAAGATTGTCCTGTCAAAACCCTTTTTCCCTTCAAGGAGGATGCTTCAACCAGTTATGATAATTCTATTGGGATTGGTGATAAAAAGGAGGGTAAAAAGAAAGCAGATGTTAAAGATGCCAGGGCAGCAATCAAAGAGCAAGTGGATGAGGTCGGAAGATCTGTATACTTTGGGAAGACTCAAGGAGGCGAGTCAAAAGATTTTGGTGCATTAGGATTTCAACTTGCATTTGACAATAAAAAGGAAGAGTTTCCAAGGTTGCCACCTGTGAGACTCAAATCAGAAGACATTTCCATCAATATTCCCTGGGAGGAGAAGTTTGAACGGGATTGGCCTGGTCCAAAGATCTTGAATGCTGACAATGCTTATTTGATAGGGTCATTTCTGGATGTACCTATTGGACAAGAAATCAATCCTTCAGGTCTGTCTTCGAAATTGTGCTCAACTTCCATTGAATAATATAATGATTTAAATAATATAATGATTTAAATAATATAATATAACAGGAAGTTGTTTCACTGTTTTCCCTCTTTTATTTTAGAATAAATAATTTTCCTTGCAATTGACACAGTAATGAAAAGGTCAGCAGGAGGTAGTTGGCTCTCAGTGAGTCAGGGTATAACCGAGGATAATTCTGATCTTGTTTCTGGTTTTGCAACCATTGGTGACGGATTGAGTGAATCTGTTGACTACCCGAATGAGTACTGGGACTCAGATGAATATGAAGATGACGACGATGTTGGTTACATGAGACAACCTATTGAAGATGAGACCTGGTTTCTGGCACATGAAATCGACTACCCAAGTGACAACGAAAAGGGTACAGCAAACGGGAGTGTTCCAGACCATCAAAAAAGGGAACAAAACAAAGACGATGAAGATGATCAGTCTTTCGCAGAAGAGGATTCCTACCTTTCTAGAGAAAGGTATTTCCAATCAAAAAAAGTCAACCCTGTTGCACCTTCAAATGATCCTATTGGGCCTTCAGTGACTGAAATGTATAAGAGAAATGACCGGAATGACTTGATTGGCCAATATAATGGGCAGTTGATGGATGAGGAGGAACTGAATTTGATGCGGTCAGAGCCCGTCTGGCAGGGCTTCGTAACTCAGACAAATGAACTTATGATGCTAGGGGATGGAAAAGTTCTGAACGAATTTGGAAGGCCCCGTCTGGATGATAGTTGCATGGATGATGATCAACACGGTTCAGTTAGATCCATTGGTGTGGGGATTAATAGTGATGCTGCCGATATGGGTAGTGAAGTTCGGGAAAGTCTGGTTGGAGGTAGTAGTGAGGGGGACTCGGAGTACTTTCATGATCATGATGTAGGTTATAGTGGATCTAGACACTCACAGCATGAGGTAGATAAAAATTATAGTGAACGATCAAAGGAAGAAAAAAATAGACCAAGCAAACATAATTCTGATAATTATATAATGAATAATGATATGGGTACATGTAAACAGGCAAAGAATCAAATGGATGTGGGGTTCTCATTTCCTCCTCCTCGAGCCAAGCAGTTGGCACAGCCAAGCTCTGATAAATCTTTGTGGTCAAACAAGGGCAACGCTGTTGTCAGTGATGAAGCTGATGGCAGTGTGGTGGATAATGATGACATGCTGGCTCCATGGAGGCATAAAAGCAGTGAATCTTCCCCAGCCAATAGTTCAAGGGATGAAGACAATGCTAATGCTGGGGGATCCGCAAATTCTAGTCCCACCTGTCTGTCAAATTATGGCTATATTGAAAGGGGACATTTGAAGGAAGAAGGGGATGTGATCACAGCAAGTACAAGAGAAGATCCTGGGGCTTCATTGGAGGATGAGGAAGCTACTGCTGTGCAAGAGCAAGTAAAGCAGATAAAGGCACAAGAGGAGGAATTTGAAGCCTTCGATCTTAAGATTGTCCATAGGAAAAACAGGCACGCATTTTTTATCTTCTATTTTTTAATATTTAATATTATTATGAATGATTCTTGCTATTAATACTTTTCAAGGAAATTCTCATATAAGCTGTGCTAGTGTTCATCATTCAGACTGGATGGCCCTGTATACTGCATATCAAATATAAACTACTTTGTCTTATGTGAGGACGATATCACATCCCATGTTAACCATATTTGATTTAATAGATAGCCTCATTATAGTTCTGGATGGACAATTTAAGTGAAATTTGAGATCAATCTTTAGAATAATAACAACGGATAATGAAGCCATATATCATGCAGCACGGTTAGCGTTCTCTGTACACTGTACACCTGTTTCTTTTAAGGAATAACTTGATAATAGTTTTACAATAGAAATAGGGACAGGGACAGGGACAGGAATAGGATTAAATAAACACGTCCTATATAAGTTCTGTACATTCAGATTCAGAAGATTTAGAGCTTTTTAGCCCCTGTTTGAGACCTATTATATGATATAATGTGGTTTGTAGTAGTAAATTTTTGGAGAATGTGTGGTTAAAAATTAAGCCATTGTTTGGCAAAGATGTTTTTAAACATGTTTTTCACTACACAATTCCACAAATCACTTTTTAATCACATACATTTTCTCTCTCCACTTTTCAACCACACATTTTACCTAGGAAAAATAAAAAAAATGTTTTTAAACAAAAAAACTTTTAACAAACAGAGCCTAAGGTATTTTTTTTGGATTTATGTGGATATTATTTTATTGGTAAAATGTATTGTTCAAAATGGGTTTTGAAAAAATGAGGTTGTGAATAATGGGTACCTAACAAGGGCTTAACTGGGCTATAGAAGTGCTATTTGCCTGAGAAAATGTGTATTTCTTATCCAAACAACTGATTGTGGTAAGTGGCTCAAACCTCAAGTTGACTCTTTACATTTCAAAATATAACACTTTTTTTATCATAGATTTTGGTTGAGCAGGCTGATGCTCGGAAGTGGCAGCAATACATGATGTACGCTGTATTAACCTTTCCACGAGATTCTGTTTCCCACTTAGTCTCTGGGCTCTTTACATTTCCAAAAAACTCCACATGACGTTTTTCCCCCCCATTAACTGGGCTTCAATTTTTTGTTCAGAACTGGATTTGAAGAGGACAAAAATTTCCATGTTGTTTTAAATTCAGTCATCGCTGGCCGCTATCATGTAACTGAGCATCTTGGATCTGCTGCATTTAGCAAAGCCATTCAGGCGCATGACCTTCATACCGGAATGGATGTTTGCGTGAAGATAATAAAGAATAACAAGGATTTTTTTGATCAGAGCCTTGATGAAATAAAGCTTCTGAAGTACGTCAACAAGCATGACCCAGCTGACAAATATCATATCCTCCGGTTGTATGATTATTTCTATTACCGCGTAAGTTACTTTGTCCCCCCATTCTTTTAAATCGTTCTCTATTTTTATTTAAGTTTCTAACAACGCTTTGTAGAATTTAGCCAAGTTGATTTCTACTTGTGATCTAGAAGAGATTGTATTAGATCCGTCTTTTCCTTCCATGTCTGATCAAGTATGTACATGAATGGTTGTTGGGATTGGGAACCTCAAGTCTGAAACTGCTGTTCTCTATTAAATTATCACTTGAATGCAATTGGTTTTTTCTTCACTACTTATACCTTCACATCACACAGATTTTTCTCCTGTGCTGATGCAAATGCAGGTATCATGAATTTCCTGTAATTATTCTGTATTGGTTTGCCTTTTGCATGTACGCTGTTTATAAATGCTAACATCAACCCAGAAGAAAGAGAGATGCTGATTTGAAAATTCCTCCTGCTCATTGTAAAATTAAAGTTAAATCTTTCAGAGTTGGACATTTGTTAAGCCCAATGTGGAGAAGATCACTGGTATGCTTATAAAAAGATATAACTGAAATGAATTTTGCAAATCTGTTACTCTTGAATGCTTGTCACATATAAGAAAAAATAAGCATTTATTATTGTATACTCCTCTTATATATGCCTAATTAATATGTGATTCTTATCATGGATTTAAGCTGCATTTATCTTGTAGATAAGATAAGTATTTGATGCCTCAAACCTTTTATATATTTGCAGGAGCACTTGTTGATTGTATGTGAATTACTTAAAGCAAATCTGTATGAATTTCACAAATTTAATAGAGAGTCTGGAGGGGAGGTATACTTTACGATGCCAAGATTGCAGGTTTGTGGCAAGGTTGTCCCTGTAGTCTTTAATCTCACTGGAGTTTCACTCACTGACTTAAATGATTTTGATTGTGCAGTCAATTACAATTCAATGTTTGGAAGCACTTCAATTCTTACATAGTCTTGGGCTCTTACATTGTGATTTGAAGCCCGAGAATATCTTGGTGAAAAGTTACAGTAGATGTGAGGTGAAGGTCATTGATCTGGGAAGTAGTTGCTTTGAAACGGATCATCTTTGTTCTTATGTTCAATCCAGGTCCTATCGTGCACCAGAAGTTATTTTGGGACATCCATATGATAAAAAAATTGATATCTGGTCACTTGGTTGCATCTTGGCTGAACTTTGCACAGGCAATGTAAGCTTCTCGCAGTTGCAGGATTCTAGCTTTAATACAGGGCATCTCCATTGTTTTTAGCAGCAATTTCCTGATAGTTGTCGCATTGTGAATCTGTTAAATGGTTATTTTTTTCTTCTTCTTATTATTTTTTTAATATTTGGTTATTTTTTTCGTATATCATATTTTTAATTTTATTTCTTCACTCTCTCCACCCTCTCTTCCATGCTAGGACACTTTATTTTATTTATTGATTGATACCATGGATAAAAAATTACTTTCAGGTGCTAGTTCTGCCAGTAATTTTGTTTATGTTTTTGATTAATTACCGCAAAGGCACAGAGAAATGCTATTTTATTCTGGAAGGCCCTTAAACATATAAAAATGTGGTCAAGTACTTTCTTGCATAAAAGTGGAAAAGCAGGAATTTGTAGGCAGGTAATGGTTTGTATTAGGCTGAAAAAGGTGAGGAAATTAATAGATTTAATATATCAGATATGGACAAAGGATCCATCTTATTGATTGAGTTTGTTTTCCCCTTGCTTTTAGCATACTGCATATTCCTCGCTTCCAATAGCATGGTTTGATCCGTTTTATTGTTTTTTAATTCTGGACAAGGAGACATTGTCATCTTTTTGGTTCCATCTCATGATATTTAGTTGCACTGTCATGTCACATGTAGATGCACAAGGTTCTTCAGCTGGATATATGAAAACAGACCAAAGGATGTATGTAGTAAATTGTGATAGTGCTCAAGTCTGTCATCACTCATTCAATTGTGTTCCTGAAACTACATTAAAAGATCGAAGTATCGTTTTCGGATGCTTGGTTGTGAAATTTTAGAGTACTGTTTACTTTCATGCCTATTACAGATGTATAAATCCCACAATCACATAGGCAGGGAAAAGCAGGATAACTAGAACTGAAATCTGATAGTTCACTGTTCCTGTGCCAGTTCTTCTCTGGTTGGGCTTGTGTTTTTTGAGAGATACCTAGTTGAGCTATAAGGCGTTTGATTTAGCCAGGTTCAATTAGCAATTGCACTTATAAACTGAAGTGTTGACGAGCACAGATTTTATGTGCTAAATGAAAAGTTGATCTATAAATTATATAAAATATTAATAAGATATTTGTAGTCTGGAATGAGATGCCTTAGGATCTTGTGTTTTTCTATGGAATTGTATATAGATTTTAGAGATGACATGAAGGCATTTACTGAGCCTGAAGGATGGACTTAATGATATCTGTTTAGTCTTTTTAATTTTTTGATTGATTTGATATTAAATATCAGTACACATTTGGTTATTGATTTTCCATTTATAACTGAATAGTTCTTCGTCGTTCTCTATTCATGGATCCTTAAATGCCAGTTATTCTGCCATTGCTTCTTGGAACTCCAGAATAACATTTGAGCAATATTATTGCATAGGTCCTCTTCCAAAATGATTCTCCTGCCACTTTACTTGCTCGAGTGATTGGAGTCATAAGCCCTGTCGACCAAGAAATGCTTGCAAAAGGACGAGAGACGTACAAATATTTCACAAAAATTCACATGCTGTACGAGCGGAACCAGGTAACATTCCTTCTCAGCTTTTGTTTATAGTTCTCGGCTAAAGTGCCAAACAAATTATTCTTCGTTATGTACTATAAAACCAACTTGTTGCAATGTAAGGGAATGTAATTATGGTTATGATTTTGGGTTGCTTATTCAAAGATGGTGATGTAGCATTAGTGGGAGGAAGATGAAGTTAAGAGAGAAGAGGAGAAGGGGGAAGAGAGAGTGAGGAAGAGAACGATGGAAGCAAGAGAGAGAAGCCACAAGAAACTATTTCATTCATAATCTGAATTTTCCAATGAGTTACAATCAAAGTTAAATAGTAGAATAAACCTAATTACAAAATGGATTTGGGCCAAGCCCATACATAAGCCCACAAAAAGATGTTAAGTAAAATTGGTCAAACAAAGGCCTAAACAAAATGTGATTCCGCATCAAAGGCCAAGCCCATACATAAGCCGACATAAAGATGTTAAGTAAAATTGGTCCAACAAGGGCCTAAACAAAATGTGATGTCCGCATCAACTCTCCCGGGGTGGGACAAAAAACTTGACCCTGTCGAGTAGGTGATCTGCATGCTGTCAAACTCCCAACCACAAACTAAGTGGCTGAACAAACTTCTTGCGACGCCTATAGACACGCAAGGGTGGTGATTCGAGCAATGGAAGATCCTGTTGACTCCTATAATGCTCCAATAAATTGGGGTCAATGTGCTGAAGCGTCTCCCGGGAAATCCAAGTACAATCAGAATCAGGGCGACCAACCCAACGAACAAGGAAGCGTTGAATCTCTCCATCTTTGGTCAACACAGTCTGTTCATCTAAAATAGCATCAATTTTATCTTTGTGTGCTGTGGTAGGTTGGGTTGGGGTTGGGGTAACATGTTTGGGTTGAGGGTCCACAGATGGAGGTGTAAAAGGATCATCAGAAGGGTTAAAATGGCCTTTGTATGCAACTAAGTCCTCAACATTGAAGGTAGAGTGGTAGCCAAAATGTGAGGGTAGATCAATGACATATGCATTTGGACCAACACGCTTTAAAATTTTAAAAGGACCAGCACTACGAGCTTGCAACTTGGATGCAGATCCAGATTGACGCCGCTCCGGTCTAATTCGAATCATAACATAATCCCCAATATTAAATTCAACATGTCGTTTATGCAAATCAGCTCGAAGTTTATATGATGCATTACTCGCTTCAAGTTGTTTATTGATCTCAATATACAAATCATGAAGATGTTGTACAAATGCTTCAGCTGACATAGACACACTAGCATGTGGGGACATGGGAATAAGGTCTAATGGCTTCCTAGATTTATAACCATGAACAACTTCAAAAGGGCTCATGCCTATGGACCTATTCACTGAATTATTATATGCAAGTTGGGCTGTGGGGAGTATCAAATCCCAATTCCTAAGATTTTCCTGGACTAGACACCTTAGAAGATTACCAAGACTGCGATTGACAACCTCAGTCTGACCATCAGTTTGTGGATGGTATGCAGTAGAAAATTTCAATTTTGTTCCAACCATACACCATAGGGTTCTCCAAAAATGGCTTGTGAAACGAACATCCCTATCCGAGACAATGGTCTTAGGAAGACCATACAACTTGACGATCTCATGAAAATATAACTTGGCAATTTTAGAAGCATCAGAAGTTTTGCTACAAGGAATGAAGTGCGCCATTTTCGAGAAGCGATCCACCACAACGAAAATAGAGTCATGCTTCTTTGGAGTGCGTGGTAACCCTAACACGAAATCCATACTAACATCTTGCCAAGGACAACTGGGGACTAGAAGAGGCGTGTAAAGACCTGTGTTCTGCCCCTTTTGCTTGGCTCGTTGACAAGTGTTGCACGAGCCAACTATCTTAGCCACATCTGTCTTCAAACTGGGCCAATAGAATTGACGTTCGATTTCCTCTATGGTCTTATCACGCCCAAAGTGCCCTGCCAGACCGTCCGCATGACTTTCCCAAATTATAAAGTCTCTCACTAAAGTCCTAGGGATACACAACTTATTGGACCTAAAAAGATAGCCCCCCTCGAGACGAAAACCATTAGTAGTATCCGTATTGCCATTTTGCAAGCCCCAAAATTTGTTTTTGAAATCAGGACATGACTCGTACTCTTCCTTGAGTCTTTTAAAACCAATGACCTTGACACTCATGACGGACAAAAGGGAGATGCGCCGACTTAAAGCATCAGCTGCTTGGTTTTCAATGCCTTTCTTATGTGTCAAAACAAAAGAATAGGCCTGTAAATACTCGATCCAACGCCCATGCCTACAATTCAAACGTTTTTGGGAATTAAGGAAACGAAGGGCCTCATGGTCTGAATAGAGGATGAATTCATGGGGTAACAAGTAATGATGCCAATAGCGCAAAACTTGTACAACTGCGTACAACTCCTTATCATAGGTGGTCGAGTACCGTTGTTTGGCATCGTTTAACTTCTCACTGAAGTAAGCAATATGATGACGTTCCTGACTTAAGACTCCACCTATTCCTACCCCTGACGCATCACATTCAACCTCAAAAACTTTGGAAAAGTCAGGAAGTCGCATAACAGGAGCTTCGGTCATGCGCCTTTTGATTAACCTAAAGGCTTTGGCAGCTTCCTGTGTCCAATGAAACTCTCCTCCCTTCATGCACTCCGTGATAGGAGCCATGATCGTGCTAAACCCCTTGATGAAACGACGATAAAAAGTAGCTAAACCATGAAAGCTTCTAATGTCATGTAAAGTCCCGGATTCAGGCCAACTTACAATTGCCTGAATCTTTGCGGGGTCAGTACAAACTCCTGTTGCGGACACAATGAAGCCTAGGAAGACAACTCTATCGGTGAAGAAAGAACATTTCTTCACATTAGCATACATGCTTGTTGCACGAAGTGTAGAACAAACCTGCATGAGATGATCACGATGTTGTTCTCTAGTTTTGCTGTACACAAGAATGTCATCAAAATAGACGACAATGAATTTACACATGAAAGGCCGAAGGGCTTGTGTCATCACCCTCATAAATGTGCTAGGGGCATTTGTTAGACCAAAAGGCATGACCAGCCACTCGTAAAGACCATCCTTAGTTTTAAAAGCCGTTTTCCATTCGTCACCTAGGCGAATCCTAATCTGGCTGGTGATAGCCACTCTTTAAATCAATCTTGGAAAAGATCGTGGCACCGGCCATCATATCCAGCATATCATCAAGTCGAGGAATTGGAAAGCGATATTTAACAGTGATCTTATTGATGGTACGACTATCAACACACATCCTCCAAGAACCATCTTTCTTAGGTGTCAAAAGAGCGGGAACCGCACAAGGACTTAAACTCTCGCAGAACCTGCCTTTGGAGCTTGGCGTGCTCAGTAGGATTCATCCTATAATGAGGCAAGTTTGGAAGAGATGAGCCTGGCACAAGATCTATAGCATGTTGGATATCCCGTAAAGGAGGCAATAGGTCAGGGAGGTCGTCAAGGAAGACATCTTGAAATTCTTGAATAGATTGGGTCTCTACAGAGGTCACTAATGGAGAATCTGATGGGGCTTCCATGACAATCACGACAAACACGATAGAGTCGTCCACAAGTGTACGCTCAAATTCTGTAGGACTAATAACATGTAATCCTTTCCGATCGCCAATTTTCTTGGCCTGCTGTGACTCAAAAGGTTTAGGGGGTAAAGGATTGAGGTGGATTTTCTTTCCATTAAAGACAAAGGAACATGAGTTTGATCGACCATGGATAGTCACATCCAAATCAAACAACCACGGGCGACCGAGAATAACATGTCCGACGTCCATAGGAATGACGTCACACCATATATGATCCTTATATTCAAGAAACTGGATGGGTACCAGACAACGCTCTTTTACAGCAATAGAAGAAGTGTCGACCCAAGAGACATTATATGGCTGAGGGTGAGGGATTGGTTTCAACCCAAGGCTACTGTAGCCACAGATACTGCGTTAATGCAACTCCCACTATCCACAATAATCTTACAACCCTTATCATTGATCTTGATGTAAGTGTGAAAGATAGCATGACGACGCCAATCATCAACGCCCTTAGGCTGGGTAAGGGTACAACGTACGACACCTAGCCGGGAGGTATCGGGAGTTAGGGCCACGGAACCTAGACCTGTAGGAAGGGTCTGAATGCATCCCAATAAGGTATCCTCATTATCATCCAAATCATCAAACTCTTCAAGATTAGGCTCATAGACTTGATCTTCTAATGGCTCACCTACGACATCCCTCTGTTCCTCAATAACTAAGGCTCGGCTCGGACATCTGGAGGAGATATGTCCGAAGCCCTTACAGTTGAAGCCCTTACAGGAATAAGCATGATCAAGAGTGGTCACACCTCGAAGGACAAGTTCACGTTTAAGATCATCTCTTAGGCCCTGTCTAAACCTACTCAAAGTCATAGCTTCATCCTCACTGACATGACATCGCATTCGAAATTCATCAAATTGAGCAACATAGTCGGTCACTGGGCGATTTTCTTGTGTCGGGTTATTCCACTGGTCTAACAAATTACCCCTGTACGATTGGGGTAAATACTTCTCTTGAAGTCGGCGCTTCATTTCCTCCCAGCTTCGAACAGGAGGTGCACGACGCCTTTCAAGGAAATCCTCAATGCTTTCCCAAAAGAGCTGGGCATTACCAGTTAACTTCAAGCTGGCAAACTGAACTCTTCGATCCTCGGGGACTCCACACCAGGACAAGAAACGGTCCATGTCTCGAATCCATTGGGAAAAAACTATAGGGTCTAAGCACCCATTGAAGGTAGGAGCGTCTAACTTGATGCTTCGAAAGTAACGCTCCTCATGACGAGGTGAAAGAATACTATAACGATCATGGCCTCGTTCACGCCCATGAGCATGCTCTCCATCCCTTCGATCACGTCGACCATGCTGTCGTCCACCTCGCCGATGACGATAGTGAACATTATGGGACGCTTCATAATTATCAGCTTCCGACGAGGATGGGCCTCGTTCCAAATTGTTCACCCTAGTAGCGAGCTCTCTGTTCTCTTCACGAGTAGCAGTCACCTCAGTTTGGACAGTCACTAATTGGGCTTGAAGTTGAGCGAATTGTCGGGTGAGGGCATCGAATTGAGCAGGGTCCATGGGCAAACTATCGGAGCTAGATATGACAAAACGACCACTACGCAACTGCATGCACTATAACACAACTAAATGACTTGTATGGAGAGATCAATAAACAACTCGTTCGAATAGTACATTATTATTTATTTATTTTTTTATTTTTTTAAGAGAGGGATTATGTACGTCCGAATATGGGAAGCTAATATGCTGGGCTATGTAAAATAATGAAGCAAGAGTCAAATACGAGCCATCACTTAAGCACATAAAAATGAGTAAGGTAATGGTAAAATTTAACAAAGGTAGGTTTTTTTGTCTCGGGTTTCAATTATGTAAAAAATGGGCAAGTAGTAAAATAACAGCCGCACAAAAATGTAATTGATGCTATTTTAAAACGAAACAGTAATATAAGCCAAGACCAGTAAAATAGTAACTCCCCTGGTTTATAAGTAGTCGAGTCGATAAATAGGAGCAAATAGATGTAGCAATCAACAGGAGAAAATAGCTATTGCAATCAGCTGGAGGAAAAAGTACCTGCAAAGCAATGTTAGAAAACTTTTTTTTTTACAAAATCATATTGTACACTTTGGGTCCAAGCTAACAATGATGACCAATATGAGGCCCATTTTCTAGAAATACTTTCAAATGGGCTGACCCAAACTTATATTACACAACTATTGAGGCCCAACTTATAAACCTCATCCACCGGCTGAGATCCATTTTCCAAATCGAGAACAAGGCTCCTTTCAGTGTCGTCTTCACGGAGCTGCTGGACTCGCGGGTTGCTGGAGTTGCCGGCGCTGGTCGTCGCCTGTTGGAGTCGCCGGTGTTGGTCGGCGGTTGCTTCTTCTACGGATAGCGAGGTTAGAACTTTTTTTTTTCCTCACTACAACGGAACTAGGGTTTTCGAATCTGCCTCCTCTTCTTCTTGGGTGTGAGTCAGTGATGTTACAGAATATGGCGGTTGGAGCGGTCGGGTCAATTTGCAGTGGGTGGTGGTGTTTTGTATGAAGGACTTTCTACTGGAAAGTATTTAATGGTGGTCATGGAATTTAGATGGGTTGCTAAGTATGGGTTTTCTCTTTGAGAAAGTTACAATTTTGTTTATGGGTTGTGGAATGATAGGAATGGGCTGTGTTAATGGCGTGGTGGTTACTGTTGGGTGAAGGGTTGAAGAATATGGTGACTGAGTATGGAGCAAGAGATATGCATGTTTTGGGGTGCTGGGAAAATGACAGATTTCAGGTTTAGCTCTGATACCAAATTTGATATAGCATTAGTAGGAGGAAGATGAAGTTAAGAGAGAAGAGGAGAAGGGGGAAGGGAGAGTGAGGAAGAGAACGATGGAAGCAAGAGAGAGAAGCCACAAGAAACTATTTCATTCATAATCTGAATTTTCCAATGAGTTACAATCAAAGTTAAATAGTAGAATAAACCTAATTACAAAATGGATTTGGGCCAAGCCCATACATAAGTCCACAGAAAGATGTTAAATAAAATTGGTCCAACAAAGGCCTAAACAAAATGTGATGTCCGCATCAAAGGCCAAGCCCAAATAAAGATGTTAAGTAAAATTGGTCCAACAAAGGCCTAAACAAAATATATGATGTCCTCATCAGATGGGTATGCCAGAGTTGGGATCATAATGAACATTCCACCTGTTCCTATTACATAGATGTGCTGCTTGATAAATATTTCGTGCAGCTTATATGGTGGGCGCTAATTAATATTGCAATTTTGGTTCTGATAATCTGTCTTTCATTGTCCCTTCTTTTAGGTGCTGATATTTGATATCCTTTTCTTTTTGGCATTGGGGTTCATGATACTGTCCTAGTATTTGTCGTGATTCTAAGATCACGAAAGAGGAATTTAAAAGAGGAAAAAAAATTCTATTACTACTTGAATAGAATTTTACAAGAGTTCACACACTTAATTGCAAATTAAAAAATAACCTCTTTCTCTCTCTCTCTCTCTCTCTCTCTTGGAGTATCTCTCAAAGGGTACTCTCTCTCTCTCTCTCTCTCTCTCTCTCTCTCTCTCTTGGATAAGAAAATTACATAAGAGGAAAACTTATTACATAAGAAGACACTACATGTATTTATAGACATGCATCCAACTCCATTGAGAGGAGAAAATCAAGTTGTCCATGAGTTGGCTATGAGTTGGAGTGATAAGGTTTTGGGTTGGAGTGATGGGGTTGTGAAGATAAGGTTTGAATCTTCAAATTTCTTAACCATCAAGTAACCTCCTCAATTCCATGCATGCAATAGTTGGTGATTTCTAAAACCTTCTATATTAATCTAGCTATGGCGGTGGAAAATGTTGCTGGACATTTGAAGAATCCAGTTGGTGATGCAGCTGGAAATCATCAATTCTCCCCCTCTAGCTGCATTTGAGGCAATTGTTATCTGACAACTATTCCAGCTATGTCTCTACATAGCTCTAACTTCTCCGTCGAAACCACCTTTGTATGTCTGCGGGATTCTCCTTTGTGTTGATCTTTACTAGTCTCAACAGTTGTTGATCTATTACTTCTCGTATCCAATGATAGCGAGTATCGATGTGCTTTGTGCGGGAATGATACATTGAGTTCTTACTCAATTCCAGAGCACTTTGGCTGTCACAATGTATTCTATAATAATTCTGCTTGATTCCTAATTCTTAGAGAAATCTCTTTAACCACAACATTTCTTTTCCAGCTTCCGCTGTTGCAATATACTCTGCTTCTGTTGTGGATAAAGCAACAAACTTCTATAGTTTTGACTGTCGTGACACAGCTCCCCCTGCAAAAGTGTAGGAATCCTGATGTAGATTTCCTTCCATCAAGATCCCCAGTCATATTTGAATCAGTAGCCTTCTAAAATCGGATCAGCTCCCCCATAGCACAGACATGTATTCAATGTACCTGAGAATCCACTTGACTGACTTCCAATGTTCCTTTCTTGGATTAGAGAGAAAAAGACTCACCATGTCAACTACGTGAGCAATATTGGGCTTGGTACACACCATTGCATACATTAGGCTTCCTACTGCTGAAGAATAAGGTACTGATGACATTTCCTCTATCTCTTTCTTGGATGAGGGGGATGAACTCTTGCTCAACTTGAAGTGGTTGGCTAGTGGAATGCTAACAGGTTTTGCATTATGCATGTTGAATCTCCTGAGTACTCATTCAACATACTTTTCTTGAGAGAGCCACAAAATGTGCTTTTTCCTATCTCGAACTATATGCATTCCCAAAATTTGTTGAGCTGGGCCTAAGTCCATGTTAAAGGCCTTTGAGAGTTCCTTATTCAGCTTGCTAATTTCTGTTGCATCGTTTTCAACGATCAACATGTCGTCTACGTATAGAAGAGCAATAAAATTACCATTTGGAGACCTCCAAATATAAACACACCGATCTGCAGCAGTTCCTTTATATCATTGATTCACCATGAATAAGTCAAATTTCTTGTACCACTGTCGTGGTGCTTGCTTCGGCCGTACAAGCTCTTTTTGAGCTTACAAACAAGGTTTTCTTTTCTTGAAACCTTAAGACATTCTGGTTGCTCCATATAGATATGTTCATGTAAATCACCATGAAGAAATGCTATCTTGACATCCATCTACTCAAGCTCTAAATCCAAACTGGTTACTAATCCAAGAATAACTCGAATTGAAGCCATCTTTATAACTGCTGAAAATATTTCGTCAAATATTTCACTATTTTTCCGCTGTCATCTTTCTTGAGCTTGAACACCCATTTATTTCGCAGTGCCTTCTTTCCTCTTGGAAGCGTGACCAACTCATATGTCTGATTTTTCTGCAATGATTCCATCTCATTCTTAATTGCTTGCAGCCATTTGTCTTTATATACATGAGATTATGCTTCCTGAAAACTCTCTGGTTCCCCTTCAACAGTAAGCAGAATGCATTCAAAATGTGAATACTTGTTGATTGATTCGACCTTGTTCAGATCTTTGTAATTGTGGATTTTCACTTTCAGGATGTACAACATCATCTAACTCCCATCATCTAACTCTTGTGATGGTCTTGCAGCTTCTGGTGGAGAGGGTTGTGGCTCCCCCTGATCAATATCCTATTCTTCATCCTCATGTTCTGCTTCTGCCATTTCCTCACGCACCGCATCATTATTTGTGGCAAATTGTGCTGGTGTAGGGTCTGGAACAATATCCTGGGCACTGGAACAAGGATTAGAAGATACTGTGGGTTTCTCAATATCTTCTAATGTCTGTTTTTCATGGAACACAACGTCCTTACTTCTGATAACCTTCTTTGCCTTTGGGACCCATAATTTGTATCCGAATTCTTCATCTCCATAGCCTATAAAGATGCATGGAGTAGTCCTTGCATCGAGCTTCTTTCTGTGCTCCTTGGATACATGTACAAATGCTAAATAACCAAATACTCTCAGGTGAGAATAGGAGGGATTCTTACCAGTCCATATTTTTTCCGGAATTTCAAAATTCAATGGTACTGACGGTGATCTGTTAATCAGGTAGCAGGCAGCTCGAACAACTTCTCCCCAGAATGACTTTGGTAGCTTAGCCATACTGAGCATGCTTCTGACCTTTTCCATAATTGTCCGATTCATTCTCTCGGCTACTCCATTATGTTGTGGGGTACGTGGGGCTATCTTCTAGGGGATCATACAAATCCATACAACTGATGAGATCTTTCATCTGAGACCTCCACAGTGTATAGTTGGTGGCAATAAGTTTAATGATAGCTCTCGAGGATGAATCTTCCATTGACATCTTGGCTTTGTAATGGATTAATCAAATCGGAGCTGAAATTTGGCAAAACAGAGGACACCGTTGTATCTGAAGCTCCAATCCCAACGCTCGACTAGGGTTGGCAATGGGGCGGGGAATACTTGAATCCAACGAGAACCCGCCCCGAATCCGCCCTGAACGGGGCGAGAATCCCCGACAAAGACAGGGATGGGGATGAAAAAGCATTCTCGAATTGGGGACGAGGCGGGGACGGAGATGGCCGTCTTATTTCCATCCACGATCCCCGTCCCCAATTAACAAGTTCCATTAAAATTTAAAAAGCCAAAAAAAAGTCTTATATTGTCTGTACAAAAGTCCTATGATGTAAAATTTATTACTTATCAAGTCATAAACTTGAAATACTTATTTTGAAAAAGTTACTGATTATTAGTTATTAAACTTACCGAGTTGTATTTTCTCATCTAATCAAATATAAAATAAAGATACAAACAAATATGAATATATATTCGATTAATGTCCAAATGATGTGTAAAGATTATTAGATTTAGAAAATGTTAGGGTTCCTGCATTTTTCCTTATTATACTGTCTGCACAAAATTATTTTAGAACTTGAAAAAAAAAATAACAAATGGGGATGTAAATAGGGATTTGCACATCCCCGTCCCGTCCTATCACTCCAACTAATGGACAACTTGATTTTCTCCTCTCAGTGGAGGTGGATGCATGTCTATAAATATATGTAGTGTCTTCTTATGTAATAAAGTTTTTCTCTTATGTAATTTTCTTATTCGAAAGAGAGAGAGAATCCATTGAGAGATACTCCAAGAAATAAGAGAGAGAGAGAGAGAGAGAGGATTTTTTTTTTTAATTTGCAATTGAGTGTGTGAACTCTTGTAAAATTCTATTCAAATAGTAATAGAATTGTTTTTCTAGTTTTAAACTTCTCTTTCGTGATCCTAGAATTACAACAAGTGATATCAGAGCTCCAAGTCGAGCGTTGGGGTTGGAATTTCAGCTCTGTGTGAACTCTTGTAAAATTTTATTCAACTAGTAATAATAGAATTGTTTTTCCTCTTTTAAACTCTTAGAATCACAATCCCGACCTCAATCACTATTATTTAGGGTACAAAAATATTACTTTATTTCATGCACCACATTGCTATCAATGCTCCATTGCTACTTCAACAAATCCTAACACCACTGCAGCTGACACCGTCCTTAACCCTGTGGAAACCTGTTTTGCATTGATTGTGGGAGGATGGCATAATTTTTTTATATGCACCAGTGTAATTATTATTATTATTATTATTATTTTTTAATTCAGGGTTAAGCATTAGTCAGTTGGTTAGTGCTCAACTGTGTTGACAAGATATATGGTTTGACGGGAGCCCTTGTAGGTTTGAAAGCCAACTTCGTGGTAATATCAATTTGAGTGAACATTGACTTGTGGAGTAGGTTATTGGTTTGACGTGAGTCCTTGTAGGTTCTATGAAAGTCAACTTCATGGTAATATCCATTTGATTGACTCTTGACAGTGGAGTAGGTCATATAATAACAAAATGGATGCAACATGGGAATCTAGTACTTGAACGGGGGATTTCTCCCCCATTCTCCTGTTCTCATTGGTGCGATCGCTTAATCCTTCATCACATAGACCCTGTTTGGTTCAGCTGAAAAATTGAAATTAAAATCTAAATCAAAGTCAATTATTAATTTTAATCACATATTTATCCATAACTTTTCAACAACACATTCAATCAACTTTTATCTAAATCCATTAAAAATCTGATTTTTTTATTAAACCAAACAGGGACTTAATGTTTGATCATCTTCTGCTGTAATAAACATTAAGAGAAAAAATGAATCAAAGCAGCATTGGACTGAGGGTAGACGGGTAGTATTGCTTTCTCTTGAAAAAATTAACCAGCAGGCTTTTGAGGAACCGGAGTTAATTTCATGCATTAAAAGAAAGATAGGATCATGAAAGTAAAATCACGGAGCTTGAATTTCCCCTGAAGCCGGTGCTTGACTTAACTTTCCTTGGATTTAATTGCATATCATAAGAACTCTTGACACATGTCAATGTGTCCAAGTTTCATTAAACTCTATTCTTGATCCTTTATTTCCTTGACTGTGAAGAAACCAAACAATTGTAGTAGTTGATATGGAAAATTAGATATACAAAACATATATGCACAAGCTTTTAGAAAACATTGCTCAATTTTTTTAATTCCTGCCCTTCAAATTATGAACATTTAGAGCTTGTTTGGTGTATAAGATGTTTTTTTGGAGGAATTTTGGGTTTTGGGAGAATGTGTGGTTGAAAAGTTTGAAAAATAATGGGTCCCACAAAAATTTGTGGTTGAAAATGAATTTGGGGGAAGTGGAAAAAATCAGCTCTTAGTAATGCTCCATGTCATGCTCTGTTTCCATCATTTTACATAATCGTCTATTCTATTTTCCTCAGGACACTAATAGACTTGAATACTTGATACCCAAAAAGTCGTCCTTGAGGCATCGATTGCCAATGGGTGACCAGGGCTTCATTGATTTTGTTGCTTATCTGCTTGAAATAAACCCAAAGAAGCGACCTTCTGCATCAGAAGCTTTAAAACACCCGTGGTTACAATATCCTTATGAACCGATATCATCTTGAAGAATTTGAGATTTTGGGGTGGATCAATTTCTGCTGGAAGGTTTGCTCGTGACAAGTATTTCGATGGGAAAACCAGAACTGACTCTGACAATTTCAATTGTCAATTTGTTTGAATTGTTTGTTGAATGGTCAATGCATGCTCAAATGAGAGCCGGGATTGGCTTTGATGGTGACGTACCTCTTGCGGTATGTATTGCTAGGATTTTTTTCCTTCTTTAGAGTCTTTTTCGGTGGAAAGGAAGTCTTCACTCTTGTTGTACATGATGTGTGATAATTCTTTTAGGCTATTTAGTAATAGCTTGTCAAAATTAAAATAGTTGCTTATGATTGTTGATTGGTTTGGTTAATATATCACCACGTTTTTATAATGTATATATATGTATATGTATTACCCGTGTATGTATACATCTCTCTATCTGTGCACCATCTAATGCTATTGAATATTGCTTACCAAACGTGCTATATGAGCAAATGGTAAATGCTATGTGCTCCTTGAACTTTTAGTTAGCAGTTTGGGTCTCGAACTTACGTTTGAGGTATTGTGTCCTTAGTATATTTAAGAATTTGGATCTCTTGGACAAAAATTGTTCATGTGAATGTTTAAATTACAATTGACTTTTAAATGGCTAAAGTTGAATGTTAAATGATTTGACGATGTTTCCTCCAACTATAAATCATGTGACACGTGCGATTTTAATGTTCATGTTGATCGTTTCCATCACATAGCACAGATTATGTGCATTGTTTAGATAAATTGGAGACATAGAACCTTAATTTTTGATGTTAGTGATTTAAAACTATACTAGTTGAAAGGTTAGGGAGTATAATTCTAATTTTCCCCTTTTATAGTGCCTACTTAATTAATTAATATAACTTTGTAAACGTTTTGAAGAACATAATGAAATATAAACAACACAAATTAGTGGATTGGGTGGTTACAAGTCATGTCAAATCATGATTAGTGTTAAATATGTCAAATTATCCCCAAAAAAATATATATTATGGTCAATGCCATTAATTATGCATTCCCAATAATGTTTCACGGTATCATTCTCTAGAAGATGTAAATAAGTGTATTACTCGCACATTGTAAGCTATACTTTTTAACTATATTTTGCTTATCAAAAAGTTTATGATATTTCTAGGGGCACCATAAACTCCCCCATCACTCGTCAAGGGTTTGATGGGCCTCACATGACACCCCCCAAATAGGGAGATGTTATGTGCCCTTAAAATTTCTATTCTGCTTATACTCAAAAATTCCGAGGCCTAGTAAAAAAAAAAAACTTTACCACTAAAATTATAAATGTGCATTTGGTATGTTATACTTTTATTAAACAAGTAACTTAGTAAATTTTAAATCTGATTCACCAAAAAATATTTATTGTAGAGGAAATTGGATGAAGATTCCTTTTTTGACACCCCTTTTCAAATATGGCCAAACTTTGCAAGTTTTGTATCCATGGGCATTTTTTTATAAATGGACTTGCATGCCCCCTATAATTGAAATGTTTGGTTCAGCTAGAAGCTGGGGAGATTTACATGGTGTCTTGTGGCGTCAGTTGATCCCACTTATATATATATATATTATTTTATTTTATTTTATTTTTATTGTAAGGGTTTTGTGAGGTGGAGTAAATGGAGTAAACGTGACGAGATATTTTTGGTAAAACATACGAATAGTAGTGCAACGCAAGCTTCGGTATACGAACCCCTACTAAGATTAGTAATTTAGATTTTTTCCTTATATAATAGAAAAAGTCACGAACCCAAATTCAGGTCTTGGTTTCAGGGATGTAAAAGCCTTTATTAACCTTGCCATGTGTTAGCTAAATTTCAAGACGCTCATGTTGTAACTGTAGAAATTTTGATGTAGCTTTGCTACATTAGAATTTCGAAATATAGAAATTTCATTATTTCAATTTAGAAATTAAAGCTTATATGCCTGATTTGAAATAACTGTAGAATTTTTTAGTGTGCCCTTATATTTGCATTTTGAAGCGTAAATGTTGAGTTTGACGGGAATGCACTAAATTCATTGTTGCAATTCGTAGTTGTACTTGCATAATATTATTTTGGGATAAGATGTTTTTTGTTTGACATGTTCTATTTGTGTTAGGGATGGTAGAAAGGCTTGGACAGCTCGGGTTCGGCCTATAAAAAACTCAAACCAAACTCGGCTCATGATATCCAATAGAAATACGTAGTCCCAACACTATGGATTTGAAAAGAATCCAATTAACTTGGATGATGTCCAATAGAAATATGTTTTTCTAACCAAAAAGTTTAAGAAAGAATCATCGAATTGCTGGCATTACATGATAAAAAAAAATTTGGTGTTTAAAATGGAGTGAATATATAGAAAACATGTTGCAATTACTATGGTAAAAAAATGAGTTGGGAGTCCAGTTCAAGAACGTCTCTTTTGAATATTGTTGGGTATAACGCTCTAATCAAGTGTAAAATGCGGAATTAATCAAAAGAATCACACAAGAACAAAAATAATAAGAATAAGAAACACTGGAATTTGGTGATCCAGTTCGACAATTGCCTACTCTTGGGGGCTCATCGATTAGCCCATTACACTATAACAATCTGCCTTCCAAATGAGAGAGTTCGAGTACAAGAGATACACATTCAATCATCCAAACCACAACTTCTTCTAAAATTGATCGCAACCCTCCTAACGCGAAAGGAACACTACGCCCAACACACTATACAGATTACAACAATCTAGTCTACACTATGACCCAAATTACTGTATAAATGAGTTTACAAGGCTAGCCAAGGTTGAATCGTTTAATCGCACCAAGAAGAAGAAGACGAGATCGAACCAAAGATCACGTCAGAATAATATCAGAAGTCGAGTTCCACAAAGGATTATATTACTTGCACAAAAGATCACAGTCGTAGGGTTTGATCCAACGGTCAACATAATAAGTGAGTTAGTAATCCGGGTGAAGTGTAGAGGACCAATAAGTGGTTTCCATTTGGCCATCCAACCATTATTTACAAAACAAGAATTGCATAGGAGGTTGTACGACGAATTTCGAAGTATTATTAAAAATACTGAAATTGTTACAAATTGAATTTGAGAAAATACAAGTGGACAGCTCTTGTGAATGCAAAAATTGCAAAATCCTCTGATTAACGTTCTGCGTGTTTGAAGACAAGGGGCCACGTGGCTTGATTCCTGGACTTCTGAATTTGCTGGAAAAATTGATTTGTTGAGAGATTGCTTGCTTGTCACTTGGAACTTGAGATTTGGATTTGAACTTTGGATTTGCACTTCGGATTGACTTGCTTTGATTTGAAGAAGGCTTTGATCTTCTTGAAATTGATTTGAACTTGCTTGATTTGAAGAAGACTTTGATCTTCTTGAATTTTGGACTTGGCTTGAAGTTTGAGAGAATTTTTGTATTCTCCACCTGCAATTTGCTTTTCTTTTTCTCCTTTTTTTCTTCTCCTTTTTCTTATGGACCAATGGTCCTATTTATAGAGAAAATTTTGTAACCACCCCATTTATTTAAATAAATAAATAAATAAAATGGTTTGGACTTTGAAAAGTAGGATGGGCCTCATCCATGGACTTATTTTAGGTGGATTTTAGTGGATTTTATTTAATAGACTTAATTGGGTTAAAACAAAATTAAATTGATCCAATCCAATTAATATATATATATATATATATATATATATATATATATATATATATATTTTAACGTCTACAAATGCCCCCTCAAGACTTATTTATTTATTTATAATGAAAATAAATAAATAGATAAATCTTGAATTTTGAAATTTGAATTTTGGTTTAGTTGAGAATTTGATTGAAACTTGAATTTTTTTTTTTTTTTTTTAAACGTGAACAGTGTTTTTGAGGTTCAAAATTTTGAATTTATTTAGAGTTTGATTAATCTTGGATTCCATTAGAACTTATCCTTCTAATCAAAGAATTTTATATCAACATGAACTATATACTTTATTAAATACAAATAGTTTAGTGTCCCATTCAACATTGAAATTACTACTTCATTCCAAGAAAACTTAAAGAACAAAGAAAGAAAAGTGGGAAAATATTATCAATTTTCAACAAGTTGATTTTTGGAAGGGACAACGAGGAAAAAGATTGGAACTTTGAAATTTCACCAAGAAAAGATTATTATTATTATTATTATTATTATTATTATTATTATTATTATTATTATTATTATTATTATTATTATTATTATTATTATTATTATTATTATTTTTTAATTAATTGGTTTCGACCGAAACTAATTGGTTTCTCACGAAACCAATTTTTTTTTTTTTTCAAGTTAAACTCATTAATTTTTTTTTTTGTTTGACAGGATTCTTCAAAAGTGGACGAGCAATTTGAAGGTTGAACTGTGTTTTGGTCAATTTTTTTTTTTTTTAGATGTGTATTTTGAAAATTTGGTAAATCTTCGGAATGTATCTTTTTAGATACCCCCCGCTAGATTTGCTTTTACAGGTTGAAAATTTTGGAAAACCTGAAAAATATGCGTAATGTATCCTTTTGGATACTCCCAACATAATAAAATTTTCAGGATGAAAGATTTGGAAGACCTGAAAAATATGCGGAATGTATCCATTTGGATACTCCCCGGCATAATAAAATTTTCAGGATGGAATATTTGGAAGACCTGAAAAATATGCGGAATGTATCCATTTGGATACCCCCCGGCATAGTAAAATTTTCAGGGTGGAAGATTTTGAAGACTTGAAAAATATGCGGAATGTATCCATTTGGATACTCCCCGGCAGAATAAAATTTTCAGGGTGGAAAATTTGGAAGACCTGAAAAATATGCGGAATGTATCCATTTGGATACTCCCCGGCATAATAAAATTTTCAGGGTAGAAACTTGGGAGACCTGAAAAATATGCGGAATGTATCTATTTGGATACCCCCGGCATAGTAAATTTTCAGGATTGAAACTTTGATTTTTTTTGAAAAATTTTATTTTTATTTTTATTTTTATTTTTATTATTATTATTATTATTATTATTATTATTATTATTATTATTATTATTATTATTATTATTATTATTATTATTTTTTGCTGATTTTTTTTTTTCTTTCAGGGATGGCAAAAAAAAATTTCAAAGACAAGAAAAATTTGAAATTACCTGAAGTTAAAGAATTTTATGATCTTGCACGGAAAAGTCAAATCCTTTGCTTCCCCAAGATTACTTTGAAGCTTCCATGCAACTTGATAGGAGATTTTAAACTTACCATCCATAAGCCAATGACATACCCTTTCGTCCATGCAGTTCTTTTGCAGGGTATGGACATGCGTATTCTCAGTGTCAGCCAGAGGAATTCAACTCGTACTAGACGTCCTTGTTTGTGTCCTCCTCCGCATCATACTTCAGACACAACGTTCATCCCAAAAGCAATCATTTCTGAGAGAATTGATCGAAGGGAGATCAGATGGGGAAGTGCAGTCCATTATCGTGGAGAGATTTCTTTCTTGTCAAAATTTTGGGAATGGTCCCTTTGGATTCATAAGCTTCTCATCAAGAAAAATCTTCCTGAACTAGCTCATGCCGTTTACTCTGCCACTAAGGACTACTCTCGACCCGACTCTATTTATCGAGCTCTTTGCGAAGTTTGGTGCCCGGAGACCAACACTTTTGTAACTGCCAATGGAGAGATCAGCATTTCGCTTTGGGATATGCAAGAGATTACTGGACTTTCCATCAGGGGTGATTATTACGAGGAGGTAGTACCAAGTCTTTTGGAACTAACAGACTCCCTGCCCAGATCTTGCTTACATTTATTTAAGGCATTTTCACTGATCGTTGACAAAAAGAAGAGTGAGCGGGTCCGCCACAGCGACTGGATTGATTTTTGGTTCAAAACTGATGATTGTGTTCCGAATCCAAGGAAAAGCAAGGCGTTTAAGCAGGCTATGGAAGCAAATCCATCTTCAGGGGATCAGTCAGTGGCCAAAGAAAATTTACAGAGACCTGTTTGCACAGAAACATTACACGATATTCTGCACAGGGACACGAACTACTGGAATACTTCTTTATCCATTGAAGAACAAGAAGAGTTGGACATAGCAGCTTATCTTTCCCTTTGGCTTTGCCGTTTTATTTTTCCTTCTAGAGATGATTGTCTCAGGGTGGGAACTTTTAAAGTAGCTTCCAGAATGGCTACAAAATCAACTTACAGTTTGGTACCTCCCATCTTAGCTTGCATTTACAGAGGACTTACCGAGACAACAAACTGCGTGACTGGCCATGACATTGGATCAGTCAAATATACATTTCCCGGACATTTTTTGTACGCTTGGGCTGCAACTTATTTTGTTCGGGGTATCTATGCTAACGTTGACAAGAGCATTGGTCGTCCTATTATCCGAAGATATGCTGGGACTTTAAATGATTTCCAACATTGGGAGGTTGATGCATTTGATTGTCGAGAACTCCTTCACGGAAAAATGGACTCTAATGATTTTTCGTGGAATCCGATTTATTTACCCCATGGTGGTATACGCACAGATAACAATGAAAGATCTATAGAGACTTCAGAGTTCATGATGAGTATCCGACCAGGGTTTCTTTTTTACCGTCGTGGTAATAACCTGTTTATTCTTGAAGCTTACAACCCTCACAGATTTGCAAGACAACAAGGCTTTAGGCAAACGATTCCAGGCTCACCAAAACCAATGATGCTTACAGCCAATGCGTTGACCCTCTACCATGCTTGGTTATCTTTGACGCAGGTAGGAAGTAGATGCACATTTCATCTTCCGGGGCGCATTGATGATATACAACTTCAAGTTGATCCATCATACGAAGCTTGGTGGGAAGATAAAGTATATCCTGGTCTGAACAAGATTAAAGTGCAAGATTTATTGTCCAGCGAAGATAATAACTTTGTACTTGGTAAATCTCCATCTGCCCCCGAACAAACAGGAAGTCATAATGCCCGTGAATTGGACTCCTCTTATGTAGATTCTCAAGTGACTCTTCGGAAGAGACTTCTGGATGTTCCAAATGAAAGAGGTATCAAGAAAATTAAAATAATACACTCTCGCATGGATTACACTTCAACTTCAGAACATGTAGAGAAGGTACATGAGCCCATTACAATTTCAGAAAGCAGTAGCTCTATGGACCGAACACCACAAACACTTGATGCCACACTTCCTTTGGAAAGCAGTAGTCCTAGAGACCAGGTAAGATTTATTTATCATTCAATTTTTTTTATTTTTTGAATGATAATTTGCATCTTATTTTTCGTTTTGAATTCGAACTTCAGATTCCTCTTTCTCAAATATTGCGTCGGAAGCGGACAATACGACCCAAAGATTCTCAGGTTGTGGAGAATCCTAAGGAAGCTTGTTCTGAAACATTTAGACATGACTTGAGCATCCCAGATGTATCCTATGGCGATGAAAATTTGGATATGTCGCCTCAAACACGAAACGCAGGTATACATCTCCATTTTTTAGCCCATTCAATGCCCTAATAGATTGGTATTTAATTTCTTCAACTTTCTATTTGTTGTAGGATTTCCACAAGTTCCTGAAGGGATGTTTTATTCAGCAGATCATCGTAATGAGAACCATGAGATGATTGGTGCACTTGATGAAATTTATGGCAACGATAGACATGAGCCTCCTTACAAATACCCAAGCAGTATTAATAATGGTGTCATATCACCTAATCAAGATGATCTTAATGATGAGGTGAATTCTGAGCCTTTGCGAGTTAGCAGTTCAGAGATTGGACAGAATACTTCGAATACCTCTCCTTTATTAGCATTACCAGCTCCAGGTCAGAAGATAAATAATTGTGAGACGACACCAATATGTTCTTCCATCTCTGGTCCTCTGCACAGATTTACCGAAGAATCTTCTTTCTTGAAGAATGCTCTACAAGAAGCCAAGATTAATTTCCTGCGGGCATTGTTTAAGGAAGCTTTGAAGCATGGTTTTTCCAACATTCAGACTTGGTGGAATGAAAGCAAATCAACTCTTCGGGATGTGATCATCAATCAATTCCGTGCAGATCCAATGCCTTTGATGAGACACATGGATGTATTTCTTGGAGGAGTTGACGTTTATCTTGCTAAAAGACAGCAGTACTTGGAGTGTTTGACTGCAGAAGAAAAGGCTAAGCAGTTGAAATCTCTTGATATCCAGATAGCAGCAGGGAATTCCACATGTTCTTCTTTGGAAGCTCGAATTAGTGATTTGAATTCCGAGCTGGATAGACTTCGTGATGAACTCCAAACTTACCAGGAAAATACCAATTCACTTGAGACAAAGAAGACCACATTGGAGCAAGCACAGGTTAAAGATGCCACAATTGCAGGATCCATTGACCAAGAAAGGAAGGCTCTTGAAGACAACTTCTTGCAGTTGATTGACAGTGATTGATTAAGATAGAATGAAGACTTCTTCTTCTTCTTTTTTTTCTATGTTGAATGAATTTTGATTCATCAACATCATTCTTTATTGGATTTTTTTTTTCTCTTGCATCTCCCTTGTACACTTTTTTTTTTTTTGCAAAGAAAGATTAATACAAGAAAAATAGAAAGAATTTATTGATTTTGACTGAACTTGAATTTATAATTTCCATTCAAGCTGCCTACGTACCCAAAAAGGGATCAAGTCAAAACGTAGTTCGGTACAACAACACATTTTTTTTTTTTGTTTATAGGGCCGTTCACAGTTTATCCTCTTGCGGGCCAGTAGTAGTACATTTAGGTACAACAAAATTTAAAGAACTTTAAGCGTAAAAACGCTTTAGAAATTTCCCGTTGATAGGTCCAATTTGCAGTCCATCTTTGTCAACGATCTTGTATGATCCATTTGTGAACACGTGAGTAACAAGAAATGGACCATCCCATTTAGGTTGGAACTTGCCCCCAGTTTTTCTTGTGATTATGATTGGTCTGCGCACTGAAAGTACCATATCTCCTACTTGGAATGATCTCGGCCGCACCCTTTTGTTGAAGGACTTTGCCATACGAGCTTGATAACATTCCAAGTGCATTTGTGACTCTAATCTCTTCTCATCCAAAGCTTCTAGCTCCTCGAGTCGAAGACGGGCATTTTCTTATGTTGTCAACCCTTCTTGAATAGCAATCCGCAATGATGGAATTTGGCATTCTAAAGGCAGGACAGCTTCTACTCCATACACCAAAGCATAAGGGGTAGCTTGTGTCGGGGTCCGGTAAGTAGTGCGGTAAGCCCACAAGGCTTCTCCAATTCTTTCATGCCAGTCCCTTTTTGATTTAGATACAACTTTCTTCAACAGGTTGCACAGGGTCTTGTTGAATGCCTCTGCAAGTCCGTTGGCTGCTGCATTATACATGGAGGTATTGTACTGTCTGAACCCAAATTTAGCACATAAATTATTTATGTGGCTATTGCAGAAAGGCTTTCCATTATCAGTGATGATGTGTCGAGGAACTCCATACCGGTAAATGATTTGAACACGAATGAAATTCGCAACATTTTCTTTCTTTACTTCCCTCAGCGGTACAGCTTCAGCCCACTTGGAAAAATAATCAGTTCCAGCAAGGATGTATGAATGTCCAGCTGAAGATTTTGGAGTTATAGGTCCAATCACATCAAGGCCCCAAGCATCGAAAGGCCACGAGGCTATCGTCGGGTGCAATGGTTCCGGAGGCTGGTGGATGAAATTTGCATGGACTTGACAAGCTTCACATTTCCTTGCATAGTCCATAGAATCTTGAACCATGGTTGGCCAATAGTACCCCATTCTTTTTATCCGAAAATGGAGCTTGGGCCCGGACTGATGAGCACCGCATATTCCAGAATGAGCTTCTTGAAGAACGTGTGATTTTTCCTCATTACTTAGGCATCGAAGGAAAACTCCATCAAATGAACGTCGATAGAGTGTGTTCTTGTAGAATATGAAGCGAGAAGCACGCCTTCGGACTTCAGTCCTACGACGGGGATTGTTCGGTAACCTTTGATGTTGAAGATAATCAATTATTGGTTGCCTCCAATCAGCTTTTTCTTCATCGAAAACTTCAACACTGTTGTTTTCTTGCAGATTCTCTGGCAATAGTGGTGGAATAACCCATTTTTGAACAATTGACACTTGGTGGATAGACTCTTCATCCGATCTGGCTAGAACAGCAGCTAAATTGGCTAATGCATCAGCTTCTTTGTTTTCATTTCTTGGAACAAATTTGATTTGTATTGATTCAAACTGCCTCAAAAGTGTTGATGCGTACTCATGATATGGCTTTAGATCCAAATTTCTGACTTCATATTCGGATAGAAGCTGGTTGATTATCAACATAGAATCTCCAAAGACTTCTAATTGATTAATTCCCATGTCCAATGCAGTCTCCAAACCAATAATGAGAGCTTGATATTCTGCCATGTTATTGGAACACATTTCTGTCAAAGCAAAGGCATATGGCATAACTTGATCATGAGGAGTGACAAATACAACTCCTGCTCTAGCACCGTACTTTCGAGCTGCCCCGTCAAAGAATAGCCTCCATGAAGGTACAACTTCAGTGTAAAAGACTTCTTCATCCGGAAGGTCTTCAGAGAGCTCCCATTCTGCAGGAATTGGATGATCAGCAAGAAAATCTGCTAATGCTTGTCCTTTAACAGCCTTTTGAGGAATAAAGTTGATGTCGAACTCCGATAATAGAAGTGCCCATTTTCCTATCCTTCCAGAAAGAATAGGCCTTGACATTATGTACTTTAATGGATCCACCCTTGAGACTAGATTGATTGTGTGTGCTAACATATAGTGCCTCAATTTCTTAGCTGCAAATATCAATGTCAAACACATCTTCTCAATTGGTGAGTACTTCAGTTCAGCACCTACTAATGTCCGACTCAGGTAATAAAGCGCATTCTCCTTTCCTTCATCGTTGTTTTGGACAAGAAGAGCACCTAGAGAATATTCTTGTGCTGCAACATAGAGAGTCAATGGCTTTCCAGGAGTTGGAGCTGTAAGTACTGGTGGGTGAGATAGATATTTCTTAATACTTTGAAAAGCATCAAGACATGCATCATTCCATTCAAATGATACATCTTTCTTTACCAATTTGTTGAATGGGTGACAACGACCAGCAAGATTAGAAATAAATCTTCGAATATATGCTAACCTTCCTTGAAGACTTTTTAGTTCATGTAAATTGCTGGGTTCACGCATGTTAATTATGGCATCAATTTTTGATTGGTCTATCTCAATGCCTCGATGTCGGACTATGAAGCCAAGAAACTTTCTAGAAGTGACCCCAAATGCACACTTTAATGGATTTATTTTCAACTGATAGCGCCGGAGTCTTTTGAAAACATCTTGTAAGTCTTGTAAATGATCGTCTCGTCTTTTTGTCTTGACAACAAGGTCATCCACATAACATTCAACTTTCCCATGCATCATGTCATCAAAAACCTTTTGCATTGCCCTTTGATAAGTTGCCCCCGACATTTTTCAATCCAAAAGGCATGACCTTATAACAGTATATCCCCTTAGGTGTGCGGAATGCTGTAAGCTCTTCATCTTTAGGATTCATTCGGATTTGATTGTACCCAGAAGACCCATCCATGAAAGAAAGAACCTCGTATCCAGTTGTTGCATCCACCATTAACTCTGTTATTGGAAGTGGAAAATCATCTTTAGGACAAGCTTGATTTAGGTCCTGAAAGTCAACACAAACTCGTAACTGTCCATTCTTCTTTCTGACAGGAACAATGTTAGCAATCCAAGTCGGATACTTAACTTCACGTATGAACCCAGCTTCAATGAGTTTGTTGATTTCTACTTCAATTTGGGGAATCAATTCTGGCCGAAATCTTCTCTAAGGCTGCTTGATAGGACGAACTCCATGTTTTACTGCAAGATGATGCACAGCAACTTTAGGATCCAACCCTGGCATTTCTTTGTAGGACCACGCAAATACATCCTTGTATTCTTGTAGCATGTTGAAATACTCAGATTCTTCTTTTGGACTCAGAAGGGCACTGACATAGATTGGCCTCGGCTCCTCTTCTGTTCCCAAGTTCAACTGTTTCAAATCGTCCACAGTAGCTTGCCCCCCTTCTTCAAATGTTGGCGGAGCTGGTTCAGGTTCATCTGATGTGTTTGAGTCTTCAACATCAGATTCTGGGTTACCAACTTCTTCAAAAGCAATGTGGTTTATTGATACTTTTTCTTCACTTCCGTCATTCTTTTGAAGCTTGGAAGTCTTTCTAGTTTTGCGCCTTCTCCTGGAACGTTGAGTCTTTAAACTCATATCTGAATTCTTAACTCCAAGTCGAGAGAAGGCAGATTGCCTTTGAGACGATTCTATAAAAGTCCGAGCATTTTCATCAACTTGAGCAGATATAGGGTCATTGCTGCTTAACCTCTGGAAGACTGAGACTTTATCTTTTGATTCAGTGGTTGTTGAAGATTCTCCCTTTAGCCTTTCGAATACCGAAACTCTGACGTTTTCACCTTGAATTCGGTCAAATACGGAAGGTCTCGACTCTTCGGATTTTTCTTCAGGAATCTCACATATTTGAATCATGATTGGGTTTGAGGAAACCTTCTTAACTTTAATCTGTTTCGGTTGATTTGGATTATATCCCAAGTCATATTTTGGTTGTGATATGATTGATCCATCCAAACCTGATGGGACACGTCCACCTGCAAGTACTGCGTCAAGATCACCTAATTTTCGAGGCTCTCCTCTTCCAAACCCAGCATTTTCAAGTAGTTTATTGGCTCTCGGATTGTAACATCCCTTGAAAGTTCTCTTCATTTCATCAACCCCTTTTGCATGTGTCAAATTCTGTTCAGGTTAATCAGAGATACAGAGTCTTGATATACTTGGAATAGATGTTGAAGCTTCACCAACCTTTGCAACTTTCATAAGTTGATGTGGTATAGCTAGTTTTGTAATGTTAGGTATCGGAAAATTCAATTCTTTCCTCGATAACTCAACACCTTTTGAAGTTTCCTGAGGTTGTTTACCTCTGGAAGACCTTTCACAAGTAAGTTTTGATTTACCTGTCATAAGTTGATGTGGTGGAACTACAACTTTTTGATTAACACTTTCCATTTCAAACCCCGCTGTAGATAGCCCTGCCGAATGAAATTCTTCATCTTCAAGGTAAAACTTGGCGTCTGCGAAGTAAGCTTCTTCTTTCAGGAAGGGCTTGGTCTCAGCTACCACGCATTTGACTTCTCCATCTCAGCTGTACTTAAAACATTGATGCCAAGTTGAGGGTACCACTCCTGTTTCATGCAGCCAGACACGTCCAAGAAGTAATTCATAAGATGTTTTGGCATCAATGACATGGAATAGAGCTGTGGAAACTAGGTCTGCAATTTGTAGTTTCAAGCGTATCATGCCAATGGCTCCTTGACCTTTCTGATTGAATCCCTGAATCATGATGTTGCTTTTAGACAGATCTCCAATCTTTATTCCAATTTTCTTCATAGTATTGATTGGCATAATGTTCACAGCTGAACCACGATCAATCATTATCCGATGTATTTTGCACTCCCGGATATAACCACAAACATATAGAGGCATGTTATGCAAACGAGATCCCAGCTGTAAGTCATCGTCATTGAATGTGATTGTGGCCATACAGTCTTGGTAAGTTGTAGAAGTAATTGGTTCCAACACTTTCCCTTGATAAGCTTCTGGATCAATCAATGCCGTGATCAAAGCCATCCTATCATCGAAAGGTAGATCTAGAGCCTCAGACAAACTTGTGTTTGAAGATATATTATTGAGACATGATATTACTTTCTTCGTCTTCGAACTCTCTCCTGCAACATTCTTTGATTTACTTTCTCCATCCAGACCTATGACGTTAGAAGTGAAACATTCTTTGTCAAAGAAATCCTGAGGAAAATACTCTTCCAAAGTTATGGGTCTAGGAGCTGAACTTGTCTTAGCTTTGGACTTCTTCTTACTGTTTCTCGGCCTCCTTCTTAGCTTTGATTGGTCATCATGTGTATCAGGATTTGGTAGTTGTTGAGCTTTTCGGTGTCGTCTTTTCACAAGAGTCCATGGCATATCACTTCCTTCTGAAGGTGTTTCTTCAATAGGGGAGATTTCCATACTCAATGCCCCCAGTGTTGGTCCTGCAAGAGATATCAAAGATGGTATTTTACCTAATTTGTCGGGCGTCTAATATTTCTCCTTCTTGCTTATGAATGTGGACCAACCATCACCAATTTCATCTTCAGATTCCGAATCAGAATCCCAAACATCCAAGTCATCTGTCATGATTTCATAAAATGTTGGACGGTTGGGAGCATGTGGTTTATCCATTTCTGGATATATGTATGTGATGGTGACTTCTTCGTCTACCTTGAACTCTACTGGAATAGCTCCTTTTGGAAGTTGAGGTCCAAACTCCTTTACCCCAGACGAGAATTTGTCCATATCATATGCAATAGGGGCAAACTGCTCTTTATTTGCAACAGGGATTGGATCGAATGACCCAAAGGAAATCATCGAACAAGCAACTGTTAGATTTTCACCAGTTTCGAGTTTGATCTTATTTTCTTTGTCCAACCGAACAATAAGATCTTTCAACACAAAACATCTCTCCACCGGATGACTGATTATTATGTGGAACCTGCAGTACTTAGGATGATCAACTTGACTAGCCTCTTCTGGCCTCTTCGATGTTGGAAGTTCGATTATTCGTTGTTCAAGGAGTTGATCTAAAATTCCAGAAACTTCGGAGTCTGAAAATGGATACTCCTTTTCTTCAAGTTCTTTCAAACTTAGAAGACCTTTCTTTTGTGCTTGTGCCTTGTTAGGCCTGAACTCCTGCTTTGGCATTGAATTTGGATTTGGATTTGAACTTGATTTCTGAAAAGTGATTTTTGCAGGAGCGGTAGATATGACCAGAGATTCTTTCAACTTACCTGGCTTACTGTCCTTTTTGACTTCCTTCTTGGGATCCTTTTTGTCACGCGGGTCGCTTGGCAAGTAACTTCCATGCCTTGTAATTTGAATTTCTAGATCATGAGCACGTGTGGCCAACTCTTCAAAAGAGTGAGGCATATTTGCTTGGAGATTATAAAGGAGTCCCCAATGCATGCCTTGCACACACATGTCGATAGAGGATGCTTCGCTGATACGTTCCTTGCAATTAAGGACGAGATTTCTCCAGCGTTCAATGTATTCAACAACCGGTTCCTCCTTATTTTGCTTAGTTCGGCAAGTTCTGGAAGGCTGACGGTCTGTCTGGTGCTATAGAAACGTGTGAGAAATTCACGTTCGAGCTGATCCCAACTGTCAATTGACCCGGCTGTCAAGTCTGTATACCATTCAAATGCAGCACCTTTGAGGGAGCGTACAAACTGCTTTACCATGGTATCATTGTATGTGCCAACATTGTTACATGTTTCAATGAAATGAGCTACATGTTGTTTCGGGTTGCCCTTTCCATCAAAATACTGAAATTTCGGTGGTTGGTAGCCAAGAGGCATTCTCATCTCGTCGATTCGACGACTATATGGTTTGGCATAAACCAATGAAGATTGCGGGGAGTCACCGTATTGAGCACGGATGGTGTCAGTGATCATATGTTGAAGTTGTTGGACGGACAAAGAGCCAACAGAGAGTTGAGTGGTGTCACGAAACACATTTTGCACAACAGTACGGTCATGCATATCTTGCTTCTGCTGGTACTCTTGGATTTCAGGATCTTTAACTTTGGAAGAGCTTGCATTTTCTGGGTTGTCCTTTTTCAAAGGGCTTTGCAACTCCAGTCGATGCATGAGAGCGGCGATTTGTGCATCTTTTTCCTCCAAAGACTTTGTCAGCTTTTCAATGGAGACTGCCATTTGCTGAACTCGATCATCAGTGTCTGGTGACATTTCTGTTACCATCACCGGCTCGATTGATTCTTCAGAAGCGGTATAGTCTCCCCATTTTCGTGGAGAAGTAGCATGAGTTGATCCAGAAACAGACCTGCCACTGGAGATAGAACCAGAACAGGGACTTTTTGCCAAGTTCTTTTCTGACGACCGGGTGCCCTGCTTCTTGAAAGCGATTTTCATCTTGCCCTTTTTGGAGAACTTCTTCAATGGTGTAACCAGTTGAGTTTTCCCAGATTTTGTTTGGGCTCTGGTCACATGGAAAAGTTCAGCAAGTGTTTCCTCCAGACGGGTCACAGTTTCCTTCGCTTTTTCGCTTGCCATGTATGATGTATTTGTTGAAACTTGAAAGTTTTGCAGAACGGAAGATGAGAGGCAAGAGGGTCCCACTGAGCGTGCCAAGAAATTTGTACGACGAATTTCGAAGTATTATTAAAAATACTGAAATTGTTACAAATTGAATTTGAGAAAATACAAGTGGACAGCTCTTGTGAATGCAAAAATTGCAAAATCCTCTGATTAACGTTCTGCGTGTTTGAAGACAAGGGGCCACGTGGCTTGATTCCTGGACTTCTGAATTTGCTGGAAAAATTGATTTGTTGAGAGATTGCTTGCTTGTCACTTGAAACTTGAGACTTGGATTTGAACTTTGGATTTGCACTTCGGATTGACTTGCTTTGATTTGAAGAAGGCTTTGATCTTCTTGAAATTGATTTGAACTTGCTTGATTTGAAGAAGACTTTGATCTTCTTGAATTTTGGACTTGGCTTGAAGTTTGAGAGAATTTTTGTATTCTCCACCTGCAATTTGCTTTTCTTTTTCTCCTTCTTTTTTTCTTCTCCTTTTTCTTATGGACCAATGGTCCTATTTATAGAGAAAATTTTGTAACCACCCCATTTATTTAAATAAATAAATAAATAAAATGGTTTGGGCTTTGAAAAGTAGGATGGGCCTCATCCATGGACTTATTTTAGGTGGGCTTTAGTGGATTTTATTTAATAGACTTAATTGGGTTAAAACAAAATTAAATTGATCCAATCCAATTAATATTTATATATTTATTTATATATATATATATATATATATATATATATATATATATATATATATATATATTTTAACGTCTACAGAGGTATTTACCTATTACAGAGACAAACATTTAATAGTTTGTGTGCAAAACGACTTATAAAAAGAGAGAGATATTATTTCAATGTATTATAATGGTAGGCATACTTATGAACCTGAACATAATTTGTAAGATTGAGAAGGAGAAATTGCATTTTGTGTGAAAACATTCCTAAAACTTTTTTCGATATTACAAATGATTGCAGTGATGTTTATTACCCAACATCTTCGCTTGTTTTTACATCAATTTTTTCATATGCACAAATATTTAATACATATAGGAGTTTGCCAATTTTTGTTGATTTTAATTTTTTCAAAAGAGTTAAAATTTCGTAAAAATTGGAAAGAATTGTCTTCTTTATACATCGTATTATTTTAATGGGCACTAAAGTCATTATAAAGAGGATTTCAAATAATTGAAACAACTATCACATATTAATATAGCATCTTCATTATATGAAATGTACAATTATTATGTTGAAAATAGATGTCAAACCAATTCTAATTCCCGAGGTAACATTTAGGCAATGCATTCTATTTTTTTATAGAATTTTATAAACACCAATGCAAGTGCACCCCCCTATTAGTTCCAGTGGTAACATATCTAGAACAGTTGATGTAAGTGATACAAATATTGAAATTTCGTACATATGCCTGGACGTTCGTAGTGTACTAACACCACAACAAATAGAGAATCTGAGGTTCTATATATTTTGATGGAGGTGTAATGAAAGACAACATCCAATTGTAGAAAAAATTACACATAATTTACTAACACCTCTGATGCCTACGGTAGCATCGAGCTACATTTAATTTAAATGGTAAGATTTTGTCAAGTGAATGCTCAAGATTAAAAAAGGACATATTATGCTTGAAGGATTGAGAATGTCCATATTTACATTTTCAAGATAAAGTTGACAATATAATGGTCGAGAAGTTGCAACTAATCCAAGGATACGACATTGTAAATTTCTAATTGATTACGTACTTTTAAAATTCTTTTGTCTGAAAAGGTTGTACATTAAGCCACTGTTTGGTATTGATAAAAATCAAATTTTTAGTAAATTTTGATAAAAGTTGATGAGATGTGTGATTAAAAAGTTGTGGGTCCTATAAAATGAGTTGTTAAGGTTAAATATTGACTTTGATGTTGATTAAAATCAAGAATTATAGTGCTACCAAAACGATGATTAAATATTTTATTCATGTATAAACTTAGCTCCACCTATGTTGATTGTAGTTGGTCCCAACCTTAGAAAAAGTAGTAACGTTGTAACTTTTATTTAATGTATAACATGTGCAAAATTTACATTTTAAAAAATAATTTAGATTTTTTTTTTTAAAAAAAAGAAAGAAAGAAAAAGATTAATGAGATGCCCGGCTCGACTCGGTTAAACACTATCTGAGCTTAAAAATATCGGCCAAGCCAAGCCAAGTCAAAAAAGCTCGAGACTTAGTTTATAAGTTTTATGAAACGGTACATTAAAAACTTAGTTTTGTTTACAATGCACATGTCGAAAAAATGATAAGAAAGTTGACTCAGGAAAAAATTAAAAATATATTGTTAATGGACCATCTTAAATGGTTATAAATTTTGCCATGGTTGAACAGTCGAAAATTTTATAATTGAAAAATAATGTGGTAAAGTACTGTGTGAGAAATTTATATCGATATCAAAATTCTGCTACTAAGACTTTATTTGAACCAAAAGTCGACTAAGAAAAGAGAATAATAAAAAAAAAAATACAAAATAAAGTGTGATCACAAATCACTACAAAAAAGGGTCTCCAGCAACCAATTTTTTTGGTCGCTGAATGTCTTCAGTGACCAACTCATGATGGTCGCTAAAACTTGAATTTTCAGTGACCAAATATTTCTCTTGAATTGGTAGCTGTATATAAAAAATTAAAGTACCATATTTAATTGTAAAATGTTCACATTTAGAGACCAACTTATAATTGGTCGCTAATGCTTACTGTTCAGAGGCCAAAGTGTGGTCACTAATACTTACCTTCCAGTGACCAAAAATGTTTGCGACCACAATGGTTGGTCGTTGAAACGTCATAAAAATCGCGTATATTTTCGTCCAATTGTTTTAGCGACCAACATTATATAACAATAACGACCAAATGACAAAATGCACAGCGACCATCTCATAATTGGTTGCTAATGATTACCTTTTAGCGACCAATCTTTGGTTCCTAAAGATACACCAACATGGACCAATGTGTGGTTGCTGAAAGTATAGCTTTTGAGACCAAGTTTTGCTCGTTGAAGGATTCTAATCATAAGCTTCAACAACTACAAAATTGGTCGGTGAATATTAAAATAAAATATCCATTTGGTCTAGCAACCAAAATTTGGTTGCAGAAAGGCATTTACCAACCAAACTTTGGTTGCTGAATCTTATGTTGATAAATGTCTTTAGCAACCAATTTTTTTACACCTGCTAATATTCTACCAAATGTTTCAATTCAACGTTCGATAGCCACATTTATATTAACAATATTGATATTAAGAACAATAAAGAAATTAACAAAAAAAAATATGCTGCAAAAAGGTAAATTGTAATTGCATTCATAACAAAAAATAATAGTACATAGAAAACCACAAATATCTAAAACTTAACACAAAAAAAAAAAAAAAATATATGTTCCCATATTTTTCTTGTAACTTCAACAATATAATCACATTAAAGAAGCACCAACCGATAGCGGTGGTGGAGGTGGATCATTGGTCGATTCTACATGAGGATGCTGACTCAAATACATTCGTGCAGCAAGGCTATGGATAAGTAATGTCTGTTGTTCGAGCCGCTGTATAAGCTCAATAATAGCTTTATTCTTCTCATTATCTTGTTGTCTAAGAATTTCCAACTCTTGCATAATTTTAGGAGGAGCTGTGACTTTGTTGCTATATGATTTACGTGGAGCGGGCCCAATTCTAGTCATAGTTCCAGTACTCCTACCAAGGACTTGAGCACATATTGCAACTTCATCCATTGCAGATGAATCATCTTATAGTTGTGCTTGTGATTGTTGCAATTCCACCATCTCATTCTGTCACAAAGAACCAAAATGTTAGAATGAATAATATTTATTATAAAATACATTTATGTGTCAGAAATCATTATTATCTGTAATATGTCAGTGTAATTATTTAATATTAGTAAATCAGAGATATTGTCAATCAATGTTGTGAATCACGTCCTGACGACATGATGTATTGTAATAATTATGTCTCCACCTCTTACGTTACTATAAATAGGAGGTATAAATATTCATTTATGGACAATTAATATAAGAAAATCTCTCAACATTCGTTATTTGAATACTAAATTCCGACTTGACTATAAGATCATCACCAAACTGAGCACAAAATTATTCCATTATAAATTCAATTCGCTCTTGATTTGATACCCCCTCTCTCTTCTTTTTACACAATATAGAATGATGACTAGTGGTGTAAATATATCGGATATGGATCAGATTATTCCTATATCCGACCAGATTCGATAATTCAACGAATTTTTGATAGTTAAATTCATATTTGATTTGCTACATTATCAGATATCCGATCACACTATCACTAACCAAAATTATTTTTAGCATAATTTCATTAATGTTTACATATAAATGAGTAAAATTTACTCATATAATTAATTTAATTTCATATCTTCATACAAATAAAACCATAATATCTCAAAAAAAATTATAACAATAATAAAAATAAAAAATATAAGGAAATAACTATATTAATTTGTTTGCAAGCAATGACATGTTCAAAAACAATTGATAAAAAGATACCACAAAATTAAAAGGAACCAAAACATGCAATATTTCAATTCATAAATAGCCAAAAATTGTTTCAAAGAGAGTAAGCAAAAAAAACAAAGAGAAATAAAAAAATGCTTCACCTTGAAAGATTTCAACTCTTTCTTGCAAAATCCAATAGGATCTTGTTTAGTTAACGGATACTTGGATTCGCTAATATAAAACAAAGAGAAATAAAAATACTTGGATTCGCTAATATATCACAAGAAGGAACAAATTTGTGGTCCTTGTAAGATTTATACTTCCGATGACCATGATGGTTGGTAACTGTAACATCATAAAAATCGCGAAAAATTTCCCTCCAATTCTCTTAAGGATCAACCGAATATTGGTCGCTAATATATCATAACAAGAACCAAACTTATGGTCCCTGTAAGATTTTAACACGCAGGTTGGTCACGACACATCATGAAAATCGAGAAAATTTTCCATCCAATTATTTAAGTGACCAACTAAATGTTGGTCACTAAAATATATGATAATAGGGACCAAACCTATGGTCCTTGTAAGATTTAAACTTACAGCGACCAAAATGATTGGTAGTCGAAACGTTATGTAAATCACAATTTTTTCCCCTCCAATTGTGTTAGTGACCAATTTATCACAACAAGGATCAAACATGTGGTCCCTGTAGGATTTAAACTTATAGCAACCATGATAGTTGATCGCTAAAACATCATGAAAATAGCAAAAACTTTCCCTCCAATTATTTTAGTGACCAGCCAAATGTTGGTAGCTAATATATGATAGTAGAGACCAAACCTATAGTCCTTGTATAATTTAAACTTACAGCCACCAAAATGATTGGTCGTCGAAACGCCATCAAAATCGCAAAATTTTTCCCTCCAATTTGTTTAGCGACCAACAAAATGTTGGTCGCTAATATATCACAACACGGACCAAACATGTTGTCCCTATAAGATTTAAACCTACGACAACCACGACGATTGGTCGGTAAAACATAATGAAAATCACAAAAAATTTCCTTCCAATTGTTTTAGTGACCAACCAAATGTTGGTTGCTAATATATTACAATAGGGACCAAACTTGTGGTCCCTGTTAGATTTAAACATCCAGAGACCACGATGGTTGGTCGCTGTAACATCATAAAAATCACGAAAAACTTCCCTCCAATTGTTTTAGCAACCAACCAAATGTTGGTCACTAATATATCATAACAGGGACAAAATGCTAGTCACTGTAATATATTTTTATGCGAGAAATCTTCATCCATTTCCCCGCCAAACTTTCCAACGACCAATAGAATGTGTGGTCGCTGATAATATGTATTAGCTACCAAGTATTGGTCACAATAGAGCACAAAAAAAAGTCCACTTTAAACATACCAAAGACTTTACAAACCGTTTTTTCATCGGTGATAGTGTTTTGTTGAAATGGTCGCTAAAGCATTGGACACTGGAGCCCTTTTTTTGTAGTGAATGAAAAGGGGTCACCCCCACTCACCTTTATAAGAAAATAATGTGGTAAAGTACCATGTGAGAACTTTACATTGTATATGAATAATCAAAAGTAAGATTTTGTCAAACTATAATTCCTCAGCCATCATATAATTTTATAGACGAATTTGTAGATTTTTGGGAACTTTTTGAGTATTATATTAAAAACTCTATTTTATCAAAAGTAGGTATGATTTTGAAAATGGGACGAAAGTTAAGCGTAAAAATAAAATAGAAAAATAAAATTTTAAGAATCGATAACCACAATATCTAAAAAAAAAAGTGAGTGGTCATTTTTGGATGCATGTTGACCTTATTTGGCAATCGTTATATGATTTTCAAAAGACAAATTTGTACTTTTTTATGAACTTTTTGAAGTGATACAATAAGCTAATTTTTATCTAGAGTGCATTTTGTTGAAAATGAGACGAAAGTTAACTCGTGAAAAAATTGAAAAATATATTGTGAAAAGACCATTTTAAATCCTTATAACTTTTACTAGGATTAACGATTTTGTAATTTTTAAATAATGTGGTAAAGAAGTGTGAGAAAACTTTACATTGTTATCAAGATCTTGCTATTACAATTTCATTTGAGCCCACAAAGTTGAACAAACGAATATAAGCAAAGTACAAAAAAAGGACCACTAAAGGACAAAATAACGATCTAGCCATAAATGAATAGTGATTTCAAAACTCACTCTTTTAATATAATAAATAAAATAAAATAAGATAGAAATTATCCTTCTTTTTTAAATGAATTACATCTTGTTTTAAAACTAGTGTTTTACCCGTACGATGCACGAAAGTTGTTATCCACAATATTGATTTCAATAAGTATTAGTATAAATGCTTATTTTTAATGGTATATCATGTTCGATGTAATATTATGTGTACAAATATTGATGCATGTGAAATGTATTAATACACTTCTCATAACTTCTACATTTGACTCCCGTATTTAACATACTTTTCAATTTCATTCAAAAAAAACAATCACAATAATTAGAAAATAAGTAAACAAAATATTTGAATTTAACTAATAAAACTTTATTTACTCAAATAAGTAGTCAAAATAATAATTTGAAAATCTCGTAATTATCATGGTATGAAAATTGAGTAAAGTTTGAGATCACGAAATTATACAGAAAGTCTTATACCCTATAATCTTTAAAAATTTATTAAAATTAAGAATGATTAAAAAATATTAACCATTATATTGATATTATTTACTAACAAGAAATCAAAGCATTAATTATTCAATATTAGTCTTCGTTCAATAATTTTTTCTATAAATTATTTATAAGCACCGTATTTTTTCAACCGCATATATATTTCAGAAAACATAATTCTTAATAGTAAAGATAACAAATGATTTGACCATTAATAATTAAAACACAATTTTCATATTATGACTACACATAGAATTTATAATATTAAGAGCAAATAAATAAAAATAATAATTTTAATACTAATAACTAAAAATATTAATTGAACTCATTTAGAGTGTGTTTGATTTTAGTTAAAATGAATAATTATTTTTATGAGAATGGATTGTTGAAATTTGGTTGAAAAGTCAAATATGGTGGACTTGACTTTTAGTGGATGGTTGAAATTGAGTATTGTAGAAAAATGAAATTTTTTTAATAAAAACTAAACAAGGGCTTAGTATTGGTGTTAATAATAAAATTATAATTGATTAATATAATATCAACCATTATTTAGTGTGTGTATATATAAGACAATAAATGTATTCACATTTATCCAAATTTTGCATTCACTTTTGACATACATATATTTTGCATTCACACTAATCTATTTTACATTCACACTGCCAGACTTTTTTTCCTTTTATATATGGAGTATAGATTTTTAAAAATTTAAGGCAATGTCAAAAATTAATTTTAGCTACACATTCCATGGGATTCACTATTTTTATAAACTTTGCAATCTTACATTTATCAATTTTAACTAAATCTATTAAAAACTGATTTTTTAGCTAAAATTAGTTCCGTATATTTTCGTATTTTAACATCAAGAAGTGCCACTTTTTGCAATTATTTTGAAAATTGGCAATATTTCAACAGCACCACCTATATTTGGCTACAAATCAAAAGTGCCTTTTATTTTTAATTTTTTTGAAAGTAAAAAGTGCCTTTAATTTTAAAGCTTACTTAAAAATAAATCTACATATGTCAACTCATCTATCTAAACACATCTCATTGGCCATAGCTAAAGAAGGATAAGCTCTACAGACAGATTGATTGAATACGGATATTATTTGTTTCAAAGAATAAAGTGTTTTTTTTGGTATTATTTAAAAAGAGTATTTTTTTTAAATAAAATAAATAGTGATTTTTTGAAGAATTGATGATTGAAATTTGATTGAAAAGGAGAATATTGTAACTTTGATTTTTAATAAATAGTAAAAATTGTGTACCGTAGGAAAAAGAATTTTTTTTTAAGGAACACAAACAAGGGCATGATAATTAAATTATTCCTTACCGTTTCTCATATGACGAGACAAATGTACTGTGATATTTTAGAAAGCAAGAATTAAGGAATATTAATCTACTAATATAAGCATGCTGATACAAGATATAATCTTGACAATTATATAAGGAAGATCAGCACAAGGAACAGAGTTTTATATGAAGATTTTCTTCTCTCTTCATTCAATTTTTCAATACATAATTATATGTATATATGTGAACCCTAATTACGCATGCACGCAGATTCCTCTGTCAATGCATTTGCAGGATTGATCCTAGTTTTGGAACTGAATAACCAAAAGTATATTATCTGCTAAACCTTCTTGACACCGTATTTTATAATCAAGAAAACAAAGTTTAAGAAGATCTAAGAGTCTCTCTGAACTGATAGAAAATTTATAAACGGTACAGCAGCAGCCGCCTTGGTTTGATTTTGAACTGCTGCAAGTTCCTGCTCCACCTCGGTATCGTCTAATTTCTTTGCATGGTCTATTACTTCACTTCGGTTCGAGTTATCTTCATTCACTTGAAGAAAGTCATAGAACTCTATTGCTGGTTCTTTTCTCTCTGCAATCACAATTCACAAGGTTATATTGATGATCAGTATGACGTGATCGATTCTCTCAAAAATAAGGAATAATATTGTGTGGCGAGGCGGCACATCATGCCTAAGCGAGCTAATCTGGGTCAATGCACGACCAATGTGGGAAAATGCGCGATGTGCAGCAAGCCATGAAAGATGCACATTTTAGAACAGAGCTCGAAGTAGTAGCTCTATTTATGAAAGACGCACATTTAAAAAGTTGAAGAATTATATCGATTTATTACCTTCATCTATCTTCGTGTGATGAACTATGTTTTCCGAATGAAGCTCCTTCCGGTGTAGGGGTTGATTGTGCGTTAAAGGGCACTCGAATCTCTGAGAATAATTCTCTACAAAAGGATTAAAGCTCAAACTTTTGTCACTGATCAAAACTGGGGTATCTTGATTTGATGAGGGCTTTTGATCATTTCTTAAAACTTGTGCTGTCCTTTTTGCGTAAATTTTCGACCTTTCTCTCCATTTTCGAGCCATGATAACATGCCAGTGATTCTTCACCGCATTATCAGTGCGACCGGGGAAGAGTCGAGCAATTATAGCCCATCGATTCCCATGAATCCGGTGACAAGTAAGAAGCCTCTCTTCTTCCTCTTCTGTGAAAGGGCTTCGGTTAATTCTTGGATCCAATTGATTGAACCACCTCAACCTACAACTCTTACCTGATAATATTAATTCAATATAATCAATTAGTTGCATGCAGGTAAAGGTGATACATCATCTAATATCTTTATATGCAGTCTACACATTCATGTTCAATGTATATATTAGTAATTAATCTTGGTACAACAATGTTTTTTCTTCGTTTTGAAAATATATGTAAAGAAAATCTCAGCAAAATAAGAAAAGTAAGTTATGATGAAAGGAGCAAATATGCTAACAATTAAAAATAAAAAAATAAAAAATAAAAAAAATCTTATAAAAGTTTATCCAATCATGCGCATGGATTATAACGAGAATTATATTGGTGTATTGATTATTATTAAAAGGTTAAAATAAAAATTTATGAGGAAATTAAACATACGCGTATATGTCTTTAGGGTTTGTAATACATTATTTTTGCACTTAGAAGAAAGAAATACAAGCTATATTTCATTTATTTCAAGGGATGCATGACGAACCTGAATAATATTTATATAAACATAAAACCCTAAAAAACCTTTTATAATTTTTCTGCAATTTCATTTCGATCTCCTTTAATATTCTTTGAAGTATACAAATTATCCATTAACAATAGGGTGGGGGTGAAAGAATAAGTGTAGGATACATAATTTTTTTTTCACCTGATCTTCCCTGTAGTTTTTCGGCTATGGCATTCCAGTTGTGCGGTCCATATCGTTGGACCAATTCACGAAGCTTCTCATCTTCAGCTGGTCTCCAGTGTCCTCTGCTACACATCTGCTAAATAAGATCGCTCAAACCCTAGTTCTTCTAAACCGTTGATATCAACTAGTTCTTCCCTGGAACAAAATAAAGAAATATTGCAGATCAAGAGGGTGGTAATTGGTATTACTTATATGTTCTAAACGACGAAATCTCTGGGTCAAAAAGAATTTTTATGCCGGTGGAGGTGAAGAAGACGGAGAGGAAAAAATGTACATGCTAAGGGAGAATTTATTTAGGGGAAGATAATAAAGTCTTTTTTCTGTTAGAAAGTCGGAGGATTTGGACATACCAGCACCTCTTATTGATGCAACATCTACCCTAACATTATAAGCACTTATAAGTGTAAATGCCATATATATATATATATATATATATATATATATATATATATATATATTATGACCATATTGTATATAATTACTCTCATGTTTATGAGAGAGAAAGATTGCTTGGTGGGGTTAAATGTCGTTCTCCTTGCAACGTCTTTCTGAAATTCCAACCTACAATACCCACCTATGACCTAGCATTTTTTATTTTTATTTTTTAGTACAAACATTTATATGTAATATGTGCAATAAAATCGAGTATTGAAGAGTTGGGTACTTTTTTATGCCTGATTTGTGCAATATCTTCCTTAATTTGGCCATCCAAAGAAAAATGTAAACCAAAAAGTCACTAACATTTTTTTGGGAATGAATATTGTATGTAGAGGGAAAAAGTTAGGTATTGCCGTTAGACCTCAGTGAAGAAGAATAGGAAGTTTTAGGTCATGATCACCTTTCCAAGACCTAACTGAAAATTAGCGTATGATCTATTAACTGCACGTGGATACTAAGCCAAAATTCAAAGCCTCTTTGATGAATATATTTTTTAGAATAGATATTTTTTTTTTTTTTTTTGAAGAATGTACAGTTGAACACCACGATTGATATGGGGTTTCATCTAGCTCCATGGGCATTAACGCCGAACTACAATGCTAAAGATTTTACTTACCTTTGCAAAACAATCTCAAGAATGGCATGGTGAGAGACCTTTAGAGCTTGTTTAAAAGTTGTGGTTTTGAAGAAGTTTCGAATTTTGGTAAAATATGATTGAAAAGTAGAAATGTATGTAAAGATGAATAAATCATGATTGTCCTTTCGACTATCGCCGCACTCATATTTTGACACATCAGTGCATCGCTTGTATGTGAATAGTAAATAGCAACAAGTCATTTAAATTGCTATTTGCTATTCTAAAGTTTTGTAATGATGTATTGAAGAGACTTTCATTTGGAAACAGCAAATCTCAACTCCTATTTATGCAGCTTAAATTTTTTTTAAATCACATATATCTCTCATACTTTGGGATTATTTTTGATAATTCAATGAAATGAACTAGAATTCAACACGAATGCATGTGAAAGTAAAACCAAAGAGAAAATCTTGAAAATTGGCAAATATAAGGAATTTAATTATTTGGCAAATTTAAGGAATTTAATAAATTCATCATAACACTTGTTATAATTGTTGGCAATATGTTCTCAACATCCAAAAACTTCCTAAAGGAAACCTATTCTTTGCTCTAAATTAATTAATTAATTAATTCCTATTTAATTATAGGGACGTAAGACTTGCTTTGACTGTTGACCTACCATTCTATTATTTCACTTTTATATATTTTTTGGGAGAAAAAATATTTTTTAATAAAATAAAAGACTGACTATTTTTCACCCACCACTTGTATACATGATGTAAAAGGTCGATCTTGTGAGATTGTTAACTGACCATTTCTAACCTGCTGCCGTTTAATTCAACAAACAGATCATACATACATTCCAAGTCAATGGATTTCATTTTTAAATGTTCTTTATATATATACACACACACACACGCATACATATATAATTTTGTTAGAATAGGAGTCGTTGTTAATTGTTACTAGTGAATCATCCCGTGCGATGTATGGGAAGAAACGTTTAAATAAAAATATTCCTATTCGAAATTAAATGAATCCTTAAACAAAATAAATAACATTCACAAATAAGATATAAGTTCATCATTTATTAGTTTCATGTATAAACATCAACCTTTTAGAAAGAAGTCATACATGCAAAAATGATTGTGCCTGACTCTTATTGATAGTCATGGCATATGACACCATCAAAGAAAATTGTTTTTTTTTTTTTAAATCTAATAAGAATCCTAAAATTCGAATGGCTCAACGATATCCTTGGAATAAAGAACTTGTGTCCTGCATTACTATTAGATAAATTTTGACCTTATAGAATATGATCGTCAAGTTTTGTAACGATTATTCACTATCTCCTCGAACCAAAAATTCACCTTGCAAAATGAACACTTAAATGTATGATCTCCAGTATTCATATACTCTGAATATTCAAATAATAAACGAAAAAGTTAATAATAGAGATCATGCATATAAAAGATAAAATTCAATATTTTGACCATTGATAATGAAAAACATGTATAATAATAATAATAAATAAATAAATAAAAATTGCGAGGTTGACAAAGATATTGCGTTAAATTTATGATATTTTAGGTTTTCAATATTTATACAACGTAATTATTTTCTGATTGAAATTATAATTTAGTATTGATCATCTCAATTTTTAGTTAAGTAAATTGGGAGACAATTTATATATTATTGTGAAAAAATATCATAAAATTTGAATTAAAATATAGCAAAGAATATCTTGGTATGGTTAATTACTTTTTGAAATTTTAAAATTAACAGTTAGGACAAAAACCATTAATAACTATATCATTTCAAACAATATAGATAAATTTGTTAACCGTTAATGTTAAAAAATGTGATATGAGACTTTTTGAAATAAAAAATTAATTAAGAATTAAATGTAATTGTCATTGAAATAATTTTGATAAATAATGCAATATAGGAAAGAACTTTAATATGTATATATAATATATAACTTTAAAATAGGATTTAGTTATAAAAATTTCAATACAACGTGATTTATAAAAATACGAATGTGTATAAATTTTAAATATAATTTTAATTCAGAATTTGACATTAGATCTGTATGACTGAACCATGAAGTATATATTTTAATGCGATATACAATTTCATCAAATATATATACTGACTCATGAATAATATGTTTTTTCTTCACTCAACGGTCGAAACCATTAACATATCTATCCAACCCAAAGCTATTCTAAATAGCCCAACATTAGTTAACACATTGCAATCCCAACAGAAAAATTTAGAACATAATATAAATAGACTATTAACAAATCCTCTTATTAGTCCAAAATAATTTTGCATTCTATACTATTTTCAAAGCATTCTCTACAATATTATTGTTTTAATATTTTTTTCTTTTTTGTCAGAAATCCAAATCTATGTTCAACGACTCAAAATATCATAGGTCTTGAAGAAAAGAGTAGTGCCAATCCTTTTTGCTTTTTCAAAAAATAATTTACGATTTTTTATTTTCAACTGGTTTGTAATATTAATAACTAATAAGCATTACCACCGCACCAGAAATTTTGAATCATAAAACGTGGTAAATAAAAGGTGATGTGGAGTGGAAGGGCCATGTTAAATAGTACACATTTTTTCAAAGAAATAATACTTTAATTGAATCTTTTATTATTGTGTATATCTTGATAATAATTATATATAACAGAAATGAAAGAGGTTGTATATCGGGAAATGAAAAAAAAAAGATATAGAAAATAAAAATGAATAAATAGATTTTGAAAAACGGGAAAAAAATCAAACAAATTCTGAAAAAGCGAAAAAGGGAAAAAAAAAAAAAAAAAAAAAAAAAAAAAAAAAAAAAAACTATCTTTCTAGTGTAATTAGGCAACGGGAAATATAAGTTATAAACACAATAAATATTGAAGAATATAAGTAGACGTCAGCGATTTTGAAAATAATAAATAAATATTGAAGGCCCAACTATTTTTTAAGTGGATTTTGAAGTTGATTATTGGATGAGAGATATGAGTAGTGTGAACATGATAAATATTGAAGTCCCCAAAAATTGGAAAAATAAATAAATAAATAATTAAAATCTGCACATAGTACAAGAGTTTTGGAGGGAAACAGTGAAGTTGACTGAGGTTGACTCAGCTACTTTTATATATTATATAGATTACAATATATATTTTTTAATGGTTTCTTGTGTTTTGAACTGTGGTTCATTTTTTTCTTTTGTTTCATACGGTTTTGATTGCAAAAGTACACCTTTATCAAAATATTGTTTGCCTTTAAATGATTTTTTCGGTTGTTCACTGCGATTTAATTTAATGGAAGTTGTAAAAAAATATTTGTTATTCTTCTTTAATGAATGATGAGTCAAAGAATGTCACGATGCCGATGAAATTCTTGGTATTCAATCGAATAAAAATATTCGAAGTGCTTGTAATACTCCGCGAGATGAAAGATTAACGTCACAGAGATGTTATTGTTAGGATAGATGTGTAGTTGCATAGTTAATCGTTCGTAGAGACCATTGTTTACATACTTACTAGATTACAAAGCCAAACTCAAACTCAATTCAATTAATGGACCGAGCTCAGGCCCATCGAGGTAAGGACTTCTGCAAGCCTATTAAACCCACCTTGGATATATGCGCTTCGACCTTAGTGGTATCCAACCTCACTATTCAGTACAACATTCAAATTCTCAGTTCGGGTTACGTCGAGTTGAACTCCATTACATTCCATCAGAAGAGCTCAATGTTTACACTAGTACAAAAAAGCATAAAAAAAGAGGAATGCACGTCGATTTTTTAAAAAAGCGACGTGTAAAAAAGGACAGTGACATTTTCGTAATTTTATTTTTGGAATACGCGTCGGTTTGTCCTAAAAACCGACGCGTAAAGTCGGACCGGCCGACTTTGCGCGTCGGTTCAAGATGAACCGACGCGCAAAGTCGCCCGGTCCGACTTTGCACATCGGTTCAAGGAGAACCAACGTGCAAAGTCGGCCGGTCCAACCTAACGCGTCGATTCTTAAGACAAATCGACGCGTATTCCTTATATATTTCCCGGGATAATTTCATATATCTTCACTCTCGCGCCTCTCTCTCTCTCTCTCTCTCGCCTCTCTCTTTCCTTTTGGGTTTTTCTTCCACTCTCCACCACCGCCATGAAGCCGTCGGACCTCCACCCCCTGGCACTCCTCTATCGTCGTCCCTCCTACATTGTAAGACCCGATTCTCATTTTTGTATATATGTATGTATGTATGTGTATGTATGTGTCTATAGAAATATATATATTTGTGTATATCTATGAGTGTGTATATATATTTGTGTGTATATGTGTGTGTGCGCGCGCGCGTATATCTATGCCTGTGTATATATATTTGTGTGTGTGTGTGTGTATATATATATATATATATATATATATATATATATATATATATATATATATATATATATATATATACATGTTAATATGTACAAATGTGTTAATTAAATTTTAATATATATAAATTTGAGTGTTAAATTTATATTGTTGATTTTAAGTTAGTAGATAGATACATTTTAATTATTGGAGTTGAAATTATGAGATATTAAGTTATGAAATCTTAGCTTGACTTTTTAGGAATTGAGAATAGATTTCGGATTAAACTTGGAGTAGTTGATGATGTTGAAGTTTGATTGGAGTTGTATTTGATTTTTGAATATGTCGAGGTTGAACATTTTGGTTTATTGTGCCATTTTCATTCTTCCTACAGGTTGGCTAAGTTCAATTTATATGGGAGGTCTGTCAAAATTTTTGTAGAATTTTGTAAATAAAAAATGAAAATTATAGTTTAAAGTGATTTTCACTATTACAGAATTGACCATACTAAATAAATAATTACATAGAACATAATCATTGTAATAAAATTACGAAGTTTCCAACCTAAAAAAGTATCGTATTTGATTTCAAATATTAATATATAGTTGGTTTAAGGTTGTATCATGAAAAATATTAACTCAAAACTAATAAAAAAATTTAATTATATCTTCACATATAGGTCATTGATATGGATCGGGGTTGGATGTAGGGCAGACGTAATAGACATGAATATGTAAAAGGTGTTGAAGAGTTTATGAAATGTGCGGATGAAAACAAGAGAAAGAAAGGTGAAACAATGATTTTGTGTCCTTGTTACGATTGTAAGAATTTGAGAAAGTTTCGTAGTTTTGATCGAGTGAAAAGTCATTTGATTCATCGTGGGTTTAAGGAAGGTTATACACGTTAGATATGGCATGGTGAGAGTATGCTTCCCAGAACGAGCACTGGTGACGATGTTGGTGATCAGCAGGAGAATAATTCAAGTAATATTTGTGAGAATGATTTGGAAAATGACGAGAATGATATGATAGTCGAAATGATGCGTGACATATAAGGGGAATACATTGAAAAGCCTCATGTATTAGATAACTTGTTCAACGATTCTGAGAAGCATTTGTTTTCTGGTTGTAATAAATTCACTAAATTGTCTGTTGTACTAAAATTGTATAACTTGAAAGGAAGTAATAGGTGGAGTGATAAGAGTTTCACGACATTATTGGGACTGTTACGAGAGATGCTTCCAGAAGATAACGAACTTCCTAGTTCAATCTACGAGGCAAAGAAATTGTTGTGCCCGATGGGTATGGAGACTGAGAGGATACATGCATGTCCAAATGATTGTATACTGTATCAAAATGATTACAAGGACTTGCGTCTATGTCCAAAGTGTGGGGCATCACGATATAAGCGAAAGAACGTGAATGATAATTGTGGTGATAAGAAAAGCCCTCTGGCAAAAGTGTTATGGTATTTACCTGTAATACTAAGATTTAAACGTTTGTTTGCCAATGCAAATGATGCAAAGAAATTGCGGTGGCATGCCGATAGGAGAAAAGAAGATGGAAAACTAAGACACGTGGTTGATTCTCCTCAATGGAGGAATATTAACAGGTTGTTTCCCGAGTTTGGGGGCGAAGATAGAAATCTTAGGCTGTGACTATATACAGATGTGATGAACCCACACGGTAATATGGTAGTCGACATAGCACTTGGTCGGTTCTTTTGATGATTTACAATCTTCCTCCTTGATTATGTATGAAGCGCAAGTATATCATGTTATCTTTATTAATATCAGGGCCCAAACAACCGGGGAATGACATAGATGTTTATCTAGCCCCACTAATTGAAGATTTAAAATTGTTGTGGGATGAAAGCGTGTCTGTGTTTGATGCATATACTCAGATGAATCTCACCTTACGTGCTATGATATTTTGCACCGTAAATGATTTTCCAGCTTATAGTAACTTGTCGGGTTATACTAACAAAGGATCTAAAGCATGTCCCGTTTGTGAAGAAGACATGATTGATCTTTGGTTGAAAAACTACAAGAAAAATGTCTTTATGAGTCATAGAAGATTTCTCCCTATTGATCACCCTTATCGCAAGAAGAAAAAGTCATTCAATGGAAAAATCGAGGCTCGAACAGCTATCTTACCATTAACAGGAGGTGAGGCATATGAACGAGTTAAAAATTTTGATGTTTCGTCTGGAAAAACTTTTAGGTCTCCTCAGAAGAGTCTTTGGAAGAAAAGGTCCATATTCTGCGACCTGCGATTGTTGACGATGAGACGTTGCAACGTCTGGGTGATGATTGTAAAATGTTACACACTCTGGTCATTCAATTGCCTGTTGGTGATGACTTCTACCAGGTTCCTGTTGATGCCGCTGTGTTCAATTTTGCATTCGAGGATGGTTTTTATGTTACAGTCGGAGACATTACCGACTTGCTTACGATGCAATGGTTGGATACATCTATTTTACAAGTGTTTTCATTGTAAGACTTCTGATAAAAAATTATAACTTCAATTTAAATCATTATTTTATTTCTATTTATTGGTATTATTATTTTTTAGGTACCTCCATGAGTTGTGTCAGGAATACGGTATTGAATCGTTTGTGATGAGATCACAGTCGGGGAATCTCGTCGAACACGCGGAATAACGAAATTAAAACCTAGGAAAGATCTAGATCAGATCAAACACGAAATTAAATAAGAATTAAACTACTGAAAATATAAAATTGACGATAGGACCTTGACCCAAGATTCACGACGCGAAGATTGGCGATGCAGAATCGAGATCCGAGGTTTTCGAAACACCACAAGGACTACTCAATTTCCTTGATAAGATTCTAAATTGGAAACGTCACAAATATTCTCGCGAATATTTGATAAGTTCAACGCCACAAATATTTCACAATATTTGATAAGTTGGATTTGTTCTCGAAGAACACAAAAGGGACTCCTCAACCTTTTAATTGGAGAAAACTCTCTCAACTTTATTAATCTCAAAACTCAAACTAAACTATTTTTTTACAATGAATGGAAAGGAATATATATAAGTAAAATAACCTAGCCGCCAATTTACTCGAAATAGAATTCTAATTAGACTAAAATTCTAAAATAGGAAAATAACTTAAAATTATAAAAGAAACAAAATAATTGAAATTCCCGCAAAATCTGGCCCGCTCCTAAGTTACGGCCGTGAAGAATACATTTACGGCCGTAAAGCCTTCTCTGGCCCAAAACTGTTTTATGAGTTACGGCCGTAACTTTCAACCTTACGGCCGTAAGCCTGGTTCTGCTGAAATTATGCATTTTCCCTCGATAGTTGATTACGGCCGTGACAATAGCTTTTACGTCCATGAAGGATCTCCATTACGGCCGTAATGACCTTTCTGCACAAATAATTTTGATCCCTTGATTTAGCCTGATCCGTCCCTCTTCTCGGCTCGACCCCAACATGGAACTTACTCCGTTTTGCACGTAGATCATTGTCATATTTTCGATGGCTCGACTTTGCTCTTCGATGCCTGGTCCGGATCATATCATACTCCCTCTCTTGAAAAGGATTCGACCTCGAATCCAATTTTGGTCGGTTTTTCAAACTCCTTCTGCTTTTCTGGGCTCGATGATCATGTTTATGCCTCGTGATTGCTTTCATCATTTTGGATTGTCCATTTTTCTCCTTCAACTTTCTCGGCCTTTTGGGCTGTTCATTTGTGCCAACAAGTTTCTTTCCTATTTTAAGCTCATGGTTTGACTTCGGTACCTGTAAAACAGATTTTAAAGAATTGGGGAGGGGTGTGTTAGTGTGAGTAAGTGCAAATAGACTCATTTTTGTGGTAGACTCTCTTTTTTTTTGCTTTTTGCACCCAGTCTCTCCTTTTTCTGAGGTTTGAACTTCAACCCTCTTTTCTTTATTTTTCACTCCCTCTCCTTTTTCTGAAGTTGTGGCGTCAACTCTCTTTTCTTTAATTTCCACTCCCTCTCCTTTTTCTGAGGTCTTGGCCTCAACTCTCTTATTTTTCCCCTCAAACTCACTTTTCACTTTCAATTGATCTTTCAGGGCTTCAGTTGGAGATAGTGGCATTAGAGTAAACTTTTTTCCCCCTTTTACCAAGCTGTATCTATTCGTATACCCATCATGTAGCACAGTCTTTCATGTTTCCACGGCCTCCCCAACAGTATGTGACTAATTTGCATTGACACCACGTCACAAATTACCTCATCCGAATACCCACCAAAAGAAAATGCCACTAAAGCCTGTCTCTTCAACTTAACTTCCCCTGACTCAGTCAACCATTGTAATTTATAAGGCGTTGGATGTTTCGTTAAAAGTAAGCCTAATTTTTCCACCAACATTGTACTAACTACATTAGTACAACTTCCCCCGTCAATCACCAAGCTACAAATTTTTTCATCCACTAAGCATCTAGTGCGAAAAATATGATCCCTTTGCCCATCCACATTTTCCAAAACATTCGTCTTACGCTTAACACCAAGAGCATGCCTATCAATAATTGACTTATCCACCACGACACTTTTCGCCCCTTTACTATCACACCTAACCTTTTTACGTGGACAATCAAGTGCAATGTGACCCCGTTCCAAGCATTTAAAGCACTTAATATTTTTATCCTTAAGAGGCTTGAAATCAAAATTATTTTTACCTTTGGTTGTCGGTTTCTCCCTCCTTTTGTGAACATGATCACTACTCTCCCGTTTTAATGTCTCTTTTCGCTTCAATGTCCTTTCATCACCCCCATCTCCACCTCTAGAATTCGCTTCACGCCCCTTATGCTTCCTAGCCCTAGAATCCGCCTGATATTACTCATTTTCCCATTGAGCAAGTTCTACTTCCCTTCTATCCATCTTAGCCATCAATCTCTCAAGTTTTGCCTTCATGGCCTCCATCTGTTTAAAATTCTTGTGGTCACCTGTTGATGGAGATTTTTTCCTGCGAGACATGGTTAGTTTTCAAAGACAAACAAAAATTCCTCTCGTGTTTATTTTCACTCGTGTATCACACTCAACCCCTTCAAATTTCACCCAAGAACAAACCAATGATCAACAATCAAGGAATTTATGGAAGATACGAAAAGTAAAAAAAATTAAGAAATTCTCGAAATATTCGATTTTTTTTTAATCTGCCAGAGAATTGGACTACGAGTATGACAGAAAAAACGAAACTGGATTTGGACGAAAAACGAAGAAGAAAAACACTTTTGAATTTTTGGGACTGACTCTTATGGATCAAACTGAAAAAATTTATGACTGACACGAAGAACGCGAAGAACACGAAAAAAAATCCAGAAAATTCAAGAAACGCAAGAATCTGAAATAGATCCAAGCTCTGATACCAGATGATGAGATCCCGGGAGGGGGTCACAACGAACACGCGGAATAACGAAATTAAAACCTACGAAAGATCTAGATCAGATCAAACACGAAATTAAATAAGAATTAAACTGCTGGAAAGATAAAATTGACGATAGGACCTTGACCCAAGATTCACGACGCGAAGATTGGCGATGCGGAATCGAGATCCAATGTTTTCGAAATACCACAAAACTACTCAATTTCCTTGATAAGATTCTAAATTGGAAACGCCACAAATATTCTCGCGAATATTTGATAAGTTCAACGCCACAAATATTTCACAATATTTGATAAGTTGGATTTGTTCTCGAAGAACACAAAAGGGACTCCTCAACCTTTTAATTGGAGAAAACTCTCTCAACTTTATTAATCTCAAAACTCAAACTAAACTGTTTTTTTACAATGAATGGAAAGGAATATATATAAGTAAAATAACCTAACCACTAATTTACTCGAAATAGAATTCTAATTAGACTAAAATTCTAAAATAGGAAAATAACTTAAAATTATAAAAGAAACAAAATAATTGAAATTCCCGCAAAATCTGGCCCGCTCCTCAGTTACGGCCGTGAAGAATACATTTACGGCCGTAAAGCCTTCTCTGGCCCAAAACTGTTTTATGAGTTACGGCCGTAACTTTCAGACTTACGGCCGTAAGCCTGGTTCTGCTGAAATTATGCATTTTCCCTCGATAGTTGATTACGGCCGTGACAATAGCTTTTACGGTCGTGATTATGTGTGTTACGACCGTGAAGGATCTCCATTACGGCCGTAATGACCTTTCTGCACAAATAATTTTGATCCCTAGATTTGGCCTGATCCGTCCCTCTTCTCGGCTCGACCCCAACATGGAACTTACTCCGTTTTCCACGTAGATCATTGTCATATTTTCGATGGCTCGACTTTGCTCTTCGATGCCTGGTCCGGATCATATCAGATTGGATTCATGTCTCCGACACACATGCATCGGTTTCACTAAGAACAAATGCAAATGGTGTTATAAATTACTTGGCCAGCACCATGAAGGTAATGAAAACTAAGAAATTCATTCTAGCAACGTATTTTCAGGAGTAAGACCATTAATATTCTCTAATTTTTAACCTAATTTGAATGATATGATATTTAAATTTGTATTCACACGTTCATAATACGTAGGAATCACTGGATGTTGCTAGTTATTTCTCTTGAGAAGAATACGGTGTACTTAGATTCAACTGCTGCATTTAAGCGTGACTTGGATATCAAACCGATATTGAACACGTAAGTTAGGAAATTTTTCATGAAATAATTGTGGAGTTGTGGTGAAATTGATACATTTATATTGTGATTGTTGAGAAGGTGATAATTTTGAATAGAAGGGTCCCCCTATAGGTTGGATAAGTTCAATTTATAGGGGAGATTCTGCCAAAATTTCTGTAGGAAATCTGAGTCATATTATTATTTTGTAACTTGTCGATATAATTTATTGAAATTTTCGGGCTTTCAAAACGTATTGGACAGTTGGAGGCATGAGGATAAAATTCAATAAAACGTGGAAAAACGTAAAAGTATGAAAACACAGATTTAAAATTTATTAAAAATCTTTGAATTATTTCTATATTTTATTTAGTTTGATTACTAATATTGTTAGTTTTCAATGTGAATATTTCAGTGTCCTCAACAACCTGGAGGGTCTGAGTGTGGCTACTACGTTATGAGAAATATGTATGAGATAGTCACAGAACACTTTCAACTTACTTCGTTAGAAAATGTATAAGTCATTGAAAATGAGAATTTTAATAATGACTTTATATTTTATGAAAAAATAACTAATAATTCATTATGATTGTTTGTAGGCATTTAAAGAACATTATTCAACGGAGGAAGTAATCGAAATTTAAAACTTATGGGCAAAATACTTCGTTCATAGGTTTGTGTAAATCGAGGCGTAATCAAACTTGTATTTACATAAATATTTAATTTGTATCTTAAATTAACAATTTTGTAAGTATAATTGTTGTTAATTTAATTTTATTACGTATATGTCGATTATATATATATTTGGTATTACGCATGTTCAGGTTACCGCATGTCACGTCCTGGTCACTACAGGCCACGACCTGCAGTGGTCTGGGTCATTATAAGTCACGTCCAGGTGACTGCAGGCCACGATGTGCAGTGGCCTGGGTCATTGCAGACAACGTCCAGGTCACGACATGTAGTGGCTTGGGTCATTGCAGGCCACGTCCAGGTCACTGCAGTGGCCTGGGTCATTGCAGGCCACGTCTAGGTCACTGCAAGCCACGACCTGCAGTGACATGGTCATTGCAGATCATATAATGGAACAAAAAAAGTTTTGGGCGTCGGTTTTATATTAAAATCGACGCCCAAAGTTAATTTTTTTTTTTTTTTTGACTTTAGCCGTCGGTTCTAAATTAAAACCAACGCCCAAAACTCACTTTGGGCGACGCCAAAAGTCGAGACTTTACGGGTCTGCGTCATAGGCGTCGCCGCTACAACCAACGCGTATTTCGTTTTTCAACCGACGCGTATTCCAGTTTCTGTACTAGTGTTACACGATACTCTATACTTAGCAAGTGAATGCATTGATCAATCACAAATTATAGAAAAAGCAGGACGTCACCTCTATGCTTTTGCAGGAAGTGCTACTTGCAATTGCTGTTCACCAAGTCCTATGTCGAAGGGGCCCATCAAAAGTCTGAATTTGTTAACTAATCATCATTATTTGTATAGGAAATGGTGTAAATATATATATATTTGTCTACAATAAACTCTTATTTTTGCCTACAAATAGATAGGATCATTGTATTTCATCTCAAGTAAGCTTTGGAAAATCACACTATAGATGAACTAGAGATATTGAAACATAGAAATAGATTAACAAGAGATATTTAAATGAAGTATAATGGAGCTAGAATCAAAAAAAAAAAAAAGAAAATTTCAACACAAGAGTTTAGCCAAAAATCGCAATCACCGTTCTTTGGAGAAATACTTCTAGTTGAAACATTGTTGAAAAAACTAAAAATGTCGGTGCTCACCACCACATTTACTGGGTTAAGCCATGTTTTATGTAACCCAATGTACTAGAATATTGGGCCCTCATGTATCATCGAAATGAACCAAACGGATTTGACCTAAATCATACATGGACCAGGACAAAAAAATTGCACCCAAATGAAAAAGGAGACATGGTAGTGCATTGCTCGCACGTTGCCACAATAGTGCACAAGAGCCTTGTTGGACAGCGCCCGAGCAGTGCCTTGCCTGCCTTGTGCAGCAGCGCCTTCGCGCGCCAGGATGATTTTTTTTTATATACAGAATTATTAGATAAAAATAAAACTATTACAATTGGTCATATATCCCATAATGCGGAACTTACAATTGATCTATTACAGACTCAAAAAAAAAAATAAAAAAAATACAAGAATAAACCATTGACGACAAACAATCGATAAACCCTAACGTCATTCATCTAAATAAATTTATAATAACAATTAAACATTCATATAAGCATCTATGGATTCTAAACATGGCCCAAAACTATAAATCATGCATTCAATAAAGATTGAATTCAAATTAGTATTTAATTAAATATCCAACGGGCTCTAATACCAATTGTTGGAGATTGATTCCAAGGAAGTGTTCAAATAAAAAAAATTTACTTTTCTTTGAAAAACAAAAAAGTCCAACAAAAAATCTACCAGCAATTAATAGGAACTTCAATCTTTAAAATAATTATTCAAGTTTCCAACATTTGAATATTCTCCATTATTCCTTCAAGAACAAGATGCGTTGATACGTGGATACCAAAAGATCAAGAACACAAGAATACAATATTAACCAAGTAGAATAAAATTCTCGCTCAATTATGTAATTAGGGAACAACCAAAATAAGGAAGAAAAGTAATCCTCTTGGTCGTCTCTTACGTGTATATATAGGAGAAGAGTTTTAACTATTCTTCTACTCCTTGTGGGATTAGAGTCTCATATATACTTGTCTTACAATTAGAACTCTTTTCCTTTTACTTATGAGATTTAAAGTTTCATACTTGTTCTACAAGTAACTCTATTCCTAATTCTTTTTTAATAGCCAATTAGATTTATATATTATAGACGGCAAAAATTAAATTCGGTTACGCCAATTAAACCATGTAATTTAATCATGTAATAATTTGCTCGTGCTACTATAGGCGAATTATTGCAACTCCTAAATATATAAAATAATTATAGAAGCAACATATACTCATTTTCCATAATTATTTATCATCGTAACTTATTAATCTAATAGTTTGTCCCCGATTGAGATAATAATTAATTAGGCATACAATTACCTGTTTCACCTTGAATAATTATTCTTATTGCTATGATTATTATTTAACAACACCTGTTAAATATTAAGCTTAGATTTTTGAAATCATACTCACACTTGAATATTTAAGCGATATTTTTAGCTCTACAATTAGAGCAACAGATTCCTCTTGTAATGCATCTTTTATTAATTCACTTTCCTTTGTGATGTATGTACAATACATTTTTAAAACTTTAGACTTACAATCCTATGTGATACAATCTTGTTAATTCACACATCACATCACATCATTTTCAAAATCAACATATCACACTTTGTCACATCATAAATTGTAACTAATGAGTTTGTACATCTATTATAATTTAAGACGATAAGGATTGTTACATAATAAGCCCCTGTATGTTCCTGATTTTGGATCAAAATTTACTCAAAAATTTAACTATTGAAATTGGAACTCCAACCACAAATTTTGTACACATTTTACAGAATTACAAATATACCCTTATCACATTTAATCAACTTTATTTGAAAGATGATAGTTTTGATAATTCAACATAAGTCGTGGTCAAGAATTACGGCCGGAAGGGACCACACACATTTCCAACGATCCAGTCCAATATACTAATCACGAAATATATCAATGTTATTATTCACGACTCAACTATTCGCGACGATTAAAATAAATCTTGTATTCTGAATAATTAGAGTAATAATCTAATTAATCTCAAAAGAATAAAGTTTCTTTCTTCATTCAAGGTTCAGAACTAAATGATTTTTGATTGAATATAATATTAATCTTTTGTACTTCGAAAGTACTAACGTCATATTATCTTTTAACAATCAAAGATCCTTCGTTATGCTTACATATAAAAATGAATTGCAAATTTAAATATACATCAAATATAAATAAACGTTTATTACATTTCATTAAATTCCTAACGCTTTTAGGCATGTATATCCCAACATATATATATATATTACGGCCAGTGGCGGAGCTAGCCGGTGGCGAGGTGGCGCGACCGCGATAGTTAGATTCCGGCCATCTTTTTTTTTTTTTTTTTGAATCTGAATTTCTCAGAGTCTAATACTGCCGATCCATTAACAGGTTGGCTTCGCTGAAGTCGCCGCGTCGGAAATGGAAGGATTCAAATTTCACAAACCTTGCTGAGTTCAAGTTGTCGTTCGTGGTTCGTCTCCGATCTGTCTTGCCGAGTTGCTGTAGGTGGAGTAGAACTTAGAAGATGATAATTTTGGGTATTTTTTTAATTATTTGGGCCACTTAAAATTGCCCATGAATTGATCCAAATAAAGTCTAAAAATAGCTGAGTTTACTTCTATTACCTGTCACAGAAAAAGGTTACGCAGCCAGCACAGCAGCCACTCATCTTCTCTGGCAGTGGCTCCTTTTCTGGCTGAAAGCCTGAAACCCAGGTAATTTGCTTTTGCTTAGCTCCAAAATCCAGGATTAATAATGGTACTTCTGGCTTGATTAGCTCTCTTTCTTATTTTGCATAATCCTTGAACAAGGTAATTTGTTTCCTAGTTTGTTGTATTATTTGTTCATTCTCTAATTGAATGATTTTCTTGCTTGTTGCATAGTATGATTAATATGTTGTGTAATACATTATTTTTTGAAGTGTTTTGAGAAATTTTGCATAGATGTGTTAATTTTTAAGTTTTCGTTGTATTTTACTTTTGTGATGATCACTTGTGAGATTCATATTCCTCTTGCTTGAATTGTGAAATGAGATTTGACGAATATTTGATTTAATTTGTGAATTGTAATTATTGATTAAAGGTCGTGAATTGAGATTTAGTGATTGTTTGATTTGATTTGTGAATTGTGATTGTTGATTAAAGGTTGTAAAATATTATTTAATTAAATATTAAATAAAAAAAATTTAGCTATTGCTCCGTCATCGGTCAACGATCAACCGTCGATCGCTCTAGCTAGACTTTAGTCCTGGATCCGCCACTGATTATGGCTCATGCAAAATTAAATAAAAAATATATATATGCAAAAAATCAGACAATCCTGTCTGAACTATCGTGCGTGGATCAGACACCGTTCACCAGCTTTACCTACTTCCTTGCCAATTATCGTAAATTCTTCTGATACGCACAGAAGACTAATCTTGATTTCTGCAGTAAAATATATTCCTATACATGATTATGGATTTACTCACAGGTGTACATTGACACTCATATAAATTCTGTAAATATTTATTTTTGTTTTGAAAATTGGACACGGTAGTCACTTGGGCCTTTCGATCAGGCATGTACGATCATGTTTGAGTATATTGGACGAATTTTATTAATTATTAGCTTCGATCCGTGGGACGGAATTCTTATGGAGTTGAGTTGTTTAGATATTAGGATAAAGGAATTTCTGAGTCAAGAAGTTATCGGAACTTCTCAACTGCTAAACTAAACCCTTGAAAGCTAACAGCTGAACCATTTGAACATGAAATTTTAGTTTTCTCAAGTGTACGTACAACTACCTCTTGTGACCTATAGTGTGACATACCATCATGTAGTCATTTTTTCTCCCAATATGAACATGATCAGCTGATTTTCAAAGGTTTTCAAGAGGATCTAGGAAATAAAAGGATGTACCCCGTTTGGCCCCCAATTCTTAGGAATTTTTTTGGTTTTTAATAATGTTTTTTGGAGAATTTATGGTTAAAAAATGTTTGAAAAGTAAAAAAATGGTGAGCTTGACTAAGATAAATGATTGAGATTGAGTATTGAATAAATTTGATTTTTGAAAAATGGGACCGGGCTAAATTCATGTAGATTGCGTATAACTTACATTAGAGGTTGTGGATAGTAGGTAGAAGACAAGGACATGTGTCATTGTTGGCATGGATGCATTCCTTGAGGAGAATTTTTATACTAACTCTGATGGAATATAACACCAGTGCATTGAGTACTTTACTATGTTTATACATGTACATTTTTACGGCCTTTTTGTTCCTAATAATTAATTACAAACACATATTTTATGAGTCTTACAACTTTTTAAATATATATCTTATCAATTTTATCAAAATCTATTAAAAATCTGATTTTAATATGTATCAAACATGAACTTAATTTGGTGATTTTTTAAGAATGAGTGGCTAAAAACTAGGGAAATTTTTAGATTTACGTGCAAATTATTTTATTTGTAGAACGTATACGTTAAAAATAAGTTTTAGAAAAAAAATGAAAATTTGAATGATGGGGCTCAAACGGGGGAGAAAATTTTAACAAATTAGTTATTTCTTTTTGATTTATTATTTCCGTTTATTGTGGTTTTCGAGTCCCCACAAGCTTGCTTCTCATGCATGTATACACTGACGGAGCCAGCACATGGCGAGCCAACGCGATCGTTCGTGCTGGATTCGTCCGAAAAAAAAAAGTTAAAATTTTTGGCATTTTTTGAGTTTCGATTTAAAAAATACGGTTATTTGACTGATGTCCGTTCGAGCTAGACAAAATTTCTGAATGACTGCCCTACCTTAACAAAGTTTCTGGATCCGTCACTGCATGTATACTAATAAAAAACTGAGTCAAACTCAACAATTAATTTTAAGTACATATTTCATTGGGTCCACATTTTTAGACCAATTTTTTTTATTACATATATTATCAAAATCTACTCTAAATATGATTTTTAGCTACAATAAACAAAGATTGTTTCATCAACTATTCATTGTGATTTACTTAGTCCTTGTTTGGATGAGGTTTTTAGGACTAGAGTTTGTGAAAGCTGATTTGTTTGGTGAATATGTATAGTTAAAAAAGTAGGATAGGAGGCTAATTTACGTGTAAAATTATTTTATTGAAGCTGAAAATGTGTTGGAAAAAAAGTTGATTTATAGCAAAAATGTAGTCTTCTACTCTTGGATAAGAGGAATAGGCAGAATGGAACTCCATCGATTGGGTCTAAAGAGGATTTTTGTTGGATTTTGACTGTTGAAAGTGTAGGATTATAACGAGTTGAAAAGATGCAGTTTCCATGCCTTTCGGCTCAAGCGTTGAATAGCACAACCATCTCACAAGTCACAAGTCTATGATGATGTTTCATTTTGTCGAGTTTAAAAGTAGGCTCAAGAAAAGACTTATCTTCGTCAAAATTATATTCACGACAAAAATCAGAAGAAAAGGCACAAAAGTCTTCAAAAATACTCAAGCAAAAAAGGCCACTAACAGAAAGAAAGCCTCTGTTAACCAATCAAAAAACTACATACCATAGCCTGATGTGCCTAATTTCATGTCATGTTATATTCCACAAAGATATCAGTAGGTTCTAAAATAGGCTTTTACTTGGAGCCACCCGAATCTCTACCGTGACTATTTTGTTTTATGAGGGATCGAAAAGTGGAGTTTCGAATTTTCTCCCGTCGGTATTCCCAGGGTTAGAATTTTGTGTCACTTCTTGATTGATAGACTGATTGCACCTACTAGGCAAAAGACTTATAGGCTTAAGAGCAACCCACCAAAAAAAAAAAAAAAAAGATCCGCTTACGCTATCCATATTTCTCCCTTCGGTTTGTGCTAATTCTCCAACCTTTCCACCAACCAAACAAGAGAGAGAGAGAGAGAGAGAGAAAAAAAAAAACCATTCCTGAGTTTGAATCTTGATACCACTTCTTCTCGGAGAAATGCTACATGTACAAACATATTTATACAAATAAGTTGACTAATCCTCATATAGGAGGATGGCCCACACAATAAAATATTTGTGAACCTCTCTCATGTGAGGGTTAGTAGTCCAATTTGTACAAATAGAATAATCATCTTCTCGGTTGACAGATTGATTGCACTTAGAGCATCTCCAATGCATTCTGTGGATTGAAAAAATACACATGACACGTCAGCAAATAGACAGAATATAATAAAAATCCATCTCCAATGCATAACGTGAATTAGGATATTAGGCTAACATGGTGCTAAAAAAATAGACATTGTGAGGTTCAGCGTCTACATATAGACGCTCCGTGAAATATGCTGACTCATCATTAACTTTATTTTTTAATTATTATAAATAAGGACGTTAGCCAATCAAGTTTTATGATACAAGTTATTTCTATTTAAACTCTTTATACAGTGAGAAATCCTGCATATAAGACTCAATTTATGCATAGTAATTAATTTTAAATTTAAATAAAAAAATGCCACATAATCAATATTATTTAAATGTAGAAGGAACCATTGAAGAGTAAATTTTTTACTTCTCCATCTATTTATCCACGCTCTCTAGAAATTCGTCTATTTTAATACCACGTCAACTCCAATTCACGAAGTGCATTGAAGATGTCTTAGTAGGCTCATGACTTATTGGCTTAAGAAGCAAGCCAAAAACTTATGATTCTCTTGCGAAAGTGCTATCCATATTTAAGAAAGGGAATATATTTTTTGAACGAAACTACTCTGTGTATAGAATCAAAGTGATTAGCCTCCGTTTGGTGACACTATATTGTGACGGGTTAATTCAACCTACAAAACAACAAGTGTGATGTTAGATCGAATTAAAACAATAAAATGAAAAATCAACAGTAAAGAAATAACAAAAAATGTATTTGATTTTTCCCCTTTGTTTTGACTTAGAAAATCGATCCATCACCATAAGGTGTGTTTGTTGACCTATGGTTAACTTAACCTTATTATTTTGATCATAAAAAATAAGAATATATTGTGTTATTAACAAGTGTGCTTCAAGTGTTTCATGTAATGATAAATATTCAAAGCACTCTATGTTCAAATCGTCTCTCAAAGATATAAATCAAAACTATGTGATCAAGCACATGAGACGCAAAGAAAACCATGAAAGAATTGAAGATATTCAAAGATCAAAATTGAAGTTGAAAAGCATGACATGAAGATCAAGAATTCAAGCATACAAGATTAGAGTTGATTTAACTTATGTAAAGGTATAACACTCTCAATCTTTAGCGATGAAATTTAACGAACTCGAAAATGATTTTTATGCATCAAGAAACTTACTTGAAAATTCATCACTTGCATAAAAATGATTTTTCAAATCATAACATGAAATTGTTTTTGAAAAAATAAACTTTTTGACATAAAAACAAAATTCAAAATCTTCATATTTCGGTCGACCGAAATATACTTGATCGACCGAAACTCTGGTCGATCGAAAAATCTGATCAACCGAAAGTTTAAACGGCTATAATGCAACGGCTATTTTTTTTAACTTTCGATCGATCGAAAGTATGGACCGGTCGACCGAAACTGACTGAAGCTCAAATTCTTGATTTATAAATAGCCATATCATTTACATTCAATTTGAAGAAGATAGAAAAGATTTTAGAAAAGCTTTCTTGTGAAAAATTAATTGTTCTTACTTGATTTATATTTATCTATCTTTATTAGAAAATTTTGATTGATCTAAACTTTGTTTTATCAAATTCATCAAAGTTTTTGGAAGAAAGTTTTGTGAAGATTCTTGGTTTTATATTGTTCAAATTTCTTCAACATCTTCACACTATATTGGAATTGAAGTGTAAGTCTCTCTTTGTTCTAAACTTGTTTTAATCTTTTAAAAGAGAGAAATTCCAATTAAGGAACTTTGATTATTTGTACTACATTTTTCATTATCATTTGATTTATCAAAGTTTCATTGCCTAAACACTTTGAGCTTAACTCATTGTTAATTATTCAAGTGTGGCATCTCTTGGTACTTAATTTGATTCAACATTTTAACAAGAGATTATTTGAAAAACTTTGTTTGATTGCATTGAATTTTTCATTATCATTTGCATCAAAGTTTTTCTCTAACACTCGAGCTTAATTCATTGCTATCTATTGAAGTGTTAGCCTAACTCTCTCGGTACTTAATTCAAGTATATCATTTGTCAAGAGAGTTATTTCAATTGTAAATTCAATTCATTATATCTTGTGGTTTCGAGAGCCTTGTGAAAACTCGATTGTTGGTTTCGAGAGCCTTATGAAAACTCGATTGTAAAGGATAGGCGCTCCTTGTTGTAAGTCGCCTAAGGATTTGGTACTCCTTGTTGTAAGTTACCAATATAGTGGATTTGGCCTTGCTCGTGACGGAGAGCTCGGTAACGGGGGACGTAGATCACGTTGGTTGATTGAACCTCCATAAATCGCGTTTGCACTCTCTTATCCCTTTTACTTACTTACATTGCACTTACTCTATTCTATCAATTTATATTGTGCAACACTATATCTAAGTGCTATACTTGCCTTATCAATTAAGTTTACACATATATAGCACACACATTGATAGTTTAGTTACTTGTAACACTAAGTGCTCATACTTGTACCCATTGATTTTTAAGTTTGAGATTATTTATCGAAGAAATTTTATAAACCAATTCACCCCCCTCTTGGTTAGTTTACTCTTGGGCTAACAGTGTTGACGTCCCGTAAGCACCCCAAAGATAGGGCCCCACTTAACTTAGTGATATCAGGGAAGCCTTTGAAATTCTTAAGTTCCTTAGGTCCAATGTTCAAAATTTCCTTGAGGACGCATCCACCTCGAGTGGAAAAAATCCACACTACTTGGTGGATAATTCATGTGTTGACATCCCGTAAGTACCCCAGAGGCAGAGTACCGTCAACAAGGTGCAACACCAATTCTTGGAGATTTGTACAACCACGAAGTCTGTACGGCTAATAACCAAACCGAAGGGATGAAGAACGAGACACAAGGAAAACCCACAAAGGAAGGCCACGAATCGATTCATGAAGAAGAAGTCAGAGCTAAATATTTTCTGTTCACAAAGAAACCCACAAAGGAAAACCAGAAAACTTATTGTGGACTCTTTTCTCTCTCACACACACACCATGCACAAAGCAAAAAGAAGGAAGAAGACTTTTTTATCACACAATTCACACGCCACTCTTCACGCAGACTCTCAATTTGGAAAAGGAGTTAGAATATATGAAAAGAAAAGAGATAGACTTAGGTGGAAATTAGTTGGAGTCTCCAACTTAAATTTGAACTCAATAAAAAATGAGATAACCCCAACAAATTAGGTACCAAAAAAGATTATGATAAGTCTCATTATTTCATTCTTTTTTCCAACATTATCTCTAAGGTGGGTATTGAGCATCAATCTCAATTAGATTGACTACCTCAAAATATCCGACCAGATTCAACTACAAGCAATTATGATGTGGATTCAAATATTCTTCAATATGGACTTATAAAAGTCTGAAGTTAAAATGGATCTCGATTTTGCATCATATCCAAAGGTTTGATTGGAACTAAAAAATCTTAATAAACCTCTACATTGGTTCCAAACAAACACGCAACACCAAAATACAAAGTTTATTAATTGTACAAAACAATTCAAAACAAATTAGAACTCAACTTACCTTTACTAATATTTCAATCCTGAAATATATCTCATACCTGCTAATAGTACTCATCAAGGGCCAAGGTCAAACTCAAGTACAAACTAAATCATAGCAAGTCAAACTATGCATTTATATCGCATTAGCAAGTAAAACCACTTTATACAAACAACGCATGTTTTCTAAAGATAAATGTAAACACATTACATTCACACATGAGTCAATCAAGAGCATGTAACAACACAGTTATAAGATGACAACACACATGCGATGAGAACACATCATAGGGCAAACAGCATAAATCGTTTCAACAAATTCACATAAAGGACTTCAAATTAACACAAAGTTAATCAAATAGTCAAAACATGCAATAGATGCAAAATGACCCCCCAAGAAAAGATATAACCACAATCACCATTTCCCAAGAAATTAATGTAGCTCTCCTCTCATCGCCATCAATGCTCAATAGATTACTAGTAACTCACCAATCACATACCTAACTGGTAAACTGCTAAAGATCCTAAGACAACGGATGTACTTCTATCACAACCTTACTTCTCTCTCAAAGAAGATAAACTTCGAGTCTCCACCTCACCTAGAGATCATAGGAGTGTCCTCCACCTAATCGAGGTCCTCACAATAAAATATAATAACAAAGACATTTAACAACCTCATCTTTCGTAACCTAAATGTCAAACCTACACATCATCAAGTATGTCACCAAATACACTCTCAAGCATCTAGTTCCAATATTACCAGTTCACAACATATCTGATACCTATAGTGAGAACACACACAATATCCAAACCTAACACCAATCCAAACCATGCATGTAACCATGTTACACACAAATAACAAATCACTCTCAAAGAATTCTTCTAAATGTTCAAATCAACGCAAATGAAATGTAACATAAAATGCAACTGAATCAAGTGAACACACATGCAAAAGAGGTAAAACAATCAGACACACATAATTCAATAGTAAAAACAAGAAAAAAATATCAATAAACTCCACTCAAATCACCATCTGAGATACTAACTATATTGACCCTATTTCTATCCCCATCTCCAAGTTTTTTTCTCTCTCCAGAATAGTATCTCCTAAAATGTCCATACCTACCACAACCTTAGAACTTCTTTCCCTTTTGTCTTCTCATGTGACTTAAAACTACTTCCCCCCTTCCATTTATCACACTCATGATTTTAGTTATCTCTAGTTTTACCACGCCCACCTCTCATCACATGGACCTCACCACTACCCCTCTCATCTCTTTTAGCTTTAACTTCCCTCTCCCTTCTCTTCAAGGAATCAATGACAACTTCAAGTCTTAATGTCTCTCTCCCATATTTAATAACATCTTTAACCTCTTTATAAGCATCATGAATAGCATTTAACAATATAACAGCTTTATATTCTTCAGGTACATTTTCACCACAATTAGTGATGTCTTGCACAAGTTTATTAAAGACATCAAGGTTGTCATCCAAATATTTAGAGGGATCAATTTTGAAACTGAAAAACTTTCAAGCAGAAAAAGTTTATTTGGAGTAGATTTTGACACATAAAGTTCTTCCAATTTGTCCTAAAGTTCTTTAGTGGAATCATGTTTACCAACTTTACGCAAAACAGAGTCAGATAAATGTAAAATAATAAAAGTGTATGCAAGTTCATCAAATTCCATTTTCTGATCATCGGTCACAGTATTTGGGAAAGAATTGTCAATTGCTTTAGAAACCTTTTGTTGTACAAAAATATATCTTTCATTTTTTATTGTTATATAGAAAAATCACTTATACCATTGAAAACATTCAATTCAAAACGGTGTATAGACATCTTAACAAATAAAAACACACATAACGTAAAATAAGTACCACGCGGAAAATCACACAGAAAATCTTAAATGTTGCAATATACATCGTTCTAAATTCCCAGGAATTCATGAGACTCAAGGATCTCAGGTCAAGGGAATTTTTGACATGGGTAAGGTTTAGGTGACAGTTCTAAATATAACGCAACAAACAAAATAATCACAAAAGATACCACAAGACAAACAGCTATGAAAACACAAGTAATGCAGATTATTCCTATAATCTAGCAACGGGCAACCGCAACCCTAATGGTCATCCCACATGATGACCTGCTATTGTGAAAAATTAAAAGTTCCAGCCAATTTACCAGAGCAGACTTTCTGTGTTCGTATATCGAGGGATGCGTGTCCTTAAAGTTATTTTTTCAAACCCTAAGGTTCTAGAAGCTTTTCAATCCATGTCTGATTTTCACACGACCAAGGGAAGATATGTTCAACTTTCATAGCAAAACCTGAAATGCAAAACTAACAGCACTAAGATGTTAAAAATCATAAAATAAAGATTCTGTGTAAAATTAAATTTCGCGGGAAAATCACAGGCCGCCACCGAACTGCCATGCACCGCCACCGAAGCCGCTGCCGAAAATTCACGCGCCCCCAACCCGTAACAGCCTTGACCTGCTCAGTAAGGAGGCGGTCTCTGTTTCACCAACAGATCACTGGTTTGGCCGAAATCAAAGAAAATCAGTTCAAAAATCTCGAAGTAAACAGCCTCTGTTCTTCGAAAATTTCGATTTTCTAGCCTAAAAAACGCAACCAAAAGCTCTGATACCAATGTGACAAGTTAATTCAACCTACAAAACAACAAATGTGATGTTAGATCGAATTAAAACAATAAAATGAAAAATCAACAACAAAGAAATAATAAAAAATGTATTTGATTTTGGTGACACCACAAATTTTGTTAATTACATCACACTTTTCATATTTACTAAATTGGTCACAGTTAAATTGACTTAAATAACCATCCGTTATATTAATTTTTCTTCTTTTTTATTTTGTGTACACCACAAATCTTAAAAACCCTAATTTATATATGTATTACTTATTTGAAAAAATCATTGTTAGACACTACAAATTGGTTTTTGATTTAAGTAGAATCCTTGTTCCAACTCCGGTAGACTCTTGAATTTGTTGACAATCCAAATTAAATCGACATCCGCATCTCATGTGACGTGTGGTTCATGTAGAGATGACCATGGATCAAATGTGGAAAATGGGCATTTTGAAGGCACTGGAGATGATAATTCTGGAGAAATATTGTGTACTGAAGCTTGTTTAACATTGGAAACGGAATATCATTTTCAGCATCCTATTGATGTACCAAGAATTGTGATTCCAATGGTCTTATTGTGATACCAAGAATTGTGATTCCAATGGCCTTGTGGAATCCATGGGTTCGTTTCAAATTCCATGGATAAAGGACATGTCGAGCTTTGTCCGAGTCCTCAAAACAATTTTATTCAGCCACACAATCATTATGATGTAGGTGGTGAATAAAAATTCACTATCGATTTCTATTGTTTTTTGAATTTTTTGCAAACATTCACAGTTTAGAGAGATGAATATCGAAGAAAATGATTTGGTGTACCATAACCATCATTAGAGAGATGAAAATGGAAGAAGATGATTGTGGTGTACTAATTTTATTTTCATTTTATTTAGTGATGGTTATTTTTGTAAATGGAATGTGGTGTAACTATAAAATTAATATTTTAATATATGCGTATATATAATGTGGTGTAAATAACAAAAAATTTGGTGTCAATATAATTACCCTTTAATTTTTCCCCTTTGTTTTAGCTCAGAAAATCGATCCACAACCATAAGGTGCAACACCACTTCTTGGAGATGTGTACAATTATGAAGGTTGCACGAGTAATAACCAAATCTAGAAAATGACAGTTTTGAACCGTCGATCCGAAAATCGCGGTGAACCGAACCGAACCGAATGGTGCGAAAAAAACTGAATCGATGGGGCAACGGGCCGGTAATGGTTTACAAATTTAATGACCCGATTTTTGGTGGAGCGGGTATGGTATTTGTGCCGATGAACCGAACCGAACCGACTACCCGATTTAAAAATTGATTTTGGGTTATATATATATAAATTAAAAGCTCAAAATTAGTCATCCATTTAAAACTTAATTAGCATATTGTTCCAGTTCACTACCCACATGACATGACCAACCAAGGTCCAATAAAAACTCATTAACCTAGGGATATTGAATTCATCATTTCATTTCATCTGAAATTCTATGAATACATTACCAAGTGAGACTACTATGAGAGACGATCAGGCAAATAGCAAACTTGACTTGCGACTCTCATTCGTTAGTCCTCGGTGTCGTGTCCAACTCGAAGGGGCTGAAGTTTGAATTTGGATATTGTTTGCATTTCGTATTTGAATTTGGATATTGTTTGCATTTCACATTTAAATTTGAGAATTTGGTTATTGCTTGCATTTCGTATTTGAATTTGAGATATTGTTTGCGAATTTTGCTTAGTATTGTTATGTTGCTTTTTTTAATAAAATTGCTTTTTTTTAGTTAGACTTGTTAATTTATATTTAAATGGTTATTAACCGCATCGAACTGAATCGACATGCGAACCGAATTTCCACCGACCCGATTTAGGCGGTTATGAGGTGGTTTTGGTATGAATAGAAAATTAGTGGTTCGTTTATAATTTTGGACGAACCGAATCGACCCGTTACCGTCACTAACCAAATCGAAGAGATAAAGAACAAGACACAAGGCAAACCAACAAAGGAAGGCCATAAACTGAGTCACGAAGAAAAAGTCAGACGAAGGAAGACCAGAAAATTTGCTATGGACTCTTTTCTCTCTCTCACAACATGCACAAAGCAAAAAAAAAAGGAAGAAGGCTTTTTTATCAGAGTTCACACGCCACACTTGACGCAAACTCTCAACTTGAAAAAGGAGTTAGACTTTTTAGTCTCCAACTTAAATTTTAACTCCATAAAAAAGAGATAGCCAGTTAGCCACAACAAATTAGGTACCAAAAAAAAATTATGATAAGTCGTGTTATTTCATCCATTTTTTCAACATTATCTCCAAGGTGAGTATTAAGCACCAATCCTAATTGAATGGACTACCTCAAAATATTCGACCAGATTCGGCTACAAGCAATTATGGTGTGAATTTAAATATTCTTCAATATGGACTTATAAAACCCTGAAGTTAAAACGGGTCTCTATTTTTCATCATAACCAAGGGTTTGATTGGAACCAAAAAATCTCAACATGTATGGTTTATAAACTTGTTCATTTATAATTTTGAAGTAAAAATAATGATTAAAAATTGAAGAGAGAAAATTAGTGTGGTTAAAAATCGATTTGGAAAAATGTAATTTATAAACTAGTTTATTTGATTTACGAAACGGATGCTAAAACAGAACCGAGCTTGACAGTTACCTGTAGAAATCATTTTTGAGTGCTTAGCACTTTTAAGTTCAACAATTCACAGAGAGGAACACTGCAAGACTAAGAAGATCGAACACGAGAACCGGTGATTATTATTTATCTGTTGATTTACTCGAGTTATGATTTTTAGTTCTTCGTGCTTCAACGTGTAAAAAGGCAAAAAGACGCTGCTTATTTTAGTATGCTAATTATTTAGAGGAAAACAAAGTCATCACAGTGCAATTCACTCACAGAAACTAGTCCGGCATTGCACACAATACGTCATAAAATAAAATTACAGAGTGCCATGTACATGCATAATGGACAGAGCTTTGTTCATAACTAACAGACTCCACTGGTTTTCTTGTCCGAAATCCTTCTCCAATAGTTGAAGATTTCCTTTTGAGTTTCCACTGCGCTCTTTTTCAAGCGAGGTAGGTCAGCATTTCCTTTCTGTGTTTCATCTGTCATGGCAGAAACACGAGCAGCCTTAGTCGATACCCGAGGTGGCATTTCGTCCAACTCCTCGAGAACTTTCTGTATGTCAGATACGAGTCTCTCTGCCAGGCTGTGGCTGAAGTCCTCTCGAATCACAACGCGCAATACAGCAATGTGTTCGGCATCTGGTGGCATGGTATACGCTGGAACAATCCATCCAAACCTTCTGAGAGACTCCGAAATTTGGAAAACCGTGTATCTGCTGGAGTCCTTGAGAGCGAATGCCACCAACGGAACACCAACTTCTTTTGAAACAATCTCGAACCGTCCTGTTTTGGCTATTTCTTCTCTGAGCAACCTAGCATTTGCCATGCAATTCTCCATGATGCTTTTGTAACCCTGACCGACCATAGTAATTTCGGAGAGACAATAGATAAATGAAACAGTGAAAAAAGTCGATGATCATTGTAAGCTAAACTGTAAAAATATATAGTCGAAATACGTACCTCGAAGCCAAGTCTTATGAACTGATAGTACTGAGCAATGATTTGGCATGATCCTAGAAGAAGAATATATAATTAATAAAGAAATGCATCTTTAAGTAAACTACTCCGATGCTAGGACTTCCCCAACATGAATCAAATAGAAAGCATTCATAGCTAAGCTTTCTATTGCTGTTTATATCTGTGCACCAGAGCCATATGAATGGCTTACAAGTGACAAAATTATTTTCAACTGACAGTAGTGTTGGGTTTTTTGATACCCAATAAATCCGGGCGATGATGTAAAACAGTTGTGAGAATAATATCGACACCTCGATGGATAGTTCGGCTCGATAACAACTCGGGATCACTTGAAGTGACTTAATTGGTAGTTGCTCGTGGTCCACTTGGAAGGCCCAATTGTGGTGGTTATAGGCATGGACTTTGGAATTGGGCTCGGGTTTTGGAGTATTGGCCCAATTTGTGACCTAGCCCAACATGTTATATATAGCCATCACTTGCCATTGTCTTGAAGAAGTAGAAGTGTAGAGAAGTGGAGAGGTTGTGGGATTTGAAATGGGAGAGAGGGAAAAAGAAAGAGCAACCGTTCTTGGAATTCTAGCTTGGTAGTTCTCCATTGTTGCTCTTATTCTTTTCCTTCCTATATTGGAGCAACCAAGAGTAGTGGTTGTTGAGTCGAGGTCGGAATCGAGGTGTCGATTTTGGAGAGCTTACTGAGCCCGGAGGTGTATCGAAGACCCAACCACATTTTCAACAAGTAGAATCAAACTTTTATGTATTCTTTATCAAATTTATCTTTCACACAGTATTAAACATCGAATCCATTTAGCACTGGCAACCTACATTATTATTTCTTATAAAACTCAATCTGTTGAGATTGAAAATCTTAAAATCAGCAACCTAATGAAATTTTAAAAATGAAACCTAGTTACCCAAGAAAATAAATAGTACAAATGGAGTGAAGGATAGTTACTTTCGCAAAACGTATGACTTGTTAATAGACACAGTTACCTTTCGAGAAGTTGAGTGTGAATGTAGGTTGATCAGATCCTAGGTAGTTGATATGAAAGACAAGCTCCTCTGGCAAGTCATCCTTGTTCCGCCATATTACCCACCCAACACCTGCGTAAACAAGGCCATACTTATGGCCACTCACATTGATGCTCTTCACCAAAGGCAAACCAAAATCCCATTCAATATCTGGGAAAAGAAATGGAGCAATAAACCCTCCACTGGCAGCATCTACATGTATTGGGGTGTCCCACCCAGTTTCCTTGTTCTTCTCTGTTAAAAGTTCACTGAGGAGCTTCACATCCTCAAATTCTCCTGTCAATGTAGAACCCAGAATAGCAGCAACACATATCGTGTTCTCATCTACCATCTCCACTGCTTTAGCTGGATCCATAACGTAGTATCCTTCCTTCAGTTTTACCTCTTTCAGTTCTACCTCAAAGTACCTCGCAAATTTCTCCCAGCAAACCTAACAAATATAAATTGCATCACAATTCTAGGAATGACACTGTAACAACCAGTCCTTTGTAGCATAACCAAATCATGAGCATTAAATTTTGAAAAAAGGTAGAAAAATCAGTTAATGACAATTGACACTTATAGATCAGGAACCAGAACATTTTAATTTTGGGGAAATTTAAGAAATTTAGCTCTGTTTGATTGCCCTTGTTTTTCCATGGAAAAAGAAAAAAATTTCCACCTTTCCCATTTTCACGTGTTTGATTGGCAAAATTTTACTTGGCAAAAATTTTTCCACCTTCCTTGGCCACGCGCCTGTTTTCCTTCAAAACATGGAAAAAGTTTTCATAACTTTTGGTTGAGAAAATCATTTCCATGTTACATGGAAAAGATTCTTCACCATGTTTGATCAATTTTGTTGTTATTAATTAATTTATTTTTTTCTTCAAAAAATAACATTATAATTATCAAGTACAAATGTGTTAAAAAAAATTAATTAAAATAGCTAAATTTGATATTATTTTCCATGAAAAACAATGTCAATCAAACAACGAAACTTGAAAAATTCTCCACTTTTTTCACCTAAAAAATTTAACCAATCAAACGTTTTCAATTGATTTTCCAAACAAAATCAATTCCTTGAAAATTTTTTCTTTCCACCCATTTTCCACTTCGGAATCAAACACACCCTTAAATAGCTATCCCTGAATATAAATGAAATAAAAAGTTGACAAACAATCAGGACATATTTCAATCTCAGGTTATTGCTGACCAAAACAGCATGGTGGCACATGAAATCTATAAAATGCAAGAAAAATGGCGGAGAAAGCTCGTGTTGATTTTATCACAAGTTAAAATGACCCTCACATCGAATTTTGCATTATGTCTTTAGCATCAAAGATCTTAAATTTGCACAATAGGTTCCTTTACCATATAACATCAACTGATAAAAAATGTAAGAACTCTTTAATATCTATCTGTTGAAAAATGGGGCTAAAATGTGGCCTAATTTTGTTGAAATTGGAAGACAAAAGCTAGTCAAAAGGAGCCAACTTTTGACAAAAGACATGGAGCTAAAATGTGGCCTAATTTTGTTGAAAATTTGTCATGCATGCTTGTGAATTTTGCCTATAAATAGAAGGCTAAAATTCACTTGTAATACACCACCACAACAAAGAGTGATCTTGTGTAGAGAGCAACACAAGAGAGGCATTTCACAAAATAGGGAGAAAAGTGAGTTGGAGAGAATAGCCTTTGCATAGGCAGATAAAAATACAGTGTTGTATTTTTGTACTCCTCATTTTTCCGAGTTAGTGAAATATATTGGTGTGGGTCCGTGGACGTAGGCAAATTGCTGAACCACGTAAATCTTTGTGTTTCGTATTTGCATTTTATTTTTGCGTATTTATATTTTCTCAGTCCAATTTATTTGTGTCACATCGATCCTGGGCGGGATTAGTTGCGTCCTAATTCCCAACAATTGGTATCAGAGCTTTGGCTCATTGAGATCTTTTGAAATTCTTAGTATGCTCTGTGGTTGCAGCTTTGACTGATCTTCCACATCAGAAAAGATTTCTTTAGACTGTTTTGTGATTGAGTGTGAACAATGTCGACAGATGAGAAAATATCCAAAATTGACAAATTTGATGGTTCAAATTTTGGATTTTGGAAAATGCAAATGGAGGACTATCTGTACCAGAAGGATCTATACAAGCCACTAAAAGAAAAGCCAGAAGATATAAGCCAGGGGGATTGGGAGTTGCTTGATCGAAAAGCACTCGGCACAATCAGGCTGACGTTGTCAAAGTCAGTGGCTTTCAACATAAAAAATGAGAAGACGACAGAGTCTCTCATGGCAGCCCTTTCTAGCATGTATGAACAGCCATCTGCAGCAAATAAAGTTCACTTAACTAAAAAGATGTTCAATATGAAGATGGCCGAAGGCGGAAGATTTGGGGAGCACCTAAATGAATTCAATGAAGTGACGGACCAGCTAAACACAGTCGAAATCACTTTTAGTGATGAAGTTCGAGCTCTGTTAATTCTTGGGCAGTTGCCAGACAGCTGGAATGGTACAGTCACAGCAATTAGTGGCTCTGCCGGAAATTCAAAATTGAAGTTCGATGATGTCGTAAGCATGATCTTAACGGAGGAGATCAGACGACAATCAGAAGGTGCCTCAACTTCAGGATCGGCGTTGAACGTGGAAAGCAGAGGCAGAAGTTCCAACAGAGGAAATGGGCGGGGCAACGGCAAATTCAGAAGTGGCAGATCGAGGTCTAGAAATCCAAACAATTCCAACAAGACAAAGGTTGTGGAATGTTGGAAGTGTGGCAAGACCGGTCATTACAAAAACCAGTGTCCAACACCTCCAAAAGAAAAGGAGGACAGGACAGAAGTCAATGTTGTGGAAGAGGAAGCGGACGATGCTTTGATATGCTCTTTGGAGAGAAAAACGGAATACTGGGTGATTGATTCCGGAGCATCTTTTCATGCTACCTCAAACAAGGAGTTTTTTGTAAACTATACGCGGGGTGATTTTAGTAGAGTCTATCTCGGTAATGATCAACCGTGTGACGTGGTCGGAAAAGGTGATGTACAGATCAAGATCAATGGATCTGTGTGGAAGCTGAAGGACGTGAGACATATTCTAGAATTGAGGAAGAACTTGATCTCCGTCAAGCAATTGTCGGGAGAAGGACATGTCACCACCTTCTCTGGTGATAACTGGAAGATCACCAAGGGCGCCATGATTATCGCTCGAGGCAAGGATACTGGCACCCTCTACACAACGGCGGATGCTTGTGTGATAATTGCAGTTGCTGAAAGCAAGGAGGGCCCAAACTTGTGGCACCAGAGACTTGGGCATATGAGTCAGAAGGGACTCAAGTATATGCATGCAAAGGGGAAACTACCAGAGCTTCAGTCTACTGATATAGACTTATGCGAGAGTTGCATCTTTGGGAAGCAGACCAGGGTGAGTTTCAACACTAGTGGCAGAACTCGAAAGCAAGAGAAACTTGAGTTAGTCCACACAGACGTCTGGGGACCAACCGCAGTTTCATCTATTGGCGGAAAGTCATACTTTGTAACTTTCATTGATGACCACTCGAGAAAAGTGTGGGTTTATTTCTTGAGACACAAGTTCGAAGTATTCGATGTGTTCAAGAAGTGGAAAGCCATGGTGGAAAATGAAACAGGATTGCGAGTAAAGAAGCTGAGGTCCGACAACGGAGGAGAATATACGGATATGGCGTTCAAGAAGTTCTGTTACTAGAATGGCATCAAAATGGAGAGGACGTTGCCAGGGACTCCACAGCAAAATGGAGTTGCAGAACGTATGAACCGGACATTAACGGAGAGAGCCAGAAGCATGAGGTTACATGCAGGCTTGCCCAAACAGTTTTGGGCAGAAGCAGTCAACACAGCGGTGTACTTGATCAATCGAGGACCCTCGGTACCGTTGGAGTACAGGATACCGGAGGAAGTATGGAGCGGAAAAGAAATAAAACTTTCCCACATGAAAGTTTTTGGATGTGTCGTATATGCACATATTAGTGATCAGGCAAGGGGCAAGCTAGACCCCAAATCACTAAAGTGCACATTCATTGGATATGGCGGAGATGAGTTCGGCTACCGCTTATGGGATGACCAGAACAGAAAGGTCATCAGAAGCAGGGATGTCATATTCAACGAGAAGGTTATGTACAAGGACAGAAATGCAGTGCAGTCCGATGACACAGTACATGATGGTCCAACATATGTTGAGTTGGATGATGCTCCAGAAAGTAGTACGTCGCAGCAGACAGAGGAAGATCTGCAGTTACAGGAGCCTGTTCTAGAGACTGATGCATCACAGTCTACAGTCCCTGTTCTTAGAAGGTCAACCAGACCTCATGTTCCAAATAGAAAGTACATGAGTTACATGTTACTTACTGATGCAGGTGAACCTGAATGCTATCATGAGGCATGTCAGGTCGGTGATTCTGGCAAGTGGGAGCTTGCAATGAAAGATGAGATAAAGTCTCTCATCTCTAACCAGACGTGGGAACTAGCCGAGTTACCTACAGGAAAGAGAGCTCTACACAATAAGTGGGTGTACAGAATCAAGGAGGAACATGATGGATCAAAGAGATACAAGGCGAGGTTGGTGGTCAAAGGTTTCCAGCAGAAAGAAGGAATTGACTACACGGAAATATTTTCGCCAGTTGTGAAGCTGACAACAATCAGATCAGTCTTGAGTATTGTTGCAGCAGAGGGTTTGCACTTGGAGCAGTTAGATGTAAAAACTGCTTTCCTCCATGGTGACCTTGAGGAGGAAATATATATGCAGCAGCCAGAAGGCTTCTCAGTCAAAGGAAAGGAGAAGCTCGTTTGCAAATTGAAGAAGAGCCTGTATGGCTTAAAGCAAGCCCCGAGACAGTGGTACAAGAAGTTCGACGGATTTATGCAGAAAAATGGCTACTTCAAATGTAATGCTGACCATTGTTGCTACTTCAGGAGATTCGAGTCCAGTTATATAATTTTGCTACTTTATGTCGATGATATGTTAGTAGCAGGCTCAGATATGGACGAAATCAAGAAGTTAAAGATGCAGCTGTCAGCAGAATTCGAAATGAAGGACTTGGGTGCAGCGAAGCAGATTCTCGGAATGAGGATTTTCAGAGATAAGCAGAAGGGTATCTTGCAGTTATCTCAGGCCAAGTACATTAGTCAAGTTCTGCAGAGATTTAACATGTGCAGTGCGAAGGCTGTCAGCACGCCACTAGCTAATCACTTCCGTCTATCTAGTGATCAGAGTCCTAAGACAGAGGACGATATAAACTTCATGGCTAAAATACCATATGCCTCAGCCATTGGAAGTTTGATGTATGCCATGGTTTGTACCAGACCAGATATTGCTCATGCAGTGGGAGTTGTGAGCAGGTTTATGGCAAATCCAGGAAAGCAGCATTGGGAAGCAGTAAAGTGGATATTAAGATATCTACAGGGAACTACTGATAGATGCTTATGCTTTGGACGAGGCGAGGTGGCTCTACAAGGTTTTGTAGATGCAGATTTTGCTGGTGAGGTAGATCGCAGAAGGAGCACTACTGGTTATGTTTTCACAATAGGTACTACTGCAGTTAGCTGGATTTCGCAGATACAGAAGATTGTTGCTCTATCCACTACAGAAGCAGAGTACGTGGCAGTAACCGAGGCTAGCAAAGAAATGATCTGGTTACAGGGTTTGTTGGCAGAATTGGGATTCAGTCAGGAGAAGAATGTTTTGCACAGTGATAGTCAGAGTGCGATACATCTGGCAAAGAATTCAGCATTTCATTCTAGAACCAAGCACATTGGACTCCGTTATCACTTCATCAGGTCTCTTCTAGAGGATGAAGTATTAACACTAGAGAAGATCCAGGGTAGCAAGAACCCAGCCGACATGATGACCAAGACAGTAACAAAGGAAAAATTGGAACTGTGCTCAGCTTCAATTGGTCTTCTGAAGTGAAGACAAAGGAAATGACTCACACCATATTTCACAAGGAGTTGCAAGAAGGAGATATCTCAGGGGAAGCCACATTTGTCCCCAAGTGGGAGATTGTTGAAAAATGGGGCTAAAATGTGGCCTAATTTTGTTGAAATTGGAAGACAAAAGCTAGTCAAAAGGAGCCAACTTTTGACAAAAGACATGGAGCTAAAATGTGGCCTAATTTTGTTGAAAATTTGTCATGCATGCTTGTGAATTTTGCCTATAAATAGAAGGCTAAAATTCACTTGTAATACACCACCACAACAAAGAGTGATCTTGTGTAGAGAGCAACACAAGAGAGGCATTTCACAAAATAGGGAGAAAAGTGAGTTGGAGAGAATAGCCTTTGCATAGGCAGATAAAAATACAGTGTTGTATTTTTGTACTCCTCATTTTTCCGAGTTAGTGAAATATATTGGTGTGGGTCCGTGGACGTAGGCAAATTGCTGAACCACGTAAATCTTTGTGTTTCGTATTTGCATTTTATTTTTGCGTATTTATATTTTCTCAGTCCAATTTATTTGTGTCACATCGATCCTGGACGGGATTAGTTGCGTCCTAATTCCCAACACTATCTAGTAAACACAAATAGCCATTGTGGAAGGAAAATAATAACAAATTAGTTAATGGATTATAAACAAAAGAGTCTTGTGAATAACCTGCACATTAGCTCCAGTGACGATGTTAGGCTTATCATAAAGTTTCCCCTGTTCTTTTCTCTTCGCTTGCCACTTCCTTTTAAAAGCAAGACCTGCAAGCATTATTGCTTCAGATGATCCTACTGTACCCACACCAATTGCTGTTTCATCATCACCAACAGGGGCATGGAAAAGATGGGCTATCATGTTGACACACCGATTCTGCAAAACTGATAATCAATTAGTAATTTAAAATACAAGCTAAATGGCCGGGTTCCTCAAGTCTGAAATTAACTGAATACTTCTAAATTGAGTAAGATTAAATGCCATGTAAACAAAATTTGCCATAGTAATCCCTTTGCACTCCACTATATCAGATGTCATCTTCATTCTTCGAAGTCAACCCACAAAGGTTCTTATCATTCCTAATTACCTCATTCCATGTGAATTTCCCCATCTATACCATTTCTAGACTTTTTTTCCAGCTCTTTGCCTCTTTCAATGCACTCCCTTTACTTCTAAGATTATATCATCAGATGGTTTGTGATCTGATACATCACTTCTTTTTTCACTATATATATTCATAAGAATAATGTTATTTGCAGTCGCTCACTACAACAGTTGACCTACATGGCATACACATGGCAGGTATTTATTTGATGCATTACCACATTAATTCATCAAATAACCACCTGCCACGTAGGGCGCCTACCGCGGTGAGCGACTATGAATTGCATTGCTCTATGCATAATTAGCAGACTGCCATTGATTCTTAATGTACACTAAATATTCGACTGTAACTTTGCGTTGAAGCTCTTCTAATTTCAACCAGAAAACAGAAAGAAACAAGCACAAGCCCTGACCTGTAGTTCGGTGGTGACAGGGTACTCATCCATGTCAACGTAGTTCTTGTTAATGGAATCCATTATAAGCTTATCGCACTCTGGCTCCATCCAAGTTGTGACAAAAGAAACCAAGTTGAGGCGTGGATTCCCATCCAGCATCAATTCATCGTTCACTATCTGATACGCCGCTTCCTTCGGCATCGACCCCTCTGGAATCTTGAACCTAAAACCCACAAATTAAAATTCATACTCACACAATCACACACACCAACACCATGAGTGTGATTACAAAGACTACCTTGGGAGAGAAGTGCGGGCATATCTTGATGCAAAAGTGAGGTTGAGGTGCTCATCGGAGTCTGATATAGTAGTTGTCACCACCATTATCGCAACTCAAGAATCTTGATTTTGGTGGAGTAACGAAAGGAAATTGAATTGAAAGGACGAAGAGTGGAAGACAATAATGAATCTGTGATCCGAAAAGGATGTAGTGAGCGTCTCCTCCCACGAACACCAACCACCGCAATAAATAGGAGAAGGTGGTCACTTGCTGCGTGTCCTCAGTACGTGGCGGCGTATGACGCTCCCACAGCTAACATATATATATTGCATGTCCATTTTCAGAGCAACTCTCAATTGGAAGAAAACACATTATCACATTAAAAAAACAAATAATGATATGAAAATTTAATTTACAATGATTAATTTATTTGTCTATGTGACGCTTATATGACAAGGACATCATTTGATACTATGTTCAGATATATATAACTTGCTAGATAAAATATTGAAGACACATGTACACAAAAAAATTGTAAACAATGACAATTGAGGATAAACTTTAAATTTCAATATCTATTTTATCAATATGTGTGAGATAAATTATCTACTTAGGGCATAGATCAAAATATTCATAAGCCATTAGAGATGATCTTATGCAACTAATTCATTAATTTGGATATCCTATAAATTTAAATATTAACTAAATCAAAACAAAATCATAGTAAAATTACAATATAATTATTTTGTCCACCTTTTTAGACTAAGCCGTTACAAAATAAAAGTTACGACAACGTTACAATGCAAGTTTATAAGGCTAAAAAATATCACGATGTCCAACAAGACCTCCATGGTCATTATACCTAGAAAAATAAATAAGTTTATTTATTAAATATAGAGTATAACTGACCACAATTAAAAAAAAAAACTTATTGATTAGACACAGTATATAATCAACATAACAATTACATAAGTTTATCGTTATTAAGAACTTAAAGTCATGCATATACTCAAACATCAATTGTTGTCACGCAAGATTCATCGTCTGCATAATAAGAAAAATGTTCATTACAACACCATAGATAGATAAGAGAATTTTTAAAAATATAGTAGCAGAAATTATAAATCACCTGACGCAACTTTCATGAGTCATCCAATACCTCCGCATCATCCAAATATTGGCGCAACACTACAGTTTCCTTCTTAGTTTGCAGCCAAATTCTTTCCACATATACAATCCTCAACCAGCTTTGTAGTTAATGAACTCTTAAAAGAATCAAATATCCGACCTCCAATTGAGAATGCATACTCAGAAGCAACTGTAAAAATTTGAATTGCTAATACATCTTTGACAATTTGGGAGGCAATCTTATACTTTTGAGCATTTATTTTCCACCACAATAAAATATCAAATGGTTCATCAGTCAAATCTTTACAATGGTCAAACAAGTAATCATATTTCTCCAACCTAGCATCCCGATTAAGTCTCACTTTAAAGATTGAAGGGATGAGTTAAGAAATGCCCAAAGTAGATTGTGATTGACTTTGACCACCAATACGAGACATCTCATTTGATGGTGGAGTCATCATTCCATTATAACTGTTATTATAACTTTTGAAGTGTGTTTTCAACTTTTGTTAACATCTTCTTAGCAATTTCTTCGTTATACATGATTTCAAAGCCAATTTTAAGCAATTCCAACTTGTATCTCGAGTTAAGAATTGGTGTTATGAATAACAAGTCATTAAACTTTTCGCCAATACTTATCATATTTTCTTCGCATGCTAATAGCCATTTCCCCCCATCAAACTTTTGGGATCTTTAGCTAATTCATTTAACTCCCTGTAAATTTCACAAATTTCCTTGAAAAGAAAATGTTCGATGTTACATAGAAAGAGCCACTAACTTTCAATGTCATTTCATAGAAAGTTTTAAGAAACTTTACAAAATATTTGTCCTCGATTCCAATCAAATGGAGTGGGTGGGCCACTTCTTTCATTACTTCTTTTCTCTTCATCAAAGTATTTTGTATAACTCTCATCACTCTCCATAGCACCAGATGCTTTTCAAAATTTTATTGCAATATCTAACATCAAGCACGTAGAATTCCATATAGTAGTCACATCCAAACACAACAAAGCTCGAGACTCGATATTTACTTCCTTACAACTCTCCCTGGACCTTTTTAATCGTGCTGGGGAAGACATAGGGAACCTTACGACAATGCGAATAGATGAAATAGAACTGGTGATTTCTTTTAAAACATCACAAATAATGAGATTAAGAATGTGAGCAAAACACCTCATATGAAGCGTTTCTCCAACAAGAACTAAACCATATTTCTTACCTTGAAACCCATCTTTCAATTTCAATATTGCTACATCATTAGATGATGCATTATCGATAGTCACACAAGAAATTTTTTTTATTCCCCAATCATGAAGACAAGAAATCAACTCCTTGGCCACCATATTACCCTTATGACCGGGGACTTGAATGAAGCTTATAATGCATTTTTGAAGCATCCAATCGTCAAATCCAATAAGCAGTCAAACACATGTAACTAACATTTTGAATCAATGTCCAACGATCAGTAGTTAAACAAACCGTGTGTGTACTCAATTCTTTCTTCAATTTCTTCTTTTCATCAAGAGACAATTGATATATATATATATCTTTTGCCACTGTAAATCTTGAAGGGAATTCAAATGTTGAAAAATAATACTTTGTATATAATTAAAAGCCTTCATCTTGCATGTCTAAAAGATAACTTGGCCAATAATAAATACTTAGCAATCATTTCTCCAAGCTCTTTTTGATTGAACTGGCAACTTGTTTTAGATTTAGGGTAATAACTCATGGTCTTTGCTTTTTATCCAGAACCCTATATGGATATTTCTTACATATGCACTCAATGTTGTTCCGCAATACTAGACACATTTTTATTTTCGTACTTATAAAGCTGCCCACAATAAATACACTCTGTCTTTTCATATTGTAGTTTAAAATGATCCTAAATATAAGAACTTTTAGCTTCTTTTTTTAATGGAATCTACATTTGGCTTAGGATAACTTTCTTCATGAGAAAGGTTATTATGATCCATATTTGTCATTATGCGCAAGAAATTGTTCAAATGTGTTAATCAATTCACGTGCTTAAAAAATCAAATTTTATATTATCATTCAACACGTTCATCAAATTATTACAAATTATACATCTACAAAAAATATCCACAACTATCCACAAATTATGCAATTCTAAATGCTAAAATTTTGGAGAAACTATTAAGCAAATTCTTGAAGTCCTAAAAACTCATTAAAACTTCAACATTTATAAAATAACCCTATGAACAGTTGTAAATTAAAAACTTTCTTTACACTATGACTATATGTGACCAAGTCTTACTTAAGTACATGTGAATGTGACCCAATATTTATTAATTGTAACTAAATGTCACCCTTTGTTTCCAAAATTGGTTATACTGTTACTATTTGTGACAAAAAAAAAAAAGAGTTGACTGTGACATGGTTATTAAATGTGACATGTGTTTCAAAATGCATTATCACAAATTGAAAATTTATAAAATAAAGTTAAATATTAACCAAACATAAGCTACAGTTTTTAATCAATATGAAAGTAGTAAACAAACATCTGGCTATCTGACTTAATACTATAAAAGCTTAAATAGACAACTACATGCTCATACTAAATCAATAATCTATCTTTGTTTTTCTTCTCTTTTAAGTATGCCTAAATTATTTGTGTTTGAACAACGTTGATGCAATTTCCATCCTAGCAGTGATAATATCATATGATAATGATACCAACAAAAATCCCCTCACAGTAATTTATGTAATCATGTGAAATAAAAAGACATTTAGGATAATGTACTCCTACACAAATTAAATTGTGTGATTCAATAAAACATTGTAAATGTGACTGTGACTTAGAATAATGTAAACTGTGTCTCCATATTTTATGACTATGACTACATCACACAAATAATCATCAAAACATTACAAATAACCCAACGCACAAAAACAAGACATACTGTGGTCTATCCAACAATTTACATTAAAAACAGGTAACATGTTGTCCTAATATGACCATATAACAAAACAACATCAAATCATGCAAAATCAATTTTAGATCACATAATATCTAAATATAGATAACACCTAATTAAAAAGATACATGTCATACCTAATCGAGATCAGGTCACTCAAATCAATTTCGGGTTACATTATCCTTGAATAGGCCACAATTCAAGAAAATACATGTCATACAATCCATTAATTTCATACTCATGCAATAAAACACTTAATCGAAAAGAAAAGATGCATGTCACTTCTAATCGAATAGGTCACAATCTGAGAGAATACATGTCAAACCTAAAAGAAATCAGGTCACACATTCCATCAATTTCATACACATTCACTAAAACACTTGATAGAACATATTTACACCCAAAAAAAAGGTAAAGTTCATAACATGGATTTAACCTTCTTCATGGCTTTACCACCGGACTCAGACATCTTCACTCTCTTGGGTGTGGATGAATCTCCAATTGTCTCTTTTATTCTCATCAACTCTACGATTGAAACCATTTTAACCCAAAAAAAATGCAGTGCTAAGAAGACTGATAATGACAGTGGTCAAGACATTGATGATATGAACCATTATTATGCTTGATTAAATTATTATACAAGAAAACAGTAGGGAGAACAGAGTGAACAATGGCGTGCGAGTGGTGATCGTGGAGGCGATAATGGACTCATGTCGTGTGGTTTGAAATGTTTGTAGAGAGAGGTAGCTAGAGAGAGAGATGAACGGTTTTTTATGAAAATATATTTTAATGGAGATTACAATTGATTTGTACATCTAGTATAACGATTTATAATTTTAATTATATGTTAATCTTGTCTTGCGGTTTGAATGGTTTGTAGAGAGAGAGAGAGAGAGAGTAGGGGCGATTTTTTATGGAAGTATATTACTATATTTTAATGGAGATTACAATTGATTTGTACAGCTATTTTAACGATTTATAATTTTAATTAGAGTAATTGACGTAAAACGTACCTACTTTTCGGATCTCTTGTGTAATTCCTCCTACATTTGATTATAATGAAGGCTACAAAAGTCCTTTTATATTATTTGGTTTATAATTCTAAAGAGGAAGTAATTGCTGTCTTTCGAGCTCAAAAAAAGAACTATGCGCCAACCAAAAGCACGGGAAGTTACATTAGTCTCCTCCTTTCCTCTACTACCACCACTTCCTCTACCTCCACCACTGCAACTGTTGGTTGTTCAATAGCCTCAAGTCATTTGCACAAACAATCTGACTCTAGCCAACTTTCCTCTCCTCACGCTAGTGACAAAGCTCATCATTGACAATACATTATTCTCAATCAAAATTTTATTTGCATCAATTAGTTTTGAAGGACATGTAGTTCTATTAAATCCAATTACTTTGACCTTGGAGAAGTCCAAATACAATTGACCAATCTTGAAATTGGGATACTAGGGGCACAAACCAGAACGACGAATAAGAATTCAAATTATTTCATTTCAGCAACATCTTTAATGCAATAATGATGTATAAACCAAAAATTTCGTTGCCATCCTCTCAATTGAGCCACACTTCCAGTCTCAGTGCTTCAATTTAACACAATTTTTGTTTCTATTATTTTCATCAATTATAGATTTCCTCTGTCGTTCACTTGGTATCGAATTCTCCCTCTCCCGCGAGTCCCTCACTGGTGTCAACTTAGCTTTCCCCAAACCACCGCCCGGCGTCCCACACACCTCCCACTCTACTAACTACTGGCGTTTGGTACTTTTTCGAATAAATCACCAGTAATGATTTGGCCGTATTTGAGGACGAAGTCGTATTATTGTTAATTTGCTAGAACTTGATGAAAAAGACAAAATTGGTACAAACAAGTAGCAAGAAGTAACTTCCCGTGCTTTTGGCCAACACATAGTTCCATTTTTGAACTGGGGAGACAACAATGGCATCCTCTTTGTGTTCTGTAAGGCAACAATGGCATATAAAGGAATTTTAAACCAAAAAGACATTTTTTGCCTTCACTATAACGATCAACGGACTATTTAGGGGTCAACTAACAGAATTTTAGACAGGATTATACAACAGGGACGTCTTCAGCAACAAAATGTAAAGGTGATGATGAAATTGTCAAAAAATCAAAGATAGAGACGAATTGCACGAGAGACCCCAAAGGTAGGGACATTTTGCCCCAATTACTCTTTTAATTATATGTTAATTAATATAATTAACCACATTATCACCTATAAACTAAAAAATAACAAATAAAAAAAATAACTTTTGCACCTTAATTTTGAATTGTGAACTCTATCTACATGGTTTCACTTAACTTTCCCTTAGGAGACTACACCGTGATTTTTTACTTTGAGCTCCTGACTCCATTCCAAGTGTTTATATAAAAATAGTTTATTATTTTCAAAGTAAAATATTTGTTTGAAAGTGATTTGAAAATATTCGAAAAAGTAATTTGGAGAAAAATGTGTCGTTTGTTTTTAAACAATTTTACCAAATAGACTATAAAATTATTGACTGGGTAGTTAGGCAATGATTCTTATATGAAATTTCATAATATCTAATCACTACAAGAATATGGAGGAACAGGGGCGACTATTTAGGGGCGACAATCACGTCGTCCCTATAGATTCAAAACTTATAGGGGTGACTCGACAAAGTCGTCCCTATAGGATACCAGACCTATAGGGGCGACATAAATCGCCCCTATAGGTATAACAATCGCCCCTATAGGTTTAGAAATCTATAGGAGCGACAAATGTCACCCCTATAGGTCCTAAAAATTAGAAAATTTTCAGCCTTTTAGGCGGTAAAAATTAGCGCGCTTAACCCAGATGAAATTTTATCTACAGGAGCGACACATGTCGCCCCTATAGGTTCTAAAAATTCGAAAATTTTCAGCCTTTTAGGCGGTAAAAATAAGCGCGCTTAACCCAGATGAAAATTTTATCTATAGGGGCGACAAATGTCGCCCCTGTATTTGTCGCCCCTGTTGAGTAAAAAAGTCGCCCCTATAGGGTGATTTCTATAAAATTCCTGCTTCCCCATTTTTCTGCGCGGCTGCACCCTTCTTCTCCATTAGTTTGCGACTGTGCCCTAATCTCAAATATTCCAGTCTCAATCTCCACCACCTCTCTCTCTCTCTCTCTCTCTCTCTCTCTCTCTCTCTCTCTAATATCCCCACTGTCCTTGCAACACACAGAAGATTGAATCCCGAAACCCATCTGCATTTGTTCTAAAAATGATTAAGTGCTCTTATTCTTTATCTAAAACCCAGGTTAGGAAATAAATACTAGAGTTATATTTTGCTTGGTTTTATCTATGGTTTTTATTTGCAGGATTCCAGCAAATCTCATACTTCAGCTTGACATAAAAGAGGATGCAACTACAAAAAAATCTGGTTGCTTGAAGAAATTTTTTGTATAGCTTATCTTTTCTTTGGTTCATTAGCTAACAAATAAATGTTTGTTTCTTTTTAAGGGTGGTGTTGGATGTTCAAATAATTGCAGATCTGAAGGGTATAAAATGATAGTGAGTACACTGCCTGATATTCTTGAAGAAATGCTATGAAGCACTTAATGGATTCAGGGATTTTCGAAAGGTTTGCTATGCATTTAATTCATGGATATTGGAACTTTTGAAGTGAAGTTAAACCTTTTGATGATTTTGAGATTGTATTTTGGTTTGCAAGACTTTGAAGTTGATAAACATTTTTTTTTTTTTTTTTGGCTTTGTTTGGTGATGGACGATGGGCAGGAAGTTTATGCCCCAGCTGGGTTGCACTGCAACGTTAAAAAAAAAAAAAAAAAAAAAAATTTAATAAAAAATTATATCTATTCTATAGGGGCGACATGTCGCCCCTGTAGGTAATTCTTAATAAATAAATGATTATATCTACAGGGGCGACATAGTCGCCCCAATAGGTTCATACACTTTCAGGGGCGATAGTTGTCGTTCCTAAATATCTATTGCAACGAGCCTATAGCAGCGACATGTTAGGGGCGACCTCGTCGTCCCTAAAGACCTTTAGAGGCGACTTTTAAAGTTATAGGGGCGACAAAAGTCGCCCCTATTACTCTCGATTCTTGTAGTGAATAGGGTTGTCCACATAAATACCCTACTTTTAGAGATAAAATTGAAATTAACTTGAATTTTATAAATTTTGAAAATTATTTATAATAAAAACTTAAAAATACTTCATAATCACGTGAAGTATCACAATTTGATACTTATGATACTTCAACAAAAATGTTAATATCACAGTATGATACTTATGATATTTTTCAATTTTTTTTGATAACACTGAAGTATTTTTCAAAATTTTTATTTTGGGTAGTAAAAATAAATTTTGTCATCTAAAGTAAGAAACTTGTATCATTTTCCCTAATAGATAAGTGTATTGTGTACATTCATATAAACCTCTATACTTGATTGTTTATTATTAATTGATTGGTGATCTACATAATTTAGGCTAAAATATGTTAATTGTTGATAAATCCTTGATCTAAATCAATTCACGCACTCCAAAATATATTCTTTGTCTTGATCTTATTTTGTCTAATACTCTATTTCAAATTTTTATTTATTTCTATTATTTTTTATGGGCCAACAAGTGAACTGCTAGCCTATGATGGTGTGAATCGCCTAACTCGGATTCACATTTAACTTTTGAATTGTCCGATTGATTCACGAGCTAACCCTAATCTCCATTCATTAGGGGCCAGTTTTGACCGGCCAGATCGGCCCACCCATCTTGAAATTTCTATATTTCATCAACATTTCAATTGGGTATGCTAGCCTGTACATATAATTCTTACAAAATACATTCTTACAAAAAAATTAAAAAAAAGCTTAGGCAAAGAATTATATATTTATTATAAAGCTTTGATACAGATTACTCATATTCCTACATCTTTTCATATGTCTTTGCTTGAAGTTGAAGAAAAAAATGAAGATATTAAGGATATAATCAAGAAACACCGAAGGAATTCAAGATTTTTGTATTCATTTGATGCTCGACTAACTGTGTAGATGATAAAATGATATTGAACAGTTTGTTTTAATATTTTAGTAATAAATTCTGAATTTTGACACTTAGAGACTGTTTGTTAATGGAAGAAAAATGATTTTTAGGGGAATTTGTAATTAGAGGTGTCAATCCGGGTGGTCCGAATAAGTCTGTCCGGTAATGGCCCGCTTGAAAAAAAACTCGTTCTCTGTGGGTTCCGAGTCATCCTACAAATTTTGAACTACAACCCAGGCCCACCCTATGGCCCATCCGAATCGAGCCCATGTGGGTCGCAGCACGTCATTCTGATTTGGCCCGTATGAATAAAAATATAGATTTTTCATATTTATAGCAATTTTTTTTGTCAAATTTTTAAATACAAAATGATTAAAATGATAAATTCATATTTATACCATAAAATATTTACATAGAATTTAAATGTATATTTTATATTATATGAATTACTTCTAAATTTGCAAATTTAAATAAAATATAAACAAATAACAATTAAATGCTAAATGTATTTCTAATTACTATTATCACAGAACATTACGTTTCTTAACTATTATGGAGAAAAAAAATAAGATTTTACTTTAAAAGTTATATTAGAGTTTATAGAAGAATAGAGATTTTCAATACTACCATATTTAATAAAAACATTTTTTTTTCTTTCAGGAGTCAGTGGGTTAGCCGCGGCCCTCGAAGGTTTGACCCGCGAAATCTGCGGTTCACAACTTCTTGGCCCGTGAATCGCCCGCACGGGTCGACCCACGGTCCCGAATTTATCCAGGCTGATTTTTACGAGTCTGATCGGCCCGTCCATCTTGACACCTCTATGTGTGATTGAAAAATGGTTGATAGGTGTAAAAATAGTGGGTTCTAGAGAAATGTATGGTTGAAAATGAATTTGACGGAAGAATTGGTTTTTTTTCCTGGGTTAAACATGCCCTTAATGTTTGTTTTGTTTGAATAGTTTTAATTTAATGTTTTTAAATTAATTGTCCACTAATTAATCGATTTATGGTTTATGTTGTCATTTGGAAGAAGGAATACGAATTCAGCACAAATGACAATCATTTTAAGGTCTTATCAACGTTAGGGAAAGTTATCTATATTTTGCATGATCCATTTGAATTTTCTTCTAATTTAGCCCATGTTTTGGCCCTTTAAAATTTTAACATTTTTTCTCTCTTCATTTTTTTCAATCATACATTTATCAATAAAATAATAAATTCATAAAAGACTTTTTACTTCTTAACTACACATTCTCCTAAACATCACTGTTCATTTTAAATTAACTATTTTTAAACAACATCAACCATGACCTTAATGGTGAAAATTTTCATCTGTCATTTGTGTTGCCTCCTATTGTAACATGGTGAAGTCCTTTCATCCTCCTTTTGTGGGATTCTTTGCTCTAGGTGATTCATGGTTTGGGCAACCTTGATGGATTGTTTAGTCGAGCTTGTGAGTGTTGGAGTTACCTTATCTTGGGGTGATTTGCATTTGTTGTAAGTTTTAACATTTTGATTAATTTAGCGTTAATTTTAAGTTATATGTATGTTGAACTTGTTGAAAAGATATGTGTTTCACCATGAGGTGTGTTTCTCATCGCCTGTGTAGTGTCACTAATAACTATGTTGTTATATCTTGATTGACTTTAATGTAATTTATTTACTTTTTCTTTAGCATAATATCTGTTGTTTTGTCTAAAGTGTTTTACTTGTTATCAAGGAGTAAATTCATAGTGCAGCTTATTATGTATTTTTGGGCTGTTCAGGGTTTGATCTTAGCCCTCAGGGAGTATAGTTAGCAAGTATTGTATGTTTCGAGGGCGAGACATCGATAATGTTTGTGATTTTCAATTTTGTATTGAATTTGGGAAGGCCCAAATTTCTATCAAATTTCTATACATTTATTTGCTTTATCACCAGATTTCTTTCTTTTGAAAATGATAAAATAATACTACATCTATAACTGTGATAATGATTTTTTTACTTTATTTTTAATATAATTGAATTGTACTAAAAATAAATATTTATCTTTGAAATTTCATTTGTACTTTAGTTTATAAGAAACAAAAATATATTGACAATAATATAAAAACACTTTAATTAGAAATTTGTATAAAAATATATGCTTAAAATAGATACCAAAGAGCGGAAGGCATCTATTCAAAAATATTCAACTATTTTGACAATAGAATAGAATTATTTAAAAGTAGTTGTGACATTTTTGGGTTTCCTTAGTAATAGGCTCACTGAACCATGATCAGTTTCACCCTTGCATGTTTACTATTCACCTCTAAAGCTTGGGAAGTTGATTTGAATGAGTGTTTGGACATTATTGATCCAAATAAATGTGTTTTACCTACATTGAATTTGAAAATAGGGGAAAGTTTGGGACTACTACTTGAAGTCCTAGTGTTATCTAGATTGTCTTGACATTAATGGTCCTAGTGAAGGAATGTGTATATTAAGCTTGTGAACATAAGAGCCGTGTTTGATACTAAGTAACAATACAGGTTGTTTGACGCCTTTAAGTGGAAAGAATTTGACTTACACCATAGAGAACACACACACAAAGGCGAAAGGTAAGTAAAAATCCATTTACAACTACAATGCAAGAGCATAGTAATTATTGAAAAGTTTTATATCTTATGTTGAACACGATGATTGAATGTGCTCTAGACATTATTTTTATCATATATTTTATGCATGAGTATTGACACGTGCATGCACGACGTACCATAAAGTTTGATGTCTAGCATGCACAACATGATTTGAAAAGTGAATCATATTGCAAAATGTTTTATTGACCACTACTAGGGCACCGAGGCATGCTGTGATATTTGTTGGAAAGTAAGTGAGACCTCTTGGTAAACACAAGGAGAGATAGGGGGAGTCCTTGGTGGGTTACGGGAGGGTGGACCACTTGACTGTACCTTTGTTATATTATGATTATTGACACCGTGTGTGGGATACTTTTTTGGGTGATTATAGAGGCCGATAGGAGATGTACCTCTAGTGGTCACAAGAGGCTGTCCACTCGACTGTGTCGATGACATATTGGCCATTGGATTATTGATATTGATTTGTTATTGCACAGAGCTCTTCCTGGTGCAAAGTAGATTGATCAAGAGCTCAATGAAAAGAAAAGATTTCAATCAAAATGTTTTGAGCTCATCTTGGTCAGTATTTGAATATGATATATTTATAACCTTATGTTTTTGAAGGAAATTGCACGATTGTGTATTCATAATCATGGCATGCATGATTTTTACTTATTGGGCATTAACTCATGTAGTTCTTGCATTGTAGGTGAGCATGGAACTTCATAGATGACCTTGCTGGCTGTGAAGCTCTTACAGGATTTCGAGGATCGATGTACATGGATGACGACCTGCAGGGTTATTTTGTGGGCTATCTTTTGGTTCTAAAGTCTTTTGTACTGTATTTTGGAATCTTATAATGCATGTATATATGACTTATAAAATGGGGTTGTTTATACTTTTATAAACTCAATATAAAATGTTTTCAGTAAGTCTATATAGTCTTCTTTTCTCTCGATATACTATTGTTATATTATGAGAATGCTTACGTCGTATTTAAATTAAAAAAAATATCGCATATTTAGATCGAGTAATTAGTTTTCAATTTTTATACAAAATTGTCTATTAAAAAGGGGTGTGACAAAAAGTGGTCACAATACTAAATCATATTGTTATCGGAGAGTTGGCACCAACCACAAACCTATGCATTATCACACATATAATGCAAAATTATACGAGTGAAAGCTCAGCAAGTAACTATATGCATTATCACTTACATGAGTTTCAAATTACTCTCTCTATGATCATACTCTCCTATTTCACTTATTTCCTGCTATCTTGCTATCTCTATTTATCCACATTTTCTATCTTAGGCTCGAAAACCACTACGAAGTACCGTATGAGCTTAAATATTAATAAGGCAAATAACATGTGCATCTTTTAGTTCCCCGTGGTTCCATCATGCCAACCGAGACTCAAGAGGCCACAACTTATGTCTGTCATTGCTTACTAAGACCCAGGATAATGTACTAGAAATTACATTATATATATACATTATATATCACCTATGTATACAACGCTCTATGTGTCAATTCGCAGTCTCAAGGCCACAATTGATCTTTTGACACCACCTGTAAATCGACGCTAGAGCGCCAACACTCCACTCTCGACTACCCTTATTGTCCGTTGGGAGCCTCAAACGGATGTATATATCCGAATGTGAAGTATAGTTTGATACACCCGTAGCGCGACTCTACTATTTTCAATATCATTCTCTCTTCATATACTCATTCTCTATTTCTTTACAATTTAGGAAGACTTTTTCTAAATCCATACAATGCACGTACCCATGAATAACAACTGTAGATTTCATGCATCAATTATATGTCATAATCACGTAAGATAACATTGCAATGACATTCATATACATTAATAACACATCATATCATCAAATCATACATGACCTTTCTTATTTTTATCTCTCTTGAACCATGTTTTGATCCTAACACGTACTTGTATCTTTAACCGTGGGGCCAACATTAACGAAGAAAATGAATACACTTTTAAAAGCATTGACAGAGGGTTATGTTCACCCTCGCTGATCGGGTGAACAAATTTAAACTCGTCTAAGGATTGATTAGTAAATAAAATATAGCCCCTATTTGGTTATAATTAAAATATGATTTTAACCTCAAATAAAAGTTAATTAATTTTAACCATACATTTTATAGAACCCACAACTTTTCAACCATTCATCTCATCAAATTTTATAAAAATTTACTAAAAATATAATTTTAAACTATACCAATCAGGGTCATATCTTATTTAGTTGTATGTCATTCGATAAGAATTAGGTTAGTTGAAAACTACATTAGATACACAGTCCTCGTGGAATCCATAATTGAACTCACTTTATTATTTGTTTATATATCTTATTATCACCAGTTAAAGCACAAATATGAACTAGGAAAATGTCATTTAACATTGAAATACGAGTTCTTTTAACCATTTCAGAACATTTTCCCAGTGCCCTCATTGCGCGGGATGGATTCATGTACATCCATTTTACGCCAGTTGCCAAGCAAAGGGGTTAGCTCCTGAGTTTTGTCGAACAATCCCAATAGACCACCGGTATGAATGAAGAGGATTCTTCTTCCTTCCCAATTCTTTGGATTCTCAGCCATGTCTCTAATCATCCCATAAGCCGCTTTTCCACTACAGAATGCACAAATGTAATAATTCCGTTTAGAAAAACTTCCACAACTATGTCATATCTGTTAAATGAATATAAATCTTCACATATCCCCATCCAACAGGTTAATTACTGCTATGGAAATTCTACACTTGCAGCAGCCTGTAGTGAAGACTCGAGTATACGATTTCATACCTGTAGACTGGGTCAAGAACCACACCAGAAGCTTCAGCAATTTCCTTAACAAATTTTAGCTCCTCAGTTGTATTCATTGCATATCCAAGACCTTTGGCCTGTAAATTGCCAAAAAGATGAGCATTGAGCTTTACATCTATGTTGTGTGCTAGACACTGCTACAGGACAACAAACAAAAAACTTGAAATATTTTATAACGCATTAGCGTAATTTAGTGAAAATAGTTATAAAAGACGTGAAAAAATAACCAAACAAAGATTACGAATGATTTCTATATAAAGTAACAAGCTTCAGAAATGCTGAGTCTAGAGCCCATCATTTGCATAACAAATAATATAAAAGACGTGAAAACAACCACCAAACAAAGATTACGAATTAGAGTCTGCAATCGGAACCCTCGAACATGAAAGAAGGATACCACAACAATCTGAACAAAATTAAACATGTGCTCACATTTTGGATGGTAACTATATCACGTATACTAACACTTGCTTGAAGGCCATCAAGTAGGCCTTGAGCATACTCGTAGAAGTACTCAGGGTCATCACAGACACAGTATGCATGAACCTACAATCAAGACAATTAGATGTAGGAATTAATTTTCAAACCAATGGGGCAGAAGATAAAAAGAGAAAAGTAAGAAAATGTACTTTAGCTTTTAGATCACTCAGCCAAGCTCCTACTGACAAACCAGCAATTGTACCCCCACTGAAAATCATGAACAAGAAAACATTGAAATAAATACAATCAGGCTATTACATGATAACTTCTTTAAACGCTATTGGGCAAGTTAAGACAGACCAGTTGTTTCTGAAAGAATTAAATTGTCGTGCAAATTTCCACATATTCCACCAAAATAAAGAAATGCAAGGCAGTACCCACTTGGTACAGTAACTGTTTGAGGTAACTAAAACTCTGATGGATTCAACAGGTTTGTTGAGGTAGCAATGTCGAAGTATGTACAGTAATACACTATTGAAACACTAAATCCATGTCAAACACATAAATGTGTATAGAAACATAGGCCTTAAAAACCCATCTGATAGAAAATTATTCAGAGTCTAAGAGCAGAAGGAATACTATTAAGACCACTGGATGTTATTCTTGATGAGAAAAGGAAACAACAACCCAGTAATATTCTTTGTTTTCTGAATGTAATAGAGGAACTGGAGTTTACTCGAATATCAGAATCTAAGAATAAAGAGCAATACCTTCCGCATGCTACAACAATGTCATCAAATACTACTTCATCTTTCACATCCTGAAGCTGTTCTTTAATCTCCCTAATTGCTTCAATATAGCCCCTGAAAAACAAAGACTATATAGTGAACAATTTTATGGTGATAAGATGAAATTAGACCATTTTAAATTGAAAAACTCTCCTTACTCTTCCACCCTACATATAGTGTAAAAATAGAAGATGACATTTAACATCCAGCCTCACCAGGTTCCTAAAGAATTGGAACCACCGACAGGAATGACATAAGGCTTCCTCCCTTCATTTAACAACTTTGCATTCAATATGTCAGTAAGAGCCTGATATCAGAGAAGTACCAGTCAAGAGGATATTGAAAAATCTGTTGTTCGATAGCAATAAGTAAAGCAGTAGAACACAGGTACCTACGCGAGAAGAAGGCATTAATTTTGGTATAACATAAATGATTCACGACCTAAAAATTAGTAAGGCTCCATAAATATGTATAATAATTGAAGAAAAGCATTATTTAGCCTTATAACTATGAGATATTCAGCATATTCTCCTGTCACAAGACATTTATCAACACCTTGTTTTGTATGCAACAGATAAAATTTTGAGTACCTAGCACGATCCTGTTTCAACTTTTCACCACCTACCAAAGTTTTCTCATGTTTGAATACATAAATTTAAATCAGCAAACATAAAAATATAAAGCGGGCTGGGGCTAGGATGACACGTCCCATTTATGGGGTGGCACAGGATGGACCACAGTTTCCTGCTGAGCTGGTTGTTGCCAGGCCGACTGTGCTGAAATGTTCACCTAGTGCCTGGTTGGGCAAGTCGCGAGATCCAAAACGTTTTCCCCCATTTTAATTATATTTTCTGGAAAAGCAAATGTGCAGCTGTGCCTGGCTACCCAGTCCTGTCATAACCCAGGTTTAGACCCCCTACCTACGAATTTATTATACAGATATAATAAAACAGACCAACAATCAAATTAAGTTTTTATCTCACCCCAAAAGGCAGAGCAACATAGAGGAAGGTAATCATATTATAGTTCGTATATAAGCGTGAGGATACAGTAGACGTACTACACTCCCAACTTTTGCATATTCTTCTTTTGAGACAAGGTCAATATGTGCTCCAACCAATCGCTCAACCAAGAGATTTCCAGTTAATCCAGGATCCTTGTCCACAAGAACCTGCAAAATATAAGATTATAGTAGAAAAGGAATTTAAGAAAAACAGAGATTAAACCTGCGTGTATTTTTCTTCTTCAATAATTGATACAGATGCATTACAAGATGCCAGAATTAAATAGAGCAGAAAATATTCAAGCACTACACATACAGGAGAAAAATATCTTGAAATTTGTTACAAGAATGCTGTACAAACTCTCGTACAACCACGTTCCTTAAAATCTGGAAAACCTAGCTGATAGAGTATTACTGGTTGTTGGGAATAATCCAAGAATACTGAGGAAGTGATATATCAGCTGTGTAAAAAATAAGTTGCATTTCCTCTGATTACGTTTTCTCATATTTTGAGTTATTGTCAGAGTCATCCTCCATGTTCTGAGTAGGTTAATTGAGTCCTTCAATTTCAAATTTATCTCCCCCCTTCAAGGTGGAGTGAGTAGATCTCACACCTACCTTGTCTCACATAAGAAGAAATCTGGATATAGGAAGTGGTTTTGTGAATAGATCTGCTATCTGATCCTTAGAAGGAAGATATTCAATTACAAGTTCCTGTCTTGCAACTTCGTCTCACACAAAGTGGATATCCAGTTCGATATGCTTCGTTCTAGCATGAAAGACTGGATTGAGCGCTAGTGCTTTGGCTCCTAAGTTATTACCCCCACACGGTAGGGACTGACTTAAGATAAATTTTGAGTTCATTGAGTAGAGGAAGTGTCCAGCATATTTCTGAAGTGACTTGTGCTAAGGCTCTATACTCAACTTCGGTGCTTGAACAAGCTACCACATGTTGCTTCTTAGCACTCCAAGAAATCAGATTTCCTCCTAGGTAAACACAGTAGCCAGTTATTGAGCGTCTGTCATCCGGACAAGAGCCCCAGTCAGCGTCACAGAAGGCTGTCAAACTTAGATCCTCACCTTTTTGTAGTTTAAGTCCATAGTCTGCTGTTCCTTTAATATATCTGACCACCCTTTTTAATAGATTCCAGTGTATGTCAGTTGGTTTTTGGAGAAACTTAGTCTATTAACAGCAAAAGACAGATCTGGTCTTGAATGACCCAGGTATTGCAGAGCACCAACTAAGCTTCTAAATAATGTTGGATTGTTTAACTCTTTCCCTTCTCCTTTTGATGCAAGTTTTCCAGACACCATATGAGTAGATACATGATTTAAGCTGCTGAATTCGAACCTCTTGATGACATCCAGGGACGGACCAGGATTTCTAGTGAGTGGGGGTCAAAATTTTCAAATGGTAGGAGGGGGAGGCGGAGGCCTCCTCCTGCTCCGCTCCCGAAATTTTTTTGAACCAAAATGATTGAAACGACGAAGCAATAAACCAAAAACTAAACTAAGTTAACTAATAAGTAACAACTAACCAGTCTAAAGTAATAATTCACAAAAGAAAAGACATAACTGAAAAGTAAATGTAAACTTTCATGGTGGGTAATACTAGTGATGAACATTGTATCTACTTCTTGCATAAACATAATGATTGCATAGAGAATTAAGATCAAAGGAAATAAATTTAAGTTTCTTTTTTTTTTTGGACTCAAATTTTTTTTTTTCAGCAGGGGCACCAATACTGGCTCCATGCCAGATGACATCCAATGTATATTTGTTTTGAGAGAACAGCAATCCAGTTTCATACCTTTTAACTTCAATTCCCAAGAACTTCTTTAGCGATACCATATCTTTGAGTGAAAACTTGTTATTTAGTTTATTGATGAATCCCTGCAGTAATTCTTTGTTGCAACCAGTCACTATAATATCATCAACATATATGAGTATCAAAATGGAGCTCTTTTCTTCCAGTTGATAGAAAAGAGAGTTGTCAGCCCGTGACTGAGTCATTCCCCACTCAGACAATGTTTGTTTCAACTCGTCATTCCATGCCCTGGGCGCTTGTTTCAAACCATTGAGTGCCCTCTTCAATTTACACACAAAATCAGGAGAGTTTTTATCAATGAATCCTTTGGGTTAAGACATATAAACCTCTTCATTAAGCTTTCCATTTAGAAAGGCATTGTTGACATCTATTTTCCTTATATCCCAATCATAGGTTATAGCCAATGTAAGAATAATCTTTATGGTTGAAGCTTTAACAACTGGACTGAATGTCTCTTTGAAATCAACTCCATATGTTTGTAAATAACCTTGAGCTACCAATCTTGCTTTATATCTCTCTATGTTTCCTTCACCATCATATTTCACTTTGAAGATCCACTTACAACCTATTACCTTAGTTCCTTTATCAGGTTGTACCAGTTCCCAAGTTTGATTTCTCTTCAATGCCTCGAATTCTTCCTCCATTGCTTTTCTCCAATTAACATTTGACATGGCTTCTCTGACAGACTTTGGCTCACACAATTCAGCAGAGTAAACTTTCGGCTTGAATATCCCCAGTTTTCCTCTAGTTATCATGGGATGTCCAGTTGGCTGTGATTCAATCCGTGTGGCAAATTGTTCATTGTTTACAGCTCTTCCTCCTATTTCCCTCAGATTTGAAACATCTTCAGACTCATAACCCAGATCTTCAAATTGCACTTGATTTCCTCCAGTAATTTCTATGTTGTCTATATCACTGCAGGGGATCACTGGTGGCTGGGATGCTTCATGATGGACATCATGTGTTGTTTGGACTGGAGTAGAGTGGTTTGGAGTATATGGATGATGAGTTGGAAATTGGATTGAAGGGTTATATTGTGATGCATGTGATGAGTCTGAGGTTTCACAGTTAACTGTGAGCGACGGAGGAAATGTAACAATTGTAGACTCGGTAGGACTTGAATGTTTGTCAAGGAAGCCAGTTTTGAATGGAAAATCTGCCTCATTAAATAGAACATGTCTGGAGATAAACACTCTATCTGTAGGACTTAGACATTTATATCCTTTATGTGATGCACTAAATCCTAAGTTCACACACTTTTGAGAATGAAATGAGAATTTATGTTTGTTGCATGGTCTAAGATAAAGGAAACAGCTGCAACCAAACACTCTTAATGTGTCATATTTCACTTCCCTTTTGAATAGCATCTGATATGGTGTTTTGAGTTCAAGAACAGGGGTTGGTAGTCGATTTATAAGGTAGGTTGCCATAGAAAAGGCTTCCCACCAGTAATGTAAGGGTATTTGAGCTTGAGCTAGTAGGGTGAGTGCTGTTTCGATTAAGTGTCTATGCTTCCTTTCGGCCCTACCGTTTTGAGGTGAAGTATAAGGACAAGAGAATCTCATTTCAATCCCATGTTCTTGAGCGAATTTTTATCCTTTCATAAAATTGAATGACTTTTATCCTTTTATAAAATTGATTTTCCACTAAGGTTTTGAACTGTATAAAAGTCTTTAAACATTCTGACTTGTGTCTAAGTGGATATATCCAAGTATACCTACTAAAATCATCAATAAAGATTATGTAATATCTAAATCCTACAGTTGACTTCATTGGTGAAGGACCCCAGACATTTGTGTGTATCAAATGGAGAGGACTCGAGGCATGTGATGTGGAAAGTTTAAAAGGTAGTTTGTGTGCTTTTCCAACATGACAGGAATCACAGAAAAAAGGAATTTCATTAATTGGAATGGTTTTATTACATGATTTCAACACACAGCTTAACATTTGATGAGATGGATGGCCTAGTCTCCTATGCCATATCTCGAGTTCATGGAGCTGTGTATGATGTTAATTACTTTTTGCAGAAAGAGTAAAGACTGGAACCTTTGAGGTTGTGATGGATGAATCCTGGGAGTAAACATTAGGTAGATTTAATAGGTAGAGTCAATCCTTAAGCATTCCTTGTGCCACTGGTTTCCCCGACTGCAGTTCCTTGACAACACAAAAAGTAGGATGAAATTCAATAAACACACCATTATCACTAGTGAATTGAGAGACACTGAGCAAATTTTTCTCTATTCCAAGGACATGCAAAAGTTTGTTTAACACAAGACTTTTTTTTACCTTTAACAGACAGATTTAGATCCTATATGAGTAATAGGTAGAGAGTTACCATTTCCAACTTTGATTCCTTCATTACTAGTGTACACTTGAGCCTCTTTTAGGTTCCTCATGTCATTGGTGACATGGCTGCTGGCTCCGGAGTCTGCATACCACCCTGGATCCTCAAGTATGTTTGGAGAAGCAAAATATGCTGAGTGATTTCCAGCATTGTTGTTACCAGAATTTGTTATATCACCGGACTTCATTCCCCCCAAAGTTTTCATTGTACCTCTTGAAGCACCAACCAGCCTAATGATTAGTCAACCCACAGATTTGACTTGAATTTTTAAACTCAGCCTGTCTATTATTTCTGCCTCTTCCTCTTCCTCTGGCTCTCCCTTTGTTGTAAGTGTTCCTTGCATTTCCTCTAGACCTTCCACGATAGTTGCCTCCTATGTTGTATCCTTGACTTAGGTTAACAGACCCCATGCCAATTCTAATCTCATTTAAATAGTTCAGTCTTCCTTCAAATGTAAGTAGCACAGATGTCATTTCATGCCAGTTCAACTCATTTCTTCCATGCAGCTGAACTACTACTGGAGTATAGTCTTCATCAAGTCCTGTTAGGACATGGTTAATGAGATCTTCTTCTTTGATTGTTTTTCATGTTACCTCCAGGATATCTGATAGTTTCTTTACCTTTGTTAGGTATTGGTCCATTGTTATTGATCCTTTTCTAAGTCTTTGTAGCTCTCCAGAAAGAAAGGTCAACCTGGACTTGTTTAATACACCAAAACTTTGTTGGATAGCAGACCACAGCTCAGCAGTATTACTGCTTCCCATAACTCTTACTGTGATATCTGGAGACATTGAGGCTGAGGCATAAAGCCACCCCATGAGAAGGGAATCATTCGAAATCCACCAACTGTATTCCAGATTTGCTTCCACTTTTGTTATAACTCCTGATTCAGTGGTCTCTTGGACAGACGTAAATTCTGATGGGCAAATTTTGGTGCCTAGTAGATGACCCTCAAGGTTATGCCCTTTGACAATGGGCATAACCATATTTTTCCATAATAGGAAATTGTCTCTATCCAACTTAATGGAGAGATTTTGGGTTAGGTTTAGAGTGGATGAGTGAAGGGGAGCTGAAGAATTGATAGCTGAAGAGTTGATAGCTGGTGCATTTGAACTGGTTTGGGAATGATTTTCAGTGGAGGCTGCCTAGCTCTTATACCAAGAAAAGGAATTTAAGAAAAACGGAGATTAAACCTGCGTGTATTTTTCTTCTTCAATAATTGATACAGATGCATTACAGGATGTCAGAATTAAATAGAGCAGAACCTATACAAGCACTATACATACAGGAGAAAAATATCTTGAAATTTGTTACAAGAATGCTATACAAACTCTCGTACAACCACGTTCCTTAAAATCTGGAAAACCTAGCTGATAGAGTATTACTGGTTGTTGGGAATAATCCAAGAATACTGAGGAAGACATACATCAGCTGTGTATAAAATAAGTTGCATTTCCTCTGATTACATTTTCTTATATTTTGAGTTATTGTCAGAGTCATCCTCCAGATTCTGAGGAGGTGAATTGAGTCCTTCAATTTCAAATTTATCTATAGTTAACACACGTACAGAATACAGAGAGGAAGGAGCATATTGATTCTAAGAGGAAACCTAACTACAGCAATCTAATAACATCAAAAACCATGTACCTTTGAAGTACGTAGGATAAGATAACAATCAAGGTTCAAATATTTTGCTGCTACTGCTGTGGCCCGGCAGTGATTGCTTTGTATCCCTCCAATAGTTATGATACAATCTGCCCCCTGTGCCACGGCATCTGCCAACAAGAATTCAAGTTTCCTAACCTTGTTACCACTCAATTGCATTCCTGAAAGATCATCACGCTATGAAAATGCAAATATCCTCATCAGAGTACAGAATATGACAAATCAACCTGACAGTTCAAGAATTTGATTACATACTAAGTTGCACGGACACCGATACGTGACACGATACGGACACGTCGACACGTGATTTTTTTAAAAAGTTAGGACACAACACGTTGAGGACACGCAAATTAATTTTTTTAATTTATTATTATTTTAGTCTTATTTACAAACAAAACATTGTATATTTATTGAATTAAAATGAGGATATCAAATAAAAACAAACTTGTAAGGTAGATTTATCATTTTTTTTAATTACATGCATTTCGTTCCTTCTCATTTTTCATTTAGATGTATATGGTGTAGCTCCGACACGTGTCGGAGAGTGTCTTGAGAGTGTGTCCGACACGACACGTAGGCTCCGACAGAGTGTCGGCACAACCTAGATTACATATTCTTGTATAAAATACACCAGATATAATCCACTACTCCATTGCTGAATCTTACAGCACATGTCAATTTTTTTATCGTACTCCTGTTGCTATTTCAAATAAAAAATTATTTTTATTTCTATGGCAAATGTGAAATGCCTAGAAGTTATTGCTGCATTTATAACCCAAATTTTTTTAAGTTCCTAAACTACACATAAAAAGCATTCTCTGGTTTAAATTTTGTTAAAACAAATGTATACTAATACTACGAGGAAAATCCCTCTTCGCGAAAAATCCAAAACCTTAGAGTGGAGTTTCTTTACCTTGACATAAACCTCTGTCCCCTTGGGCAAATTAGGAAGGTTCCACTTGTGAATTGGAGTCGGAAACTATTCAAAAAATAAATAAATCAGGCACTCAAATAGAGCAGAAATCTCAACAATTTACAGCCAACATCTACATATACGTACATGGCCAAGTGAAAAGACATGAGAGGGAATAGGATTGAGGTGGGAGGCCCACGAAGGTGGCACGTAAGGCTTATTTGTAAGGAATTCAAATGTAGGTATTTGAGGTTTGGGGACAGCTTCCATTGCAGTTTTCGATCTAGTTGAGGAATTTGCTGTCGAAGAAGAATACGAGGAGCGTATAATTTCTTGTTTTGGGATTAATTTGATTGGATTTTTCTTGTTATTGATGATCGATTGAATGGGAAATGATGCAAGAGCAGGATTGAAGATGACGAAGGATCCTCTACTAAAGTTCCAGTTACAACAAAGCATTTATTTTTCGGACTATGCTACGGTGACCTCGGAGGCCTCCTAGGTGACCGTCCCCCAGGGGTGGACCCTTCATGTGAGAAGGAGATTATCTCGAGGGTAAGCTCCGAGCTTCTTTTAGCATTATTCATTTTTTTTTTAATGTTTTCTCATGTAGCACTGGCAGTTGACTGGCTTATATTAAGCCTAAATGTACTGTTCGGAGGCTGCATGGGTTTAAAAATCAGATTTTTTTCACGTTTTTCAGATAGATGAATGGTTAAAAAGTGAAAAGAAAAAATGTGTATGGTTAAAGATTGATTTGGGGAATTGTATAATTTAAAATTTGATTTATAAACCAAAAAAATCATTAAATCCGAACATATTTATAAATACAATTTTTCATATTAGAGCATCTCCAATAGTTATGTAAATTACACTCTCAAAAATCACTTTTACATCACAATTACATCTCGGTATAAATCATACAATCTTTCAAATTAGAGCATCTCCAATCGTTGTGTAAATTACACACTCAAAAATCACATTTACATCCCAATATACATCTCGGTAGATATATAAATCAAAATTTTGCTCCAATCATAGATGTAAATTAAAGCTTATAAATTTCATTATTTTTTTATTTTGCACAAATATTCTTGTTCTTAAATTTATTAATTTATTTTATTTTAGACAGTATCTATTTATATGTAATTTACAAATAAATCGATCTAAAAATTTTAAAATTTTATTAAGAAATAAAAAACATTAATTAAAAAAAAGGTCCAAAATACCTTGTGTCCACACACTTGATTTATCCCCATATACATGGGGATAATATGTTGAGAATAGTATATTTCCTTATCAATTGCCATATATTTCCTTATTAATTGTGATAGACAGTGCCACTGTGTGTGTCATGTGAGATATAAAATTAGATACAAATATACATCAAAATATACATTTTTTGTTACACCTGCTCATTGGAGAGCAATCCGATCATTTTGGAGTTCTAAATCACTAATTGGGTGTAATATACACCACGACTGCGGTTGTTTTTACTTTTTAATCATACACATTTTTTTCTCTACTTTTTAACAACACATTTTACCTCAAAATTATAAATAAATCAGTTTATAAACCACTACAGTATTACCAAACCAATTTGCGGTGAGATTCCACTATAAAATGCATTTCAGCAAATATTATCTTTAAAGAAAAAAAATCAAAAACTTTATGCCCTTGTAAAAATTATATTATTACAATTGTACCATTATTTACCCCTATAAATAGGGTGTTTCATTCCTTCATTTAACACACAATTGAAATACATAAATTCTCTCTCTATTTTTATATTCTCTCTAATATTTTGGTAGTCTTTTTCTGTCTAATACTTTGGTAGTTTTACAACACGTTATCAGCACGAGATTCTAGCCAACTGAGTTAACAAAGGTTCAATCTGTATCAAGAAGGTAATATTTTTAAATATCTTTTATATATTATGTTACCACCTACATGGTTGGTTTTATCAATTTTAATTATATCGTGCTACCACCTACATGGCTGGTTTTACCGATTTTAATTATATTATGCTACCACCTATATGGTTGGTTTTACCAGTTTTAATTATATCATGCTACCACCGACATGGTTTGTTTTACCAGTTTTAATTATATCATGCTACCACCTACATGGTTGGTTTTACAATTTTTAAGTATATCATACTACCACCTATATAATTGATTCTACCAGTTTTATTATCGTTGGTTCTACTGGGTTTCTTTAAATATATGATTTAAATGAAATCACATTTTATGTATTTTCTAAAAGGATAAATTTATAATATAATCAATTCATCATTCCAATAAAGTGTACTTACAAAAGCAAAAGTTATTTTTCGTTTTGAAAATTAAAATCACAATTTCAAAATATGTAATGATTAAACATCACTTCATGAAACATGGTTACATACATACCACATAATTCTTGAAATGCAATTTCTGAAAAATCTTTTGTTAATGTCACTCTCATTATACGTATTAATCATTTGTTAATTTATTCTTGATAATTATTATTTGGATTAATTGATACCACAACTTAGATTTACACATAGCAATTTCAAAATTTTGTTTCATTACTACAACAACTTAGAATTATAATTAATATTCCAGAAGAATAAAAACTCGATATAGAAATCATGTCATTAATTCTTTACTGAGATTTTTCAAGGAATTAATTATTTCTCATGTTTGATTGAATAGTTATCCTAATAGCAAACATCACAAAACTGGAGTACATTGCACTAGATTTATCCGGGAAAAATTATCTATCATGGATCCTAGATGCCGAGATCCATCTTATTTCAAAAGAGCTTGGAGAAACAATCAAAGAAGGAAACAACGAATCCCTGCAGGATCGTGCAAAAGCACTTATTTTCCTTCGTCACTAGCTTCATGATGGATTGAAAATAGAATATCTTACTGTGAAGGATCCACAAGAACTCTGGAAAACTTAAAAGACAGATTTGACCATAAGAGGACTGTAGTCCTCCCAAAAGCCCGTTATGAATGGATGCATCTTCGTTTACAAGATTTTAAAACTGTGAGTGAGTACAATTCTGAACTATTCGGAATATGTTCAAAATTGAATTTATGTAGAGAAAAGATCACTGAAGCAGATATGCTAGAAAAAACATTCTCCACCTCTCACGCCTCAAATGTGCTCATGCAGCAGCAATATCGTGAGCGTGGTTTAAAAAGGCACTCAGAACTCATATCTTGCCTTTTGGTAGCCGAACAAAATAATGAGTTGTTGATGAAAAATCACGAATTACGTTCAACCGGTTCTGTACCATTTCCTGAAGCAGGTGGTACTGCATTTCCTGAAACAAATGATATATCAAGAAATAGACACGGATACAAACGTGGCCGTGGCCGTGGGCACAAACGTAGGCGTGGACACGGACATGAACAAGGACGTGGACGTGGACGTGGAAGGAATTTTGGACAAAATCATCAACAATATGGCCACATGGTTAAAAGGCACAAGGCAAATGAGAATAACATAATCAAACGGCAACACGAAGAAAGTTGCTTCCGATGTGGCATGAAAGGGCATTGGTCACGTACCTGTCGTACGGTAAAACATCTTGTGGACCTTTATCAACAGTCTATTCAAGGAAAAGAAAAAATAGAGACAAATTTAGCTGATTGTCCAGTTAATAGGACACACTTAGATGTCTCTGATTTTTATACTGGTGATATGGAAAATATAGATTAGTTTGCTTTATCAGAAAGTCACGATGTTATTTTGAAATCTTAATATGTATTGTCCGTTTGATGTTAAATTATGTTTAACTTCTTTTTATCATAAATTCACTTTTCTAAAATATCTATTTGATTATATTTTAGATGAATTACCAAGATACATGTCTTGTTGATAGTGTAACAACACATACTATTCTCCGGAAGAACAAGTATTTTCTGAACTTAACATTAGCGGAAAATAATGTTAATACAATATGCGGCATATCGAAGATCATTGAAGGCTCCGGTAAAGCCTATATTATTTTATCAAATAATACACAACTATGTATTAACGATGCACTATACTCAAGAAAATCCAGAAGAAATTTGCTCAGTTTTAAGGATATTCGCTGCAATGGCTATCACATTGAAACGATGCAAGAAAACAACATTGAATATCTTTACATTACTTCTTTTGTATCTGGCCAGAAGCAGATAAAAGAAAAACTTCTGGCACTTCCTTCTGGAATGTATTATACATCCATAAAAGAAGTCGAATCAAACAATGTCACGAACCCGAAGTTCGTGGACTTAAAAAGTTTTATACTTTGGCATGATCGACTTGGACATCCAGGAGCTATAATGATGCATCGAATAATTAGCAACTCACATGAACATCCTTTAAAGAACCAGAAGATTCTTTCACCTAATGATTATTCATGTGTTGCTTGCTCGCAAGGGAAATTGGTCATTAGACCTTCCACTACAAAGGTCAATGTTGAATCTCCAACTTTCTTAGAAAGGATTCATGGAGATATATGTGGGCCGATACACCCACCATGTGGATCATTTCGTTATTTTATGGTACTAGTTGATTCTTCTACTAGATGGTCGCATGTCTGTTTACTGTCCACAAGAAATGTAGCATTTTCTAGGCTACTTGCTCAAATAATAAAATTACGAGCTCAATTTCCTGATTACTCAATCAAGACAATTCGTTTTGATAACGCTGGTGAGTAAAGATCACAGAGATTCAATGAGTATTGCATGTCCATTGGGATTGCAATAGAACATTCAGTTGCTCATGTCCATACACAAAATGGGTTAGCGGAGTCATTTATTAAACGTCTACAATTAATTGCTAGACCACTACTCATGAAAACAAAACTCTCAGCTTCTATTTGGGGTCATACCATATTACATGCTGCATCATTGATTCGCATAAGATCAACTGCTTATTATCAATACTCACATCTGCAACTTGCATCTGGTCATGAACCTAATATTTCTCACCTAAGGGTTTTTGGTTGTGCTGTCCATGTACCAATCTCTCCCCCACAACGTACCAAAATGGGTCCCTAACGTAGACTTGGGATTTATGTTGGTTTTGATTCACCTTCCATCATTAGGTACCTTGAACATTTAACGGGTGATTTGTTTACTGCACGTTTTGCAAATTGTCATTTCGATGAAATGAACTTTCCAACTTTAGGAGGAGTAAAGTTGCATCCTGAAAATCAAGATAAAATTTCTTGGAATGAAACAACTCTATCTCACTTTGATCCCTGAAGTAATCAATGTGAGCAAGAGGTTGAGAAAATTATTCATTTGCAAAGAATTGCAAATCAATTACCTGATGAATTTGTTGACACAAGAAAAGTGACAAAGTCATATATACCAGCAGAAAACACTCCGGAAAAGATTGATGTCCCTGTAGGACAAACTGCTATAGCAAGTGAACCTCAAAAACGCCAGAAGCGTGGTCAACCAGTTGGTTCAAAAGACACCATACCTTGTAAGAGGAAATTAAACCAACCAAAGACTCCTGGATGAGTAATAATAGAAAAAGATTGATCAATCTAATAGTGGTGACATGGTCCCCGCAGAACCACAGATTTCAATGAAACAATCTAATAGTGATGACGTGATTCCTGCAGAATCACAGATGTCCGAGAATAATGAGATTTCAATAAATTATTTGTTATCTCATAAATTATGGGAAAGGGAGAATGTTGTTATAGATGATATTTTTGCCTTCCAAATGGCTCTTGAAATAATTCAGAATAATGATTCTGAGCCACTGTCTGTTAAAGAATGCCAACAGAGAGAGGATTGGCCAAAATGGAAGGAAGCTATGCAGACGAAGTTGAATTCCTTAGAAAAACGAAAGGTGTTCGGACCAGTAGTTCGAACACCTGAAAATGTAATCCATGTAGGATACAAATGGGTCTTTGTAAGGAAAATAAATGAAAATAATGAGGTTACAAGGTACAAAGCCCGGCTTGTAGCTCAAGGTTTCTTACAAAGACCTGTAATTGATTATGAGGAAACATATTCTCCAGTCATGGACGCCATCCCATTTAGATTTTTAATTAGTGTGGCTGTGTCAGAAAGGCTCGATATGCACCTTATGGATGTAGTAACTGCCTATTTATATGGCTCACTTGATAGTGACATATACATGAAAGTCCCTGAAGGACTTAAAGTTCCATAAATAAATGATACATACCCGAAGAGTATGTTTTCAATCAAATTGCAAATATCATTATATGGATTGAAACAATCTGGACGTATGTGGTATAAATGCCTCAGCGAATACTTGTTAAATGAGGGTTACAAAAATGATGATATATGCCCATGTGGTTTCATAAAGAAAACAAATATTGGATTTGCAATAGTGGCAGTTTATGTTGATGATTTAAATCTTATTAGAACTCCAGAATAGCTCAACAAAACTGCTGATTACTTGAAAAATGAATTTGAGATGAAAGATTTGGGAAAAACCAAATTTTGCCTTGGGTTGCAAATTGAACATTTTTCAGAAGGACTATTTGTTCATCAATCTTCATATACAGAAAAGGTTTTGAAGCGATTTTATATGGATACAGCACATCCATTGACATCACCAATGGTCGTTCGATCACTTGATCCAAAAAATGATCCATTTCGCCCACTTGAAGATGGAGAAAATGTTCTTGGTCCAGAAGTACCATATCTAAGTACAATTGGAGCATTATCATATCTTGCAAATTGCACTAGACCTGATATAGCTTTTTTTGTAAATCTACTCCCAAGATATAGTTCTGCACCAACTCAAAGGCATTGGAATGGTGTTAAACACATTCTTCGTTACCTAAAAGGTACTGTTGATATGGGATTATTTTATTCTCACAATTTGGGATCTTCTTTAGTGGGATATGCAGATGCAGGTTATCTTTCTGATCCACATCAAGCAAAATCGCAAACAGGATATGTGTTTACACGTGGTGGGACGGCTATATCATGGAGATCCGTGAAGCAAACTTTGACAGCAACATCTTCAAATCATTCAGAAATTATTGCAATCCATGAAACAAGTCGAGAATGTATATGGGTGAGATACATGACTCATCATATCCAATCATCATGTGGATTAGCTTCGACAAAAGATAGTCCAATGATATTGTATGAAGATAATGCAGCTTGTATTGCACAACTTAAAGGAGGTTATATCAAAAGAGATAGAACAAAGCACATTTCTCCAAAATTCTTCTATACACATGAGCTTCAGAAAGCAGGTGATATCGATGTTCAACAAATTCGATCAAGTGATAATGTGGCAGACTTATTCACTAAAGCATTACTGACATCTACACTCAAGAAATTGATACATGAGATAGGAATGCGCCGGCTCAGTGATTTACGATGAATAATATCAGGGGGAGTAGCTGTACTCTTTTTCCTTCGTCTAGGTTTTATCTCACTGGATTTTCCTAAGAAGGTTTTAATGAGGCAACATTTATTTTTATACTCCACAATGACTTACTCTTTTCCTTAGCTTAAGTTTTATCCCACTGAATTTTCTTAGCAATGTTTTTAACGAGACAGGCATTGAATATTAGGTCATTCAAGAGGGAGTGTTATAAATATCTTATGTGTGAATGACTCATTATGCTCTTGTAAAGTTTATATTATTACAATTGTACCATTATCTACCCCTATAAATAGGGTGCTTCACTCCTTCATTTAACACACAATTGAAATACATAAATTCTCTCTCTATCTCTATATTCTCTCTAATATTTTGGTAGTCTTATTCTCTCTAATACTTTGGTAGTTTTACAACAACTTCTACAATATCAACATAAAATTAGAGTTATGTGATGGTATAGATTAGGTAATGGAGAGAAAATTGAACCGAAAGGAAAGAAGTGGTTGGACAACCATTATTCAATTCTTTTCTCTGTTTCTTCTTTTGTTTAGGATTGATTGAAAAAAACAAAAAACAAAAAACAAAAACAAAATAAAACAAAAAACAAACTTGCCTCGTAATAGAACTAGTTGTGTTTGCGGTTTTTATCATATATCCTCTACAAGCTTTATCAAAGAAGAAAAATTAAATTGAGTTCAGATGTATTAAGAGGGTTATTTAAACCTTAAATCTTTTTGTACGTGACTGCCTGAGTTAACATTTCTGCATCTATTTCCATCTTTTTTACTTGTGTTAGTTACTTAGCCCCTCTTTGGTAGATATTAAAATTAATTTTTTAGCGAATTTTAATAAAAGTTGATGAGATGTATGGATAAAAAGTTGTGGAACCTATAAAATATATGGTTGTGATTAATTGTTGACTTTGACTTTGATAAAAATTTGATTTTTTATCAAAAACAAACAAGCTCTTAGTTTAAAAAAATTTCTCAATGTACTATTAATTCCATGAGTTGGCATTTGCTTATGCCATTTTTAGAGAGGTCACAATTCTTTCATATAAGCATGAAATATTGTTTATAGATTATTGTCATTCTCAGGAAAGATCAGCAAATTATCACATTATAATTGACTATTAGCTCAGTTGAAGTTATAGTTTCCTAATTACGCATAAGGTTGGAATAATATGATTTATATTCATTCTAAGGTGCATTTAGGAACAACGATTAGGCATCTTTTGTCTCGCATGATTGCATAGTCTCCTTTATATTATTTTTCTAGTATCCGATCGTAATTATTATTCATTTTTGGGAAATAATTATAAATGGATCCAATAACTATAATATTTAGTAAAATAGACTTTGAAACAATAATATTGTAAAAATAGACTTTGACTCTTTAAACTTACAAAAATACCCTTATATATAGAATTTGCAATACAAACCATTAAAGAATGGAAAGATTTCATTTAAGTCCTTAGACAATTTTGTTTACATAATTTTAAATGATTTTTGATTGCTCATATAGCATTTAATTAATTTAACTGGTATCAGAGCCATATGGCAGATCTAAAAGATAAATATTATACGACAAAAAATAAAAATAAATATATAATATATACATCAAGATTTATAAATATGCATACACTAACAATACCCGATAATTATAAAATAGAAATCTTAAATACTTTAAGAGATTTAGATAAAGATATAAGAAGAGAAATATATGATCTAATAAATTTCGATATAATAAAAGAAGATTTTATCATAAACGAAATATTAGATTTAATCCACAAAGATATACTAGAAGAATTATACAAAAATTATAAGAATGGATTATCATAGAGGAGAACCCTTATTAATCAAATATCTAGATATGAAAACAAATGAAAAATTAGATTCCATAATAGAACAAAGAGGAAATCTATTAGACCAAATGATAGAAGAAAGAAATATAAAAAGAAAATGATTTCTAAGACTAAAATCATTAGAAAGTAAAAGAAAATACTTTAATACAATTCTAAAACAATTACCTAATATACTTATGATTATAAATAACAAAGAAAAAATCAATATGAAAAAATATGATATAACTGGAGAAATAAAATATTACAATAAAAGTTATAGAGCACAACAAAGAAAAATTATGTTAAGATCAATTGAAGAATTTTGTGAATATAATATAATGATATGTAAAGAAGTAAAATATGATACGGAATTAAGATTAGAAGTTGAGCATATCAAAGGAAAAATTTAATGACAGAATTTCCAGAAATAAAATTTGAAAAACAAATAATAGAAAATATTAATCTACCAGTAGGATCTTACCAAATAAAATGAGCTAATACAACAATGTTTCAACCATTAAGCTCATGGGGAGAATCTGACGGATTTCTTAACATGCAATTAAATTGGATAAGTGCTTTTTTATGGCAAACATATAAAAACATAAATTTACAAGATAAATTAGCCGTTGAAGAATTACAATAATTAAATATATAGGATATGAATATCAAAGAAAAATTACAAAACATTCAAAATAAACTAAAAATACAATTCAAAGAATTAAAAGAAATGATAGGAGAAGTTAAAAATATAGATGAAGAAATCTTAAAAGAATTTCAAAGAAAATCAGGAGAATTAATTAATCAAAATAAAATTGGAATAATTATAGAAAAAATAGATAAACTAAACGAGAAAATAAGAAAGAATGAAAATGAAAAAATCATATCAATAGAAGAAAAAATCAAAAAGCTAGAAATAAAAATAGATGATATGTATGACAGACTATTTAAGGTACAAAAAACTCAAAAATCAAGAGTATAAAATGTCAATAAGTGAATATATTGAAGATCTAAAAATATTAATAAAATCATTAATAAGTGACGTTCAAGAAGTAAAAAATGAATTGAAAGAAGTAAGAAATGATATAAATATACTAAAACTAGAGATTAGAGAATTCAAAGAAAATAATAAAAGCAAAGATAAGAAAGTAGACAAAAAATTCATAGAAAAAGAAATACTTAGAATAGGAAAGAAACATTTTGAACAAGAAAAAATTATAATAGAAGCAGGAAGTATGGATGATGAATTTAGGAAAAACATATTACCAAAAATACTAGAAGAAGAGTTAGAATTACAAAAATCTATAGAAAAAACTTTAGGAAAATTAAAAGCTGAAGAAAAAATTGAAGAAGACCGAGACAAAAATGAATGAAGAATTAGATTTGCTTATAGAAAATTTTGATCAATTAAGCATAGAAAATTTTGATGAATACCAAGTTTTAATGAATACTGGAGGAGCACCTAACCCTGCTCCTATAGGAACTTCTAAAAAAGAATTACCAGATCCAGATGAAAGTTATGCACCCTTATATAGTAAACCACACCGACAATATTATGATAGAGTCAGAGATAGACAACCACCTAGAGAAAATAAATGTAAAGATAGATTTGAACCAAATAATAATTATGATAAACCTATTAATCATGGGGGAACAAAATTAGATTTGGATTGTAAAATAGACACTAAAAAAGCCTTATTAACTTGGGCAGATTCAATGATACTATTCTTTTTATACAATAAAGATGATACATGGGAAAATACTGATAGAATGATAAAATTTTTAGTAACATCTTTTGAAGGACATGTTAGAAATTGGTGGGAAGGAATAAGTAGTGATACGAAAGCATTAATAAGAAGAAATGTACAGACGGAACTAATAAAATCAGATAGAAAGGGAATAGAAAAATTAGTAGATTATATTGCGGATGAATTTTTAGGAGAAAATTGGATAAGTAATTATGAAGCAGAATCAATAAAAGAAAAAGATAATGCAAGAGTAAGATTAATAAATTTAACAATATGTGATATGTGTAAAATCAAAGAATATACTTGTGAGTTTAAAGAATACTATTATGTCCAATTCTATAGTAATGAAAATCAAAAAGTATATAGAGATATGTATTACAATAAATTACCAGGTTCACGGGGAATATACTTTAAAATAGAATTTGAAAAATTTATTAGAGATAACCCTGGAACACCTAGAACATTAGGATCAAGGATAAAATTCATATTTGAAATATTAGCATATATATGTCAACAAAGACCATTATTAAAGAAATCAGGAAAATTAACCAGAATATGTTGTGAAGATATGGAAAAACCTACCCAATGGGGATGTAATCCTGAAAGAACAAAAAATAATAACAAAAGAAAATATAAAAATAGAAAGTTTAAAAAATTCAGAAACTTCAGGAAAAAATATATAAAGCCTAAAAGAAGATATAATCCAAATAAAAGACAGAAGAATAAAACTTATAAGAAAGACAAAAGCCAATGTAAATATTGGAATTGTGGAGAAATGGGGCATATAAGCCCTGATTGTAATAAAAAGAAAGTTAAAATATTACAAAAAGAATATCTAGAAATAGAAAGTGAACTAAGTGAAATATCAGATATTGAAGAATACTATGATCAAGAAGTCTATATAAGTGAAACGGATTCAGAAAATTATGAATCAGAATAAAGAAATAGAAGAAATAGAAGCAAACAAGAACATAGATAAACAAGAATATGAAGGAATAGAAGGTTATGGATTAAAGGTAACTTTTGATAATAATAAGTTTAGAAAGATACAAAAATTATCTTTAGATTTGAAAATAGGAAAATGGGAAATACTAGATATAATATGGAAAAGAGAAAAAGTAGCAATAAATGAATATCATAAAATCGAAAAGGCAATAGATGTTAGAACCACTCAAGAAACACACAAATTAAATCTTTTAACAAAAAATACAGTTTCAGAATTATTAACAAAGATCAATAGAAAACAAAGTGAAAAGATTCAATATGTTACTTAGCAGGTATCCAAATAATGTTTAAATCCCTATTTAGAGAAGGATTAGATTCACCTTTAACTGTAAGTTTACATGATGGAAGAATTATAAATTTAAAAGACATTCATTTAGGAACAGTGGAAGGAAATATAGCATATAAGAAGCTAATATTTACATGTTATCCAAAATATTGTATATCGTTAAAAGATAGGAACTTTAATGAAGTTTTAGGACTACATTTCAAATTACATAAGGATGACATAATGGAACCAAGAGATAAAATTATGACTATAGAATACAGATCATTATACACATTTACTAATTCTAATTATGGAAACATTTATTCTAAAAAACCATATATTGAAATTCATAAAGAATGTAAAGACTTTGGTAAAGCCGTAGAACCAGATAAACAAATAAGTTTAGTCCCAAGAAACTATGAACTTACTATAACAAAAAATAAACCAGAAATTATAGAGTTAAGAGAAGAAGAATACCCTAATAATAACATAACATTTGAAGATGACAGATTAATTAGGAGATCAGCAAGTTTACCTAATAGAAAACAATTAGGAGAAACTAGTAATACAAGGGAAATAAAACTTAATAGAAATGCTAGAAATATGAAAATCGAAGGTGAGTATTTCAATGGAATAGAACATATAAAAGGATCCAATATATTAATTGACACAGGAGCTAGTGAATGTCATATAGCTTCAAATAGAAATAAAAGACTAATATCTCATAGAACTGATCCATATAGATATATAAATTTTGATGGACAAGTACATATGACTGAACTTGAAGTAAAAGTACCAATAAAAATAGGAGGAATAAATCTCTTAGTACCATGTCATGTAGATAATAGTATGGTAAATCCTCATATATTATTAGGAATGAACTTTCTAGATGGACTAGAAGATTATAGTATAAAACGTGAAGGATTATATATAACTCATAATGATCAAACTATATTATGCAGAAAAGCTGAATAAATGAATAACCAAATAAGTTTTCCATTAGCCGTTTATATACAAATTACAATTGTTGAAACAAATATAACAACATGTGCATTAATTGACACGGGAAGTGATATAACAATATTCAAAAGTTTCTTAATAAAATCATGGAATACTAATGGAAAGATAAAAATTACAGGAGTAACGGGAGAAAGTACTCATATAATTAATAGTGCTGATAAAGTAGATATAATACTTGGAAGTAAACAAATAGTTTTAAATAAAATATATAATTATAACAAATTAGAATGTGATATATTACTAGGAAATGACTTTATACAACAATTTCAATATTATAAACAAAATAATTACATGATAATGTTACAAATACCTTGTGCACATTTACTAAAAATACCAAGAGAATTTAAACCTTACAGAGTTCAGCCAACACAGCATGGTGATAAATGGGAGAAAAAACCAATTATACAAAATGAAACAAAAAATAAAAGAATAATGTATAAAAAAGCCTTAAAAACGAACATACAAACAAATATGGGAAAAATCATTGATCAACTAGAAAAGATTTGTGGAGAAAATCCATTATTATTCTGGAAACCACATCATCCAAAAGCTAAAATAGAATTAACAGAAAATGTTATTATAAGAGTTAGACCAATGATGTATACCATACAAGATACACAAGAATTTAAAACTCAGATAAAAGAATTACTTAACCAAAAATTAATCAGACCTAGTAATGGACCCCATAGTAGTCCGGCTTTTATGGTCATGAAACATTCTGAACACAAAGAGGAAAAGCTAGAATGGTGATAAATTATAAAGAATTAAATAAATATACTAAATTTGATGGATACTTTTTACCAAATAAAGAGGTATTAATAAATCTTGCAAAAGGAAAACAATATTATTCTAAATTTGATTGCAAATCAGGATTTTGGCAAGTAAAAATGGAAGAAGATAGTATTCAATATACAGCATTTAGTACACCCCAAGGTAAGTATGAATGATAGTTATGCCATTTGGTTTAAAAAATGCACCACAAATATATCAAAGAAGAATGGATAATATATTTAGAAAATTTAATGAATTCTTAATTGTCTATGTCGATGATATATTAATATGTTCTAATAATAAAGAAGAACAAAGAAACCATTTAATGAAATTTATAAATGAATGCAAAAAAGAAGGAATTGTTCTTTCAAAAAATAAAGCTATAATAGAAAAACAAGAAATTGATTTTCTTGGATTATCAATAGATAAAAGAGGAATAAAATTACAAACCCATATATCTAAAAAGATAGAAAGTTTTCCAGACAAATTAGAATCAAAAGAACAAATACAAAAAATTTTAGGATGTTTAAATTATGCATAAGGATTTATTGAAAATCTATCAAAAAAGAGACATAAAATTCAAATTTTACTCAGAAAAACAAATACAAAAGGATGGAGTAATGAACATACAGAAATTGTCAAATCACTAAAAGAAGAATGTAAAAATTTACAAAAATTAAGATTACCAGATGAAACAGATAATCTGATAGTTAATACTGATGCCTCGGATAAGTATTGGGCAGCAATATTAAAAACAGATCTTAATGAAATTTGTAGATACTCAAGTGGAACGTTTAATCAAGCAGAGATAAATTATACTACTCATGAGAAAGAACTATTAGAAATTATCAGAGGAATAAATAAATTTTCATTGTTTTTATTATCTAAGAAATTCATTGTTGAAACTGATAATTCTCAAGTTGCAGGTTTAGTAAAAAATAAATTACCACCAGAACCTCAATATAGAAGACTCCATAGATGGCAAGCATATTTGACGTTTTATAATTTTGATATAGTTCATATTAAAGGTGTTAATAATTATCTTGCGGACTTTTTAAGTAGGAATATTGAATTTGCAGATGGATAATATCAAAAGATCCCTGATAGACGCCAAAAAGCGAATGAACTTCCTCATGGAGGAAGCTGAAGATATAAAACTTGGAATTGAACAACTTGCAGAAACTCTCCAAGGAAGTTTTAGGCAATTGATGGAAATCTCAACATTTCATCACAATTATACAAAAGAATTGAGCGATAACATAATTGAGATTGAATCTCAGTTTGAATCGTTGATTACCAAACAGGCTGATACCAAACAGGTTATACCAAAAATACAAACAGGTACATCTTCTGGAAGCAGTGGTGGACCAACAATTAAAAGAGATGAACCAAGTCCCAAAAAAGTTGTTATAAATGAAGCCAGTCCTCGAAAAATCACAATCAATGCCAAAGATGAACATACAAGGGTAGTCAGAATTCGTGCTGAAGAGGAAGATGATTCCCCTTTTTTACCAAAAGAAAACGAATATAAAACCACTGTTGAAGTTATATATGAACTTCAAGAATGTGATTGCTATTACATTTCGTCTGGAGACCATGTATACCCACGATTGATCGTTACCCAGGGAGGAGATCCCGTCATGACAAAAATGGCAGCTGATTATGGATTCTTGGATCTTATCTATCCAGGAAAAGATCTAAAAGAAATCGAAAAATTTGATGATTTACTAAAAGGAGAAATTTCAAAGTTTGCTCAAGGAAGATCCATATATTTAAAATTTTATTCAATCAGTCCTGAAATTGATGGAATGATATATTATCCTGCTGAGCATATTATCACGATTGGGTATGTTGCTCGAAATTTTCAAATTGAAGTTGGAAAAAATACCAAGCCAGTACCAAACATTACAAGATCATGGTTTAGATCCCGAAGGGTGTTGGGAATTAAAGTTCTCTACAACATTGCAAAAAATCTGTATGAGAAAAAATTCAAGTGCATATGCCAGTATGATGGATGGACCCTACTCACTAATGGAGGAAAAGAAAAATCAACAATCCTGCAAGAATACATCAATAAATTTGACACTCATCAAATCAATGGAAGCTTTGCCACTTTGCAAGAGGCGTGCATAGCCAGAAACTGCCCCACATGCCAAAGGAATTGATGGACAGGTGGAAGCCACTTGATGGATCTGCTTCACATGCCAATAAAATTGATAGACAAGTGGAAGATATTCAATAGATCTACTTTAATTCAACAATGCAGAATAATGTAGGGGCCATACCAAGACCAAAAAAGAGAAGGATAAGTGTCCCTATAATGTAAAGGTCATGTGATGTAATAAATAATAGAGGGACAGGTGTGTCCTTAGGTGAAAAAAGTTGTAAAATTGTTAGGACAATGATGTAAGCAGTGATGTAATTGTGTCCAATGTAGTATTATAAATAGAGGCCTCCGGGCTAGTTGAAAGACAGAACTCACTTGAGCACTCAGTTTGTGAGAAAGCCAAAAATCTTCTGTCTTTAAAAAATTCTCTTATCAATCTTGTTTCAATCTTCATATTATCAATAAAATCTCAATCTACTTATAAAATTATGATGAGTTTCTAAATTCTTGTCTTCTAAATCATGTTTCCAAAAAGAAGATATATTATTAAGAAAACTCCCTACACTCTGTCCTAAAACATTTTCCATCTAAAACGTTATACAATGAAGGCATCCAGGTTTAGCTAATAACCCGTGAAGGCAGGAAGCCATTGAAGGGTGTGGAGCAGAAACCTATAAGCCTGAAGGTCACTAACAATAGAAGGAAAATACAAAGGTACTGAGAACAGGAAAAGAGGTTAGTATTCTTAATATATCTATCTTTACGGAATTAGGAGGAAGAAGAGTTTTTAACATGACAGAATTCAGGATTATTAAATTTAATTATCAAAATAGTCCTTATAATGATGAACACCATAGCATAATTGAACATTTATTCATGTATAAACAGTTTACCAAGCCTAATAATGAAATAAAAAAGTTATATCATGTGTATATGCCATGTTTGTTAGTTATCTTTCCGACATTAAAAAGAATATTAGGATTAGAAATTACAAAATCAATTATTTATTTTTGGCTTGATAGTGATAATATTGAAATAAATAATGAATTATATTTAGGATATGTGTTTAGCAGTGATAATGATTATGACCCTGTAATAGATTATGACAGTGATGGAAGGGATGAATCTTTCTTTATCAGTTTTTGAAAATCTTAATATCATGAATAATAGTAATTATATCATGAAAAAATCCAGAACTAAAAGAGGTCCATATAAAGTTCAAAAGCATATCAAAAGTAAAAAAAGTATTGAATATGAAAATGAAATTGATAAAATAGGATACCAAGAGCAACTATATGCATCACAAGAGATATTAAAAAGTTTTAAAGAAAATTTGATAGAAAACTTTGCTAGAGGTACTATAAGATCTATAATGGTACAAAATATTCAAGATATAATTGATAAATTAGAAAAGAAAAAGAAAAGTATTTCAAAATATAATATACCATTTGAACCAAGCATAGATATTATGGCTGATATAGATATTATCAATTCTCAAACATTGATAGAGTTTGAAAAATTACTTGAAATTTTATAAATTATTTATCTTTGTGTTTATAATGCCTGGATATACTATTGAATGATTAGACAATTTGTTAGATAGGATAACGGAAAAAATAGATAACATTACATCTCAATTAATAGATATGGATGAATCATCTGAACAATATTATACACTTTTAGAAAATCATGATCAATACATTATAGATTGTTCTGATATATTACAACTTAAAATAGAATTAGAAAATAAAATAGTAACAAATACAGTCTAAACCTAAATGCCAGGGTATACAATAGAAGGACTAGATAATCTTTTAGAAAAATTAAGAGATAAAATGGAAGATATTAAACATCAAATGAAAAATGAAAATATATCTTCTGAAGAATACAATAAACTTTTAGAAAAATACGAACAATATATTGCAGATTATTGTATTTTACTAGACCAAAAAATGGAATTATACCAGAAAATTTTGTATAATAATTTACCAACCCAATAATCTATGAATACTTTACAAACATCAACATCTAATAACTGTGATTATAAACTATATTTAGATAATAAAGAAATTTCATTTTTATCAATTATTGTTGAAAAATCTAAAAATATACATTCTGTTGGACAATCTAAACTAAAAGAGATTTACGACGATATTGACTATGCAATCCTAAATAGAATAGAATTTAATTCTGTTGAAACAGCAAAAAATATAAATACGGTTCACAAAATTATATAAGAATACGAAGATATAGAAGAAGAAGTATCAGAAGGAATAATGTTAGGATATATAACTAAAAAAGATCATCCTAAATCTTTTGAAAAATTATTACAATATAGAACATTTTTAGAAGAACTTACAAGATTAAAAAATATAAATATAACCAGAAGTACTGAATTAAATTAACCTGACTAAGTTTGGGGATATACCTTGCAAATTAAACAGTCCTTTTTCATTAAGGGTAATTTTGACATTTCAACAGAAGGATCTATTTTACTAAACTTATTACATACTAAACCTATTTAACTAAAAATCCCTTCATTTTTTTCTCTGAGCATTTTCCTTTCTTTTTCTCTATTTATACCAATTAATTAATGTTTTTATCTTCAATTCTCTGTCATTTCTCTGTCAAAGACATGTTTGATTATGATCCAATATATATATATACACTTTTTAAGTACTTTTATTTGAAAAATCTGGAGGTTGATAGATTTCAAGATATGGAGGAAGAACTTATTCCCAAATGATACAGTGGCATTTGGAAGGTTGTAGAAACCCCGATTAGTTGATTCTATAATGTGGAATTTGAACTATGCTATTTGATCATTCTTTACTTTAGCTTACTCATAGATCATAGGAAGTGTTATTGATGACACACGGAAACTATTTTATTAAATACTCCCACCACAACCTTAGATGAGGTATTATTTTAATGAATAACTAGGCATTCTTTGTGGAGTGTTGTGAGGTTGGGAGTGGTATGTGTTATGTGAAGGTTAGGTTAATTTTTGTTCCCATATCATATGGATTATATTGAGTGACAATCTTCCCAATATTCAATATCCTTTTTGATATAATATTTTGATGTAGAATAGTTGGGCATTGGAGTTTGAAGAGGAAATAGATAGAAAATTAGTCAAGAAAACAGGAGTTTCGAACAAGCGACCATAACTTTTTGCACATGTGTCGGATTTCTTATTATAATATGTTTTCGGAATTGTCTCGCAGCGCTCTACAACAACTTAATGGGGTTTTCCCGGTTGAGGTCATTTCCAGCTTCAAATTTGCAGTTTAAGGACAGTCAGGGATAACTTGAAATTTTGTAGTTTATTAAAAAAAATTATCTGAGTTATTTATTTTTTTGGGTGTCTATTTCCATCTTTTTTGATTAAATTAGGGTTCGCAGAGACTATTTAAGAATGTTTTGCCGTTCAATTAGGCATTATTATTCAGTTGAAATAAAATTCATTTTCTTGGTGGATTTCAGTTTTTTGCTTCTTTAAATTTATGCTGGTAAATTTTTACTTCCGTTCCGCGTCATATTTCTAATGAAATGGTGTTTAACATAAATATGATTAGTTCTATCATGAAACATGTGATTTTCCTCAAATGAATTACACTTACATTATCAGAAAATAGAGTTGCATTTTTATCAGCAAAACCAAGTTCATTCAGTAAACCACTCAACCAAAAACCATTTTTTATGGCTGCAATGTGTTCAACTTTAGTGGAAGAAAGAGGAACAATTTTTTTTCTAATGGAGATTTTCAGCTAATAACGATTTCGCATAAAATAAAGAAATATGCAGAAGTGAATTTTCTGTCCCAAGCAAATTCTAGGCCAGTGTTCCCCACTCAAAGTTATTTCACTTTCTTTCTTTTTAAACACTAAGCCTAAATTGGATGTGCGTTTAAGATATTTCATCAACCATTTCAAGGCTTCCAAATGTCCCTCCCCAAGATTCCCCATAAATTTACTAAAATGTTTATACTATGTGCAAGATTAAGTCTAGTACATAATTGAACAATCACATTTGCACAAGGTATTTTAGACATTTTGTGAAATTTTTCTTCAATTTCTGGACAAAAATTAGAAGACGGTTTGAAATGACTTGCAATAGGTAAAGAAACAGGTTTCCAATCTAACATGCCAAAAATTTTCAGAATTTTATTCACATAGTTTTGTTGATTGAAAAATAAAAGACAATTTCTCTATCTCACAATCTGCATACCAAGATCTTCTTGGTCGAGCCAAGGTTTTTCATTTCAAATTCAGATTTGATTTTTTTTCATGTCAAGTATTCCGAACTTATTTCTATTAGCAAAAAGCATGTTATCAACATATAAGAGCTAAGACATTCAAACCACCATTTTCTTACTATTGTTGTTCTTGATGTCAAACATTTTAATTTAATCTGTCTTTGGTTTGCATACTCGAGAAAGAATTGGATCTTAACATCATATTCTGTGGATATGTGAGAGAGTTCTTGTATTTTTAATATTCTCGTTCCATGAATATGTTACTCGGAATTAAGATCAATTCTTTTATTTTTACCTGCATATTTCTTGTTTACAAAAAATATTTTAAAATGAAAAAAATTACAGTGATCAAGCCTTTTATTATATGGAAAATTTGTACTTTCTCACCAGGAGCTTTGTTCAATTTTTTGAGGAGCTTTGTTCAAATTTTTTTTACCTAATTCAAATAATAAAAAGGGTTTTGCTACAATTATCGCGCGGTACTTATATATGTATCCTTTTTATTTCCTAGTAAGAGTTTGTACAAATTAAAATCTAAATTTTAATCCAAATCAAAATTAATAATCGATCTAAATCACAAAACTAATGGGATTCACATTTTTCAACCACAAATTTTATCAACTTTTAAAAAATCTAATAAACATCTGATTTTAATCTCAAATCGGATGCCCTTATTTTATTTTGGCAAGTTTTGAGACAACTTTCCTAGCTAAGTAGGGACGTAGCCAGGATTTCGATCTTGCGGGGGCAAAAATTCGGGGAGCCCCCTTCCACGGGGTTCAGGGGCGGACCCCGAATTTTTTTTAAAACTAAGAGAATTGAAAACGACGATTTTGAGTACTAAAATAGACAAGTTAAATTAACTGACCAAAAAAATAACCAGTTTATCGATACAAAAATAATTTGTCCATCTATGTATCTAACGCTATACAAAATGAAAACATGAACGTTAGATGGACATCAAAAAGTAAAATGTCTATCTATATAACAGATGGTATAGATGATTTGTACATCTGAAATTGGTCTCTCCTTGTCTTCATCACTTCAAACTCATCAATAAGAGAATCTAATGGAAAAGTATCAACAATCTCATTCTCTATATACACAAGTATGGTACTTGACAAAAAATCATCTTCCATCATATTACGCAACCTTGTCTTAATGATACTCATAGCTGAAAATGTACGTTCTGTAGTTGCTGTTGAAACTGAAAGAGTCGAGACAAGACGAATCAATTTATCTACAAGATTATAACTCATTGATTTTCTTGTCGATGCCAATAGTTGACATACATCCGAAAGTGTTGTCAAATTTTTAAATTGAGAGTTACGCTGAAACTTGAAAGTGACGCAGAAGAAGAAGAAGAAGAAGAAGAAGAAGAAGAAGCCAGAAGGTGTAGTAACTGAGAAGAGATTTGCGTGGCGGTTGGGAAAAGATTTGAGTAGATTTGGTGGGTTCTTTGCCTTTTTATTGGAAAATGGTATGTATATGGTAATTGATTCTTGAGTGGTTGTGGTCATTTATTTAAATATTTTTGTATTGAATTTGGGCTATATTATTGTATCTTTTGTTTGGGTCTAAAATTTTTGTTGATTTAATTTTAAAGTGTAAGTTATTGGATCAATATATTTATTAATGAAAAAAAATAAAAGATTTCAAAATTTTGCGGGGCGGGTTAATTTTTTTGCGAGGCGAAACTGAAAAGTATATTAAAAATTAACTACGAATAGTGAACCAGCGGTCAATGTTAACCCCCCCCCCTATCTCCGTCCCTGCAGCCAAGGTAGTGGACATTAGTCTAACCAGTTTTTTCAGAAAATTCAAGGTTTCATTTGTTTAGTCGAAGCCAAGACAAGTAGACAACCAACTTTCCCTGAAATCAAGAAAAAGAAATTGTTATTTTCTATTTGTTTTGTTGAACTAACCCAAAAGGAAACAAAAACTAGCCAACATGATCAGTTATTTGAATGAGTGAATGTATCATGAATATCTAGCAATAATTTAGATGGCAGTCAGGGCCACCGTCAACAAAACTGAAAGTGTAACTGTTCGTTCGAGCGTGCCAAGCCCTTGATGGGACATAAAGAATTCAAGCAAGGTCTATCCTCTCATCAATTGATACAAACACATTTAACCGACACAACTAATCACTATAGTTTTCTAGCTCAGTTGATTGCTTCTGAACAAAATTTCTTACATCTTTGATCAACAAACCAAACTCAGGCAATTCTGGGAATCCATAGAAACTATGAAATGCATTAGGATACTTAATTAATTCCACTTGTTTCCCACTCTTTTTCAATCCTTGAGCATACCTTGTTTGCCAATCTTGCAACGGGTCGAATCCTCCCACAATCACCAAAGTGCTTGGAAATTTTGTACTCTTCATGTCCATGGTCTCCAAGTCGGATTCAACATTCACTGCGTGGTGGTTTCTATCGGTACCCTGTGGCAAAAACATCATCCACAGCTGATCCGTACCCTCGACATTGAGTATGGGCGCCTTAGTCAGCCGTAGCTCGCTCTCTGTCCTCTCCTCGCCCCCGAAAAATGGCTGCAATGCAACGAGTCCGATGATTACTAGTTTGTCAAGCTCTTCGGCGTTATGACAAGCTCTGAAAGTTACATGATGGGCTATGTTGCCTCCTGCACTGTCTCCAGCCAAGAAGCATTTGTTAAGCTCAACGTCGGAGGGTAAAATGTTATAGTTTTGATCATTAATGAATCTTAAGGTATCGAATCCGTCCTCGTACTGACAGGGATAACGATATTCTGGGGCGAGGCGGTAGTTCACGGATACAATTACGGCGGGTAATATCGCTGCCAAGGTGCGACAGAAATCGTCACACGACTTTGAGTCCGCGCCAAAGAACGAGAAACCTCCACCGTGAAAATAAATAACGAGGGGTAGCTTATGAGTGGTTCTTGGGACGAAGAGGCGGAACCAAAGGTTGCGGGAGGGGTCGACCGTGACGTCGGACGAAGAGACGTGGATGTTGTCAACGACTACGGTCGAACTGGCAGCTACTTTCCGGTCAAGTAGGTCGAAAAGGCTTCGATTGATGGTTCCATCGCGACGGAGACAGATTCTTGTAAAAAAATTACCAATGCAAAGTTTGAGTCTCAGCATGAATGGTAGGTGAGGCTTTGAAATTTGATCTGCAGCCATTTGGATCGCAGTTGGTAATAATTTTGCTGTGGGAAATGCGGCGAGGGGTTGAGTTTATTATATAGGAGGAAAATCATATATAACATTCATAGCATTTGAATGTTTAGAATTGTTTAAAAAGAATATTTTTGAAATGAATAGTGATTTTTAAGATAATAGATAATTGAGATTTGGTTGAAAAGTCAAATATTGTGAACTTGACTTTTAATTGATGTTTGAAATTAATTATTGTAAAAAAAGAGAAAAATTTAAAGAAAATCAAACATGTTGAATATTGGTATTGTAAGTAATAGAAGATGATTGAGACAGCAAAATTAATAATATGGATTCATTTATCGTGAAGCTTGTATTTAATATTATTTAAAAGGAATTTTGAAATGAATAGTTATTTGTAGGAGATGATGGTTGAAATTTCGTTGAAAGGTCAAATATTGTGAACTTACATTTATGCTTAAGATTGAGTACTTTACAAAAAAAGAAACTTTTAAACAAAACCAAACAATGGCTTAAAAAAGTCAAGAATGAATGTTAAATAATAGGCCTATTAGCAAAGAACCCTCATTATTTGACCTATTGCGAAATGCTGCATTTACTTTAAACTTGACCAAAAATCTCTCTATAAGATCTTTGGGCTGCGGAAGGACCTCCTACCATCCAATTCCATTAGTTTTATCGTTAAAAACTGTATAACGGCCAAAATTATAAAAAGTAATTGTAACTATGATCTCAAAACTTTTCATTTTTTTAGATTACATCCAAACATTTTACTTGTGTCAATCACAATCACAAAACTTTTAAAACTTTATCTTTTTAAAAAATTTAAAAGGATAAAATAGTAATTTAATATAATTTCATATATAGAATAGACTGCAGGATAGTATGTAATGTGCTGCACAAAGAAGTATTTTTGAATTTGAATTTCATATTCTTCGACTATTGTGCAACAAAAAATATGCAAATACATCCATCGGTTACTGTGCAATATTGATATGACTTTCAAAGATCAATCCCTTATTTCTATTTTTTGCTATATTTGTAATATACTGTGAAAACTGTAATTAATGACTTGTCTTATTGGCTACAAGTGCTGGTCGTGTATAGACAAATTTTGTATTGTTTGATACCTTTTTTTTTTTTTTTTTTTTTGGTTATTCACGCTATATACCCATAGGTTATTGTGCCATATTGAATAGACTGGCAAAGGTTTCTGTATTTGGCTGTATAACTAATGCACAGTCTAGGAGTATTATACTGTCATGTCTTATTGTTTGTATGTAATATGCGTGAAGACAAGAAAATATACCTCTGGGTGTTTCTAGTTTCTGGTTCTTCATGCATTTTTCTACTTTGTCACCCTTTTTTTTCCTTCTTTCTGCAATGTTTGATTTTTTCGCTTGGCAAAGGCAGGAGTAGCTGGGCGGGAATTTCTGCTGGGCTCTTCTGCTTTTATATATATATATATATATTAAAAATTAAAAAAAATAAAGGTCGGAAAAACAGACCCCAATCTACAACCTTATCCTTTTCCCCAATTTCCCTCCCCACATCTCCATTTTCTTGTCCTCTTTGTCGTCCCTCCAATTAAAATATTACATCAGCTTAACTTTTCCATGTTGACTAATAGAGATTTCATTCTCGTCAGTTCACAGCAAATCTAGACTCCTCACCACAAGCCCTTTATATAATTATATGTCTCTGTCCTATTCCATTCTCTTCAATCCTAGAGATATTTTGTTTTTTCTCGGTAATTTTTCTTCAAACATTGGGTACGAAGATTCTTAGCAGAAATATATAGTTGGGAAATTCAATTGAGACAGTTTCAAAGATGGCTACTCCACCGCACGACTCGAAAAGACAGTTTCGAGGGGCTATCTTTGGAACGCTATAACTTCTTCTTCCGTTATCCAAATCTCGCGAGGAAAATTTTATATGAAAGTAATATATGAGTACTTTGAAATGGTACCAAAAATACCCAATTTGGACTTCATTTACTACCTCAAAAACAGACTCAAACTCAACTATTTGAAATTGAGAAAATCTGGGTTAAGCAGCCATGAGGTGGAGGTCTAGGATGCCACCACTGCTTTTATAGACCTTATTACTCACCTTATGCCGTATTTTAGCTCCATCCTTGCATGGTAAAAGAATGACACCCCCTGCTTAGCCTTTAAAATAATCTTTCTTAACTTTGAAGCAAAGCTCCAATCCTCTACACCCAGTTTTCTTCTTCAAATCATGCAACCATATATTCTTATAAATACCTGAGCTCTTGAATCAATTTCTCAAACCAAAAATCTGAGCTGAAACGTTGTAGAAATAGCCTTTCTTCTTCGCGAGCGCTAGATAAGGAAATTATGTCAAATGTTGTTTAATCCGTCCCAAGTCTTTCTTTTTATCACCAAACATGTTTTCTCAAAGCCCTTTATCAAAACAAATGATTTTAGATCAAAGAAACCAAGTAAACCGAATTTCAGATTCTAGAAATACGTTTAGTGTCAACACCTACTTCATCTGAGCTTAAAAATGGTATTCTGACACTTTAGTGTTGACACCAAATCAGTTGGTGTCGACACCAAACGGACTGTCCGGCAACATAACTTCATTCAGCCATAAATTTTGATCTACAACTCCGATTTGCAATCTGTAAAGTGCGTTGAACTCCAGATTCAATGATCTTTCCAATGATATATTATTCCACTCGTGGAGATTTATGTACTAGGAGTTATGTACTTATCTATCCAAATACTCCGTGTCGAGGAAGGTTTCCATTCCAAGAGAAGTCATCCAAGGAGCTGTTCACGGATTGATTCATCTAATAAACTGTGAGTCGGATATGTTTACTTGAATATGATTTGGATATGTTACTTGAATACATGAGTAGATTATGTATATTTGAAATAGTTGATTAATGATGTGAGTGGGATGTGTTTATTTGGATTAGTTGATTAATGATGTGAGTCGGATATGTTTACTTGAATTAGTTGAATATGATTTGGATATGTTTGCTTGAATACGTGAGTAGATTATGTATATTTGAAATAGTTGATTAATGATGTAAGTGAGATGTGTTTATTTGGATTATTTGAATAATACGTAAATAATATTATATGATTATAAGTGAGTCGGATATGTTTACTTGAATTAATTGAATGTGAGTCGGATATGATTACTTGAATTAGTTGAATATGATTTGGATATGTTTACTTGAATGCTTGAGTAGATTATGTATATTTGAAATAATTGATTAATGATATGAGTGGATATGTTATTTGGTTACTAGACTTGAATATGTTTATATGAATTATAATTCATTGCAAGTGAGTTGATTAATATGGTTATTTGAGTCTTTTGATTACTATGGTCACTTAAGTTATACAGGAATAAGTTTTGAATAAATATGATGGAATGAGAAATTGAAGATATATGACTCATCTTTTGAAAGCATTCATCACGTGTATACTGAACTACGGTTGCTCCAATGTACCCCGATCGTGATTCTGGATAAGTTATCATATACATTGAGCTTCCTAATGGTAAAGCACGGTGGCATGTTGATGTGTAAATATGTGAGATCCCATGTGGGACTTGTGTGATGGAAGTTATTGGTTCTGATCAATTATGATATGTTATGTTTGAGCGTTGGGGGTACGAGAAGAGCATCATAGCGGTTCATGTCATGCATTACAGTATAGTATGCAGTTATCAATATTGGAAAATATCTATGATGTACGGGTCATCGGTGATACGATACCTGGGGAATATCTCAATTATAATTGGTTGTTAAGATACAGATATGTTGCTTGAGCAACCGGTGATACGGTGCCTACAACACATCACGATCTTGATATGTCAATTATTTTGGATATACGGATACTCTAACCATTTATCGAGCTATGTTTCTTTGACTGGGGATTTTCAAAAGATACGTGCATACATACATTGAAATGGTATTGAGTATGTGAGGTTGACTTGTATATCTGAACGTGTAATAACACATGTGCACCATATTTTACTCACTGAACAAGTGTATGCTCACCCCCACGTCATCTAACCTTTCAGGTAGCTATTGATGCAAGATGGATTGGCGGGGATTTTCAAATAGCTTGACAGAGAGTGCTGCGCTAGGTGACGACCTATGAGTTGTGGACTTGCCACCGAAAATAATTTTTCTGATTGAACTGCCACACTTTTATTGAACTCAAAATCTTTATACAAATGTTTTAAAATTAATATAATTACCTTTTAAATAAATAAATTTTATTATTCTCGAAAGAGTTTGAAAAAATCTTGGGGTTTCACAGAGAGACATTAAAGGGGACAGGAAAATGGAACAACGGATCTGGGTTCTTTTAGCACATATGTTTAGACTTAGTGGGCAATATTCAGCAATAGCCCACCCTAAATGCCACTGAAACTATTTTGTTGGATAATAATACAGTCTAAACTCCATCAAAATCAAGAGTTGCCCTATAATAATATTCATCAAAACTACCCCCCGTCGGAGAAAACCAAACTCGTCGTTTTTTGCCATCTTAGCACTTCCAATGCTATTTTCGGTTGAATGTACTCTTCTTCTCTCCAATTTATCTCTTAAAATTTCTATCCCATAACCCTAGTCCCACTTTCCTCCGTTTCTCCTCCACCTCGCTTACAATTCAAAATGAAGGATCGACCATCGTCGTCACTTGGTGCATTTATATGTCGTCCCATCATCGCCTCCGCTCTATCATCACTACACCCTCTGCCACCTTCTCCCCCATTTAGGATTCCTTGCCTGCAACTTTGAGTAATGAAGAAACCATTGCTTTGAAGATGAAGCAAACCTTGTCACAAATACAATCTAAATATCAGTCTTCACCTAAAACCCTGGTGAAAAACTTGGGTAGAAGTGTGTACAAACAAGGGTTTTTATTTTTTCTATTTGTTCTTATTGAGTTCTTGGTCTTCAGTTATACATTAACATTTCATACATTTTCTTAATAGACAAATGGGCTTCTTATTAAAAGTGGTTGAATTTGTAGCAAGGTTTCCTCCTAAGGTTTATTCAATCTTAATTTTGAAAGACAATTAAAGACTTTTTTTAAAAAATATTTTTTTTAGTAGATTTCATTAGATTTTATTCACTTTAATGGATTTGTATAAATTTTCAAAGACTTTTATTTTTTTTAATTGAAAATCTTGAATATTAATAGATTATTTTTCATATAACGTGAATATTAATCATTAATAATAATTATATGACAAGTTAATCACCAAAAAAAAAAAGCATGAGAGAAAAACATATGTGATAAGATTTCTTAAACTTTTATAAATTTTGATTGACATTTAATTAATTTTTTTTAACATGCATACGAATCTTTTTGGAGAAAATTCTAAAATCACTTTGCTTAGTTATTAAATGTTTTGATACAAAATTTAATTATTATTTTCTTTTAGATTTTAAAAAATTTTAGTTGTATCTATTTTCATAGAAAGATTGAAGAAAACAATGATAAAGAAAATAGTGAAAAGGAAAAGAAGAATATTGAAAAGAAAAAATGTATTAAGTTGATGAATCGGACAAAAAATTATTTATTTAGTAGTAGGTCTAAGATTTCTAAATATAAATATGAAATCTATACAACTTCTAAAAGTGGCTTAAAGAAAGAACTTTTTTGGATGTTTCTATCCTTACAACTTTTTTATATTTTTATATTTACCCTTAATGTTAATTTATGAATAATTATTTTTAATATTATTTTTTCATTTTATCAAATATGTCATTAATCTCAATATATTTACAATCTAAATTATTCATTTTCCCATTAAAAGTCTTTAAAATAAAGCCTAAAATTTTATATTTTTCATTTTTTTCCCGTTGTTTATTTAAAATTATTATTTATTCTCATTAAACACAAATACAATTATATTAATACACTATCATAAAGGAAATAGTGAAAAAAAATCCAAAAATACAATTATATTAATATAATTATTTATTCTCAAATTTGGATTTTTAATAAATTGAAAATTTTTTCCACAAATAAAAGTATCAACCATGTGTTGCTACAAAATTTGATCACATATGATGAAGATTGAAATATAAAAATTTTCGATATCTGTACAGATTTCATTAAAACTTATATGTACAGATGAAAGTTTTAAAACTTATTTTGCATTTTTTATTAATGAAGATATGATATTTATCATTATATTTGTCTATCTTTATTTTAATAACTTTTTGATATTAAAAAATATGTATTTTTTTAATACTTGCAGGGTATCAGATTCTTGCTACACTATTTTGAGCCACAATTGAAAATTTTACTCTCACGCTCCAAAAAGGAAAAATATATCAACTTTATCATGAAAAAAATAGATTAATAATAATCATACATTTCCAAATGTGCACAATGAAATTGAAATCAATTTGACGACAAACAACAATATTGAAGAGAATGAAGATGACATATATCGAACTTATGTATTGATGAATTCTAAGTCTCAAACTTTGTTAAGATATTAAGCCCCTGTTTGTTTCCCATTTTTCTATCTCATTTTTCTATGGTACTCAATTTACACCACACATCTTACTTTTAGTCTACAATTTTTGACTTTTCAACTCAATCTATACCCGAAGTTACGATTAAGGCAGTTTTGCAATCCATGCCCATGTATATTATGAGTATTTTTCGGCTACCTACTCGCCTCTGTGTGGAGATTCAACGCTTTATTTCTCAATTCTGGTGGGGATCGTTAAAAGACGAGAGGAAACTAGCATGGGTAAGTTGGGATTCTTTATGTAGATCAAAATACTAGAGTGGCATGGGGTTTCGCAACTTGATCAACTTCAATCAAAGCTTACTTGCAAAACAAGGATGGCGCCTTATTCATAATCCCAATTCTTTGGTGCCTTGTATTTTGAAGGATAAGTATTTCCCGAATTCACACTTTCTACATGTGAGGGATAAACTAGGGAGCTCCCATGTGTGGAAGAGTATTTTGTGGGGGAATGAGGTCATTTCAAAGGGGTCCCGTTGGAGGATCGGTAATGGACAAACGATCAATATTTGGGACGATAATTGGGTGGCGGATAGTTCCTCTTTCAAACTGTTGACACCGAGACATGACCGTGTTAGTAGGATCAGTGATCTGATAGCTCGCGATGGGGGTTGGGACGAAAACGTCGTTAAGGATTCCTTTTGGCCATTTGATGTCAGCCGCATTTTATCTATTCCTATCAATGCTGGGGACCAAGAAGACTGTTTAATCTAGCATCATTCTTCCCACGGTGGCTATACTGTAAGGAGCCAGGGGCGGAGCCAGCCCATTTGTTTGTGCTGGGCCAAATTTCATTTGGGATGGGCTTTGCCTAAGGAATTTTTTTTTCCTCAAAGGAATTTTTGGGCCAGGGCCCAGTTGGCCCACCCCCTGGCTCCGCCCCTGTAAGGAGCGGGTATCATTTGTTGAATCATTGGGTTGATAATGAAGACAGTAGAGGGAGTGGAAGTACATAGGGTGCCCCTGTGTGGAAGCTTATTTGGAAGTTGAATATTCCACCTAGAATTCGGCATCTCATTTGGAGAATTTTTAGAAATTCTATCCCTACAAATAGAAACTTGGCAAGGAGGAAATTGGATAGCCATTTTACCTTGCCTGCAGTGTAAGTGCAGGGAAACAAACGCACATCTCTTCTTGCAGTGCCATTGGGTCAAGGCTTTCTGGAAGAGCTTGAATTGTTGGGCCATCCTAAAGGAAGGACTGAAGATCGGAGGGGACTTGGAGCTTAGTAATTTCCTGTATTATGTGTTTTCGGATGTGCCAAAGACGACTGCTGAAATTATTTGTATGGGGTTGGGATTTGTTTGGCACAAAAGGAACCAGTTAATGCACGGAGGAAAGGAGTTTGACGCAGCCCTCAGTAGTGATTCATTATTAATTCAACTGGATTCCTACCAGCGGACCATCACAGCTAGGAAGACAACTGGGCAGATTCAAAGTTAGCAATGGAAGACATGGACGAATCCTTCAGGAGTTACGGACGGCCTCATTTTGAACGTGGATGCCGCAATTCGAATCAACTCTGGTGTGGTTGGTTTGGGGGGTGTTTTTAGAGACGATGATGGAAGAATTCATGGTGCCTTCGCAGTACGCATGAGATGCATGGCTTCGTCTGATATCATCGAGGCCTTAGCTTTGAGAGAAGGTCTGCAGTTCGCGTTGGATAAGTCCCTTCCTATCAAGCGTATTGAATGCGACTTGTTGAGGGTGGTGCTCGATATTATCAAGGAGGATTTTTTCGCATCTGTCACCCCATTTATTCGAGAGATTCGTGAGCTTCTCTTCATTGGAAATTGTGGATTGTGCTGTCATGTGCCTAGAGATAGGAATGTTATAGCCCATAAGTTTGTCGGCTTTGCCTGTGTTTCTAGCTCTAGCTTTTCTGGTTTGATAGGCTCCCTCTCTTCCTTTCCGATTGGTTAGCAGAGGAGGGCAGTTCGACTTTGTTAATTGATTTGGTGGGGTATTTTTATATTTTCAAAAAAAAAAAAAAAACTCAATCTACACCCTCACATTCTACAAAAACTCTACTTTTTTCCAAATTTGATGGGAATCAAACAAGGGCTAAATCTTCATTGACAATTTTTTCTTCTTTTTATAATATTTCAAATATTATATAAATAAAACATATCATTTATTCTCAAATATTATCGATGTTTTTCTCAAACTGAAACTCATATTTGCTTTCATCAAATAAGTGAATCTAGCAAAGATTTTGATTGATAGAGTAAAATATGATCTCGAAAACTTTATATAAATGTTAAAAATTATTAAATTTCCTTAATTCTATTTTTCTTGCATGTTTCGCTAATTTTCTTGAGAAAAAGCTCAAAATTTTTGTCAAACATAATTTTTAAAGATTACTTTATATGGACAATTTACGTGCAAAACACATTTAGACAACTAGTAAAGAAGAAAAATATAGAAGAAACAAAATTAAAATTTGAAATAATTCTTTTCTTTTCTTTTTTATTATTAATTTTTATTTTTTATTTTTTATTTTTTCAATTTTTGCAAAAGCCTTTCAAAATTTTGGAGGTTAATGGAAGAAAAACTAAGAGATTTTGTGATTATACTTTCTGTTTAGAAGTTAGTACATAGAGGATTTCGTAGAAATTTAGAAGGCATTGAAGTTTGAGTAACACATACTTTCAAAAGTCTTTACATAATATACCATCACTTTTATGGACTTTTGAAAAGTCCGTTAAAATTTATATTAAATACCTCAAGATTTTTATTAAGTTTCTAAATTTTACATTGAATACACCCAAATTTTTTAAATCCTTTAAAATCTTTCAAAATCTAGATTGAATAACCTCTTTTTAGTCAATTTACACAGTCTCTCGTGAATCATAGAAACTCGAGGAAAGAACTTCATTTCAATTATTACAATACTAATAATCTTATGAAATTCCAGACCTTTAATCAAGAAAACGAAAACTTCACATTTTTTCTATTCTTTTTTTTTTAATTATTATTCTATATTAAATTACTATTTTATTCTTGAAAATTTGGGAACAAGACGAAGTTTTAAAAGCTTTGGGACGGTGGTTGATACAAATAAAATGTCTGGGTATAATCTTAAAAAATGAAAAGTTTGAAGTCATAATTACAATTATTCTTTTGGCCATTTTACTATCGGTAAACAATACAAATGGTCCCCAACCTTTAGCTTTCTTGTTAAAATAGTCCCTAACGTTTAGATTTTGACATTTATACCCTCAGAATCACCAAACATTGCGAAATGGTCCCTACCGTTATATTCTGTTAGTTTCCACAACTAAAAACATGCAAATAGCACAAATGGTCCCTAACCATTAAGTTTTTTGCGGTAATAGTCCCTAACATATTAATGTCGTGTTTGGCATATTTAGTTTGTAACGTACAAACGTTTGGCATATTCAGTCCCTGACATGTTAAATCCCTAAACATTTGGCATATTTAGTCTCTAACATATTAATCTCCTATATTTGAGACCAATTATTTCAAATAATATGGTTTGTAATTGTAATTATTTGAATAATTTTTTATTAAAAAAGACTTGAATTTATTTGTAGATTATTTTATTGATTGAATGTGTGGTTGAAAACATGTTTTAAAAAAACAAAGTTATTCTAAATTTCTAGAAGTGCACAATAAAATATTTAACAAAAATTCACCGCATTAACATTTCAACATATTGGTAAAAAATAAAAAATAAAAAAAATCATGGAGTATAAATAAACAAATATATTGGACATCATTTTAGGAATTGAATAACAAATATGTTTTTATCAGTTCTACTTTCGATATTGATTTTCAATTTTGAAAATCGATCGATTTGAAAAGTAAGTTTGGAGAATTTAGGTTAAAAAGTAGACTGTGTTCTCTTTGGCGTTTTCCATCCGTTTTCCTTTTTCTATTTTCGAAAACGCGAAAAACGCATTCTCTTGCACCGTTTTCAGGAAAAAATTTCGAAAATGTTTCCGAATTTTGTAAAGGAAATTGAAAACGTTTTTCGCGTTTTCCACCATTTATAACTATAATATGAAAACAAGGAAAACGCCGCGTTTTCATATTTAAAAAAAATTAATCAAAAAATTTGAAATTTGTCAAAAATTGTCATTTTTAATTACATTATTGGTTCCTGATTTTCAAAATTTGTCATTTTAACCCTCAGATTTTGAAATTTCTGTTGAAAATACCTTCGTTTATTTGCAACTTAGGTGCCTCAACTTCGTATTTTCTTGTACATTAGTTCGCAAATTTTACTTTTCTTTCAATTTAGTCCTTCCCGTATTTAATTTATAGGCCATTGTCTTCAAACATGTATAACTTTTGATGTACAACTCTGTTTTTTGTGTCAAAATCCAAATTCAACCATCTTTCTGATAATGTATCATGTGCTTAATTATTAAACATTTCTTTTTTACTTTTGTATTGTAGACGTTTTGTAAAGACATTATTGATTAACGTAAATTGATTTCTGCAAAATTTTATTAAAATTCAAATTTTAAACGTTATGAGTACTTACTGGAAGGATGTATATATATGAAGTATTAAATGGAACGGATATTCTAGAAGGGCAAATTACTACCCAAATGTGTAACGATTACTTTAGAAGTGTAACATGAGTTTTTGAACTTTTTTGGCATAACCAAAATTTTTAATTAGGGTTATTTCATTTATTTTTGTTTTGCAACTTAAATATGACATCTTTACTCCATTTATATTCACAAGCAATATAATTATAAGTATACAAAAATAGTTTTCTGCAAAATTTTAAATAGAACGTGTTTTCCACATTTTCATTTTTTAAGACAGTTTTCAAAAATAACAAACCAAATGTATTTTCAGCAATTTCGAAAAAAGTCACTGAAAATAGAAAACAGAAAACATATTCGAAAATGAAAATAGAAAACTGAAACACAAAGAGAACGCAGTCTAAGATTTTTTTTTTTTTTTAAATTTATGCATAAATTAAAAAAATTATTATTAATGGAATGTGTGGAAGAAAACAACTTTTGAAAATAATGAAATTTTGAAAATCGATGTTGATCGGTTCTCAAAATCGAAAATAAAAAATAGAACTGATAAAAATATATTTGTTATTCAATTCTTAAAACGATGTCCAATGTATTTATTTGTTTATGTTCCATGAATTTTTTTTTTAAACCAATAGATTGAACTGTTAATGCAGTAAATTTTTGTTAAATATTTTATTGTGTACTTTAGAAATTCAAAATAAACTTTTTTTAAAATTCGTTTTCAATCATACATTTCATCAATAAAATAATCTACAAATAAATTCATTTTTTTATTCAAAAATTCTTCAAAAAATTACAATTAAAAACCACATTATTTGAAATGATTGGTCTCAAACAGGGGGTTAATATGTCAGGGACTAAATACGTCAAACGTATAGGAACTTAATATATTAGAGACTAAATACGCCAAACGTTTGGAGGTTACAAGCTAATTATGTCAAACTTGACCTTAATATGTTAGTGTCTATTTTCGCAAGAAACTCAAAGGTTATGGACCATTTGTGCTATTTACACGTTTTTAACGGTTGATACTGACGAAATCTAACGGTATGGACCATTTTCGCAACGTTTAGTGATTTTGAGGATATAAATGCCAAAATTTAAACGTTGGGGACCATTTTCGCAAGAAACCTAAAGGTTGGGACCATTTGCGCTGTTTACCTTTTTACTATCCAGTCTATCCTTTCGCACCTCAAATGTCATATAGGGGGTTTTCTGTCAATTATAAAGTAAAGGGGGATTTTGCTATAGATCAAAAGTATAGAGGCTTTCTGCTAATAAGCCCTAAATTTTGTTTTGAATATAAATAAGCCGTATGGACCGGCTCCTAATTGTTATTTTATTATTTTGCTAGCCACCTCCCCGAAAAGAATGGAGAGGTGAAGTCTTCCCAAAATCTCTTGGTACGACCGGAAGCTTCTTGTTTGAGTTTTTTTATTCTAACATTGGACTGGCTAAATTTATTCGATAGTCATATAAGTAAAAAAATTAAATATTAAGTGATACATATACATATTAAAATTAACATATAACTATTGCTACAATGAATATATTAAATTTTAGTTAAGCTCAAAAATAGTATAAATATTTATTTTTAAAAAACAAAAAACTATATTTTAATATAGTACTCATTTTGAAGATTTCATTAAATCATATAATATGAAATCAATGAAAAAATTATTTCTAATATTGATGATAAAATATTTAAGAAGATGAAAACGATATAAATAAGGGATAAGGTGGTGAGTATTGGAGGTGGGTGGTGAGATTATGCGGATTGGACAAAGTGATTAACAAATATCACCCCATCAATTAAAGCATCCGCATTGGATGTGTTAAAGTAGATGTTATTAGAATAAGTTAGTAAAGAGTTGAATTAATGTCTACATTGAATATGTTAAAACATAAATTAAGAGAATCTTTTTAACCGCAAAGTTAACTTCTTACTAAACTTAGCTAGCATTTTAACTGATAACATAACAATTTTTAGTTGAAAATGTCCAATGACGTTCCATCCCAAACCCCCCACCCCCTTGTTCATTTTTCTTTTTCTTCTTAAATTAAAAGAATCTTTTTAACCGCAAAGTTAACTTCTTACTAAACTTAGCTAGCATTTTAACTGATAACATGACAATTTTAAGTTGAAAATGTCCAATGACGTTCCATCCCAAACCCCCCACCCCCTTGTTCATTTTTCTTTTTCTTCTTAAATTTCTTAAAATCGATAAAAAAAATAATAATTTATTTATTTATTTCATATTATATGCTTTAATGAGATCTGGGGATGACAAAACGGCTCGTCAGCTTGAGCCGCTCGAGCTCGGCTCGAAAAAAGTTCGGGTTTAGCTTGGCTCGCAGCTCGAGATTTCGAGCCAAAGATCAAGCCGAGCTTTTTTTGAGAGATGGGCTTTGGCTCGGTTCAACTCGAGATAAAAAAAAGTCCGCTCAAAAAGCTCGATGGGAGCTTGAGTCATGAATTTCGATTACGAGCTCGGCTCAACTTGCTATATATATACATTTTTAATAAAAAATTTATAGATTTTTGTTATAAAAATTAAAATTAAAATTAAAATTAAAAGCTCGGGACTTGGCTCGGAAAAGCTCGAGTCGAGCCTTATTTTTTGGGATGAGCTTTGGCTCGGCTCGGGCCAAAAAAGCTTGACCCCCTAAATGCTCGAGCTGAGCTCGAGCCTTGATCTTCCGCTCGCCAGCCTCCTCGGTTCGACTCGTTAACATCCCTTCATCTTTAAAATGAATACCATATTAATATATAATTTTTTCTATTTTAGAAATAAATATTTATCATGTTCTTGTACTTAACAAAATTAACACATTCATTGGGTCAATAATGGATGTGTTAACTTTAAAATGCATTTAATACTTATTTTTGTCTATGTGACTGGCTAACTTTGACATATTCAATGCGGATGCTCTTAACTTGCTAGTTAAATTTAATAAAGAAGTTAATGTGTGGCTAAAAAGATTCCTTTAACTTGTAAGTTAAAACATCCGTTGTAAACAAAAAATTAACTTTTTGCTAATTTATTGTACTTAACATATACTTTACCTCATCAATTGTAGATGCTCTTAGCCTTTGTTTGATGTTCTTGAAAAATAACTCTTTTTTTTTTTAGTATTCAATTTTAATTACACATTTTATCAATAAAATATTTTACATATAAATTCAAAACTTTTTTCTTTTTTATTTTAAACTACATATTTTTACATCAATCACTATACAAAATAATTTTTTTCTCAAATAATGTACATCAATGAAGCTTATAATAAGGTCTACATTCTAGAATATGTGGAAGTTTGAAGATTTATTTTATCACTAAAGTTTTGACACTTTAAAATTGAAGAGTCAAACTTTTAATGTTGAGACCGTCAAGTCGGGACAACATATTTGAACTCTTTTGTACGACCTGGGAAGGAAATTATTAGTTTGTAAGAACTAGGCATATGTGTGATTGTCATTGACGTAGTGAGAGTTGGTATAATATGAGTATCACTTTAGAAATTACAACAACTCGTTGATTTATCGAGACTGTAGACCTCTATAGACTATACTTATAACTGAAGTCTAACGTGGTTCATACTTCATACATAGTATTTTTATTTCTTACTTTTTGTTTTCAAGGTTAGGTAGGTTAGGTTTTGGAAAAAGTATAAACATTTTTATATTTTTTATCAAAACCCAAACAATGTCTTTTAGAAAATTTATTTATTTATTTATTTATGAGGATCATCTCTATATTTTCAAATCAAAATATTGGTTAGGGTGAAGCTTGCGTTATATATGGTTTATTTATAATTATGCATTATTGTTTTAGAAAATTCAGACTAACAAACTTATAAGTTGACCCTCCTTTTGTGTGGTATATTTAATTTAACTAGTGAACATTTTAGAGGTGTATTAAATTGTGACTTTTAATGAATTTTGAAAAAAAATAAGTAGGTGACTTTCGTAAACTTTCAAGAGACTTGTATGAATTTACTAAGAATTAATAAAAATTCCTCCATGAACTTTTGTAAACTTTTCTTAAAACTTTCGATGACTTTAAATACTTTTATTTGTTAAAAAGAAAAATGTACTCAGAAAATGTAATATTGTAAATAAATTCCCTTATATCCAAATCATCCACGAGAATGCAACGAAATAAACCATGTTTCTCATATCAATAAAAAAAAAAAATGTATAAAAAAATAATAATTAATCTATGCATCTATTTTTTTTTAATTTCTTTGACGATCCAGTTTCTTCAAATGTTTGGTTATTAATATTTTTCTTGCACTTTTCGACATTGATACAATTTGTACAAATCCGAGTTTACGTTCTTAAATCCACTCCTATTCATGTCTCTTCTTTCAGTTATCAATATTTTTCTTGCGTTTTATACAAATTTTTGTATTTTATTCACATACAAATTTTACACATAGACTGATGTCAATTTTTGTTTTCAAATTGATTGTAAGAGTAGTTGGTTTTTAATTTTGGGTTTGGGTTTATAAGCACCTGTTTATGAGATTGTACATGAATGGCTCATTGGCTTACAGTAAAATTTTCACAAATGGAGGAGAGGTGGTGGGGACGGACATTATGGTGGGTGACGATATGTGGACATATTTCCAACGGGTTATGATACATACACCCCAAGTGTGACCCCAACCTTGCCCCCTACTCACATGGGGGGCGGGGCCCGCTCATCATTGCGGGCCCCGCCCCCCATGTGAGTAGGGGGCAAGTTTGGGGTCACACTTGGGGTTCAAATAGAATTTTCTATTTCCAATAACTATTGATAAGTGCAATTTGCACTTATTTTTAATTTTAAATTTGCAATATTGTGATGATTTTAGAATATGATATTACTAAATTGTGTGTTTATTTCAATTGTCTCAGGAATAACTCGAATTGGGATGTATTTGGATGCAAAATGAGGAAAGTAGATCAAATCGTAAAAAAAATGAAAGTATGAGGACCAATTTGTAAACCCAGAAAGATGGAGGACTTGAGATGCAATTTTGGGATGACTCAATTGAAACAAAAGTGGAAGTATGAGTACTAAATTAAAGATGTTAGAAATTTTGAGGACTAGGCATGCAATTAAACAAGGAATGAAGTGCACAATCTCAAAACTTGAAAACCGCGAGTGCGTTGCGGTTTGCAAACCGTGGCCACACCGTTCTGTCTCTATTCCCTGTTTGCCACGGTCAGGCTAGAAACCCAGTTTTTCAAGATTTTTTTATGGGCTCAACTTGGAAATTTTGCCTTGGAATTATTCTACGAGAAAATACAAAAATAAGGTAATTATAAATGTAAATTTCAAAATTGAGATAAAACTTGTATTTTTTCAAAAATCAGGTTGTAATTAAGGTTAAATAAATTAAGTAATTAAAAATAGTATATTAACTATAAATATTAAGGTCACATAATTATAAAATCTCAGGTCACAATATACAAATATTTTAAGTCACAACCATCATTTTTATGGTTACAACCACCATTTTTTAAGTCGCAAATTATTTCAGAGTCACAAATAGTCAACATATTAGGTCGCAAATCGAACTTGTTGTCAAGTCACATTAACAATTTTTTAAGTCAAGCCTATTTTCAAAGTCACAGATTATCAAATTAGTAGGTCACAAGATGTTAAATTAATAACTACTTATCAAATTAATTTCTTAATCACAAATATTAAATTTTAGAGGTTTCAATTTAATTATTGGTCACAAATTATCAAAATTCTGTCCCAACCATCTCAGCCACAGCACCCACAACCACTGCCTGGAACACAACCATTGCTGCCTGGAACACAACCATTGCTGCCATTACAACATAACGACCATAGTTCACCTCCACGTACAAACATACACTAATGCTCCACCAAAGATTCATGGCCACCGCCACCTGCAAACCTTCACCGTAATATCTGCAACCGCCACCAACACAGCACAAACAAAACAGATCTGTCACCACCGTCACTTCACCCAATCACTCCAATGAAAAATCTGCAACCATCACCATCACCAACGCAACCAAACAAAATAGATCAACCACCACCAACACAACCAAACAAACAGATCCGCCACTTCACCCAAAACCAAAACCAATTTTTGCGGATGATTTTACGGTCGGTGGTGGAGATAACTCTATTGAAGTGCTCTGATTTTTGGGACTCGGTCGGGGGTGGAGGTGATTCCTTCGATGGCGGTGCTTGCGACGGTGATGCATTTACTCCACCTTGCAAGTGACGATGGCGGACGCCTGCTCACACACCTCACACATCCATTCAAGTTTCATGGCAGATGTTTTTCTTCACCCCATGTAGTGGCGTCGCTGAATAGATGGAAGCAATGGCATCGCCGCTCTACTTACCTTGAAATCGTCAATGACAGCGACGGTCGGAGCAGATTGATGGGTCTGGCGATGATTGTGTGTCTGTGGAGAGAAGGGGAGAAGGCGATTGTTGGTGTGAGAGAGATGGATGGTTTACAGAGAGAGAATCAGAGATAGATACATAGTAACTAGGTTTTGTGCGTGTGTGATTGGGATAAATTGGATAATTAATTTAATTTTTAGAATATCATTATTTTAATTTATAATTTAATTATTTTAATTTTAATTATAACCTGATTTTTGAAATAATACAACTTTGATCTCATATTTGAATTTGATTTGTATAAAACAGGTTTACATGTAATTTCCTCTTATTCTACCCTATATTTAGACCTAAACAAAACATTATTTGGGTTCTGAAATTCACAAGAGGGAGGCACAAGGCAAGTGGCAAAAATGGGGAAAATCAAGGATTCCATATCTTTCAAGTTTTGTATTGATTTTCTCGGTGCAAGATTATCAACTCTTTCTTGATAATTGTTAGACATGTTTAATCTTTTATTTTTCAATTTTATTGTTTTAGATTTTAGTATGAGTAGCTAAAAAATTTGTTTGGACGAAAGATGTGACTTTGTTTGAATATTCAATTTTAATTCTCTAGTTTTGGGCAAATTGTTTTATGTGTTGATTTTATTATTACGTTTTAATGCATGAATTGCTAGGTCACCAACTTGATGAATTGTGGGTTGTTTTCATAATTAGAGAGATGAGTTAACATCTAGACCAAGTAATAAAATCCGACAATTGACAAAAGGGTAGAGATACATAATTGTGGTTGTCGTGATCATTTTTAATTATTGTCATTGAATGCATCTATTTAGGACTTATTCTGACCAATCATAAAGATATGTGGTTGATCTATCTAGATAAAATTAATTTAAACTCGAGAGAAGTTGTGGATAAAATTGTGAATTCGATTAAATACCACTTTCGGAACAATACATGAGATAAGAAATTTAATAGGATAACAAAATTACTATCGTGAGTCCCAACAGTTTCCATTCATAAGAGAAACAAAAAATCAAATATTTTCAATTGTTTTATTTTCATATTTCATTGCTTTCACTATTTTAATATTTCAAAATTCACAATCTTGGCATTTATTTGTAGTTTAGGAATCGATTAATTAAAGCTAGTAATAAGTAAATTAGTCTTAGTGGGATTGACATTTCGAACTCAAAAAGTACACTTTTACTACTTGTTTACGATATTTATTGTCATTTTATTTTATTTAGTATCTATTAGTTTTCTCGTTACTTTGATTTTATTTTTTATTTTTTTACAGAAAAATGTATTCGTTGCATACTCCGTTCACAAGGCCTAGATCTTGAGCTCATAGCTCAAGGGATAGAATGCACTTTCAGACGTAGACGCAAAGAACACAACCAAAACAGAAAAATTTGCAAAAAGATACAATGGCTGATGATCAAGCTCGGATAGAGAATGAAAAAGAGGCTGTCAGGGTAGCTGCTTTGGTTGCTTAATTTGTTGCTGTAAACATTCGGCCACACGATCAAATCAAAGAGGAGGATGAAGGGAATCTTCCTATGGCTCAATTTCTGACACCTGTTGCAGTTCCTAGTCGCTCCAGTATTGTCTACCCACCATTTGGTAGAAATTATTTCCAAATTAGAGCAGACAAACTCTCATGTAGCCAGCTTTCAGAGAATGTGTAACAATGTCTAGTTGGATGGGATAAATGAGGATGCTATCAAATTGAGGTTATTTCCTTTCACTTTAAAGTATGCTGCTTTGCAATAGCTGGATTCAGAACCAAAATCGAGCATCACTACATGGAATGATCTGGCTATGAAATTTTGCAATAAATATTTTTCACCAGCCAAAGTAGCAAAGTTGAAGCTGGAAATCTCCACGTTCCAACAATATGAAGGGGATAATCTCTGTGAAGCTTGGGATAGGTTCAAAGAACTGCTTAGAAGATGTCCATATCATGAGTTCAAAAAGGGGCTTCAGGTACAATTTTTCTACTCTGGGTTAGCTCCTTAATTCAAATCAATAGTGGATTTATCTACAAATGGATCCATTGCCAATAAAAATGTTAACCGAGCTTGTGAGTTGCTGGAATTGATAGTAAAGACACACACGATGCTCTCAGCTGACAGGGTAGTTCAATAGAAAGCACCAGGTGTACAAGACTCAGATACTCAGACTACTTTATCACATATTGTTGCCTTAACAAAACAAGTAGAACTCTTAGTTAAATCACAGTCACAAGTACTACATGGCATTCATCAACATCCCGTCACCTCGGCGTGTGAAAATTGTGGGGCATGTGGTAACCTCTACTAACAAACAAGTTCACTTTGTTCAAAACAATAGTAGACAGCAGTACAATCCATACTCTCGGACTTATAATCCAGGTTGGAGGTAACATTCAAACTTCAGATGGTCAGACAATCAGAACAGTACCAATAATTTTCAAAATAATGCAAAGAGTCCCGACAACCAATAACAAGAGAAGAGACATAATTTGGGGGATATGTTTTAGCAATACATGCAGAAAATAGAGAAGATAGTTGAGAATCAACAAGCATCCATAAAGAAATTGGAGATTCAGATAGGTCAAATTGCTCAACAAATCTCAGAACGGGCACCTGGAACAGTTCCATATGATACAATAAAGAATCCTAGGGAGCAAATCAATGTAATACTATAGTGGAATAAGAAAAGGTTGATGTTCCAGCTTCTAAAGTAGCTACTGAGGATGTGCCATACATTCCAACAGAGGAATATGTCCCACCAAAGGCATATGTACCTCAAATCCCGTTTCCTCAAGCACTTCTAAGACACGGGACACAAAAGAGCATGCAAGCTATAACTACAAGAAGTGGTGTTCAATTGCCAGAAATACATGTGAAGAGGCCTGAAAAGAAAGATCAGCGAATAGAAATTGAGACAGAAGCAACATCAACTTCAAAACCTCAACAATATGCTGAAAAATCAAAAGAAGAATCTTCACCTCCTGTCAAAGCTTATGTGCTACCGATTCCCTTTCCTCAATAACTAAAGAGACACACGTTAGAAATGCAGTTTGCTAAATTTCTAGAAGTATTCAAGAAACTGCATATTAACATACCATTTGCAGAAGCTCTAGCTCAGATGCCCATTTACCTCAAGTTCATGAAAGAGATCATTTCTAAAAAGAGAAAGTTGGAGGAATTTGAGACCGTGTTTTTAACTGAAGAATGCAGTGCAATCTTACAAAATAAACTGCCACCAAAACTCAAAGATCCAAAGAGTTTATCTATCCTTTGTAATATTGGAAATTGTAATTTTGATTGAGTTTTGTGTGATTTAGGGGCAAGTGTTAATTTAATGTCTCTATCTGTTTACAGGAATCTCGAATTAGGGAAACCCAAACCCACCACAATCACACTACAACTAGCTGAAAGATCTATAAAGCATCCATATGGAATCATAGAAGACATTCTAGTCAAAGTGGTAATTTTTTCTTCCCAACGGACTTTGTAATTCTAGATATTGAGGAGGAGAGTAGAATGCCCCTCATACTTGGTAGACCATTCCTTACCACGGGATCAGCTTTGATAGATGTTGAAAAAGGAGATGTGAGCTTAAGGGTGCAGGATGGACAAGTAACTTTCAGTGTCACTCAACACCCAAATCAGTACTATAAACCTGAAAGTTGCTTCAAAGTAGAGGAAGTGTTACAAAAGAAAGGTGAAATCTGATGAACGAGGACGCTCAAAACACAAATCATGGATTCATCAAATTGTGAAAGAAGACCAAGAAGTGTAAAGCAAGAAGTTGAAAACAATGCAAGGCATTGAGAGCCTCCTTTAAACCACCACGATGGGAGTTACAAAAAGTCGAGCTAGAGACTAGAAATCAAGAACTAAAGGGCGGTAACCCGACTTTTAAACTCTAAAATTTTGTTCTTTAATTTTGATATCATATAGTTTTCCTACAATTTTTGTGGAGTTTTTATTGCTTAGAATAAAAGGTTATCATCGTCGCACCATAACTAGTAGATTTTTACACAATGATTTATTTATTTTTAATCTATTTTTATTATTTTCGAACAAAAAAAAGGTCCAAATAGGGTATGATAGAAATTTTAATGTTGCACCTCGATTTTCAATCCTCAAAACAAATTGTAAAACTTATCTTGTCCTAGTTATATGATTTTTTTGCAGGGATGTACACTCTATTAAGATAATTTTTATAAAAGTTAGAGTTTTTAAATCTTCTTGGTGTGGATTAATTGCAAACATTTGAGCCTTATATACTATCACTAATGCCTATTGTGAATTCTTACAAGAAAAGTCCAAGTCCAACGACAAGAAAGCAAGCAGATTGATCTTATATCCAAAAATCAAAAGTCGCAATGGTTTTCGTCAACTTCAAACCATACCCCAGGGGAGTATACTATTCTATCTTGTGTTTTTATTATTTCATATAATTTTTTGATACATTGAGTACAATGTGATGCTTATTTTTGGGGTGTGCGCAAAAATTTGAGTTAAATTATCGCTTTTATTGTTATTTTTAAAAAAAAATTAGCATGTTTGTTTGTTTGTTAAATAGCCTCGCTAGCACTTAAATGTTTGAAATTGTGGACATGAATGCTATAATTGTAATAACTTGCTATGCTTGATTATTCTTTGAGCACGTCAACTTGATTGTTGTGTATGTAGGTGGCACTTGAATAGTTAGTTGTAGGTTGTCACTTGAAATATTCTATTCCATCATTTTGACCAATTAGTTAGACAATTTGGGAGTGTAAAACTGGTAGTAGTGACCGTTTGTGGTTTGTGTTGACTCCATCCATGCAAAATTTATGTGTCGAGTGACCTTGACTGATAGGAGGATGCTGGTAATGACCAAATGTTGGTAATCTAATATCTTGCATAAAATAGGAACACACATGCATCTTTTAGCTCTCTTTGTAGCCTTTTTTACTCGAGTTAGTAAGTTTGTAAGGGTATTTCAATACCTGGTGCCCTATGATCATCTGACTTGGGAGTCATCGGCCTAAAGCTCACTAAATGAGTCATCTAGAAAGCTTAAGAGAGAGAGAGGTGATTCATTTAGATTTTGTAATGCCCCAAAAAATTTTCAAGTATAGAATTATTTAATGATTTTTATATCCTTGATATCTTTTTATAATTTAGAAAAGTCGAATGATTAAAGTTTTTATGTTTTGACGATAAATTTATTTTGGGTCAAGTATTTAATTATTGATATGATGATAATTATTATATCAATATTATACTCATTTTGTAGATCGTGATTAATTAGGAGTCTTGACTCAAGAGGAAATCAACTTTGATAGGTTATGCTCAAGATATTGTAATTAGAAGATGTTAATTTAGTTATTTTGATTTCTATCCAAGAGCTATACACGTGTCCATATGACCACATTTATTGTATTTAACATCTTATTTTAACTATAATTAGGACTTTATTAAATAGATAAATATTGAATTAAGTTTAGTCAAACCATACTAATTATACCCGCAATGACTCTCTTGCGGTTGATGTGTGAGAATCTTATTTGCAAACAATATCTTATTATTCAAATTTCATCTTTACCCAGTGTCCTGTGGCAGCGACACGCCTCTTTCATTATAGTTGTATTAGGACTCAATTAGGTACAATATTGTATCTATAAATACTGATGAAGGTTGTAAACGAAACACACACAAATATTTATTCTCGGCCAAACTAAGATAAATATTGGAGCTAGTGCAGTTTATTTTCCTTACAGAAATTATTTCCTTTTTTTGAGGTAAGATACGTTATGTGCCATGGTTAAATTCTAAATTCTCCATAATGTCTATATATTGTTACTTTTAATGCATATAGAACATTCGGGTTGATTTTCAAAATTTAAATCATTCGGGATGCTATGTTAAATCATTCGGGATCGATGTGGGGATTCTTAAGTAATTCCTTGAGCGAGTTATTATCGCGGTCAACTGCTCTAAACGAGGAAAATGTTTTTGTATTAAATGTATCATATATTTATATTATGTTGAGTTGGAATTGGCACGTATCTTACTGGGTATTTTTATACTCACTCTTACTTTAAAATTTTCCAGGTTAGTTCGGGTCGATTGGAATGTGACGAAATAGTGATGCGGACTACCAATGGGATTTGAAGAATTAAAGTTATAATTTTCCGATTTCAATTTTATTTAATGTTAGATATATTTTTATTTATTAAATAAAATTATTTTGATTTGCAGGGAAATCTTTTAAATTTCATGTTCGGAAAGTTTTTGAATGCCATTTATTTTTAAAGGTTTTGAGTATTTGGTTTTTTTACGTTTCCGCATTTATTTAAAGAAAACAAATTATTTTTAGTAACACTCCGGGTTTATCTACGAAAAATCTGGGGCGTTACAGATTTACATCACGAAAACAAAGTATTAGGAAACATACATTAGACACTTTTCTTCGGAACGTAGTGACTCGAGTGATTAAGCTCGTAGGGGTATTTCTATACCTGTGCCCTATGGTTATCTGACTTGGGATTCATCGGCCAAAAGCTTGCTATATGGGTCATCTATTAGCTTAATGGAGAAATGCACTGCATGACATTAGAATTTTGTTGATAGTTTGCATATATGGGATCAAGATAACTAGTGGGTTTGAATTACCTAGTGGATGCTTGAAGGTCGGGGCGCTCAATTAAAGGAAAATCATCGCAACCCTAGGTAGAAGCTATCATTGGTTGGACACACCTAAACTCGAGCGGGAAAAGAATTAGTAATTTAGGAAGCAACATTGGAAATTATATCCCGGGTTAGAAAGAAAACAACAAGTTTGAGGGGAAGTGCATCTCACGAGAGGGATAGCGAAATTTGACCACAAAGGGTTGAGAGATCACCTATGCTCACTATGATGATTGAGTTGATTGAACACATACACATATACACACACATTGAGCATGGATTAAATTAAGACGGCTATAGCATTGTTTGAAAACCTTTCAGGGATTATTGCAGTTTTAAATCCTGAAGCAAATACGACATGTTATTTAACATATGTTTGATGTCGACAGTCTTGCATGAGTGTACTAGCTTTATCTTATTTGAGGACGTACAAGAGTTTAAGTTTGGGGGATTTGATAAGTGCGATTTTGCACTTATTTTTAGCCTTAAATTTGTACTATTGTAATGTTTTTAGAATTTGATATTGCTAAATTGTGTGTTTATTTCAATTGTCTCAGGAATAACTCGAATTGGGATGCGTTGGAATGCAAAATGAGGAAAAATTATCAAATTGTACAAAAAATGAAAGTATGGAGACCAATTTGTAAACTGCAAAAAGATGGAGGACTTGAGATTCAATTTTGGGAGGACTCAATTGAAACAAAAGTGGAAGTATGAGTAATAAATTGAAGATGTCAGAAACTTCAAGGAATAAGCATGCAATTAAACATGGGCTGAAGTGCTCAATCTCAAAACTGGAAAACCGCGGGTGCGCTACGGTTTGCAAACCATGGCCACATCGCGGTGTCTCTATTCCTTGTTTGTTGTGATCAAACCATGGTTTGCAAACCGCGGTCCGGCTGGAAACCCGATTTTTCGTGATTTTTTTATATTTTCTTTTCTATTTTTTTATGGACCCAACTTGGAAATTTCGTCTTGGAATTATTCTACCCTATATTTAGAACTAAAAAAGACATTATTAGGGTTCTAAAATTCACAAGAGGGAGGCACAAGGCAAGAGGCAAAAAGGGGCAAAATCAAGGGTTCCATATCTTTCAAGCTTTGTATTGATTTTCTTGGTGTAAGATTCTCAACTTTTTCTTGATAATTGTTAGACATGTTTATGTTGACCTATGGTTAATTTAACCTTATTGTTTTGATCATAACAAATAAGATTATATTGTGTTGTTAACAAGTGTACTCCAAGTAATTCATGTAATGATAAATCTTCAAAGTATTCAATGTTCAAATCATCTCTCAAAGATATAAATTGATACTATATGATCAAGCATATGAGACGCAAAGATCAATGTCAAATCATGATCAAGAAAGAATTGAAGATATTCAAGATTAAGATTAAAGTTGAAAAGCAAGACGTGAAGATCCAGTATTCAAGCATACAATATTAGAGTTCTAATTCAAGTTGATTTAACATATGTAAAGGTATAACGCTCTCAATCTTTAGCGATGAAATTCAATGAGCTCGAAAAAGATTTTTATGCATCAAGACACTTACTTGAAGTTTCATCACTTGCATAAAATATATTTTGGTTTCAAGATATGAAAAGAATTTTAGCAAAAGACAAATTTTGACAAAAATAAAATTTTTCAAAATTTGTATATTTCGGTCAACCGAAAGTCGGTCAATCAAAACTCCAGTTTTACTCAACCGAAACTCCAACGGTTGAAATTTCTCAACGGCTATATTGACACTTCGGTTGACCGAAAGTCCAGAATTGATCAACCGAAAGTTGTTGAGTTTGATTTTCTCGATCTATAAATAGCCTTCTATTTTGCTTTCAATTTGAACAACTAAGAAGAGATTTTAGAAAAGCTTTCTTGTGAAAATTTATTGTATTTACATGATTTATATTCATCTATCTTTATAAGAAAACTTCGATTGATCTAAATTTTGTTTTATCAAATTCATCAAAGTTTTTGTGAAGATTATTGGTTTTATATTGTTTAAACTTCTTCAACATCTTCACATTATATATTGGAATTGAAGTGTAAGTCTCTCTTTGTTCTAAACTTGTTTTAATCTTTTAAACAGAGAATTTCTATTGAAGAACCTTGATTATTTGTACTATACTTTTCATTAGCATTATATTTATCAAAGTTCAATTGCCTAAACACTTTGAGCTTAACTTATTGTTGATTATTCAAATGTGGCATCTCTTGGTACTTAACTGGATTCAATCAGTTAACAAGAGATTATATTATTTGAAAAACTTTGTTTGATTGCATTGAACTTTTCATTATCATTTGCATCAAAATTTTTCTCTAACACTCTAACTTAATTCATTGTTGTCTATTGAAGTGTTAACCTAACTCTCTTCTGACTTAATTTGAGTATTGATAAGTGTTTTTTATACACTTATTTGTACGTCTAAATTAGAATAAATTATTATCGGTTTAGAATATATGTTATTTAATTTGTGTTTATTTGTTTACTTTGTAGAAAATATCCCAAAAGGCAAAGAATGAGGCAATTAATGGGAAAACCGGCAATATTGGATGTTAATTGGAGCTTAATTGAGCAAGTGAGAGATATGTGACGTCAATCGGGAAGGTCCGTGGTGCTCAAGTGAACAAATCAAAAGTTGGAGGTCCCAATTGAAGGAATTGAGAGCTTAATTGAAAAATTCAAGAAGAATATAAAGTTCAGGGACTAAATCGCAACAATTGAAAGTTGGGGATTGAAGGTTGCAATTAAAAGTCGGGGACCAACTTACACAGCCGAAAGAAAGATGAAGTCGCGATCGCGAGATGGTGCAAAATCTTACCCCGAGAGTAAAAGGGTCTTCCACGCGATTGCCAGCCATACGTCTACGCGATCGTGGGTTTGTCCGATTGGGCCGCAAATCAGATTTCTTTCGCGATTTTTAACAAGCTTTGGGCTTTTTGACCTAGGTTTCTCCAAAACCTATAAATACAACACATGAGGCACAAGATAGGGACCTTTGCCTCTCCATAGAACGAGCCACAACAGAGATTTCAATTCAAATTCTTGGAGATTCTAGCATCGCAGAGGGGCGTGAATTGAAGATACTTGAAGAATTGATAATTGGTGCAATCTTTCCATTCTTCTATGTTATTTTCAATGAATGTTTTATTTTTTTTGTTTTTGTTCTTTAATCAAGATTTGTAACTAAATTCTATGTTGGGATGAACGATATAGCCTAGTTAATTATTTTAATTCCATATTCCTTGTTTTAACGCTTTAATGCATGTGTTGATTTATTATTGCGTTTAATGCGAGAATGAATTGGCCACTCTTTCATGATTTCATGTGTTATTTTCATAATCCGAGAGGTGAGTTAATAACATAGATCTAGGTAATAAATCCGGTAATTGAACGAGAGATAGAGATATACTCTTGTTATTATTGCGATCGTGTGTGAATTCGTGTGTGTAATGCATCTAGATAAGGAATATTCGGATCCACTTTATTACTTCTCACGACCCGTGCACTTGCGGGGGTATTTCGCATCGCGAGATATCAGTGAACAAGTTTTTGTCCACTATATTACTTCTCACGACCCGTGCACTTACGGGGATATTTCGCATTGTGAGATATCGGTGAACAAGTTTTTGGCGCCGTTGCCAGAGACTGTTAATTAATATCGATACCCATTAGTTCTTATTTTATTTTGAACTTTATTTTACTTATTTTTATTTTTATATTAATTTTCAATTTTTATTTTTAATTTTTGTTTTATTTAATTTATGTTAAGAAAGACTAAGTCATTTGATTTGCTTCCTTTTGATACAGAAATTGAACGCACCTTTCGACAGAGGCGTAGACAACAGTTGGAAGCGAATCAACAAACAGACTTAGCCATGGCAGATGACATAATTCAGAACAATCAGGGAAATCAACAAAATATGCCAGCAGCTGTGAATGGACAGCAACAAAATCATGGAATGCATGTTTTGCGAGATTACATGGTTCCTCCTGTGGGGAACATTGGAACCGGCATTGTACCTCCTGCCATCCGAGCTAATAATTTTGAGATCAAGACTTCCTTGATATCCTTGATCCAAAATTCGTGCATTTTCCATGGATTGCCATCTGAAGATCCTCATGCGCATCTTCGAACATTTTTGGAACTATGTGATATGCAACGCATGAATGGAGTTTCAGATGACGCCGTGAAATTAAAGCTATTCTCGTTCTCTTTGGCGGACAAAGCAAAAGCCTGGTTTTACTCTTTGCCCCTACACACAATCACCACTTTTGAAGTTATGAGCCAGAAATTTGTAGATAAATTTTTCCCACCAAGCCGCATGTCAAAGCTTAGGCGTGAAATCCTGTCATTTAGTCAACAGCCAAGGGAATCCATTTTTGAAGCTTGGGAAAGGTTCAATGAGCTTATCAGACAGTGTCCTACCCATGGAATCGCATATTGGATCTTAATTCAGACATTCTACAATGGGTTGACAAATGAAAATAAGAAGCACGCAGACTCAGCAGCTGGGGGTTCAGTAATGGATATGACTTATGAAGAAGCTTCTGAGATTTTCGAGAAGATGGCTTCAAATAGTTACCAATGATATTCAGAGAGGTCTGCACCTAAGTCCGGGGAGTAATTTCCATTAATGAGATTACATCATTAAATGTTAAATTGGATGCGTTGACGAAGAAAATTGACAGTATGGGTGTGCAGACAGTCAATTCAGTTCAAACAGCGCTATGTGATTTTTGTTTTGAAAATCACACTGTGAATTTCTGTCCCATGCAACAGAGTCAATCAAATCCAGAATAAGTCAATTTCGTGGGCAACAAGCAACAGGGTGGTCCTTATTCACAAACCTACAACCCAGAATGGAAGAACCACCTCAACTTCTCCTGGTCTAATAATCAGAATATTCAGCGTCCGCCTGGTTTTCAACAACAGCAGCAACAACAATCTCATAAAACCATAGTAGAAAACATGGAGATGTTAATCCAGCTGGTCAAGAGTCATAATGGTGAGATTATGAATCAAGCAGCTGAGATTAAGAATTTGAAGAGACAAATGGGAGAGCTGGCAGCTAGTAGTTCAATAAGACAGTCAGGACAGTTACCCAGTAATACTGAAACAAACCCTCGGGAGCATATTAATGCAATAACAACAAGATGTGGGGTTCAGCTATCTGAAGTGACAGTAGAGGAATATGAAAAGCAGAAGAGCCAAAGAAAAATGTGGTGGAAGAGTAGAAAGGAGAAAAAGAACAGGGGTCGACTCCTAAAGTTGAAGAAAAGGTTGAAGAAGAAGTTCGAGTTAGACTGCCAGTCAAAGCTTATGTGCCTCCAGTTCCATATCCACAAAGGCTGAGAAAGCAAAATCTGGAGCAGCAATTTGGGGAATTTTTGAGATTTTCAAGAAACTAAATATAAACATTCCTTTCGCTGAAGCCTTGGCTCAAATGCCCCTCTACGTAAATTTTATGAGGAGATGCTGTCAAACAAAAGAAAGTTGGTTGATTTTGAGACAGTAGCACTGAGTGAGGAGTGCAGCGCCATACTTCAAAAGAAATTACCACAAAAATTGATCGATCCAGGGAGTTTCTCTATCCCTTGCATTATTGGTAATTTCAGTTTTGATAATGTTTTGTGAGATCTAGGGGCCAGTGTTAATTTAATGCCTCTATCTGTGTACAGGAAACTTGGGTTGGGGGAGCCTAAACCAACCAATATCACACTGAAGCTGGCCAATAGATCTATTCAGTACCCATATGGTGTTATTGAAAATGTGATTGTGAAGGTTGACAAATTTTTCTTCCCAGTTGACTTTGTGATTCTTGATATGGAAGAAGACACTCAGATGCCTCTAATATTTGGAAGACCGTTCCTAGCTACTGGAAGAGCACTAATCGACATTGAAAAGGGAGAAATCATCTTTAGGGTCGAGAAGGAATAAGTCACGTTCAGCATCAAGTCAAGACAGGATCTTAAGATTCAAAATGAAAGTTTCTTCAAGGTGGATGAAGAGGTCAAGAAACCAAATGGCTGCATGAAGGATGAGATTAAGATTGAGGAGGCTCTAATCACAAAACATGAGTTTGTAAAGGTAAAAGATGAATGGAGAGACAAAAATGAGGAAAATCCAAATTTTAGTCAACAAAAAGTGGAAAATGAGGCCTTGGACTACAAGAAAGTGAGGAAACGAGTTGAGAAGTGCAAAGCTGGAAATTGCAAGATGTGTAAGGCGGTGAAGTCATATTTCAAGCCTCCATTATTTGGAAGTACAAAAAGTCAGGCTCGGGACTCTAAACGGAGCGCTTGTCGGGAGGCAACCCAACTTTTCTTCCGTTTTACTTATTACTCTTTCATTATTGAAATTTTAGATATATGCATGGTAGGAAATGTGTTTGAGTGTTTAGCATGATACATGTTAGGACATTTTTGCATATTAGTCTATTGGTGCATATTTAGGTATGTTTTTTATTTTGCATGTTTTCATTAGGCAATACTTTTATCGTCATCCCAACTCACACACACACTAGTTTGGATCATGAAGTTAATGTTTGAAAAAATCATTGCATAGATCATGAAGTGATTAGGGGGCTAAAAATGATTTTGAAAATCAAAAATAGGAAAAAATTTCATAAGTGTCGGGAACTACGCGATCGCATGCCAAGAGGCTATAGTGATCGCGAGTTTGCATTAAAAAAATAATAACAGGTTTTAAACCGTGAACCACGCGATCGCTGGCACTCCAGCCAGGCGATCGCGTGGCTATACAGGGACCAAATTCGGCAGTTTAAGTGTTGTTCCTCATGTTTTCAATTTCAAACATTATAAACTCGTTTTCTCTCCCCTAATCACCTCATAGTTGTTCTTTCATCTATCATGCATGTAATCAACACTTCATTGCACCAAATTCATTGCTATTCCCTTATCCAAATCAATCAAAGGTATGTAATTCTTCACTTGAATCATACTTTACTCAAATTTATGAAGTCCTCTTTTAGATTTTGAATAATTGGAATTGTGAATTGTGAAGAATGGGTTTGGATTCATTGTTGGAATTTGTGATTTGTGGTTTAGTAGACAAAATTTTTGGTTCATTCAAGCCTCCAAACCTATGCATGTCCTTTGATTTTTGCAATGCACACCATGTGTTTGATGAAATGCCACAAAGAGAGTTTTGTGCTAATTTTATAAATCCATCCGAGCATTTATCTTCATGACATGTTTATCAATGTTTATGTGTATGTGGTGCATGAGTTAGTTCACATCTTGGCATTAAAACCATTAAAACCATGTTTGCATCATGGCAGCCCCATTGCAAGGCCACTGCAGGCCATTGCACCAAGAAAATGTCTCACGTCACCTACTTCTCCACATTGTTTCATGACCCTATTGATCTTCAAATGAGTTTAATTTTTAATATATTGTCGATCATGCTGTGAACTTTAACGTATCAAAAGATGGCTCGGGAAAATTTATGTTTTTCTAGGCGATGTCAATGCTTGAATGTGTGTGGTCGACCAATTTTGAAAATTAAAAATTTTGCTTTAAATTTAGTTTCGGGGTGTGGTACTGAACTTTCATTATTTCTTATTGGTGTTTATGACTTCTAATGTTACTTATCTCTTATTTGCAAGGTAAACATCAATCAAGACACTTCAAACCAAGTCGGGAAAAGCAAGAAAATGGTCTTATTCATTCAAATGCAATATGGAGGCTTCAAGGCTACAGAACATCTCCAATGCACCTGGGAAGTTCTCGTTCTCTCTTCTTTGTCTTGTATTACATTTTTTAGATCTTTTTGACAAACATTGAGGACAATGTTTCTTTCTAGTTTGGGGGTGAAAAATCTCACTCATGAAAATTGCTTCCATATTCATGATATTCATTCTATGCTTCCATTCGATTTTATTGGATTCAAAAAAAAAAAAAAAATTTGAAAACTGTGTTGACATGTTGTTTGCCTAGGATATAGTATGAATCAATTTGTGCTTAGGCTTGAAAATTGGACAACATGAAAGTATGAATTTATTTTTGAACTAGTTATGTTTTGCTAGATTCATATTTATTGCGCACATAGTCAGCGTTGGATAATTGCTTGTGTAAGGGATTTTGTTTAATACATGTGGGGCAAAGTTTATGCAATTTGAACTTAGGAATGACTTAAAAATCCCTGAACTTAGATCATTAGACATCCCATCCCTAAATTAGAACCAATCATGCTCAAATGCAAGTTGGGGGTAGAATGGTTGGAATTTGTGTGCATTGATGGGTTGGAAGCCTGTGGTTCTTGGTTTTGCACTTGAGTCACTGCAGTTTGGTCAACTGGTATAAACCATTTCAAGCATAAAAACAGAAAAATGTTGAAGGTCTTATTCTGCTCTTCAAATGCCTTTTTGACTCGAGTAAGTAAGTCCAAGGGGTCCTTCAAATCTGGTGCCCTAAAGCCAACTGGCTTGGGAGTCATCGACCTAAAGCTCGCTACATTGGTCAATTAGAAAGCAAGTACGGAGAGTGAACTTACACATAAGACATTATAACATCTTTAACTTTTCTGTTTAAGCCTTCATGACTCGGGCAAGTACGTCCGAGGGGTTCTTTGAACCTAGTACCCTAAAGCCAACTGGTTTGGGAGTTTCCGATATTGGCTATTCACACACACACTAGAAAATCTGGCATGATATAACTAGAAATTATTTTGCATTGTTGTTCATAACTCTTACTGAAGCTTGAATTGATTTGAACTATGGAGGCATATGGCGAACACGTTGACACAAAAAAAATAATTGCACGTTGTTATTTTAATTTGTTAGTTTAGTTTCCATAATTCGAGGACGAACAATAATTCTAGTTTGAGGGTATTTGATAAGTGTGTTTTATACACTTATTTGTACGTCTAAATTAGAATAAATTATTATCGGTTTAGAATATATGCTATTTAATTTGTGTTTATTTATTTACTTTGTAGAAAATATCCCAAAAGGCGAAGAATGAAGCAATTAATGGAAAAAACGGCAATATTGGATGTTAATTGGAGCTTAATTGAGCAAATGAGAGATATGTGACGTCAATCGGGAAGGTCCGTGGTGCTCAAGTGAACAAATCAGAGGTTGGAGATCCCAATTGAAGGAATTGAGAGCTTAATTGAGAAATTCAAGAAGAATATAAAGTTCGGGGACTAAATTGCAACAATTGAAAGTTGGAGATTGAATGTGCAATTAAAAGTCGGGGACCAACTTACACAGCGGAAAGAAAGATGAAGTCACGATCGCTGGATATGTACCAAGCGATCGCGAGATGGTGCAAAATCTTAACCCAAGAGTAAAAGGGTCTTCCACACGATTGCCAGCCATACGTCTGCGCGATCTCGCGCTTGTCCGATTGGGCCGCAGATCAGATTTCTTTCGCTATTTTTAACAGGCTTTGGGCTTTTTGACCTAGGTTTCTCCAAAACCTATAAATACAACACATGAGGCACGAGATAGGGACCTTTGCCTCTCCATAGAACGAGCCACAACAGTGATTTCAATTCAAATTCTTGGAGATTCAAGCATCGCAGAGGGACGTGAATTGAACATACTTGAAGAATTGATAATTGGTGCAATCTTTCCATTCTTCTATGTTATTTTCAATGAACGTTTTATTTTTTTGTTTTTGTTCTTTAATCAAGATGTGTAACTAAATTCTATGTTGGGATGAACGATATAGCCTAATTAATTATTTTAATTCCATATTCCTTGTTTTAACGCTTTAATGCATGTGTTGATTTATTATTGCATTTAATGCGTGAATGAACTGGCCACTCTTTCATGATTTCATGTGTTATTTTCATAATCCGAGAGGTGAGTTAATAACATAGATCTAGGTAATAAATCCGGTAATTGAACGAGAGATAGAGATATATTCTTGTTATTATTGCGATCGTGTGTAAATTCTTGTGTGTAATGCATCTAGATAAGGAATATTCGGACCCGCTGTAGAGATACAATGTTGACTTATTTAGGTATGATTGATTTAAACTCGAGAGTGGAATCTCAATTTGAATCAGTGAATTCAATCGAGCACATATTTAGAAAATAAAATTTGGAATTGGAATTGATTTAATTGGTTAGGTGAATTCGTGAATCCCAACTACCTTACAATCGTTTTTAAAACAAAAACAGATTCGTAAATTTAATTCTTTTGTTTAATTTCTTAGTTTTAGTTCACAATCACAAATTCTCTTTGTCTGTTCAAATAAAGTGTAAAACTAAAATATTTCGGTAATTAATAGCAGTCCTCGTGGGACGATAATCCAGACTCCTAGGTCCACTTTATTACTTCTCACGACCCGTGCACTTGTGGGGGTATTTATCATCGCGAGATATCAATGAACAAGTTTTTGTCCACTATATTACTTCTCACGACCCGTACACTTGCGAGGATATTTTGCATTGCGAGATATCGGTGAACAAGTATATCATTTGTCAAGAAAGTTATTTCAATTATAATTCAATTCATTATATTTGGTGGTTTCGAGAGCCTTGTGAAAACTCGATTGTTGTTAAGGATAGGTGCTCCTTGTTAAAAGTCACCTAAGGATAAATGATCATTGTTGTAAGTCACTTAAGGACATGTGCTCCTTGTTGTAAGTCACCTAAGGACAGGTGCTCATTGTTGTAAGTTGCCATTATAGTGGATTTGTCCATGCTCATGACGGAGAGCTCGGTAATGGAGGACGTAGATCACATTGGTTGATTGAACCTCTTTAAATAGTGTTTGCATCCTCTTATCCCTTTTACTTAACTTACATAGCACTTACTCTATTCTATCAATTCATATCCTGCAACATTATTTCTATGTGCTATACATGCTTTATCAATTAAGTTTACACCTTTATAGCACAATACATTAATAGTTAAGTTTCAACATTAATTGTTCATACTTGTACCTATTGATTTTAAGTTTAAGATTATTTATCGAAAAATTTTCATAAACCAATTTACCACCCTCTTAGTTAATTACTCTTGGGCTAATTTACCCATCTCGAGTTCAAATTAAGCATATTTTAGTTAAATAATCGTGGCTCGTTTGGGGAAAAAAAAAAGAAATTTATCGTTTTCGACCGTTGGGACGTCCCCAATGGTCACTTTGTTTTATTTTCCTTTTTTTCCCCTATAAATACCCTAAAATCAACTTCATTTTCACAATCTCTTAACTCTCTCTTCTATACTCTCTATAATCCACCAAGCTACTACTACAAGTTGTACAATTATTACATCAATTCAATCGCTCCATTTTCATTACATAAATTTACTTATATACATTTCATTTCAATCTCCCAATTCTATTTCTAACTATTTATTATTTATACAATACACATATTTCATTTTCAAGATTCTTATCACTTCAAGTCTTCACCTACTACTACACTACAAATTCTACAATTACACACATTTCAATTTTTATTTCAAATTTTCAACTACAAAAGAATGGATCCCAGCAGGCGAAGATTTATCACTGAATTGTTCGATAGTCTACCTGGATTTAGGGATTGCTCAACACCACAATCTCACGCTTAGTCTCACTTCAACGATGAATTCGCCGATCTCAACTATGTTCCAATTCCCGAAAATCTTGAACAAGTTGCACTTTATCAACGAATCGATTTGGATGATGCTAAAGAAGATGTAGATGTTGAAATCTTAGAAAATGATCACAATCTTCCCGACGCAAAAGAGAAGCGAGAAGCTGCAAAACGTACGAAGAAAGTTGCAAAGTGTTGGGATCACTTCGAATTGATCTCAATTGGGAAAAAGACTGAATCATCACTGGAAGAGTTCAAAGCAGTGTACAAATACTATGCACAACAATTAGCATGGCAAAAAGGTATTGGTACTATACACCTCAATCGTCACTATAGCAAGTGTGTTATCAAACACGGGTTTGTCGAATCAAATCAAAATTAATTACGATTTGGTTCATCCGCTAGTGGTTCTGCTGCTGGATCTATTACACTTTCAAATTGGATGTATTCTGAATAAAAGGATTGAACCAGCATGGTTCAATTCGTTGCAGGGGCAGAGTTGCCACTAAGCATAGTGGACAACGAACACTTTATTACGTACATCAAACAGTATCTTCAACCCAGGTACGATGGTATTACTCGAAACACTCTGTGTACTGCTACTATAGCATATTTTACTAAAATTAAGAAGCAATTAATAGTCGATTTAAGTAAATATGGTGATGTTATTTCTTTTACTTCAGATCTTTGGGAAAGAATTAACAAAAAAGGTTATATTGCTGCAACTGCACACTACATCAATCCACTTTGGGTTATGCATAAAAAAGTTATCTCTTTTAAAATTATAGAATTTCCTCATAACGCATCCAGCATATTTAATGTTATATTGCAAATTATTAGAGAATACGATTTTGAAAGTAAATTTCGATAATTTACTTTCGATAATGCTAGTGTAAATAAGGTTGTAGTGGATAAGTTATGTAATATTCTTAATCTGGACTTTGGTGATTTTTTATTTCATGTTATATATTGTTGTCATATTTTAAATTTAATTGTTCAAGATAGAATGAAGCATATTAAAGATCAAATGGATAGAATTATAGATGCATTAGTGTACATAACTATATCACCGAGTAGAAAACAATACTTTGAAGAGATGTGTTCACAATATGGTTTAGATGCTAAAAAATTTATAACCGACGTAGGTCATAGGTGGAACTCTACATATTTATTACTTAAATCATGTGAAGGTTATGAACACATAATAACCGAATATTATAATAGTAGAACACTTAGGAATGCCAATGATCCTCTATTAATATAATCGAATTGGGAAGCTGCTTTCAAAGTCAAAAAAAATTTGACAATTTTTTTGCGATTCAACCAACATATTATCTGAGATATATTACCCAACTAGTTCAAGAGTTCTTGAACGTCTTTATGTTATTGCAAGAAATTTTTATAGATATAGATATGATACATTTTCTCAAGATATGATAATTGCCATGGAAATTAAATTTAGAAAATATTAAGAAGATTTACCTATGTTATTTCCTTTAGCCTGCGTAATGGACTCGCATTACAACATAAAGGGTACGAAACTTCTTGTCTCTAAAATCAATAGCTTGTTGATTTTGGATAAACATATCACTTATAATAATTTAGAAAGCACGTTAGTAAACATGTATACCGTATATGCAGCACGATTAGGAACTAATGTTAGTCATACACAAGCTGCACCATCACATGCTACTACAATTGAAAACGATGAAGCATAATTATTAGATTTAATGGAAGAAATGAGTCGAACACAAGGAACTTATTCTTATAGTGTGTCCACTAGTTGTAACGAATCAGGTACAAATCCAATTGTAATACCCGAAGAATTAAAAAATTATTTTCAACAAGATTTACTTAGAAATGTGGAGCGTGCTAATTCTTTAGAGTTTGATTTACTTGAATATTGGTGAACAAAGTAAGGGAGATATCCAATTGTTTCAGTCATAGCAAAAGATCTACTAACACCTCCAGTTAGCACTGTAGTTTCGGAGTCTGCTTTTAGTGCAAGTAAAAAAGTTTTGTCAGAAGTCAGAAGCTGACTCAAAGAAGATATTTTTGAAGCGTTAATGTGTGTCAAAGATTGGAAAGACGCTCATTTTCTCATACAAAATAAGTATGCTGAAATTTCATGCAGTCAGATAAATGACATTTAACTATAAACTTTTAATTCCTTCCTTTAAAATAAAATTTTTGATTTCAAAACAAAAATTGTACACGTAACAAGTTGTTCATGTACAATTTTAACTCCGCCACTAGAAAATTCAATTATTCAAGTTATTAGCGGGTCTCAAACTCGGATAAAAAGGAGGAAGGTTTTAATTTTAAAACTTTTAAAGTTTAATTTATTTACTCAATTTTTTTTTTTTTCAAATATTAATTGGAGATTTGAACAATTGCACTTATAATTAATTCTTGACATGTTCACTAACATTCGTTACTTATAGTCTACTTACTAAGTATTATTTATTTGTTACAAATTTTCACAATTAATTATAATTTTATATACAATATATAATTAATATTCGACTAATTCAATTATTTTATGCTAACTTAAAAAAAGGGGGGGCTGCCTCGGCTTGGCCCACGAGCCACGCAAGCCGAGCTCAGCTCAGCTCAGCCCACACGAGCCGAGCACTTGCTCGGCTCGTTTTGGATGAGCTCGTAGCTCGACTCGTCCAAATGACGAGCCGAGCTCCACGAGCCAGCCGGCTCGGCCCATTGTCACCCCTAACTCGAGAGAGGTTAATTGGATACATAAGTGAATTCGATTAAATACAATTTAGAAAACAATTTGAGATGCGAAATTAAACTAGAATATTACTTCGAAATCATTAATCCCAATATTCATTCATTGTTAAAAAATTCGTCGTTCAATTTTTTATTTTATTTTTTATAATTTTTAAGTAGTTGTTAGTAATTCAATTTTCTATTTATTCATTATTTGAATTATTTATTTTCGTGAATTACTCAATTCATTGTCGTTTTTGGATACTTTGCATTTTTAAATTTCATAGTTTAGGTATTGCCTTAGTCTAGGATCTTTAGGTCAAAGTAAGTTAATAATGAATTAACTAGTCCTCGTGCGATCAACAAGTCAAACTCAAAAATTCATTCTATTACTTGTTAATAATATTGTACACTTGCGATATTTACCATAAGAGTAAAAATTTCAATTTAATTTGGGACTGAATTATTTTCATTGGATGGTGGTGATGGTGTGGCAGTGCTGATAGATTGTGATTGTGATGATGGTAGTTGTAGGGTAGGACGGATAGGGGGCAGGGTACAGTGTTGTAGGTTGAAGAAGATGAGTACATTATATTTGGGTGGATTGAAGAAGTAAAGAAGAAACTGAAGAACAAGAGGTGTAGCCCACACCTGAGGGCCCGAACCGACCACGTCCAAGGCCCTTGGTTCGGGAAGGTAAATCCAGGTTATGCCTCCAAGGAGCCAGGGTGGATGGACTTATGGTAAGTATGAGCAAATCTCAATAACTCCCGCTTGCCACAAGGCCAATTCCACCTTGCGGGGAATCGAACCAAGCACACAGCTGCGCTGAGCACTTACCACCCATCCCCTTTGCCACTTGGAGATGTGCCCTGGGGGCAGAAACTGAAGAACAAGAAGCTTCAGGGGTGGAGGTGGTAATGAATTCCACTTATTATTATTAGAATCACAACTTCAAAACCTTTAGGCCCTGTTCTCTTTACAGTTTTTGGATCATTTTCTATTTTTATTTTTGAAAATACAAAACGCATTCTTTTCTCCATTTTCAAAAATTCATTTTAGAAAACGAAAGAAAAATTTTTCAAAGAAAATGAAAACGCAGTCGTTTTGGACATTTTCAGTTTAAAAATTCGTAAAATACAAAAAAGTTAAAAACGCAAATTTTTCCAAAAGGGCTTGCAGATCAGTTGGTTGTGATGTGGATGTCGTAGTAGGTCAGGCTTCAAATCCAATTTTAATGAAACATGGTAGAAATTTCTTCACATGCTCAATTCAATTTTTTATTAAAATGGACACAACAAGATTCGAAATTTCGAACTAGAGTTGTATGTTAAATTTCAAATCACTAACCAAAGGGCCACATGCTATTGCTGTGTTTTTCTTTAACTTAGTTTTACATATATTGAATTTAGCTATTTTGTAATATTTAAAAGTGTAAAAATCAAAACAAAAAATAATACATTTTTTTTTTATTAAATTAATAACTAACAATTATTTTTGTAATATTTTTCTAATCATTATTAAATTAGTCCTGCAAAAAATTAGATAAAATAATTTCTTATAATATAGAGTAAATCTTCAAAACAATAGAGCTTTTATGATTTAATCCACAAGCAAATTGATTACAAATCGTCTAAGTAATATTATGCAAAATTTTAAATAGAACATGTTTTTTATTTTTCATTTTCAGAAATAGCTTTCAAAAATGACAAATCAAACGCGTTTCTAACAAATTTGAAAACGAAAAAAAAAAGTTTTAGAAAATGAAAACAAAATGTCCCCTTAACCATTAGTAGCATGTTTGGATAGACATATATTGAAACTTATTATTTCAAATAATTTGGTTTGTAATAATAATTTTTTAAAGAATATATGGTTAATAAGTAGTGAATCTTTTTTGGATTTACGTGGATATTATTTTATTGATAGAATATATGGTTGAAAATGAAAATTTGAATAACGAGTACCGAATAGGGACACTATAAGCTTGCTCATTTTACTTGTATGCTCTATGCTTTCAATTAAGTAATTCCATGTTTAACTATCTTAGTAGATTGATGCAAGATTCCCAGAGGTTTAACCTATGCTTGGCTCATGTTTATTTATATATATTTTATAAACAAAATCACTTACAAAAACGTTCAAATACACTTTAAATATCAAATAAATTACAGAAGCAAAAGTATGTACACACCATACCTCTTTAAAAGCTTATACATATATACAAGGTTTCCTATGCTTTTAAAAGAATTCATGGTGCAAGCCATATCATATCATATTATTATCAAGACAAAACGAACCAAAAGCTAGAGTCAAACACCAGTGGCAGAGCAAAACAAGGAACAAGAGACAGACAAACTATATATTCCACACTAAACCTACCATTTAATCTCCAATTCTCAATTCCAGAACTAAGAGCTAATTTAAAAACTCAATTAATTGATATTCTAACTGTGCTTTGCATAGATAGACTGGTATTTGTAAATGGGTGCCAGTGAGATCACGGATGTGTTGGTTAATCAAGAATCTGCATCACAGAGCCAAACAAAGAACGAGGAATAAAGAAATATCCACAAAAGCAAAGAGGAGATAATTCAATAACGATGCCAATCAAGAAGATATGACCATTATATAAACAGTCATTGGTGGGGAATGTGAATACGTAATTTGTCATAGATTATATTTGTTCGTATATGAAAGGTGAATAGCATATAAACAAGTCGTTTTACATAGCGTACCTTTTACACGAGTACCATCCATCCCTTTTTTCTCACCAACTGAAAATTCTCAGTACACAAGTTCTTAGCAATCAAATACATCTCTTGCTCTATTGAATGCATTGGCTCCTAAAACCATATCAAAGTATGAATCATAGGTGATCTTCAGAATTAAATTACTCGATATTTTCAATTCCAAACAATCCAAATGATACCTACGCATATCAACATTAATCTATGTTAAACCAACTATTCAAAGACAAAAGCATAGCAGCAATCCTTTTGTATGTGTGCATTAAGTCGTGTGTTGCTTTTTTTTTTTCTTTTTTTTTCTTTTTTTTTCGTCTCTTACTATCAAAAAGACCGAGGCCTTGCTCAATTACTGCAGCATTCTTGGTAACAACGAGGCCTATTAGTTTGGTTATGGTCTTACTAGTACTCTTGAAAAACCAGTAGATTAATGAATACTATGTTGAAAATAGTAATCTTACAGTCAAAAGTAGCCCATCGTGAAGGAGGTACAACAGTGCGATCCTGTTGTGCATCCGAAACATAGAGCAGACTGAAGAGATCTGTTGCAGTATCAACGCTTTTACGAGATGTACTTTGTTCAGAAATGGTCTCCTTTGGTGGAGCTAACGTGATGTCATTCATCAAATCCAACGAACCCTGTCAAGATAGAAATATGTGGGCATACTTTCAGCATTTTCTGCTTATAACTACAATGGTCGAAAATGGCCTCATCACAAAATTAAATTAAATAATGAATTGGAATCAAATATGAGGAAATATAAAAGTAAAAATGCTGATAGCTTGTCTTAGGTTAACTGCCTGGTTTGTGCTTATCATAATGCTTCAGATCATCAGATGACAATTGGTGCAGTTTTTTGCTGCGTCTTACATTTTCTAATTTATCTAAATTACATAGTATACTGCACTATTTGTGCAATGGCTTCTTAAGAATTTGCTAAACTCTCCTAGAACATTATTCTACTAATAATTTGATTTGGTTTACTTCAAAGATTGACCGAGTAATTGAGGAAAAAACAAAAATTACAAAATTTAGACTTGAACCTTTGTTGTCATTTCAATACTCTACACCTTACCAGTCATAGATGCTCATCACACACAACATGCATTGTAATTGACTTAGTTCAGTCTAGAAATTTCCTTGAAGCAGATATGTAAAAGCTCAACAAACTACTAGCATTACCCCACGAGCTCTTGTTGTAGGAGCAATATGTGGCATGTTATTGCTAAAAGCTTCTTCCTCCATAGAATATTTTCTTGCTTTCTTTGGAATTCCACTTTTGGACACACCTACAGATCTTTCCGGACTATAAACCTTTTTGCCTAGTACAGGCATTGGTTGTATGGTAGTTTTAGAAGCCCATTTTTTCTCAACATACCTGAAAATGACAAGTAATTTATGAAAGCCCAAAAGAAAATGAGAATCTTGTTCTATATTACTTGTAAATATAGACTAAGAAGAAAATCTTACTTGGAATGAATAAATTTTTCAATTGGGTTTCTGTCAAAATTAGGCGGCAGCTCTGCTTCCCAATAACTATTGGACTTCTCGTTACTCATGGCTGCACTAACAAAAGAATGGATCAAGAATGGTTCTAATTCAGAAGTTGCACTAAAAGCCACAAAAATCTATTAAAAAATCAAATATGGATAACATGTAAAATTGGGAGGAATCTTTATGAAATAAGTTCTTGAAAACGAGTTCTCCTCTCCTATCCTTCCTTCCACGGATTGTCCATTGATTAGAGTTTCATTATATGCTCATTGTTCTAGGCTCGTGCAAATATTTTCTTCTAAAAAACCGATCATTCACAAATTCCTCATTCATTTATATAAAAATAAGGAACAAGAATGGACACAAGTTCTAAGCTTCTTCAATAAAATAAACAAACAATCATCTAGTCAACATGTACATTTTGCTCGGACTAACCATTGAGGCAATGAGAAAGATGAAGATGGATATTGATGTGCAGGCAGAAGCACACACCTATTTAGGAGAGACTTACATTGCATGAATCCGACCTGCTCTGGTAGCCATGTATCTAGAGTTGTAGACCTCACCTATTTAGAAGGCAACAATTAACAATATGAAGATAGAATAATCGAAATGCAGACATTCAAAGTCATTAGAAAGCATCGATCCCCACAAAATAGCATCATATTTCTGCGTAATAGAATTGATTTTCCCTAAACCAGCACGAATTATCACATTTCAGTACTTTTCACAAGTCATAAAATCATATAGTTCTCCCACGAAAATGGGCTGATCTGATCATTATTAAATGGCACTTTGGGGAGAAAGAAAAACAGAGAAAGGAGTTATGGAAGTTGATTGTCATGGGAACAGCATGGGCCATATGGATAGAGAGGAATCGGAGAATTTTTGATAACATTGAACGATCAATAGAAGATTTATGGGATAACATCATGTTTTTTACAGGATTATGGGCAAGGTCAACAGGGAAATTCAGCGGTCTGGATAGTTTCTTATTGTGGTTAAATCCGACTAGCTATCTAGAAACCACACGTCTCTAATAATTGTGAACTTTTTTTGTTTATAGCCCTGATTTGGCTTTTTAGGTTTTATGGTGTGGATATCTTATCCATAGGCTCTTGTAATTGTTCATCTTCATCATGAATAAAATTTTCGTTTCCTATCAAAAAAAAAAAAAAAAATCATATAGTTAAAAAATAAAGACATGGATGGAGACCTAATTAAATTATTATAACTGAAATAGTTTTTCCCCATAAATTTTGTATCAATATACTCAAATATTAAGATGAATAGTTTGGCATCAAGTTTCAATGCAAAAATTAGGATTTACTCCCATTTCGATTTGAATAATTTTAAAATTACACATTCACTTCATTGAAAAGAAAACGAAAATTGTGTAGACATATTCAAGAACATTATACGATGCAACATAAAACAAGGAATTCATGCAAAAACCTTAAAAGAAATACGAAGTCTGGAATAAAAACCTAGTGTAGACCACCTAAAATTGAAAAGAATTCGAAATAAACTAAATGAATGAAATAGCAATGAAATATTAAAAAGTTGTTCGAGATTTAAACGAACTCGGATAACTAAAATCACCAATACATCACAGCGTAACTTTGAGTCTTGTTCATCTCGCCGTTTGCTTTCCGAAAAGGTATTATAGGCCCAAATCTAAGCTCAAACGCCAAACCTGCAATTTACGATTTTGTCATTTTCGGTTCAATTATTCCTCAATCCATTTAGTCATTTTTTCTGCATCAGTCTCTTCCACCTTCGAAGAACTCGACCCAAGTTATAATCTGGATAGGGAGGTTCATCATCTTCATGGAACTCGTACAAGTCAGTCACATTAAATATACTAGAAATACCCATAGAAGCTGGTAAATCAATAACGTAGGCATTCTTGTTGATCCGCTTAAGTACTTTGAAAGGCTCATACTTTCGCGGTTTCAGTTTATTGCAAATACCAATGGAAAACCTCTCATTTCTCAGAAACACTATCTCTAAATCTTCTTACTGAAACTTTATATCCCGTCATTGCCTTATACTTTGCGTTAGTCTTCTCCAACTTCTGTTTTACTCCATCACGAGCTGCTAACATTTATTCAGCCATATTTTCAACAGCATTACTCTTTTTATTTCCTATAGATAGCTTCACCAAATCCACATCGTAGTAAGGAACTTCTTTATAAACAATAGCAACGAGGACCTGCATATAGAAGTATGAATTGTAGACTTAACTTGAGGTAGTGCAAGATCCTATTGTTTGGGATTATCTCCCCAGATACTTTGAACCATGTTTCTAAGGATAAGGTTTTGTGTGTTCGGTCTATCCATCCATTTGGGGACAAGCTGTAATGCTTCGATTCAACTTCGTCCCAAACAACTTCCACAAGGTGATCCAAAAGTACCCCAAAAACTGTGTATCCCAATCTGATGTGATAGATTTTGGAACTCCATGCAATCAAACAATCTCTCAGATAAAAAGGTAGACAATATACGATACATCTAAGGTCTTCCAACGAACTATGAAGTAAGCCATCTTAGAGAACCTGTCAACTACTACAAATACAGAATCTATGCCCCGTGACCAATAAAAATTGGCTAAGTGTCATCCTAAACCTCCCTTGTGCAAATCTCAAATCAGCTTTTCACATAAAGATGAAACTAGAATGCAAAATTGGTTTCCTTCGAACAAATATTCATCATGAATATAGAAATTTGCAACTAATTCACGATTCACACACTTGCTCAAAATCTCCTAAAAGTCACCATCATGAGCATAATTCCTTCAAGCACTCAAATCTAAAAATCTCCTCGGACTGTGTGACCAGCAAAGAGGCTCTATGAATAAGGGAATCAACAACCCTATTCGAAATTAAAGATTTATGTTTAATCACAAAAGAAATTTTTTAGAGGAAAGTTACCCACTGAGCATGCATCTTGCTAATATATTTCTGACTGTTTATAAACTTTAGGACTTGGAGATCAATGAAAAACACAAATTCATTCTGCACAAGTAGTGTTCTCATATCTTCAAATACCTCACCATTGCATAGAATTCTTACTCTTAGGTACAACCTTCTATCTTGTATCACTCAACTTTTTTGAAAAGAAAGCAACGGGCCTCTTCTCTTAGGAAAGGATAGCTCCAACACCCACACCACTAGCATCATTCTCCACCTCAAAGATCTTCTCGAAACTTGACAAAGCCAATACTGAAGTTGTACACTACTTTTCCTTGGTGAAGGCGAAACTCTTATCTTGTTCATCTCCCCAACTAAATATTCCTTTCATCAAACATTCTGCAAGTGGTGCCAAAATAGAGCTAAAATGCTTTACAAATCACTTATAGAAAGTTGTCAAACGATGAAAACTCCTAACTTCAAAAACTCTTTTTGGTGTTGGCCAATCCCGAATGACTCTTGTATTTTCTTCGTCAACCTGTATACAATTCTCACCACCAAGGAAGCCTAGAAACAACAGCTTATGTGTATAAAGTGTACTTCTTCAGGTTGATATAGAGTTGATTTTCTTTCATAACATCAAGGACTTGTCTCAGTTGAATCGAGTAATCTTCTTTGGACTAGCTATAAATGAGTATGTCATCAAAATAAACTGCAACAAAAGACAAAATGAAAGGGCGAAGAACCTGGTTCATCACTCTCATAAAGGTACTTGGGGCATTCAAGAGTTCTAATGGCATCACTAACCATTCGTAACGTCCATCTTTACTTTTGAAGGCATCTAGTGATAGCCATTGCGAACATCTATTTTCAAGAACTTAGAACCTCCAAGCACATCTAAAAGGTCATCCAACCTTTGGAAACTTGTACTTCATTGCTATCTTGCTGATAGCATGACTATTAACACACATGCGCCACGTTCCACCCTTCTTTGACACTAAAAGTACATGTACTGCACATGGACTTATACTCTCCCTTATGAATCACTTCTCAAATGCTCCTCAATCTGATCCCTCATAATCTCATTCTCATTAGAACTCATTTGGTAATGTGGTAAATTTGGAATACTAGCCCCAGTTACCAAATCAATCTAGTGCTGAATATTCCTCATAGGCGGTAATTCATCAAAAACCAAATCTTCAAATTCTGCCAATATTTATTGCACTTCGACGAAACAGGATTATATCCTTATTTGCTATAAAAAGTCCATTAACCGCCACCGTATAAAAGCTATTAGATTCTTTTACAGAATTTACAATCTCCTTTTCATCGCTTGTAAGGGTAAGGAAACTCTCAAGTCGTTATTAGGTGCACTTCTCCATCTGCTTAAGAGGTGTCATAGCGGTTTTATGACAGCCTAATGTGAAGAGTACTACATTATCACACACCTTAAAAGTTGAGTCCACATCAAACTTCCATGGACGACCCAATAGGATATGACAAGTATCCACGTATATGACATCACACAATTTCATCCTTATAATGCTTACTAATAGAAACATGTACATTGCAGTATCAGCAATCCGAACGGAATGAGGTCTCTTCGCCTAACCAAAAGAATAAGGATTATCATGTTTCTCAATTGATAATTTCAGCAAATTCACCAACCTCTTCGATATAAAGTTCTCACAGCTTCTGTTGTTCACAATCACCTCATACCTTATTTTGATTGAACAAAGCGAAATGAAGATTTTGTAATGTTGTCCCACCTCATTAGGCAACAAAGGACCCGCAATAATAAAGTGAGTCTTTCCACACCTTTCTCAACATTACCCTTGTTAGAGTTGATTGAAGTTTGTTGTGAGGACTTTCCTTTGCCCGAAGGAACGTACGACGATGGTTCGACGTTGGGAGAAATCTTTGATCTCAACCTTCATAGCTATATTAATGACTTCCTACAACGTCCAAATATTCTTCAAATCAATTCTATCTTGTATAACCACCTTCAAACCATTGGTATACCTGTTGTTTTCACCATTGTTGTCAATAACTCATAACAACAGTTGACGAATCTCACCAAATTGAGTAGTAATATCGCAAATTTGTCGATTTCGGGCATCCAAATCTGCCCTAGTAATTGATACGTCACTATGGATATAAAGCAAGAATAGAGTAGGGAAAAACCTGCTCTGATACCACTTGGCACAGGCCGCAGCGAGAAACAAGAAATTCAAGCGAAAATCTTAAAAAAAAATACGAAATCTGGAATCCACTAGGAATGAGATATAAACTCAAAGTTTTATTAATTAAAAGATGCATAAAAATAGAGTTAACCATTTATATATAGGGGATTAAAACAAAAATCTAATCTAGATCGACTAAACCTGAAAAGAATTCAAAATAAATTAATGATAGAAATAGCGCTGAAATATAAAAAAAAAAACCTATTTTCGAGGCCTAAATGAACTCGGATAGCTAAAATCACCCCTACATCATGAGGTGAGTCTTGTTCATCTCACCATTTTCTTTTCAAAAATGTATTATGGGCCCAAATTTGAGCTCGAACACCAAACTTGCAATTTACAATTTTGTCATTTTCGGTTCAATTGTAACTCAATCCATTTAACCATTCATTCTACATCATTATATTAGGTTTTTCTTAGTTGAAACAATTTAGCAGTTGCCTCATTAATGCAGAGAAATTGAAGTCCCGTTTTGGTTGCCTGGTTGGGAACACATGTGACGAAGAACACATAGAAGAATGAGACTTGTAGAAAAAGGGGAAAGATTGTAAGAAGAGAAGATAGGAGAAAGATAAGATGGAGAGAATAAAGAGAATTAGAGGGAGAAATATAAGTTTATCCAATAATCAAGTCTAACTACTACAATTCATAAGCCATGTTTCAAGTAACCTAATTTAATTAGGAATACAATAGGAGATATACTTCAAAGTACTATCAGGATTCCCATCAACATGCCGACAGCCATCAATAAATGCCAAGAAAAAAAGAGAAATAATGAAATAAAATGAGAGGTGTGTGCAGCATGCAAACCTTTGATATATGTACTCCAAGACTCCGATGAATTCCTGAACATTGCATGCATATAAATATTCCGAGGTTGATACTCGCCCATCGTGGAGCCCTGAAAAATTTACAATCACGACCCCCAGAGAATGAATTAAAAATCAGATAGGGTTACCCTATTAACTAGTAAATAAATTCAAAACTTAGCTTTGAACAAGCAGAGTTTGACACCAGACAACCATATGCAAGGTATCATACATCCTTACTGTTGGAATTATATATGCCCATAGAGTATAATTCACGACATTTAAAAGTAAAATATTAATTGGTTGTATTAATATGATGTTGTGTTTGTCCACGGGTCGATTTGATATTACAAATTGAGTGTTTAAGTTGTTAAACACAGAAAGATTCAATTTGTGATTCGATCTAAAATTAACGTTCACGATCAGTAAATAAATATGGACAATTTATTTTGATAAGATCGTCTCGATTTTATTAAAGTCTGTCTTTGACTTTGGTAATAAAATTGAGAGTACGTTTGGAACGTATTGGACGGGACCACGTGAAATTAATTTGTGACATTGACCATACAAATTTAATTTCACTTGATTATTGTACGTGGGACCTTAATCCTAATAGGATAATGGACTTCGATTACTAACTTGAAGTTCTTTGAGGTATCAATGGGTGAGATCAAATTGCTGATCAATATCTCGGTACTTTGGGAATTAAAGTAAACTAACGAGGAACATATATTCGTATTATGGAATCCGTCACCTTTTAGGTATGATCATAATCTCACTGGTTCTTCTAGTGGACAGTTGAATCTGAGCTCAGTAATTCGACAGTGACTGTTGAATTCTATGATGTGATGGGATCACATCGAACTGTCAGACAGAAGATGAGAGTTGAGAATTTATGAATATTCGAAGAAGGGCATTTTGGTCATTTTAACTTGCTCCGAATATTCGAGTTGATCGACGGGGGTAACATGTAAGAACGATAAGTCAGAGGATATAATTATTGATTAATTGTTTCAGTAATTTCAATTTTACTAAGAGTGCAATCTCGTTCTTTTAGTGGAATAGAACGTGATTAATAAATTAATTTTGACTGATCAAGAGTTGATCGGGTCATAATTAATTTATTGGAGCTTAGTTTAATTGGGTCCGATCAGGTTCCCTCGGTGGCTTCACTATAATGGGTTTATACATGCTTTTTACCTGTATTGGGTTGTGCAGAAATGGGCCTGGGTTATAGTACTAGGCCTGGTAGGGTTTTGGAGTGTAAAGATGTTACAAATAGTCTCCCAAGACTATTTTTCTTAACCTAATAGGAAAAGTGGCGAGACACACACTAAAGTGTGTAGTGTGTGTTTCCTCTTTACAAAGAAACCCTAATCCTAGTTTAACCTAGATCTTGAAAAAGGTGACCACACACCTGCACAACTGCCATTGGAGAACACCGAGGAAAGCTTGAGGGTTTGAAGCTTTGGTGGAATCAAGCAGCAGTCGATGAAGATTATTGTAAAGCACGCTACAAGGGTAATCTTCTCAAAATCGTTTTTAGTGCACAATATTATTTATTCCAAGTTGAATACATAGAACAGAAAATCCTGTAACGGGATGATCTATCACAAGAAATCAATTTTTGTGAGTAGAACAACCCGGGTTCCCAACAATTGGTATCAGAGCGTCAGGTTTTTGATACTGTTTTGTGTATTTAAGAATAAATATTTTTGTCTATGCATGTGTTAGTTGAGCGGTGTTAGGTTTTATGTGATTTGATTGTTATTGGATGAATGATATTTTTTATTGAACAAATTTATGGCCTTAGATTTTTGTCGTGAAATCTTGTATTTGTATTATCGAGTCTTGTAACAAAAGGGGTGGATTACGATTCCATGTTTTCCCTTTTGATTTTTTGATTTTTGCAATAGAATTAGGGTTTGTATTATTTCTATTGTAATTATAAAATTCGAGGACTAGATCTGCAGTTTCGGATTGAGGGATCAATTATGCAGTTTCAATGAAGGACTTCTTTTGCAAAAATCGGAGGACTTCCAAGGCAATTTCGAAAAGTAGACTCAACTTCGTCTTCCTCAACAAATAAAGGACTTGGCTTGCAATTTCTGAAAATCCACCATGAACGGCATGCAGGCAGTCGGCGGGACTCGTGGGTGCTACCATTGTGATCGGCAGTCAATGACGGCGCTTTTGGCACTGCTATCTTGGCTCGATCGCGACGGTAGTGGAACCCACATATGTCGCTGCAAACGATCCGCAGCACCTGGGTCATGCCGTTGCGACGGGTGGTTGAACATGGTGTCCTTGGCATCGTGATCTCGCGGGGGAAGCGGCACCTGTGGACGCTGCTGCCTGTGCAGCGCTGCGGAAGATCGGCAGCACCAACCGTGGTGCTGCCGCTACTGCCATTGTTGGTGTATTACACCATGTTGGCGGCGGCGGTGGCACCCGGAGGTTGGCACCGTCGTGACATGATTCCAGGCATTTTCCGACGATGGCATTTCGGAAGGCAACGGCTGAAATCGTGGCTGAAATCACGGCTGAAATTTTTGAGTTCTCGGTTTGGAGGTTACACAGCAACCTTACAGTGATGGGTGAATTCAGTTGGGCCAATAATTTCAATTGGGCCGGCTGTGAGTTCTTAATGGGCTGGCTGTGACTTCTTCTTGGGCCGGATGGACTGAATTAAAAATTGCAGAATGGACCAGTTTAATTTTGGGCCAGATTATTATTATTTGAAGAGTTCGAGTAATGGGTTGGACACTTGCAATGGAAATTGAAGAATTGGGCCGGGTTGTGGCTCAATGTAATCTTTAATTAATTTGTAATTTTTGTGTCTAGGTTTGGCCATAAATTATGTTCATATTTATTTTATTATCGCATTTATTTTATGCTTTAATTAAATTGTGAATGAATGTCATTAGATAACATGTCATGTAGATCGCATAAACACCGCTCTAGGTACTATACTGTTATGCATTGTTTTATATTTTATTTTCTTTTCTTAATGTTAGATTAGAAAATAAATATATTTATTAATAATTAAATTGATTTTAAGAGTTAAAATTGATTGGTAATTATTAAATTAAAACCCAACAGTTCAAAATATTAAGTGAGTGAGGGTGCAAAATATTTTGAACCCACGGCCTCCCCTATTAGCCCATTAGTAAAAATTTGTGTATGCCTCGTGCTAATCTAATTAGTCTCCCTATAGGAGGGCTGCACTGTTTTGGTTACTAGATTGGGCCCAATTAGGTGATAATTTTTTAAGTGTGAATTAATCATGATTACCCTATAGGTGACATAATTAATTTGGTACTTGAAATATTATTAATATAGGGGTTAGACACTTAAATCAATAACATCGTGGGGACTTCCTATAGAATATCCAAACGATGTCAATGATGGCCAAATTTTAACGACTATAAATTAAATATTGCATGAGATGCTAGATATATTTAATTTAGTGGGAGGGTCCCAGCCTAGCCATAAATCACATTTATTTCTCCTATAGAGAAATGTGTTTAAGATTTTGGGGTTTTAGGTTGTCGTCATATTATAGTAGTTTTGGGTCTACTTGTGCATAATTTTTTATTCATGCATCATATATAAAAGTATTCATCATTTATGCAACTCGTGTTTAATACATTTATTTTATTTGAATGTCGTATTTCCACAACTAGTTATATGTTTAGACATCACCAACTAATTTGCGAAAACTGTAACATGTCTCGTTATAATTCTTTTCCACTTATGACATTTGTTCGTGTTAGAAGATCCTTGTTCAAAAATAATTATAAATCTTCCAATGAAAATGGTTTTATTTTGATGAGATGGTTTATTGCATAATTTTGATTCTCACGTCAAGTACTTCGCAATAAAAACATCAAAATAGGATACCATATTTATTTTCTCGATGGAAGGGTATTTATGATAATTTGAACATTTTAATTATACAAAATATGCTATCAAGCTATAATATATCTCTACTTATGAACCGATCACGTTTTTGCAAGAGACCATTTGGTAAAACATGATTGGTCACTTTAACGTGGTGGAGGTTCCATTTGCAAACATTGATTCATGTGACATAATGTTTGAGAAATCTTTTAAGATGAGCTCTTGCGGTTCAGTGTGGACTATATTCACCAGGATGAACGTGTCCCTGAAAGGTTCAATGTAAGCTATTCATAGAGAAGAGATTATTTTAAAGCAACAGATAGTATGGTAGGCCCTCTAACCTTTTTGCTTTTGAGCAAAGATAGGACTAATGAGGAAGTAGCCTTTCCTGGAAACTCTATAATGGAGTAAGACTCTATTCATTGTGTTATGGTTAGTAATTGAGTCTATCTTGATTATAGATTCTAGAGTAACTAATCACTATTGCAAGTTGTTGCAATTTGGTCCTAGGTGACCAAATGATACAATGAGATAGAGTATAATATAAGGATAAGCACGGGTACGGTAATATGGAAAGAGCCGTAGGGCTTTTATGTTTGTGAAACAATTTAATTGTTATTTTGTCTCTTTATTATTTGAGCGGAATTATTTAGCACTTAATTTCCAGTTATTAGTTGGAATTAAGTTAAATAATGCTCTTATTATTGCGAGACAAATGGTTAACAATCTCAAAGCCTTGTAAATGGTTCTAAGTGTAATATTACTACAAGTGATAAGGGATAGACGACTCCTTGTATTAATGAACTCTTTGATAAGATCTTAAGATAATCATATTTATCTAAATAAGATTGAAAGACTAGTACAGATAGCCTCTAAGAATTTTGGAGGTGGAATCTATGTGAGCTTTTGAATTTTATTTAGAGGGTAAAATGATTAAGATCTTAGGCTTGGTTACACTTATCCAAAACTCGATTTTAATACTAGTAAGGGATGGACCTCAAAAGGATCTGAGGTGGAATCTATACTATTTTTCTGAATCTTGTTTAGAGGATCATATAACCAAGAGTCCTTATACTTTATATGGACTTAAGAGTTTGAGGATTAATACATTTCGATATGAATGGATTCTTTTGTGCTCAAGATACGAGAGAGTACGAGTAATTCATCACTTTTATTGATGATCACTCCAGATCTCGATTATATACTTAATATCTCATTAATCCGAAATGTTGAAGAAATTCTAGAATTTTGGATAGAAGTTGAGAAGTAATTAAGAGAATCGAAATACTTCGATTTGATCGAGGTTTGTGTATCTCTCATATGAGTTTAGGAACCATTTATCGGAAAAGGAGAACAAAGTAATACCAAATCAATGATGAGTTATCCTCATTACTAGTTTCATTTGGGAATGTATACCGGAGATAGTCAGGTTCCTTCATAGCCTAGTACTATTGATTCGTTTCCTGAAATACCCCTAGAGTTGTGGCATGGGTGCAAGCTCAGTTTACACCACATTCGGATTTGGGGACTTTTGGCACACAAGCTGAAAGCCAGGATTGACGAGATGGAGGCAACAATGAAAGTTTGATTATAAGGTATGCAGCAAAACTAGAAATTATTTCTTCTATAGTCCTCTAGTCAAGAAAGTATTTGTTCAGTAAAATGTAACTTTCTTAGAGGATAAGGCATATAGAAGAATACAAATCCACAAGTAAAATTCTATTGGATAAGATGTTAGAACGTGGTTCAAACAACTTGATTCCAGGTTTCCGCATAGAATTAATCTTGATGATTTGGGACTTCCTACGGAACCGATGGTTGCTGATCCTAGTGGGAGAAATAGGCAAGTGGTTCAACCACTATTTTTGCCCGGTGAACCCAATGGACAGGGAAAAACCAAAGGTTGTAGTCGAAGTTGTTCTCACTATTCTGCCTCTTCTTTATGTTCATAAAGAGGTAGTGAAGAGGTTGATCCCAATTAGGGATATAACCAAGTAGTGGGAGGAGAGGAAGGGACTCTGTTTGGACATAATGGAAATACACTTCCAGCGACTAATTGGAGTGGGAGGGTTGTAAGACCACCTTCTTGACGATTATTCTACGGAGAGTCTTTTTAGACAGTCTCTACTGAAATAAGAGAAGGACTCCTCATTTAGGGAAGTGGTAGAAGTTATAGACTTGAAATCATGGAAGGTGAATGTGAACTCGGAATTAGATTCCTAGTAATCCAACAAGTTTGGATATTTGTAGACGCACCCAATGTGGTCAAACCTATAGGGTGTGATGATTTTTAAGATGATAAAAGAATGGTAGATGGAAAGGTTGATACCTTTAGTGCAAGGTTTATGGTTGTGGGTTTGTGAAACCCTTCTCGCCAATAGTCATGCAACAGTTTACCTGGTTCTTTTATCCATTGTCGTTCATTGTCAAAATGAGGTACGACACATGGATGTCAAGATGTTGTTTCTTGAATGCATCTTGAGGAAATCATTTACAAAGTGTAATCTGATGAGTTCATATTAAAAACCATGAAAGTAAAATTCATGACTTACAAGTTTCCAACTTTGGATTTGGGTATTTGTTCAACATATGGAATACAGAATTTGATCGAATGATTGTGATACATGTTCTTGATCAAAATCTTGATATATCTTAAGTATACTTGAGTATACAGAAAGATGAGTCAGTTTTCGCGACTATTTATTTGAATGACACTCTACTAATGTGTGAGAGTATTTTCATTGAATAGTAATTGGCACCAGCAATTAGACTTGAAGGACTTGTAGATGACTGTCTATTTTTTCTAGACATCCGTACTTTTCGGAGTGGGAGAAAAATGAAATAGAAAGTCTCAAGTTTCATGTAATAATAAGATACTATCTACATTTGCAATATTGAAGTCTTGAAAGGAATAATATTCTTTGTGGACTTTATCTATCTTATGAGTATTATCCTAAGACTCATGGTAAGATAGAGAAGGTTCCTTATGCTCCGGCTATAGGAAGCCTTACTTTGCACTAGATAGGTCATATCTTATGCTGGGGATATTGTTGGTATTTATTAGTTTGATCCAGGATCAGATCATTGAATAGAGGTACAGCATATACTGAAGCGTTTTCGAAAAACGAGTAAATATTTGCTTATCTATTCAGTTGGTGATCTGATGGAATAAAACTAATTAAGATCTGATTTGACTAGGATTCTCGAGAGTCGTCAAAATTGGAATATAACTGGGAGATATTGTGGTTAATTGGTTGGGAATAACACAATCTTGGATTGTTTGTTATACAACCGTGACTTACATCGAAAGGAGTTACTATCTTGGTTGAGAACATAATCATTAGTGTAATGATGATGTTGACAAGATGGATGATTCGATGTTTCATATATACTCTAAGGGCAAGTGGGAGATTGTTGGAATTATATATGCCCATAGAGTATAATTCACGACATTTAAAAGTAAAATATTAATTGGTTGTATTAATATGATGTTGTGTTTGTCCACGGGTCGATTTGATATTACAAATTGAGTGTTTAAGTTGTTAAACACAGAAAGATTCAATTTGTGATTCGATCTAAAATTAACGTTCACGATCAGTAAATAAATATGGACAATTTATTTTGATAAGATCGTCTCGATTTTATTAAAGTCTGTCTTTGACTTTGGTAATAAAATTGAGAGTACGTTTGGAACGTATTGGACGGGACCACGTGAAATTAATTTGTGACATTGACCATACAAATTTAATTTCACTTGATTATTGTACGTGGGACCTTAATCCTAATAGGATAATGGACTTCGATTACTAACTTGAAGTTCTTTGAGGTATCAATGGGTGAGATCAAATTGCTGATCAATATCTCGGTACTTTGGGAATTAAAGTAAACTAACGAGGAACATATATTCGTATTATGGAATCCGTCACCTTTTAGGTATGATCATAATCTCACTGGTTCTTCTAGTGGACAGTTGAATCTGAGCTCAGTAATTCGACAGTGACTGTTGAATTCTATGATGTGATGGGATCACATCGAACTGTCAGACAGAAGATGAGAGTTGAGAATTTATGAATATTCGAAGAAGGGCATTTTGGTCATTTTAACTTGCTCCGAATATTCGAGTTGATCGACGGGGGTAACATGTAAGAACGATAAGTCAGAGGATATAATTATTGATTAATTGTTTCAGTAATTTCAATTTTACTAAGAGTGCAATCTCGTTCTTTTAGTGGAATAGAACGTGATTAATAAATTAATTTTGACTGATCAAGAGTTGATCGGGTCATAATTAATTTATTGGAGCTTAGTTTAATTGGGTCCGATCAGGTTCCCTCGGTGGCTTCACTATAATGGGTTTATACATGCTTTTTACCTGTATTGGGTTGTGCAGAAATGGGCCTGGGTTATGGTACTAGGCCTGGTAGGGTTTTGGAGTGTAAAGATGTTACAAATAGTCTCCCAAGACTATTTTTCTTAACCTAATAGGAAAAGTGGCGAGACACACACTAAAGTGTGTAGTGTGTGTTTCCTCTTTACAAAGAAACCCTAATCCTAGTTTAACCTAGATCTTGAAAAAGGTGACCACACACCTGCACAACTGCCATTGGAGAACACCGAGGAAAGCTTGAGGGTTTGAAGCTTTGGTGGAATCAAGCAGCAGTCGATGAAGATTATTGTAAAGCACGCTACAAGGGTAATCTTCTCAAAATCGTTTTTAGTGCACAATATTATTTATTCCAAGTTGAATACATAGAACAGAAAATCCTGTAACGGGATGATCTATCACAAGAAATCAATTTTTGTGAGTAGAACAACCCGGGTTCCCAACACTTACAAGCCAAGGAACATAGTATATGATCATTCTAGAATATAGATTATGTAAAAACATACAAACATACTTGCTCTGGCAATCTGCACATTCCCTATTCTCAGGCAGCTTAAAGAGACCCTCCAATATCTGAAATAATGTTTCAAGACCGTTAAAATATTTAATTTAGCCATGAAAACCATAATTAAAGCCTCGAAAAAAAATAATCTTAACGATAAGTCATGATTTCAGCCACTTAAACGATATTTGGAAAAAAAAAAAAAAATACGGTCGAAGCGCAACCTTGACGGCCTCACTACCCCACCCCTGGAGCCTTGTGGAATTTCGAAAAAACAATAAAAACCAAGTCGGCGTGTTGCAAAGCAGAGAAATTCATTGAAAAGCAACACATTCAATGACCAATATATAATACTTAATTATAGCATTTTTAAAATGTGACCTACACCCAAACCCGACCTAACCTTTTGTTAAGAACTCAGTTGTTGTAATCTTTTTATAACCTAATGAATATATAATTTCCCAGATCAAAATAAGAGGGCTTTCCTGTGCCAAAAAGCAGGTGAATTTCTGAAAAATAAAGAAATAGTTGAAATTGAATAGATAACCAACCCAATTTTTTTTTTCGAAAAGATTTATGGAAGCCAAATGAAATTACCCTTGTATGTTTCGCATTAAGCTCTTTGGAAACGGATGCCTTGTCGTTCATATCCGATTATTTCTTCGTTTAACAAAGAATCACAATTACACAGCTAAAATCCAAAGTTTTTGCGGAGAAGTTATGAGCTCTCTCTCTCTCTCACATATGGATCAGCATATTAAAAGGAGAAAATAGTTATAAAATAATAATAAACAAATACTTCCGTATCATTCGCTTCTTCCCAACAATTTCTTTCTTAGATCCCCAAGTCTTTTTCAAGAGGAACAATTCTACGTGTAAAGGGGCTAGACGTCCAGATCCCTCACTGAACGTCCAGCCCCCGAGCCCCATGTACTTTAGTATATGCAGTGAGGGGCATGGATGTCCAGTCCAGGAACGGTAAAAAAATTCGATTCGTCCTGTATTCGATTCGATTCGAAAAAAATTTATGGAGCGAATTTGAATCGAGGGTAATCATACTGGCGTAGATAGATGCAAATCATTTGTTTGTTTTACAATTATTATATCTCTTAGTTTCTATCTTAGTCTTTAAAATCCTTTTAATCTTGTATTTTTATCTTGATTAGCAAGTGTTAAATTTGTCTTTTCCAACTCAGCTCATTATTTAATGACAGACTTATTTTTGTTATAGATGTCAGAATCTCAAAGTAATAAACACCCTAACCCTAGCTGATGCGAACCCCTTCCGTATATTGATCGAAAATTTTCACAACAATTTAATACAAAACCCAAGAAGTTAAAGTAGTAAAATAAATGATAAACACATTAACCTAAGTTTAAGTCTAACCCAAAATTCAAGGATTAATCAACCATAACCCAATGGGTATCAACTAAACAAATTCAAGGATTAACCAACCCTAACCCAATGGGTATCAACTAAACAAATTCCTTGACCTTTGATCTGGCAACACTGCGGACCACAGATTCATGCGATGAAGTTGGACCTTCGCGATTCTCATCATCTCCTCCATCTAGAAAGAGATTCGACCACGAATCGACGCCTACAATAAAAATAGAAAATGCAGACACAATAAATATAACTGAAATTTCATACTCACCATGCAAAATCAATTTGTAGGCGTTGTCAAGAGCTTGAGATGTGCCAACACCGCAAAGTAACAATTTGGATTTTATTTGATCGGGGGGCCGCTCCTTCCACGAATGGGAACACATCCGAACCCCGGATCAAATGGAATATACTTTCCACCATGGTTGGTTGGAACCACATTGCATTCCAATTCCCCCAAATGGAAGCTCGAGCCTCCTGTAAATGGGCTTAACCAAATGTGCATTCTCGTGCTCACCTAAACCAACTCTTTCTTCAATAAACATATGCATAAAGTTCAACAGAGTTAATAGGATAAAGTCACAAGCAACTTTAAGTGGAGAAAACTTACTAATATGATGAGCAATTAAATTGCAAGCAAATTTAACAACCACAAAATTAGCACCAATTTCGTGCAAATGCACGATTTCCCGAAAGAAAAGATTAGCTATGTTGATGACCTTGTTGGTTTCGTGGCATGCAATCAAATGTAACATTTTAATACTCCCACCAACAAACGCAAAAATAGCATCATTTTCGTTCTTTGTTCCAAGTAAACCTACTATGAAATTCATAGAATTAGTAATCCAATGTTTACTCACGGTGAGCAAATATGTATGGAATTCTTGGGGCAAAAACTTGAGTTTAGCTATTTGGTAAGTTCGAAATTTGCTATAAGTGCAAACATATTTAACACCAATCTTCAAATTAGGCCAATAAAATTGATCACATAATACTCCTAAAATCCCGTTGATTTTAAATCGCCACATCAAACAACTATCATGTGCATCTCCCATTAGCAATTCGCACATGACACATTTAAAAATGATCAATCTAATTTTCCAAAACAAATAATTATCATGCCCATAGAATCCATCAAGATATCGCTCACAACATGATACATAAATGTTTAACAAATTTGAATTATTAACATGTATGCCCTTAACATGTTCAAAACAAAATGAGGGGGCGTCAAGAAATGTTAGAAGTGAAGTCCTTTTATCATCAAGACATCCCAATAAATTTCTCTCATGGACTCCCCTAACTAGCAATTCCTTTAGATGGCAAATAGGTACATCAAGCATATTTTCACAAAAGAATTTGGTACTTAGGCAAATTGGCACATGTAAAAAGTTACATTTACAAATTAAGCACTCATCATGCTAGCGATCCTTATTACATTCAACATTTTTACAAGTCACAAATACACTTGTCCGGTCTACATCAATATCATATAACCCTATAATGTATTCAAAACACAATAACCTTACATTCAAAGAAGTGTTAGGAGCATACCTCCTAGATGTTGCATTGGTTATTCCATTTTCTTTACCTCGGTTGTACTCGTTGTTGTAGGAAAATGTTTCCATGAATTTCTTCCACACGGCATGCCTTTGGAGCTCCTTGTTGCTTTGATAAGTATGCTTAACGATCCCCAGCAACAAAGAAGTAACCAAGCTAGGGAGGGAAGTGTTAGAATATTCAAGAGTTGAGAACAATTTTGGGTGATCTTTTCTCTCAATTTTCTTGGTGACACTCATCACTTTCTCATCTTTTTCTGTGGTAGGAACCCCAACTCTCGGTTCTTCTCTTACCTCTTCTTTTTCTGGAGTCGTAGCTCTAACCCTCATACTCTCATTTTTGTTTTCCTTTCTTTTCTCATTTTCTTCATCAAATTCCTTCTTGAGCTTGATTTGGTCTTTGCATACTTCTTTCGGGCTCAAAGATAGGATCACAACCTTTTTTCCATTCATTTTGAAGCTACACCGGTTCCCCCTCCTATCATGATTTACATTTCGCTCACATTGCCAAGGTTTCCTCAAAATTATGTGAGTAGTGTGTAAGGGAACCACATCACATAATATTTGATCACTATAAGTACCAATGGGAAAAGTAAGAAAAACTTGTTCATTTACCCTCACCTCCCCATAGTCATTCAACCTTCCCAATATGTAAGGATTAGGATGCTTCATAACCGGTAACCCCAATTTCTCAACTCTAATAGCACTCACCAAATTCGTGTCACTCTCCCCATCTATCATGAGACTACATGGTTTATCACTCACTAGGCACCTAGTGTAGAAATTATATTCTCCATGTGTTTCCCTCTCATTATCATGGGCCAAAGATGTTGGTGGACTAGCAATTCTCTCCAACTCTCCCCTCTCATTATCACCCCTCCCATGGAATGATGAACTCTTCACTTTTGTTCTATCAATATTATCATCAATTCTATCTCCATTCCTATCTATCCATTCTCTTCTTCTTCTACCACTTCTCCAATCTCCTTCAACTTCCCCTTCATTATCCCAAACACCCTCTCTAATTTTCCTATCCAAACTCCCATTTTGTTCACCATCCTCCTCATTTCTCTAAACATCCCCACATTTACCCCTAACTTCTTTGCTATTCTTCTTTCTCATTCTCCCATCATCCACCAAAACATCTCCACATTTATTCCTCATTCTTCTATTATCTCTTCCCTCTCCTCCATTATTAGTTGATGTCCTCTCCCCTTTTGTTGCTAGCCTTTCTAACCTTCCCTCAATCTCCTCCATTTTCCTAACCATGGTGATTGAAAAAGTTTACAACAATCCATTCAAGTCTTGAGTTTGAATATTGGAATTTGACATGGTGTACAAGTGTGAAAGTGTTCTCACAAGAATATTTTTTACTCGTGTTTCACTCAATTTAGGCTTTTACCCTCTAATGAGCTCACCACTTTTGCCTTTTTCCACTCAAAAACTCATTTCTCAAGTTCTCCAAGGAAGGTAATCAACTAAACCATAAAGTATAATTCTTGTGAAGTTAAGGATCACAAACAAGGAAGAAGGAATTTATAACAAGTAGATACAATAGCAAGTTGAATTCATGTGCTTGCTATAATCAAAAGGAACAATTGTTATGTGGGAAAAGATGCTAGGAATACAATTTTAGAAATGGGATTGACAAACCACAAATATTTGATAAGACATAGATGTAGAGCAAATAAGTACAAACGTGTAAATTTTCAATGTAGCAATTTATCAAACACCTTGTACTCAATCTTTAAGTGGCCTTGAATGTGTTTATTGTGGATAGATGAACAACCCCCAACAACTCAAATTTGACAATGAAGGAATGAACAATAATTACCCAATGTATGAAGAAGTGATATATGGGATAAAATGTTGATAGCACAATCTCAATATTGGGAATTGGATAGCCTCAAGTAATTAGCAATATATGGGCATTGAACAACAAATCATTAATGAAGTATTTTCATTGGGACAATTTTTCAAACACTTTGAGTACACAATTTGGAAAGTGTAGGTTTTGTTAGTGAATGAATAATGGAATTCTCCCGACAAACTCACAATCAATATACACAATACATCTAATCAACAAATACACGTGGACATAAAAAATTTCCAATTTTTTTCTTGAATTTTAGGATTTTTTTTTTCAAGAATGTAAAGGATAGGTTTACCAAATTAGAGCCAAACTCTGATACCAAATGAAGCGAACCCCTTCGGTATATTGACCGAAAATTCCCACAACAATTTAAAACAAAACCCAAGAAAGCTAAAGTGGTAAAATAAAGGATAAACACCTTAACCCAAGTTTAAATCTAACACAAAATTCAAGGATTAACTAACCCTAGCCCAATGGGTATCAACTAAACAAATTCCAAGGTGGCGGAAAATAAATAACAACACAAGAATAATAATACTCAAGTAAAGTTGATTAACTTCCAAGAATAATACAAGAGCAAAAATGTCTAACCTTACCTCAAAAGGAGTCTTTCAAGACTAAGCTCTCAAGAGCAATTCATATGAACAACCAAGGTATGGGTTTGAAATGAAAAATATGTATATATTGTACAAAAATTGGACAAAATGTGTAATTTAGGAATTTGCAAGAAAAACCTCGTTTTTCTGAAACGGGGTGTTTTGGTTGAATGAAATTATTTCGGTCGATCATATGGTCGACCGAAATGGGACTTTCGGTCGACCAACCCTCAGCCGAACGCGACTTAGGCTGCCTTCAAAATTCTCTACAAGTTTCGGTCGACCGGAATGACTTTCGGTCGACCGAAATTGGCTGAGTCCAATTTCTCCTTGTTTTTTGCTCCAACTTGATTCTTAGATTGTTTTTCTTGACTTATTCACAATATTTAGCCTCGAATCTTGAACCTCTTCGGTGTCGGATCTTGTCATGGGTCTCACGGGCACGCGCATCGAGGTTTGACTTTCTCGATTCTCATCACTAGCACTACAGCACGTACAAGTGTTGGTAGTAGTACTAGACAAGTACCACCCGATGAACGTAATAATGATGTTGATCAGCCCCCACATGAGTCTCCAGTACAAGTAGATGCATGTCAAGATCCAATTGAACTTAGTGAAGAGGAGAACAATAGCAATGAACGTGTTGGTACGAAGAGAAAGTCCAGATTTCATTCATTGGTATGGCAAGATTTTGAGAGAGTAAAAATTGGAGATGATTGGAAGGCCGTTTGCAACCATTGCAAGGCTAAATTAGTTGGTAATACTAGCAAAGGTACAAGTCATTTGAAAAACCACATCAAACGATGTCCTCTTCATAGACAAGTAAATAGTAATACTCAACGAGGAATATTGAATTTCACAAAGGACACTAGTGCTAAATGTAGGATGAATACGTACACATTTGATCAAGAAAAGTGTAGGACTAGTCTAGGGAAGGCTATTGTTTTACATGAATATCCACTGTCTATAGTTGATCACTTGGGTTTAGAAACTTTTTGAATGATCTCCAACCGATGTTCAAGCTCCCTTCTCGTAATACCATTAAGAGTGACATTTTGAAAATGTATGACTACGAGAAATCCAAAATGATGACAGCAATGGAGGAGAATGTGAGTCGAATTGCTGTCACTACAGACATGTGGACCGCCTCAAATCAAAAGAAAGGATTCATGGTAGTAACAGCCCATTACATAGATGATTCCTGGACTCTACAGAGTCGCATTACGAGGTACATTAATGTTATAAAATATCTAATATAGCTTGCTTTTATTTTTTACAAGTTTAATTTTATTTCATTTTTCTTTTATAGGTTTGTGTATGTTCCATGCCCACATACTGCAGATGTGCTGTCCCAAACTTTAGTTGGTTGCTTACTTGATTGGAACGTCGACCATAAGTTATCTACCTTAACTGTAGATAATTGCACAACAAATGATGCCATGATAAATCTTGTAAGTGTGGAGAAAATTAGGGATAGCATTTCCTACTGGACAGCTACACGTAAGAGATATGAGAAATTTGAACAATTTGCACGTCAATTAAAAGTAGAGTGTGAGAAAAAATTGATGCTTGACTATAAGACGCGGTGGAACTCGACCTGCCTCATGCTTCGTACTGCCTTACTATATAAGGATGTTTTCCCTCGTTTGAAGCAAAGGAAGACCCAATATAAATGTCTACCTAGTGATGACGATTGGGAATTAGCTAAAGAAATAAGTGCTAGATTAGAGGTATTCTTTACGGTGACTGAATTAAAATCTGGCACGTCTTATCCAACTGCTAATACGTTTTTTCCAAATGTTTGTGCAATAAAGTTTTCGTTGTATAAGTGGCTTGAATCTCCTTATCAGGTCCAAATGTTTGTGCAATAAAGTTTTCGTTGTATAAGTGGCTTAAATCTCCTTATCAGGTGATTTAAATGGTGGCTACTAGTATGATTGATAAGTTTAACAAATATTGGAGTAAGATTCATGGAATTTTGGCCTTGGAAACAGTGTTGGATCCTAAGTATAAGATGAAGCTAGTAGAGTATTATTACCCTCTAATTTTTAAAGAACAATCTTCACACGAGATTGAAAAAATTTGTGACCTTTGTCAGAGGTTGGTGCAAGAGTATGCTGGATTGCAGAATTCTAGTGGCAATGTTTCTAATTCTTCTAGTCATTATCAGCCCGAGTTGTCTACTTTTATAACGAAGTGTCTATTGGAGGGATTTTATGAATTTGTTTCTACTACCTCTACTTCTGGCAATGTGAAAACTGAACTTGATCATTTTTTAGAAGAGCTTATATTGCCTCAGTCAAATGATTTTGACATTTTAGTACGGTGGAAGGTAAATGTAATCAAATATCCTACCTTGTCTAAAGTTGCAATGGACGTGTTAGCCATTCCGGTGTCTACTGTTGCATCAGAATCCGCTTTCAGTACTAGTGGTAGGTTTGTGAGTACACACCGGAACATGCTTCACCCCAAAACCTTGGAGGCATTGATGTGTGCTCAAGATTGGTGGGCTGAAATTCACAGCAAGACATTCCATTTATATTTGATATGGCATACTGGCATTTTAACTCTTAAGTTAATGTGTGTAATGACTAAATATTTATGTTTTTTTTTATAGAAAATTCAACTCCTTCTCAATACGTCGGATGTTGCACAAGGTTCAGTGACGAGGAAATCGAGGAGGTGAGTGTAATGTCCATTTCATATCATTTAAAAAACAATTTAAATAATGTTATATGATACATACCTATTTTCTTATTTCAGGAACTGTCTGCTGTCATCTCTAGCTCAAACATGGACACTCATGATTCTTGACCAAACGAAGTGAAACTTGATGATGCAAAATCTTGTTGTGTTTTGTAATTTTTATTGTCAAATGTTTGTGTTTTAATATGTTATCTTTTGTTCAAGTCATATTTAAATATATTTAGTGCTGTTGAATTATGGGTGCATCAGGTGATTAATTTGTGGGATTATGTTAATTATCGAATATGCAATGTTAATTTGGTTCTTCAGTTTTGTCGTTTGATTGTTGTTGAATGTGCACATTCATTTGTTAAACAGGGGGAAAAAAAGGATCGGATAGGCAGATCAGGGCTTGATCCGCCTAATCCGCCTCGATCACGGCGGATCACGGGGCGGATCTGACCACTACTAATGATCAACTGGGCGGACACGGATAGGGCTATCCGCCCCGTTGCCAACGCTAATCCAGCCCCTGTACAAATACATTTTTCCTTTTCAAGAGTTAGCCCCTGCTAACGAGACTTGATTGAGATAGGAACGTATTGCTTTACAGAGCGTTCAGCTGGGTTTTTTTTTTTTTTTTTGAATTGATTACGATTTATAAATTACACAAGTTTTCAAACTACTTTTTAACTACACACATTTTTACTCCCCAATTTTTAATCACATATTTTATCTTAAAAAGGTCAAATTAAAAAAAAAATTCAAATATACGGCCCTCGAGTGAAATTAACCATAATCAATTGGTTTAACATACTATATCTCAGTATCAATTAAAACTCAATCAATTGCATTAACTCTTTGTGAAAATAGCTCATTGAATCACCTAGAGATAGGAGTATATCTCTATCTCCTAAATTAATACCTAGGATATTTGTTATTTGGTCAAAAATGCACAATATCTCGCGATCATCATACACTCCACAAATCACATAATGAGTGATCAATCAAACACATGGAATAATCTCAATAACAAACACACATGAAATAAGCATTTAATCATCAAATAGCAAATATTGAAATTAATCCAAGTTAGGTTAAATTACTACCATAAATCCCAACACAATAAATTAGCCCATATTATATAGATAATACAAAGGAGAATATTTATAACAATACATCACAAATATGGCAAAATAAATAAGAAAATACAAATTTGTAGATGAAGCCTCTTCTGAAGCTTGACTATGACATTCCCAAGTATTTTTCTACCTTAAATGTATTATTCTTGTACTCTTAATTAGTTCCCCAAAAGATTATCAAGAAGTTGAAAAAATAAATAAAATAAAGTAAAATAAAATAAAATAAATGAAATGAAAAGAAAGAAGACCAGTTTTCGACCAGGATGAAAAAGACAGGGAAGACGTCCTCTAGCTTGTCCAAAATCAGATTTTTATGCCAAAGTTGTTGAAAATTGCATCTTTGGTCCTTGCCTTTTGGAAGGTGAGCAAAATAGTTCCCAAACTCTATTTTTCTCTTAATTCATGGCCCATACACCAAAATTCTATGGAAAATAAAAAAAAAAAAAAACACATTGTAAACTACTGCCAAGTCCCTCAACTTTGATTTTACAGCCAAGTCCTCAAGTTTTGGCAATTGTGCACTTTGGTCCCCAACTTCACGTTTTTGTATTCTTTTGGTCTCTTCTCACTCCCTTTTGACGTATTCTCCTTCATTTTGTGATTTTGAACATGAAATAGTTGCACAGTGGATCCTCCAACCTTTTGAAATGTTGCAATTGAGTCCCAAACTTTTTTTTTCTTTCGATTAGATCGTTGGACATCAAATTTGCTCTTCTTTTAGCTCAATTCTTCTTCAATATTGTCCATTTTCATTCCAATTGAGGTTGTACCTAATTGTACAAGATAAACACAATATATAAGTAGAAATTTGCTCAATTTGTCAATTAAAATACTAATTTAGGAAGTAAATAAATGTGTGAAGCACACTTATCATTTCCCATTTCGAATAATGCTCGAACCCAATATAGTGGAGCTCCTGGATAGATATTAACTTTATTATAACTTCCATATGTTAAAGTTTTCATCCAACTGCTAATGATGTAAACCAGTAGCATACCAGATTAAACAATACATATGCCAAAATAAAATCCTTTTATTTTTTATATCCAAAACATTTAGGGTGTTACACGAGTTGATGATAATTGAGCGATTAAGCTCTGGTATAGAATTAATGTCCTTTGTAATTCTTATCTCTTTTGAGGAAGTTTTTAAAGTAGCATTTCCTTGTATAGATAATTTACAAAGCTTAGGTGCTTCTTGTTCAATATTGGGGTAAGAGCCTTTCATATAACATAGCCTTGTTGGCTTTCTCAGGTACTGGCTTAGTTTCATTCTTGATTACAGCCATCTTGGCTTCCAATGCTAATATTTTCAAATTCATCTCAAATATGAATTCTTATACTTCCTTCTTTAGTTGCTCCGTATCTGGTAAGAAAATATGGAATAAGGTTTTTCTTGCCTTTAATATGAATAATATTGAAATTAAATGGGGCAAACTAGAATTGCGTACGAATAAGAGGTCGCTCTGTGACATTGTACCAAGTATATTAGTTATAATGGTTTAATCTGAGTATTATCAGTTCAAATAAGAAACTTCTTTGGTAATAAATATGGCTCAAGTTTTGCTACTCATGTCTCTACTGCTAAGCATTCCTTTCGATTAATATCATATCTTGTTTTAGTATCTTTGAGCGTTCCTACTGTATAAGCAACAAGCTCTTCAAGACATTTACATAAAGGATTGCATAAAATTCTTTATGATGTTCCTTTCTTTTTAAAACTGCTTCCCAATAGAGCATTGAAGCATCTATTTCTAATATGAGAAAATCATGTTAATCAGGTAAGGCTAGTTCAAGTAAATGTTCAAATATTATTTTAATTTTGCTAACCATCTCTTTATCTTCTTGATTTTATTCTCATTCTACTCCTTTTTTATGTTTCATAGTGAGATGACTTTTATACTTTATACAATTTTTTATTAGTTTTCTGAATAATTTAGAATTCCAATATAAAACTTTGTAATTCTTTAATATCCTTAATTTCTTCTGGGAAGTCAAGAATTTTTTGTTCTATATGTGGTCGACTTGTTGTATTATTTTGTTACTTGTAAACTTATAACAAAAAATTTAGTTTCTTCTTCAACTATTTAAGCCTTTTTCTTGAATAGTGCTAACCCATGTTCATGGTAACATTCTTCTAATTTTTTTTTTTCTAATCTTTTGTAAATCTTCATCTGTATATTTTTTTTATATATATTTAGAACTGGTATTTTCTGTTGTGATTTAATTTCTGTACAACATCCACCATGATTACCTACATAACTCTAATTTATGGGTGTATGGTGAATATGTTACTACTCTGCTATCTTTCTTTTAGCGAATGTGATTCTCATTTCTAGGGTGTCAGATTTAACATTTTGATCTTCCCAATTAACATTCCAATAATTTTGAAAATTTTCAAATAATTTTGTCCCCAAGACCATGGTAGTTTAAGAAAATATATATTTAAAAGTTTTTTATCTTCTTCTTGAATATTCCATGCTTCTATTGTCTTTATTGCTTTATAATATATTTCTTCAAATTCACTAGTGTATCTATCAAATTCACACATATCGCAAATTTTAAGTAATTCTATTTCTCATTATGTTCCAAGACTTCCTGGCCAAACATGTTATTTATAGTGTTTGGTATTACTTCTCCTAAAAGAAGAATCCTAAAGCAATTTTCCATTCATTTTTCATATTTAATCTTCTTTTTAAATTGTTCTGATAGTCTTATCTCCATATATTTGTAGTATTTCTTCTAAAAGTATAAATCATGAAATTCCATACTTTAGAGGTGTTGGAATTATATATGCCCATAGAGTATAACTCACGACATTTAAAAGTAAAATATTAATTGATTGTATTAATATGATGTTGTGTTTGTCCACGGGTCGATTTGATATTACAAATTGAGTGTTTAAGTTGTTAAACACAGAAAGATTCAATTTGTGATTCGATCTAAAATTAACGTTCACGATCAGTAAATAAATATGGACAATTTATTTTGATAAGATCGTCTCGATTTTATTAAAGTCTGTCTTTCACTTTGGTAATAAAATTGAGAGTACGTTTGGAACGTATTGGACGGGACCACGTGAAATTAATTTGTGAAATTGACCATACAAATTTAATTTCACTTGATTATCGTACGTGGGACCTTAATCCTAATAGGATAATGGATTTCGATTACTAACTTGAAGTTCTTTGAGGTATCAATGGGTGAGATCAAATTGCTGATCAATATCTCGGTACTTTGGGAATTAAAGTGAACTAACGAGGAACATATATTCGTATTATGGAATCCGTCACCTTTTAGGTATGATCATAATCTCACTGGTTCTTCTAGTTGACAGTTGAATCTGAGCTCAGTAATTCGACAGTGACTGTTGAATTCTATGATGTGATGGGATCACATCGAACTGTCAGATAGAAGATGAGAGTTGAGAATTTATGAATATTCGGAGAAGGGCATTTTGGTCATTTTAACTTGCTCCGAATATTCGAGTTGATCGACGAGGGTAACATGTAAGAACGATAAGTCAGAGGATATAATTATTGATTAATTGTTTCAGTAATTTCAATTTTACTAAGAGTGCAATCTCGTTCTTTTAGTGGAATAGAACGTGATTAATAAATTAATTTTGACTGATCAAGAGTTGATCGGGTCATAATTAATTTATTGGAGCTTAGTTTAATTGGGTCCGATCAGGTTCCCTCGGTGGCTTCACTATAATGGGTTTATACAGGCTTATTACCTGTATTGAGTTGTGCAGAAATGGGCCTGGGTTATGGTACTAGGCCTGGTAGGGTTTTGGAATGTAAAGAGGTTATAAATAGTCTCTTAAGACTATTTTTATTAACCTAATTGGCAAAGTGGCGAAACACACACTAAAGTGTGTAGTGTGTGTTTCCTCTTTATAAAGAAACCCTAAACCTAGTTTAACATAGGTCTTGAGAAAGGTGACCACGCACCTGCACAACTGTCATTGGAGAACACCGGGGAAAGCTTGAGGGTTTGAAGCTTTGGTGGAATCAAGAAGCAGTTGATGAAGATTATTGTAACGCACACTACAAGGGTAATCTTCTCAAAACAATTTTTGTGTGCAAAATTATTTATTCCAAGTTAAATACATAGAACAGAAAATCATGTAACGGGATGATCTATCACAAGAAATCAATTTTTGTGAGTAGAGCAACCCGGATTTCCAACAAGAGGTACTCCATTTATGGAAAGCAACTGCTAAATCAGTAGCTTTTACCCCATGAATCTATTATTTCACTTTTATTGGTACAATCATCTACATCTAGCCTTGATTCCAGTTGCTGGAATTGGGTCAGTAAATGATTTTATGAGAGTATTTTCCCTCATTTCAGGTATTTTTCTTAGATTATTATAATTTTCTTAGTCTTCTAGTAATTCTTTACCTTCTCTTGGAATTCTATCCCAACTTACATTATTTGTTCCTAATTTATTCCTATTTGTTCCTAATCTACCCCTATTTGTTTCCATTTTTTCTTTTCCTTTGTCTATTCTATATTGAGTTGATCCTTCTATAGGTATACTAACGAGTAGTATACTTATGTCTACTGTTAGGTATCTTATTGTTTCTTCTTCTTTAATTTTATTTGTTTGTATAACAAACTTGGACCAGTTTTAATATTATAATTTAGAATTTCTAACTTTAATCATGTATTTCTCATATGAGTCATCGTATCTTGATTTGAATGTTCTGTATATAAAATAGGTTTAGAATAACTTTCATATTTCTCTAAAAGTTCTCTTATAACTTCATTTTCTAATGATCGTTTCGTTAATATCTTTTAGTTTTTTTCTAACCGCTCAAGGTTTGTTATTGAGTTGGTTAACTAACTTCTCTCGTAGTAAAAAGAATTTTTTTTCTATTTTTTAAGGGTATTTTGGGTAGTTCATATTAATTTTATGTGACTAAACCTCTGTTTGGCAAATTTGTTTAAAAATAAATTTTTTACAACACAATTCTCCAAATCATTTTTTAACCATATACATTTTCTATCTCCAATTTTCAACTACATATTTTACCTCAAAAATATAAAAGATATGTTTTTAAATACAAAATTTTTAACAAATAGATCAAATGCCATTGAGTGGATATATTACAACCACAAAAATTATTTTCTACACCACATTTTTAAATATATTCCTTATTTACAAAAACAGATATTAATAAAATGACATAAATAACCTTTTGATTTTACCTCACTATTTTTTTTGGGGAGAAATTCTCTCACTAATTTCTATCTACACCACAATCGTGTGCCTCCATTACAAAGATAAAACTTTCTTTCTTCTTCTTCTCCTCTTCTTCTACTTCAAACTTCAATGACTGATGATACACAACTTTTTCCATCCACAAATATATTTGCGTTCTTCCATGACACATAATTTTCTTTTCAGTAATGAGCCTAATATTAACCATATAATGGAAAAGGGGGGATTTATTGAAAGGGCCACGGTCAAAAGGCATTAAGTCAAAAGGGCAAATTTTTGTTTGATAAGTTAAAATGGCCTCCATCCTTATACAAAGACTAAATTATCCTTGTTATCTTGATAAATTTTCAAACTTACCTGACGATTTAGAAGGACTGAAAAATCCTCAAGAAAAATCAACGGCTCTCTCTCTCTCTCTCAAAATCGTGTCCATCAACAAAGATCCTCCCCCCAGCTACCCACATTATAATAAACTCAGTTTTACTATCTGTGATCTTCTCCACCTTCTTTGGATTTGTTACAGAACTATTCATCATCTTCTCAAATGTTGATAAAAACCCTAAGTTTTATGTATTTGATATTGGTAAGATATCCCAAAATTAATCTTATTTTGAGGTGCTTTGATTTGTTTAAATTGTATTTATATGAGTTTTGCTTGTTTTGGGATGAATTTTTTAGTATAAACTTCATCCATTGCAAAAATCTCATTCTAGACAGCGGGTAATATGATTTTACGCACACAGGTCGATTAACCGACTTCATTGGTCGGTTAACCTGCTTCAGTAAGTAGGTTAACCAACCTCATTGAAGTTCGGTTAACCTACTTCAGTAAGTAGGTTAACCGACCTCATTGAAGTAGGTTAACCGACCTCATTGATGAGGTCGGTTAACCTACTTCAATGAGGTCGGTTAACCTACGTCCTGAAGTAGGTTAACCGACCAATGAAGTCGGTTAACCTACCTCATTGGTCGGTTAACCTACTTCAGTAAGTAGGTTACCAACTTTGCAGTAGGTTGGTTAACCGACCAATAAAGTCGGTTAACCTACCTGAGTGAAGTCTGTTAACCAACTTTGCAGTCTGCTAACCAATTGTTAACCTGCTTGCTTAATTGTTCAAAAAAAATTCCTTTAATAAATTCTGGTGTTAACACGTAACATTTTTCAATTTTTTTAAATGCAGATATGAATGATACTACATTAATTCCTATTTGTTACTATGGTGAGTTTGTGAAGAATGATCAATCTAAATGGATATGGAATTGGAGCAATGAAGAAGCAACAGAAGCAATTTTTTTGTCAAAAAATGCAACGTATACAGAATTATATCATGATGTACAAGAGCTTCTTCATATTGATTCTTCTTTACACACTTTGGAGATGAGATTTCTTTTCCTTGATAATAATACACAAGTTTCTGTTCCACCAGTCAAGATTACTTCAGATAGGCAAGTGAAATGGCTCCTAGAACTCAACAGAAAAGGTCAGTCTCCCCTTTGTGTAACAATTGTGAGCATCTCATTGAACGTGAAATTGAAGCAAGTATTGTTGAACATGAACATGCTATAGATCATGTTGAACTTGAACATACAATAAACACAGTTGAACACGGACATGTTGTAGATCATGTTGAACATGAACATGTAGCAGTTAATGATGAATTTGAAGACGAGGTCCGTAATGATGTAGATTCTGAGATGAGATTGGATGATGACAATGATGGGAACTGCGGTTTAGATGATTACTGGAATGATTTGGAGGTTGTTCGAAACAACAATGGTGACACTATTGAGGAAAATGGGAACAATGTTAATTTACCTACATGTGGACAAGAACTAGTTCAACAGAATGAAGCTGAAATTCGTTTTACTAATGAGGATCTTGTTGCATTGTCTGCACGTGGTAGCACATCAAGCCACACATTTGAGGCTGGATCAAGTTTAAGGTACGCTCATACGTCACATGTGATTCCTGAGGAAGAGGATTTGAAAGATCATCAGGTGTTTGAGAACAAGAAAGATCTACAACAACACATTCATTTGCTTGCATTGAAGCACAACTTTGAATTCAAAGTTAAAAAATCAAATAAGAGTACATACAGAATTATTTGCATAGATGATAGTTGCAAATGGCGTTTGCATGCTACGAAGTACAAGGAGTGTGATTATTTTGAAGTTCGTCGTTATGTACGTGAACATACTTGTTCTTTGGGTATACATAGAAATGATCATAGACAAGCGAGGTCATGGGTTATCGGTACACATGTCATGCATAATTTTCAAAATCCAAATCAAGAATACAGACCTGCAAACATCATTAGTGACATTCGTCGGGAGTTTGGGGTAAGTATGAGCTATCAGAAAGCATGGACGGCTAAAGAACGTGCCTTAGAGATATTAATGGGTTCACCTGATGGTAGCTATGCTAGATTGGCGGTGTATTCCCACAATTTGGTTAGATCTAATCCTGGCACAGTGGTATGTGTTGACACCGATCCAAGTAGTCATCGCTTCAAGTACTTTTTTATGGCGGTTGGACCATGCATTCGAGGATTTTACTCATCGATGCGGCGAGTAATTTCTGTGGACGGAACATTCTTGAAAGAAAAATATGAAGGTACACTGATAGTGGCAACATGTCAAGATGGAAATATGCAAATCTATCCTCTCGCATGGGGCATAGTAGATTCTGAGAATAATGAGTCATGGAACTGGTTTTTTGAAAAATTGAAGACAATAATTGGTGATATTGAAGATCTGGTCTTTATGTCTGACAGGAATGGGAGTCTACTCAAGGGTGTAAGAGATGTTTTTCCTAATGCGCATCACGCTCATTGCATATACCATATACAAGGCAACATAAAGGCCAAGTATCGCATCTCCGGGATGGTGTCATTGTTTAAGAAAGCGGCATATGCATATACAGTTGAAGAATTTAATAAACATATGGATGAGATTCTTAGCAGGAACCCCGACCTTTGGGGTTATTTAAAAGAGGCTGACTATAAAAATTGGACTAGGTCACACTTTACAGGGATCCGTTACAACATCATGACGTCAAATAATGCAGAGTCGCTGAACTTGGTATTCAGAAAAGCTCGAGAGTGTCCAGTACTTGCTTTGGTTGAGTATATCAGGTGCAAATTGCAAAAATGGTTTTATAAGAGGCGCATCAATGCAGAAAACTGTACAAGTAATCTAACCCCGGCAATGGAGAAAAAAATTCGGAATAAACTTGAGTTGTCCAAGAAGTTCGTAGCGGATCCTATGGATGAATATATGTTTGATGTGGGTAATGGAATCAAGCATTTTGTTGTTAACTTAATCGATAGAACTTGCACATGTGGGCAGTTTCAGTTGGATAAGTTTCCATGTGAGCACGCTATCGCTGCTTCAAGACAGGCAGGGAATTCTGCATATGATTTGTGCTCTCCATATTATACTACTACAGTTGGGAAAGCAGCATACTCTGATACTATAATGCCTCTACCAAATGAAATTGATTGGGAGGTTCCAGAACACCTTAGGTGGACGTTGAATATCTTGCCACCGTTGATGAAACCAAGACAAAGTGGACGTAAGCGCAAAAGCAGGATACCATCGACCGGAGAGTTTTCTACGACACGTAAGTGTGGTAGGTGTGGTGCATCTGGGCACAACCAACTACGATGTAATGATCGAGTACCACTATCCAATAAAACAATAGACTAGTAATTGTGGTAGTATTAATTGTTCATATTTATAAGGTTACCATACTGATCAAATAGCGTATATGCATGCTATTCAGTTCTGTAGTAGGTTAACCTACCTCCGAACCGATTTGGTCGATTAATAGGTAGGTTAACCTACCTTCGAACCGATTTGGTCGGTTAATAGGTAGGTTAACCGACCTCTAACCGACCAGTTAACCGACTAGGATGGGGTTTGAAACGTCTTGACTAGGTAGGTTAACCATAGCCATTAACTACCCATGTCGGTTAAGAGGTAGGTTAACCTACCTATTAACCAAAGTGGTCGGTTAAGGGGTAGGTTAACCTACCTTGTAACAGACCACGTCGGTTAGTAGGTAGGTTAACCTGTTGAAAAACCTACTAGTAAATACAATCAAATTAGACCTATACAAGTCATGTCATGAAAATCCTAAACAATAAATTCAAATTTTTTAGTCATTTACCAAAAAGAAAGATTCGATAAATTCAACACGTCACACTTGATCTAATTGAGCGAACGTTTTGATTGATTCGAGAAAGTTGCTAAACTTGATCCCGATTAGTAAAATCGATTGTTTACGTCACACTTAATGAACTTAATAATTAATCAAACGTTTTAATAAATTTGAGAAAGATGCCAACGTAAGACCTCGATGGGTAAAATCCTTCGTCCAATTTCACACTTAATGAATTTAATAATTTATCAAACGTTAGCGACATATTTGAGAAAGTTGCTAATGTTGATTCAGATTGGGAAAATCGATTGTTCACGTCACACTTAATAATGAACTTAATAATTGATAGAACGTTTTAATAGATTTGATGAAGATGCCACAGTAGGACCTCGATTGGTAAAATCGATTGTTTACGTCACACTTAATGAACTTAATAATTAATCAAACGTTTTAATAAATTTGAGAAAGATGCCAACGTAAGACCTCGATGGGTAAAATCCTTCGTCCAATTTCACACTTAATGAATTTAATAATTTATCAAACGTTAGCGACATATTTGAGAAAGTTGCTAATGTTGATTCAGATTGGGAAAATCGATTGTTCACATCACACTTAATAATGAACTTAATAATTGATAGAACTTTTTAATAGATTTGATGAAGATGCCACAGTAGGACCTCGATTGGTAAAATCGACTGTTCACGTCACACTTAATAATGAACTTAATAATTGATCGAACGTTTTAATAGCTATTAACTAATCAAGTCGGTTAATAGGTAGGTTAAAGGTAGGTTAACCGACCTATTAACCAAAGTGGTCGGTTAAGGGGTAGGTTAACCTACCTAGTCGATTTTTTAGGGTTTAGGTTATTCAGTCGTTTAAACCCTCAAAAACCGACTAGGTCGGTTAACCTACCCAGTAACCGACCACGTCTGTTAACGGGTAGGTTAAAGGTCGGTTAACCTACCTGATATGTAGTAGGTTAACCTACCCAGTAACAGACCACGTCTGTTAACGGTAGGTTAAAGGTCGGTTAACCTACCATTTAACCTACCTGATATGTTACTAATAGGTTAACCTACCCAGTAACCGACCACGTCTGTTAACGGGTAGGTTAAAGGTCGGTTAACCTACCATTTAACCGACCTGAATTTTTATGAGTAGGTTAACCTGCTGAAAAACCTACCAGTACCCAAAAATTGATATATGCAAGTGGACAGGTCATGAAAATCCCAAAAAATATATTCAAAAATTATAGTCATTTACAGATATTGTAATTTACAAAAATACAAAGAACATTCAGTTATAGAAATTTAAGGATCATAATCAAGTCCGTGTAAATCAATCGCCAATTTCTTTCTCCACTGGAGCATATACAGGTTACGGACTTTCTCAGCTTCCTCTCCAGCAATTAAAAATTCAATAAATTTAATGATAAAAATACCACAATCTCCTCTGCAATTAATGAGATAATAAAGAATGAGTATATTTTTGTAGAAAAATAGAAGAACAGTATGGACACAATATTTATCGTACTAAAAAAAACTTACTGTATACTTTGCTTTGCAGTGTTCTCGACCCTTTTAATTGTAAAATCGCCATTCATAGTAGATATGCCTGCCCTCTTTAAAAGGCTCGGCAGAAGTGTAGTCAGTGGGTTCAATATATTTTTCAATTGCCCTTTCGTAAGGCAACTTTTATCCGGGTCATACACATATAGTTTCTTCGTCGAAACATACCTCAACCGCAAACCAATGACTATTTTCTACAACAGGTATGTACAGATGTGTACAATCTCGCCATCTCTTACCCAACTTTGGAGAATCACCATCTATGAAACTCTCTACGCATTGGATCCCCTCCGTCAAAGCAAACTGTAAAAGATTCAGAAATGTACTGTCCAGTATAGCAACGGGTCTGTTGAATGTCTTTGGGTAGTTCTTTGCCCGAAGCCGCAACAAATACATCGCCAAATCAACATGCTGAAGGCAAAAAAAAAAAAAAAAATATTATCAAATAGCTCAGAAAAAAACATATAACATGTGATCAAATCCTTAAGTTTTACTTACATAGGAGTCGAGCCAGGCACCTGAATCCATGACCTCCTTAAACCACTTCTTCGCGTCATTTATTTTGACCTAGTCTAACTCGTATGCGACACTAAAAAGGACAATATCAACTAAAGGACATAAATTATAAAAAATTGAATTGATAAAAATATAGATAGGATATTTACCCGTCCTTTAATTGTGAATACCAAGTATCAAATGTCTTCTCCTTCACTGGATCAATCTTCTGAAAGGGAAGAAATGTTGAGCCATCCTCAAATTTTCTCTTCTTTCCCTCGGTTGTGAATGGAGAAGATAAGTACTTTGATCGTTTTGGAAGTCGCTTTTCCATTGGTCTCACATCAGCTTCGGGTATTTGACTGGCCAGACTTCTCTTATTACGTGAATATGTTCTGGCCGTCTGTCTCGTAGGAGGATCATTCATAGGAGATGCCACCTCCGTCTCCCTCACCTCTGCTTCATCTGTATCCCAGGGAGCTGCCACCTCTGTCTCCCTTATCTCCGCCTCCCTTACACCCGCCTCCTCCGTACCCCTCATCTCTACCTCCTCCGTCTCCCTAATCTCCGCCACTTCTGTCTCCTTAATCTCCACCACCTCCGTCTCCCTCACCTCTACCGCCTCCGTCTCCCACACCTCTACCGCCTCCTCTGTATCCCCAGCAGCTGCCACCTCTGTCTCCCTCACTTCATCCTCCTCCGTATCCCTCACCTCCCCCTCCTCTATATCCCTAGGAGCTGCCTCCTCCGTCTCCTCATCTCCGCCTCCTCCGTATCCCTTACCCCAGCCTCCTCCGTATCCCTCACCTCCCTCTCCCTCTCCCTCACATCCTCCACCTACACCCCATCCATCATTGGGCCCATCCTCCCAGTACTGATAATTTTCATTTGTTTGATTACACTGCATCCACTCCATCATGCTATCAACTTTGTTGTTTACTAGTAGTATATCTGACCGCAGTCGCTCCTCCATCCGATCCATATAATTGAACAATCTAGGAGCAACAATCTGGTCAATGTGCGTCCTCAAGCCCTCCAATATGAAGTCCAAATCGTGAGAAGGCTGATGTACATGAGGAGCCTGCTGACTAGCATGTGGATTTTCATGTGCAGCATCAGGTACTGAAGATGGAACCTAAGCAAATCAAATAATTAAAAATAAGCATTAATTCAATAAGAAAATGGACAAGGGAATAAAAGAAAATCACAAAAAGATTAAACAGCAAAGTCCTATTAACATACTCAAGTGGTCGGTTAACGGTAGGTGGGTTTTGAATTTGAGTTTAGGTTAACCTACCAAAGTGGTCGGTTAGCAGTAGGTTAACCTCCGACCTCTTTGGTAGGTTAACCTACCTTTTGAATTTGATGGTAGGTTAACATCTACCAAAGTGGTCGGTTAGCAGTAGATTAACCGACCTCTTTGGTAGGTTAACCTACCTTTTGAATTTGAGGGCAGGTTAACCTCCGACCTCTTTGGTAGGTTAACCTACCTTTTGAATTTGATGGTAGGTTAACATCTACCAAAGTGGTCGGTTAGCAGTAGGTTAACCGACCTCTTTGGTAGGTTAACCTACCTTTTGAATTTGATGGTAGGTTAACATCTACCAATGAGGTAGGTTAACCGACCACTTTGGTAGGTTAACCTACATTTTGAATTTGATGGTAGGTTAACATCTACCAAAGTGGTCGGTTAGCAGTAGGTTAACCGACCTCTTTGGTAGGTTAACCTACCTTTTGAATTTGATGGTAGGTTAACATCTACCAAAGGGGTAGGTTAACCGACCACTTTGGTAGGTTAACCTACCTTTTGAATTTGATGGTAGGTTAACATCTACCAAAGTGGTCGGTTAACAGTAGGTTAACCGACCTCTTTGGTAGTTTAACCTACCTTTTGAATTTGATGGTAGGTTATCACCTACCAAAGCAGTCGGTTAGCAGTAGGTTAACCGACCTCTTTGGTAGGTTAACCTACCTTTTGAATTTGATGGTAGGTGAACATACAAAAGTGGTCGGTCAACGGTAGGTTAACCGACCTCTTTGGTAGGTTATCTATACCTGTCTTAGTGAAGAAATCTGATCTCTCCCACTGGCTGGATCTTCATCATGTCGAAGAGGAGAGACTCTATCTCCCTGGAGAAGATCCACGTTGTCGTCCCCTCCTTCATTATCAGCCATAACATCACCTCCATCCTCGTGGATATAAGCATCAAGGACTGGGTCTGCTCGTCTTTAAAAAGGTTCAAACAATTGCATGTGCCGTTGCCTCTTCTCAACCTCTGTAGCCATTAGTCTGACACGAACTTCAAGCTAAAAAGTTGACAGAGTTAATATTTACATACCATTTACATTATTGTGTGAAGGTAATAAAATAATACCATATAATAGTTACTCACCTGTGGATGGTCTAAAATGGAACTGATTTCATTTTGTTCAAATACTCCAGTAGCCGTCCAGTTCACCATCTTCGGAACTTTAATCACCGGTTTCCTAGTTGCAAAATCATTGCCAATGGCCGACAAAGCCTCATAAGCCCATACCTACAAGAAGACATGATCATTTATTCATTCTCACATCTAAAAATAAAGCACAGTATAAAGAACTACAAATGTTTGCTATTTACCTGCAATGCGTAAGGAAAACCCTCAAGGGAATAATTATAGACGCTCTTCCCCCCCTCTTTGAGTTTTGTTGCAATTTCTCCCCAACTCCTCAAAAAAGCATGTATCGTGCTATTATAGCACCTTCTTCCCATTGGATATTGATTAAATAAATACCTATCGTCGACTATATTCAAGACATGCATATCAATAGATGTCTTGTAGTGTTTGGATCTCAAAATTGACTCATAGACATACGCCAAACCCAATTTGTACTTGTCTTCCATTTCTTCGCAATTGTCAAAGGCAAGTTTTAACTGGGCGGGAACAATCTTATTAGCTCCGTTAAAATATGTCTCTGCCAGTCTATTGGTCACCGGTATTTGATCTTTGTACAATGCTTCATCCTCGGGGTTCAGCCCCGTAATCAGAGTGAACTCTTCGAATGAAAATCTAGCAGCCTTGTTATTCCCGACTCCAAACCATAGCTCATTCTTATTCTCGGACTTCAGCATTCTCAATGCTAGACCATGGATGAGTTGGCCAGATAACTGCATTTTTCTCATAAGATAGAATTTTCGAAAACAAGACCGACGGAAAGCTTGTCGATGATTTGCATCCAGTACGCTATAAACCTCATCTATAGCATCTAGGTTACAGAGGTTCGTACATTTTCCTGTAAACCGATCATTGATGTCCACTTGAAACTCCATCCTGCATAATATAAGACAATTTTAGTCAAATGGGTGTGCTAATTACGCTATGAAAATGGACAAGGAAATAAAGAAGAAACACAGAAAAATATTTAATAACAATACACTGTTCAAAAGAAAGTTCTAACAACAAAATGTTAGTTAACCGACCAAAGTTGGTAGGTTAACCTACCATTACCATTACGATCAGGTAGGTTAACCTACCAAACCTGGTCGGTTAACCTACCATTACCATCAGGTAGGTTAACCTACCAAATGCCTAGTCGGTTAACCTACCATTACCATCAGGTAAGGGTAATGGTAGGTTAACCGTGGTCGGTTAACCTACCATTACCAATGGTAGGTTAACCGACCATATGGTATATGGTCGGTTAACCTACCATTACCATCAGGTATCAATTCATTAATGGTAATGGTAGGTTAACCGACCAAGGTCGGTTAACCGACCTTTTGATTCTAGGGTAGGTTAACCTACCTCTTCACAAACAAAAATTAAGAATACATCAAATTAGATTTAGAAGCCATCTGTTAACTCTTCATTATATCCTTTTTCATGGCATCATCAACAGAGATTCGGTATAAATTACTACATCATTTTAATGCTACTTGGAAGAGAAGGAAACAATATCCAAAACTAGTAACCGAAGGTAAACAAATCGAGCCACATAACCTCACCAAATCATACAAATCATTGTCACAATTCAGGGTTCTCGGTAGGTTAACCTACAATCAAAGGGCGATTTACAGATTGCTGAGGGTAGGTTAACCGACACTGAGGTAGGTTAACCCCCTGATGGTAGGTTAATCTACCAAATATTAAGAACTTGTCAAAATTTGTCAAAATTACAGAAAAAGAATCCCAAGAAAACATCACGCAATTACAATGCTTAAAATAAAGAAACAACACAAGCAACTAGCTAAGAAGCGTGGCGGTTCAGTGTATGATCCAAGTGAATATGTGAAGAAAGTGAGAAGACATCAAGTAGAGAACCCGTACCAGAACAGCCTCTGGGAAGATTATACCCAAATCCAAAGAACCCTTTTGAAGAATGCACCAATTCTTGAATTTGCAGAAGAAGAAGATGTCTGCCTAATTCGTTTTGCCGAAGAAGAAAACCAAGGGAAAGCCGGAAAGGAGAGGAGAAGTCGAAGGGGTAGGTTAAGAGTCGGGTAATTCTAATTGAGTATTTGAAATGGGAGACGTTTTTTGAAATTGAAACTGAAGGTTATATTAGGAAACAAATAAATTTATTTTTATTACTATTATTTTAAATGAAAAAAATTTGGTCAAAGGCCATTTCCATAAAATGACAAATTGGGCTGGCCATTTCCCCATATTCCCACAATGGAAAAGACTAATTTAATTAGACAAACAACAAGCCAACAATGAAAGGAAATCAATTTCTAACTGGCTGGTTCTCCTTATCCGTTAGCAACTCCTCTACCTATAGTGTACCACAGCCACAACCTCTACCTCCTCCATTGATAGTTGTTCAAGATTAGCTAAAATCGTCTCTTCATTTTTGGCGTTATTCTTTTTTCTTCTAGGAGTTCCATAGGTGCAGGATTTGCAATTTAATTTGAAAGATTAAAATTTTGGGCTTTGACTTTTGATGAAAATTGAAAAGCTAGGGCCCTGTTCTCTTTACTGTTTTGAACCCGTTTTCTATTTTTATTTTCGAAAACACTAAAAACGCGTTCTCTTTACCATTTTCAGAAACGCATTTTGGAAAACAAAAAAAAAATTTGTACACAAAACGCAAAACGCCCAAAACCTCGTTTTGGACGTTTTGTGTGTATTTCAACAAAAAATGTTCAAAACGTGAAAAACGCGTTTTGGGATTTTTTTTTTAAAAAAAAATTATCCTAACTTGTAACTAAGATTAATATAAATTTTTTTTTTTAGAATTATCCTAACTTGAAACTAAGTTAAAATAAAGCTTTTTTTTATTTTTTTATTTTGAAGAATTATCCTAACTTAGAACTAAGCTTAAATAAAGTTTTATTGAATTCAATATCAACATTACAAAAAAAAATTAAGTGAAAATTCTTGTTGTTATATTTCAAAAAATGCATTGATAAATGGACTCTGGTAGTTTTGAAAGAACTTGTATTTCTGGATTTTAATAGAACTACAGCTTCCTCAAATCCCGAACCTGATCAAGCTGTATTAATATAGATTCTTAATCCTCACATTAGTGTGTTGCATGTAACCATGTTTTCAGTGTATTGTGAAAGTAAATTTAAGTTTGAGTCAGTAGTATTCTGCAAGCAAATTAATTAAAAATAGTTTAAGTAATATTTTGCAAAATTTCAAACAGAATGTGTTTTCCAGCTTTTCATTTTCAAAAACGGTTTTCAGAAATGACAAACCAAACGCGTTTTCAGCAAATTTGAAAACAAAAATAAAACCAGGAAATACAAAATATTTTCGAAAATGAAAATACAAAATAAAATACAAACAGAACGCTGTCTAGATTTCTGATAGTGAACAATATTAACCGATTTTCACATTTTTTATGGAAGAAATAGACGGTCGGCATGGAGAGGGGGGTGAAATGAAAAGGGTAATAATGTGGTGTACTATATTTTTTCTTTTTAATTTTTAAATTGGATTAAGTTATATTTGTAAATTGTTTGTGGTGTATTTATAAATATATATGTGTTTTAATTGTGGTGTAACAAGTAAAAACCATGGTGGTAATATATTTACCCAATGCCATTTTCATAAAAAGGTAATTATATTGACATCACTAATTTTGTTAATCACACCACAATTTTTATATTTACTAAATTAGTCATAAATAAATTGACTTAAATAACCCTCAATTATATTAGTTTTTCATCTTCTTTATTCTTGCATACACCACAAATCTTAAAAACCCTAAATTTTATATGTATTATACTTTTTTTTTTTTTGAAACAAGCCTCGAAGTTTTTTTATTTTTTGGATAAGAACATTCAAATTTTGATATAAATAACCATATTCTTTTACACATAATTTAGGCTCAATGCAATCGAATACACTATAATGTACAAATAGAGCCTAAAATCGCTCTTCAAACTAATATCCGAGGATTAGTTCCTTGCAATTTGGTGCATATCCATGTCCTTCAACATCACAGAACGCCCACAAAAAATCTCCCTTCAAAATAATTTTTGTAATTCTAATTTCAAATGTTGAGAAGAATTGAAATTTTTTATTTTTATTGTGTTTTTTGTGCTTGTTCTTGATGTAGTGTAGAAAATTTTATGTGTATTGGTGTGTGTTTTTGCTGTAGTATGTATTTTATGTATATTAATTAGTAAGTGTTCTTGGTGTTGATGTGGTGTAGTGGTGTACCATGTTTTATTTTAATTTTACTTGATGAATGTTATATTTGTAAAAAAGATGTGGTGTAATTATAAAATCTATATTTTAATAAATGTGTATATATAATATGGTGTGATTAACAAAATTAGCGGTATCAATATAATTACCCTTCATACAAATGCAATTTGAGGTGGCTAAAATGCCCTATTCCCTCACTTTTATAGGGGGTTTCAAAAACTCCTATGTCAAACAAGCAAAACAACACATTACCCCAATTGAAACTAGATTCACCACAATAGTCTTCTAAATGTTAAAAAGACTTAGATATCCTTACTTTCTTTATTAAATCGATAAAATGATATCATGTTAAAAGTCAATAATACCCTTCCTTTCACATACAAAACAAAATGTCAATAATACCCTTCCTTTCACATACAAAACAAAATCAAACAAGTCTCACTTATAATTTTTGCTTTATGTATCTATTTTCTCAAATACAAATAAAATACTCTCTCATTTTTTTCATCTTCTTGTGCTCTAAAAAATCTGAAAAAAAATATCAAACGCTCAACTAAGAGATTTTAACTGTCACTTCTTATCATTAAGTAAATTTATGAATATTTATAATACTGTATTTAAGTTCATTCTCGTTATATTCAACAAATATATAATTTTAATAAGAAAAAAGATAGAAAAATCATCTGTTATTAATTTTAAAATTTTGAATTGTTAATCGAATACTAGATTATATTTAATTTATTCAATAGATCTATAATTCTATTAGGCAAAAAAGGAAAATGAAAATTAATATTGGTAATCGCGAAGAGTGAAAATTTAGTCAAGATTAGTCATCGGATTCCGGACGGACCGGACCGTGCAGATGGGATCCGTCGACGGATCGAACAATTTATGGATGGACTGTCGATCAACAAACAACGAAGTCGATTTTTTTTTAAAAATTATTACTCATGTAATATTTCTATCATTCTTAATGCAGATATAGATTCAGATTCATCATTCGTTCCAATTTGTTATTTTGGTGAATTTAAAATGGATAGAAACGAGCGATGGTCATGGAAATGGACAAGATATGAAAGAGGCATTTCTATAATTCGATAAGACCAGGTAAATCATTTACAAATTTGTAATACAGATTACAAGAAAAGCTCAATGTTGATCCATCTCAATATGATATGAATTTGGACTTTCTATGTAACTCGAATCCTCCAATTCCTCTTCCACCTTTGAATGTTACTTCCTTAGGGAAAATTATGTGGTCAATTGAACATTTTTGCGTAACTTTAGTCATGAAGGATATCCCTAATAGTGAACACGAAGAATCCGATGGTGGGGATCGAATTGAAAATGATTTTTGGGACATAGTAGAAGTAGCACGTGAGGATGACAATGTTATTCATAAGACAGTTGCTATACACCGTGATTATATTATCCCACATAGAACTCGCAAGGTAGTTGAACTTAATCAGGAGGAAATTTCATATACAAATGATGATATGGTTGCTTTATCCGAACACGGGCAGAGTGGGGACTCATAGGGTGGGCTGAGTTCACGATCATCTAATTGTTCACGTGTGGTTCCCATGATGCAAATGTGTAAGTCTAGCAAATATTTGATATCAAGCAAGATCTCCAAGAAGTTGTGCACAGTATTGCACTTAAGTACAACTTCGAGTTTAAAGTGAAGAAGTCAGATAGAAGTACCTACACAATTGTCTGTATAGACGGAAATTGTAGTTGGCATTTGTGAGCAATGAATATGGACACAAATCAGTATTATAGTTCACAAGTATGCGCGAGAACATGCTTGCCAAGTGGGTATTCGTCGAAATAATCACAGATAAGCTCAATCATGGTTTATCGATCGGTAGATAATGCACAAGTTTCAGGATCCAAGGACTATTTACAAACCTAGAGACATCATTAATGATGTGGAGCAAGATTTCATGGTGACCAGGAGCTATTAGAAGGTTTGAAAGGCTAAAAATGTGCACTAGAAGTCTTAATAGATTCATGCGAAGAAAGCTATGCTAAATTGGCCAGGTATTGCCATAACATGGGGATAACTAATCATGGTTCAACATTCTTTATTGAGGCTGATGACGACCGTCGTGTTAGCCCAAGAGTAAACTAACCAAGAGGGGGGTGAATTGGTTTATAAAACTTTTTCGATAATAATCTCAAACTTAAAAACCAATGGGTACAAATATGAGCACTTAGTGTTACAAGTAACTAATCTATCAATGTAGTGTGCTATATATGTGTAAACTTAATTGATAAGGCAAGTATAGCACTTATATATAATGTTGCACAATATAAATTGATAGAATAGAGTAAGTGCAATGTACGTAAGTAAAAGGGATAAGAGAGTGCAAACTCGATTTATGGAGGTTCAATCAACCAACGTGATCTACGTCCCCCGTTACCGAGCTCTCCGTCACGAGCAAGGCCAAATCCACTATTTTGGTAACTTACAACAAGGAGTACCAAATCCTTAGGCGACTTACAACAAGGAGCGCCTATCCTTTACAATCGAGTTTTCACACGGCTCTCGAAACCAACAATCGAGTTTTGACAAGGCTCTCGAAACCAACAAGATATAATGAATTGAATTTACAATTGAAATAACTCTCTTGACAAATGATATACTCAAATTAAGTACCGAGAGAGTTAGGATAACAGTTCAATAGATAGCAATGAATTAAGCTCGAGTGTTAGAGAAAAACTTTGATGCAAATGATAATGAAAAGTTTAATGCAATCAAACAAAGTTTTTCAAATGATCTCTTGTTAAAAATATTGAATCAAATTAAGTACCAAGAGATGCCACACTTGAATAATTAACAATAAGTTAAGCTCATGAGGATTTAGGCAATGGAACTTTGATGAATCAAATGATAATGAAAAATGTAGCACAAATAATCAAAGTTCCTTAATTGGAATTTCTCTCTTTTAAAAGATTAAAACAAGTTTAGAACAAAGAGAGACTTACACTTCAATTCCAATATAGTGTGAAGATGTTGAAGAAGTTTAAACAATATAAAACAAGAATCTTCACAAAACTTTCTTCCAAAAACTTTGATGAAATTGATAAAACAAAGTTTAGATCAATCAAAGTTTTATGAAAATAAAAGATGAATATAAACCAAGTAAGAACAATAAGTTTTCACAAGAAAGTTTGTATAAAATGTTTTCTAAGTTGTTCCAATTGAATGCAAATGTGATGGCTATTTATAGATGAAAATTTTCAAGTTCAGCCAGTTTCGGTCGACCGGTTCTGGAGTTTCGGTCGACCGAAACATTAATATAGCCGTTGCATTTTTAACCGTTGAACTTTCGGTTGATCAGCTTATTTCGGTCGACCAGACTTTCGTTCGATCAAGTATACTTTCGGTCGACCGAAAGTATAAAAACATGAATTTTTATTTTAATGTCAAAAAGTTTATTTTTCCAAAAACTAATTCATGTTATGATTTGAAAAATCATTTCTATGCAATTGATGAATTTTCAAATAAGTTTCTTGATGCATAAAAATCATTTTCGAGCTCGTTGAATTTCATCGCTAAAGATTGAGAGTGATATACCTTTACATATGTTAAATCAACTCTAATCTTGTATGCTTGAATTCTTGATCTTCATGTCATGCTTTTCAACCTTAATTTTGATCTTTGAATATCTTCAATTCTTTCATGATCTTCTTTGCGTCTCATGTGCTTGATCACATAGTTTTGATTTATATCTTTGAGAGACGATTTGAACATAGAGTGCTTTGAATATTTATCATTACATGAAACACTTGAAGTACACTTGTTAGCAACACAATAAATTCTTGTTTGTTATGATCAAAACAATAAGGTCAAATTGACCATAGGTCAACACGTCGCTTCAAGTATTTTTCATGGATCTTAGACAGTGCTTTCAAGGATTTCATAATTCAATGCAACGCCTACTTCTAGTAGACAGTACATCATTTAAAGCTAGATATGAAGTCAAGTTGTTGCTACATGTAAAGATTCCATAGGGAATAGCGAAGATGATCTAGCGATGAATTGGTTTCTTCATAGCTAAGGGAAGTAATTTAGGATGTCTACAACTTTGCTTTTGTAATTGATCGAGGGAATGCTATCATAAATGGTATCGTTGAAGTTTTTCCTGAGACACGTCATGGTTACTGTATGTACCATATACAAATCAATTTGAAGACTAAGTATCGGAGAAGTGGAATCTTTAAATTGTTTAACAGTACTGTAGAGGCTTACACTGTTGAAGAGTATAATAAGTTCATGACCAAAAGCATTAGAATCCTGATGTCTCGAAATACTTAATAGATAAGCTGGAAATTCAACATTGAACACAGTCTCAATTTCCAGGACGTCGTTACAATGTCAAATAATGTAGCTTCTCTTAGTTCATTATTTAAGAAGGATCGAGAGTTTCCAATTCTCGTAATGATTGAGCACATTTGAGACAAGTCGTAGTTTTGTTTTCATGATAGACGTGACGAATCCCAGACGTGCACTAGCAATTTATTGCTAACATCAAGTGTACGTATCGCAAAAGTAATAAAGTGGATCGTGAGTCCGAATATCGTTCCCATGATGATTGAGTAAATTTATTATTTTAGATTATTGACCTTAACTGTAACTAGAAGAACTTGATTTGAGAATTTGTTTTAAAATTAAGCTAACAATTAAACTTTTAAAAAAAATGAAGACTTGTTTTATAAAACTAATAAAAAAACATGTTATAATCAAGAATCCACTTTACTTCCATCATTAATGCATTAATCTAAACGTTTTAACGACAATTCATGGGGTTTTGAAAAATAAATATCCCCAATATTGTTAAAACTCTATTTCGGACAAGAATTAACACATTTTTTCTATTCATGACCCGACTATATTTCTATGACAAATACAAATGTATAGAAAAACATTATCATTTTGTGAACACTATTGAAGCTACCACAAAGCATAGCATTATATATCTATTCCCTATTGGATTTTGAGGCAATTAAAACATGTATAACGTAATCTCAATATTTCAAACTTAAGAAACGCCAAAAAATCATAAAACTAGTGATCAAATAATTGTATAATAATAAAAGTGTGAACTAATTGCTCAAACCCATGAAATATATAAATTAAATGATAAATCAATACATAAAATCCGAAAAGTAAAGTTTCATCATGATTCCAGCATAAAACGCTTAGCCTAGAAACGTGTTTGATGCTAAATCACAAGATAAATAATTGAAATTTATCACCCAAATCATAGTCTTGATCTTTGGACTTCAATTTTTAATTTGGCATGATTTGGTTCCTTGAGAATTCGACAGCGTTTTGGCATGTATTCAACTGATTGAGAACCCCAAAATTGTGCCTCATATTTGGTATATAAAGGTGTGGTCGTAACCTAGGAGAAAGAGGCAAGAAATATGTTGAAAATAGAGTGAAAAAGCTTAGCTCCTGCCCAGTCATACATGCCCCCGACCGCATGGTTAGGTGTTTTGGGTTCTACCTATTTTATGAACAGCGTGCAACTGCATGCCTTTAATAGGCACGACCGCATGGTTTTAGTGATCCCATGCAATTTCTATCTTTTATTCCGCAAAAGTTAGTCCTCGTTTTTTATTTCACCTCAAGCCCTGCATCTTCCAATTGTAGCAATTTAGTTACTGAAGATTTCTTCCAATTGACTGTTTTCTTCTCTTGATTTGTTCAATTAAGTCCTTGAACTTCTTCCTTCTTCCACTTTGTGATCAATTATTAGGTAATTGTAACAAAAAATATTGATTAATCATGACCAAGAAAATGAATAATTTGTGATCAATAATGTGAACAATTATGAATGATTGTGATCAATTATATTAGAGATTGTGACCAACCGTGACTTATTGTCACCATTGGACGACGACGTGATGTAATTTACAGTTGTGTCAAATTTGACCATGTAACTAAACTGTGGCTTTGTGTGAGTAAACTGTGACCACCTTGTGTGAGTGAACTGTGACCTTGTGTGACTGAATTGTGACTATGTGATCAAATAGTTGACCTCATGTGATCGAATTGCTACCTTGTATGATCGAACTGTAACTGTGTGACCAAACTGTGACCTTATGTGATCAAACTGTGAATTGTGTAATCAACTGTAACTTTGAGTGACTAATTGTAACTTTACGGGTAGGGTGGTGTGAATTTTACTGCTAAATTTATAATTGTGACTCAACTGCAACTTTGTGTGACAAATCGTGACTTTGATGATGGGGTGATGTAGGGTGAATTTTGCAACTAAATTTATAATTGTGACCGAACTTTGACTTTGTGTGACAAACTGTGACTTTGTTGATGGGGTGGTGGGATGGGGTAGGTGTGTTTAGGTTGCAGTGAAATTTGCAACTGAATTTATAATTGAGACTGAATTGTGACTTTGTATGATCAAATGTGATTTGCGGGTCGGGTGGCAGTGAAATTTGCGCTAAATTTGTAATTGTGACTAAATTGTGACTTTGTGTGATCAACTGTGACTTTCTTATTATTAAACACTTGATTTAAAAAAAATAAAAAAATCCTAAGTTTGCTAGTTTTAAAAAGTGATAGTTAAAGTACACTTTCCCCTTACAAAAATGCCATTGTTATATTTACGAAATTGCCTTTTTTTTTTTTGTATAAATAAAAACAATTTATCCTAAATTCTAGATAAACTTTTAGAAAATAAAAAGTGTTCGAACCAAATTTGGGGGCAAAGTTTGGACCAAATTTGGTCCAAACCCCTTGAAGATGCTAATATTATTTTATCGATAAATGTGTGGTTGAAATTAAGCCTTTGTTTGGCTAACAATTTAAAATTGATTTATAAACTAATTTATAATATACTCAATTTCTCAAATTATTTTTTAATTGCAGAAATTTTTTCTTTCCATTTTTTAATTGCATATTTTACTTAAAAAATACAAATAAATTTATAATCAAAAGATAGTCACGAACATCTATCTATCTATTCTATCTATATAAAAACAAAGTAGCCATCACCAAAAATATACAAACACTTTCCCTTCAAAAATTACTTGCTAAATTTGGAAAGTTTTTGCCAAAAAACAAGAGAATTAAAAAAAAAATTAAAGTGCAATGGAAATTGTAACGATTTCAAAATGCAATGGTTAAACAATCCAAACTCCAAAGTGTAATGATTGCAATTTTGAATTATACTTTTAAGCACTACCCCCCCCCCCAAAGTTTTGAGCATTGTTAAATTAAATAAAAAATAATGATAGTTAATTTTTTTAAAAAACGAAGAATGTGCTATTTTCAAGGTAAAAATTAGTGGTTGAAAAATCGAGAGAAAGATATGTGTGACTAAAAAAAGTTTAAAAATGTGTTGTTTAAAAACATTTTTGTTAAACAGAGATGTTTCATTCCAATTTTAAAAAATGACAATTTGAATTTATTTATTTATTTATTGTGTTTTTACAATAGGATGTTTAATTTTATTATAATAATTATTAATCTTATAATGATTCATAACTTTATTTTTTTCTTTTTTTCTTGTGAAAAACTAGCATCAAAAGTATCATAAGTCTAATTTAAAAAATAAATATATAATTTTCAATTGTTATGAAAAAGTATTCAAATTTCGTAATTTAGAAATTTTGTTAGATTTATTAAAAAAAAGATTATTCAAAAATATTCTGTTTAATCATAGTGTGCCTACTTTGGTAAAGTAATATTAGATTTTTTCTAGAGATATAATATTATATAACAAAATGTGTTAAAAAATATTTAAATAACCCGAAAATGTTTTAATTTAAAGAACGAAAAATGTTTTAGTTTAAAGAACTTAAGAATATTCGTTAATCCTTATATTGCATAGTTTTTTTATAAGTTTTCCAATTAGATTATATAAAAAAAAAAATTAATGACTAATTCAGAAATTTTCTTTCAAATCGATTAATTTCATACTTGATTGAATATAATTTTCTTTAGATCGAATAATTTCATACTTTATATTTTTTTTAAATACAATGTTCATTTATATTATTCTTGATTTTTTTTATACAATGATTATGTTTTAATTTGAGAGCAAACAGAAAATATATAGTCTGTAAAATTGTCACAAAAATCAAACGTAAAAAATAATTTAACATATATCTATATCTATATATTAATAAAAGCAGAAGATATTTTGAGAATCTTCAATTTAATTTTTCAATTTGGATAAGATTTCTTTCTGTGAACAGAATATTTGGGTGATTCCTTTGTGTGAACAGAATATTTGGGTGATTCCTTTGTGTGAACATAATATTTAGGAGCACGTTTAAAAGAAATTGAAACTGATTCACAATATGTGGCGGTTCTATTTAATTTTGCATCTGGGAAAAAAAATTACATAATAAACCTGTTATTAAAATTTTAAAAAAACAGTAAATTAAAAAGTAATAAATGTTTATTTACCAAAATCATATACAAATATATGATAAATTTCAAACAAAATGTTTCCAATTTCCCCACTACCACCACCAATGCAGTTATCACCATTTCTGATGGAAGTGGGCAGTTAATAAAATGCAGTTTTTACACCAAAATAGCAAACTACACGTTCATGTCAATAAATCTGCTATATAACCTGCTTCATCTTGCACCACAACTCAATTATCTCCTTCGTCATTTTATACCCAGCAAAAAAAACCTGTCATTAAAATTTAAAAAAAAACAGTAAATTAAAAAGTAATAAACGTTTCTTTACCAAAATCATATACAAATATAGGATAAATTTCAAACAAAATGTTTCCAATTTCCCCACTACCACCACCAATGCAGTTATCACCATTTCTGATGGAATTGAGCAGTTAATGAAATGCAGTTTTTACACCAAAACAGCAAACTACACGTTCATGTCAATAAATATTCTATATAACCTGCTTCATCTTGCACCACAACTCAATTATCTCCTTCATCATTTTATACCCAGCAAAAAAATGCAGTCTTCAATGCTGAAAGAACTTGGCAAAGAACGCAATAACTGGATTATAAAAGTTAGAGTCGCCAGAAAATATATAGTTCCATTAAACAATGATGTTAAGAAACCTCGCTGCTTGGAGCTCGTGCTTGTGGATGAAAAGGTAATTCTTCATTTTGAATTATTCGTTACTCTTTAAAAACAATATTTTTTTTAATCCCTCATCTGTATTGATTCCAAATATGGAGACAGAATACAAGCTACAATTGTGCCTCCCCATATCACTAAGTTCGATGGGATGCTACGTGAACAGTCGCTATACTACTTAACAAATTTTGCAGTAAAAGACAATTCAAGCAAATATCGCAGTACAAGTCATGCATTCCGAATATTTTTCATGCCTATGACTGAAGTTATTGGTGTTGGTGATAAACACTTATCCAAATCTATATTTAATTTCAAGAAAATTTTAGACATTGAGACCATTGACAACATTGATGACGTGGGACTCTTTGGTTAGAAGCATATAACATAATGCATTTTATGTTTGCTTTTTAGTAATCCAAAGAATGTATTAACATTGTTGTTCATTTTTGCAGATTTTATAGGCCACGTGGTGGCCAAACACAGTTTGCAACATCATAAAATAAATTCCAACGAAACAGTTTCAAAGCATATCGACGTGGTTCTGCAGGATATATTGAAATTGAAATAAAAACTTATTCTTAGGTGACCTGCACATTTTAATTCTTATTTCGTTAACTTTTTTGATGTTCGTGAAGATCAAACAGGATAACAGTAACACTATGGGGACCATGTGCTGAAGAAATCAGCAACTACTTTGATAGTTCACAAAATGAACAAATTGTCATTATCATTAAATTATGCCGTCCTAAAAAATTCCAAGGGCAAATAGGGCTATGTAATGCCTACCATGCAACAAAATTGTTCATCAATGTGAACATCCCAGAAATTGAAGTTTACAAGAATAGGTAACCCAATTATCTACCATTTCCTTTACAATGATTATAACAATAAATTAATTTCTGTGTTTTTTGTTTACAACAGATTGTGTTGTGAAGACAACAGTTCAATAGTGGAAATTCAAAACATGTCCAACAATGTTTCGACTGAGATTGAAGATTTGGAGAGTGGAAACTTTGAACTATTGACATTGGAAGGACTATTGAACTGTAAAAAGGTTGTTTCTAAAAGCACTTGCAATACCATATGATTTTTAATAATCACAACTAATATTTTGGGTAACTATGTTTGGTGTTGCAGATTGGTTTTTATTGGGTTGTTGCAAGAATTTCTACTTTGGTATCAGATGGGGATTGGTGGTATATTAGCTGCAACAGATGCCGCAAGAAACTTTCTGATTCACCGAAAGGATATTATTGTGAACCTTACAATCTAAGAACTTACAACAAAGTTGTTCCAAGATACAAAGTCAAAGTGAATGTCATAGATGACACCCAATTCTCAACTTTTTTGCTTTGGGATGGGGTTTGTGAAGTTCTGATTGGAAAAACAGCTATGGAGATTCGGGGGTGCATTGCCCAAGTAAAATAATGCTCGTATAGTGGTATTACTATAACAAATTTTATGTGTGTGGGTAACTTAAGGTTCCCAATTTTACAGGGATTAAATGAGAATGAACAAACAAGCTTGAAAAGCAGTTACCATTCTATTTCAAGAGAAGGCCATCCAGAAGAACCCGAAAGGTTGGTCGGCCAACTACTGTTATTCAAAGTTCATGTTAAAGATTGAAATGTAGATGAAAGTGACCCCGTTTTCTCAGTGAGCCGAATTTGTGATGACCAGCATCTAATTGAAAAACATAAAAAGACCCCTATTGATGTGACAAAGGTATGTGAATAATTAGTATTACAACTGGGATTAAAATTTAATAAGTAATTTACATTTTCTTATATTCATTCAGAAATCAGATTTGCTGTCTTTGATTGCTAATTCAGGGGAAGAGGTGATCGAGGTAAGTGTTAAATATCTATATTTTTTGAATGTATTGATTTTGAGTTGAAAACTGATTTACAATTTAGGATTCTAATTTTGTTCCACAGTTGGAGGATTCAGTTAGTGACAATGAAGAGGAATGCATCACCACAAATACAACAAAAAGAATTAATGTTCCAAACAAGGGTACTACAGATAGCAGCTGCATTGCAGAATCCTCCTCTTCCACTGGTCTCTCAAATAACAATGTCAAGAAAATTAAATTAGAGAAGGATTAGACAAATATGTTTTGAATCTATATTTTAGTACTTTTCTTAGGTTTTTTGCAATTTGTCATTTCCTTATGTTGATGTCTTTTTAAGTATTGCTCAAAATTTATGCAGTTGACGAATTCTGATTTCAATTCAAAGTTGTTTTTTTTTAGCCTTGCATTATTTTTTCTTATCTTTTGACAATTCCAACCACAGTAATAATACATTTATCAAACAAATACCCAAAAATGAAACATGTCACTTTGGAAATTTTGATTTTAATAACTACATATCAAACGAAGGAGAATGTTGTCTTTTTAATTAAAAAAGTATTATTTTGTAAAGAAAAATAGCTTGTACAAAATTAACCTCACAATATGTAAAGTAATAATGCATTTATACTTTGAAATTGTTATAAAATCATCGAAATCATAAGAACAACATAGAGAGAGAAATGGAGAGAGTTTAGAGGAGAGAATTTCTCTTCAAGAATTGGTGTAATAAATTGGTAAGTATAGGCTCCAATTTATAGGAGTGGACAATGGCACAATCGTAATATTGTAAAGTTTACAGGGATATAATGGTTATGTCATTCACATATATACATTATTTATAACACTCCCCCTTGAATGACATATTACGCAATTGTCTGCCTCGTTAAAACCTTGCTAAGAAAACCCAATGGGATAAAACTTGAGCGAAGGAAAAAGAGTACAGTTGCTCCCCCTGATATTGGCCATCGTCAATCGTTGAGTCTTAATGTTCAAGTAGAACAAATCATGTATTGAATCTTTGAAGTTCTTCAGTGCTTCAGTGCTGCCTCGTTAAAACCTTGTCAGTAAAACCCAATGGGACAAAATCTGAACGAAGGAAAAAGAGTACAGCCGCTGCCTCGTTAAAACCTTGTCAGGAAAACCCTGTGGGACAAAACCTGGACGAAGGAAAAAGAGTACAGCATGACAGCATGATTCTCCCCCTGAAGTGTGCAATCAAGTATTCATGAACCTTTTGAATAATGATATCATCTTTCTTCTGGAATATATATGAAAATCTTCTTGTGTGTAGTCGATATCATAACATTCTTCATAAGATGTGTATGATTTTCTTCATTTGTTGATATCATTCCAGTATACCAATGTGTTGCTGAATTATAGCTTGTTGATAGCTATGATGATGCCTCAAAAAACCTTGCTAGGAAAACCCTGTGGGACAAAACCTCAGCGAAGGGAAAAAGAGTGCATTATTCTCATTAATTTTCATCAATACGCCTCAACTGTTGCCTCATTAAAAAAACTTGCTATGAAAACCCTGTGGGACAAAACCTCAGCTAAGGGAAAAAGAGTGCAACGCGTATTTATTCCTTTCATGGAATATTACATGTATATTGGTGCAATCGCGAATCTTTTCATTGTATTTTTCACTTCTGGTGAATAATCAAATTTAGAATTCACTTCTGGTGAATAATCAAATCTATAATTCACTTTCATAGATTGCATCTTTCACTTCTAGTGAATAATTAAATATTCATTTTCAAATTCACTTCTAGTGAATAATCAATTTCAAATTCACTTCTGGTGAATATTCATTTTCGTATTCACTTCTAGTGAATAATCAATTTCCCAGATGTCATAAATAGTACACTCCAATTTCACTTTCAACATATTATATCATGGAGTCATTTGTATCATTCTATAGTGATACTAATCTGGGCATATTGAATCTTTCAATGATTTATACATGTATGTTCTTACACTTTATAAACTGCAATTTCTAATTTTGCAGGAGCATAATCAATCATTGAAATAGATATCAATTTCGACATATAATCTACAATCATTTTACTTGAAATCCCAACGTACCGCGATCAACTGGTACATCAAAGAATACTCCCAAAGTACCGAGATGAGAATCATACATTTTGATCTCACTCATTGGTATATCAAGGAGCTCAAGCTAGTGATTTAGACTATAGTCTATCCACCATATGTCATGCCAGTTCTATGAAAAATTTCGCGCGCAACTAGTCGTCTTTTACGACTGTGAAATATTTTTCATTTGTACATATAATTACTGGCTTTACACATTTAAGCATTTGGACTTCAGGTCCTTGAACAATAATCCCTACATTAGGGTTTCATACTTGGCCAAAGAATTATGATTTCATCAATCTTATTTCATAAGAGGGTATGCAGTCGACTTATTTATCGATTCCATCTCAATATAACGTGGAGAGATCTCTTTATATGTTCTATCATCAGGTACCTGAATATCTCATCATCTGACTATGTCCCTTTTACTTACTTTGAGTATTTAGCCTCAAAGGAATCATTTCAATCATTCAAGAGATATTTATTTTTGGAATCGATAGTCATTATGCTTCAGGCATAATTACGCTTCAGGCGTGTTTTCACCATAATGTTCTCAAATATTATCAATCGGCTAAAATGCCATAACACATGTCATTCTTTTAGGGATGTAATTTCAATCATATATCTCAGTGCGCTTTGGTGGAGTGTATGCATATCGCACTTTTACAAATAATAAAGCTTCTTGAGCTATTCCCTGTTTGACATAGAATATTGTTGTATGATAAACAATTTCTGAATAAGTTATTCTCATAGAAAATAATTTGGAACTTTTGATAATCTAACCGTTTATTATAGAACTTCTGGTTCTATACGGTTTTATTTCATTTCTATGTATGAATATTTGATTCAATACAATATCGCTAAACTTCTGGTTCAATACAATGTATATTTCATTTATGAGCTTCTGGTTCATACTATATACATATTTCACTTGTACGTATGAACTTCTGGTTCAATAAGATATTTCACTTGTACATATGTATGAACTTCTGGTTCAATACAACATTTATTTCATCAGTATTCTATATAGTTCAAATCAGTATACCTTTATTACTTTTAGTATACCGAAAAATCAGGTACAATATCCAAGGAAATATCTCATAATCTCAATCTTGTCGCCAAATCTTCCCTTATATCGAAAAAGGTAATGGCATATTATCTCACCTTTTCAATAATTTATTCCATTATTTCTTGATGGAATCCATATCACTGACACGCGGAGCCGTCGCTCTTTTACGCGTTGAATAATGCATTTAAATAGATGATTTGGGAAGAAGGCTAGATCCATCAAAAAATGGATATCATACTTTCAAATATTCGCAAATATTATTCCAATCTTCCAGTAAATGATTTGAGAAAAATTTATCGAATTAGGCTCGAAAGATTGAGGTTGCTGATGGATCATGGCATGCCAGAAGATGTTCGCTGGTTGATCGAAGCAAAAGTTCGATTAGCTGGTGAATTACCAGATTCATTTTCTAAGCACAAGCCTGGCTTAGGTAAGAGTACTTTTGCAAAGAAGCGAAGAGCAAAAAGATTAAATAGTTGCTACAAATGTGCTCGATGGACATGTGATACCCGTTGTAAATCAATAGGATATTCATCCATAAATCGAGATGATAAGATAGACTTCATTAAGGGTGGACTGAGTAAGGAGTCATTGGATGATATCCGATTGACTCTTGAGACGCACCCTAGTGGATATGTGCAGCGTGAGCTACTATCTTTATGGGCTAAATTCATCAGCGATAAAGAGAGATATAGTCTCAAAAATATAATAGCAAAAGATCCTGTTTGCCATGCTGTTATAAACAATGATGCTTTGGCTATGCAGCATTAATACAAGGTAAATCATTTGATATATATGCACATATAAAATATTTTTTTCTGTTTCCTTTCACGAGTTTTGATAAAGGCTGGTTAAAAATATTAAATCGCCGAAAGGTGAGTAGGATGATTTTGTCAAAAGTAAATCTTCACTTTTTCGAAAAACGACCAGTAAATAGTGAAGTTTTTCGGTTTTAAATAGCCAAACATTTTTCATAGTTCATGCATCCCAAAATAACATTTTCCTTCTTTACTTTCAAAAATGGAAGGACCAAAATTTCTACAGATCAAAACTATCTGTGTATTTTGTGGATCAAAAGTGGGAAAAGGTTTTGGGTATCTAGAAGCAGCCGTGGATTTAGGAAAGAAATTGGGAGAGAAAGGTATCACTCTCGTGTATGGAGGAGGTAGCAGTGGATTGATGGGTTGTGTTTCACAATCCGCTCTAGTAGAGAAAGCAAGAGTGATAGGTATTATACCTACTCCTTTAGCTGATATTGCAGGCAAAACACGAGGGCATGAAGTACAAACCTTATCTATCCATGAACGCATAACTTGCATGTTATATGGTTCTGATGCCTTCATAGCCCTGCCTGGAGGTTTTGGTACTTTAGAAGAAATCTTTAATATTACTTCATGGGCTCAACTAGATCTCCATACTAAGCCTATAGGGCTTTTAAATGTAAACAATTTCTTTGATGGTTTGCTAACATTTCTTGATTATGCTGTGGAACAGGGATTCATATCTCCATTTTCTAGGAGAATCCTTATTTCTGCTCCTACTATCGAGGAACTGCTGGATAAGTTGCAATCATATATTCCAATACAAGATCCAGCAGGAGTAAAGATAGATTGGTCGCAAGGAAGGGGAATCAAGCGAAAATGGAGTCCGGTTAATGTAAATTTATCTTTGTGAACTCTAGAATAGGTGGTGGTAGAGTACGGAGTATTCTCACTCTTGAGACACACCATAAATTTCTAGGATTTTATCAATGTATTAATCTTGTGTACCTCAAAGATTTAAAGTGGTAGAGTATGGAGTATTTCTTACTCTTGAAACACACTTTTTTCTTTATTTCCTCAAAAGGTCAGAGGTGGTAGGATAGGCTACTCCCGAAACACATCTCTAATTTTGAGGATCATAAATGTTTTCCCCTTTTGCATTTTGCATGTATGTCTCGTTTATGCTTCTTCAGGAGCAATAATAATATCATTTCAGTATGTTTAGATGATAATTTTTACTTCTTCTGGAGTAAATATGTACTTCTTCTGGAATATATAAGTGCTCGTGCAAGAACTTTTCCAGGCACTTATCATCTAACATTCATCTCATAATACTGATGAGATTATTTTCACATTAGCTATATCCGTGCTATCATGTGATATTATCTTATCATACATCAACATTCTCTTGTTGAATAATTTTCATCCACCCATTCAAATTCAGATATTGGTAACTTCTGGTACCATTGGATAAAACATTTTATTAATATTTATCAACCTTTTGGTAATGATAACTTCTGGTATCATTTGATAAAATATTTTCTAACTTTAGTATTGATAACTTCTGGTATCATTTAATGAAGTATCAAATAACAATAATATTGTATATATATATTAACAATAACGATACTGGGGTTATACCACCAAGTATATATGTTGACAACAACCCTCTAATATGTTAGAATTAACCAACAACTGAGGTGTTTATATGTATTCAATTGATATACCGACCATATAGGCGGTGTCAACGTGATGAAATAATTAAACCAGCCATATAGACGGTATCAACGAGATGAAACAATTAAACCGGCCATATAGGCGGAATCGACATAATGAAATAATTAAACCGGGTAAAGCCAACCATGTAGGTGGTAAAACCAACCATGTAGGTGGCAGCATAATATAATTCAATTGATCACATATTAATCGTTAATTTACGATTATTATACTTGTATGTATTATTAAGGGCAAAATCGTCCATATTTTAATATATTGCTCATATGAATAAATTGAAACCGTCAATAGGTTTAAAATTTAATTTAGAACAAACTTACTTTTGGTCCGAAGTTCAAAATCTCGTCAGGATTGCTCCAAAAACAGTTTTTAAGAAAACCGCCATGTTCGACCGCCGGAATATTTTAAAAACTGCACAAAACAGAAAAATAAGATCATAGAAAAATCCAATTCATCAAAACGGACAAACTGCCTTTCGTCATCGCCGGATCCGCCACGCGCCGCCGCCGCCGGCCGCCACGCGCCGGTGATCGGAAAAATTGACCCATCACCATAATATGTGCCTCGGCGTCCTGAACATGCCGGTGGTCTCCGATTTTCCAAAAGATCAACCGTTTGGCCGGAATCATCATTTTTCAGTCCGCCAGCATCTTCTTCTCCGGACAATAACTTCCGTTTTAACCGTTGGATTTGCGCCAAATTTCAGTCGAGTCTTCTCCTAGAAAAACCCGTTGATATGCCGCTGGCCGATCGTCGATCGGAGTTCAGAATCGTCCGGAATAAGCATTTCAATTTTCGGTCAGATATCTGTTTTTGCACAGTTTTTCAGATTTTCTTCTTCGGTCGATATCTTTTGTTTCAGCCGTTGGTTCTGCGCCAAATTTTAGGCGAGTCTTCTCCTTGACAAGCCCGTTCTGATGGCGGTGGCCGATCGTCGATCGGATATCTGGATCGGCCAGAATCATTCTTTTTCAGTTTGAGAGAAAAGGAAACATTGGTTAGTAATAATCAGGTTTCTGATACAGAGGCTCATCATTTAGATGCAACTGTAGAGCATACTCCCGTTATTACTCAATTGGTTAGAGACTCGTGCTGATAACGTGTTATAAAATCATCGAAATCATAAGAACAACATAGAGAGAGAAATGGAGAGAGTTTAGAGGAGAGAATTTCTCTTCAAGAATTGGTGTAATAAATTGGTAAGTATAGGCTCCAATTTATAGGAGTGGACAATGGCACAATCGTAATATTGTAAAGTTTACAGGGATATAATGGTTATGTCATTCACATATATACATTATTTATAACAGAAATGAGACATGTCACTTCGAAAATTTGACTTTAACAATTACATATCTTGTAAAGGAAAAAAAAATGCTTGTATGAAATTAACCTTACATCATGTAAAGTAATAATGCATTTATCAAACAAATACTTAGAAAAAAAACATGACTTCAAAAATTTGATTTAAATAATTACAAACGAGATCAAATATATGCAAATTAATAGATTACATTAATAATATTTAAGGATTCTTTGTTTTGCATATCATTTTAAAATTGGTATCAAATGAAGGAGAATGATATCTCTTTAATTAAATAGTATAATTTTGTAAAGACAAAAATCTTGTAAGAAATAAACCTTACATTATGTAAAAAATTCAAATTTAAATATTAAGAATAGTACTTAAAAGCAATAGACATAATTTGGACCATAACGCAAATAATCCGTTGACATAATTTAGTGATGACATGATTCTATCAAAACTTGGTAGATGCCTGACCATAAAATGTGTTCAAGTTGATGCAATCCCAAATATGGGATCAACACCATTTAGTAGTTCGAATTTCAACATTTATTCGATATTTTATCAAAAGAATAAGCAATTTCTGCATATAAGCTATCCACACCCACTTTTAATGTTTTTAATTGTTTGTGGTTTAGTGGGTAATAAACTACTCACTACTGAATAGTTTAACTGCTGCATTTAGTGCTTATTAGCTACATTTTATACCTATTTTCATAATTTCAACCATCACAGTACGTATATCACATTCAAGCATAACCATCATTGTGCTGTGTGTGCCTTGCAAGTTAATCTGAAAGCAAAATACATTAAATAAATACATGATTCATAAGCATTATCTGCTCACATAAAACAAGCTTGCACACTTCGCTGACCAAATAGGATTGATGCAAGGAGGTTGTAGCAAAGGAATACTATTCATGCAAGGAGATTGTAGCAAAGGAAAATGCAAATCAGATTGTAATGAAGGTATTGTCAGATCCGTATGTGTGTGCCTCGTGGTACTTGCATCCTTTTCCTAATAATAAAAACATTTTTTAAATATAAGAGGGTTGAATCGTATACCTTAACACGATTTGGTATATACTATGCAGTCCAGTTAATTGAAGAATCTGTTCCTGCTACAGATCACAGAAATCATACTGTTAACACAACTTTCAATATGACTCAGTTCAACACTCCCAGGCATTCAGAGTTGGGAGATTTAAACAATTGTAAGTTCTCAATATTGTTGAAAATATGACAAAATTACCACCAAATACCACCAAATAAAATTGAAATACCAATATATATTGTTTTCAGTGTTCCAGACAAGTGCAGTTGATAACGACAAATTATTTGAAGTTGATGTTCGATACGAATCAGACAAATACAGACAGTTGATTATTCGTTCAGTTAGGCAAGAGCAAAATTTCATTCATTGTGAAAAAAACACATGCATCATCATGCATAGTTCGGTCAATTGGACATTCCAAAGAGAATGTTAAAAGCTACAAAGGTATGATAATCTATTATTGAAGGAATCAAACATTTAATATTTATTTGATTTATGAAGTGACCATTATTAACATTTATCATGCTACAAGAAAGATAATTTATGCAAGTACACATGTATCATTTCAGGATTATGTAACATTCAAATAACATGTGTTTCTTACTTATGAATTACATGATCTAAACAGTGCACTGATAGTATTAAAAATGTAGTTCAAATAAATAGGTGAGTGGTGTTGTGCATACCTGACTTTGTTAATATTGCAGTGAGATTTGTGAGTCTCAGGCCTATTTGTTGCATCTTCAGCCTTGCTATATATCACAAATACAAGATCTGGATCCTGAAATATCCAGATCTCACATAAGACAAAATTATATTACATATTTTTCTGAATGAATACAATAGATAAAAAAAATTACTATAACTCAAGATCTGGCCTAACACATTAAATTACATGTAACAAATTTTGAGGACGAAAAAATCTATCTAATACCCTAAAATTATTATTACATTTCAGATCAGGAGGTTCATAAATATAAAAACAAAATCTAAACATATTCTTGCAGCTTCATGTCTGTTGACCACAATATTTATACTGTCACCAGTATCATAAGTGTCCTGCAAAATATTTTATAGGTAAGTACATATCCGAGCCTGGACATAGAAATACGTACACTGTAAAGCAAAAATAATTAATGTCTAATATCTGTGATCAATATAGTATAATATAGAAAAGTTTATGACTATGCAAATTGATTTTTGTTCCCTAAATGTTAATATAAACAATAGATCTACAAAAAAATTCGACAAAAAAACAAAAGTAATAAATGTTTGACATGATTTACAAAGCAAAAACATAGATATATATATATATAAGAAATATTTTTAAAAACTTATTTTTGTCGAAAATTCACTTATACCGACTATAAATACCTATGATTACACTTCGAAAAAAAACGTATTTAATTTAGCTTCCTTCAATTTCACGTGCTAAAAAATTACTACCAAAACTCGAGTATCGAATATAACATAGAAAAAATGGAACATATCAACTCGAAAAGGCTATAGCAAAAATTTCTTCGATATTGATAGATCTAAGTTTTACAACAAACTTTTGTGAAGAACATGACGTAAAACACATAGGAAATATATGAAAATAAAAAAAGGGGAAAAATCTCTGAAAAATGCTTCGGAATAAATAGATCTGTAATAATATTAACTGAAACGAGCAACAATAGTTTTATAGATTTCTTATCTTTTAGGCGTGATTTGTGCAGTGGCTCATCTAGATTACTTGGAATTTGTCCGATTTCCCAACGAAAATACATGTTTATCTGGAGGTGGACGGAAGAATATGTGTAGGATTTTAGGGTTTTACACATTTCTTGAGTAATATGAATGGATTTTATGAAGAGAACGACGAAGAAGGAGCTGAAAAGTTGTAGAAGGAGAGAGAACGAGATGTCGGTTGGAGTGAAGTGTGTAATTAGGATTTGTGTAATGAGAGTATTATTGGTCTTAAATATGGTCATCCAGAATCTTCTTGGCTGAGGCGTTTAAGTTTTTTTTTCTTTTTTTTTCTTCTGCAAATTCTTTTTTATAAAATAATATTTTCCAAACTACCTATTAAATCATCTAAGCCTCCGTTTGGATCAATGATTACAGAATTTTTGGGTTTTTTTTTTTCACGGAGTTCGAGGTAAAATCAATGATTAAAAATTGAAGAGAGAAAATATGTGTCGAACAGTGCCTAAATACAAAGACAATAACAAAAATATGTAAATAAAATATCTATTTTTTTTCATACACGTCCGCATTAAGACTGCGTTCGGCCAGGATTTAAAATTCAAAGTATAATGGACATACTTTCCTATATTATTTTTAACCACATGCAGTTTCTATCTTCAATATTTAATAATACGTCTTATATAAAAAAACTTAAATAATACACACTATAATTCGAGGTCTATTTCTTTTAGCCGCCAAATGGGGCCTAAGTTATTTGAGTATTTTTTATCATTTTAATGCAAAATATTTGCTTTATAAATTTTTCGTCATATATATATATATATATATATATATATATATATATAAGTATTAAATGCAATTACATTTTTGTTTCTCTACATTTTTTAATTGATTTTTTTAAAGTGTTTAATTAAAAATGTCTGCTCCATAAACATGTTTTAAAATAAGTTATAAAATGGAGTGAATAAGGTAGCATCTGTTTCATGTACATTATTTTGTGATACGGTTTTTTTAATAGTGAATTATGTTTTGTTGTAAATCTTATTTATGATATTGTTTTGTTTTATATTTTCAAAAGAAAAAAAAAATTTAGAGGCAACTAATATATACGAATTTTTAAATCTTCAAATACATAAACTTAATGTTACATGTCATAAATAATTTTATAAATGCATATAATACATTACCTATTCATTCATCGCTCCGTAAATATACATTTAATTTAAACCAAATATTTTACAAATTACTCATAATTGTCACAATTCCTTAAGAACAAATTATTAACATTTTTTATTGTTTAATTCTTTCAACTGATACAAAATATATACTTTTCATGACACATCAGAGTACATGGATTTAGGCAATCCTTCCAACCAATGTGAGTTTTGCAGAGCTTTTTTTTGGTTCGAGGAGAGAGTAGATAAACGATGCAGTGTAACACGAACCCCTAAATTTTCACTGTGTTGCATGCATGGGAAGGTGAGGCTGCCTAGAATACAAGAACCCCCTCAGTTATTCAAAGATTTGTTGTTCAGTAGCAATGAGAAAAGCAAGCATTTTAATGATAATATTCGATTGTACAATATGATGTTTTCATTCACATCTATGGGAGGTAAAATTGACTCGAGCCTCAATAAAGGAAATTCGACTTCGGTGTTTCGATTGCACGGTCAAAATTATCATTACATTGGTAGTTTGTTGCCAGTTGAAGGGAGATCACCGAAGTTTGCTCAATTGTACATTTATGATACTGAACATGAAGTAGCGAACATGCTACGAGCTATTAGGTAAGTGTTCTTCAATCAATATCAATAAAAATTAATAGGCATGTAAAAATTAAATATTTTACTTATATATATATATTACATCATTTATGTTTCAGTCAAGACTCCAGCGAAAGTAGGTTGCATGAGGAAATTGTAACTTATTTAGAAAATATTTTGGACGAGCACAACGTACTTGTGAAGACGTTCAGGATGGTTCGAGAGACTATGCGTCAAGAGGAATCAAAAAATGTTAGGCTCAGGCTAATAAGACAACGGAAGGATGATGGTTGGCGTTACAATCTTCCAGAGAAAGACGACATTGCACTATTGATTGTTGGTGATTTCGAAACCATTGCAAGTGATCGGGATATTATCATTGAGACTCGCACTGGTTTGTTGCAACGAATAACTGAATTGCATCCATCATATATGGGTTTGCAATATCCGTTGCTTTTTTTGTTTGGTCAAGATGGTTACAAAGAAGATATTTCACTAGAAGAATCGACCAGTAGAACAATCGGTGGTCAAAAATTTGTGTCAATGAGAGAATATTTTTCGTATCGATTACAAGAAAGAGATAATGAATCACCAAATATTTTATTCTCTAGGAGGCTATTCCAGCAGTTTTTGGTAGATGCATATTCAATGGTTGAGACTTCACGGAAGAAGAATTTATTTACCGTCGTCATATACTGGTAGTGCGCGATACATGATCTAGAAATATCAAGATGCTATGGTTATATGTCGATGGGCAGGATATCCAAATTTGTTTATTACATTTACGTGTAACCCGAAATGGTCGGAGGTTGTTCGATATCTTCAGAAAAGAGGGTTAAAACCGGAGGATCGGCCAGATATATTATGTCGAGTTTTTAAGATGAAGCTAGATTTACTTATGAAAGATCTTCGGCAGAATGAGATTTTTGGTCCAGTGAGATCAGGTGATATCCATATAGATGAATATATTATATTTTTACATTCCGATTTTTTTTTTAATATCTTAAAGTAAAAATAATTTTGACATATATGATGGATATGTTTTCAGCTATCTACACAATAGAGTTTCAGAAGCGAGGTATGCCACATGCACATATTTTGCTTTTCCTTACTCAAGATGCGATGTATCCAAATGGGGTGGACATTAACAATATAATTTCTGCTGAGATTCCTGATAAGTCGATTGACCCTGACTACTATGTGGCAGTTAAAGATCTTATGATTCATGGTCCATGTGGTACAATGCGACGGGACTCTCCTTGCATGTCTAATGGTCGATGCACTAAGCGGTATCCTAAAAAATTAACAGAACACACAGTTGTTGATGAAACTGGATATCCAATTTACAGACGGCGTGACAACGGAAGGACTGTCAACAAGAATGGTATAGAGCTTGATAATGGATATGTTGTTCCTCATAATCGGTATCTATTGATGAAGTATGTAGCTCATATCAATGTTGAATGGTGCAATCAGTCTCGATCCATTAAATATCTATTCAAGTATGTCAACAAAGGGCATGATCGGATGATAGCAACATTTTATCAAAGCGCTGATCATGAAGGACGTACAGATACAGTAGATGAGATAAAAATGTACTTAGACTGCAGATATATCTCACCACGTGAAGCTTGCTGGAGGTTGTTTGGTTACGATATTCACTTTAGGGATCCCCCTGTTGAACGTTTGTCATATCACCTCCATAATGAGCAATGTATTTTCTTTAATGATAATGATAACATCGAGGAAGTCCTAAATCGTCAAACTGCTAGGCAAAGTATGTTTACTGCATGGATGGATGTTAATAAGAAATATATTGAAGCTAGAGGCTTGACATATGCAGAATTTCCAACCAAATTTGTTTGGAAAGCAGATAAAAGGGAGTGGCAGCCCAGAAAGCGAGGTTTCTCAATTGGGCGTATCTTCTATGTTGCTCCTGGTCAAGGAGAGATGTATTATTTAAGGACTTTATTGAACATGGTTCGTGGACCGACTTCATATGACGATATTATGTATGTAGAGGGAGTGCAGTACACATCTTTCAGAGAGGCTTGCTATGCCTTAGGTTTGCTTGACGACGATAAGGAGTACATAGATGGTATTGCTGAAGCTAGCCATTGGGGATCGGCTCACTCTTTGAGAAGTCTGTTTGCAACATTATTGATGTCAGAATCACTATCTCAGCTTGAGTTCGTTTGGAATGCGTGCTGGCAGTATATGTCAGACGACATACTATACATTCGAAGAAGGATTTTAGGACACGAAGATATTGTATATTCAGCTCTTATCTATCATAAGTAAAAAATGAATTATTGACATGCAGTTTGTCTACTTGATTTTAGTAATTTAAATATGAACATAAAAATGCAATGACAAGTACTACGGGATTTTTATTTTTATTTTTCTATTAGGATTGCAGTTGACCGATGAAGAAATTCAAAACTTGACTCTTGTGGAGATTGAAAATATTTTGCGAAGTAGAGGTAAAAGTTTGCGTGATTTTGGTGGGATCCCTTATCCGATAGAATGTGATGAATCACTTCGTCTTAATAGACTTGTGTACGATGAGTTGAGATACGACAGAATGTCTTTGCTGGATGAACATAAACGACTATTGCATATGTTGACAAATGAGCAAAAAAATGTATACAATACAGTCATGCAATCTGTTGAATCAGGTGAAGGAGGTGTTTATTTCCTATATGGTTGCGGTGGAACCTGCAAAACATTTATATGGAATACGCTTTCAGCTGCCTTGCGTTCAAATGGTGAGATAGTTTTGAATGTTCCATCAAGTGGTATAGCTTCTCTTCTCCTGCCTGGTGGGCGAACTGCTCACTCAAGATTTGCTATTCCATTAAATAACAATGAAGACTCGACATGCAACATTTCTCAGGGAAACGAACTTGTAGAGCTTATAGTAAAAACAAAGCTTATAATATGGGATGAGGCACCAATGATGCATAGATATTGTTTTGAGGCTCTTGACAGAACTCTACGTGATATCTTAAGATTACACAATCCATGTAGCTGCAATCAACCATTTGGTGGTAAGACAGTTGTGTTTGGAGGTGATTTCCACCAAATTCTACCAGTTATTCCAAAAGGTACTAGACAAGACATTGTGCTCGCAACAATCAATTCATCACACTTATGGACACATTGCAAGGTTTTGAGACTTACACAAAATATGAGACTCCAAAACATTGGCAACGATGATAATGGACTCGAGTTAAAAACATTCGCTGAGTGGATACTGAGTATAGGTGACGGGACTTTTGGAATTGACGATGATGGTCATGCAAGAATAGAGGTGCCAAATGACCTAGTGGTACATGTGTTGGAAAAACCCGTCAAATCCATTGTTGACAGTACATATCCATCATTTTCTGGTAACATGGATGATGTTTCATGTTTGAAGGGAAGAGCTATACTTGCACCAACACTTGATCTTGTGGAAAACATAAATGAATACATGATCTCGATTAATCAGTGTGATGGTCAGACTTACTTGAGCTCAGATACTTTGTGTAGAGCAGAGAATAGTACATGTTTGTTTGAAGGTATTCATTCAACAGAATTCTTGAATGGTATAAAGTGTTCAGGTGTGCCTGCCCATGAATTGAAGCTGAAGGTAGGGGTGCCGGTCATGCTTCTGTGAAACATTGACCATTCTGCAGGTTTGTGCAATGGAACAAGGTTAATCAATACAAAGCTTGGTCATCGTGTTTTTGAAGCAAAAATCATGTCTGGAAGTAATGAAGGGGACAAAGTAGTTATACCAAGATTGTCGTTGACTCCATCTGATGTAAGATTACCTTTCAAGTTCAACGGGAGACAGTTCCCATTGATTGTGTCGTACGCTATTACTATCAATAAAAGTCAAGGTCAATCACTCTCACATGTCGGACTATTCTTAAAAAAATCAGTTTTCAGTCATGGGCAGTTTTACGTAGCAGTGTCGAGAGTTACAAATCGTGCTGGTCTGAAGATATTGATTTGTGACGACGAAGGGAACCCAACAAACGTAACAACAAATGTTGTGTATAAAGAGGTTTTCCAGAATTTGTAATACTACGTTCTTATCATTATGTAGAGTCACGATGTTTTATGTTATTTTTCTTGAAATTTTCCTCCTATTTATGCTTTATCACATTATGTTTTGAAAATCTAAACTGCCCGTGCGTCGCACGGGTGAGGATCTAGTTGTCTATAAAAATAATATTATTTAATTTCAAAATTACCAATTGATAACAAATATAAATTTATGGTTGTTAATTTTATTTATGATATTATATTATATTTCAAAATAAAATATTTTAATATATAAAAATATAAGATAAATATAACTTGTTTAGAAGAAAAAAGTACAACAAACAAATAAACAATAAATAAATAAAAAAATTAAAAAAATCTTATAAGATTAAAATTTCCTAATTTTGATTAGTTTTATACATATTACATTTTTTATTTTGATTAATTTGTTTTTATAAAAATCTTTAATTCAATAATATTAAAATATTATAGTACTATATTTTTATTTGATATAATTATATAACTAGTGCATCACCCGTGCGATGCACGGATATTGTATCGTACAAAATATATTGTAAAATTAGTGAATAATTTTGGTATATTGAAAAGGGTAATCCTACAGGTACAGGCCCTGTACGAATGCAATTTTCCAATTGAAAATACAAATTTGATTTGTAATAAAATATGTCAACACTTTTCTTTTAAGTTTAGTATAAGCATTATAAATTCAATACTACACCATTTTAATCCATAAATAAAAATAAGTGAGATATTGAGGATGCTATGTTTGTCGGATAGTTTAGTATTTTACTTAATACATTGGTAAATAATACTAAAGTATTCGCCAAATATAAATATATTGTGGAATGTATCAATTATTTCTCATGATTTATGCCTCTCGTATTTATGTTTTTCCAATTTTGATTCAAAAATATAAATCACAATAATTATAAATGTGTGCTTAATCTTAAACCCACAAATATTTGTATTAGCCAATAAAAATATATTTTTAATTATAAAATCAAGTAGTCAAAATAATAATTACATAAATTTAGCAATTATCATGATATGACAAAATGCTACGTTGGTGACAAAAAAATTATAACAAAAATGGTATACCATATAATCTTCACACAACTATTAAAATTAAGAATGATTAAAAGAATATTATTCGCTTTTAACCACAATTTTTGCAATTTCCTCACGTATTTAACATTTTATCTAAATTTCTTTCAGAAACATCAATCACAGTAATTATAAGTTTTTGTTTAATCTTAAGAGCAAATATTTGTATTTGACCAAGAAAAATGATTGTTAATTTCAATAATTTTTATGAGTTATTGTCAACTTCAAAGAAAATCCAAATTTAGTAGTTTATTTAATGGTGTATCATGTTTTTTATTTAATATTATGGATACAATATTGATTGTGTGGAATGTATTAATATATTTCTAATGGTTTATGCATTCTCCTCTCGTATTTAAGCTTTAAAATTTTCACTCAAAAATAAGAATCATAATAATTATAAAAGCGTGCTGAATCTTAACCCACAAATATTTGCATTTGACCAATAAAATTATATTTTCACCTATAAAATCAAGTGGTCAAAATAACAATTTCATAAATCTAGCAATTATCATGATATAACAATCGACAATGTTGGAGTAAAAAAATTATAGCAAAAATCGTACCATATAACCTTTACAAAACTATTAAAATTAAGAATTATTAAAAAAATATTATTCATTCTTAACCAATAACATTATAGTTTTACATATAAAATCAAGTAGTTAAAATAATACTTACGCAAAATTTGCAATTATCATGACATGGCAACCGGATAACACTGAAGGTCAAAAAATTATACCGAGAATTTTAGATCATATAATTTTTAGACAATTATTAAAATTAATCTTATATTTGTTTTATTCAAAAAAATGTATTAATACTTAAGTTCGGCCAGCAAAAAATTGCATCGAGTATTTAATATGAAATGGGAAAATGAAAAGCCATTTCCCATCCACACCTCATTAATCAATTCAACATCAACAAATGAGAAGTCACTGGCATGACACGTCTTCCACCTATTCCAATACATATTCAAGTTGATAATTAATGTTAAACAATTGTATCGAAAATCAGGAAAAAAAAACACAAAAAAACAGAAGGTTTCCAAAAAAAAATAAGTGACAGTGGGTGGGAAATTTTTTTTACGGCTGTTGTGGTTTAATATATAATATAGATATATATAATAAAATAATAATAATAATAATAATAATATATTAAGATTTCTCCCGTACACAAAATGCATAAAAAATAATATATTAAAATAATTAATAAAATTTTACAAACAATAAAACTACTTCAAATTATAATAGCTTCTTTGAGTAATAAAAATCAATTTATATATTTAAGTAATAAATGGTTATTAAGTTTTCCACATTTTTTCACAAAAAAAAAAAATGAAGTTGTTGTTCGATAAAAAATTGATATTATTTTTTATCGAAAATAACAGATATTTGCACATTGTTTGGAGTTGCGTTTTTAAGTATTAAAATGAACATCCTTAATAATTTCAATTTCATTTCCCATTGCACTAAACGCATTATCAAGCCCCTGTTTGGTACCTATTATTTTTAAATCTCATTTTTTAAAAACTCATTTTCAACCACACATTATACCAATAAAATAATCTACACATAAATCCAAAAATATTCTCCAATTTTTAACTACACATTTTCTAAAAAATTTACTATTCCAAATCACATTATTCCAAATAATGGGTCTCAAACAGGGACCAAATGCAGTCAACACGTTATCCATAACACAGTAATTAATTTCACTATGTAAAATGATTTCCATAATACCATTCAAATGTATATCAATGTGATGACATAATAATTAGTTTTAGTTTCAATAAATTATTAATTATCATCAGTACCTCTTACGTTGATGCAAGCAAGTTTAATTCAAATAATTAAAAAAATGAATAGTCGCCGTTTTCTAAAAAAAAATTACTGCTTTCTGGAAAAAAAAATCTATTAAGAAGTGTAAACAAACTTATTTGTCACTAATATTTTTAACTAAACAAAAAAGAACAAATATTAAAGTTTAATAAAATATTAATCTAATTAATGCACAAATAATGTAAGAAAAAGTAAAGCTATTTTTGTTTTTCAAAGTTAATGTGTAGTTTTCCAAATGTATTAATTTCTTTATGAAATTTATTTTTTATAAAGCAATTAATGATGAATATTAATGCATTTCAATTTTTGGAAAGTATTTTAGACTGGAAAACAAAAATGATGTACGGAAGTTACAATTTAACAATATGAATTTTGATAAGTGCTTGTTAATTTTTAATACTTATACATAATTTATCCAGTATACAAAATGCATAAAAAATAATATTATATTAAAATAATTATTAAAATTTTACAAACAATAAAACTACTTCAAATTATAATAGTTATATTAAAAATTTTTATAATTTTTTTATCATCAACTCTTTATTAATTTCTACATCTTGTCTTTTGAGACGATTTTTGTTCAATATATTTGTTTTGTTGGCGAAAAACACTTATTTATTTCTCATATTTTTAAATAATCAAAATAAATAATTAATACAAAAGTTAAAAAAAATATTTACACATCCTTTCAATGCAAATTAGCAGAATATTTAAATAGAAATTGCGATTAGAAATAAAATTTATTAATTAATTGAATGTTATAAATAACAATGCGATTAAAAAAAGTTAAGGATATAAAAGCAAAACTAAACAAATACCGAAGATCTATCTTGCAATTAAACTATGGTGTAAATTTTAAAAAATGTGTTGTATGAATATAGTTCCCTAAAATAATATATTATATTATATATATATATATATATATATATATATATATATATATATATATATATATATATATATATATATATAGACAACCTATTAGCATTCAATACATTTAATCAAGTGCCTATTTACAATGCATTACACACTTTCCCACATTAAATGTCTCATTAATTGTCAACAACTCATTTCCCAATTCCGGAAATTCAATTGAAAAAAAAAACACTTATTTATCTCTCATATTTTTAAATAATCAAAATAAATAATTAATACAAAAGTTAAAAAAAATATTTGCACATCCTTTCAATGCAAATTAGCAGAATATTTGAATAGAAATTGCGATTAGAAATAAAATTTATTAATTAATTGAATGTTATAAATAACAATGCGATTAAAAAAAGTTAAGGATATAAAAGCAAACTAAACAAACACCGAAGATCTATCTCGCAATTAAACTATGGTGTAAATTTAAAAAAATGTGTTGTATGAATATAGTTCCCTAAAATAATATATATATATATATATATATATATATATATATATATATATACAAACTATTAGCATTCAATACATGTAGTCAAGTGCCTATTTACAATGCATTACACACTTTCCCACATTAAATGTCTCATTAATTGTCAACAACTCATTTTCCAATTCCGGAAATTCAATTGAAAAAAAAAAAAAAAATTCCAAAAATAGAAACTGAAAATGGGCGGGAAAATTTTTGACGACTGTTCTGCTTTAATATATAATATAGATATAGATTAACATATTTTCATAAATTTTGTTGAAAATTACCACCACAAACATATTCCCATGAAAATTCTAGTAGCCTAAAAAAGCGTATTTTGTTTACGACGAGGGTCAAAAAGGGACTTTAATTATTTTGAGTCCGCGTCCGCCCAATTCAAATATCAGAAACACCACTGAATTTCGTACCCAAATTCAAACCGGCAATTCGACCCGTGCTTCGCTTTATCGATCAGTAAGCTTGAAAGTTGTTCGCGTTCTGAATAATGTCAAATTTCTGATGTAGCCTTTTCTATAAATCTTTGTTATATATGATGTTGTAGCCCAGTTATTTTTTTGACCTTTTTATTTTTAATCTTTCTACTGCTGTACTGGGTATGTGAAAGTTAGGTTTCAGAAACCGATCGTGTTTTGTATTTTTTGGTTCAGTTTCTTGTTCTGGGTTTTTGCTTTTAGATGGAGGCGCTTTACTCGAAGCTCTACAACAAGTACACCAAGCTCAAGGTCTCTCCCCATATTAGTTTTACGCACATATATTGTGCATTTAAGCATTGTTTTTATTTCATTTAGAATTTTCTTCCTGTTTTTATAGAAGGAGAAAGAATCCAAGTTGGAGCAGCTGAATCGTGACCAAGAAGTTAAATTTGTGAACTATGCAGCTGGTATGTATTTCAAACTCCCCTCCCTCCTCCAACCCCCCCCCCCCCCCCCCCCCAAGGAAAAAAAATAAAATAAAAAATAATCTCATTTTACATTTTAACTGGTTTATGAAACTGTTGTGATTGGAACTGTTCTGCAGAAACACGTGTATAAATTTTTAAAGCTTCCATTTTCCCATTTTGACTGTACAAAAGAAATGAAAAAATATCTATATATGCAAATTACTGATTAGTGGGGCTTTATGTAGTTCTGCTTTGAAGTTTGAACAAGATGTATGATGAGTAGGTTGAATACATTTTAATTTGGTTCCGCTAATGCACCTACTCGCAGTTTGTTGATGAAGATATGATAATATTGCTCTAGTAAGGAAGATAGTCACTGATTTGTTTATCAAACTCCAATTTATTTCAATTTGTGACCGGATATTTCGGTCCTTGAATATATCAGCAAAAAACTTTGAATTTTCTCGTCTCTGTGTGTTTCCATTATCAACTTCTGGGACTTCTTTGGAGATGATAACCTGGCTTAACTTCGTGAGATCTCTTGCTTTGTAGTTCATTCTTGAATGTGATGCTTTGCCAACCACGAACAAATTTCACTTGTTATAGATGCAAATTTGTGTATAAAGTTGTAGGCATTTCATTTGGATATAACGTAATGCTGGATTTATTTGTGGATACAGCTGCAGATGAAATGATACAGTACTTGAAAAGTGAGAATGACAGGCTACATGGTCAAGTTGATGAGTTAAAAAGTGAACTAGCTTTAATCAGGCATGCATTTCTGAGGAACACTTAATATCTTATGCTATCCGAAGTATTGTAATCTTACAGAATATTTGGCTGCAGATCTTCCAAGGACGAACAAGAAATTCAGTATCAAAAGCTTTTGATGGAAGAAAACCAGAAGAGTAAGGAAATAACATATTCTGTCTGGTAAATTTTTTTAATTTATAAATGAAGAATGTGATTTTTTGAGGTAAAATATATGGTTGAAAAGTGGTTTGGGGAAATGTGTGTGGTTAAAAAATAGGTTGGGAAATGTTTATTTATAAACTTGTTTATAAAAAAGTTTACCAAATGGAGGCTAAATTGATATTTCTAGCGGTGATTAACCAAATCAATGACAGTAATAGTAAGACTTTAGATTTTAATGCATCCGACTTATAAAACCCATTAGTCAATAATTGTATAGAATGAACTATGAGAAATAAAATGAAATGAATGCATTGCTTGATTCTCGATAATAAGTCATGGTATATATTCCTAGTATTGTTATGCATGCTGGACATGAAGAACAACCCCAGCCCACCAAAACAGAAAAGAGGAAAAATAAAGTATATGGATAGATCATAGATGACTAAATACATAAATTGTTCCTTGTATAGGACTCTAGACATGAAAGGATGAATTGGAAATGAAGTGGAAGTTAATTTGCTTCAGACATCTCATATTCTGTTAGCCCCCCCCCCCCCAACCCACCCACTACTATCACTATAATTTGAAGCATTTGAAGTTTCTATTTATTTACGTTTTTGCTACTTTTGGTGCTTTTTGACATGGTCTCTATACTGGGCAAGAGTCCTAAGATTAGAATGTAGTTATTAAGAAATTTTCATTTTCTACTTGAACCGTGCCATATATGAGATTATAATATTTTTCTTGTTTATTGGCTAAGGAAAGCACTTGATTTATTATTATTTATTTATTTACTTATTTTTTTTTAAAAAATGGATATCTCAAGCAAACAGAATTGTTTTCCTTGTTAGATGACTTAGATATGTAAGAATTAAGGCATCATTGAGTTTTTTTTTTTTCCGAAGCTGAACATTTTTAGATATTCTGAAACTGTGGACGGGATACTGCCTTTCCAGAGTAAGACTAGAGAAAGTATCTGACCGAATTTAGTTGAATGAATCAGTTTTTTGACTAATAATTTGCATTGTGTATAAATATGCCTAGACTTAGTATTCGGGTTGGACATTTATTATTTTTCTAGTGGTCCAATTTGAATTTCTTGAACATGTTAAAAAGGTTCTATCAATCACTCATGTCTTAGATATAAAATCGATTTCTTTCTGAATTATTATCTGCTTCAAATCATGGCAGATAAGGAACTCTCAGAAAAAATTGTGAAGCTAAAAAAGTTGGAACAAGATGGTACCTGCCATTCTCGACACGAGAAATTTGAAAGTAAACTGCCAAATGCACATAAAGGTTCTTCATTTGAGGGAGCAGAATCTAGTCTCTCTGCCATGAAACCAAAGAAACGTAAATTATTGCCTGCCATAGAAGGTACAGCTATGCCACATATTGACATGGAACGTGATAATGCAGCAGATAAATTTTCTGACAGGAATGAAGTTGGTGGTGCTCTGATTATTCAGCAGGTATCTAATTTTATATGCACATGTTACTCTTTGATTTTCCATTTCTGACTGACTATTGATATGCTATTGTTCAGCCTGCTTGCTGTCAAAGAAAGGTTGATAATTCAGGTATGTGTAAAAAGAAAGGAGGGGGGGGGGGGGAGGGTGGAATCCATTTTTTCTTTGGGATAATGGCATGAATTTGACCTAATGTTTTGATGGGGATTTTAGGTGGTCATGCAACAGAAACTGTGAACTGCATGTTTCAAGTTCTCGTTGAGTTTGTAGTTGGCATGAAAGTGTCCTTTGTTACTCAAAAAGATGAACTATGTATATCAGCACTTCATCAATCAAGTGGTAAGACTCTTTGATTCTTATGATTTCTAAGATTCATCGGACATTTTCATTTCAATCCGAATTTCTGTGCATGTATGTATCATTGGGCTAATCCATTTGGCATGACTTTTGCTTCTTCCTTTTTGGTTCATTCATCTGGAAATGCTAAGTTAATTTAATTTTAATTTTGAAATTAATTTCTAAAAGGTCTTCTTATTTTCTAAATTACTTTTAGAGGAAATCACATTAGACCAACTTTATAAGTTCTTTTAACTAGAAAAAAACACTTTCGTAAAATTAGTTAAATGGGTCCAATGCAGCTTTTGGGTATCAAAAAAGCTCCTTTTGACTTCTTAAAAAGTCATGCCAAACTGGCCCTTAATTCTGTTATGGTAGTATGTCATCTTTAATGTCATCTTTAACGGGCGTGTAGGTTGATTACACCAATTTTTTGTTGGTCTGGAGGCCAAAACCATATCAATACGTCATGTATAGGTTAATTTTTTGTTAACTTATTCATATAGATTGGTTGAAATCTTGCCATTTCCATTAGACGATGTAATTTCATTTTAATGGATTCCTATATGTTAATTCTTAATTTTGAAATGATTGAGATCTTGCCATTTTATTTTGTTCGGTATTGATGTTTGCAGGTTATTCTTTCAATCTGATATGGACAAATAATTCACATGGAGAACCTGAATTAGTCTACCATGTGTCGTCCCTGGGCACATTTGAGAGAGTTGCCCCAGAGTGGATGAGGGAGACTCTAATGTTCAGCACAAGCATGTGCCCTGTTTTTTTCGAGAGGGTCTCCCGTGTCATCAAAGGTTGATGATAAAAGACTGGTTTTTATCTCCTGGCCATGTTTCATCATGTATTTTTTTTTTTTTTTTTTAAAAAGTGTCATCATGTATTATTATTTTCTCCTTAGACAATAGTGATCGATCTCATGTCTTAGTTGAATCTTCTTTGTTATATAGAGCAAAGTGGGTATCTCTTTCGCGGTTGTACGAAAATGAGACTTCAGCTTTATGTTGTAAAATGTTGTCTAGGAAGTTTATAACTGCTTTCCCAATCCCCTGTCTTTAAACTATAGCATTGAATGACTTCTCTTGAAAATAATATTTAGCTAAGTATGTGCTGCAATAAGATTCGGAATTTATTTATTTATTTTTATCATAGAAGATTTGGAATTGTTAATTTAAAGGATAGATGGATTTTGGTGGTAGCGGGCCCATGATGGTGATATATTACTAGTATATCACTTTATGGCTGTGGAATCCGACCGTAGGGTATGATTTGTACAGAAAAATTGAAGAAATATGATGAATTTTGGAGATTTTTTTGGTGAGTTTTGAAGAAATTTTGGTGTGAGCCAGTTTTTGAAGACAGACATCCAAAGTCTTTTTTGTTTCATAGGAGAGAAAGACCTTCCTACGATCGGTGATTACAAATATGATATCTCGTCTAATATCAACACTAATATTATTGCTCGACTTTTTTGAAAAATGAGCACGAGTGTTATTCATGCATTCATTTTTATATCAAACTATTGTATAATTAGCGAATTACATTCATGATATAAAAATAAGACAAGAATTGAATATCGAATTTGAATTTTTATGATTAAACATGTATGAGGAATTCGTTGAAAATATATGGAAAACCAATAATGCATTATGTTGCCACAAATTTGTTCTAATGAGCGCCACGCAATTTTTTTTAATATTTTAATTAATGGGACCCATTTCTTATACTTTTTTTTTTTTTTTCTTTCTAATAACTTATTTAGTCCATGATAAATCAATCAATTTTTTTCTCAAATTCATTTTCAATCACACATTTTTATGGAATACATCACTTTACATATTTTTCAATCACACATTTAAAAATTGATTCAATTTCTCCTATAACAAACAGACATTAAGCCTCCTTTCGATAATACTGTAACAATATAAATTGATCTATTTATATTTTGTAGGTAAAATATGTGATTAAAAAGTAAGTGTGTGATTAAAAAGTTGTTTGAAAAATTGTGATGTAAAAAAATGTGTGCAATTAAAAAACGATTTAAAAATTTGTGTTGTTTATAAATCAATTTATAAATTTTAATTATTACATTAAGTGTGCTTAATAAATTAAAATAGACGTTACACATAGGGGTGGGCATGGGTTGGGTTGGGTCGGTTTTTTGCCCAACTCGAACCCAACCCACTACGGTCAGGTTGATAAAAAATCAACCCAACCCAACCCAACCCAATTACGAATTCAAACCCAACCCACCAAATTTCGGTCGGGTTGGTCGGTTTGGACTTTGGCCCAATTAGTAAAAATTTTGAAAAAATAAAAACTCATAAATCTATCTTTAATTCAAATCAATTATGTACACTACAATAACCAAAAATACAATAAAATGAACACTTGCTAATAAAATAAAAATATGTTCAATCAATATTTAAATAAGTCAAGTTTCATTACTTATAAAATAAAATAAAAAAAGTCATTTTTTTTGGGTCGGGTCGGGTTGGGTCGATTTTTGCCCACCCCTAGTTACACAAATCATACTAACTCAGGAAAATATAATTGAAATGAAGATTATAAAAACGAGGCGGAATAGACAACTCAGTAAAAAAAAAAAAAAAATTGTATTTTTCAGCTGAATTCTCACGTCAACATTTTTTTTATCTGACTTGTCTCTTCAATTAATTAGCTTAAGTTCTAAATGTGTGATTGAAAAATATGTAAAATGATGTGTTCCATAAAAATGTGTGATTGAAAATAAATTTGAGAAAAAAAATAGATTAATTTATCATGAACCAAATAAGTTATTAAAATGAAAAAAAAAAGTATAAGAAATGGATTGTGAACTTGACAATTCATTAAAATAATAAAATAAATGCGTGATGCGCTTCACGCTCATCAGAACCAGATTGTATGTTGCCATACAATAAATTATTTGTAGTACCCATTAACCCATAATCGACATTAAGACATCAAGATTTCTGTTCACATTCACGAATCGCAATAATTTGCTCCGATTTTTATTTTGCGATAAATTCTTTTAATAATTCAAACAATTCATTTATTTTATTAATATTAATTAAAGAATTAATTAGAGAATTAAAAAGAGTGGGTACGTACACTAACGAGAAAGTGTCGCTCTAGTGTCAGATAGTGGCAGTAAGAGACAGAGAGAGAGAGGGAGAGAGAGAAGCTGTGACTCATTTGGTTTTGATTTGGGATTATTTGCATCTCTTTACATTTTCTTTATACGAAGAACATCTATCGTCAATCTTGGGGCGAAGAAAACTCCAAGTAAGTCCATCTTTTATTTTCCATGTTTATTTTGCTATTTCTTTACTAATTTCTTGATTTTGTTCTGGGAAATGGATATATTTACGATGTGTGCAGCAGTGCATGTAGTGTTCTACTACCTGAGTTGATCAGATTTTATTTTTAGGATTTTAGTTGCATAGTTATAGATTTTCATTGAACATGCAAGAATAGTTACTCGGATTGAATTAAAATTGGAAAATATTTTCATTTTTTTTTTTTTTTGGGTTAGTTCATTGATTATCGGATTGTGGCGTTTGGGCTCAAAATACTTTCCAATGCCTGGTACTCTTAGCGTTCCCAGAGTCTATTGGAGCATTTCAGTTATTTGTCTGAATCTAAAAAATTTCTTTGGGAAATTCATTTTTGTAGTGTCGCTACAAAAGAGGGAGCTCTGGTTTTCAAATGAAGATATCCAGATTGATGTTCTATCTCGATTATCAGCCAAGCTACTGAACCGAATGAAATGTGTTTCCAAGGAATGGAAATATCTCATCTCCGACCGTTCTTTCATCCAGTTTCAGGTGAAAAATACAGAAACAGTGAAGGGTTTCTTCTTCCAGGAGAGCCAATGGAGCGATAATGATATTGGATTTATAAACTACATTCCAGTGGAAGGAGGAGGAGAAAGTGAAAAGGTATGGCGGACGGTTTTGAACTTTCTCCCCGAAAAGGTGGTCATTCTCTCTTCAATCAATGGCCTCATGTGTTGCCGTAGTTGTTTCTCTTCTCTAGACCCAAGGATATACGTGTGCAACCCGTTGAACAAGGAATGGATAATTCTTGAGTGGCCTCATCTTTTTAAAAGCAGCAGTAGCCTAGCATTGGCTTTTGATCCTCTCCAGAATCGAATTGATGCTTCCACAGATTTCAAATTGGTCTTGGTTAGTGATACTATGACCAGTGGAGGAGATTACCATCTCTCATTTGATATATATTCTACAGAAACTGGGAAATGGAAGAGATCGTATGAGTTTTGTCAATGCAAGCATAAACTAATGAAAAATAAAGGCATTTTTGTGGATGGAAGATTGTATTGGCTTACTGATGGTTACCAGATTCTCATGTTCCATCCCCAAATTGAGCTATCTTGGTTAATCACGGCACCGCTACCTGCCACGTACTTCAGAGGTATCCCCGAAATGTGTATAGGGGAATCCAAAGGCAGGCTTTGTTACGTGATAATCTCTGAGGATGGACTTCAGTTGTGGGTTCTGGAGGATTACTTTGCGTCTCAGTGGGCGTTAAATACTTGTATAACTCTGAAAGAATTGGAGACAGAAAATTCAAGCGTCCTATCAAATACATCCAAGAAAATGGCGATAAACAGAGGTGCACTTCCTCATTGGATAGATCCATTAGCTTTTAAAGATGGGATGCTGTTTGTGAGGGTGGCGACGAGTATATATTTGTTCCAGTTTGAGACCAAGAAGATGAAAAAGCTAACCGAGATTTCCATGTTGGGCCTAAATCCTATGGATTCTCCCACTGTGATTCCGTACACCATGAGCTTGGTTCCGCTTGGCTAAGCACGTGAGTCAATTATTTATACAGTAATTTAGTTCCTCTGGGAATTTATTTGGATCTTGTTGATTTTGTGGCATGTAGGTTCTTGAAAGAGTTCATGTTATGGATTTTGTTGCGTATCAAGAATCTGTCTTTAGTAATGCTTGTTGATTTCTAAGTAGTTCCTGTGTATTTTGGATTATCAAGTTGTTGTGATTAGCAATGTCTTAGCTGATTGCATTTCGTTCTTAGCTTTATGTTTTAATGTTGTCAAAGGAAGCTTGTAACTGATTTCCCTTGGCCTTTAAACTGGGCATCCATTGGCTTTTCTCTTGAAAAATGAGATTTAGTTAATACTAAAAATTGATGTCTATGAAAGCCATAAATTGAATGATGGAAGTCTTGCAATTATATAGGAATACAATGTTTGTTGGCCTTGACAAATAATAGGGTTGCGGTACGGTTTAAGGGTAATTTTGGATTTTCTAACTCTAATACGTACAAGTGTAATATTAGTATAAGAACAATGCTGGATGAACAACACTTATAGACAATATGGTGAACAACATACTCACATGGGGGTGGAGTCGATCAATGGGTGGGTCCCACCCCATGTGAGTGTGTTGTCCACCATGTTGTTTATATGTGTTGTTCATTTAGCATTTTTGTTAGTATAAATATACTGTAATCCTATAATTTTCAATATAATATTAATAGAGCATCTCATCTTTTATTGATGTTGTCAAATCATTGAACCATTTTTGAACTGTGTGTTTGTTGTATTATTATCCATATCGTTCATATATGAACAAATTGTAGCACTACTAACCTTTCTGTATTACATACTCAATTTCTCATGAAACAATCATCAACTCGCATGTGTTAAGCATATAACAACCACCTTCTATGTTCTTAATAACCCATGATTTGAAAATGACAAGATTGCTATCAAGGGGTGGGTAGAGAGACGAACTCAAAAAGGTAAGCTTTGAAATAGCAAAATACAACCTAGACTTACGAATTGCGTTCAAGCGTGAGAACAAACCTTTTTAAAATATGCTTTATGAGGGTTAATAATATGTAATCCATTTTATTGGAATTATCATTTGATATCACGTGATAAATCTTAGCAAATTACTATTCTACTAAATTATTTACTTACAAATGATTCATTGTGAATGTGAACGTGTCTAGAATTAAAATTAGAATCACATTAGATTTAATGTTCTTATAGATGTTCCTTTCTCAACTCAGAAAGTTTCACACGACACCACCTTCACTTCAAACAACTCTGCTTTACGGTCAATGTATTAATGCAACTTCAATATTATCTTCAAAGCAAAATGCAAACAGCCAATTCAACCCAGCAGATTACAGTTACATAGATGAAGATGAAAAAGAAACCAAGAACTATGCTAGCGAGCTGAGCAACTGTGTCAAGGCATCAAACATAAGCAGGATTAGAGCAATCCACGCAAGACTCGTTAAAACTTCATGTTTTGCGTTAGATTCTTTGTACCTTCATAACCATTTAATAAATGCGTATGTGAAATGCGGTGATACAGCTAATGGCCTCCAGCTGTTCAACGAAATGCCCAGGAAGAATGTCGTCTCTTGGACGGCCCTCGTTGCAGGCTTTGTGCAAAAGGGTTTTCCGATTGAAGCATTTTCTCTATTTTCCCAAATGCATAAGAGTGGGATTAGGCCTAATGAGTTCAGTTTGGTGAGTGCACTCCACACGTGCTCATTTTCTGAAAATTTAAGCTTATTACACGCCTATCAAGTTTATGCGATGATTATTAGGCTTGGATTTGAGAATAATGTATTCTTAGTGAATGCATTTTTCACTGCTTTAATAAGTCATGGTATGCTAGAAGAAGCAATGGAGGTGTTTGAAGGATGTTTCCAGAGAGATATTGTGTCCTGGAATGCTATACTCGGAGGTTGCTTGAAGTTTTCTTGGGATGATATTCCAGGGTTTTGGTGTAGGATGATCACTGAAGGAGTGGTGCCAGATGAGTTTACTTACTCTACTGTGCTTACAGGGATGGCTGAGCTTTCAAATCTTGAAATAGGATTGCAAGTTCATGCACGACTTGTGAAATCTGGTCATGGAAGTGATGTGTGTGTTGGGAACTCATTGCTGGATATGTACTTGAAAAGTCAGAGGATGTGTGATGGTTTGAAAGCCTTTGAGGAGATTACTGTGAAGGATGTGTGCTCATGGAGTCAGATGGCAGCTGGATGTTTGAATTGTGGGGAGCCCCTTGAGGTGCTTAGGGTGATTGGGAAAATGAGGAGGGATGGTGTTAAGCCTAATAAGTTTACTCTTGCAACTGGGCTTAATGCGTGTGCCAATTTGGCTTCTTTGGAGGAAGGGCAGAAAGTTCAGACCTTGAGAATTAAACTTGGGGATGATGCTGATGTCTGCGTGGATAATGCATTGCTCGACATGTACGCGAAATGTGGATACATGCATGGTGCATCAAAGGTTTTCCAATCAATGAATGAGTGCTCTGTTATTTCTTGGACTACAATGATAATGGGGTATGCACAGAATGGCCACGCCAGAGAAGCTCTTGAGATCTTCGAAGAGATGAGCCGGGAAGGAGTGAAGCCTAATTATATTACTCTCTTATGTGTGTTATATGCATGTAGCCAAGGAGGGTTTATAGACAAAGGATTGGATTATTTCTCTTCTATGAGTCGAGAGTACGGCATTGCTCCTGGAGAAGATCATTATGCAAGTATGGTGAATCTCCTGGGCCGGGCGGGTCGTATCAAAGAAGCCGAGGAATTAATCCTAGAAATGCCATTCGAACCAGGTGTTATCATTTGGCAAACCTTGCTTGGTGCTTGTCGACTTCATGGGGATATGGATACAGCAAAACGTGCTGCAGAGCATGCATTAGCACTTGACAAAAATGATCCTTCGACTTATGTGTTGCTGTCCAATACATTTGCTGGTTTTGGGAATTGGAACAGTTCAGAGATTTTGGGACGAGTAAGAAAAATGAGGGATGTGAAGAAGAAACCTGGGTCGAGCTGGCTTGAATTGAACAGAGCTCATTCGCTACCAATTGTGTTGGGCAGTTGACACGGGAGGGTGGTGCACGCGTTCAACAAACCTTTCTTTGATATGGAGTATCAGTTTGGTGGAAATTTTATCGGTACGTCTTCAATATCACCAGATCCTCATCTCATGTTTGATACAACAATAGAGTCCCCGATGACGGACTTCAATTGTGAGTTCTAGAGAATTACTTTGCGTCCCAGACCACTTGGACATTGGAGAAAGAAAATCCAAATGTCATATCCCAGGAAATGGCAAGTTCTATCTTTAAAATCCAAATGATATAACCGAGGAATTGTGGTGTCGTGTGATGTGGTGTGCCGATGGTTATGAACTTGCCATTTAGTGCCTGTATAGAATAAACATCGACGAGGGAAACCAACAGCTATGCTAAGCAAATACGTGAAGACATCAAAATTGTCTGGAGTGGTTAAGAACTGGTAGTGGCTACTAGCATCATGTACGCTGTTGTTTGGATTTGGAGTGTCTAATTTTTGCATATTTCATAGTAAATCGGGTTGCTACTACTGTTCTGTTGCTGGGTAATTTGGCGTGTTCTTTACTACGTCTGTTTGCCACTTTAACAAATTAATAGTGAAGGCATAACCACCCAAACTTTGAAACCAATATCAAGTCCCAACTCAGCCTCTATTCACAGCCTTGACAGTAGAGTGAGCAAAAATGCAAATATAGCTACGCCCTCGTTATCATACGAGCTTTGCACAAACCTCAAGATTTAACCCGGGCAAACGGCAAAATGTGCACCAACTAAGAACCCGTCGCATAATTCTTTCCCAAACAAGTAAGCTGCAAAGGTCGCGTCCCACAATCACACATGAGCTACATGGTAAGCAAGAGAACCGGGAAGGAGGATAAAGAGATTCCCCCTAGCCCCATTCCCTATAAATAAAGCAAAAACCTGTCTCTATAGCCAATTCGAACACATCCCCTGAATATTGTACTTTCCTCTTCGGGTATTTGACTTCGCCAGTCGTATGCACAAAACGCCTTAATAAAATGAAATAGAAATGGACAAACCTTGATCAAACATAACCTAACTCGTCAAAGGGGTCAATGATTAAAAAAATTTAACTGTTCAACAGCCAGTTGTGCAGTATAATAATAACTAATAAGGAAAAACAATATCTTGGTTCACAATCACAATTTTGTCCAAAAGGTCCTACAGTAACTACATTGATATTTGAAACCACCGGTTGCACTGTTGGAGTGCTAGAAGCAATGGGAATATCCCGACTGGTTGTGCTAAGTAATACTGCCCAATGTAAGAATTAAAAAATGTGTTTGAAATAAAGAAAATCAATCTCCTGCCTCCTCCAACTGATTATTAACCTCAGTTTGATATCATTTAAAGTTAAAAATTGAAAGGTACAACTGCAACTTTCTATCGATTAGAACTAGAATGTGGTCGCAATTAGGTTTTTTTTTTTTTTTTTTTGACAAGGGTTCACGAGGGAGTTTCAACATTGCCTTCATAGAATTTCCAAAAACCATCATCTTGCCTCTTCAAACAATATTGAATTCTGTATGTGCTGCAATTACAAGGCAGGAATTATCTAAAACAAAATAGAAACAGATAATACGTTACATCATATTTTTCACAAACACAGCCATTATTCATGATAATATGAAGGTCAGAACCCTTTTTTTGTTGGTAATGCTGAGCAGCAAAGATAGTACGTTCACAAGTCTTGATATATGTTTAAGCATGAAAAAACTGACATTTAGACAGCAAAACTGGCCAACTGTCAACCATTTCTCCCCTCAAAATTACGGCTGGGCAAAAATCAACCCAAATCATTCAAATTGATTGACCCAACCCAACTCGACCGGTTTGAGTTGGTTTTTATAGTAAATTGGGTTGGATTCAGGTTGAATAATCAAAATTCTGATCGGTTGGGTAGGAATGCGGGTTACCCATTAACCAACCCAACCCAATATTAAATTATATTAAAAATAAAAAATTATTTAAAAACCTAATGAATTCCTAAAATTGATTTACAATTTCAGTCCTATCTCTCTTCTCACCTCACTCCTACATTCAACCAACCCACAATTATATCTTCGTGGCCATTTTCTACTGGTACATAGTGTGTAGTTGGTAGGGCTTTTGAAAGGTCTAAAATGTAACCAACCCAACCCAATATTAAATTATATTAAAAATAAAACATTATTTAAAAACCTAATGAATTCCTAAAATTGATTTACAATTTCAGTCCTATCTCTCTTCTCACCTCACTCCTACATTCAACCAACCCACAATTATATCTTCGTGGCCATTTTCTACTGGTACATAGTGTGTAGTTGGTAGGGCTTTTGAAAGGTCTAAAATGTAACCAACCCAACCCAATATTAAATTATATTAAAAATAAAACATTATTTAAAAACCTAATGAATTCCTAAAATTGATTTACAATTTCAGTCCCATCTCTCTTCTCACCTCACTCCTACATTCAACCAACCCACAATTATATCTTCGTGGCCATTTTCTACTGGTACATAGTGTGTGGTTGGTAAGGCTTTTGAAAGGTCTAAAAGTACTTTTAGTAAAAAATATAGGTATGTAACTATGATTGAGAAAGTACTTTTTGTTAGATAAACAGTTTTTTAAGCTGTTTTAGAGAAATTCAAATTTGTAGTTTGTCAAAAAAGCACTTTTACGAAAAGCTGAAATATATAGTATCCTATTATAAAATCTATTGAAATTCTATTATATTCCATAATTCATATTAAAATATTATATTTTATTGAATAATAAAAAATTATATTTTATTAATTAATAAAATTTGAAATATGTTGAAAATATATTATTTTCATATCTCGTATTGAAATATTATATTTTATTAATTAATATGAAATTATATTTTATTAATCAATAAAAGATGAAATATGCTGAAAATATATTATTTTTCATAACTCGTATTTAAATATTATATTTTATTAATTAATATGAAATTATATTTTATTAATTAATAAAATATGAAATCTTTTGAAAATAAATTGAAAATATATTTTTTTCATAATTAATTAATAAAAATATGGAATATATTGAAAATAGTGAAATATTATATATTATGAATTAATTAAATATTTTTTTCAATATAGATTTCAACACTAAGGTGAAATAATTATTTAATTTTTAGTTAATTATGATATATAATTTGTTTAGTTTATACAAAAACACTTTTATAGTTGTGCTGCCAAACAATCAATTTAATGTTAACATTGCTTTCTCAGGTAACAACCAAACAGTTAACTACTTTTTTATTAATAGCACTTTAAAAAAAATATTCTAATAATGAAAACTCTACTGCAAAAAGCTCTATTCACAACAGCTATGCCAAAAGGACTCAGAGAGGATTGTCACCTTCGCTTCAAGCTCCTTTTAGTCAAAACCCATAATTTACAACCATCATCCAATCGGTCGGCGGTCCTCCACAATCATCTACTCTTCTCGAAGTTCGCAGGCCAATGTAACAAATGGACTATTTTAATTGAAGTCAACCTTACAATTGGATACCTTCTAATATCGGTCATCGTGTCTTAAATGCCAAAGTGCTTATTAATGTGGTGGAAGGAATTGAAATTTTGTACTTGATTTTCAAAAGCAAAGATTAGGATGTGGTGGTGGTGAAAGAGGAGAAATTATGATATTGTTCTTGAATCTTTGAAAACTGAAAATCAATCAACCCAATCCAAACCTACCCAATCTTGGTTGGTTTTGGTCGGGTTTCAAACATGATCGTGTTGATTTGATTTGATTTCTCATCAAACCAAACATCATGGATTGGATTAGTGTTAAGTCAGTTTCTCATCAAACCAAACATGTTGGGCTGGGTTCGGGTTGGGTCCAAAACCGACCCAACCCAAATACATTTCACCACTCAAGGGTAGGCTATCAAGATAATTACTTAATTCATCTTTAAAATTATATAATCCTATGATTCAAAAATCAAACCTCAACCAATTTTACTAAAGGATTTGGCTGTTCATAGATAATTAAGATTGCTCAGAAGTTGAAACCCTCTAGTTTTCATTCATTTCATTCTTCCTGAGCTATGCAGTCTTAGTATTCTTAGATACATTATTCTGTATCTTGAAAATGACACAAAGTAAAATTTTCAGGAAACATAAAAAAAAAAAAAAAAAAAACGAACAAACAAACAAACCTACCAAATAAATACATTGGTCATATGTCCAGTGTTAAGGATTACCTGTAGTAAGTTGGGTTCTCAGGCTGACATTCATCGACAAGTTCAGCTGCTTCCTCCAAGAGAACCTCTATTTCTGCCATTTCGCACCCAATCCCATCTTTGAAAATGTCTGCTTGTAGAACTGTCAATTTCAGCAAAACAAACCTCCAAAAACATGTACTGGCTTTTGCTGCATCAGCTAAAGCTTGCCACTACAACATATACAAATGAGAGAATATTAATAAGGAACTTAGCTGGGAAAGAACTAGTTCGGCTTTCGGGATCTGGTGGTATCATAAAAGTTTGAAGTCTTCTATCGAATTCAATTGGTGCAGATATAAGATTGACCAGAACATTTGGCATACAAGCATATCATAGCTTCCTCTACTAATTTCAGATTCTACATCATTATAAATGACTCAACACACAGTAGCAAGGAGTTGTCAATCAATGAAAGAACAGTGATTGTGTAGCAATCAACATCTCTGTTAAAACAACTTATCATCATAAAGTTAAGATTTCATGATTGATAACAAACTTTATATGTAAAACTAAATAAAATTAATTTTATGATTGGAGCACAAACATAACTATACCACAAAATAAAAACGATGCTCATCACCTGAGCAAGCATTGATCCATCAAGGACTTCAAAGAGGCCATCAACTTTATGGTCTGGCCCAAGTGCATCTGCTTTAACAGCTTGCCATCGCTTAACAAGTGTCTCAGCTTCTTCCATTGGCATTGGTCGCCTAAATGCTGATGACCTAGAGGATAACAGACCGGTGGCAAGGGAAGCAGTTTGCAAATCTGTAGCTTCTGGGTAGTCCCTAAGCTGCAATTTAAGCATTGAAAACAGCCTCCTAAACTTTCTGGCAATGCTATTTTCCTTAACTGCAGAATATCTGTAACTTAAATCACTAGAAGAATCAGCACTCCAGGTAGGGGAGCTAGCTACAGTCCTTGGTTTGTATATCCCCCACTTAGATTTGTTTCCCATCTTCTGAAATTGCATGTTTGAGAGCTTAACTAGAGCAAATAAAATGCAACCCAATGCTGTAGTAAATATTATCTTCCCAAACACCTCAGTAGGGCCCAACCAAAATTTCCATGCTTCACTCTGTCTTGCACCTAAACTTCTTTTCAATTGTATTGATGGGGTGCTACCATTTCCAACATCAGACTTGACCTCTATCAAGGGGCTCTGTAGATTAGAAGGAGAAAGCTGCTTCACAGCTAACCCTAGATGTCGTGAACAGTCTGCACGGGAAACTGGTTCTTCATCTTTTCGGTCTGATGCAAGAGCAGTAGCAAGTGGTCTGTGCATCATGTTAGACATAGCTTGAGGAGCTCTTTTATTTTGTCTGTTCCCTTTTTTTTCACCATTAAAAAAGTTGGCCTATGATCAAATTTAGGTGTTTAGCTTAGCTTTTATTTCAATATAAAGTTACTCATGTAAATGATATCATCAAAAGCCTTTACCAAAGATGAGGAACAATCTTGGGTATCTGAAAACAAGCAAAGCACAGCATCTTTCAGCCACGTCTCCTATTCATCCAGAAAAAATTGCAGTCTGAGAAAATATCAATTTTACAGAATAATAACTAATAAGTTTTGAATAGAACTGGTGAAATGAGCAAATACACGTAGAGGTCCATTCTTTTAGAACTATGAATGCACTGATCTTCAAATGCAACACAACAAAACATGACATTTTGGCTAACATGGGAGCAAATAAAAAAGGAGCAAACCTTCAAACAAGATCGATTACAGCAATAATATAACTTTTGCTGTGTGTTGCACTTAGGTGACATCAACTATCAACACAAATTTAGAGGTGTATAACTACCCCAGATATTAGCTAATGAGGTGTCTGACAAGTGCATAAATTCTTGGAACTGAAAAAGAAAACCAAAGATTCGTCAATTAAGCTAGTTTGACGTTTATAGTTACCACTTACAAAAATGTATTGCTGAAAATGATAGGTACTTTTTCATTCAAAAGTGCAGAACTTGCAAAATTGACGTGCATTTGATTACTTCAGTTACTTTTATGATAGGATGTCTATAATGGATGTGATGCAAAACTTGACAGAGAAAGAGGGAGGGAACAGAAAGAAGAAGACTGAGGGAGACACGGAATAAGAATGAGGAGAGGAAGAATTTTGGAGGAGGAAAATTTAAATATTCTTCTGTATTTAATTTACCATAAACTGTAAGGGGATTCTCAGGTCTGCTAAAGGAAATTATTTCCAGAAGCACTGTGAAGAGATTGGAGGTCATTAAGTACACATGTAAGCATTTACAACATTTGGGCTCAATTCATAGAGGGAGATCGAATATATGTCACTCAAAGGATGAAGGCTGGTATTAGAAAAGTGATTCTGGAGTGTGCAATCAACAAATTCCTTCAAGGAACTCTAGAATCATAATCCTGCTAGCCACTTATGATCAGTAAGAACTTACAAGTTATAACTAAATTCAATATTGAGCTTAAATAGCACGAACAAGTTTGCAATGTGTGGAGCGGAAACTTAGACAGGGTTGCATACCAGTGACTTGTTGGCATTTGAAACTTCACCAATTTCTTTTATTGGCACTGAGTTTCTTGAAGTGGGATTTAAATTTAGTTCAAGCTGCCTGAGTCTTTCCACAGCCGTTGCTTCATCAACCTGAAAAGTGACACTTAAAATTTCCTCAGCATTTAGAATGAAAAGAGAAAATGCCATAAGAAAAGTTAAGACAGAGGTATACCTGACCAAGGAGGAACAAGCAAAAGGCTTCCTCTAATTTTAAATCAATGCCTTCTGATGCTATTAAACACTCGCAAATTGTTTTAGCTTTGTTAACCTGTATGAAAAAGGATGTTGTATACAATAAATTCAAATGAAAAATTGTTAGATCTTGTTCTAGTTTCTACATCCATGAATGGAAACACTCCTGTCTTTCGCTTTCCATCATATTTTATGGGATGTTTATCTAATTCTTGAAGAAGTTTGAGACAGATATCATGAGCAGTATCTGAAGTTCATATTAGTAGCAGATCTATATGCAGAAGACTCCAAATTTCAGCATTTAAACTTGTAATCAAGAATTACCATATCTATTTGCTTGCTTGAAAAGCCAAGAGCAATATGAGCTATCAAAACTATGTAGAAACAATTGAAATCGACAACTCCTCTTTGATTCTGCGACTCTAGTGATTTTCTATTTTTCCTTGTAAGAGCTAATTTATCCCAAGAAATAAGTTCAACTATTTCCACAGCCATGAGCTTATTGAGTGCTTGATTTAAGAAGCATGGCCAGTCCTGAACATGGCATGAAGATTCAACATCCAGACCCTGTCTGAGCAATTCGCGCAAAGCTGCAATAGCTCCTAATCTCCGTTCAGCATTTTCAGGTATACGAGGCATGCCCAAAAGCTCCAATGTGCATGCTGGAGCAAGCTCTTCCAAAGATTCTTCTATCTAAAGAAAATTAAAAAGTATTAATGAGGTGCAATGATCATGGCAATTAAATAGATTGGAGCAAGCTCTTCCAAAGATTCTTCTATCTAAAGAAAATTAAAACGTATTAATGAGGTGCAATGATCATGGCAAATAAATAGATTGGAGTATATGGCCAAGAACTAAGACATTATAATTAATGTGTCAAAACTAATTGGAGAACAAAATCTCCATCATCTGGTTTATTCCTACCTCTTTTCATTCTTGGACCCGTGGCTATAGCAAGGCACGTGCCCCACCTTTTTAATCAGGAGTGGAAGCCAAAATGACATATTGACCACTAACACAGACACGTGTGTCCGACACGATACGTGTCTGATATGTTGACACGCAATTCTTAAAAAAGTAATGAAACAACACGTCATCGACAAGTTGATTAAATTCTTTAAAATTATTCATTATATATTACAAATTTAGATTTAGAAATATTTTAAATATGAATACACATTTATTATTTAATAATAAATTTGAATTAAAAATATATAATAGTTCTGTAAAGAAAGAAATGATCATGGTAGAGTGTTCGAGGGGTGTAGGTATTCGACACAGGTTGGGCTTGTGTGTGACATGTGATATGCTACCATAGTGAATTGTCGGTGCAACAAAGCATACTAGTAAAATCAAGATTACCTGAGACAACAGTGTCATCTTCTCAAGAGAAATCTTGCTCCTAAGAAGACATTGAGCACGGGCAAGAGCTTCAAATCCTTGGGAAATATTGTTCTTCATAAAACCAACTTTCGCAATTGCACACTTCAAGAAAGCGCCTATAATAAGAAAAGGGCATAACAAAACTGTCAGGAAAAAGTGGCTGAAACCTCTCCTTTTGTCTTACCTCTGCTAGGGCCATAGACAGAAGCAAATCGTGAATAAATGGCTTTGAGAGTGGATGTTGCAGGGCTCTTCTTCCAATATCTAGCACAAGATTCTCTTCTCCCACCTGTATTGAACAAATTGATGTCATGAACACCCAAATTTCTGACATCTTTCAATGAATGCATATTGCAATTAGATTTTGCATTAATTGTGGCCGAAGACGTGTTTTACAGATACAGATGCTAACAGTAGTACAGCCTTGCACATTAGAGGAAGAAAACTAAAAGAAAGATTCTACCTTCGAAATAAGATGAAAATCGGTATTGATAACTAACAAGCTTAGGAAAATTGAACGTGAATTTTCAATGGATGTATTGCAAGAAAATTTCCAACAGAAAAACAGTGAAACAGAATGGTACCTCCTGAAGGAGGCAAAGAGCACCAGGCAACCAAGCCCATGGCATACGAAGAGAAGATTTAGGGGGCCGCTTTTCCTTTACATTTCCAGCATATTCGGGTTCAAAAAGAAGTTTATCGCGGACATCCATCAGAATATTCTAAGGGGAACGGATTAATATTTAAGTTAAATACAAAGCATAACCTAACAAAAATAATAACTTAACAAGAATACAGACACAATAAGTAACTCTAATTAATCCCATTACATGTATAAAGATAATAATCTTTAAGCACATAAGCTGAATGCAGAATAACACACTACCTGGCGAGAAATAACAACATCGGTAGTATAGCCCTCTTCAATCTCCGCACTTTTCAGATGCATCGCTGACTTAACAATTTCATCTTTCTCCGCTTCATCAGGAACACCAAGAATCTGCATGCATACATCATTAAGAGACCTATGTTATGTAGGTAGATCCCATTTAGGCACCAACTTTACAATTGGTGAGATACTGAAGAATATTAAAGTCAAGCCAAGTGATCCTTTTAATATATGATATGAGATGAAACGCCGTTCTTCAGTTAAAAGGTTCTTGGTACGGATTTAAGTGCAATAGGAGAATTCAAGGATATTTAAGGTTTTGAGTGGGGAAATAAATTCCTCAGAAGTTATTTGTATCTAACACTTTGTTCTGTAACGCAATCATTACAATTAATAAATCAATTTATAAACAACACAATTTTTCAAATTACTTTTTAACCAAACAAATTTTACCAGTCATTTTTTTCAACCATACATCTTACCTCGGAAAATAATAATAATAATAATAATTAAAAACTGCTACAGTGTTACCAAACACTTCCTAAAACAGAAAAGTGCGAATATGGCAGTTTGACACAATTCTGGAGAAAGTACCCAGATGCTGCGTAACATTATTTCCTACCATAAGAACTGAAGCTAAGATCACATGGGATCACATATCGCTGTATGAATTAACTACTGATATTTTCATATCATAAAATAATGGTTTTCTTCAGTTTATACCCTTCTCCTCCACTAGAGTATAGAAGAGGAACTAAAAACTATAACTTAGAGTTCTTTATATAGTTTCTTAAAATGCTTTGCACAACCAATTCATTCCCTAAAATTTTCCTACAGTCCCAGTCACCAGGGAATTGTGAATTTGGCCGTGGGTGCAATTTGACAACAGCGTTAATATCACAGCCAATGGCCCAATACACTAAACACATTTTTCAGATATTAATTAATTTTACAACCAAGGGGGAGATGATAACCTGGTAGCAAGTGACGGGGATTTCAATAAATAGAGTCGGGGAATGAGCATCTCCATTTTCGCCGTTGGTGTTCTCCGCAACTCGAGTCTGCGTTGCAGCACATAATCTCCATGAGCGACGAATTGTAGAAACCCCGGCTCCATACCGATTATGACAGAAATATTCACCACATTTCTTCTTGTTATTGATTTTTTTCCTACCTAAAACATCGTTATTTTCGCTGTAATAGTAAAACTTGCTGCTTTTCTCACTGTGCAAGAGAAGATTATTTATGCTAGCCACCAATGAGTGAATATTTGCCATGAAATTTCAGATTAGCTTCATTTCAGCAAATTTTGGACAAAACTAGGAAAAATTAGCATTTTGATTGATTTTCCATGTCGTGAAGTGGATTTTGATCTGGGTTTGGATTCCCGATTTCCTTTAGCTTTACACATTCAGTATTTGGAGAGTAGAATTTTTATCTGTCGCACCCAGCGGCTTGCTTCTTTTCTTTTTTTTTTTGTTTGTTGAAAGGAAAAATGGAAGAGAAGTAAAAAGACCATAATGGATTGGGAGAATTTTAAAAATACCCAATCAAATTTTGGCTAAGTCAAAATATCCAAACTTTTCAAAAATTAATCACAATATCCCTTCTTTTTGAAAATAACGTGTATACCCTTAATAACCATATTTCTCTTATACCCTTCATTTATCTCATATTTCATATTTATATTAAAACGAAAATAATACAATTCTCACTTTTCATTATTCTCTCATTTTTTCATCTGTTTGTTCTCAATACGCAGATAAATTATTCTCTCATTTTTTATCTACTTGTGCTAAAAAAATCCGCAAAAAATATACAAATCTCAATTAAAAGATTTCATTCGCTACTTCTTATCGGTAAGTTGATTTAGTAATATTTATTATACTGTATTTAATTTTGTTCTCGTTGTATTAAACTTATTCAACAAAACTATAATTTCAGTAACCAAAAATTAACGAAAAATTCATAAATTGATAATTTTTAGTTAATAATAATTATAGATCTATAATTATGTAGACTAAACAATGAAAATTAATATGGTGAAGTGTGATTTTTATCAGTTTATTAACAAAATCGGAAAAATTAAATGAGTGGAAAAAAAGGTCCGGCCGGACCGGACCCTGCATTGGTCCGGCCGGACCCTGCATAATATGGTCCGGCCGGACCAATTTCAAAAATAATTATTATAACTTATTTTTTACATTATAAATAAAATTCTAAATAATTTTTTTATTTTTAATATTATTTATCATATGTTACAAAAATAATTTCATTACTAAATAATGTCATAATTTGTTAATAATAATTACAAAATAAAATATGTAATTATAATTTCATAATTTCATAATAATTAGAAATAAGATATGTAATTATAATTTCAAAATAAATATAATTATAATAATTAAATAATGTTTAATTTTCCTACTTGTTCATTTACGTGCGGTAGTCTACAATGTAGAATGGTTAAAAATTGCGGAAGCATGGTCCGGCCGGACCGAGGCTCCGGCCCGACAACTATTTTTTTTACAATCAGTTACTCTGATTTTCCTTAACTTGTTGTTTTGAAATTTTATTATTTTTAATTAATGCAGATATGGCTTTCATACCAGTTTCTTATTTTGGTGAATTCGTGGTTGATGAAAATCTACGATGGTCATGGAAATATACAAGTGATCAAAACATTTCTGTAATTTTGTTAACTCCAGGTATGTCATTTACCGACATGTAAAGCAAACTACAAGATCAACTCGAAGTTAATCCATCTGAATATGATATGAAAATTGGATTTCTATATAATTCTAATTCTACTGTTGCATTGCCACCCTTGTTTGTTACTTCTAATGTGCAAATTACGTGGTTAATTGAGGCGAATAAAAAGGAAACTATTCCTCTCTGTGTAACTTTAGTACGAAAGGATACCCTCGATAATCAGAATGAAGAATTCGATGGTGGGGATCAGAATGTAAATGATATTTGGGACACATTAGAAATAGTTCATGAGGATGATGATGTTATCCCTGATACAGTTCCTCTTATCACCCATAGAGGTCACGATGTAGTCAGAGACAATCAGGAGGACATTCCATTTACAAACAATGATCTGATTAATTTATCCAGACATCAACATGAGCACTTCGAGAACTCACAGGCTGGGCCAAGTTCACGATCGACTAATTGTTCACGTGTGGTTCCAGATGATGAAGATTTGGAAGTCCAGCAATTATTTAATACCAAGCAAGATCTCCAAGAAGCGGTGCACAGTATTGCACTTAAGCACAATTTCGAGTTTAAAGTGAAGAAGTCAGACAGGAGTACCTACACAATTGTTTGTGTAGATGATAATTGTAGTTGGCGTCTGCGAGCAATGAGGATGGACACAAATCAATTCTTCGTAGTTCGCAAGTATGCAGGAGAGCATACTTGTCAAGTGGGCATTCGTCGAAATGATCACAGACAAGCTCGTTCATGGTTTATAGGACGACAGATCGTGCATAAGTTTGATGACCCAAGGACTATTTACAGACCCAGAGACATCATTAACGATGTGCAGAGAGATTTTGGGGTGATCATGAGCTACCAGAAGGCCTGGAAGGCTAGAGAATGTGCGTTAGAGGATTTAATGGGTTCACCCGAGGAAAGTTATGCGAAATTAGCCAGGTATTGTCATAACATGTCGAGAACTAATCCTGGTTCGACATTCTTTATTGAGGCTGACGATGACAATCGCTTCAAGTATTTTTTCATGGCTCTTGGACAATGTATAAATGGATTTAGAAGATCGATGCGACCTCTAATTCTAGTAGATGGTACAACATTGAAAGCTAGATATGAAGGGAAGTTAATTATTGCTACATGTCAAGATGCAAACATTCAAATATACCCTCTTGCGTTCGGCATAGTGGATAGCGAAAATGATCTAGCGATGAATTGGTTTTTCTCAAAGTTGAGGGAAGTAATTGGAGATGTCCATGAGCTTGCTTTTATAACTGATCGCGGAAATTCTATCATAAATGGTATAGCTGAAGTTTTTCCCGATGCACACCACGGTTATTGCATGTACCATATACAAGGAAATTTGAAGACGACGTACCGTGGTACTGGGATCGTTGCCTTGTTTAAGAGAGCGGCAGAGGCTTACACTTTTGAAGATTATAATAAGTTCATGATTGAAATAGATAACAAGAGTAAGAAAGCCTTGGAGTACTTAATAGATAAATTGGGGATTCAACATTGGGCACGGTGTCAATTTCCAGGACGTCGATACAATATGATGACGTCAAATAATGTGGAGTCTTTGAATGCATTATTTAAGAAGGATCGAGAGTTACCAATTCTGGCAATGATTGAGAACATTAGGGAGAAGTTACAGGTTTGGTTTCACGATAGACGCGAGGAATCTCAATCATGCACATCTTATCTCACCCCTGCCATGGAAACCAAACTCTTCAAGACATTAGACCTGGCTAGAAGGTTGGGCGTGGAGCCACTGGATCAGTTTAGATTCAACGTTGTATGTGGACGTAATGTTGGTTATGTTGTGGACTTGAATGAGAACACGTGTACGTGTAGACAGTTTCAGCTTGAGCGCTTTCCATGCGCTCATGCAGTTGCAGTTGCTAGACATAGGGGCTTTTCACCACAATCATTATCAACTGAGTACTATACCACTGCTTTGTGGAGAGAAGCATATGCTGAAACTATATTTCCTCTACCAAATGAGGGTGAGTGGGAACTTTCCGAACACTTGCTCCCGCTTGATAATTTACTGCCACCGAATGTCCGAAGACGTACTCCTGGACGTGTTCGTACGTCTAGAATACCATCTACTGGAGAGTTTCCCAGACCGCGAAAGTGCGGCAGGTGCGGCGCAGTCGGTCATACTCGTCAAACTTGTACTAGTCAGATTCCCTTGAATAATTAATTTTATCACTATTAAAACTGTTACTGCAATTGTAGTGTTGTTGATAATAAATTATCTTATTTTGTCTATGTTAATAAAGTTCGTGAATTGCTTACTATACGATGAAAGATGATAAATGTTTCTTGGGGAAAAAAAAGATATTTTAGGGTTTAGGGTATAGTTTTCTATTTTGGGGTTTGGGGTTTAGGGTTTATATATATATACTATTTTTTGTTCCAAAAGATATATTGTTATCTATACTTGTGAGTCAATTTATTCAACTAAAGAAATTGACAAATAAAAAACTATATTGACACAATTACATATATACACAATTACAGTACTAGTCAGATTGCCTTGAATAATTAAGTTTATCACTATTAAAACTTTTACTGTAATTGTAGTGTTGTTGATAATAAATTATCTTATTTTGTCTATGTTAATAAAGTTCGTGAATTGCTTATTATACGATGAAAGATGATAAATGTGTCTTGGGAAAAAAAAAGATATTTTAGGGTTTAGGGTATAGTTTTCTATTTTGGGGTTTGGGGTTTAGGGTTTATATATATATATATATACTATTTTTTTGTTCCAAAAAATATATTGTTATCTATACTTGTGAGGCAATTTATTCAACTAAAGAAATTGACAAATAAAAACTATAATAAATAAATTGACAGTAATAAAGAAATTGACAAATAAATATATATACACAATTACATATAAAAACTATATTTTTACATTTCTAAATCTTATGGATCACAATTGTAGGTAAATAAATCAGTAGCCAACTTTATTCTCCACTTCTGTATATGTTCTTGATTGATCATCTTGACATCTCGTCTGATGCTCAAGAACTCAATATATTTTATTGCAAAAATCCCACAATCTCCACTGTAAGTTAAAAAAAAAAAAAAATTAGTGAAATAAATGAATATAGTTAAGAATTTAATTAAATACTAGAATACGAGTATAAGAAAATTTACCTGACACCTTGTTTGGAAATCCCCTTGATCCTCTCAATGGCTAGTACATCATCGACATGAATTCCAGCACGCTTAGCCATTAGAGGAACAATGAATGCCAAGGGCATCAGAGTTTCTTGGAGATGAGTCTCTGTGAAACAACCATGTTCGGAGTCGTACACATACATTTTCGATTCGGCGAACACGACCTCAACAGCAATGATGTGTGAGTTCCCGATCACCGGAATATAGATGTGTGTACAACCCGTCCATGACTGGCCACACACGGGCTCTGTCCCTACCACGTAATCCAACATGTAATCTGGAAAATCGTACGAGGTAGGGTTGCTTTCGAACATTGAGTACTCAATGTCGACAGCGTTTTTAAAGCTGCAACACAAGATCACTCGCCCAGGAAAGCCGAACGATTTCGGTTACCTACTAGCCTGATCGCGCAGCAACTCCATCGCAAGATCAACATGCTACAACATAAAATATAAGCGAATTAAATATTATTTAATCAACAAATAATATAGTGAGTTCACATAATTACGATTAGCACTCACATCGTCGGCAAGCCAAGCTCCGCTTCTGAGGACTATTGCGAACCAATCTTTGGCATCCGATATTGTTGTCTTCCCAATGGCGAAGCGAAACCTGAATGAATAAATAATTAGAGATTCATATATATTCATTTTAACAGTTAAGAAATAAATAAACAAAAACATAACAAACTTACTTCGACTTAAGTTGAGAGTACCACATATCGAACACCTTTTGCTTCGCCGGATCGACTTCGCGGAATAAGTTGACATAAGTGCCGTCCACGAATGCCCTCTTCTTCACCTCGGCCGTGAAGGGAGAAAGAACATGCTGTAAGGCTTGTCTTTTCCTCTTACTTATAATATGCTCCTTCACCTCGACAGTACGTTTCCGTCCCCTCTTCTCGACCATATCCGTCAGCCGCTCAGTCGACTCATCCTCCGACACCTGAGGCACCTCCTCCTCCTCCGCCTCCCGATGCACCTCCTCCCCCCCCCCCCCCGAGGCACCTCCTCCTCCTCCACCCGAGGCACCTCCTCCTCCGCCCCCCGAGTCACCTCCTCCTCCGCCCCCCGAGTCACCTCCTCCTCCGCCCGAAGCCCCTCCTCCTCCGCCTCCCGAGTCACCTCCTCCTCCGCCCGAAGCCCCTCCTCCTCCTCCACCCGAGGCACCCCCTCAGTCGGCACCCCATACAAATCTTGCTCCGTCATCCGAGCTATCATATCATCCATCTCATCATGCTCTGGCATCATATATGAAGCTCCATGCCCACCTCGGAGCTCATCCCCGAGAGCGTCGACCTTACCTCCGAGGGCGTCGACCTTCACTTCGAGGGCGTCGACCTTACCTCTGAGCTCATCCCCAAGGGCATGCATCTCATCACGAATGACCCCCACCAGACGCTCAAACAAATCATCAATGTGAGGTACTGGTCGCTGAAAACAAAAATGACAATTGATTATTTAACTCAAATATTATAACATGTAAATGTGATCATTAAAATACTATTGTTTATTGAAAACTGAATCCATTAACATACCGGGGGAGTGGGGGTGCGTAAAGGTCTGCGAGATGCCCCTGGTGAATGAGATCTCATGAGCGGAGGGGACATGTCTCGTATTGGACTGCTTTGATCCTAAATATAACAAAAGTGGAAATTAAATGTCGAATATTGTTTATTTAAGATTCTACAAAATTTTCGACAGAGTCTCCCCTTAAAATTGGACTTAGCCACCCTATAAAGGGACATCAAAATGTCATAATAAAGCAAAAACATTCAACCACTCAACCACGACAATTCAAAACACCAACCACAACTCAATAATACTCTCATATCACCGACTACTCCAAAAATAATTCTCAACTCAAAAACATATCAAATTCAAATTATAAACTCCAAATAATATAATAAGAAATAAACTAACCCCCAGTAAAATATTATAGCTTATTGAATCCATGAACATACCGGGGGAGTGGAGGAGCGTAGAGGTCCGCGAGATGCCCCAGGTGAATGAGATCTCATGAGCGGCGGGGACATGTCTCGTATTGGACTGCTTTGATCCTAGATATAACAAAAGTGGAAATTAAATGTCGAATATTGTTTATTTAAGATTCTACAAAATTTTCGACAGAGTCTCCCCTTAAAATTGGACTTAGCCACCCTATAAAGGGACATCAAAATGTCATAATAAAGCAAAAACATTCAACCACTCAACCACGACAATTCAAAACACCAACCACAACTCAATAATACTCCCATATCACCGACTACTCCAAAAATAATTCTCAACTCAAAAACATATCAGATTCAAATTATAAATTCCAAATAATATAATAGGAAATAAACTAACCCCCAGTAAAATATTATAGCTTATTGAATCCAAGAACATACCGGAGGAGTGGAGGAGCGTAAAGGTCCGCGAGATGCCCCCGGTGAATGAGATCTCATGAGCGGCGGGGACATATCTCGTACTGGACTGCGTTGATCCTAGATATAACAAAAGTGAAGATTAATTATTTAACCCAAAAGGTAAATAACAATCTAAAATTACATTACATACCAGTCCACGCATGTAGTCCTGCTCCTCCTCTACGGTCGAAGCCGTCAACGCATGAAGGACTTCGAGCTAATATATTAACATTCAAACAATTTATAAATCATGTGTCAAATATTATATTACATTAATAATAATTTCTAAACGCTCACCTCAGGATCATTGAGGATAGCCGAAAGCTTCTTAGAAGTTGGCGTCTCCGTTGCTCTCCAATTTAACATCCGAGGAAATCGTGCCCCGTCTTAACTGCCCACCTGTCACATAAGGCGGGAATTACCTCATATGCCCATATCTGTGAAACTTACAATTATTATGACGATGAAAAACATAATAAACTAATTCAAAATGAAAAGTTTAAAATTATTACCTGCAGAGCAAAAGGGAAGCCGTACGCATCATACTTCCGGGGGCCCTTATTCACCTTGGGCATCGAATGAGTTTTCTTAAATATGTTAACGGTATCGACATAAATTATAGACCCCCATGGATAGTTGTTGAAGGCTTCGATATCATCAACAAGTTCCAAACCATATAAGTCGATACCACTCTTTGCTTGCTTGCCCTTCACGAAGCTCTCAAGAATATAGACCATGCATAATTTCAATCTGTCCAACATATCGGGACAAGTCTTTATAGTATTCAAGAGCTCCTCCTTGTAAATGGCCCTTTGTTCTTCAAAGTATTTCAGATGAAGCCTCGATTTTGAACGTAATTCGGGCGTTTTTTTCGTTTCGCGATCACACTTTAATCCCGTGATGAGGGAAAACTCAAACATCGAGAATGTGACTATCTTGTCATCCCCGAAGCAAAAACTATATGCACCACCGTCTACTGGCTTCAGAAGTCGAAGTACCAGAGAATCTATAATCTGAGCCGAAAATTGCATCTTGGTCAATTCCTTGAATCGCCATAGGAATGATCGCTTCAAGATATCTTGATGATACTCATCAAGAGTCTTTAGAACTTCGTTGAATTCATTTTCCCTGTACTGGGAAACTTTAGCCGGAAGCCCTCTCAGTTCAAGACCAATAGCATACTCCATTCTGCAATAATTTCAAATGTTAAAATCAAAGTTCAAAAAAGTATGCCGCAATATTTAACCATTCTACATTGTAAACTACCGCACGTAAAAATGAACAAGTAGGAAAATTAAACATTACAGGAAAAACTTTATTATTATTATTTTTTATTATTATGGTTTATATATAAACATTATTAATTATCATATTTATTATTTCTAATTATTATGAAAAATATTAATAATTTTTTATCAACAATATTTAATTATTATAATTATATTTAATATTTATTTTGATATTATTAATAAATTTCTTATTTGCATGATGAAATTATAATTACATATCTTATTTCTAATTATTGTGAAATTATTAATTCATTTTTATTAAGAAATTATGAAATTGTAATTACATATCTTATTTGTAATTAACAAATTATGACATTATAATTACATTTTCCAACATTGTGAAATTATTAAATTTTTGTTACAATTATGAAATTATAGTTAGCCATTTGTTAATTCTAATTATATTTAGTAATGATTTTTTTTTTTTTTTGTAATAAATATAAATAATATTAAGAATAAAAAAAATTATTTAGAATTTTATAATTTATTTATAATGTAAAAAAAGATGTCGTCAATAACTTTTTTATTATTATTTTTATTATTATGTTTTATATATAAACAATATTAATTATTATTGTATTATTTTTTTTTATTAAAGTTGTGTAATTATAATTATTAATGTTATGAAACTATAATATATATTTTTACATTTATGAAATTATAGTTCATATTTATTAATTCTAATTATTATGAAAAATATTAATAATTTTTTATCAACAATATTTAATTATTATAATTATATTTATTTTGATATTATTAATAAATTTCTTATTTGCATTATGAAATTATAATTACATATCTTATTTCTAATTATTATGAAATTATTAATTCATTTTTATTAAGAAATTATAATTACATATCTTATTTATAATTATTATTAACAAATTATGACATTTGTTAATTCTAATTATATTTAGTAATGAATTTGTTTTTGTAATAAATGATAAATAATATTAAGAATAAAATAATTATTTAGAATTTTAAAATTTATTTATAATTTAAAAAAAGATGTACTCAGAAAAGTCCGACCGGACCAATTTCAAAATTGGTCCGGCCGCAAAATGGTCCGGTAGAACAGAAGGTCCGATCGGACCAAATATGATCCGCCGGACCTTTTTTGTTCTGTCGGACCCAAAGGTCCGGCAGATCCTTCTGGCCGGACCATATTTGGTCCGGCCAGACCTTTTTGATAAGGTCCGGCCGTTTTTTTGAAAAGGTCCATGGTCCGGCCGGACCATTACTTCATCTTCTTCCCAAAGTTTCAACAATGGTGGATCTAAGAAAAACAAATTTATTGATAAATTTACTTCGATTTACATAAGAAAAATTTCAAATTTCAAGCTATAAATCTAGGAATCAAAGCTAAAAAAGTAATCTAACCTTGTCTAAAGTTTGAATCTTGAACAATCCGGAGTGAAGTTCTTCTTTGCAACGACCGTTCTTCTATGGAGAGGAGAGTGAGGAATTTTCACCGGACCCGAACAATACAAATGGTGAGGAGTCGGACTCTTTTGAATACTTATTATAAGGATATTTTAGACTTTGTAAATAATAAATCTATTTCGCTTTTTCTTTTTAACTTACAAATGGGTCAAAGGGTATTTTGAAAAATGGGTCGGAGGATCCGGCTATTGGCCACTAATTCCTCATAATGGATTACATTTCAAGGGTAAATCAACATTAGGGATGTGAAGAAAGCTTGTCGACTCGAGAAGCTTGGGTTCTGCCTACAAAAAATTCGAGCAAAGCTCGATTCGTGGCTCTTAGGACTAAGCCTCAAAAAGGCAATAAGGCTCAAGCCGAGACCGGCCCGTATGACCTAACAAAATTGGCCCGTATTAATATTTGTATTACATTTATTCATTTTATTGTGTGCATTATAAAGTTAGGTTTGATATTGGTATTACATTTATTGTGTATATTATATTTTTAACTAAAAACAATTCATTTGTCACATGTATATGTTAAAAAAAAAAAGGAAAAAGTACGGACCAACCGGCCCGGCTCGAAGAAACCCGAGCCGAAAGCTCAAGTCGAGCCTACAAAAATTGATCTTTGGGTCGACTCGTTTTAAGTCCCTAGGCAACATGATGAAATCGGGACGATTTCCTAGGGTTAAACTATTTTCATTTATCATTTATTGAATTAATTATATTTTTTTAAAATAATTTAAATTAAAAAGATTAACAATGGGTTTGTAGAAGGGAAAAGTACATAATTATACAACTAAAACTTTCACTTTTTAAACATAACAAACTTAAGATTCTTTTAAAAAAATCAGGTGTTAATTAGTTAATTAATTAATACAATATTATAATAATTATAATGAGTTGTCAAACAAAGGCTAATATTAAATAATAAAATCAAAACAATACATAATCCACAACAACTTTATCCTAACCCAACCCCGTACTCACCCCACCCACCCACTCCACCCACCCCACCCCAACCCCATAAAAAAAAAATTCCTTCTACTTTTTCACCCCCACCCCCACCCCCACCCCAATACCTTACCCACCCCACCCCACCCCACACTCCTCCCCAACCCAACCCCGCCCACCCACCCAACCACCCCGCCACCACTCACCCACCACAAGAATGATTTTAATTCTATTTTTTTCTCATCTCACCCACCCACCCAATCACCCACCCCACTCCAAAAATAAGTTTTTTTTTTGAAATATTTTTTCACCCTTCCCCACCCCACGCCACGCCACCCTACCCCACCCCACCTCACCAATAATGATTTTTTTCTAATACCTTTCTACAACTCGCCCAGACCCTACCCTATCTTACCCCGTCACCTACCCCAACCCCACCCAAAATTAATTTTTTTTCTTCTAATTTTCAACTCCCCCACCAGCATTGCCCCAGACCCTACCCCAACCCACCTCATCCAAAATGATTTTTTTTACTATTTTTTCACGACTCGCCCAGACCCTGCCACACCACCCATCCCCAACCCCACCCACCCCACCTAAAATTAATTTTTTTCTCCTAATTTTTCACACCCCTACCAACCCTCCCCGACCCTACCACGCCACCCACCCACCCCCACCCCCATCCTACCCCACCAAAATATGATTTTCTTCTATATTTTCACACCCACCCTAACAACCCCACCCCACCCTAGCAACCCCACCACAACCCACCCCACCCAAAAATGATTTTTCTTCTATTTTTTCACACTTCACCTCAATCGCCCCATCCTATCCCACCGCACCCTACCCCCCCATCCAAAAATAATTTTTCTTCTATTTTTTACACCCCATCGCACCCAAAAATGATTTTTCTTTTATTTTTTCACACTTCACCTCAATCGCCCCATCCTATCCCACCGCACCCTACCCCCCCATCCAAAAATAATTTTTCTTCTATTTTTTACACCCCATCGCACCCAAAAATGATTTTTCTTTTATTTTTTCACACTTCCCCCCAACCGCCCCACCCCATCCCACTGCACCCCGCCACCCACCATACCCCATCAAAAAATTATTTTTCTTCTATTTTTTCACACTTCACACCAACCACCTAATCTCAACCCACCCTACCCCACCCCACCCCCACCCACCCAAAAAATAATTTTTTTCTTTTACTTTTTCCAACCCCTAACCCGACCTCGACCCCACCCTACCCATCACCCACCCCACTCCAAAAAATTATTTTTTTCTTCTACTTTTCCCCACCCCGACCCTACCTCACCACAAAAAATGATTTCTTCTACTTTTTCTAGCCCCAACCGACCTCTACCCCACTATCCCTACCCCCAAAATCACAATCAGTCACGTAAGTTGACACAAGATCGCAGTTAAGGCATACAAGATCACACAAAGTCACAATTACAAATTTAGTTGTAAAACCCCACCCCTCCAAAGTCATAGTTGGTCACACAAGGTCAAAGTTCGGTCACACAAAGTCGCAGTTTGGTCAAACGAGGTCACAGTTAGGTCACAATTAGGTCAAACGAGGTCATGGTTAGATCACACGAGGTCACAGGTCGATCACATAAAGTCACACTTCGTTCTTACAAAGTCACAGTTCGGTCACACATAGTTATATTGACACAATTGTAGATCACATCACGTCCTCGTCCAATGGTCACACCAAGTCACAGTTGGTCAAAATCTATATAATTGGTCACAATGATCCATAATTGATTACATATTATTTATTTATTGGTCATAGTTACCTAATAATTGGTCATAATCATCAATATTTGATCACAATTTATTTATTGATTGATCAAAACTTACTTGTTTTCTTGATCACATTCGCACTTATAATAAGTCGCACAAACTCACAATTAGTCAATATTTTGATCACATTTACCTATAATTGATCAAAATTATCATATAATTGGTACGTATTATTTATTTATTGGTCATAATTTACACGTTTCCTCAATCACAATTAGTTAACATTTTTGTTACAATTACCTAATATTTGGTAACATTCCGTAATCTTAGTTTTCTTGGTTACATCTCCCATTTCTCACAAGTCACAATTAGCAAATATTTTGGTCACATTTACCTAATAATTGATCACATCCCGTACTTGATCACACAAAGTCACGATTTGAAGATACAAGGTCACAGTTCGATCAAAAAAGGTCTCAATTCGGTCATACAAGGTCATAGTTCAATCACACGATGTCATAGTTCGGTCACATGTGTTACCAAACTATGACCTTGTGTGATCGAACCGTGCCTTCGTGTGACCAACTGTGACTTTATGTGATCGAATTATGACTTTGTGTGACCGAATTTTGCAACTAAACCAATTGTGATCTAACTGTGACCTCGTGTGACCAAACTATGACCTTGTGTGATTAAACTATGACCTTGTGTGATCAACTGTGACTTTAGGAATGTGTGGGTAGGTGGGTGAGGTTTTTCAACTAAATTTGTAATTTGACATCGTGTGACCAATTGTGTGACATGTTGTGACTTTGCATGTGGGGGTGGGGTAGGGTGGGGGTGGGGTGGGGTGATCGAATTATTAGGTAAGTATAACCAAAATGTCAACTAAATGTGACTTTGTGTGACTTATGAAGAGTAGGGAATGTAACCAATTATTAGGTAATTATGACAAAAAATATTAACTAATCATGAAAAAAACGAGTAAGTTGTGACCAATAAATAAATAATATGTGACCAACTATAAATGATTGTGACCAATTATATTAAAAGTTGTGACCATCTATAACTTTTTGTGATCATTGGACGAGGAAAAGTATAAGAAAAAAATAATTTTTGGGTGGGGTCGGTTTGTTGGGTGGGTGGCGGGGTAGGGACGGGGTGTGGAAAATTAGAAGAAGAAAAATCATTTTTGGGTAGGGGTGGGGTTGGTGGGTGACGGGTATAGGGTCTAGACGGGGTGTGGAAAAGAAAAAAAATCATTTTTGGGTGGGGTAGGTAGTGGTGGGGTTGTTGGGTGACGGGCGTAGGGTCGGGATGGAGTGTGAAAAAGTAGGAAAAAAATCATTTTTGGGTGGGGTCACTTGGTTGGGTGGGTGGCGGGGTAGGGTCCGGAGCGAAGTGGGTGGATGTGTGAAAAATTGAAGAAAAAATCATTTTTGCGTGGGTGGGTAGGAATGAGATGGGTGGGTATGGTGGGGTGGGTGCAAGGGTAGGTGTTCGCTCAAAATAGTGTACCGCAAGCGCACGGGTCGCGTACAAGTAATAAAGTGGACTTTTTTAGTCCGGATTGTCGATCCCACGAGGAATGTTTACTTTAGATTATACAACTTTAATTAATTTAATTCTAACAATAAAAGAAACACACAATTAAAAGTTGGTTTTAGAAAATTCTAAATTAAAGAAACTAATTTGAAATCAAATTAAAATAAGGAAAATGAAAGATAAAATAGTTGGGATTCATGATTTCACTTAACTCTCGCTTAAGTAATTTCTCAACACGTGCAAATTAATAAATTACTCATTTACAATGTTAGACCCGATTTTCCAAGCTTAGCCAATTACCTCTCTCGAGTGAAATCAACCCTAATCAATTGTCTAACCTACTATATCTCTATGTCGATTAAGGCCCAATCAATTGCATTAACTCTTTGTGAAAATAGCTTAATGGATCATCTAGGGTTTAAGGTATATTTCTATCCTTAACAAGAACCTAGAGCATTTGTTATTTGGTCTAAAATGCATAATATCTCTCGATTATCATACACTTCACAAAACACATATTTGGTGATCAATCAAACACATGTAATAATCTCAATAACAAACACACATGAAATAAGCTCAACATTAATAAACAAACATTAAAATTACTTAAACTAGTTAAGCTACATCAATCATCTCAACGTGCAAAATTTAGCTAAACATACGTTGAAAAATAAAAATAACAATAAGCAGTAAAATTAAAACCCGGAGTTTGGAAATTGTGGAAATTGGCTCGCTGTTTGAGTTGCGTTCAGCCGCAACCAGCTTCATTGCAAGGTTGCAGCTGCCTTGCATCTAGCTGCAATCATCCCCATTTCAGCTTCAACAATTAGTTCACAGCACCTAAATCAGGATCAGCCTTGCCTTCTTCCAGCAATCAGCTTCCTGTCCAGCAGCTTTCAGATGGGTTCACAGCAAGTTTTCACTTTCAGCAGCAACGTCCAACAGCAATAGCAGCACCAGCATCAGCACCAGCACAGCAGATTCTCACCAGCAGCAGCACCAGCAGCTTTCTCCAGCAACTCAGATTTCCAGCACAGCAGATTTCCAGCAGGCTGCTCCAGCAATCAGCACTACTTCCAGCAGATTTCCAGCAACTTATGCAGCCTTCTCCAGCACCTTTCACAACAGCAAAATAGCACAAGCAACCAGCTCTTCTTCAGCTTCAAACCAGCAGTATTAAGCAGCAACCTCTCCTGCAAGGCTGCTCTTTTCGTTCCAGCAACCTCCACAGTTTACAACAGCAGCGACCGGCAGTAAACCAGAAATTCCAGCAGTCTGTCACCCTGCTTCTCTCCGGTTTCACCTCTAGTTGCAGTTCTTCACGAACCAGCAGTAGTAAGCTGCTGTCACCAGCCTGCAATCCGTCTGATTTTCACCTTTTCTTCACCAGCAATGGCAGCAACAGCAGACTCCACCGGTAGCAGGCTGCTCCTGTCACCAGCAACCTCCTTTCCGGTTTCACCCGTCTCTCCTCCTCCTTTTTTCTTTCTTTCTTGCTGCTTGTGTATGCATATATGTATATGTTTTTCCAGCAGCCACTTTCCAGCTTGTTCCCCTGCCTTCCACGTTCTTTTGCCTGTCCATGATGTTCCAGCCTTTTTCCCCTCACTTTCCAGCATTTTCTCCTATGCCCATGCTTTTCCAGCTCATGTGTGATATATATATATATATATCACACTTTTTATCAATTCAAAATGCATTTTTTACTTATCAGTCCTCAACTTTTTGGGATGTTGAAATTGAGTCTTCAAACTTTTGATTTCTTTCAATTTAGTCCTTGAACGTCAAATTTGCTCCTCTTTAAGCTTAATGCTCTCCAATCTTGTCCATTTTCTTTCCAATTGAGTTTGTACCTAATTGTACAAGATAAACACAATTTATAAGTAGAAGTTTGCTCATTTTGTCAATTAAAGTGCTAATTTAGGAACTAAATAAGAGTGTAAAGCACACTTATCAGTAGGGTCTTGGTGGGGTGTGAAAAAGTGGAAGAAAAAAATTATTTTTGGGTGGGGTGGGGTCGATTGCTTGGGTGGGTAGCTGGTAGGGGCGGGGTGGGTGTGGAAAATTAGAAGAAAAAAATCATTTTTTGGTGGGGTAGGTGGCAGGGTAGGGTGGGAAAACATGGAGAGATATAAAAAACTCATTTTGTGGGGTGGGGTGAGCAGGGTGGTGTTGGGGTGGGATTGGTGGGGGCATGAAAAATTAGAAGGAAAAAAATCATTTTTGGGGTGGGGTGGGATCGGTAGGGTGGTGTCGGGCTGGGTGGTGGTAGGTGGAAAAGTAGAAGGGAAAAAATCGTTTTTGCGGTGAGGTGGGGTAGGGTGGGTGGCGAGGCGGGCAGGGTGTGTCGTGGTTTGTGGCTGTGATAAGATCAATTTGTCACTTTGCAATGAGGTGGGGTAGAGTCGAGTGGAATGGGGTTGGCTTGGGGTGGGATGGGGAAGTGTAGAAAAATATCGGGAGAATATAAAAATAACTTATTTTTGGGGTGGGGTAGGATATGGGTGGTGAGGTGGTGTTGTGGGTGGGGTCCGGGATGTGGCTAGGGTGAGATCAATTTGTCACTTTGCGATGAGGTGGGGTAGGATAGGGTCAAGTGGGGTTAGGTTGGGGTGGGGTGGGTTGAGGAAGTGTAGGAAAACATCAAGAGAAAATAAAAATAAACTTATTTTTGGAGTGTGGTAGGATATGGGTGGTGAGGCGGGGTGGGTGGTGGGGTCAGAGGATGTGGTTAGGGTGAGATCAATTTGTCACATTAAGATAAGGTGGGGTAGGGTGGGGTGGGTGGGATGGGGAATGATAGGAAAATATCGAAAGGAAAAAAATAAAAATTATTTTTGGTGTGGGGTTGGGTTGGGTGGGGTGGGGTGGTGGTCTGTGACTGGGATAAGATCATTTGTCACTTTACGATGAGGTAGGGTAGGGTCGAGTGGAGTGGGGTTGGGTTCGGGTGGGATGGGGAAGTGTAGGAAAACATCGGGAAAAAATAAAAATAAACTTATTTTTAGGGTGGGGTAGGATATGGGTGGTGAGATGGTATGAGTGGGCAGGGTGGGTGGGTGGGGTCTAGGGATGTGGCGAGGGTGAGATCAATTTGTCACTTTGCGATGGGGTGGGTGGGGTGGGGTCGAGTAGGGTTGGGTTGGGTTGGGGTGGAGTGGGATGGGGAAGTATAAGAAAACATTGAGAAAAAATAAAAATAAACTTATTTTTAAGGTAGGCAGGATATGGGTGGGCAGGGTGGGTGGGTGAGTGGGGTCGGGGGATGTGGTTAGGGTGATATCAATTTGTCACTTTGTAATGAGGCGGAGTAGGGTCGAGTGGGGTTGGGGTTGGGGTTAGGATGGGGGTGAGATGGGGAATGATAGGAAAACATCGAAAGGAAAAAAATAAAAATTATTTTTGGTGTGGGGTGGGTGGGGTAGGGTAGGGTGGGGTGGTGGGCGGACGGGCGGCGGTGTGGGGTGGTGGTAGGTTGTGACGTCAAAATTTAAAATTTTGATTTAATATTATATTAGTTTTAATATAATGTATAGTAGATAATTATGTTTATCTTATATATATCATTATATTTATTTTTAATTATTAAACACCTAACTAAATGAATTAACACCTGAATTTTAAAAAAAAAAAGATTTCCTTCACATGATTTTTGAATTGCATCTTTGAAATACAAGGTTTTATGTAATTTTCTCTTTGTAGAATTTGGAGCAAGGATTATGGTCTCCCATCCAATTCAACGAGATAATGCAGGGTTGGTTATCGAGCAGCGGATAATTTTGTCATTCATAATTGCATTTAAATAAGAGGAAATTACAAAATCCACCCAAAAAAATTAATAGAATTTAATAATAACCTTCAACTTATTTAAACCTTAAATCACGGTATTATTACGCTTTAATCCCTTCAAAAACCCAATCTTAAAAACCCTTGTTCTAATCCCCAAAAACACAAACTCAAATCCCCTCGACGATGGAGAGGTGACTTCGGTTCTAATCCTTGAAACCTGATCCCAAATCCCCCTAGGCAATGGAGAGGCGACTCCGGGAGATGGAACGCCGCCATGGCTTGCCTGAGAGTGTGACAACCCTGGTAATTTATCTGTCGAAAATGGTGATGTAGCTGGTCTAGAAGGTGACAAAGGAGAGAGTTACAGCGAACCAGGAGAAGACCCTTTCGATGGCAAAGCTAACAGATCATGGCCTGTGTTAACTTTGTATTAGTTGGCATTTTCTATTTTTCTACAAATATGTAATTTAAGTAAAATTAATATAATTACTAAATACATGTATTTAGTAATTTATTAACTTTAACTTAAATTATGTAAATATTTTCTTCGAAATGTTATCTCCTATTTTCGTCTCAATCATTTTATTGTTAGAAGATAATGATCAAGAAATATTGATTTGATTAGGATCATAATCTCGAAATCTTGATCTCAATCAAGGAACATTGAACTCTTATGGTATATTTCTTGATGATCTATTTATGGATAATCTTGGCATTCAAGCTTATTCTTGATATGACCGAAAATATTTAAACATATCTTTGCATATGGTAAGATTGTCATATTGGTAGGGCTGAGCATATTCGAACTTCTCTACATATGGTAAGATTGTTTCTTGAATGGTCAAAAATCTTGATTGTAAAGATTCTTGATTTGGCCGAAAATATGGTTCCTATTCTTGGTGTCCAAGTTTATGTTAATCACTTGATTGGTAAATGATTAACTTATGGTAAGATCCTTCATGATTTTTCTCTATCCTGATTTATGGTAAGATTTATTCAAGAATAATTATCTTACCTTCTCTAATTATCTCTGTTTTATTTTACAGGTAATAGAGATCTTTTGCAATAAGGAAACTTGGAGGACAAGTAACTTAATTGCATTTAAATAGAAGAAAGATGAGACGTTTTTCTTAAGGAGTCAAGAAGCCAATTTTCGTGTGGTGCACAAATACTAAAGGCTTCAATTGTGTTGTGACTTCGGTACTTCGGGAGGAGGATTCAATCACTTAGAGGAGGAAATAATTTCAGCCTGAAGAGAAGATCAAACGGGAGGTTTGAATCATATTGAACTGGAGTTCGTGGTTGCTGAAAAAGTGTTGTAGATTCAAATAAAGCTACTGAAGGGTGGTGGGACGCCATCTCATATTACATGTCATAGAAGGATTAGAGAGTGATCTATTTCTTGAATGTTTGATAAATCTCTGCGTAGATTTATCCTGTAGTTTAGATTGATCTGTATAAACTCTTTTATTAAAGAGTGATTGGTTTTTTTCCGCAGGTTGCGGACCGTGGGTTTTCCCTGTTAGGGTTTTCTCACGTTAAGCTCAAGTTATTGTGTTCTTATCTATTTACAATTCTGCATAATTTATTCTGTCCTTTCAGTTTTACTATCCAGATGAATCTGCATCAGCGAGATTCATCTGGTATTGTGCTAAAATATATCTTAACAATTTACTGTTGATTGGTTACTATCCAAACTTATCTATGACAGTCTATTCATAAAATTTAGACAACTTTAAATTTTCAATTGGTATCAGAGCGAGTTCACATCTAGAAAGTGAGATCCGGTTGTCTAAATGGAAAATTCTGCATCTCTTAGGCTACCTTTGTTAACTGGTAGTAACTATGCTTACTGGAAAATTCGTATGGAGATTTTTATTCAATCTATTGATGAACGTTGTTGGACATCTGTCCTTGAAGGGTACATTGCACCCACTGTCACTGTTGGATGTGTTGTTACAGTTATAGCTAGAAGTGCTTATACTGCAAATGAATTAGCTAATGCAAATTGGAATTCTAAGGCACTTAACGCTATTGTATCTTTGGTTGATCCAGGTCAATTCAGACTCATCTCCTCCTTAAGAACTGCCAAGGAAGCATGGGATGCTTTGAGGGTAGCAAACAAAGGAACCAATGCTGTCAAAACCTCCAAACTGTAGATGATCACTCTAGAGTTTGAACAACTATCTATGGATGAGAAAGAAGACTTCAAAATCTTTTACGCCAGATTGAGTGATCTCACCAACTCAGCTAAAGCTCTTGGGAAAACCTACTCAAATGAGCAGATTGTAAAAAAAATCTTTAGATCTTTACCAGACATCTTCCATGCAAAAGTGACAGCGATTGAAGAAAGCAAGGATCTTTCAACCATGCGAGTTGAAGAACTTGTAGGGTCATTAATGACCTATGAGTTAAATTTGGCCCGAAGAAAGAAAGATAAAAAATCAGGGATTGCTTTCAAGGCAAGCAGTGAATATCCAGACGAATCTGGGAAGACAGATGAAGATGAAAACTTCGTCCTCACCAGACAATTTAAAAGATTCCTCAAGGGCAAACTAAAAGAAAGATCCAAAAATTTTCAAGGCCAGAATCAAAAAACACAAAAACAATGGAGGAAAAACAATTTTTATCCCCAAATATAATGCTAACTCGTCTGAAGGAAAGCCTAAGAGTCGAATTCAATTCAAAGAATGTGAAGGATATGGACACATTGCACCAGATTGTCCTAATACTCAAAACAAGACCAAGGGAAGGAAGGCCATGAATGTTACATGGAGTGATGGAGACTCAGATGAATCTGAATCTGAATCAGACGGCAGTAATTCTGAAAAACAGGTAACTACCCTTACTGCTTTACAGTTATCTGGTATTGAATCTGGTAACTCTTCTTATGCAAATGAATCTGGACCAAACATTGAAAACTTGAGAAAGGAACTTCAAGATGCAGAAGAGAAGATCCAACTGTTACAGGTCTTCACTGACCACAGCAGGGAACGACATCTGGATGCATCTGCATTCTCAGATGTCGAACAAAATGAGGTAAGCAGGTTAAGCTCAGAACTTGCTAAAGCACAAGACAAAATCAAGAAACTGGCACTTGGATCTGTCCAGCTTGATGAAATCCTGAGTAGTGGCAGACCCGTGAGCTTAAAAAAGGTCTTGGATATGAAGGAAAAGGTAAAAATCACGACCATGAAATAAACTTTGTAAGAGAATCTGGATACAGATACAAAGAGCAGAGTGGAAAGTATACAGATGCATCTACCTCCCATCATCATCAATTCAATGCTGCTGGACCTCAAAACACACATCCAGCTAGGAACTATACAAGAAGATAATTTCAGCCGAATCTGTACAAGTCAGATGAGTCTGTTCATCAGAGCGACAGGAAATTTCAACCTCGACAGAGTCGGCAGGATACATCTGTTTTCCAGGTATTCTGTAATTTTTGTGCTAAATTTGGTCATGACGTTTTTAGGTGTCATGAGTACTTGAAATTAATCAATTCACACAAAAGAAGACTTGTTACTAGACAAGAAAAGAAAATTCAAATTAATGCTTATGTAGTTCAATTATCTTTAAGTGCTTTGATTTCTAACACATGGTATTTTGATAGTGGATGTTCTAGACGCATGACATGTGATCTCTCTTTACTAACACATTTTGAAAAAGGCAAGACGGGTGCTGTCACATTTGGTGATGGCCAAAAGGGTAAGATAGATGGATCTAGTATCATCAACATCAAGAGACTGCCTACATTAACAATTTTCTTATATGTTATAGGACTTAAGGAAAATTTGATCAGTGTAGGACAATTGTGTGATGATAACTTGCTTGTCATGTTTTCTAAAGTATATTGCAAGGTCTTAAGTTGTGACAAGAATTCTAATCCGTTAAAAAGTGTTTTGTTTAAAGGAGTTAGATCCGGAGACAAATGCTATACACTTGAAAGTCACATAACTTGCAATTCTGTTAGGACCACAAATGAGAAACTATGACATAACAGATTAGGGCATCTAAACTACCATGATCTCATGAAGCTGACCAGACTACAGGCTGTGAGAGGCTTGCCTAGCATAAAAAACATTCCAAATGAAATCTGCGATGATTTTCAAAAGGGTAAGCAAATCAAAAGTCAACACAAATCAGGTACATCTATTAATACCTCTCATATACTTGAACTAATTCACATGAATTTGATGGGTCCTATTCAAAAGGAAAGTATTGGTGGCAAGAGATATATTTATGTGTGTGTTGATGTTTTCTCTTGATACACCGGGTTATGTTTATTCGTGATAAATCTGATACCTTTGACAATTTTTCTAATCTATTTCAGAAATTGAGCAATGAAAAGACAGACGAACAGGTAATAGTCAAAAGGATCAAAAGTGATCATGGAAGAGAGTTTGAAAACTTTGAATTTGTTGATATTTGTATCCAATATGGAATCAAGCATAAGTACTCATCCCCGAAGACTCCTCAACGGAATGGAGTGGTGGAAAGGAAAAATAGAACTCTACAAGAGATGACTCGTGTTATGCTAAACAACAACAAATTGCCTGCAAAATTTTGGGCAGAAGCCATAAACACTGCTTGTTATATTATCAATAGAGTCATGCATAGATCATGAACAAATCAAACTGCATATGAAATTTGGAAGGGTAGAAAACCTAGGTTGATTACTTTCATACTTTTGGAAGTAAATGTTACATTTTAAAAGATAGAGAACACCTAGGAAAATTTGACTCAAAATCGGATGAAGGAATATTTTTGGGTTATGCTGAAAATAGTAGGGCCTATAGAGTTTACAATCTTAGAACCCAAACCGTTCTTGAATCAATTAATGTGAAAGTGGATGACACTAATAGTTTAAACTCGAATTTGCAGGAAGCAGATGCTGATCAACTGAAAATTGCACCAAAAGAAAAGGTTGGAGCTGAAAAGTCAAAAGAAGAACAGCACCAAGTTGGAAGTCTCAATGATACTGAAGAATACGATCAGGATGAGTCTGGACACCCAGTAATATTTGCAGATCAAGATACATCTGACTATCCAGATACACCTGATATTGCAGAATCAGAAGTATCGAGACAACCACCTGCTAGGATACAAAAGGCTCATCCACTTGATAACATTCTCACTGATCTGTCTAAAAGAAATGTAACTAGAAGAAAATTTGCTGCCGATATGGGAAACATCTGTCACATGTCACAGATTGAACCTAAAAATGTCAAGGAAGCCTTGACAGACGAACACTGGGTACAGGCTATGCAGAAGAGCTCAACTAATTTGAAAGGAATAACATATGGGAGTTGGTACCACGTCCTAAAGAAGGTAATGTAATTGAAACCAAATGGATCTTCAAGAACAAATCAAATGAACAAGGAAATGTGGTAAGAAATAAAGCTAGACTTGTTGCTCAAGGCCATAACCAAATTGAAGGGATAGACTTTGACGAAACATTTCCTTCGGTAGCCAGACTGGAATCCATCAGGCTGTTGCTAGCTGTGTCCCGCTACATTAATCTCAGATTGTTTCAGATGGACATCAAAAGTGCCTCTCTGAACGGTGTACTTAATGAGGAAGCTTATGTGGAGTATTCATAAGGATTCACAGATCCATCTCACCCGGACTACGTCTTTAGACTCAAAAATGCTTTATATGGGTTGAAACAAGCCCCCAGAGCTTGATATGAAATGCTCACATCATTCTTGCTAAGCAACGGATACAAAAGGGGAGGAACTGATAAAACTTTTTTCATTAAGCATCTAAATCCTGGACTAACTGTAGCTCAGATATATGTTGATGACATTGTATTTAGGACTACATCTAAGTCCAAAATTGATGAATTTATAAATACAATGAAAAGAGAATTTAAAATGAGTATGATCGGTGAACTAACATTTTTCCTTGGTTTGCAGGTACAGTAGGATGAATTTGTCGTATTCATATCTCAAGTAAAATATGCTAAAAATCTGGTGAAGAAATTTGGACTTGAAGATGCAAAGGCGATGAGAACTCCCATGGCAACTACTCTAAAACTTTCAAAGGATGACAGTGGCAAAGATGTAGATCCATCTCTTTACAGAAGCATGATTGGAAGTCTTCTGTACCTCACTGCCAGTAGGCCAGATATATCCTTCAGTGTTGGAGTTTGTGCAAGATATCAAGCCAAACCTAAGGAGTCTCATGTTGCCGCTGTGAAAAGAATCATTAGATATGTAAGTGGTACATTGAGTTACGAAATTTGGTTTACAAGAGATACCACTGCCCATCTTGCAGGTTTTTCAAATGTAGACTGGGCAGGGAATGTGGATGATCGAAAGAGTACATCTGGAGGATGCTTTTACATTGGAAACAATTTGGTGGCATGGCTAAGTAGAAAACAAAATTCAGTGTCACTTTCCATAGCCGAAGCTGAGTATATTGCAGCTAACAGTTGCTGTACACAACTCCTTTGGATAAACAAATGTTGGAAGACTATGAGATTTCTACAGAACAAGCCACTATATATTGTGACAACACCAGTGCCATTAATATCTCAAAAAAATCCTGTACAGCACTCCAGAACAAAATACATTGACATCAGATACCACTTCATCAGAGAATTGGTGGAACAAAATATTATCAATCTGGAGCACATATAGACTGATCAACAGCTTGCAGATTTTTTTACTAAAGCCCTCGATATTGTCAAACTTGAAAGCCTTAGGAAATAAATTAGAGTATCACCTCCTCCTGAATAGGAACATGCATATTCAAAAAAAAAAAAAAAAAAACCCCGCATTTTTCTTTTCTTTTTATTGCATTTATCCTACTCTTATACTAAGTAGATCATGTTTTTGTTTGCAGATATATCTGAGTACTTGTGGCTGATAACGAGACAGATATGTCTCGCTGATAGCAGTCAACATGTTTCCGGATGAATCTAACTAGCACTCAAATTTGGGCAATCGTAAGGATAAGTCACATCTTTCTAAGTCGTATGGTTTGCTACTGGATGAGATTTCATATTCTGTATGTAGACCTATTATCTGAATCTTGCTTTCAGCATTGCACGCATTTTTCTTATTATCCAAGGGCAAGTCCAGTGGAAAAGAAGCCTATCCAAGCCAAGTTCATACCCTTTAGTTTCAAAATATAATGATTTGAGGTAAATGTGAAAATATCATAGAAGAAAGGGAAAAATCTAGTAAGATAACTTCTGGGGATTGTGTGAATCTACCAATCTAAGTTAAGTCCATACCCTTCTTCTAATTTAAAGGGGAATATCTTGTAAGATAACTTTTGGAGATTGTGTGAAACCGTTTCCATCTCCAAAAGACAATGCCATAATATTGAAAAAGTCAACAAGCCGGATTTGAGAAAATGCCCTTTATATAATTGGTCTTATTGTGCACTACGGTGACAAATCAATAAGTCAGGACAATCATATGATTGTTGACAGTATGTGGATGACTAAGGATTGCTAGGAGCACACACGCACATTAATCAACTAATTATGTATGTGGTGGATTGTATACTGCCAGATATATCTCAGTATTTGACTCAACAGATGCCAACAGTACTCAGACATGTCTCAGGTATCCAGAAGCATTTAGATTTTTTTCTTATTCACGAATTTAAGATTTTATTCTGAAAATCTTTATTTAAGGCAGTATATTGTGGGCTAATGTGTACAAATCTTGCAAAACAAGTCAGTTGATTGTGGGGTCCAATTTTGGAATCAGGACTCTCAAGTTACCATAATAAACTCTAATTCCTTTTATATTGGAGTCTCTCTTAAACCCAAAAACCCTCACACTTCTTCATAAACCTCATGTCCCAAAATTTCAAATTCCCAAATTCCTCTCATCTAAACCCTAACTTTCTTCTCCTCTTACCCTCACAAATCCAACACCCATCCTGAGTGTGGCCAGAAGTAAGCAATCCGGAAGGAGGAGAGTTTCCAGAGGCGGCAGTGGCAATGTAGAATCGTCTCAACCAAACCCATTGGAGATGGGAACTCCAAGTGTCGGCGTCATTGTGCCGGTACCAACCTCTGGCACCAGCCCTACCCCGACCTCCCTCTCTACCGCCGGTACTACTCCAACTCCTGCTCTCCTTATGGCCCAATTGAGCCGGGGCACTCCGATCATTCCACAGACCATGGGTATAAACTTAGCACCCATATCAGGTAATCTTGGCCAAAGTCATATATCTCCCTTGGATTTTCGAAGTGAGTTGCAGGGAGCAAGAAAACCTGCAACTGCGAAAAGGGAAAAAGATGCAAAAATTGTGGAAGAACAAGGTGGCGATGAATCTGAAGAAACTGAATCTGGTAATGAAAAAGGGAAATCGGAAGAGAGGGAAGTGTCTGGCGAGGATGAAAAATCTGAGGAGGAAGAGGAAGCAGGAGAATCTGGAACTGATGAGAAATCAGTTAAGATAGAGGCGTCTAAGGATGTGGATGAAGCTAAGCAATCTGAAGAAGAGACTGAGAAAGAAGCTATGATCCTAGACATAAAGGGAAAGAAGAAGATGGAAGAAGTCACTATAAGTTTGAAGGAGAAAAAGGGAGACACAACTGCGGGTCTAGAGAGATCCAAATTTGATATATCTTCATTCTTCTGCACCCCCATGCAGACGGATAGAGGTACGTTTACCCCGTTTAATTTTAAATTTTGGTCGTCTGAAGCATATTCTGATTTCCAAAAGCACATATTGGGAAAACGACTGCATTATGAATCTAGGGTGGTTATAGAAGAATTTGATGATTTTGAGGTAGATGATATTGTGTCACACTTTGGATTGAAAAAAATGACTGAATGTAAAGGGGAGATCAATGAGACCTTGGTTAAAGAATTTTATACCAATATCCCTATTGACTTTAACTCCAAAAAATGCCTGTTTACCCACGTCCTTATTTGTTAGAGGACAATTGATTAAGATTTCGGCAAAGGAACTTAGAAAGTGGTTAGAGTTGAATGAAGATGTGGCTGATGAAGATGAGTCTATGGAAGCCACAAATGATGAAATTGCAATGAAGTTGTCAGGGGGAAAGGTTACGGAGCCGGTGAAAGGGTTAAAACAATTACCTAGGTCGGAGATGTCGAAGAAATACCAAATTCTTCATAAAATTGTGAAGGCAAATTTTGATCAACTCATCCATGACTCAAGTTTTAAGAGTCTGCTAGAACCTTGTTTCTCCTTGGGACTAAACGAAACATTGACCTTTCTGCCCGTATTTGGAACTCAATTGTTGGTAGGGTCTCGGGGAGTAGCCCTTGACAGGGGAATACTTATTTGTTGGTGTATCCTTGGATTATTTCACAGTTTCTTAGTGATCAGGGTGTCCAGATGCTAGAAGATGATCTTGTGATCACTCCCAAAGTGCCAAACAGGGCCAGATGCAGAAAAACTCTGGAGGTACAGAACTCTCTAGTGTTGGCAACGTGGCGGATCGGGCCCTGATCTGCCCCGCCCCAAAATTATTTCAGCAGATCCAGATCCGTCCCGCGATCCGCCATTTTTCGGGTCGGGGCGGATCGACCTCCCGATCCGCGACGATTTTTTAAAATTTTTTTATATATAATTTAAACTAAGTCTTTTTTAAAAAAATTACCGATCCGCCCCTATCCGTTGACCCGCCCCGATCCGCGAATCGGCATTTTTTCGGATCGAATCGGATCGGGTCGAAGGATCAGTGGAGCGGATCAAATTTTTTTGCCATCTCTAGACCTCTCACAGGAAAGAGGTTTTGGATGAGACTGCTGGAAGACAGGATTCAACTAGTAAGGATGTCAGGATTAGCCAGCTAGAAGCGAAGATTGTTAGGTTGAAGGCTGACATATCTGACCTCAGGGTGTGTGTCAAACGACTTGAAGACACATAAGATCAGTTACTTGGAGGTTCTTCCAAAGATGTGGCTCCAGTGAAAGTCAAAGAAAAGAGGATGGTTGCGGCAAAGAAGCTCCCTGCCTCAAAGAAGCAAAAGAAGACCTAGGACTGATCTCCACCCTGCCAGTTCCATCTATTTATTTTCAGTGATTTTGAAACATTTTTTTATGTTTTGCTTTAAAACCATTTTGTTGATTGGTTACTGTCTAGACTTATCTTATACAGTCTGTTCATAAAATTTAAATAACTTTAAATTTTCAGACTTCACCTTCTTTCAGCTGCGGGATGGGCATAGAGGTGGCTTGATGTAGTAACCATAAAAGATGAATTAACAATCACTGCATTTTTATTCACTTTTCTCAAATTTAACTTAAATACGTTGTGTATAAAAATGATAATTGAGTGATCGAATTTCTCTTGGGTTTCTCAGTGTTGTGATTTTTGTTTTCTTCGGGGTTTTGACTGCAATCTTTTTAGCAACCTCGATCCTTTTTTCCTGCTTGAAGTTCTTTTCTTGCTGGGTTGATTCAAGGTACGGTTATTTACAGTTTTAGCTACTTGGTTCTAGGTTCTATGACCATCCATTTTATTTGTTGCTGGACATTGTAGATTTGTATGGTATTGTGGTGGAATTGTGATTGAGTTTGACTATGGTGTGTCGTGTATAGGTGTTCCCTTATGGTTGGTTGAACTGATTGTTACCCTTTCCCACATTAACAACTAAAAAGATGCATAAAAAACAATCAAATGTATTTTTGGTTCCCGTTCCACTGTTATTAAACAGTTGCAGAATTGTCTCAGAAGATCTATTAGTTGATCCAATATTCTGTCAACCATGCATCTGTTCCTTGTTTTTTCTTTAAAATATACAAAAGAAATCAAAATCCTACATGAGTTGATTGAAAGGTGTCAAAAATTGTGTAAATAAAAGTGGCATTATGTCTTTTTTCCACTATGTCACTTAAAAATGACACTGTTGAGTTAAAAGAAAAAAAAAAAAAAAAATTGACATTATATTCGGGCATAGAGAAATTGTAATTTATCTCTATCTACTAGTGGAAAAAGTGATAAGATGTCACTTTAAAAAAAGATAAAATGGAATTCTATAATTTATCTATTATTATTTGTAAAATTGTGTAATTCGTTAGTCAACAATGAATATTGCAAAAACTAAAAAAGTGACCTTCAATTTTTCTTTTTTTTTTAAAAAAGTGACACAATATCGCTTTTTTTCCACTAAAAAGTTACATGATTCACATTTTAGTAAAAAGAAAAAGTAGAAAGATGACATTGTGTCTGTATATAAAGAATGTGTAATGTATATACCAATGTTCTTGGACTTGTGTAATTTATTTGTCAATGATGGATATTGTAAATATTGAAAAATGGACATTCGAATAGAAAAAAGTGACTGTGTCATTTTTTAGTTAAATTAAAAAGTGATAAAAGTAACATTACGTCGCTTTAAAAAACAAAACAAAACAAAAGTTGAGTTGCCAAATATTAGTACTAGTTCTTCCTCACCTAATCACGTACAACTTTCTCTAGAAATCTTGAGAAGAGAGCTATTAAAGGGTCAAAATTTGGTATAATCAAACCGAAGCCGATGCGTTCCCATCAAGTTTGAGATACAAATGAAGGGTTCTGAGATTCTAGTGTGAATGGTTTTCATCTAAAGCTCACACTGCAGTAGAATCATACCACTGAATATATTAACTTGTGACCTTGATAACCATCAAAACCGAGCCTTTCGTTTGCGAGCAGTGTATTTGGTATCTGCAGGCACAGCATTTCCCTTTCTCCTCATCTGCTCCTTCTTCCGCAGAACCCATTCTCTTCCCTTCATCTTCTTGTTTAATTTTTGCTTTTTCCTTGGTCTGTGTCTGTCTGATATGCAAACCTGCAACACAGTAACGAATTCATGTGACAACCATGGAGTAAATGAAAAAAAAAAAAAACACTGCACTTCGTACAAGTAATAAGCAAAAGGGCCTTAGTTAGGAGGTTGATTAATTTTTTTAAATGAATTTGTAAATAATCAGTACTCACTGATTGATTATCTTCGTCTGCACTGCTGTCTTCATCAGAACAGTTCTCGCCAGCGTCACCTTTTCCTCTTGAAGCAGCACTGCTTAGGGATGATGGACCACAAGTGAGCACAAGGTATTCTTTTCTACTCTTTGTACTGTTTAAAGAAAGGGGTATCTCGAGTCAGTGCAACCAACAAATAACATCATCGAACATTCTTCTGCAATACCATCTTCTTTTAACAAAAATATGGAAGTAAATACCAAACACACAATATACTGATGATGGTACTGACTACCATATTGAAGAAGACCAACAATGAACTTTACAAAGAGAAGAGTTGTTACCTCTCTTATAAAACACAACATACTTCTTTAAATAAAAAGCAATGCAATTCGAAATGGCCAATCAAAAGTCTATAGCCTCTACAAACAGGCAGACGTAAAGTAATTTTAGAATTATTTTCCAAAGACCGATATTTGGGTTCAAAAGGTAGGTTTCCAGAAAAAAAAGAAAGATGCACAAATAAATAGAATGCTCCAGTGTATGCATTGGCACACCTGTGAGGATAGTCAACAACTATACCGCCAGAAAACCCAGCTCGCATAGCAGAACCTAGGATCAGCTCACGTTGAGCCAGGTTTTCAGGATATACTTGTAACACTGCCCTTGCTCCCCGTGCCATACATCTGTATAACGACCCAAAGAAAGCCCTACAGACATAATCCAATGTTAGAAGTTTAGAACACAACCGCAGCAGAGAAATTCCAGTTCCATCATGGTCAGAGGTATCAATTCCATTAATAACATGAATAAGCAAAATAGGGAAGGATAAGTCATAAGTAGACATGACAGAAGGATAAGTCATAAGAAGACATGACGTACTTCAATCTTATACGTGGCTCATGAGAGGATTTGTCAGCATTGCACAACCACTGCTCCAGAAAATGTAAAAAAGAAAAGGAGCACAGTAAGTTGTTGTCAAGGTAGAAAACCATCAAGTAATGATCAAATTGCAAAGGCCTTTTTTCTAGCTGGCTGGATCAGCCTCATAAATTCTGCCTTCTACTTTCTTAGTTTGTCATATTAGGAATTAACTACATGTGGATTATACACAATCATCTGTATGCAAAGAAAACAAACCTGAACAGCTGAAATACTTATGGCACCATCAATAACCCCCGGTCGAAAACCTAAGCCCTACAGTAATTCATCATATACATGTTACTATCCATTGACAACAATCAACAAGTCAAACAGAACAGCTACGAACTTAAAAATTTTATGAAATGCAAAAACATTAGGCATAAGATGAGATGTTAGATTTATGCAGCTTCAGCAATCATAGTCAAGGTAATACTAAAATCATAGTACTAAACTTCAGGGGTTTAGTTTGAACTCAGAAACCAACCTGGCCCATGTCACCAAGTACAAGGTCACCCTCAACTTCACGCTCCAATGCAACATCTGGATTTGATAGAATATGTCAATGAAAAATTATAAACACAAAAAGAAACAAGTAAATATATATTTTAACTGATTCAAAAAAATAAAAATCCACATACCCAACATTGATTGTGATATATCTAAGCCAATCCATTGGTGCCCATTCTCCGTCAATGTCTCTCCACTGAGTCCTGACCCGCAACCTAAAACATGCAATAATTATTTTAACCAGGAAATTTATGTTAGCAACGTGATGACAGATGTACAAGTAACTAGAGTAATTAGAACCCGAGGACTTGACCAAAAATCCATATGAATAGTTATACTAAATCGTATTCTAGATAGCTTTTGTATTCAGAACCCACAACTAACAACTCTTCAGCAAAACATGCTTATTTCATTATGGATTCCAGGTTTAATAATTTACACGATTGAACATCTAATTGATTTAGATGCCACAATCGTTGGGTGCATAAGAATTTCTGTAACATTTCCCATTGGCCATCGTATTTCCAAGTTATCAAATTTATTGGGAAATTGTTCTTATATAAATTTTTAATCCATTAAACGCAATAGTAAACTTATGCAAATTAATAAAAATTAAAAGTTTTATCAAATCAACGTCTAACAACAAAGAGACAAGTGGAAATACCAATATCAAGCAATAATCTGGGCACACCATCACTGGGCAATACAAGAAGCTCCAGTGCTCTCTCCGAAAGTTTCGCCTTTTAGAATCCACCAAAAAATAGTTAATAACGTAGACATACATAGAATTGCTCGTGTGCGCACCTAATCGTGTAAAATTTTTACCTGAATCTCGATTATACGAGAAGAGGAGGTGTATTTACGAGCTTCATCGCCGTTGTAAAATATCTCCGGCGGTGCCTGCAGCTCCGGCCTTGACGCCATCCTCCTATGTCTTTCTTGATAAAAATAAGTACAATTATCAAATCAATATCGGCTGAAGAATGGCCAAATTTTGCCTGCTAAAGAAAGCCCTAATGCCGTCATTAACTATTGGTTAAAGAAAGCATTATTGACAACTTTTAAAAATTAGTCAGAAAAAAATATATGTAATTAAAAAGTGATTGAAAAAATTATGTAACTTGTGTTTACCAAATATAAGCTAAGTGGACACTGTCCAATTAGTCCATTAGTCCCCAACCTACTATTTAAGAATGAGTTCGGAAAGTCTTATAACACGTAATGATTTGTATTGTTTGTATTTTCGAGATAGAATTTGTGGTTAAAAATAGAAGAGAGAAAACTTGTATCATTAAAAATGTAGTTTAGAATCCGTGTCGATTATAAATAAAGTTTACCGAACACATTGTAAGTCCTCAATCTATCATTTTCGATGATATTTAGCACAGTCCAGTGAGATAAAAATCATATTTTTAATATTCTCTAATAAAACTTGATTAAAAAATTGTGAATCTTACGAAATATATAGTGAAAATTAATAGTTAACTTTAAAGTCTACGGGTTCGTTTGATTGTGAGGGTGGAAAGAAAACGAATTTCAGGAAATTTATTTTTGAGAATTTATTTTCCTTAGATTTGGAAGTTTAATTTATTTGATTGATTTAATTTTCTATGTAAAAAAAAATGAAGAATTTTTAAAGTTTTGTTATTTGATTTACATTATTTTTTATGAAAAATAAAACATAATTTTGTTAGTTTAATCAAAATTAATTAATTTTTTATTTTTTAAACGTTTATACTTGATGATGATGATGATGATGATGATGATAATAGTAATAATTTTTAGGAAAAAAAAATGACTTAATTAACAACAACAAAAATGACAAAACAAGACCCTAAAGTGGAAAACAAATTCTCATCGAAATGTCAAGAAAATGAATTCAACAAAAACAAGGAAGAGTTGGAAAATAATTTCCTTAGAAAAGAAATGCAATCAAACACCAAAAGGTGAAAAACCTACCAAAATTTTCCTTTTTTCATAGAAAATAACTTGTGTCAAACAAAGCCTACATTGAATACATCCAAACTTTTCAAATCATTTCAAATCTTTCAAAATCTAAATTGAAGTATAATGTAAGATATTGTTCCTTTTTTTCGAGTTAGGGTTAAGCTTTTCAAAGTATTCGAGATGTTTGACTTCTTTAGAGAAAAGGGTTTCCTATTATGATATCATATTTGACTAATGCTCGATATTACCAAATAAAGCATTACCTTTTAAGTATTCGCAACGGTTCACATTCAATTACGGAATAAATGAAGTGAAGATAATATATATCGAATATTTGTTTGACCGACGAAATATTTGTAGGAATCCATATAAGTCCAACAATTTATTAATTAAGATGATGTTGTATTTAGTATTTACTACTCATCATCGAGTTGATTATATATTCCCTAGAGTTTACACGTGCTCCTCATTACAGTCCATCCCTTCTACCACCAGTTCAAGGCTGGCATAATTCTGTGAGGTTAAAAATATTGGAAGCCACTCAACTTCTAACTTGGTTTTATTTTTGTAATTCTTCCATTTCCTTCCCAAACTAGTCACCAAGCATTGATCATTATTTTACTTAAAATCATCGTGTCTAATTCAGTTTTGACTATTAACTGCAAGCACTGAATATTAACTCCATCTAGTCTGCAAAAATAAGCACTCCTTTAGCGACTTATAAGTTATAAGCTCAGCCAAACATGCTAATCAGGCTTGCCATCTCATAATCAATTTTCAACTTCCACATCTATATTTTAGTGTAGAAGATCCTGCAAGCTTCATGCAGATAAACTACATGCATTAGTTATCAGAGAATACTTTCACAATTGTAAGGTAAAATCACATAGAACTTTCATCTAGAACAGTAAATTTAGTGAACAACCCATCCAATTCTTGCATTACAGCCTGATAATGTTGTTGAGACTGCGCCCCTTCTTCAACAACTTGAATGCCTTGTCCACACAAAAGATTATACCATTGAACAGGACCATCCACATCAGTATCACTGAGTCCATTATCTACGTGTAAACTGCGCTTATAGTCTTTACTCCACCGTCGCAGAATGTATTCTGAAGGGATTACTTCTACACCATTATAATTCAAGACATTCAAAGCATGCCGGCACAAATAACCTTTCAAGTTGAACAAACTACAAATGCAACGTATTTCCATTTGAGTTGTCTCATACAGAACCTCATAATGCCTAACCTCCTTTTCATTTCCCTCAACCTCCACCCTTTCTTTGACAACAAATGTCAGAATTGGTCCATTAGCATTCACTTGCCTTGTGTTAAAGCAAGAATACATCCCCTCAACTTCAATTTGGAATTTATTAAATATTTCCTTTGTATAAACCTTGGAGAGCTGCAGTTCAAAATTGCATTTTGTTTTTAACTCAAAGCATGAGTTTCTAGACTCAAAATCTCCCATTGCTTCTTTCAAGTGCTTTCTTTGAAGAGCGAGATCATACTTATCAAGAAATTCCTTGAAAGATGTGTGCTTATGTACATAACCATCAAAAAATGCACTCAACTCCTCGCGCTCGTTCATTGGGAGCATTCCCACAAAAGAAGTGTCTTTGAGGTAAACCGGCACCCACTTTTCTCGGTCTTCATATAGTGATTGAAGCCATTTATTATCCCTGAGGCCATGTTGACTAATCATCTCCCCCCAGGAAGCTTCAAACTCAGCTATCCTCAAGGAATCATAAACTGCTTTAATCAGTTGCCTTTTGATTGTTTCATATCCTTTTAATCCACCCAACTTCTCAGGAACACGATGCATGATATAGGAGGAACAATAACAATGACGAGCTTGGGGGAGAACTTCAGAAACTGCTACATGTAAGGCTTTGGACTGCTCGGTAATAATAACACGTGGATACTGCCCCAACATACATGTAAGCCATGCCTTAAGCATCCAAATAATATACTCTACCGACTTCTGCCCAAGGAAGCCACATCCCAACAAGACAGATTGTCCGTGCTGATTTATACCCACAAATGAAAGCAGAGGTACTTCGTACTTGTTTGACAAGCTCGTTGTGTCGATTGCAACTGTATCAGAGAAGTAATTATATGCAATCCTTGACCTAGCATCCGCCCAGAACACATTTCTCAAGTGCCCCTCATCATCAAGGTCCATCAAATAAAAGAAGTTAGGATTTGTCAGCTTCATACGACAAAAGTAGTTATAGACTGCATGTGCATCTCCCTCTTTGAGTTCTAGATGCTTAGAGTGATAGACAGGCATTCGACTATCCATCTCATCTGTCTTGAATTGTCCATTACATGAAGCATCTATAACAGCTGTCTGGTATAACTTAATAGTATGTATTTCTTTGACAGGTTCAGACTGCTTTGCTTTCTTGGCAGCAAGAAACATCTTTTTATGGGACTTATAAAAACGTTTGATCTCTGGGCTCACTGGATGGTTGTGTTCAAGCTCAACTTCTACTATTCTCCACCTTTTTGCATCAACAAGTTTTATAATTGTCATTGCAGGACAACCTGTTCTTGTTTCTGGCCTCGGATTGTTTGCTTCGCTTTTTTTCTTGAAACCTGCACTGCTGCAGCTGAGTTTTGCTCTATACCTCTCCCTTCTTTTTGATCGGAACCATGAGTTGCTAACTCTGATGCCAAATCCTTGATCCTTGGCATAGACATTGTAGAAGTCATAAGCTTCCTCAAAAGACTCGAACTCCAAACCAACTGCGGGAGGCAAAGGTTCTTTTTTAAACTGTGATTTGTGAACTTCTTTGTCATATTCCCGAGTGGAACAATCTCCATCTTCGAAATCTTCACCCTCCCCAAAAATTGGTGCACTGTTTAGACACACCGCTTCCATCTAAGACAAAATTGACTCTCCAGTCTACAATAAATAGGGAAAAACGTGAAAAGTACAAATCTGGAAAAGAGAAGCAACCCTACTAGCATAAGAAATGATGAGATCACAATCGGAGAATCTCGACAAACACGCGGAATAACGAAATTAAAACCCTAGGAAAGATCTAAATCAGATTTGACACGAAAATAAACAAGAACACGAAGAAATAATTAACGAAATTAAAGATAGAACGACGATAAAACCTTGACCCGACAATCACGACGCAATTAATGACGATGAAGATTGAAGAACCAAGATCGGTGAACGCCACAAGGGTTGTCAATTCCTTGATAAGTTCGTTGGGTGAACGCCACAAAGATCGGATCTTTGATAAGTTCAAGAAAAAGGGAATGACTCAACCTTTCAATTTTGGAGAATCCTCTCTCAATTTAATTCATAAACTCAAACTAAACTGTCTTTTACAATCATGGAAAGGAATATAAATAAAAAAAATAACCTAGCCACTAATTGAGCTTAGAATTCTAATTAAATTAAAATACAAAAATAGGCAAATAACTTAAAAACGGAAAAATAATCAAGAAAACGCGAAAATTCGAAAAATCAAATTTACGGCCGTGATGAACTCATTTACGGCCGTAACTATGAAATTCTGTAATTCTTCATTTAAACCTGAGGCTGAGTTACGACCGTGAAGATTATTCTTTACTGCCGTAATGAATGTTCTGCTCAAATTTGCGATAGCTGTGTTACGGCCGTAATTTCCACTCTTACGGCCGTAAGATGACTTTTGCACCTTTTTTCCCTCTGAACTTCAATTCCTTGCTTCGGCTTGATCCTTTCTTCCTCCTGGCTCGACCCCAACACGGAACTTGCTCCGTTTTCCACGTAGATCACCGTTATACTTCCGATGGCTCGACTTCCCCCTTCGATGCCTGGTCCGGAACGTATCATACTCCCTCTCTTGAAAAGGATTCGACCTCGAATCCAATTTTGGTCGACTTTTCAAACTCCTCCTGCTTTTCTAGGCTCGATAATTATGTTTATGCATTGTGCTTACTTTCAACCTTTTGGGCTGCCCATTTTTCTCCTTCAACTTTCTCGACCTTTTGGGCTGCTCATTTGTGCCAACAAGTTTTTTTCCTTTTTTAAGCTCATGGTTTGACTTCGGTACCTGTAAAACAGATTTTAAAGAACTGGGGAGGGGTGTGTTAGCGTGAGTAAGTGCAAATAAACTCATTTTTGTGGTAGACTCTCTTTTTCTTTGCTTTTTGCACTCAGTCTCTCCTTTTTCTGAGGTCCTGGCCTCAACTCTCTTTTCTTTAATTTCCACTCCCTCTCCTTTTTTTGAGTTCGTGACCTCAGCTCTCTTATTTTTCCCCTCAAACTCACTTTTCACTTTCAATTGATCTTTCAGGGCTTCAGTTGGAGATAGTGACATTAGAGTAAACTTTTTCCCCCTTTTACCAGACTGTATCTATTCGTATACACATCATGTAGTACAGCCCTTTCATGTTGCCAAGACCTCCCCAACAATATGTGACTAATTTGCATAGGCACCACGTCACAAACTACCTCATCAGCATATCCACCAAAAGAAAAAGTCACCAAGGCCTGTCTCTTCACCTTAACTTCCCCCGACTCAGTCAACCATTGTAATTTATAAGGTGTTGGATGTTTCATTAAAGGTAAGCATAATTTTTCCACAAACATTGTACTAACTACATTAGTACAACTTCCCCCGTCAATCACTATGCTACACACTTTATTTTTCACGATGCATCTAGTGCGAAAAATATTATCCTTCTGCCTTTCCACGTTATCCAAAACATTCATCTTACGCCTAACGCTAAGAGCATGCCTATCAATAATTGACTCATCCACCACAACACTTTTCACCCCTTCACTATCACACCTAACCTTTTTACGTGGACAATCAAGTGCAATGTAACCCCGTTCCAAACATTTAAAGCACTTAGCATTTTTATCCTTAAGAGGCTTGTAATCAGAATTATTTTTACCTTTGATTGTCGGTTCCCCCCTCCTTTTGTGAACATGATCACTACCCTCCCGTTTTGATGTCTCTTTTCGCTTCAATGGCCTTTCATCCATCCCATCTCCGTACCTAGCATGACATTCACACTTACTACTCCTCCTAGTCATAGAGTCCACCCGCGATTGCTCCTTTTTCAATTGGGCAATCATCGCATCTCTTTTATCCATCCTAGCCATTACCTTCTTAAATTTTGCATGCATCTCTGCCAATAATTCAACACCCTGCTCCAATATCCTATTCCCCCCCCATTGATGAAGATCTCTCCACACGAGACATGGTTTATAACAAGAAGAAGAAATAAAATTCCTCACAAATTTTTATCACTCGTGTATCACTCTTTTTCCTTCTCAAGAACTCCGATAATCAATCCAAGAACTCTTTATCAAGGGTAGATAAACAAGACACGAATAAGAACAAATTGAAGAATTGAGAAAATTTGGAATATGGAAAAAAAATGAAATTTTCGATTTTTTTATTTTCTGCCAGAGAATTGGATTACGAGTATGGCAGAAAAAAGGGAACTGGATTTGGACTAAAAACGAACAAGAAAAACACTTTTGAATTTTTGGGACTGACTCTTATGGATCAAATTGAAAAAATTTATAACTGGCACGAAGAACATGAAAAACAAGAAAATCAAGAAAAACAAGAAAATATCAAGAATACCAAGAACTGAATCTAGATTCAAGCTCTGATATCAGATGATGAGATCTCAATCGGGGAATCTAACTAGGAAAGATCTAAATCAGATTTGACACGAAAATAAACAAGAACACGAAAAAATAATTAACGAAATTAAAGATAGAACGACGATAAAACCTTGACCCGACAATCACGACGCAATTAATGACGATGCGGATTGAAGAATCAAGATCGGTGAATGCCACAAGGGTTGTCAATTCCTTGATAAGTTCGTTGGGTGAACGCCACAAAGATCGGATCTTTGATAAGTTCAAGAAAAATGGAATAACTCAACCTTTCAATTTTGGAGAATCATCTCTCAATTTAATTCATAAACTCAAACTATACTGTTTTTTTACAATCATGGAAAGGAATATAAATAATAAAAATAATCTAGCCGCTAATTGGGCTCAAAATAGAATTCTAATTAAATTAAAATACTAAAATAGGCAAATAACTTAAAAACGGAAAAATAATCAAGAAAACGCGAAAATCCGAAAAATCAGATTTACGACCGTGATGAACTCATTTACGGCCGTAAATGACTTTCTGTTTAAGACTTATGGCCGTGACCATATTTCTTACGGCCGTAACTATGAAATTCTGTAATTCTTCGTTTGAACCCAAGGCGGAGTTACGGCCCTGAGGATTATTCTTTATGGCCGTAATGAAGGTTCTGCTGAAATTTGCGATAACTGTGTTACGGCCGTAACTTCCACTCTTACGGCCGTAAGATGACTTCTGCACATTTTTTCCCTCTGAACTTCGATTCCTTACTTCGGCTTGATCCTTTCTTCCTCCCGGCTCGACCCCAACACGGAACTTGCTTTGTTTTCCACGTAGATCACCGTTATACTGCCGATGGCTCGACTTCGCCCTTCGATGCCTGGTCCGAAACGTATCAAGAAACAAATACATAAAAGATTATATAAACATTGAACAAATTCCTCATTTTCACTTCTCATTGCATATATACATGAACATGGCAGGGGCGGGGGCAGAGCCAAGATTTTGGAGTTGTGTGGGCAAATGAAGTGATAATATAAATTACAATTTCAAGATATAAATATTTGTCGATGCTACTATCATACAGCATTGTGTAATTTTTACATATATTCCAACACAAGTTAAAAAAAATTAAAAAATTAAAAACTATAAGATCTTTATCACAAAAAGTACTGCAGTAACAATTAGGCGCACTTACATTTAGGCCTTCATAGCTGCTCATTTGCTTGAGTGTAATTGAGTTTTGTTCCGGTCTCGGTTTTTAATAAGAGATTTTCTCCATATCTAAACCTAAAAACAAATCATTATAACTCAACAAATAAAAAGCTAATACAAAACAATAGTTAAAAGTAATAAACATTTTCAGCTTATTATATGAAAAAATAGACCCAACTTTTCTAATCAATTAATGGAAAATTCAAAGAAAAAAATCTTGTTAAAACTGTAAAAACAGGATTGACCGTTGAGAAACGCAAAGGGGGTGATTCCGCTCTCATGATTCTTCATGATCAGAATACTCAAAGACAGGTAGAATATGACTAGAAAAATCACAAGAAATTAAAATATTCAATATTCCAAACCACGGGAAAAAAAAAATCATCATGATTTTCACACACACAATTATCAGTTCTCAGTTTTCACAATCTAGTTGAAGCCAATGAAACCAGATTATGAATGTTAAACACATAATTATCAAAATTAAATTAAAACACGTAGTTGAAACTCCAAAGACATCAAAATGACAAGCAAAAGAATTAAAGAATAGAGAATTAACTGAAATTTTGGAGCCTCAAGAAAACCCAAGCTACGTCCGCGTTTACTCGTCGATCGGATGCCCAAAAAACTCCGAATTTCAGATTGTTTTGCCGTGAAAACGTGAAAGAAGGGGGGGGGGGGGGGGGTGAAGATGGTGGGTATTTTGACTATTTGTTGTGGAAATGTTTTTGTTACAGAGGCAAACTTATTAGAATTAAGAGGATTTTGTGATTTAACGTGGTTCGATTTGATCCTGATTTTAAAAAAATCAAATCAAATTATAAATCGATAATTTTTTATTAATGAAATTAATTTGTTTTTTTAAAGATATGGAATCAAACTGTTCGATTCTGATTTGGTCTGATTTGGTTCTAGGGCCATTACTTGAATTTTAAATAATAAATACAAATTAAAACATGTTTATATCCACTTTTTCATTAAAATCCATCTATATCATTACTAAATAAAAAATGAAATTTTTAGTTAACAAAACAAAAATTTAGAAAAAGTAACATGTTGTTATGAGTCAAAGAATAAGAAACTTGCCTGAAGGAAGCTTGCCGACCCGTTGAAAATTAGAGAATCAAACATAAATGACGTTTAGACTTACAGTTATAGGTTACGATAAAGTTTCCATTCTCATTCTACTGTGGCACCGTGTGAATTAGGGATGGAATTTGCAATTTGAGTTTGGGTTAATCTTGAAAATTGATAAATTAGGCCGAGGTTTATATATACACAAATTTTAAAAAATAAACATCAATGTCGTCGATGGTGACTAAGGAGTGCAACAATTGCAATGTTATAGGACTGCAAGTAAAGTAATGTGAATGTGTGTCTATAATTGAAAAGAAGAAAAATGAATTAGAATTAGAATTAGAATTAGAATTAGAATTTAGATTTATGATTTAAAATCTTTGTCTAATAGGAAATGAGATAAAATGTATGGTAAATAATATTTTTGTACATTTCACATTTATAATTTCATATTTAATTTTTTTTGTGAGATGAATATCCACTAATTTGTAAAAAAATATATATTTATAAAATTGAGTTTGGTTCTTGGTTCTGGTTCTAGAAAGGGAACCGGAACCAGAACCGAAACCAAATGGTTCTTGATTCTAAGAATCAAATCATTATTTTTTTTATGTAGAATCGAACCAAACCGTTTGGTTTGGTTTGGTTCAGATTTGGTCTGGTCTGATTCGATTATTTTGTCCACCCCTAATTTTGTCCCTATATTTAACCCCCTAAATTTGAAACTGAGGAGGTTTTTGAGATTATTTTGATCACCTTTTTTCCTCTTCAAATTAACATTTATATTATTTCTGATTATGAAATATATTTCATAATCTTTTTAAAGATAACTAGTGAGTTGCACGTACAAGACACGTATATCATTTTAAGAGTATATTTAATAGTATGATTTAAAAGTCGATTCAATATTTTAGAAGCTAAGAAATTGAATAGAATACCATATAATAATACACATTTACATGTTAAAATCAAGTGCAAAAAAAAAAAAGTAAAAGTAAAAAAATAGGGTTAATATGAGGAAAAAAGAAAAGGAAAAACAATGACTTAACTTAAATGGCTCAAATTCCTAAATGATTTAGGCTACTCAAATTGATTTGAAGGACTCAATTTAACTTAAATAACTTATGAATAGTGATTTCAAATCACCTCTTTTAACATGTAGGGAAATAAAGAGACTCATTTTTCCATTGTATTTTTGAATAGTCAAATTTATTGTAAAACTATCAAATCATAACAAATAAAAGAGAGATAGAGATGGGGAGAATGAGAGAATTATTCTTATTAAGGTGTGTGTTGAATGAAAACATAGACCCCTATTTATAGGGGTGGATAATGGTACAATCGTTATATGTAAATTTTATAAGGGTACAATGGTAATTGGTCATTCACATATTATTTATAACATCCCCCCTTGGATGACTTATTCCGCAATTGTCTGCCTCATTAAAACTTTACTAATAAAATCCAGTGAGATAAAATTTGAGCGAAGGAAAGAGAGTACAATTGCTCCCCCTGATGTTGATCATCGTCAATCATTGAGTCTAATGTTCGAGTAGAACAAATCATGTACTAAATCTTGAAGTTCTGAAGTGCTGGCTCATTAAAATTTTGTCAGCAAAACCCAGTGAGATAAAATCTGAACCAAGAAAAAAGAGTACAGAAACTGCCTCGTTAAAACCTTATCAGGAAAACCTAGTAAGATGAAACCTGGACGAAGGTAAAAGAGTACAACATGATTCCCCCTGAAGTGTGCAATCAAGTATTCATAAACTTCTCGAACATTGATATTATCTTTTGTCTGGAATATGTATATATATGAATCTCCTTGTGCGGCCGATATCATAACATTATTCATAAGATGTCTATGATTTTCTTCATATGTTGTTATCATTCCAATACAAAAATGTATTGTCGAATTATAGCTCGTAGATAGTTATGATAATGCCTCAAAAACCTTACTATGAAAACCCTGTGGTACAAAACCTTAGTTAAGGGAAAAAGAGTACATTATTCTAATTAATACGCCTCAACTGCTGCCTCATTAAAAATCTTGTTAGGAAAATCCCGTGGGACAAAATCTCAGCTAAGGGAAAAAGAGTGCAACGCGTATTTATTCCTTTCATGGAATATTACAAGTATATTGATGCAATCTCGAATCTTTTCATCAAGCATATCATTTATGATGAGCTTTATATAAATTGTTCATAGCTCATTCATGATGTCATAAAATTCTATATCAAGCAATGTTTTACTAATTTACCGATTGCATCTTTCACTTTTGGTGAATAATTAAATCTAGAATTCATATTCATTTCCATATTCACTTCTGGTGAATAATAATATATTCATTTTCAAATTTACTTCTAGTAAATAATCAATTTTCCAGATATCAAAAATAGTACACTCCAATTTCAATTTCAACATATTATATCATGGAATCATTTATTCTATAGTGATACTAATATGGGTATATTGAATCTTTTAATGATTATACATGTATGTTCTTACATCTCATAAACCACAATTTCTGATTTGTATAAGTATAATCAATCATTGAAATATATATCAATTTCGACATATAATCTATAATAATCATTTTACTTGAAATCTCAACGTACCGCGATCAACGGTACATCAAAGAATACTCTCAAAGTACCAAGATGAGAATCATACATTTTGATCTCTCTCATTGATCATTTTACTTGAAATCTCAACGTACCGCGATCAACGGTACATCAAAGAATACTCCCAAAGTACCAAGATGAGAATCATACATTTTGATCTCTCTCATTGATATATCAAAGAGCTCAGGCTAATGATTTTGATTATAGTCTCATCCACCATATATATTATGCCAATTCCTTGAAAAATTTTACGCGCAACGAGTCGTCTTTTACGACTATGTAATATTTTTCATTTGTACAAATAACAACTGACTTTACTCATTTAACTGTTTGGACTTCAGGTCCTTTAAAAATAATCCCTACATTGGGATTTTTATATTTGGCCAAAGAATTATAATTTCATCACCCTCATTTTGACAAGAGATTTGTGTATGTATTCGATATATTTATCGATTCCATTTCATCTCAATATAATGTATTGAGATCTCTTTATATTTTCTATCATTAAGTACATGAATCTCTTATCATTTAACTATATCCCTTTTACTCACCATGAGTATTTAGTCTCTAGTGGATCATCTCAATTATTCAAGAGATATTTGTTTTTAGAATCGATTGTCATTATGCTTCAGGCATAATTACGCTTCAGGCGTATGTTCCTCATAATGTTCACAAATCTTAGATTATATCAATCGGATAAAAATGCCTCAACATATGTTGTTGACGTCCTGTAAGTACCCTTGTTCCAGAGGTAGTCAACATATGTCATTCATTTTCGGGGATATAATCTCAATCATATACCTAAGTGCATTTTGGTGGAGTGTATACATATCGCACTTTTAACAAATCATAAAACTTCTTGAGCTAATCCCTGTTCACATAGAATATTGTTGTATGATAAACATTTTCTAAACAAGTTATTCTCATAGAAAATAATTTGAAACTTTTAATCGGGATTATCTAACCATTCATTATAGAACTTCTGATTCAATACGATTTTATTTCACTCCTATGTATGAATATAATATCGATGACCTCCTGATTCAATATAATGTATATTTCACTTATGAATTTCTGGTTCATACTATATACGTATTTCACTTGTACGTATGAACTTCTGGTTCAATACAATATTTACTTGTTCGAATTTATAAATCAGTATACCTTAATTTATTATATCTAAAAAGGTGATTAGACCGAAATCTCAAAAACAATCATTGTCTCCATCCTTTTGATTACAATTTTTTTCTCTTTTCTTGATGGAATCAATGACAGGCGGAGCCACCACTCTTTTACGTGTTAAATATTGCATTTAAATAGATCATTTGGGAAGAAGATTAGATCCATCAAAATGGATGTTATATTATCAAATATTCGCAAATACTACTCAAATCTTCTGATAAATGTTTTAAAAAAGATTTACCGAGTTCAACTCGAAAGATTGAGGCTGCTGATGGATCAAGGTATCCCAGAAGATGTTCGTTGGTTGATTGAAGCAAAAGTTCGATTAGTTGGTGAATTACCAGATTCATTTTTTAAGCACATGTCTAGCTTAGGTAAGAGTACTTTTGCAAAGAAGCGAATAGCAAAAAGATTAAATGGTTGCTACAAATGTGCTCGATGGACATATGATACCCGTTGTAAATCAATATGATATTCATCCAGAAATCGAGATGATAAAATAGATTTCATTAAGGGTGGACTGAGTAAGGAGTCATTGGATGATATCCGATTGACTTTTGAGACGCATCCTTGTGGATATGTGCAGCATGAGCTACTATCTTTATGTGCTCAATTCAACGAAGAGAAAGATCGTTATAGTCTCAATAATATAATATCAAAAGATCCTATTTTCCAATCTGTTATAAATAATGATGTTTTGGCTACTCAACATTGATACAAAGTAAATCAGTATAGTGTATATATATATATATATATATATATATTTTAACAAAGTATTTTGTATTTTCATTTTTCGCGTATTAACAGATCGTCTCTGAGAGATCACCGAAATATTGTCCATTATGGAACATTAAATACGCTATCAGAGATATGATCAAAAGTGGTGTTATTTAGTCAAAAGTAAATAGTAACTTTTTCAAAAAACGAGCAGTAAATAGTGAATATTTTTGAATTTAAAAAGTCAGATAATTTTGCAATTTAATACATCCCAAAATAACAATTTCTTGTAAGTTTTCCTTATACTTTTAAAATATGGAAGGATCAAAACTTCGACACATCAAAACATGTGTATTATGTAGATCAAAAATCGGGAAAGACTTTGAATATCTAGAAGCATCAGTGCTTCTAGGGAAGAAGTTGGGAGAGAGAGGTATCAATCTATGTATGGAGGGAGCAGCAGTGGATTGATAGGTTGTGTTTCATAATCCGCTCAAATAGAGAAAGCGAGAGTGATAGGTGTTATACCTGCTCCTTTAGCTTATATCGTAGGCAAAACACGAGGGCATGAAGTACAGACGTTATCTATCCATGAACGCATAACTTGCATGTTATATGATTCTGATGCCTTCATTGCCATGTCTGGAGGTTTTGCTACTTTAGAGGAAATCTTTAATATTACCTCATGTTCTCAGCTGGGTCTTCATACTAAGCTTATTGGGCTTTTAAATGTTATCAACTTCTTCGATGGTTTACTAACATTTTTTGATTATGCTGTGGAACAGGAATTCATCTCTCCATTTTCTAGGAGGATCCTTATTTATGCTCCAACTATCGATGAATTGCTGGAAAAGTTACAATCATACGTTCCAATACAAGATCCACCAGGAGTTAAGATAGACTGGTCGCAAGGAAGGGGTACTAAGCGAAAATGGAGTTCGATTAATGTAAATTTATCCTTGTGAATCTCCAAGATATTGTGGGTGGTAGAGTACAAATTATTCTTACTCTTGAGACACACCTCTAATATTTGAACTTAATCTTGTGAACCTAAAAAAGATTTGGAGTGGTAGAGTACGGAGTATTCTTACTCTTGACACACACAAAAAGATTAGGGGTGGTAGAATACGGAGTATTATTACTCTTGAGACATACCTCTACTTTTGAGGATCATAAATGTTTTCCCATTTTTGTGTTTTGCATATATCTATTTTCTTGATATGTTTCAGTATGACTCATTTTTGTTTCTTTAGGTGCAATAATAATAATATCATTTCAGCATGTTTAGATTATAATCTTTACTTCTTTTGGAATAATTATGTACTTCTTCTGGAGTACATAAGTGCTTGTACAAGAACTTTAATCAAATCTGTTTATCTCAATCATATAATATTTATCTCATAATACTGATGAGATTATCACATTAGTCATATCTGTGCTATCATGTGATATTATCTTATCATATATCAACATTTTTCTTGTTGAATAATTTATTTTCATTTGTCCTTTCAATACAAATATTGGTAACTTCTGGTACCATTTGATAAAATTTTTTCATTAAAATCCAACAATCTTTTAGTAATGGTAACTTCTGGTACCATTTGTTAAAATATCAAATAACAACAATATATCAAATTTATATGAGTAGAAATATTTAAAACCAGTAGAATTAAGCATATAGGTGGTAACGTAATATGCTTAAAACTGGTAGAACCAACCATATAGGTGGTAACGTAATATACTTGAAACTTGTAGAACTAACCATATAGGTGGTAACGTAATATGTATATTTAAAGTTGATAAAACCAACCATATAGGTGGTAACAACATAATAAAATAACTACATGTCATGAATGAGCAAGTCATATCTCCAAATCCAGTCAAAATATTCATAATAGTTGAGTCTGTTACGATAATGAGTTATATTTAATTAATAACTCAATACATCACGACAAGGTAACTATTATATTACTTGTACCTTGTTTTAAATCTTTTAATTTATCTTATTGATCACATAGTAGTGTTAAATGATTGAAAATATATATTCTATTAGCACTTATCATCAGATCAGTAATCATGATTAATCAAATTCGTTAAATCACGATTAATATACTTTTACGTATCATCAAGGTCAAAGTCGTCCATTTTCTAATATATTGATCATATGAGTAAATCGAAACCGTCGATAGGTTTGAAATTTGATTTAGAACATACTTACTTTTGGTCCAAAGTTCAAAATCTCGCCGGAATTGCTTAAAAAAAATAGTTTTTACGAAGCCGCCACGTTCGACCACCGGAAAATATCCAAAACTGCATCAAACAGAAAAGTAAGACCATAGAAAAATAAAAATGTCGATATGAACAAACTAGAAATGCCACACACGCCCCCACGCATTAAGTCAACGTCTGCGAGTGGTTGTCACACGCCGTCGGAGAATCGCCTTGCTGCCGTGGTTTCAGATATGGTCTCCGATCGTCGATTAGATGTATTGTTTTGCGTAGATAGACTTTGAAAGTTTCGGATTATACACTTTTCCACTTTTTCTTATTGCACAACATCGAGACCCTATTTCTTTCTTCGTATGGAAATTTTTGAATCATATAAAGATGTAAAGTTTCCATCTTTCTTAAAGTTTTCAGATCTACAATATATGTGTTATTTTCTAAAGACAAAAGTGTTTTATTTGGGGAAGGAAAATATTGATTAATAATAATCAGGTTTCTAATACAGAGGTTTATCATTTAGATGCAACTATAGAGTATACTCCCGTCGTATTACTTAATTGGCTAAAAACTCGTGCTGATAACGTGTTGTAAAACTATCAAATCATAACAAATAAAAGAGAGATATAGATGAGGAGAATGAGAGAATTATTCTCATTAAGGTGTGTATTGAATGAAAACATAGGCCCCTATTTATAGGGGTGGATATTGGCACAATCGTAATATGTAAATTTTACAATGGTATAATGGTAATTGATCATTCACATATTATTTATAACAAAATTAACTAATATTGAAAAATACGATTAAATATTTAACCATGCTAATTAACAATATTATTGAATGAATATCGTGCTTAAGGACTTTTTTTTTTTTTTTTTAAATGTTCAAAATAAGTGTGATAGGGAAAAAAATGAATGACCTTCATCATAGTTAAAATGAGAACAAAAATCTAAGGTTGCGTTCTCTTTGTATTTCAATTTCCTGTTTTCATTTTCGAAAATGTTTTCTGTTTTCCATTTTCAATGACTTTTTTCGAAATTGATGAAAACACGTTTGGTTTGTTATTTCTGAAAACTGTCTTCGAAAATGAAAAGCTGGAAAACGCGTTCTGTTTAAAATTTTGAAGAAAATTATTTCTGTATACTTGTAATTATATTGTTTGTGAATATAAATGAAATAAAGATATCATATTTGAGTTGCACAACAAAAATAAATGAAATAACCCTATCACACAATTTGGTTATACCAAAAAAGTTTAAAAATTCATGTTATCCTTCAAAAGTAATCGTTCCACATTTGGGTAGTAATTTTTCCTTCTAAAGTAATCGTTCCATTTAATACTTTATATAAATACATCCTTCTAGTAAGCACTCATAACGTTTAAAATTTAAGTTTCAATAAAATTTGAAAAAATCAATTTACGTTAATTAATGATGTCATTACAAAATAAGTGTCTACAATACAAAAGTAAAAAAGAAATATTTAATAATTAAGCACATGATACATCATTAGAAAGATGGTTGAATTTGGAGTTCGACGCAAAAAACAGAGTGCAATTCGGAGTTGTATATCAAAAGTTATACATGTTTGAAGACAATGACCTATAAAGTAAATACGGGAAGGACTAAATTAAAAGAAAAGTAAAATTTGTAAACTAATGTGCAATAAAATCTGAAGTTGAGGGACCTAAGTTGCAAATAAATTAGGGTATTTTCGAAAGAAATTTCAAAATTTGAGGATTAAAATGACAATTTTTGAAAATCAGGGATCAATAATGTAATTAAAAATGACAATTTTTGACAAATTTCAATTTTTTTTTTTATTAATAAGAGAAGAGAACGCAGCCTAACTATCTTCTATCTATCTATCTATTTATTTCTATCTATCTCTATTATCTCTATTATCTATATTATATATTAAAGCAGAACAGCCGTCAAAATTTTTCCCGCCCATTTTCAGTTTCTATTTTTGGATTTTTTTTTTTTTTCAATTGAATTTCCGGAATTGGAAAATGAGTTGTTGACAATTAATGAGACATTTAATGTGGGAAAGTGTGTAATGTATTGTAAATAGGCACTTGACTACGTGTATTGAATGCTAATAATTTGTCTACTCTCTCTCTCTCTCTCTCTCTCTCTCTCTATATATATATATATATATATATATATATATATATATATATATATATATATATATATATTTCCTGCAATTTTTATGGATCCTACAAGAAATAATTGTTGACATAACATTTATTTATATTCCAATTCATTCACTTCACTCATTAATCCATCCAAATTTGTAATTGTTTTAACACCGATGAATCATTTCATTGTACGTGTTTTTCATATTTTGAAAATCAAGTTAATTATATTTAGGTAACAATATTCATACAACACATTTTTTTAAATTTACACCATAGTTTAATTGCAAGATAGATCTTCGGTGTTTGTTTAGTTTTGCATTTATATCCTTAACTTTTTTTAATCGCATTGTTATTTATAACATTCAATTAATTAATAAATTTTATTTTTAATCACAAATTTTATTCAAATATTCTGCTAATTTGCATTGAAAGGATGTGCAATATTTTTTTTTAACTTTTATATTAATTATTTATTTTGATTATTTAAAAATATGAGAGATAAATAAGTGTTTTTCGCCAACAAAACAAATATATTGAATGAAAATCGTCTCAAAAGACAAGATGTGAAAATTAATAAAGAGCTGGTAATAAAAAAATTACAAAAAATTTTAATATAACTATTATAATTTGAAGTAATTTTATTGTTTGTTCTTTTTTGTTTAGTTAAAAATATTAGTGACAAGTAAGTTTGTTTGCATTAATATTCATCATTAATTGATTTATAAAAATTAAATTTTATAAAGAAATTAATACATTTGGAAAAATACACATTAACTTTGAAAAACAAAAATAGCTTTACTTTTTCGTGCATTATTTGTGCATTAATTAGATTAATATTTTATTAAACTTTAATATTTGTTCTTTTTTGTTTAGTTAAAAATATTAGTGACAAATAAGTTTGTTTACACTTCTTAATAAATTTTTTTTCCAGAAAATGGTAATTTTTTTTTTTTTTTTTTTTTTAAAGAAAACGGTGACTATTCATTTTTTTTAATTATTTGAATTAAACTTGCTAAATCAACGTAAGAGGTACTTATGATAATTAATAATTTATTGAAACTAAAATTAATTATTATGTCATCACATTAATAAAATTTGAATGGTATTATGGAAATCATTTTACGTAGTGAAATTAATTATTATGTTATGGATGACGTGTTGACTGTATTTGGCCCCTGTTGGAGACCCATTATTTGGAATAATGTTGTTTGAAATAGTAAATTTTTTGGAGATGTGTAGTTAAAAATTGGAGAATATTTTTGAACTTATGTGTAGATTATTTTATTGGTATAATGTGTGGTTGAAAATGAGATTTAAAAATAGTAGGTACCAAATAGGGGTTTGATGATGCGTTTAGTGCAATAAGAAATGAAATTGAAATTATTAAGGATGTTCATTTTAATACTTAACAACGCTACTCCAAACAATGTGCAAATATATGTTATTTTCGATAAAAAAATAATATTAATTTTTTTTTGAACAACAACTTCAATTTTTTTTTTTAAATTTTTTTTTGTGAAAAAATGTGGAAAACTTAATAATCATTTACTACTTAAATATATAAATTGATTTTTATTACTCAAAGAAGCTATTATAATTTGAAGTAGTTTTATTGTTTGTAAAATTTTATTAATTATTTTAATATATTATTTTTTATGCATTTTGTGTACGGGAGAAATCTTATCTTAATCTTTATATATTATTATTATTATTATAACAGGATAGTTAGCCCATGTTTTCCCGCCTAAACTGCTCTCCATTTTTTTTTTTTTTTTTTTGCCTTCCTCACGGTCAAATTGTGGCAGTTATTTGTCTGACTTATGATGATGAGGATCAGTGCATTGATACTGAAAATTTGTTTAATCTTTTTTTTTTTATCTAACTTTGTTTACTCAATTCTATAATGCATTAATTCATTAATTGGATCATTTTCATATGGATTTCAAGGACAAATTATGTAACATTCAAGAATGGAAAAAAAAAAAAAACCATTTCCGTTTGAGAAATAGAATTTTTTTTTTTATCATTATTATATTTTGACATTCTAAAAATATCTACAAAAATATTATTTGTAACGTTGAACAACATTAACGCAAGAAATAAAAAAACATTGTTATTTTCAAAAAATAAATTTAATTCACGTGTAATTCTTTTTCATGTATTGATTGATGTTCTGCACAATTAAATTGGAAAGTTTTAATATCCTAAATTTTAAGGATCCTAAATTTTGAAAGAAGTATTTTGTAATTTACATTGAATTTTGCTATTGAAACTTTTATGTTTATTCATATTCTTTCTCATAAAATATGAATTTAATTGTTTTCGTCGTGTATTTCTCACATTTTCATTAATTAATAATTATAATTTTTTTTCCCGTACAACGCACGAGTGCGAATACTAGTATAATTATATAAAAACAGCTAAGTCCATCAAATCATCCCGCCCAAAATCTGAGATTGCCTTAAGAGAAAAAAATAATAAAAAAAGGCTTCCTTCCCGAGCCCGGAGCCCACAAGTCCACAACCTTCCACCTATTGCCCATTTTGAATTTGAAATTGGTTATTGAATGGCATTAAATGCTGATTTAATGCTCCATGCAAGCATTAATTAAATGTAATTAGTACCTTTATTCTTAACAAAAAATAATATAAAACTGATTAAATACATCAAGCTACTATACATTGACAAAATTATTTCTTTCATGTCTTCTACCATTTTCCTAGCAAAAGTGAGCTCCAAGCATGGCAAAGCACACAATCGTTGTTCAAGAAATTGATTCAACAAAGATCGATATCACCTCCACCGTTGAAAGGTGCTTTGGATTTGATTTTTTTTTTTTTTTTCAAATAATGGCATCTCTCTCTCTCTCTCTCTCAACCCATTTCTTGAATTGAAATAGGGTTTTGATTATGTTTTTAATTTTTCGAATTTTGTTGGTGCAGCCTAAGAACCGGTTTGTGGTTCAGCTATGGAAATTGCATTGGACCAGAAATGAAGGTCCCCTCTTCGAGCTGGAATTGACAAGCTCCCTGGTGCTGTTGGTCTCACTCTCAATCCCAGGAGTAATTTCAGAAATGCTACTAATTCTTACCAGTAGTGGTTGTGTTTTTCAATTTTAAGCTCACATTTTCTAAATCCTTCTTCCAATCTTGTGAATATCATTGACCTATAATATAGGCAGTACAATAAATTTTGGGAACTATCATAAAAGGGTGTTACATGGCGGCATCTTTCGAATGTGGTAAAACTGAATAATTGTCGGTGTATTACTTGTATGGTAGTAACATCTCGTGTAGTATTAAGTGGTCTTAGTTTCTTTCATGTTGTACTCCACCACCTCAACAACAATCTAACAGTAGTGGTGGATTCATGAAAGACTGGTATGTTCGATGATGTACGTATCTGACTTAGATTGTTTGGGGAACTGGATTTTTACATTTTAGTAATTTACATGTGGAAGATCTGATTTAGTCTTTGTTTGTTACTTTGCTGTATTAAAGTAACACAAACAAATTCTTTCAAATTTATCTAGATTTTTATTTCTTAGTTTCATATCACTTAAGGAACAGTCCCACAACTTCTTTGTCAGCCTTCTCTTGAGAATGAGTTTTTTATTTATTTATTTTTGTGTTTGTGACTTATTGTACTATTATTTGGTCGGATTTTTCATTCTTCTTTTTAGTTACTGAAATTTAAACTAAATATCTCTTTTTTCTTTTTAAAGTACTTCTAATTTTTGGTTTTCTGGTTTATACAATTTAGTTTGCATAATTATTAGTAAAACTTATTACTGTAATTCCAATTGGAATACTATAATAAATGTGCATTTTCCTTAACATTTTACTTCCTCCAATTGTTATTCTTTCAAGTTTTCCTTCATTTGTTGATTTTGGTTGATTCTCTTGTGCAATGGACATTCCATCCCTTCATCTTCAAGAGCAACAAAAATTTACACTGTCCTAATATGGTGTAGGGTTATGGTGTGTTTAGTTGTAAGTGAAACAATAGAAAATCATTTACCCCCTTTGCTTCAAAGATCAACGTTTTGTTGTATCATCGCAATTATTGATCACTCTTTTGTTGGAAATTATGGAAGTGATTTAATTAATCTTATTATATGGTTTTCTCTTTGTACTTCACTGCAGGCCTGCCAATTTCTTCGGATCATAACTTTCTATTCTACTCAACTTCCTAGTCCTAACTATCATTGTCATGAAGGAAAAGTAATTAGAATCTGTTATGATCTTGCATTTTGTTTGGCATTTATCCCAGACGTGATATGCAATTCTTATCTCTAACATCTCTCTTTTGATTTTCACGTATGCTGTAAAATTTAAATCGGGAAATTTTATTACACTATAGGGCTCAAAGCTGGTCAGGCTTCCTCTTCCTGACAATGCTGCAGAATTCTTCTTAATTAAATGTAAGACAAGGTTGCATTTATTATTTCTCTTCATTGTTTCTAATTTATATAATTGATTTTTGTTACTCATTTGTATTTTTATGAATTTGCAGTTCGTGGTGTGCTTTATGGATGTGGCAATTTAATATTTTCATCTCACATGATTACAAATACTTATTGATTCTATCGTGAGAAATGTGACAAATATGTTGTTGAGGGAACTCCAAGATAATATGATAATATTATATTTATTGTGATTTTCGCTTTGATATTGTGTTTCATAAATATTATAGGAGATGTGAAATTTTACTTTTTAATTATAGATATAAACTTCAAGTACGTGTGCAAATTGTACAAAATGAACTAATTATTGGTTTATGGTGTCGGAAAATTGTGTGGATACTCCAAACAACAAAAAACCGAGTAAAAGATCAAGCACATTATTGATTTCTTTGATTATTTTCAATTGCTTCATTTTTTGTGTAATTAATTATATAGTCTGATTTTGATCTGGATGTCCGATTATTTACTTCTGGATTTTTTAAATAAATTTAGAATGAGGTAATTTCACACGACCACAAAGTTGCTTTGATTTAGAATGAGGTAATTGCACAAGACCACAAAGTTGCTCCATTATCAAATATTTAGACTTTTTTATCAAGCCTGGGGAGTGTAAGATTGGAATTATGCCTGGATACATTCACAAACCAGGACATATTGGAATTGTCTCACGGTCTGGTACACTTATGAAGCGGTGAGATTCTTTTTTTTTTTTTTTTTTGGGAATTTTATTTTGCGTCTGAATTTTTTATGCTAGAAAATACCAGGACGTATAATATTGTTTTTCATGCATTTTTAATGGTTAATTACCTTGACGTATTACAATTGCCTTGTATCGCTTGGGTAATAAACCTAAATAATTTTAACTCTTGATTACTTGTGTAATTTCTACCTTTTATATACTTAGTTCTCCATAATGAATGTCCAACGTGAGTATTCCATAGCTGATGATATAATAAATTCCATTATGCAGTGTACTTAGCATCATAAACTCATTTTTGGATTACAATTTTGGTTTATAACAAATAGACGGCCTCGCATAGGTTACCATCTAATAGTGAAACTTTAGCAGGGAAATGCCAAGGGTTTGCTTTGGTTTAACAGTGTAGTTAAATTTGTTGTGAAAATTGTTTATGATGTGAACTTTAATACTCTTCTTTCTAAATTACATGCTATCTTCATAGGTTAAAAAAGTAGGAGTTGGCATCACTGGCGCATTCAGCCGAGGAGGTTTTATGCAATGCTTTAAATACCTACTAATTAGTGTATATATAATTGATTCTTTTACTTATACTTTTATTTTTATTTTTGCATGTTGTGTTGTTTTTGCAGTAAACATGCGAAGTGAGATTGAAGTGCCAAGTGTTGACATATAAATTATAATGTAAAGGATATATATATACTGATATTAAGAAAGCCACCAAATACAAACTGATTTTGTCAGTCAAATCATGTTTGTTGCCTTTTTTATTTTAATGACTAGAATTTAAATCTAAAGTTATTAAAATGTAGAGAGATAGGACATTCACAGTCATTGATAGCATGAAATTAGATATATTTTTTATGCAGTAGCTTCATTGTTCAGATTCTTAGTTTGGGTTGATTGCTTATTTCAAAGTGAATGCTTAAATCCCAAAGCAAAATGTAAATTTATATGATTCTTAAGAAATGTGATGCATTGACAGTTTGGAGTACTATGTGGTGCAATTAAAAATTTATGTGCTAGAAATTTTCCTTCATTTCTCTTTTAAGTGGTAAATTGGAATGAATTCAATGGCAAGAACTCTTACCGTCATTTCTCTTTGAAGTGTAGTAATGGGCTTATTTAAGATTTTCACTCAGAAGTTTTTTTCATGTTATCTTTTTTGAAGGGCTGATTTTTGGATTGCTATGGCATCAAATGTGACCAATCAATCTCAAAATGTCCTTAGCAAAAAGTTCATGGTCAAGGAGGAGGTATGATTTACTCTCAATTTGGTATCATTCTAATGCTAAACAAGTCATTTTTTAACGATCTGTTTGGTTGGTTTCATGCAGGAATATTTGAACAGCATTACACTTTCTTGATAATTAAGATTATGTCATATTGAGCTTAGTATGGACGGTATTTTGACTGATAATGAAATTGCTAATCTTGAAAACGTCGCTACTGGGGTACTCTACTATATTTGGACAACATTACACTTTCTTAACATTATGTTTGTCCTAACGAATTTTCACAGATTGATGTTCAAAATTTTCACTTGATGAGTACATTTACTTCAAGCAAACATAATAATAATGTCATTCGTGCATTGCACGACTTTATACTAGTATATTACCATAAAAGAAGGGGAAGAATTGATAATCAGAGAGAAACAAGAACTTTAGAACCTTTCATTTTTGAACAGATCATTATTCATATTTGAAACATCACAAACCTTGGAATCCTCCATAGCCTCAGCTTTTTGGAAAGATGGTTTTTCTGGTAAGTTAAAGTAGTAACATACTACTTTAGGAAAATGAAAGAATGAGCTGGAAAAAAAGAAAAAAAATGTGAAATCTGTGGCTTAAGATAAAAATGGTGATTATAAGCATAATGTTGATGTGTGAAATGTGAGAGCTACGAGGGTTCACACATATCACTAAACAGAAGATTGAGCAGAGAGAGAGAGAGACACGGCCTCGTGAAAAGTCGAAACTACATAGAGAGAATTATTAAAAAAGAAAAAATGTGGTACGAACTTAACTACCTTATAGCTAGCGCCTCCGAGCAGATGCCCTATTGAGACAGACCCTTATCTTAGGACTCTATTCTTGAATTAAAGAAGAGATCTGTATTATCACATCTATCTAGTTTTAGAAATGGAGGATGGCACGTAAATGTTATGTAGTAGCAGGAAAAAGATTACTTGCACAATGAGCTCCCAAACCAATCTCTAATTTCACAAGGGGAACACAAAGAAAAGGGAGAGTGAGAGCTACAAAATTTTTGAGAAACTATACAAAATATTTAACTCAAAACATAAAGCATTTTAAGTTAATTCAGTCTCAAAAACAAAGTAGACACGTTAATGTTTCATCGTGTTCCGGCCTGAAACTATTCATCATCAATGACCACAAGCAAGGATGGTGATTGACCAATTTAGCCCCTGTTTGAGCCCTCAACTTAAAATCCAACATTTTTTCAAACTCAATCTCAACCATCTATTCTTAGCCAAACTTACAATATTTGACTTTTCAATCAATTTTAAATCACACATTCTTTAAAAAAATCCACAAAAACTCTACACCAAACAGGGGCTTAATTAACTGAACATCAACCCATCTGTATTATAATATTCACCAAGGTTTACATAATTATAGTTATGTAAGCCTTAATTAACTAAAACATCAACCCATCTGTACTATAATATTCACCAAGGATTACACATTCTTCAGCATTGAAAAGACAAAACGAATAGGAATGTTGATAATCAATCAATACGAGTGGTGTATATCATTGAACTAAACTACGAAAATACTGAAAACACAACATAAAATTATCTTTGATGCACAGAAAGAACTATGTAAAGGCAGCAGGCAACCATGGCTGGCATGTTAGAATCTAGTGAAACATTTCTCCACTCAACTTTCTTCCTTCTTTGCCTCTCCACCAGATGCAGTTCGTAGTAATGACTAATGGGTGCCAAAATTAAATCTGAAATTTGAGTGGATGCAATTTTAACTCATAGAAAATAGGGTACTCCAGTCCTGGGTCCTCGCATCTGGTTGTTCTCCTCGGTCTCTGTGAAGAACTTCACCTCTCTCTCCTATTCAAGAAGGATCAATATAAAAAGTTAGAAAACGAGGTCAGCACTATTATCTTCACTTACCTGTTTCTTCATTTTAGTTGCTACTATTTATGGCAGCATAGCATGGCGCTCTATCATAGTACACAATATATCTCAACATTTTTGTTACATAAATATCCAAATCATGTGAAACTTATGCAATAAAAATGTAAAACTCAAATTCTGTAATATGCTTGCTGAGCTTATGATCAGTGAGCTTGCTGCATTTTCCAAAAAATCCAAGTCGTTTACTAATTTTAAAATCAAGAAGACGGTGAGACTTTCAAATTTGTGTGTGATTTAAGAGTTAACACGTAGACAAGGTATGTCTTTAAGTTTACAAGACATTGAATGAGATAGATGAATACAGCCCTTTATCAGATAAACTGCCGTTTGATGCTTGATTATGACAAATATCATTATAATTATGTTAAAAATAGCGTTCTCTATCAACCACAAGAACAGAAAACAGAAGAACCAAGAACACCATTGCTTATTATGAAAGACAAGTATTAAACTATGATACGTGCAGGCATGCTCCTCACTCATTGCAGGAACTGGGGAGGTTTTCCCATTGCAGAACGTAATAAAGAAAAAATCCCCTCAATGTCACACAAGAATCATAATCACAATTGTGCAGTTTATGGTTCGTTTACATTACTAACTAGACAGTGCACGTGCACACGGAGAGACTAAATTAAGTAATTAACACATGGAAAATTGAGCAGTACTACCATATTCTCATTGAAGCTTAATATCGAGGCAACATTTCCGCAACGGTAACAATAATTTGGAGCAGACCAGACCTGCATATTCCAATAAGCAATGCGATTATCACAGAATACACAGAACACCATGAAATACCTTGGTGTATCTCATATAGAAATGGCAACTCACAGTTACAAGTCCTTTATCTTGAAACATGTACTTCAGACCTTCTTGTACAAGTTGGTGGGCTCGGCAAACTAGATCAAGTTTGTTAATGAGATTGAACTGCAAAAAACAACTACAAGTTTTAGCATTAACTATTATACGTTTGAACTGCACAACAATCTTCAGAACTTTTGAGATGTCATAAATAATTATCTGGATTCTCTTGGAGATTCTTTTATCTAGATTGGGCAGTTTATCCATAAGCAAATGATTGTCTGCTGCACAATTGGTAACCAAGCTTTCTCATTTACATCATGAACTTACCTCAGAAGTAACCCTGGACCCAAAAAGCCAGCCTGCTCCTCTAGGACTCACAGCCCATGTCTCAATATCTTCAGGATCACTCCACATTAGGTCACAGAAAGGTCCTTCATGGGGGATTTCACAGTTCCGTTCAATGACTCGAATCTGCCAAGGAAACAAGCACAATAAGTGAATATAATTTAATCTAATATCCACTGCACTCAATTAATATAATTTAACCTGGTAGAACTGGACTCTGTAAACCAAAAGGCAGTCTAACCCAAGCACAATAGATTAAAATTTGTCAAATCCAAACATTAGAAGTTCATTACTATTAGCAATAAAGTTAAAAATATGCCATTCCTGAGACAAACCCACTTCACATTGTAATTATATGCACAAATTATCAAAGAAAGCACACGTGCTACATGCTCAACACTTCATTCTTTTAGGAAAATCATGTTTTGGTTGAGCATAGATGAGCAATTAACATTTATCTAACTGAACTTGAATTCAATTTTTTTTTTTTTTAATCAACTTCTGAAGTTCTCATGGTTATGCAAGATAAACAATTCATAAAATGACATCAAACCTGATCAATAGTTCTAACGTCTGGGGATAGCCCACCATGCACACAAAGTACCTGTTAGTCCAAAGAAGTGATAAATTAATAATGCAAGTATAGAAAGTGGAAACAAAACAACAGTAAGATTAAAACTACGGAAGGTGGCTCTCTAATTTCAGCTAAGTTCTTTTTCTTTCTCTGCACTAATACTATAAAGAATCTCAAGAGATAATGGATTATTATCTAGTCTAGAATTAAAACCAAATTACTAGTCTAGACATTTAGAGAGGTGGGAGTCTATTTCTAACTACCCTCTTAAAAAGATAGTCCCCTGGTTGTTTAGATGAAAATTAGATTTTTAATAGATTTTGATAAAGTGTGATTGAAAAGTTGTGAATCCAGTTAAATGGGTGGTTAAAATTAGCTTTAATATAACTTTTTAGCTGAATCAAATAGGGACTAAGAGAGTAACAAAGAAAGATGGCATACCGTTCCATCTATAATTGCTGACAGAGTTAGATAGTCAAAAACATCTGTGCAATACCGCCACGCGTTTGCGTTCCCATACTTCCTTTGACATTCATCATAAAATCCATAGACCTACCGAGGATGATTACATGGAAAAGGTCATCAATACTTAGCAGTAATGGAAAATGCTAATGATGATCGCATTGCATGGTTGTTATGCTTTTTACCAAGGGCATAAAATAAGCAAACCACGATATGCATCTCAATATTTTCTGTCCAAAGAGAACTTAAGGCATCATAGTAATAATCAAGCCATATCCGAATATAGCGGATATTCTCTTCATGACCAATTGCCCCTCAAAACTCTGTTCGATATGATGCAATAAATCAAGAGTGTTTATTTAGAAATAAAAAATGCCAATTAATATCTTTAATGAGATACAATCTTTCTTCCTTCATTTACTACTTAAGTACAAGAGCACACGGTATAGTCCGACAACAAGAGGAGAAAATCAAGAATAAAATTAAGGAGAGAAGAAAATCATCAGACACCTCATCCCTAGAAACTCGAAAAGATGCTAGAAGTTTTTCCCTTGCTCATAAATCAGCTACTACTTGCTCCTTTCCTTCAAAAAATTTTCTTCTTTCATTTTTTTCCAAATGATTCAAAAAATAGCTGAAACATTTACCCTCATGAGCACTTTCAGTTCCACTTTGAGCTTATTTATTGATTCCATATAACTTGTAAGCACGGTGAACAAAGTTACAACATTTATTACCTGAGTCAATTGCCTGCTTTCATGATTTCCACGCAGGAGAGTAATGTTAGCTGGGTATCTGTAGCAAAAAAAATAAAATATACATTAGAAAAAGATAAATTATCAACTAAAGAGAAACTTAAATAGTAAATTGGAGCAAATATCTTATTTTTTGTTTTTCATTCATACAAAGCGCAAAAATAATACTAATGACACGTTATCCATAAGAGTTATTGGAATAATAATAGTTCATCAAAGTAAATCTGAAAATTTTCTGCACCGATACCTAGTGAATTTAAGTTTATGGAGACAAAAATACAGATAAGGAAATTCAGATCGAGCTTAGATATGTATTCATTACGGGAATATATGAACTAGACCAGCAAGAACGTGCATTCAGAAAGACCAATATGGCTATACCTGTCGTTTTATTATATAAATAATTGCAATTAGACCTGAAGATCCCAAACCAAATTCTTGTCAACATATGTTTTTGTCAAATTCTTTATGGCAATGGCATCAAGACGTGGATGCAATAATTTTCATTCTAAAATTTTCTTCAATACTGTTGGGAATTTAATAAGAGGGTAAACAGCGCAAATGGTCCTTAACGTTTGAATTTCTTGCGAAAACAGTCCCTAACTTTTAGATTTTAGCATTTATACCTTCAAATTCACCAAACGTTGTAAAAATGGTCCCTACCGTTATATTCTGTTAATTCCAACCGTTAATTGCACTATTTGACCTTATTTTTCATATTTTCATAAGGACATTTATGTCTTTATCTAATTTTTCACCTATTTTACATCCAATTGAAAGGTTGTATGTCCCCGGAATGAAAAGATTTTGACGTATTAAGTCCCTAACCTAGAAACGTTTGGCGTATTTAGTCCCTAACCTACAAACGTTTGGCATATTTAGTCTCTAACATATTAATTCACTTATTGAGAATGCGATTTGTAATTGTAATTTTTTGAAGAATTTGTGGTTAAAAAACAAGATTTTTTTTATTAACGTCTAGATTATTTTATTGATTGAAAATATCATTTTTTTCAAAACTCATTTTCAACCGCACATTGTAATTTTAATTATTCCAAATAATGCGATTTGTAATTGTAATTTTAACAAATAGTGGCTTATTAATTTACAGAGATTGATTAATTAAAATTCAACAACAATATGTCGTACTATTTGATTTGGATAAAAAAAATATTAGGAATTGAATTAAAAACATTTAGGGGCTGACAAAAAAGGGAACTGAGCCGATCGAATTGAAATTGAACCCAAAAAATTGAAGTTTATTCTTGATTTTAAAAGTTAATAAAAGATTTAACTAAAATTCACCACAATAATAATTCAACACATCGGTAAAAAAAAGAAAAAATTCATAGATTATTTTATTGATAGAATGTGCAGTTGAAAATGAGTTTTGAAAAAAATGATGTTTTCAATCAATAAAATAATCCAACGTAAATAAAAAAATATCTTGGTTTTTAACCACAAATTCTTCAAAAAATTACAATGTATGGTAGAAAATGATTTTTGAAAAAAATGATGTTTTCAATCAATAAAATAATCTAGACCTAAATTAAAAAAAAAAAAAAAAAAAATATTACAACCACAAATTCTTCAAAAAATTACAATTACAAATTACATAATTTGAAATAATGGGTCTCAAACAGTGAATTACTATGTTAGGGACTAAATATGCCAAATGTTTGTAGGTTAGGGACTAAATACGCCAAACGTTTGTAGGTTAGAGGCTTAATACACCAAAACCTTTTCATTCGAGGGATGTTATCCACATACAACCTTTCAGTTGGATGTAAAATAGGTGGAAATTAAATAAAGACATAAATGCCCTTATAAAAATATGAAAAATAAGGTCAAATAGTGCAATTAAAGGTTGGAATTAACAGAATATAACGGCTTGGACCATTTTCGTAGTGTTTGGTGAATCTGAGAGTATAAATGCCAAAATTTAAATGTTGGGGACTATTTTTACAAGAAACCCAAACGTTGGGGACCATTTGTGCTATTTACCCTTAAAAAGACAACCAGATAGCTGAGACTATTTACGGAAACAATTAAATGAAGTAATCAAAATACAAATAAAAAAAAAAAAAAAAAAAAGCAAAATTCAAATACATAACATAATAAGGCATGTCATGCACCTTGCTTTGAGGAGCAAAAGAATGGTGAAAACTTCTAGACTATTGTAACCACGGTCAACAAAATCTCCCTGCCAAGATAGAAGAAATTTCATTATGGAGCTAAAATAGTCCAAAATATGGAACAACGATGAAAAGAATAGTTAAAACAGATATATGTCAACATATTTATATAAGATATACCATAAATATGTAATTTGTCTCCGGTACATGACCTCCAGTCTGGAAGAGTTTCATCAAATCATGAAACTGTCCATGAATGTCCCCACATACTGTAACCGGACTATTCACAGGCTGAACATTTGACTCCTCAATCAATATCTCCTTTACCTGAATAAGAAAGAGGCAAATTAAATTAGAGGATCACAAGGATAACATAGCACCAGCAAGCAAACAAAAAAGATAATGCTGCCAGAATGTGGAGCAGAGTTTAGAATTATAAATAACAGTATTGCATAAGTACAGAATGACATAAGTAGATCATGAAGGACAAGCATGAAATTCTTTGATTACTTCTTTCCTCGGAACACCCCGTGGAACAACAATAAAACCAAATTCCAACAGAAAAAATTTCTTTCGGTGGAATGAAATTATCTAGACCAAAACATGATACCAAAAATTTGGTTTCAAACACTTGTTGGCAGATATTTTTTTCCTAGCAATCTATATTGGAAAGTTTATACTAATACTAAAAGAAAGAAAAGTTTGGAAGCATATACTGGTTTATTTATTCCGCAGTTTCTGTATTATAGAAACCCCACTGCAATTAATATTTATTTTATCCAAACCCACTATAATTCAGACCAATGTGCTGTTTTGATACCAGTAGTTACATAATCAAACTAATGATTGAGCATTATATTTCAAGAATAAGCATAAATAAACATGATACAAAGTGTCTATAATTATATAGGATCCTTAAAGAGCTAACAAAAGTGCAGCTTCACAAATCCTCCCCTAAAAAAAATCGAACTTAGAAGAACTCTCTCGTACGACCCACGAAACTAAGCAAAGTGACCAGAATACTACAATCTAACTGTTAAAAAATGAATTCAACGCCATCAAAATCTTCAATTATTGAATGCATTTACATACAGTGAGTAAGAAACACAAAAAAAATGCAAAAACGAAGCAGCAATAAGATAAGAAGAATGGCATACGTATTCGCAGAGGAGCTGAAGCTCATCTTCAGACAAGTGCTGACCCTCTTTCACCTTCGATATCCACTGGTCCAAATCCATTTCCCTTAATTCTTCTTCCGATTTTCTTCAACAATGAAACCGATATTACTAGTCTATAGATTATGATTACAGATCGAAAAAGGAGGGATTTGATCGGAGATGCAAGGCGGAGAAATGAAAAAGTAACAGCCTTGTGAAGATTCACATAAATTTCGAAACCCTCCTCTTCCCCGATTTCTTTCCCTTTTCTTTTTTTATATATATAAAAAATATATATTTAGATCTTTTCTCTCTCCAGAAATGTCACAAGTTGCCGTAATGGACTCATTTGCCCATTTGATTTTCATTTTTTGATTTTTGATTTTTGATTTTGATTTTGATTTTTTTTTTTTTTTGCGATACAGATAAATAAATATTTAAAAAGTGAATTAAAGTTCATCTTCAAATTTGTAGTAATTTATAGTCATAAATTTTAATATAAATTGCATATTATTTAGAATATGTTTTCGCGTAGAAGATATTACTTTTTAACTAAATAATAATTTCATTATGCTCTTATTGGTTATATTAATATCATATATTTAAGGAAAATTTATAAAAATTGCCATTTTTAAGCCCCTTAAACCAAAAGTAGCTATTTCCAATAATTATTGCAAAAATAGCCAATTTTATGACCAAAATGTCTCTTATTCCCTTATTAAAATGAAAATGTTAAATTAATATTAAACAATACACAAATCTCGAGATTGATATGTTGCTTATATTTTTTTAAATATTGATTATTACCTATTGGATATTACCTTGTGTTAGAATTGTATAGTGGGTATTGACCAAATTTTTTAAACAATGAAGATGATTATATGAGAACTCCATTAACATCAAGAACAAGTTATAACTCAAAGTTGCCAAAATCATATTATTTTCTTTTAAAAATATACCAACATTGAAGTTTTATAGTTCTTTGGCTCATAAATCTTGGAACAAGGTAATTTGTTTTATATACTGTTCATATTTATAAATTTTCTCCAATATTTATAGGTTTGTTTACAATAAAGATTTAAATTCTGTTAAGAATTATTAACCTATTTGAGGTTGTATTATTGGAGTATTTGCACTTGAATTCATGTTCTTTTATGAGTGTTCCTTCAACATTGTCACATCTTTCTTAAATGAATTAGATAGATAGGAATGTAAGGTAGTTGTATATTGAGAATGTCATTAATGATGGATTTGGTGGTTGAAGAAGAAGATAAAAATCTTGTTGTGCAGTCTGAAATACCGTTCTCGATTTTTAATGAATGTCGAGAATGATGTTTTCTAAGTGGTGGAATTGGTTGAGGAGAATTAGAATGCACAAGTTTAACCCGTCATGTCGTTCTAGACATCTCCTAAATGTCGATAATGACATTGCAAATGTATTTCATGACATCTCATTATTTAAATCTTGAGAACACGAAACTCATTGATTCGAATATGGAATCGATTCAATTTTTTTTTTTTTTTTTTTTTACATATTTACTTGAGTTACCTTTATCAGTTGTAGTTATTATTTTTTAAGCTTATATTTTTGTATCCATTCATGCAGATATGGGGGATGTCATGAGATTTATTGTCTCTCATGGTGGTGGCTTTGTACACATGGACAATGATTGGAAGTGGCTTGGCAATCGGACAACATCAATTCTCTTTGGCCGTGAAATTCAATACGAAGAGCTTGTAAATAAATTGTATGAGAAGCTTAATATTGATAGAATGAAGTACAAGATCCAAATGAAATTCAAGGTTCCAAACATTAACGTACATCCTGCAGATGTAGTAGATGATAAGGATTTGCAATGGTACATCTCTCTCTACACACAAACTGCTTTGTATGTAGTTAAGGAGGAATATGCCGCTGAAGACAACGAAATCAACTTATGAACTCAACTGTTATCACCCCAAGAGAATGCATTGTCTGGAAATGACGAAGGCGACGTTGCGAATTACAAGTGTCATTAATGATTCATGATAATGTGGCAGCGCAAGATGAAGATAATCAATTAACCGAGAACGAACTTCTATGTCAAGAACAAGATGGAATATATGAGAAACAAATTTTCTTCAGCAAAAAATAGATTCATACAAGGCTTCGGCTTCAGGCATTGACCGATAAGTTTCATTTCAAGGTGAAAAAATCAAATCGAAGATCACTTACTGTTTCTTGCGTTGATACCACATGTTGTTGGTTAGTACGTGCCTCAAAAGTCAAAAGTTCTGAGGTATTTATGATTCGACGCTATATACTTGAGCACACATGCTCTTTGGATATCGGCTGCAATGCCAAAAATCATGTGGCAAGTGCCCTAATTGGGGAGCACATCATGAGGCGATTGGATGATGATAACCAACCTTACATTCCCCCAGATATTATTGGGGATATGGAACGTGAGTTTGGTGTCAAAATTAGCTACAACAAAGCATGGAGGGGTAAAGAGAAAGGTCTTGTTAGGCTACGTGGTTCACCATAACAGAGTTTCCTGAAACTGCCCGCTTACTATAATGTTCTTACATAGAAAAATCCAGGAACAATCATGCATATTCAGTTGGACAGTAGAAACAGATTCCTATATTTCTTCTTAGCATTGGGGCCATGCATACGAGGTTTTCGAGATTACATGCGACAAGTAATTTGTATCGATGGTAGCCATTTAAAGGGGCCGTACAAGGGTACACTGTTGGTAGCCGCAACTCAAGATTCGAACTTGCAAATCTATCCTATTACTTGTGGTATTGTTGATGCGGAGACAAATGCATCATGGGAGTGGTTTATGTTGAAGTTGAAAGATGTCGTACAGGACTCCGACAGCTTGTATTTTTATCGGACAGGAAAAATAGTATCAAGCGTGTTATTACTATTGTGTTTCCATTATCTCATCACGGTGCTTGCATGTGGCATATTGAGAAAAACCTCATCGTTCGATACAGTAATAGTAATGCGGTGTCATTGTTCAAACGAGCTGCAATGGCCTACCGTGTATCAGAGTTCCATAATTTGATGGAGCAAATTAGAATAATCCGTTCCTCAATGACGAGCTACTTAGAGCGTGCTGGTACATCCTCATGGTCGCGGGCAATGTTTGAAGGTAACCGGTATAACATCATGACAAACAACATCGCTGAATCCCTTAATTCGGTTCTACGACGACAACGAAGTTTTCCCATAACCGTATTGGTTGAAAGCATAAGATACCTAATGATACAATGGTTCTTCGAGAGGAGGTGTGCATCTACAAAATGTACATCTTCTTTAACACCGAGGATGGAGGCAGAGCTGAAAAAGAATTTTGATGCAGGTATGGTTTTACTAGTCTACGATGTGGCTCCATTGGTTTTCAAGGTAGGTGTAGGACAAGATATTTGTACCGTCGACCTAATTGGTAACACATGCTCATGTCGCGAATTTCAAATACGCCAAATCCCTTGCTGCCATGCATCTCGGGCAGCTTGTTCTAAAATGATTTCACTATACAGTTTATGTTCACCTATGTACACCACTGGAACTTGGCAAGCATCGTACATGGACCCTATTATCCTTGTTGGATGAGAGTCGGAATGGGTACTTCCACATGATGTCCGTTCCATTCGCATAGCACCCCCACACATAAGAAGTGTAGCGCCCCGAGTTCTAAATACCCGGTTTACCACGTCATTTTCTGGTCTAAATTTTAAAATAATATTCTAGCGGAAGAAATCACTGAAATCCGTTTTTGGCAACATTAAATAAACGGTAATGATCGATAAAATTCGAAAACATTTATGAAATAATTCAAATTAATGAATCGAGCCGTTAATAATACAAAACATTCGGAAATGCCATAATTTCTGAAATAATTGAAAATCTCAAAAATAGCTAAAGTTTAGAAATATGGATCATCAAAATAAGATTCTCAATTATTTAACGACTATTGCCACTATCATTCATCATTGGCCACCTTCTCAGAATTCTGCAAATGTTGTTAAAATAGACATGAGCATTTCATAGAAATACTCAGTAGACTCATCGTCAATTAATTAATCCACATTATAATTGAACACATAAATGCAAACTCTTTAGAAATCATAGGGTGTGTGTTGCTCTTCTCGTTCGTTAAAGCACATGGCTTCTCTTTGAAAATCATAGGGTATGAGTTGCTCTTTCTTCTCGTACACATAAGGCACATAAGTTATACATAACATCATCATTTATCTTGCAAGATATTCTCTTCTTTCTTTCTCATGCATAAAGCAAGTAAGTTATGACAAGCATAACAACATAATTATTTCCGAAGAAATACATTCTCGTCTCTTTTCATAAAAATGACTTTCACATAAGTCACATAACATACACATTCACATGCAATCATAATTTAAATCAATTAATAGGGGCGAGTCTACCTTAAACTTGACGAGTGAAAAGTTGAGCGGGAAACGACTTCAATTCTTTAATTCTCCGTACGCTTCGTCTAGCCAATTAGAAAATAAGTTAAATTAGTATTTTTAAATTTATAGTTTAAAAATGATAATTTACAACTTAGGGGCTGAAATTGATAATTTGAAAGTTGGGGGACTAAAATGAATACTTTGAAAGTTGAGGGACTAAAATAAATATTTTGGAAGTTGAGGGACTAGAATGAATATTTTGGAAGTTGAGGGACTAAAATGAATATTTTCCAAACTTGAGGGACTAAAATGTAAATTTTTCCAAACTTGGGTCGGAACTTAAAACGAATATTAAATTGTGGGGGATTGAGATAAGTAATTTAAAAAAATGAAAGGCTTATAAGATCATTCAAGAACTTAAGGACTGAAATATGAGTTTTAAAACAAAAGGGACTGAATTTAATAGCTTCAAGAAATAAAGGGACCAAGGTGCAATTTTTATAAAACCAAAATATAAACACATATTCACTTCTTTCTCCATTTTGTGACAGAGAAGAGAGAGAGAGAGAGAGAGAGGCGCGAGTGGTGCGAGAGAGAGAGAAGCTCTCCCCTCCAGTGGCGTGCTGCCAGCGCCATCTCCGGTGGCAATCGCCGCCATTACTTGGCGGCGTCGAAGGCGAAGGGTGGGGAGGCTATGGGCTTGACGCTGGGTGTCAAGACAGGGTGAAAACCGAGGCTGGGCGCGAAGCTTTTCCGGCCAATAGGTCGGCGGTAGAGGTAAGTTTCTGGGTTTATTTGATTCTTGGGTTTTTGGTTTGATTTGTGGTTGATTTGATGTGGGTTTGGTGTTGAGCAGTAGGTGGGTTTGGATGTGGTTCGGTGGTGGATTTTTGGGTGGTGATGATGATGATGCTGAGTGTTTGAAGATGGAGATGAGTTGGAGGTGACGGTGCTGCAGGTAGTTGGGCAGTTGCAAGCATGGCAGTGGTGATGCTGAAGGAAGTGGCTGCGTGCGGTGGTGGCTGGTTGTGTTGGTGATGCAGGAGGTGGCGGTGATGATGGTGGAAGTTTTGCTGTCAGTTGGTTGTGGTTTTGGGTGGTGATGATTAAGTTGCAGGCGAGTTCAACTGGCTGGATTGTGGATGGTGCTGCAGGCGGTTCTTGGTCAGGCTGGTTGAGTGAAAGGGGTAGTGGACACGGTGACTGGGTTGTGATGATGATGGAGAGGAGGAGGGCCCTGGATGGAGCTGAACTGGATGGAGCTGCAATGGTTGGGAGGAGGCTGGGCCGGTCTGAGGGTGAGTGGATGATGAGAGTTGGGTTTGGGTAGTGTATAAGAGAGTTTGGTAGGTATGGTGTAGTATTGGATTGATGTGATGGATGGGGGTTGGTGGTGTGAAAACCTAGACAAGCAATGCACGCAATTCGAGGAAATTCGTACGTGAATTCAACTGAGTCGAGGAGTGAATTTGATAAAATGAACTTGACGTAATTTGGGATTTAAAGCGATTTTGGAAATAATAATTTAAATAAATAATTAAAATAATAAAATTTTGGAAATTCGGAATTTAATTTAAAATTGAATTAACTCGATATTTCTCGATTTGGTTAGACGAACGCGTCGTGACGTTAACTTAAAAATGGATGAGATCGCAGCGACACCGTTTTCATGATTTTAGAATAATTATTAAATGCGTAAAAAATCTTGGTCGCTACAAGAAGACCACCAGGACGATCACCTATTCAACGTAAATGCTCAAGAACCGAAAGGTCCACCTCGCGCAAATGCACTCGTTGCTGGAACACTAGACACAACAGGCAGACTTGTAGGAATCCAGGACCAATACCACATCAAAGCACTTGAAGCTTGTTCAGTCTTTTGATAAAGTGATGTGTGCTTTTGGTGTTATTATGGTTTTGATTAATATTTGCTGCAATGTGTTTCCTATTCATTACTCATGTTATTATTGGGGTAAACATTTTATATGAAATTGAACCTTCCTTAGAAATATACAAATTAGTCTTGCTTTCAAAATTTGTGAAGCTTCAAAATGCATCACTGATTATTGAAGCATATGCATAGACGACCAATACATTGTTGCAACTTGCAATCACTACATATAAGTTTTGGCAAAATAAATCCTACCACTTCTAGGACAAAATAAGTTATGTGCCAAGATTTTGATAATGCATAAAAAAATAATTCCTAGCACTTCTAGGACAAAATAAATTCTTCTCCAATAGTCTGGTAATACATAACAAAATAATTTCTAGGACAAAATAAATTCTTCACCGGCCAGCTCTGTTACATCTCTTGCGACCACTCCTAGTATACGGGGTCATAGTCCTAGCACTTGGCAACTTCGATCTAGATGAACGTGACCTGCGACTGGGAATAGGTGCCTGATCTTGGTTGGCATCCTCCATGACTGTTGGTGCAACATGCTCTGTCACTTCATCTTGACTTGGCTCAAGTTGTGTTCCATCACTTGCAACATTTAAGAACATGTTGTCAATGTTCTGACCCATAGCAGATATATCTACCTCAAAATGTGGAGCCTCGAACCCACCACCCAATGGCACATGTTCTATTGATTGGTCCACTCTGTCAGCATTTGATGGTGGTATACTAAGAAGGAAATGCACATTCATTGCATGGATCGAGAGCTTCACAAAATTACAAAAATCCAGAAATACATTACAAAATACGTTTCTTCCCTTATTAATTTATTTACAACGTAATAAACGCGAATTTTGGTATTTTCCATCAATATTTATAGTTATAAACAGGTAATGCAAATGTATTCCCAAAATCTCCATCATCTAGAGACAAAGAATTAAAGCCTAGAAAAATTAACCAAAAACATACTATTTGGTAGAAAAACCAAGGACATTTGCATGCAAAATAATTGCCACCATTACATATAGTCTCTACTAATTTGCCCCTACAAACATTTCATTTTGGCTCCGCCTATTACTTCACAAAATTAAGAAACCACAAAAGGATGAGTTCAATTTGTGAATGCTCCCTAACCTGATGCTAGCAAAAGGTAAAGTTGTCATCAATAGATGCTCTCACAAGAACTAGCCATCTATTTCATCATTTACTTAACAGCGTGAAGTTACAAATACAGCCTCAAAAAAGGCACAAGTATGACTGATACATAGTAGTCATGGTTTGCAAGATACCAATGTTGAGTTGTTCAAGGAAAGAAAGGTATGATGGAGCAATATATTGTTTCACATAATCTAGATACGTTTTTTCCCTTATTCATTAATTTACAACATAATAAACGTGAGTTTTGGTATCGTCCATCAATATTTATAGTTATAAATAGACAATGCAAATGTATTCCCAAAATCTTCATCATCTAGAGACAAAGAATTAAAGCCTAGAAAAATAAACCAAAACCATACTTTTTTGTAGAAAAATAGAGGACATTAGCATACAGATTTAAGCAATCAGAGGTACAAAAATCCTAAAGAAGCAAAAATCAACCAAAACTCCATCTCATTATATATCTCTATCTATCTTCTCTATTGCTTCAATATCGAAACTTCCCAGGGTAAGGTAGATTGGGGGTTGTTTCAGTCCAAAAAAAAAAACTTGTAAAAGTTCCCCTAATTTTACACAAATTTTAGGACCTTAAATATTATTTTCTGCACGCACTATTCAAACTTTTTTGATGACATTCTAAACCAGTTATTAAGAACCATCAACACAATTTCAAAATTGCAACTCGGTTTAATGAGTTTTGACATAGATTTATGGCAAAATATATAATGTGGCTCAAATTTATGGCAAAATATAGTCAATTCTATGTAACAATCAAAATTGAACACACAGAAATCAAGCAAACATTGAACTAAAGTTACTTTCAATTCACCAGAGACAAAACCAACGGATTATGTGCAGTAAAGAAATGCCAAAAACAAATAATATTTCATTACACATAAGGTTTGAAACTAACCATCATAGAAGAAGAGGTAAAAAAAAAACCTGCACGTCTTCGATTTTCAACGTTTTGGGACGGTAGAGTTTGCTTAGGGGAGAGAGTGTTTGCCTTGGGAAGAAGTTGCTTAGGGAGTGTTTGCTTAGGAGTGTTTGCATTGGGAAGAAGAATTTCATAAAGTTGATTGACATATGTACTAGGTATAGATTAGTTGTCAAGTTTTTATTTGCTAAGAATTTCCTTTTTAATAATAAAAAATAATTTATTTCATGCTGAAAATTTATTTGACGTAAGGGTCTTTTGGTCTAAATTTTTTTTAAATGGACTTGTCAAAATATTTGGACATTTTTGCAACTCACCACATAAAATGGCCATTTCTTGCTAATTCCTCTATATTGAATCATCACTATCACTATCACTATCACTATCACTATCACTACTACCTTAAAAGTATCAATAGAGGAGAATATTTCAGTTACCAAATTTGTCCTCACATATTTTATTCTAATCCAAATGTGACATTGCTTCTACATTAATTAATAATAAGTTAAACTTTATCAGTCATCACCTCTTCATTTACCTTAGAAACAAATATGTTTTATAACTTACAGAAATCGATTTTCAATCAAGGATTTTTTTTTTCTTTTTTTCAGTTTGCCGAAATTTTGCAAAAATTATTCAAAAGTTGTTTATTACAAAAAAATTATGCAATTTATTCATCATTTACATAAGACGAGCAACGCATGTGCAGAAATCGATTTTCTACCCTTTTTTTTTAGTTTGCTGAAATTTCGCAAAAAATTTTCAAAAGTTGTTTATTACAAAAAAAATTATGCAATTTATTCATTATTTACATAAGACGTACAACACACGTGCTTTAGACTAGTAGATTAAAAAGTGGTGGAATGTAAAGTTAATTGTCCCAATGATCACTGAATTTATTCTCATGTTTTTGATCGATGACTGAACTTTAAAGTGTCTAGTTTTGATCACTAAACTTGTATAAATGTCTTCGACTAATCATTGAATTTTAAAATGTCGAATTTTGATCACTAAACTGTGATTTAATTATCTCAATAATCACTGAATTTGTGTATATATCGTCAACGGATCACTGAAGTTTGAAATATCGAGTTTTGATCACTAAACGTGTCAAAATGGTGAAAGTTTGTCATTGACTTAATTTTCATAACAGAATTAATGACGTGGCGGACAGAATGTGCACATGGTGTCCGTCACCTTCAACCAACAAATCACTTGAAAGTTTATATTTGACTAAGTCTATGCCTAATAAGTGTTATCTTTTGAGGCTTTTCTACAACTTTAGGTTTAACTCCAACTTAAGTTTAGAAGAAAATATAGATAAATTCATGAAAAGATTTCCAGTGATCAGTAAGTTATTGCCCTTTTAAACTCCTGTGGAGTTAAATACCAAGAATTCAGAACAACCCTTTAGTATGGGAAAGAGAGCATTATGATGATGGCGTAAATAGTGCTTTTAGGAACAAGGAACTGGAATTAAAGATCGAATTTAGAGACACTAAATTAGGGGTATGACTTTGCATCAAAGATAAGGGATATTTCAAAAATAATTGTGAAAACCCAAAATCAAAAGAAAAATATAAAGGCAAGGGGAAGGGAAAATGGTAAGTTTAACCCAAAGAACAAGGCTCGTGAGTGTTTCTATTATAAGAAATCAGACCACCTGATAAAGAATTGCTTTAAGAGGATTAAGGATATGAAAGAAACTCATAACATTGATCTAGCAGTAATTATATCATCAAATAAGACTAAAAATGATGACAATAATGGTTTAGTATTTGTGGCAACCTCAAATCTTACCACTAATGAATGAATTCTTGATTCAGGTTGCTCTTTTCATATGGGTCCCAATTTAAAATGGTTTAATGATTTTGCATATGTTAAAGAAGACAAAGTTTATCATTTATGATATAAGAGATTGTTCAGTAGAATTCCACAAGCGCACAGGATCGTTGATAAGTAATAGAATTGATAAGTTTAGAGTTATCATTCCCATGAGGATTGAAATAAGTTATATTCTAGATAACTAACCATAATCAAAATGAGAAAATTCAAGTTGTTTTTGAAAATTTAAATCTCAATTAACAAATAAAAATAAGAAATAAAAAGAAGTGATTTTTTTTTTATTTGAATAAAACTAAAATTATAATTTTGAAAATGGCTTGTAAATATATGGAGAGCGTGTATTGGAATTTGAATCAACCTATTGATATCTATTTCAGTTTTCAATTATGTAATTTAGCTCATTCATGAGTTCATTACAATCAATAATAAAGCTAATATATTTAATCTTCTTTTCCAAGATAAGTTAAATCTATCATAAACACAACTCGAATCTATTCCTAGTTTGAATGCGAATGTTCGTGATGCATTAAATCATATGATTATCAAAGGGATTGCACATATCATTGTATTATTCTTAACATTTAGAATTCATGTGTTTATCTTGCCGCATTTTAAAGTTATTGTAGCTCTTCCAAGACTGCAACAAGCAACTAATTATCTAACTAGTGATCAAGCAATCAAATAATATAATGAAAATGTAAGATAAATCAAGAAATGCAAGAAATACTAAATTATGAATATTGAATTAAAATAAGAGATTGTTTGCTAATGAAAAAATTTTCATCACAATTTTTCAAACACAATCTCAACATTCATTTTAGTCAAGCCCATCATTTTTTACTTTTCAAATATTTTTAAACCACGCTCTATAAAAAAAAATCACAAAAATCAAAAAATTTCACATTACCAAACAAGCTCTAAATAACAACTAAGGTTCATCTTCATCCAATACATAAGAGATTTAACCTAACATCTTTAAATATGAATTACACAACAAGAATTGAAAACATACCAAAAAAAAAACAACGGAAGGAATTGATGAATTCAATATCTTCTTCTTGGGTCTTCAACCCAGATTTAGAATCTTTAAGTTCTTAATGTGTTCTTGTTGAATTCTTGACTTTTTCTTTCTAAATTGTGCCTCTAATTGTGATAACGGAAGCCCCCTTTATGTATTCTACTCTTTTGTATTTGTACGAGTCAAAATTTAGTTGAAAATCAAGTGTATTCTACTCTTTTGTATTTTTAGGAGTCAAAATTTAGTTGAAAATCAAGTCCAAATTGATTTCCAAAAGAGCTCATATCGAATAAGGAAAGTTACTTCGCGCTCACATACTTTTGTATCTACACAATATTCAGTATTTTGATTATAACTTTCTCTTCTGATATTCAATTGAGGTGATTCAAAGTGTTTTAGAAAACTAACACAAAGGGCTATAATTCTAATAGAAATATAAGTTTTACAATTCGAACATTTACTAGGCCAAAATTGGGTCTCAATGTTCGACTAAAAATCTAGCCGAAATATTATGTGATTAGAATTGATTTATGATAATATTATATTCTATTCCGTTCATTTTTTACTTCTAGTTGCATCAAAATGACCCATACCAGTCTTCAAAGTATCATCTTGTTGTCAAAAGCAACAACTGGATATTTGCAATTTGGTCCTCAAACTTTGTACTTCTCCATTTGTACAATTTTAGTCTCTTTTCTTCGTTTAACCTCCAAATACGTCCAAAGTTGATTTCTTCCTAAAACAAAACAAAATTGACACATAATTTGCAACATCACATCCTAAAATACTTTTAATTGTCTAAATTTAAGACTAAGATAAGTACAAAAAAACATACTTATCAAATTTTCATAATTAAACTCTTATTCATCCTCGAATGAGATAAAACAATACACTCATCCAAACATAACACATAAAATTAATGAAGAGTCGTGAAATTGACACATGTTAAATAACCTGCTGTATTTGCTTAAGGATTTAAAGCTGCTATTAATCCTTGAGCAGTATACAAATAATGTTATATACATTTTAATTAGTCAATCCAATTATTCTAGTGCGATTAATATGTGATCTCCCAACCCTTAATTGGAAAAAATTTCTCTTTTCCTCTCGTGAGATGCACTTCTCCCCCAAAATTGTTGTTTTCTCTCAAACTTGGGTATATTTTGAAGGTTGCTTTCTATCTCACTATTCCTTTCCTGCTCAAGGTTGGGTAAGTCTAACCAATAACAGCCACTATTTAGGTTTGTGATGATTCTTCTTTATTTGAGTGCATCAACCATCAAATATCTACTAGGTAAGTAAACCCTACTAGCCGTCTAAATCCCCTTAATGAAAACTATCAACTATACACTATTTTCATGCAATAACTCCATTAATTAAGTCTTTAAAGATCTCTGTAACTAGTTTTAGGCCGGTGGCTCTCAATTCAAATGCCTATTCAATAACTTTAGGGCATTAGGTATAAAATACCCCTACGGACATAATATCTTGGGTCAACCACACTCCAAAGAAAGGTGTCAAATGTATGCAATATTGATAAGTGTATTTTATACACTTATTTATCTGTCAAAATTAGAATATTATGTTTTTTTCGTGAATAAACTCTACTTAGATTGTTAATATTTATTATCATTTCAGGTTTTATCTCAAAATCAAAAAAAAAAGAAGAGGAATTGAAATAATTACACAACAATTGGATAATAATTGGAGCAAAATCATGCACATGGAGATTGATGAGAATCGTGACAGGCTTGACAGAAAGATTTACAACACAAGCCAAACAAAACTTCAAGAGCATGTTCGAAGGGCTTCAAATCAAGTATGACATGTGGGAAGAATGTTGGAGGAAAAATTATGGTCAAAGACGACTTGGGATACATTTGGAATAAAAAACTCGCAAGGATTGGGATTCAGATTTAAGTCGGAGATTAAGACTCAGTTTTTGCATAGAAAGAGTTCGAATTTGGAAATCGTTATTTTAGTAAGATTTGTAGTCATATGAGTCTTATTTCCAACTCACTTTGAATCATAAACAATCGGACATCCAGAGAGAAAATTTATGACCAAAATACCAATAAAACGCGCAGATGGAAAAAGCACGACCATGCAGCCGCATGATGTTATGCTCGGCAGTCTCGATTTTTTATACCAAACGACCGTGCTAGCTTTTGGCTGGGCCGGAATGGGCCTAAAAATTTGATTTTTCACCCAAAAATTCTCTTTAGTTAATTCAATATTCATTAATTATTATTTGCAAGTTTTGCATGGTTAACATTTCAAATAAAATCTCAATTCATGCTTAATAGGTCCAAACCCTTCGTAAATAAATTTAACTTGTTTTTATATATACACACACATCTAAGAAAAAAATATGTTATCATCATTGAAACATATTTATTTGCACAATATTCTATTCAAATTTCAATTTCAATCATTTTTCAATTCTTTCAAAATTTGACATAAATAAATTTATCGTCATTTTCTTCTCGAGTAGTACACGAACTCAAAAATAAATATGATTTGATTAAAATAAATTGTTTAATATTTGAATAAATACATCTCACAAAATATTACAAAACCAATAGTATAAAATGTTTGACACCTTTATCCAATTCCCAAGACCTAAGGTTTCACAAAAACAATTTTGATTCATGTATGTTCTTTAAAGGGTCTGGAGGCCCAGGTTGTAACCTTTGACGTCATTTATTGTACTTTATGACGTAATAAAAGTATTTTATAATGTATGTAATTATTTTGGAATGTAAAGAAAGAAAAATGTGTTTTAACAAAAGAGAAACGAAAATATTAAATAAAGAAAAGTTACGTCAAAAACGTATTTAAGTGTCCATTTTCTCGAGATTTTTTCTAATACTTCCGACCTCATTTGATTATATATCATATATGGATGAGAAATTGCTCGGAGTGAACTTCGAGAATATGAAAACGGTTTGTCAATCCGACCAACGGTTAACCCTCAGTGAATTTTTAAAGTCAGGACCGTAAAAACGATTAACCCGAAAGCAGTTTTGAGTAACCAACTTCGGAAGGCCATGACTTTCTTCTCGGTCATCCATTTCTTGCACCATAAATTGCACATTAAAGTAATCTGTGAGTACTTTAAAATGGTACCAAGAAACCAAGATTTTGACTTCATTTGGTACCTCAAATCTGAGCTCAAACTTGGCTACATGAAACTGAGTTTTCTCCATTAATTAAGCATGAGGTGTCCTGTCCTATTTCTATACCAACTTGTAGGCTTCCTTAGTCACCTAATGTAGACTCAACAGCTCCTGCTTGCATGTGTTAATCTTGCCTCTTCCATCTTTGAAATAGGAATGAAATAATTTAAGAAAAAACTATACTACACGACGAAGTATTTTCCTTTCCTACATGCATCAGTTTTTGCCTATAAATAGGGATGAACTTTGAAGAGAATTCACACCCTAAAATTAGCCAAGAAACCCACGAGAATGGTTTTGCTTTCTTCCTCTAAAAATTCTAGTTTGTAAAGTTATGATGTGGGTTTAATCTTTTGTTAGGATCAATGCATGTTAATGTAATAACATGATCTTGGTACCTTAACTAGAGTAATGCAAGTTCAAAATCAGTGAGAAATATTGAAGAAAGTCCCAAAAAATAAGTAAAGAAAGCTGAAATTTCTGTAAGTATCGATACTTCTATCGATATATGTCTAGTAAAAATCAGGACAGACAGCAAATATCAATACATGTAATAGCATATATCAATACATATGACAACATCAATACCTCTACAAAGTAAAGAATTTCTTTCCGACCATTCTAGATCGAGGTGAGTGAGATGTGTTTAATTGTTTACTTGTTGTTCATTGAATATATAAAGTATATGATATTATTATAGGAAAATGTTTTACTTGATATAAGTTTAATATGATCTCGTTATAAGCTTTTCATATTTAATCTTGGTATTGTTATTGCAAATGTTAGCTTAACATTAATAGATATTTAGTTGGTTAACCGAGTTTATTCTCGCTAACATTATATTGACGCTAACACTTATTAATTCACTTATAAAATAAATGACTTGTTTAAAAGGGATAATCAAAGTTGTCATCGCTAACTGTATTATTTGGATTTCTTGAATAATCTTTGTTCTTGTTTAACATGTATTAAAATGATAAGTTGACTTTAACAATTCACTTGCCATCCACTTGTAAAATATTAACCTTATGTATCAATACATTGAAATCATGAAAAATTTATATTCTATGTTAAGTATCAATACATTAATCATGTATCGATGCCAATTAATGTATCGATACTTGATACTATGTATCGATACATGATAACCGAACTAGTATTGTTTGAATAGTGTAATACTTCATGAGCAATCTTTGTTCCGATTATTTATAGAAATTGTGAATGGTATTTGTACTTTATATCACACTTGTACTTGTTAATATGATATTAAATGCATTTCATGGCATAAAAAGGATTTTCATGCTTTTATTATGCATTGCATAAAAAGGAATTTCTTAGTATTACAGTCACTCTATCCCACTTATGAATACGCTTATGGCGCTTGTCTTGATATACGTTCCATGGAGTCCAGTAATTAGATCACGATGTGGTTACGCTTATTAATGAATTTCTGGAATCTCGACTCCCTACTTGAAACCCGTGGTATAGAAACCACGATTGTAAAAGAACTCGTGGAATAAACTTCACGCTTGAACTCGAGGTTAAATTCCCTACTTGTGCTCTCCTGGAATAGTAGTTGATTTGTAATATGAACTCCATTAAAGTTACGTTCTCTTGAAAAGACATGCATTTGCACAAGGCATGATTATATGAACTTGACTCAATTTTATTAATATGCAAATGCATACATTAATTTGATTTAACTTGAATATATGTCTTGCCTTGATTATATGACTTGAGTATATAAATTAAATGGTTTAAATATGAAAGACACGTATTTACGTTGATCTTAATTATATGAAGTTTGACTTGACTATAATATTTGAAATTGACTTGATTTGAACAGGTGAAATTGACTTGATTGAACTGGATATAACTCGAAATAAATATAACCTAAATTGACTTGACTTGTACTTGACTTTGGACTGGACTTGATTTGGATACATGGCTTGATGTGAAAATATGACTGAACAAGAATATAGAATTGACTGGTTTAATAAGTAAAGTTTGCACGAATCTTGAATATGTAAGGTTGACTTGTCTACATGCAATAGCACATGCGCACAATACTTCACTCACTAGGCATGTGTATGCTTATTCCACGACATATCTAATATTTCAGATAATAATAGAAATGAAAAAAGGGAATTGACGCGGATCTTCAGACTGCGAGACAGATAGTGCTGCGTTAGGTGACGACCTGTGAGTTTTGGACTCACTGAATAAGGTCTTATATTTAAACTGTCAAACTCATTATTTTATTATCGTTACTATTTATCTAAAAGATTTTAAATTCAATATCTTATATTAAATGTTTTATCGTTACTTTTTAAATAAATGGATTTTGTTTTAAAGTAAAGAAATTTTGAAATCACAGTCAAGTGACGACATTTACGTCACTGGCTTATGAAATGAAAATAAAAATATTTTCGCAATTTGTTTTATATGCCACGTGTTGGCATACGAATTTGAAAATAAAAGAAAATCGGGTCGTGCACCACACAGGTTCTGTTTACTGCTCCTGCATGTTGATGACATGTTATTGGCATGTCATGATAAAAGAGAAATAATTTCTGTTAAAGAAAAGTTGAGTGTTGAATTTGAAATAAAGGATTTTGTAAAGCAAAGAAAATTCTTGGAATGGAAACTAAAAGAAATCAAAACGACTGTACTTTATTTATGAATCAAGTTTTTTATATTGAAAAGGTTTTGGAAAAACTTTCTATATCTCTTGCTAAACATGTTTCATTACCACTTACAAATCATTTTAAGTTGTCATCTGCATTAGCACCTAATAGTAAATTTGAACTAACTAATGTGTCATATTCAAATGCTATTGGTTCTGTAATGTATATGGTGATTTGCACAAGGCCTGATCTGGTTCGTAGTACAAGTGTTTTAAGCAAATTTATGGAAAATCCAGATGAAACAAGTTAAGTGACCACTGAAATATCTTTGTGGTTCTTCTAAACTTGGTCTAAAGTTCAGACAGTGTAATGAAGGGGTAATTTTAAAGTGTTATTTGATTCTAATTATGTTGATGATCATGATAAGACCCGATCCTATAATTTTACCTTATGAAATGCATGAACTAGTTGGAAATCTTAGCTACAGAAACTTGTAGCACTCTCTTTTGCAGAAGAAAAATATATATCAGCCTGTGATGCTGTAAAAGGAGTATGGATTAAGGGGGTTGCTAAATGAGATGAGTTTTATAAAGAATGAATTCATACTATACACTGATATTCAAAGTGCAACCCACTTGGGCAACAATCTTGTACATCATGACAAAACCAAGCACGTGGATATAATGTTCCATTTTGTAAGAAACAATGGTGTTGTAAAGTTGGTTAAAATCCCTACCCAATTTAACCCTTCTGATCTTGGAACAAAAGTTTTTCCTTTACATAAATTTAAGATTTGTTTATCAATCCTAAATTTTATCCAATTTTATTGATGGATAAAATTTTCTTTTTGCGAGTGTCGAACAATTGTTGAAATAAAATGTTCAACTCAAATATCTTTGTTTAAAAATTGAGAGCCAAATGAAAATAACAAGTTGACTCAAAGATCAAGAGCAATATCAAAAATGGGTAGGCAACTTTATTGTTACATTTGCCCTCCACATGTCCAGATTTATGCGGTCTCTAGCTGACTCATATATAGTATGCTTCTCCTTTTTTAGGGCGAGAAACTAGATAATAGCCGCACAATATTCTCAAATTTTTTCTCTCTAGAACTAGGGTTTTCCTTTTTAATCTTGATCTTTCTGTTTAAGTCTCTCGAGAAGTGCTCTTGTTTATCGAAAGACATGGCTACTTGTTCTTGCCTCATGATCGATATTTTCGACGAATATGATGGCCGAAACTCTTTTTTATTCCTTTGTTTCAAACTTCGTGAAGAACTCCCCTCAATGGGAAATAAAAGGGAGCTTCTAACAATGTGAGAATTTTATAGGGTATTCTGTATTTATTACCATGTTTCAAAAGTGCTTTAGTTTCTGATTTTGTAAGAGTTAAGAGAGGTTTTTGAACGATTGTATTTGTAACATTTTTTATCCGGTTCAATAAAGTTCTTGATCCTTTGAATCCACGTTTAGTGGATACTCAATGGGGGATTTGGCATTAAAAATGGTAGCCGAAACTCCGGACCCATTGGGGTGAAAATATGTGTTCTTGATGTTTGAATGTTTTATACTGCCTTTGGGTTTTATGATTTCTAGTTCATATCATAACACATATTAGCTTGTGGGCAAATTAGAATATACGGAAAACCATAAGTTGTCCCTGTATGGTTTTCCAATCTGTATCTCTTGTTGTGAAAATGTGCACAGGGTTTATGGCAATATGTATTACTGACTTGTTATCTCGGTACACAAGTGCAGCACGTGGATATGAAATTTGCAATTCATTGAACAATTACTCACAACAAACATTAGTCATGGCCCTATACTTTGCCTCTACGTCGGCTGAAGATCTGGAGACCACACTTTGCTTCTTTGACATCCAAGACACCAAGGAACCGGAGTCCAGGACCATAGCAAGTCCTGGGGACATCCATCTTCCCCAAACTCATCACAATTTTTATATCAGAAAGCGTCTTCCACGTATCAATTAAATTAAAATGCATGCAATCAAGCAATAGATTCAGTCAAGTATTCCAACACCCAGTGTTACAAGGCCTGCACATCTCTTCTCCATAAAAGCATACATTTGAAAATCGACATTGAGAGAAACATTTTGCTTATTGCATCACAGCACCAGTGCTTCAGAGTTTACTCTTGTTGAAAAACAGGTGTATCAAAGCATGAGACCAAAGCCACAATGAAAAAATATTATTTTAAGAGGAATTGATCTGAGTGTCCACAGTTGACACATTTTATGTTGTGAGTGTGGTGTTGTCATGTGTCTCAAAATATAAATATAGGGACATATGATAACATCACAATCACAGTTAGCACATTTTGTGGCACTCTGATCGTGATTGCCTGCCATTTTAAGACAATAGACCAGTCTTCAATGTCTAATTACAAGAATTAATGCAAGTGGGTTCTTCATGATAATAAACACGTTATAAGTTTTCCTATCAAACAGAAGAGGTCTTGAACTGATTGTTAAGAATACCAATAGATCAAAGATCAGAAAAAAAATTAGGACAGAAAAATCTAGTTTTAACATCTTTAGCCTCTATTTGGTAGAACTTTTTTGTTTAAAAGCAAATAATGTAACATGTTAGAGATAAAATATGTAACTGAAAAGTGATTTTGAAAAACGTATGGAATTGAAAGATGATTTAGAAAAATGTGTTATTTATAAACAAAAATTTACCAAGCGGAGGCTAAATTATCCCGTTTGTAATTCACAATGCAATCTCATCTGAGTGTAAACATCATCACATCACATTGCACCTTGGCATATCCCGTTTATAAAATTAGTGCAATAAAGAGGTGATGTGTCTAAGTGTCAAAAATTTAAAGTGGCAACAGCCAAGAAACAACAAATCTCAACTCGGTTTTATAGGTGAAATGCAGCCACGTATAACTTTACACCTTTGCACATCCCAATGCTGAGATAAGAACACAGTTCAAACCCACATAAGACTAACTTTTTGCCATTACATAATAGATAGTCACCGTATCCTTTAAAAACAATCGCACCATTTCCAGTTGCTTTTATTGCAATATAAGATTATTCAAATCATCATTCTATCTCTATCAGCTGTGGCACATCTTCTGCTTGAACATCTCTGCTGCTACTAATTTCTTCTTCAGTAATAGCAGAGGCTTCAACCGTTCTTGCAACCCATTCACTCAGAGGGTCTTCATTCAAGTCAAGCCTTAGAAAACCGGCAAACATCCCTCCCAAGAAGGCAACTGGCTCCTGATAAATTAGAAATTTAACTCAATAGGAATCTTGTGGAAACGGGTATTGCTAATGCTGCACAAAAGTAACCATAAGAAAATAAGTCACTATATATAAAGTGAAAGGAAAAACAACAAACGAAAATAATGATTGTGTACTCTTCTTGACGGAATATGTAAAGATTATTACATTACAGAAGACTTTAGTTAATAGGAAGTAGCCAATACTCATTTCTTTTACTGTGAAATAACTCACAGAAGTTTCTGGACCTTCCCAATCGCTTTAGGAATGACAACAATTTGAATATGACACATGAATCCTATGACAAAGGACTCCCAATAGATTGATTAAAGTGAATAGCTAAAACACCTTCCTTCCCTCTGCACAAAAATCTCATGACTCGAATTTGATGTCCATGTTGAAATCACGACAAGAAGATATTGTTGCAGTTCAACAAGAGCTATTAGATTTCAGCATAAGAGTCAACTAAATAGACGGAAAGATGTGCTTAAAAATAACAGTTTAAATGCTACCTCTGGAGAGATGGAAAGGAGAAGCGAGAAAATAAAAAGCAGCTCGTGGATAAGACTCAATAATCTTTGCAACTAGTTATTTGTGAAAAGGAGCTTCAGGCAAACGAGCATAGTATACAAACATGCATGTTTTCATATAACATGGGGAACCATTCTTGAATTGGTTAATTCCAAGCTAACATAGAGTTGAAGACTAGTTCACATTTAGACACAGCAAAAAAATTCTAAGGTCGATAGGAATAAAACTTTATGGATATTTCCATGTTGCATGTCAAAATTTAAATAACATGAATGTTTCAAACCTGGTTTAGCATAGAATTAACCTCTTAAATGTACATTCCTAGAATCTAAGTACAAGTATTTTGGTTACGATTTTCAGTCAGTGCTACAATGCTCGACCAAGCCATAGCAAGATGAGCCATGAGCAAAGCAAGTGCATTTAGAATTCAGAAAGGAGGTTGAACTTCAACATACACACCGTATCACTACATCTAAGCCCTTCAGCAAAGAACGAGCGATCGATCTACAGTTAGGAGTTCCCCAAGTTTCATCCTAAAACAATATACATAAGTAGGAGGCAGGAAACCATACAAAGTTACAAACAACAAGAGGTACTGCTATTGAAGAGAAATGGCTAGGCCATATATCACACAAAGATATACATGGAGCAGTGTGTCATCTGCAAAAGTTGCAATCCCCATATTTCGGATAATTCAAATTGTTATCCTATTAATCCTGCAAAGTGCTCTTTTAAGTGTCCAAAACATCCTAAAAGCACTATCAATTTAATTGTACAGGAAAGAGCATGCAAACAGAGAAAAGAGGAGACTGATTCTATCATGCACTCGAATAGTTCCTGGTTACCAGTTAAAGCACTACATTAGCTACTTAAATGACAGTACTGGCATCTTGGTATTGACACTTACAAGTGACTACGACAAAGATTGGTATCTTTGAGAAAAGTTCAGCTTCTTATAGGGATGCTCAGGGCATGTTCATTCTAGCAAGTGGAGTACATGATTAGCTGAACTCCATAACAAAGTATAGATGCTATATACCAAAAACCTCTATTCTCGATGTATTAGAAGCATAAGGGTAATGAAATCTCAAAAAAGGGAGCTGAAAAGTACAGTATTTATGGCATTCTTCTACTAAATCTCACAACCAGAAAAGGGTAGAAGATTCCAGAAAGGATTTCATAGCATCTGTTCGCGCTCATAAATAATTAGTCCAAACAAAACTTCTCAAACTAGTACCCACTAATTATGGCAAACATAGATAGCTAATTCTATCTCAGTCAATGATCATCGCTGCTTATAAGGTATCTTGTTAAGTAACATAATCTATAAATGCTCCATTTCGATTTTGGAACTTAAAAAGCAAAAGTAGATGCATATTGAGACCTTGTTTGTTAACATTATTTCTTTTTCCTCGCCAACTAAAATTCCAAATCCAAACATTGCTTAACTAGAACATCTACCAGAAACAGACAGTACGAAAATTACGTATGAGTTTAACTAATTTCAGACATGCGTGCCTTGATATGAATTAAAGGTGTTGGGGCAATTCATAAAAAAATAAAGCCCTAGCGAAATTTCAAAATGCATATATTTTAATTTTACCTTAAGAGCTTCCTTGACAATGGGATCTTGGGCGGGATTGAAGATAAAAGCCCTAACCCGAAACCCACCAAGCTTTGAGCTTGAATTACACGAATTAGACGAGGGGAAGGAAGCAATAAAATGTTTTCGTGGCACAACAACTTTCCAACCGGACTGACAAATAAAGATTGTGAAGATTAGCTTATAAATACAGCCAATGTGAAGAAGGCAGTGAAATTTACTATTACTGATACTGCAGAAACATTATTGTGAAGATTAGCTTATAAATACAGCCAATGTGAAGACGGCAGTGAAACTTACTATTACTGATACTGCAGAAACATTCAAAAGCAAAGACATGATTTTGCTTTGCTGCTTCTCCCTTCTGTTCCAATGTCGATTTTTTCTCCGATTCTAGAGTTAATTGTTTCATTCCAGAACTTATACATCGGTCTCAATTTGGCCAATCGATACAATATTGAGTAAAATTAACCTGATCACCCAACTTTTAGAAAGTTACTATTTAGTCATACAACTTTAAAGAATATCCAACTTTAGCAAGATTTTAGTTAGCCATCGAACTTCAAAAAATATCTCAAAGGCCACTTGACTTACAAAATAATTTTTATTTAATAACTCAACTTCAAATGGCATAGAATAACTTTCTAAAATAACACTTGATAAATAAATAACCTCTAATCAATGATCAATTAATGGACTCGAGTAAAATAAAAGATATTGAACAACTTAATACTAAATTAATGAATATTTATGAACTAAAAAGACATTAAAAAAGTATTATCTTATAAATTCAACGAAATTGTTTCGAAAAAGTATTATCTTATAAATTTATAAAAATTATTAACTTATCTCCTTTTCTTGAGCCAGAATTGGTAATATTGTTTATTTAGTGGAAGATATTAAGGCTATGTTAGATAACAATTTAGTAATTATAAATTAGTCTCTATTCGATTGGATGATTGTAAACCTATTTATAATATACACAATTTCTCAATCACTTTTTAACCACACACATTTACTCTCTCCACTTTTCAATCACATATTTTATCTAAAAAATACAAATAAACCAATTTATAATCACTTCCTAGCCGCCGAACAGTGCCTTAGTTTAAACAGTGGAGAGAAAAAATGTGTGATTAAAAAGTAGTTTGAGAAAGTGTGTTATTTATAAATTGGTTTATAAATTGTAATGATTGCGTTAAAAAACGAAAGCTAATTTATCGAGTATCACTGTACTATTTGAAGTTGAGTAGTTAAGTAGAAAATACATTGTAAGTTGGATGATCATTGAGATACCTTTTGAAATTGAGTGGCTAACTAGAAATCTTGTTGAAGTATTGAGTTATCTTTTAAAGTTGGGTGCTAAATAGTAACCTTCAGCAAATTGGATGGTCATTGATTAATTTTACGCATACAATATTTCTCAAACATCAGTTAACTTCATCAAATTATACTCAATTCAACACTATTATCAAGTAAATTGCCATTTTTGTTTTTAAAAAATGCCAACATTGTTCCCTCAAATGTTAACTTTCATCACTTTTGTCCACAAGTTTTTGGCATATTTTTCAAAAATGTACCCATTTACTTGTAACTTAGGTCCTTCAATGTTAGATTTCTTGCTCGTTAGTCCCTAAATTTCACTTTTCTTTTAATTTAGTCCTTCCGATATTTACTTCATATGTCATTGCCTTCAAACGCATATAACATTTGATGTACAACTCCAAATTATGCTCTTTTGTTGTGTTGAACTCCAAATTCAACAATTTTTCTAATGCTGTATCATATGATCATTTATTGAACATTTCATTTTGATTTTGTATTGTAGATACCTGTTTTGCTAAGACAAGAATGATCGACATAAATTGGATTCTACAAAATTTGTTAAAACTAGCAAATTTTAACCTCTGTTTCGTAAAATTTGTTTATCAATTTTTTTTTTTTTTTATAAACAATCACGTGACAACATTTCATTGAATGATTTTTTTTTTTTTTTTTTAAATTCAACAATTTTACCTAGTCAAAGGTTCTCGTCCACCATTTTTACTTTTCAAAATGGACCAATGAAATGTTGACACATCGTTATTTATAAACAATTTTTATAAACAACCGCTTATAAACGGTTGACGAGCAAAGGCTTAATTTTAGCTCCTTTTTGTTGAAAGTTGGAAAAATGGACTAAAATTAAAAGTTTGTCATAACAAAATAAGTATCTGCAATACAAATATCAAAACATAATGTTTAATAAAGGAACATATGATACACAATTAGAAAGATAGTTAAATTTGGAGTTCAAAGCAAAAAATAGAGCTCGATTCAGAACTATAGATCAAAACTTATACGTGTTTGAAGGTAGTGACCTATGAAACAAATACAAGAACTAAATTGAAAGAAAAATGAAATTGGGGGACTAAATGGTAAGAAATCATAAAGTTGAAGGTCCTAGTTGCAAATAAATAGGGGGGGTGTTTCGGTTTTCGGTCTGGTTATTGAAGGAACCGAAATTGAACTGAAAATTTCGGTTCAGTTCTCAAAACTCAAGAACCGAACGATTTCGGTTCTGATTCGGTTTTGGTTATTTTTCGGTTCTCTGTTCGGTTTTTTTTATTAAAAAAGTCAACTTTGAGTAAACATGAAAATGTGTGCGAAAAACAAATAAGTGTCGAGTCAAAAATTTTCAAATAAATCCATCAATGTGACAAACTATTCAAATTAAATATATTATTGTTCTAAAGACACTAAATATAGTTATAATATTCTGTATATTCTCATTAGCAATTAGAAATGTAGGATCTTCGTATTCCGTTGTTCTATTTATTGCTTATGCTAGAATGCCTGGATCATCAGGACTAAAAAAATGATAATGATGACATATAGACATATTTACCATAATATAAAATCATTTATGTCATTTGAACATAGGTATACTTCGAAAATAACAAACGATTTTTAATGAAATCTTATCTCAGACTTCAATGTAAAACCACAATTCATTAATGCACATCCACAAAAGTCACATACATGTCAAACCACACATTCTCCCTAAAATTAATTCAATACAAATCAACACAACATTCATTATCTTAATTTGTAAATACTGCACCCAAAAAATGCACTGAACCAATGTGAGTGAGAGACTAGACATCCAATCTTCTAAAATTGGTGCAAAGAATTTCATGTAAGATGCAACATGATATGAACAATTCAACAATTATCATAATACATCAAAGTAAGTTTGATTTGTACACTCTATTATGTAAAGCAACACAGAAAATGTCAACAGTGTCACGTTGACTTAATTTTTAAATTAAAAATGTTCGGTTCTTGGTTCGATTTTCAAATAGGAACTGATCGGTTTTCGGTTCTCCATTTTTCGGTTTCGGTTCTCATTTTTCTCCTAAAGAACATACCGGTTTCGATTTTTTTTGTTCAGTTCCTGTTTGGTTCTTTCGGTTCCTATTTTTTTGTCTACCCCTACAAATAAATGAGGGCGATTTCGAAGGGAAGTCAAAATCTAGGGGTGGGCAAAAAACCAAAACAAATAAAAAATGGAAAACTGATCGGTTCTTTAAGAAAAAATGAGAACCGAAATCGAAAGATGGAGAATCGATTTATTCTTATTTGAAAATTGAAAATCGAATCAAGAACCAAACATTCTTAATTTAAAAATTAAGCCCACATGATACTTTTGACACCTTTGGTGTTGCTTTACATGATAGAGTGTAAAATCCAGTTTACTTAGATGTATTATGATAATTATTGAATTGTTTATATCATGTTGCATCTTACATGAATTATGCGTAAATTTTTTATAAGATTGGATATTTGGAATCTCACACGCACTAGTTCAGTGCATATTTTTGGTGCAATTTTACAAATTATGATAATGACTAATTTCAGGAAGGATGTGTGGTTTGATATACATGTGACTTTTATAGATGTGCTAGTGAATTGTGGTTTGAAATTGAAGTTTGAGATAAGAGTTCAATAGAATTTTTTTTTATCTTCGAAGTATACTTACTATCTAGGTTCAAATGAGCTAATTAGTTTTATGTCATGGTAAACGTGTCTATATGTTATCATTATCATTTAGTATTTTAATTCGGGTGATTCGGACATTCCAACATAAATAGCACATAGAACTAGTGTTTACAAACCCGGCTCTAAAAATCGTGACCTGGGCCAGAAATCGGGCCGGGTCAAAACCCCGGTAAATGATTCAAGTCGAAAAACTTTTAAAATTTTTAATATTTTTAATATTATTTAGGTTAAATAGCACATAAGGTCCCTAACTTTTGCACTTCTTGTGAAAATCGTCTCCAACTTTTCAATTTTGACATTTACACCCTCAAAATCACATTTCTTTGCGAAAATAGTCTATCCGTCAAGCAGTGTTAAATTCAGCTATTAGAAAAGTTGGGTAATATGCACATTTCGTCCCTAATGTTTAGAAATTTTGTGGAATACATTCCTATCCTTTTATTTTTTTGTGCAAAACATTCCTAAATCACTTAATTATTGCTTTATTTTTTTTTATATAAAATAACAAATTTACCCTCAATCTTTAAATAAAAAGAAATGTAAAAATTAATTGCACTCACAACATCAAATTTTTTAAAAGTGCAAATGAGTCATAATTAAATAATTATATAAATAATAAATAATAGAAAAATAAATATAGCAATAAGGTATTTACCTATTTTAATTTAAGATCATATAAATGTATTAACAAGATCGTTAATTTAATAAAATCATTTACTTCATTGTTTAATGTAACTTAACAGACTTTCAGTGGTTCTTTCTTCTTATTGAACTTGACATTATGATAATTTTCACATATAATTTGAATTTATCTATTATTGATCGGATAGATAAAATCCTCATTAATATGTAAATTGTGATTGATCGAATAATCAATTTTAGATCAATGACCATTGAATTCAAAATTGGTAGGATTCTATAGTAAATTTAAATTATATGTGGAAACTATTACAATGTTAAGTTCAATAAGAATAAAGGCCCGTTAGAAATTTTTTTGAATTTCAAAGTTATATTAAATAATAAAGTAAATGATTTTATTAAGTTAACAATCTTTTTAATACATTTATATGATGTTAAATTAAAATACGTAAATACCTTATTGCTATATTTATTTATTATTATTATTGTAATTGTTCAATCATGACCCATTTGCACTTTTGAAAAATTTGATGTTGTGAGTGCAATTAATTTTTACATTTCTTTTTTTATTTAAAGAGGGAGGGTAAATTTGTCATTTTATATGGGAAAATAACAAAATAATGTATTTAGCAATAATTAAGTGATTTATGGATGTCTTGCACAAAAAACAAAAGAATGAGGATGTATTCCACAAAGCTTCTAAATGTTAAGGACGAAATGTGCAAATTACCCATCTTTTCTAACGGCTGAATTTAACGGTGCTTGACGAAAGACTATTTCCATAAAGAAAGGTGATTTTGAGGGTATAAATGTCAAAACTGAAACGTTGGAGACGATTTTCACAAGAAGTGTAAACATTAGGAACCTTTTGCACTATTTATTCTATTATTTAACGCCTGGTCGACCCTTGACCCCATCTCTTGGCCGGGTCGATGACTGGGTCGGGTCTAAAAACATTGCATAGAACAACATAATGAATATCCTATATTTTTGTTGCTAATGGGGATATACATGATATTATAATTACCCTTAGTATATTTAGAACCTGAATATATTCAATTTGAATTTTTTACCGCATGAATGGTTTTGTTTAGGAAAATTTAACTTAACAATTATTTGTTTCTGCACACATTTTCACGTTTGCTCAAAATTGAATTTTTTAACAAAAGAACCTTACAAAGAAACTAAATAATCGAATCGAAACCGGAATCAAATTGAAATTTTCGATCCGGTTCGGGTTCCTTCAATGACCGAACTGAAAAATCAAAATGATTAGCCTTAGGACTAGAGGTGTCAAGACGGACGGGCCGACCAGACCCGTGAAAACCGGCCCGGATTGACCCGGGACCGCGGGCCGACCCATGACCCGTGCGGGCGGTTCACGGGTCAAGAAGTTGTGAACCGCGGGCTTTGCAGGTCAAACATTCGCGGGCCGCGGTTAACCCGCTGGCCCGTAAAAATAAAAAATAAAAAAAACTGTTTTTATTAAATATGGTAACATTGAAAATCTCTCTTCTTCTAGAAACTACAACTTTTAAAGTAAAATCTTATTTTTTTCTCCCTAATAGCTAAAAAAATAATGTTTTTTGACAATATTATTAGAAATACATTTATCATTTAATTGTTATTTGTTTATATATTATTTAAATTTGTAAATTTAGAAGTAATTCATATAACATAAACTATAATTTTAAATTCTATGTAAATATTTTATGGTATAAATATGAATTTATCATTTTAATCATTTTGTATTTAGAAACTTGACAAAAAATTTGCTATAAATATGAAAAATCTATGTTTTTATTCATACGGGCTAAATCAGAACAAACTGCGACCCGCACGGGCTAGCGGATGGGCTTGGGTTGTAGTTCAAAATTTGCGGGCTGACCCGTAACCCGCAGCGGGCGTGCTTTTTTTCAAGTGGCCGTTACCGGACTTTTTATTGGCGGGTCGACCCGGCCCGGACCACCCGGATTAACACCTCTACTTAGGACCAATCAAGTAATTAAAGTAGGGACCAACATGAAGTAAAGATAAAAAATCAAAAGTCTAGGGGTAAGTTGACATTCTTAACAAAAAAACAAAAATTGTCACATGGCAGTTCCGCCAAGTTAAAGATGGTAGGGTTTGATGGAGTAGAACTTAATGAAGTTGAGTGAGATTTGAAAAATATTTAGGGGAGGAAATTGAAACTAAAGTGTAAGTTAAGTCATGATTCAAACAATTAACTCCCAGTTCTACTGGAAAATAGCCAATTTTGAGTAAGATGCGTACATATTACTCAAACAACGTGTCTCTGCCACAACTTTCTTTTGTATTTTTCCATTCCTTGTTTAGATTTGTTTGTACGGGACAAAAAACTGAAATCAAACAAAACGAACATCTAAATTAAAAAAAAATAAAAAAATAAAATTGATTTGTTCTCAAAATTAAATCAAAATCAAAACAAAAAACTTAAAAGGACATCAATATCTTAGTTTGTTAACGTTCCATGGATTTTTATTTTCTACCAATATGTTGAACTACTCATGTGGTGAATTTTTGTTAATATTTTATTGTGATAACATTTTAGAAATATAGAAAATCGTGTATTTACTTCTTCATAACCTATAAGGCTAGAAAGACATTTCAAAGTTAATGAAATGTATGATTGAAAAATTGCGGATCGTATAATATGTGTGGTTAAAATTAATAATTGACTTTGACTCAAATTAAAATCCGATTTTATATCACAATCAAAGGGAAATTGGCTCATTTAGTCCCTAAACGTTGGTCTCTTTGTGCAATGGGTTCCTAACTTTTCATTTTTAGTGCTGAAATCCTTAAAAGTTACGTTCTTTGACGCAAGAGGTCCTTTTGGATGATTTCCTTCCATTTTAATGTTAAAAAATTCAGGAAAGACGAAAATGCCCTTATACATAATTGACGCAATCCCTGAACTTCATATTTGGTGCTTGAGTCCATAACATTTCAATTTGGTGCGAGTGATCCCTAAACTTAGGCATTATTTAGCGCAATAAATCCTTAATGTTGCAATTTGGTATTTTATCAAGAATCAGAGCCCTATGTACATATATGGAAGAATTAGGGATAAAATGGTAATAATAACTAGGACTACAGGGGTATAAATATAATTCACTAATAATATATTATTTACAACAATTCCTTTTGAATAACATATTACAAAATATTTGTATCGTTAAAATCTTGTTTGATAAAAATTCAATGGAACTAAAATATGAAATGATGGAAAAAGAGTACATTTATATTAGAGTGTTAAAAATAAATACTATCTCATTAATACGGTAATACCTTACCGGGAAAATCAGCTGGACAAAACCTAAGCGGATGAAAAAGAGTATAGATACTTCTCATGATGTTAATAACCACAAACCATTGAGTCGACACATTCAAATCTCGTGAACTAATTTTTTGAATCTAGATGTTGGCATATTTTTTGTGAATAAGTCGGTCACATTATCATTTGAGCTAATTTGATGTGAACCCCCTTGGTATTTGACCAAAAATTCTCATAACAATTTGAATCAACCCAAGAACGCTAAAATTGATAAGAAAACACCTTGATCCAAGTTTAATTCTAATCCAAAATTCAAAAGTTAAAGAACATAGCCCAATTGATGAAGATTAAACAAATTCCAAGATGGTGAAAATCAACAACACAAGAATAACATACTCAAGATATAATTGAAGAAATTCCAAGAATACTACAAGAGAAAGAAATGAGGTATTTACCTCACTCAAGAGGAGCCTCTTAGAAGAGCTTCAATGAACAACCAAGTTAGTTCTAGGGTTTGAGAGTGTTTGCTATTTATAGTACAAAATAAGTAAAGAAATAAGAAAATCCAAAATTAAAGAAAAATCTCGTGAAAGCCTGTCTCCAGTTGAACTGCGCGGCTGCGCAAGGCATATCCTCATGGTCGCGCAAGCGGCTGTTTTGTAGTTTTGTTATTTCAGTTGAGAAGGCGTGGCCCTCCATGTTGGATTTTTAACACCTTGTGATTTTAACTCCAACTTGATTCTTGGCTCCTCGTTCGACTTAATTACTTTGTTTAACCTTGATCCTGAACCTCCTTGGCCCTGGATCTCTTCATGGTTCCTACTGGCACGCGAATCGAGGTTTGACTTTCTTGGATCTCATCATCCCCTCTCTCTTGAAAATGATTCAAGTTTAAATCTTGCTTGCAGAAATTGCCGTGAAATTCTTTGGTCTCTGATCTTGAAATGTGATCCATTCGAAGTTGCAGCGATGCTCGACTTTCTTGATTCTCATCATCCTCTTGTTCTTGAGAAGGATTTGACCTTGAATCACTACCTATATTAAAATGAGGAAAATCAGACACATTAAATGAAACTGAAATTTTATACTAATCCGATAAGTCTAATTTTTAGGCATTGTCGTTGATCCTCTCCAAAGCTTGGAATGAGCCATCACCACGGAGTTGCATTTTGGGGTTTCTTTAAATGTGAACCAGTTTTCAAAAGAAACCAAATCCCAACCACCTGGATCAAATACGACTCGCGTTCGACCTTGGTTTGGGTTGGAAGTACATTGTTCACCACTCACCTCAAATGGTAGTTTGTTCTTCTCGTGTTTGGGCTTAACCAGTTTTGCATTTTTATTCCCACCTAAACTAACTCTTTCGTCAATAAACAAATGCATCAAATTCAAAAGAGTTAATAGGTTAAAATTATAAGCAACCTCACGTGGAGAAAATTTGCTATTAAGATGAACAGTTTCATTGCAAGCAAAATTTAACAAAAGGTAGACCTTCTCCCCAACTTATTAGGTCACCTTCATACAAATGCACTACTTCCCAAAAGACAAAATTTGCTATGTTGATAGTATTGTTGGTTTCATGAAATTCTAAAAATCCTATCAACAACCACAAAAATAACATCGTTTCCTTTCTTTGATCAAAGTAAACCCATTATAAAATTTATAAAATTATTAACCCAAGGTAACTAGGAGCGTGCAAATATGAGTATGAGCTTCGAGGCAAAACCTTAGATTCGGCGCTGCAAGTGATGTGTTTACTACAAATATAAACATGTGCAACATCAACTTCCATTTTAGGCCAACGTCAATGCTCACTTAATATCGTTAAAGCCCCCTTAATCCCAAAATGTCCCATCAAGCACCCAACATTGCCTCTCTTACTTGCAACTCCCGTATAAGACATTTAGGAACAAATAACCTAATTTCCCAAAATAAATAATCATCATACTTATAAAATCTATCAAAATCCCGCTTATCACATGATTCATAGATGTTAAACAACTTTGGGTTATTAGCATACATGCCCTTAACATATTCATGACAAAAAGATTTGGCCTTTGGGTAATTAGGCACATACAAAAACTTGGATTTACAAATTAAAAACTCATCATGCAAATGATCTTTTCCACATGCAACATTTTCACAAGCCAAAAATACACTTGTTAAGTCCACACAATCTCATAAAATCCTCTAATATATTCAAAATATAATAACCTTGCATTCAAAGAATTGTTAAGAGTATACCTCCTAGATATTGCATTAGTTATCACACTTTCTTTACCTCGATTGTATTTATTGTTGTAGGAAAATATTTTCATGAACTTCTTCCACTAGGCATGCCTTTGACGTTCCTTGTTGCTTTGATAAGTTGGTCTTACAATTTCCTGCAACAAAGAAGTAACCAAACTAGGGAGAGAGTTATGTGAATAGTCAAGTGCAAAGAATATTTTTATGGGATCTCTTCACTCAATTTCATTTGTGGCACTCGTTACTCCCTCTCATTTTTCTGATGTAGGAACCTCAACTCTCGATTTTTTTCTTGCCTCACCTTTTTTGGAGTCATGACTCCAACTCTCATTTTTAAGGTTGTGGCCCCAACTCTCTTGCTCTCATTTTTCCTTACACTTTTTTCTTCATCAATTTTCTTAATCAATTTTTCTTTTTCCTTCTTCCTATCATTCTCTTCCTCAAACTCTTTTTTAAGCTTCATTTGATCCTTGTGTACTTCTTCCAAACCCAAAGATGGTAGCACCACTCGATTCTCATTAAATTGGAAGCTAGACCGGTTCTTTCTCCCATTTTGTTTCACATTCCTATTACATTTCCAAGGCCTCCTCAAAAGTATGTGAGTAGTGTGCATGGGGACTACATCACATAGTACTTGATCACTATAGATTCCAATGTTGAAGGTAAAGAGAACTTGTTCACTCATCCTCACCTCCCCATAATCATTCAACATTTGAAATATATAAGGATTAGGATGTATCATTACCTGTATCCCCAACTTTTTCACCATACTAGCACTCATCAAATTATTACAACTCTCCCCATCTATAATGAGACTACATCCCTTATCCCCATAAGCCACCTAGTGTGGAAAGTATTCTTTTCATGCTCCTCAATCTCACTAGCATTGGCTAAGGATGTTGGTGGATTAACAAACCTCTCCACCTCTCTCCCCACTATCACTCCTCCCAAGGAAGGATGTAATCTCCACTTTTACACTATCAATCTTCTCATCTATCCCATCTCCACCCCTATTAAACCACTCCCCTATTTTCCTATCTTTGCTCCCACTTTCTTCCCTACTCTCATCACTATGCAAAATAATCCCATATTTATCCCCCATTCTTCTCTTATTATCCCTTCTTTCTCCATTAACCATAGTTGATGTATTCTCCCCTCTTGCTGACTTTTCCAACCTCCAACAATCTCCTCCATTTGTCTAGTGAAAGTGGTTGAAAGAGTTTACAACATCTCTCGCAAGTCTTGAGTTTGAGCATTGAAATTTTGCCCACTTCGAGTATTGAAATTTGACATGTTGTGCAAGTATGGTAGTGTTCTTACAAGTAATATTTTCACTTGTGTTTCATTCCATTTAGACTTTTACCCGATAACGAGCTCACCACTCTTGCCTTTTTCCACTCAGTTTCCTTTCTCAAGCTCTCAAAGGAAGGTAATCAACTAAACCGAGAAAATTAATTCTTGTGAAGACAAAAACCACAATCAAACAAAAGGAATTTAGAAACAAGTAGACAGATTAGCAAGTTGAATTTATGTGCTTACTATACTCAAAAGGAACAAGTGATGTGTATGATAAGATGTTAAGAACACAACTTAAACAATAAGATTGAACAACCACAAGTATTAAGCAAGGCATAGGAATTAAAAGTGTAGTTTTCATTGAGGCATTTTAACAAACACTTTTTGTGCGCACTTTGGACAATGTAGAAATGTAAGTGTTTGGCTAATGGAAACCCTCAACAAACTCAAGAATCAATATACCCAATATGTAGGAATTCAATAGATGCTCAAGAACATGAATTTTTTTCTAATTTTTTTTGAACAAGAAATTTAAAGGATAGATATACCAATTTTAGAGCCAAGATCTGATACCAAATGATGCAAACTCCTTTGGTGTTTGAACCAAAAATTCACACAACAATTTAGAATCAACCCAAGAAAGTTAAAATGGTAAAATAAACATTGATCCAAGTTTAATCTAGCAAAAATTCTAAGGAATAAACCTATCCTAATAGATAGAAGTAAACAAATTCTAAGGAGTGTGGATTCAACAACAACACAAGAATAATCTACTCAAAATGTAGTTGAAGAATACCAAAGAAATTAACAAGTTGAAAGAGGAATTTACCTCCTAATGCTCTCAAGAGATTCTTCAATGTTCAAGCCATCCAAGTTCTTTAGGACTTGATGAGAGAAATGTATTTATAGTACAAAAATTGAGACAATAAAGAAATCCCGAAAATAAACAGAAATTTCTCGAAATCTGGGTCCTGGCCAAGCTCGCGGCCGCGCAAGGTAAATACCCGTGGCAGCGTCGGCGGCTAGTTTATGGTTCTGTTAATTTGAATGACATCGCGAGACCGTGTGGTATTCCTTCTGCACGACCCCGTGGAGTAAATTCCAGTACTCGTGATTTTTGACCCCAACTTGATTCTTGGCTCCTCTTTCGACTTAATCACTTTGTGTAGCATTGAATCTTCTTCCAAAATAGTCCATAATTGACCCAAAGCTCTTTGACCCGTACTTCAAAATTTGCTTGGCTTGGATAATTAATTTTACTCGTCAAGCTCACTATGATTCTCATCAGACCCTTCTTCTTCAAGATAATTCGTCCCGAATCAAATGTTTGTTCATGTTGTTTCACTGCACCACCTGGATCAAATGAAAAATTATGTCCTCCATGTCTAATGATCAACCAATAGCACTTTGGATATGTGGAAGGATCGAATCATGAACTCCTTTGAACATATGTGGTGTGGTCCAAAAACCAAAATGCAATTAACATGCAAAATAAATTTAAACAAAATAGGGTGGGAATCATTAGTTTCTCCAAATATAAGGTATGAATCCTTGTTTTCATGATGAATCATCACCACTCCATTAGGTTCAACAATGAGCTTCTTCTCTTCACATCTTTCAATCACCACTCCTAAATCTTTATCCTCAACCACCTCCTCCAATTATCATTCTCAATCAACTCTCCCACATTTTTACTCTCAACAACCTCCTCTACATTGGTAAGCTCATGCACCCCTTCATCAATATTTTGATCTTCTACATTAAAATTCAGAGATTGATCAACTATATCAAATTTTATCTCTCCCTCCTTCTTCTCAACATCCTTATCGCGGGGCACTTCTTGCAATTTAGCTTCAACCTCACTATCACTCCCCTTTTGCATTCCAACATCATATTTACAATCCCATGTAATGAGCTTTTCTTCTAAAATTTTCATTTGCTCCTTAAAATCTAACATAGGATCATTCTTCCCATGGGATGATGAAATCTTCATTTTAACACTACCACTATTTTCATCCATTCCATCCCTACCCTTATACTTTTTAGATGACCTCGACCAAACCCCTACCAAATTCCCTATCACACCGCTCTCCTCTACTCCTACCCATGTTCCACTTTTGTTCCAAACCCCCATCATCATCAAATCATCCCTAACTTTTCTATTACTCCTTGGTGTTGAGATTTCTCTCATTGCCTCTAATCTATCCAACCTTCTTCCTAATCTTCCTTCCATTGCTTCCATTTGCCTAGTATAAGTGGTGGAAAATTTTGCAAAATCTCTCACAAGTCTTGAGTTTGGGTATTGGAGTCTTGCCCACTTGGAGCATTTGTATGGAGCATGTTGTGTAAGTGTGGAAGTGTTCTCACAAGTAATGCTTTAACTTGTATTTACACTCAATTTTCAAGCTCCCAAGGAAAGTAATCAACTACAACTAAAAAATTATAATTCTTGTGAAGCATGAAACCACAATCAAAGAAGATATATAGGAATTGATGGACACAAATAGCAAGTGAAATTTATAACTTGCTATAACAAAGAAATTGTAATATGGATTTATGGGTCAATATATTGAAGTATAAAAATTCACAAAGGACTTGGGAAAGAACAAGGAATTACTAAGGACTAGTTTGGTGTTGAGAAAAGTAGTCTTTAATAATGAAGTCTTCTTAGAGACAATTTATGACGAGTGTATTTTAAACACTTATTTATATGTCTAAATTAGAATATATTATTGTCGTTTTAGAATAATTGCTATTTAATTAGTGTTTATTTGTTTACATTTCAGAAAACATCCCAAAAGATGAAAAATAAAGCAATTAATGGGAAAATATACAATTGAATGCTAATTGGAGCTCAATTGAGCAAGTGAGAAGTTTATGACAACAATTGGGAGAAATTCATGGTGCCAAATTGAATAAATAAGAAGTTGGAGAACCCAATTGAAAGAGTTGAGAGCTTAAATGAGTAAATCTAGAAGATTTGAAAGTGTGGGGCTAAATTGGTTCAATTGAAAGTTAAAGGACTGAAGAGCAAATTAAACACGAGGAACCAACTTACAAATATCCAATGATTGATTTGGATGACAAGAATATACTTTGAGGATTTTTAGGAGTTAATTGGATGCAAGTAGAAGTAAAAAATGAATGGAATATGATAAGAATGTTACCATAAAATTGATTACAACCGCACAAGATTCTAAAGAGATTTCTAGTCGTACTTTGAGACCTAATGTTGGGGCAGTAAACGTTCGAATTGGGAAAATCCTATTTCAAGAAGAATTTTAGAAATTTAAGTTATATTTCTAATACACTTTGAATCACCTCAATCGGATAAGGGAATAGAAAGATAGGGGTATTAACACAAATACCCTTATTTTTGGACCATTTACAAAAATGCACTTTTGAAATTTTTTGGAAGTAAAAATACTTTGTAAATCTTGGGTGCCACTTTTTTTAATGTTTTTGTCACTTTTTTTTTTTTAAATTGACATGATGTCACTTATTTTTAAAAAAGTGATATATATATCATATATGTTACTTTCTCAATCAAACATAAATTAAAACATTAGAATAAATTCATGACTTGTTAATTTTATTCAAAATATTGGAATAATTGTGCCTTTTACATAATTTCATTTTTTATCACTTTTTCTTTTAACTAAAAAGTGACAATTTGTCACTTTTTTTACTTGAAGGTCAATTTCATTTTTTTCAATATTCATAATTGGCTAACAAGTTACATAAGTCCACAAACATTAATAAATACATTACACAATGTCACTTTTTTTTTCCTTATCACTTTTTGTTTTAACTTGCCTTCTCTTTTAATTAAAAAGTGATATGGTGTCACTTTTTAGTAAAACAAAGTGATCTTTTGTTACATGAATGTTACTTTTTTCAATTTTTAATAAAAAAGTGACACAATAGACAATGTCACTTTTTATCGTTTTATCACTCTTTTTTTTTAAGAAAAAATGACAAAATGTCACTTTTTTTTAAAAAACCAAATGTTACCTTTTAAACTAAAATGTGGTACAATGCCACTTTTTTTAAGAAAAGTTGACAAAATACCGCATAAAAAAAAGCTAAAACGGTGACATTAAGTGCCACTTTTTAAATAATTTTCTCACATTTTTTTAAAAAAGTGACACAAAAGTGATACAATGCCACTTTTTAAAAAAATGTGACACGATGTCCCTTTTTATCACTTTTTCTTTGAACTAAAAAGTGACACTTTACTACTTTTTCCTACTCGAATATCACTTTTTCAATTTTTGCAATATTTTTAAAATGTGTATTTTTAAAATTATTTATTCTTTAGGGTAGTTTGTGTAATTTCCCCATATATGATATATGACACTGGAAAAAAAAAAGGTATAGCCCACACCTTAGGGGCCCCCACTTGCCCTGCCCTAGGCATTAGTAAATGAGGTAAATTACAGGATATGCCTCCAAGGGTGTAGGGAGGAAGACTTGCCTTTTAACTTCACTTATCAAGGGCCTCATCAACTTCACATGAAAAAGTAGTAAGCTGCGACTTTTTTGTAAAAAAATGGCAGAAGGGCACTTTTCCGATGCTTGATGTCAACAAACATCTTGCATTAACCAACTTCACATGAAAAAGTGACAGCATGACACTTCTACAAGGCTTAATGTCAACAAGCAGTTTGCATTCATCAACTTCACATGAAAAGTGGCAGGATGCGACTTTTTTAAAAAAAGGTGATAGAATGACACTTCTTCAATGGTGATGTCAACAAGCACCTTATATTCATCAATTTCACATGAAAAAGTACCAGGATGTGACTTTAAAAAAAAAGTGACGACATGACACTTCTCCAATGGTTAATGTCAACAAGCACCTTACATTGACCAACTTCACATGAAAAAGTGGCAGGCTGCATTTTTTTTTTTAAAAAAGTAATAGAATGACACTTATCCGATGCTTGATCTCAACAAGTACCTTGCATTCACCAACTTCGCATGAAAAAGTAGCAAGCTGCGACTTTTTTGTAAAAAAAGTGATAGAATGGCACTTCTCCGATGGTTGATGTCAAAAAGCATCTTTCATTAACCAACTTCACATGAAAAAGTGGCAGGTTGCTATTTTTTAAAAAAAAGTGACAGCGTGACACTTCTACAAGGCTTGATGTCAACAAGCACCTTGCATTCATCAACTTCACATGAAAAAGTGGTAGGAAGCGGCTTTTTTTTTTTTTTTTTTTAAAAAAAAAAGTGATAGCATGACACTTTTCCAATGGTGATGTCAACAACTTCACATGACACTTCTACAAGACTTGATGTCAACAAGTACCTTGCATTCATTAACTTCACATGAAAAGTGACAGGATGCGACTTTTTTCTTTAAAAAAAAGTGACAGCATGACACTTCTCCAAAGGTGATGTCAACAAGCACCTTACATTCATCAACTTCACATGAAAAAGTGACAGGATGCGACCTTTAAAAAAAAGTGACAGCATAACACTTCTCCAATGGTTGATGTCAACAAGCACCTTGCATTGAACAACTTCACATGAAAAAGTGGTAAGCTGCGACTTTTTTTTTTATAAAAAAAGTGACAAAATGGCACTTATCCTATTCTTGATCTCAACAAGCACATTGCATTCATCAACTTCACATGAAAAAGTGGCAAGCTTTGACTTTTTTTGTAAAAAAGTGATAGGATGACACTTCTCTGATGCTTGATGTCAACAAGCATCTTGCATTCACCAACTTCACATGAAAAAGTTGCAGGATGCGACTTCTTAAAAAAAAAGTGACAGCATGACACATCTTCAAGGTTTGATGTCAACAAGCACTTTGCATTCAGCAACTTCACATGAAAAAAGTGGTAGGAAGCGACATTTTTTAAAAAAAATAGTGACAGCATGACACTTCTCTAATGGTGATGTCAACAACTTCCACATGACACTTCTACAAGACTTGATGTCAACAAACACCTTGCATTCATCAACTTCACATGAAAAGTGGCTGGATGCGACTTTTTTTTTTTTTTTTTTAAAAAAAAGTGACAGCATGACATTTCTCCAATGGTGATGTCAACAAGCACTTTGCATTCATCAACTTCACATGAAAAAGTGACAGGATGCGACCTTTAAAAAAAAGTGACAACATGACACTTCTCCAATGGTTGATGTCAACAATCACCTTGCATTGACCAACTTTACATGAAAAAGTGGTAAGTTGAAACCTTTTTTAAAAAAAAAGTACAGAATGACACTTATCCATACTTGATCTCAACAAGCACCTTGTATTCATCAACTTTACATGAAAAAATAAGCTTCGACTTTTTTGTAAAAAAGTGACAGAATGACACTTCTCCGATACTTGATGTCCACAAGCATCTTGCATTCACCAACTTCACATGAAAAAGTAGCAGGATGCGACTTCTTAAAAAAAAAGTGATAGCATGACACTTCTCCAAGGCTTAATGTCAACAAGTACTTTGCATTCAGCAACTTGACATGAAAAAGTGGCAGGATGCGACTTTTTTTTTTTAAAAAAAAAAAGTGACAGAATGACATTTCTCCAATGGTGATGCCAACAATCACCTTGCATTGATCAACTTCACATGAAAAAGTAAAAATATATTTTAAAAATTTTTAGAAAGTAACAATACTTTGTAAACTTTGAATGCCACTTTTTAATATTTTTGTCACTTTATTAATCATTGTCACTTTTTAAAAAAAGTAATACAATGTCACTGGGTCCATTTGATAGCGAATGTAGAATTAGGGTAGAAAGGAAATGAATTCCAAGTAATTCAAATCCTGGGAATTCATTTTCCTAGGAATTGGAAGTTTAATGTGTTTTATTAGTTTAATTTTCTGGGTGAAAAGGTAAGAAATTTCTCAAGTTTCGTTGTTTGATTGACATTATTTTTCATGGCAAACGAAGCAAAATTTTGCTATTTTAATAAAAAAAAATATTTTTTCATTTTTTCACACATTTGTACTTGATAATAATAATGTTAATTTCTGAGAAAAATGACAATTAACAACAACAAAATGGATCAAACGTGACGAAAATGATTTGTCACCCAAGGTGGCAAACCAATTCTCACCAAAGTGTAGAGAATTGTTTTTCCATAAAAATTAAGAATTTCACAATTTCCAACCAAAAGAAGCAAATGAATTCGTAGGCAAAAATTGTTGACCTATGGTCAATTTGACCTTATTGTTTTGATCATAACAAACAAGAATTTATTGTGTTGCTAACAAGTGTGCTTCAAGTGTTTCATGTAATGATAAATATTCAAAGCACTCAATGTTCAAATCGTCTCTTAAAGATATAAATCAAAATTATGTGATCGAGCACATGAGACGCAAAGAAGATCATGAAATCATTGAAGATATTCAAAGATCAAAATTGAGGTTGAAAAGCATGACATGAAGATCAAGATTTCAAGCTTACAAGATTAGAGTTGATTTAACGTATGTAAAGGTATAACACTCTCAATCTTTAGCGATGAAATTCAACGAGCTCGAAAATGATTTTTATGCATCAAGAAACTTACTTGGAAATTCATCACTTGGATAAAATATTTTTATATAAGTCAAGATTGTCTTTCAAATGTTATTTGATCTTAAATCATGATTATATTATGTTAAACCACTTTGAAAAACAAGTTAGAAACCTAAAAATCGAAAATTTTCATATTTTTCAAAAGTCAACCAAAAGTCAACGGTCAACAGTTGACTTTCGGTCGACCGAAAGTTTGGTCAACCGAAAGTTTCGGTCGACCGAAAGTTGGTCAACCGAAAACTCAACGGTTGAATTTATAACGGCTATATGGAAGATTCGGTCGACCGAAACTTCAAATTGGTCAACCGAAAGTTGCTGAATTTGAATATTTTGATCTATAAATAGCCATCTCATTCACATTCAATAATAACAACTTAGATAAGATTTTATACAAACTTTCTTGTGAAAATTCATTGTTCTTACTTAGTTTTTATTCATCTTTTATTTTCATAAAACTTTGATTGATCTAAACTTTGTTTTATCAAATTCATCAAAGTTTTTGGAAGAAAGTTTTGTGAAGATTCTTGGTTTTACATTGTTTGAATTTCTTCAACATCTTCACACTATATTGGAATTGAAGTGTAAGTCTCTCTTTGTTCTAAACTTGTTTTAATCTTTTAAAAGAGAGAAATTTCAATTAAGGAACTTTGATTATTTGTGCTACATTTTTCATCATCATTTGATTCATCAAAGTTCCATTGCCTAAACACTTTGAGCTTAACTTATTGTTAATTATTCAAGTGTGGCATCTCTTGGTACTTAATTCGATTCAATATTTTTAACAAGAGATTATTTGAAAAACTTTGTTTGATTGCATCAACTTTTCATTATCATTTGCATCAAAGTTTTTCTCTAACACTCGAGCTTAATTCATTGCTATCTATTGAAGTGTTAGCCTAACTCTCTTGGTACTTAATTTGAGTATATCATTTGTCAAGAGAGTTATTTCAATTGTAAATTCAATTCATTATATCTTGTGGTTTCGAGAGCCTTGTGAAAACTCGATTGTTGGTTTTCGAGAGCCTTGTCAAAACTCGATTGTTGGTTTTCGAGAGCCTTATCAAAACTCGATTGTTGGTTTCGAGAGCCGTGTGAAAACTCGATTGTAAAAGGATAGGCGCTCCTTGTTGTAAGTCGCCTAAGGATTTGGTACTCCTTGTTGTAAGTTACCAAAATAGTGGATTTGGCCTTGCTCGTGACGGAGAGCTCGGTAACGGGGGACGTAGATCACGTTGGTTGATTGAACCTCCATAAATCGCGTTTGCACTCTCTCATCCCTTTTATTTACTTACATCGCACTTACTCTATTCTATCAATTTATATTGTGCAACGCTTTATCTTAGTGCTATACTTGCCTTATCAATTAAGTTTACACATATATAGCACACTACATTGATAGTTTAGTTACTTGTAACACTAAGTGCTAATACTTGTACCTATTGGTTTTAAGTTTGAGATTATTTATCGAAAAAGTTTTATAAACCAATTCACCCCCCTCTTGGTTAGTTTACTCTTGGGCTAACAAAAATATGCAATCAAACAACAAAAAATGATGGAATATAGCAAATGAATTCTAACTTCCTAGGAAAATCATGTAAAATCAAACACTACCTTATATTTAAAAAAATGACATGTATGTTACTTTCTCAATCAAACATAAACTAAAATTTTAAAATAAATTTATGACTTGTTAATTTTATTCAAAATATTAGAACAATTGGGCGAGTTTTCTTTTTAAAAAAATGACATAATGTCACTTTTTATCACTTTCTCTTTTAACTAAAAAGTGATACTTTGTCACCCATTCAATTTTTGTAATATCCATCATTAACTAACAAATTATACAATGCCGCTTTTTCTTATTTTTTCTTTTAAAAAGTGACACAATGACACTTTTTCTTTTAATTAAAAGAGACATGGTGTCACTTTTTAGTGAAAAAGGTGATATTGTGTTACTTTATTCTGCTTGAATATCACTTTTTCAATATTTGCAATATTCATCTATATATGAAAATTTGAGTATCGTTTTTTTAATATTATGTCACTTTCTATCACTCTCTATCACTTTTTATTTTAATTAAAAAGTGAGTCGGTGTCACTTATTAGTAAAAAAAATGACATTGTCAACTTGAATGTAACTTTTAAAAGTGACACCATGTCACTTTTTCCTACTTATTTTTTTGAAAAAAATCACACGATGTCACTTTTTATCAATTTTTCATTTCATTAAAAGGTGACAAATTGTCACTTTTCTCTACTTGTTACTAAATGCTTCTCTTCTGCCATATTTTCCGCACCTCGTCCCGATCATTAAAGTACCCCTCATCGATGGAATATAATTGAAGCAAGCATTTCAACCAAGCCACATTTTCCATCATGATTTATGATATATCCCAATACAGGTACAAGTTTGTGCACATAAAGAAATATGGGGAAAAAAGGTACTCTGAAAGTACAACAAATGCACAATTAACCTATCCTGCTTTAGGAAAATGGGGAAAGTTAACTTGCTAAGACATCCAGGTTGTGAAAATTTCATTTGTGATTTCTCTCCAGCTCTTACAAACCTCAGCAAAAGTAACCATGTTCTTTCTTCAGGGCCAGGTACACTCGCCCCAAAACTTTTTGTGTCTACTTCATATCCAAAGATGAGCTAGCAGACACTCTTACAAAGTCGCTACTTCCTCGAACATTTTTTCATTGATAATTAATAGTGGTGTCTTCAAAGGAAGCACAACATTTGTACTAAATATGGTAATAGAGAAGCTATGATTTTGAAAATTGATAAACATGTTTCATTTATTGAACAACTACAACTCTAATCAGTACAATCACCAAACTAACACAACATATGAAAAGAGAAACAATTTGTTTTCTGCAAAAATCTTAAACTAGATATCATCAACTGAAAAAAACCATTGCAGAATATATGGTGACGAGCTATTTTGAATGTAAATACAGACCACTTTAAAAACATATGCAAATACAATAAAACTTGCAATTCCATCCATATAATATCTAAAAATTACGAGCGAATACACCACTTTTCGTGTAATCAAAACCATTTTCTGATCGTAGCTCCATATGAAATAAATTTTCCCTTCCCCAATTGCTAATATGGCCATGCAGATAAGGCTAGAGCTAGCTCCGTAAGGTGGCCATGTGAGGGGGATTTAAGGGATTTAGGGATGCATCAGGGAAGGATAATTTGAGTCAGATGAGGTTAGTCTTGAGGCTATGGAGGTGGTAGTGGAGAAGAAACCATCTTCAGGAAATGGTAAGCCTTAGCCAACAAAGAGGATAGTAGAGGAGCAGAATGACTATGATTTTGTGATTTTTGTTCTTCATCTTTCAGAACACACGTCCAGGTCAATAAAGATGAAGGGGTTTGAATTTAAGATTTGTTGGCGTCCTTCTTTTAGGCTGTATTAATACGGTGTGAAATTGTAAAAGGGTATTATTCAAACGACTTCATTTTTAGGTGTATTTTTTGTAATTTCCTCTAGAATGATATGGTCGAACGCTGTGCAGAGACCAAATAATACTTGCTCGCGGATTTAACAATTTGATTTCCTTTTTCGATTAGGTCTCTTCTCCAACTATAAATACAACCTCTTGGCACAAAAATCAGACCTTTTCCTCACCTAAGAACAAGACAAAACTCATATTTTATCATTCAAATCTTGGGAGATTTAAACATAGCAAAGGGGCGCGAGTTGAAGATCACGTGGAGAATCGATACTTGTAGGAGTGGGCCTTAAGAACCGTTACCTGCAGACCCGAATCGTTCAGGTCGGGTCGGTTTATTTAACAAGTAGGGTCGAGTCAGTTCAAAAAATAAAAAACGTGAAGATTGATAGGTTCAAACCGATTCGTACAAAAAAAAAAAGAAGAAAACAGAACCCTATTTCTTCATTTCACCGGAGTCAAGTGGCGTGAACCCATCCTCTCTACAACCCAGCTGCTCTCCGATGATTTCTACAACCCGATTTTAGATTTTTGTTTATCATATATCTATCTCCGTCGTGAACCCATCTTCTCTCTGCAACACAAAACATCAAGCATGAGCTCCTATGTTGGTAAGAGCATTTTTTCATGTTCATGATGCGCATATGTTTTTATAGATCTTCTTACTGTTTGAGATCTACTGTGTTAGCTTAAAACGATAGCATTCCCGTTGAAGAAGTAATAGCGAAATCATCTGTTGATATTCTTGGTCTTCAAATGTTGGAGAGACTAAAGGTGTAGATCTGTCGTCCAAACATAGCTGACTTGTACATGTACTGGGAGGTAAGTAGTTTTAATAATGTTGCATCATTTTATTTTATGATTATTTTCTATCTCAGCTTTGAGCTTATGTTAATTAAATTCTTGGCTTTTTCTGTGTTATAAGAAGATTATATTAAGTTTTAAATGTCCATTTTTTATGGTAAAGTGATTAAATCAATTGTGATGTTGATAAAATGTGCACGGGATGAATGGCTAATAAATGAGAAAGCTAAGATTGACCTCTTTTTCATACGAAAATAAGATAACAAATGAGAAATGTCATACTTATTTGTTGAAAATGACTTGTCTGGCCAACAACAAATATATTATTTTCCATTCATCGTAGATGGCACCAAAATTTTTCCAAGGGCTGAACTTCTTTCAGCTTATGGTGTGTTTCACAATCTATCTTCAATTTTTAGGTTGTTTTATTTTTAAATTGATCTGTGAAGTAGGAAGCATAAAAAGAAACTAGAGTGAATTCTCAATTAAATTGTATTCCTCATATCATATATATCAATGTCTCGATAGAAGGTTTCTTAACAATATAAGCTTTCTTCCTTACAGGAAGCAAATTACATCCGTTCTCCTTTTAACTCTGTTTTCTATTCTTTGATATTCTGAAGGGATGACAGAGGCATGTTCCTCTCTAACCTTCATGACCCTTTATAGTCCAAGAAAAGAGAACCATTACCACCAAATATATTGAGAACGAGGGCTTTTTTATTTTTATTTTATTTTTTATTATTATTATTATTATTATTATTATTATTATTTATTTATTTATTTTTGGGGGGGGGGGGGGGGGAGGGATGGGGATTTGTAGAATCTAAACTCTCATCTTAACTGGGAGTACATGCTTCTGAAATATTACCAATTAGTTTGTAGACAACTAGAAGCAATTGACTTTTAACTTTTTCTTTATGTCCGTTCCTCTATGTTTTTGGGAATTGATAGTAATTTTCAGTTGTTCGGAACTTGATACTGCAGGCTAGATTCAATGTTTATTCAGTTTGTTGTTTATTTGTATAGATATGGATACGTATATGGACATGGATAGTGAAATTGAAGCAATGGATGAAACTCCTTCAACAACAAATTTAGAAAAAAGTGCTACATCTCTTCCTCCACTTCCACCATCATGTTTAGGAAAGAGGAAAAATAGGAAATCTTCAGATGTATGGGAACACTTCACTCTTATAGGAGATCTGAAAGATAATGATGGTAGGTGTACATGTAACTATTGTGGGAAAGATTATGCATGTGGGGCTAGAAAGTGTGGGACTAGTACCTTAAGGAATCATTTGCTTCTTCATTGTAAGAAGTATCAGGGAATGATAGAAGACAAAAGGCAAAAAAGTCCATCTGGTGGTGGTGGGAGTGGGAACAATCTTATAGCTATTGGATTTAATAAAGAGGAATGTAGACTTGCGTGTGCTAAGATGATAGTAATTGATGAACTACCTTTTAGTTTTGTCGAAGGCCGGGGGTTCAGACAGTTTTGTATCGTAGCATGTCCTAATATTGATCCTCTATCTCGTAGGACCGTTGTCAGAGATATTTATCAATTCTATTTGGATCAAAAATTACAATTGAGAAAGATCCTCCAATGTCAAAGAGTTTCTCTTACTACTGATACTTGGAGTTCCATTCAAAATGTTAACTATATGTCTCCACAGCACACTTTGTTGATTCTGATTGGAAGCTTCATAAACGAATTTTGAATTTTTGTGTGATTGCTAATCATAAAGGCGAAACCATTGGTAAAGCGATTGAAACTTGTTTATGTTTATGGGGTATTGATAAAGTGTTTACAATCACACTTGACAATGCAACTGCTAATGAAACGGCTATTTCTTATCTTAAGAGGAAGATGATTGGTAGGAGTAGCAATGGGTGTGTTTTGGATGGAAAATATTTTCACATGAGGTGTTGTGCTCATATTGTTAATTTGAATGTATGTAAAGAGTTGAAGGAAGCACATGCATCTATTGTTAGTATTCGTAATGCTGTGAAATATGTTAAGTCTTTTCTCGCTGTCGCTAGAGAACAAAAGTTTAAGGAGTGTGCGAGTCAAGAAAATATTAATTGTAAATCACTTGTGTTTTTGGATGTACCTACTAGATGGAATTCCACATATTTGATGTTGGAAGCTGCTTTAAAATTTCAAAATGCTTTTGAAAGGTTAGAGGAGGAGGATGTACAATATTTGAATTATTTTCAAGATTATGATGGTGGTAGAAGAAGGGGTGGACCTCCTAGAACTTTTGATTGGGAAAATGCTTCTGTTTTTGTGAAGTTTCTTAAAGGATTTTGTGAAGTAACTTTGAAATTTAGTACTTCATTGGATGTGAGCTTTAATGTTTATCGTTATGAAGTATGTTCACCGAATTGGAAGAATGGAGTAGAAGTGGTGATTATCTTTTAAGTGATGTTATATATTAATATGAAGAAAAAATTTGACAAATATTGGGGGAAAATGGAAAATGTTAACCATTTGTTATTGATTGCTACTGTACTTGATCCGAGATACAAATTGGAGTATGCGGATTTTTGTTTTGGTGATATTTATGAGGATAAGGATGTTGCTTGTAAAATGACAAATATTTTGAAATAAAATATGTTGTCTATTTATGATTGGTATGTGAGTTGTGAAACAAGTTCTCATATCAATCAAATGTCAAGTGATGTGAATTCTTCAAGTGGACTTTCTTCTATTAAATAAAGTCCTACTTCAAGTGCATCTCTTACTCGTGTTTCTAGGTTTAAGAGAAAAAAGCAACAAAAGATTTGGTTGAATTAAAAAATGATGTCGATAGATATTTATTGGATACTTGTGAAGATATAGAGGATAGTGATTTTGATGTTCTTGATTGGTGGCGGGTTAATGGAAATAAATACGGTACTTTGTCCAAACTTGCAAGAGATGTTATGGCAATTCAAGTGTCTACCGTGGCTTCAGAAAGTGCTTTTAGTACTGGAGGAAGAATTATTGATCCTTTTCGTAGTTCTTTAACTCTGAGGATGGTAGAGGTTTTGGTTTGCACCCAAAATTGGCTTAAAGAGTTCTCAAGTATTGAGAGGTTTTATATGGAGGATGTGGAAGAGTATAAAAAATTGGATGAAGGTAATACTAATATTTGTGTTTTATAAAATTTATCAAGTTTATGAGTTTTTATCTAATTTACTTTTAATTTAATCATTTTATAGAGCTTTCAGAATCGGAGAAGTCAAGTGAATATTAAATTAAAGTGATTCATGCGATTATGATTTTTTCAGGTACATGTATATGTATTCTAATGTGCTCAATTCTTTATCAATTTTATTACTTGTTTCTTTAAATGTTTTAAATGTTTATATTATTTTATAAGAATGCTACTCGAAGCGTATGCGAGAAGTGAAGATTATAATTCTCTTTATTTTCTTCATTTATAAAGTTTGGATTACTGTATATTTTCGTTTTTGGATAACTGTAATATTCTATTTTTTCTTTTCCCACTTAATGGTATTTTTATATTGTTTGATTTTATTAGTACACAGTTACCATTAAGAAAAGAGTACTGTACAAGAAAATGGAAAATAAGAGCTATCATAATTACCCATAAATATGTTTACTATGACAGAAAAGCTATAAATGAGAGCCAGCATACACAGCTACCATTGCAAATTATGTTAAGAATGAAAAAAAAGGCTTTTATATATATATATAAAAAAATCCAACCCGAACCGAACCGGGTCGAGTCGGTTTGTACAGTAGAAAACCCGAAACTTTTGGGTCGGGTTGGGTTTGGGCCAAACCCGACCCAACCCAACCCAATTAAATGCCCACCTCTAGATACTTGGTGCAAGTTTTTCATTCTCTTATGTTATTTTTAATAAACGCTATATTTTATCGTTTTTGTTGTCTAATTATAATGTGTAGCTAAATTCAATGTTGGGATGAACGATGTAGTCTAGTTGATTATTTTTTATTCCATATTCCTTTATTTTAATGATTCGTTGCATGTGTTGATTTATTATTGTATTTAATGCGTGAGTTAACTGACCACTAATTCATAACTCAATATGTTATTTTCAATTTTTCATAATCTGAGAGGTGAGTTAATAACATAGATCTAGGTAATAAATCCTTTAATTGATCAAGAGATGGAGATATACTTTTATTATTACTGCGGTCGCGTGTGAATTCTTGTGTGTTATGCATCTAGATAAGGAATATTAGGACCCTCTATAGAGATACATGGTTAACTTGTTTAGGTAGAATTGATTTAAACTCGAGAGAAGAATTTCAATATACATTAGTGAATTCGACCGAATACATATTTAGAAAATAAAACTGGAATTGAAGTTAATATAATTGGCTAGGTGGAATCTGGATTCCCAACTACATTACAATCGTTTTTAAAAACAAAACAAATTTTGCATTTTTTTTATTTCTTTAGTTTAATTCGTAGTTTTAATTTAAAAACCTCAAAAATCTTTCGTTTGTTCAAATAAGGTTTAGAACTAACATATTTCGATACTTAATAGCACTCTTTGTGGGACGATAATTCGAACTCCTAGGTCCACTTTATTACTTTTCACGATCCCGTACACTTGTGGGGATATCTCGCATATCGGTGAACAAGTTTTTGGCGCCGTTGTCGGGGACTATTTTTTATATTAATATCGATGCTCATTAGTTCTTATTTTATTTTGAACTTTATTTTGCTTATTTTTATTTTCAGTTTTTGTTTTTAATTTTTGTTTTATTTAATTTATGTTAAGAAGAACTAAATCGTATGATTTGCTTCATCTTGATACAGAAATTGAACGCACTTTTCGACAAAGGCGTGGACAACAGTTGGAAGCAAATCAATAAACAAATTTAGCCATGGCAGATGACAAAATTCATGACATTCCGGGAAATCAAAATAATCTGCCGGCAGCTGTTATTGGACATCAACAAAATCTGGGAGGCGTGTTTTGAGAGAATACATAGTCCCTCCTGTTGGAAATATTGGGACATGTGTAGTACCGCCAGCAATACCAGCCAAAAATTTCGAGATTAAGACTTCCTTATCTCTTTGATCCAAAATTCATCTATATTTCACGAGTTGCCATCCGAAGACCCACATGCAAATCTCCGAACTTTTTAAGAATTGTGCGACATGCAGAGCATGAATGGAGTTTTAGATGATGTCATAAAGCTGAAATTGTTCTCATTCTCGTTGGTAGACAAAGCTAAAGCTTGGTTCTACTCCATACCTCTACACACTACCACCACATTTGAAATCCTGAGCAAAAATTTGTAGATAAATTTTTCCTACTTGGCCGCATGTCAAAGCTTAGGTGTGAAATCTTGTCATTTAGTCAGCAGTTAGGGGAGTCCATTTTTGAAGCTTAGGGAAAGATTTAACCAACTCATTAGATAGTGTCCTACCCATTGAATCGCTGATTGGATATTAGTTCAGACATTTTATAATGGTTTGACCAATGAAAACAAAAAGCATGCAGACTCAACAACATGGGTTTCAGTAATGGATATGACGTATGAAGAAGAGTCTGAAATCTTTGAGAAGATGGCTGCCAACAGTTACCAGTTGTATTCAGATCGATCTACACCAAACTTTAGGGAATTGTTGCAGTAAATGAAATTACAGCATTATATGCTAAGTTGGATGCTTTGACAAAGAAAATTGACAGTTTGAGTTTGCAGTCAGTAAATGTAGTGCAGACAGCTCTAGAGCAAGTAAACTTTGTGGGAAGCAGGCAACATGGTGGTCCATATTCACAAACATACAATCCAGAATGGAGAAACGACCCCAACTTCTCATGGGCCAATAATCAGAATATTCAATGCCCACCAGGTTTTCAACAACAACGGGTAAAAAAGACTTCCAATGAAGACTTGATACTACAGTTGCTGCAAAATCATGAAGCTGACATCAAAGAGATAAAAATTCAATTGGGACAATTAACAGCAAGTAGACCTGAAATGAAGCCTGGATAGCTACCAAGCAACACTGCAACAAATCCACGTAAACATGTGAATGCAATAACAACAAGGAGTGGAATTCAATTGCCTGATGTAACTGTTGAGAAAGAACAAATCAGTGAGAAAGAACTAGAGTTTTCAACTGAAAAGCCATAAAAGGAAGATGAACCTATCCGAGTTAGACCTCCATTTAAAGCATATGTGTCTCCCATTCCATATCCAAAAAGAATGAGAAAGCACCAGTTAGAACAGCAGTTTGGTAAATTTTTGGAAATTTTTAAGAAACTACACATAAGCATTCCATTTGCAGACGTCTTAGCTCAAATGTCCCTCTACTTGATGTTTATGAAGGAAATGTTGTTAAACAAGAGGAAACTAATAGACTTTGAAACAGTAGCACCGTTTGAGGAGTGTAGCGCCATTCTTCAAAAGAAGTTGCCACAAAATTTGAAAGATCCAGGGAATTTCTCTAATCCTTGTACAATTGGTAACTTTAGTTTTGATAATATTTTGTGTGACTTAGGAGTTAGTATTAATTTAATGCCTCTTTCGGGTTACATGAAATTAGGGTTGGGAGATCCCAAACCCACCAACATCACATTAAAGCTGGCTGATAGATTAGTAAAATATCCTTATGGAATCATCGAAGATGTTATTGTCAAAGTGGATAAATTTTTCTTCCTAGTAGACTTTGTGATTCTGGACATTGAAGAGGATAGTGGGATGCCCCTCATACTGGGTCGACCATTCCTTGTCACTGGAAGAGATTTAATCGATGTTGAAAAAGGAGATGTGATTTTAAGAGTTCAAGATGAACAAGTGACTTTCAGCGTCACTCAACATCCAACTAAATACTACCAACAGGAAAGTTGCTTCAAAGTGAAAGACGTAGTTCAGAAACCAAAAGAAAATTTGAAGCATGGGATAGAGTTGGAGGATGCTCCGATCACAAATCATGAATTCATAAAGGTGAAAAAGAATGGAAATAACTTGAAGGAGGAAAAGCCTAATTTTGCTCAAGTCACAAATCATAGATTTTTCAAGGTGAAAAGAAATGTTGAGAAGTGCAAGGCTGGCAATTGTAAACAATGAAAGGCTTCAAGAGGTTTGTTCAAGCCACCATGATGGAACTACCCAAAAAGTCGAGCTTTTGACTTAAAATGGAGCGCTTATTGGAGGCAACCCAATTTCTATCCTTTTATTTATTACGCTTTCAGTATTTATTTATTTTATGTTTTTACATTAGATACATGCATTTATGGTGTACTTGTTAGGTTGACTTGCAACAATGCATTTTAGTATGCATCTGTAGGAATTACACAACATAGTTACATTAATTGGCATGTTTAGGTTTGTTTTGATATTTATGCATTTTTAGTAGTTTAGTTATTAATCGTCATCCCAAGCACACACGCACACACTATTAGAACTTGAATAATTTCTTATTGGTGTTCATGTCATCTTTTGTTTGCAAGGAGCACACCAATCAACACACCTTGAACCAAATTGGGCAAAGCAAGTAAGAGTCAAATTCATCCAACGTGCTATCAAAAGGAAGCTTCAAAGCAATGAGACATCTCCTCTACACCTGAGAAGTTCTCGTTCTCTCTCTTTTGTCTTATTCTGCATATTGTTATTTATGTGACAAACATTGAGGACAATATTTCTTTCTAGTTTAGGGGGTGAAAAATCTCATTCATGTTTTTATTGGCATTCATTCGATTTTATTGGGATAAAACAAAAAAAAAATTGAAAATTTTGAAAACATTGTTTATTGCCTAGGATGTAGTATGAATCAAATCTTGATTTAGCTTGGATTTTGGATAATATGAAAATATGAATTTTATGAACTAGTTATCACTTGCTAGGTTTCATCTCCATTGCGCACATAGCCATTATTGGATAAATACTTGTGTAGGGATTTGTTTAACACATGTGGGGCAAGTTTTATGCACATTGAACGTAGAAATGACTAGATAATCCTTAAACTTAGTTCAGGAGACAACCCAACCTTTAAAACTTAGAATCTAAACTTACTCAAGAGCAGTTTGGGGGTGGAAATAAGTGGTGAAGGTAGGCTTGAACTTTTAAGGGTATCTAGTTCCTGAAATGTGTCATTAGTTGAAGATGTCTTGGTCAACGGGTATAAACCATTCCAGCATAAAAACAGAAAAATGCTGAAGGTCTTATTCTACTCTTCAAAAGCCTTTTTGACTCGAATAATTAAATCTGAGGGGTCTTTCAAACCTGGTGCCCTAAAATCGTCTGGCTTGGGAGTCATCGACCTAAAGCTCGTTACGGGGTCAATTAGGAAGTACGTACGGAGAGTGGACTTACACATAAGATAATGAAACATCTTTAACTTTTCTGTTTAAGTCTTTATGACTCGAGTAATTAAGTCTGAGGGGTCTATCAAACCTGGTGCCCTAAAATCATCTGGCTTGGGAGTCACTGACCTAAAGCTCGTTACAGGGGTCATATAGAAAGTAAGTATGAAAAGTTTTGCACAAAGATGGTAAAAGACATGGATATAAACAGAAAAAGTCATCCATAAAAAAGAGAATTTATTATTTTGGTATAAGCTTGTTGATTGAGACTTTTGATACTAAAGGCATGAATTAGGGAACCGCTTACCATTGATTATTTGGGCGGATTTAGTTAATTCTAACCACCTGGTGTGGAAAAATGCAAATTTTTGATGTTTAAAAACCACATGAATAGAAGGAACCTTGGGATTCGAGAGAAAAGCAGTAAGTTGTGATCCCATGAGCGACAAAAGGAAAATCACTAGAATCATTAAGTTACCACATGGGATTAGGGCTTTATTGTGCATAACAAGTTACATAGTGTTAAGTATGTCCTTTACATGAGTCATAATTTGACTTTGGCTATTTACACACACTTGAAAATCTGGCATGAGATAACTAGACATATTTTACTTTGTTGTTCATAACTCTTTCTAAAGCGTGAACTGGTTTGGACTATTGAGACAATTGGTATACATGTTGACAAAACAAAAATAATTGCTTTCTGTTATTTTAATTTGTTAGTTTAGTTTACATTATTCAAAAACGAACAATAGTTCTAGTTTGGGGTATTTGATAAGTGTATTTTATATACTTATTTATATATCTAAATTAGAAAATATTATTGTCATTTTAGAGTAATTGATATTTAATTAGTGTTTATTTGTTTACATTTCAGAAAATATCCCAAAAGATGAAGAACGAAGCAATTAATGAGTAAATGCACAATTGGATGCTAATTGGAGCTCAATTGAGCAAGTGAGAAGTTTATGACAACAGCTGGGAGAAATTCGTGGTTTCAAAGTGAATAAATAAGAAGTTGGAGAACCCAATTGAAGAAGTTGAGAGCTTAAACGAGTAAATCTAGAAGATTTGAAATTATGGGGCTAAATTTGTTCAATTGGAAGTTGAAGGACCGAAGAGCAAATTAAACACGAGGGACCAACTTGTAAATATCCAATAATTGATTTGGATCACAAGAATATACTTTTAGGATTTTTAGGAATTAATTGGATGCAAGTAGAAGTCAAAAAGGAATGGAATATGATAAGAATGTTACCATAAAATTGATTCCAACTGCACAAGATTCTGGAGAGATTTCTAGTCTTACTTTAATACCTAATTTTGGGGTAGAAAATGTTCGAATTGGGAAAATAATATTTCAAGAATAATTGTAGAAATTTTAGTTATATTTCTAAAACACTTTGAATCACCTCAATCAGATAAGAGAATAGAAAGATATGGCTGAAATAATGAACATTGTGCAGAGACCAGAAAATACTCGCTCGCGGGTTTGACAATTTGATTTCCTTTTTCGATTAAGTCTCTTCTCCAACTATAAATACAACCTATTGGCACGAAAATCAGACCTTTGCCTCACCTAAGAACAAGCCAAAACTCATATTTTATCATTCAAATCTTGGGAGATTTAAGCATAGCAAAGGGGTGCGAGTTGAAGATCACGTGGAGAATCGATACTTGGTGCAAGCCTTCCATTCTCTTGTGTTATTTTCAACAAACTCTATATTTTATTGTTTTTGTTGTTTAATTATGATGTGTAGCTAAATTCAATGTTGGGATGAACGATGTAGTCTAGTTGATTATTTTAATTCCATATTCTTTTGTTTTAATGATTCGTTGCATATGTTGATTTATTATTGTGTTTAATGGTGAGTTAATTGGTTACTAATTCATGATTCAATGTGTTATTTTCATTAGGAGTAGACACTTTTTTTCGAAATCGGTGGAACCGGACCGGAACTGATTGGAACCAGTCGGTCCGGATCGGGTTCGACCAAAGAATAAATCAATTTTGGGACTTATTTGTGGGAACCGAACTGTTCTGGTTCGGTTCTCAATTCTTTTTTCAGAACCAAAATTTAATTCGGTTCTCAGGTTGGTTGTTTAATATATATATATATATATATATATATATATATATATATATATATATATATATATATATATTTTTTTTTTTTTGGTAAAATATTAAAAGATCATGATTCACGTCTTCTTTCTTCCTCCAATTGAGGGTCTTGTTTCCTTCTTTATCTCCAACATATTCCTTCTTCTTCTTAATTTCTTTAATTATTTTTTAGTTTCTTATAATCAAATCAATTAACATATTACTTATCAATTCCCAAATACCAATTACCAAACCAAGTTCGTCGGCGCTACCTAATTATTTCTTTAATTACCAAATATCAATTCCTTAATTTCTTTAATTGTCAAATACAAATTACCAATTCCTTAATTTCTTTAATTATTTCTTAATTTCTTTAATTATTTCTTAGTCTATATATGCATGGTTTTTTATTTTACTTTTAATCTTTGTAGTTTGTAAAGTGGGTGGTGCAATATGACGTGTCACATTTTTTGATATTATGTCATTGCGTATTACATTAAAAGTGTAGGCAGCTTCCATTCTCAGCCACGTGTAACTTCTAATTTTTAATACTAAAGAATATTTTATTTTTGTATTAAAAAATATAAATTTTATTTTAACATTTTCAATGTAAAGAACCGAATCGAACTGAACCGAAATCAATTAGTTCGGTTCCATAATCAAATTTGGAACCAGTGGTTCCATTACTAAGATTCTCATTGGTACTTGGTTCGGTTCAGTTACTTTAGGAACCGAAACGAACCAGACCGCGCCCACACCTAATTTTCATAATCTGATATGTGAGTTAATAACATAGATCTAGGTAATAAATTTGGTAATTGAACAAGAGATAGAGATATACTTTTTTTATTACTGCGGTCGTATGTGAATTCTTGTGTGTTATGCATCTAGATAAGGAATATTCGGACCCTCTGTAGAGATACATGATTGACTTGTTTAGGTAGAAATGATTTAAACTCGAGAGAGGAATTTCAATGTACATTAGTGAATTCGACCGAATACATATTTAGAAAAATAAAACTGGAATTGAAGTTAATATAATTAGTTTGGTAAAATCTGGATTCCCAACTACATTCCAACCGTTTTTAAAAACAAAACAAATTCTGCATTTTTTTAATTTCTTTAGTTTAATTCGTAATTTTAATTTAAAAACCTCAAAAATCTTTCGTTTGTTTAAATAAGGTTTAGAACTAACATATTTCGATACTTAATAGCACTCTCTGTGAGACGATAATTCGGACTCCTAGGTCCACTTTATTACTTTTCACGATCCCGTACACTTGTGGGGATATCTCGCATATCGGTGAAAAAGTTTTTGGCGCAGTTGCCGGGGACTATTTTTTATATTAATATCGATGCTCATTAGTTCTTATTTTATTTTGAACTTTATTTTGCTTATTTTTATTTTTTGTTTTTATTTTTTGTTTTTTTTTAATTTATGTTAAGAAGAACTAAATCGTGTGATTTGCTTCCTCTTGATACAGAAATTGAACGCACTTTTCGATAAAGGCGTGGACAACAGTTGGAAGCAAATCAACAAACAAATTTAGCCATGTCAGATGATAAAATTCAAGACAATTCGGGAAATCAAAATAATCTGCCGGCAGCTGTTATTGGACAACAACAAAATCTAGGAGGCGTGTTTTTAGAGAATACACAGTCCCCCCCGTTGGGAATATTGAGACCTGTGTAGTACCGCCAGCAATACCAGCCAAAAATTTCGAGATTAAGATTTCCTTAATCTCTTTGATCCAAAATTCTGCTATATTTCACGAGTTGTCATCGGAAAGACCCACCTGCACGTCTTCGAAAAAACTGGAAGAGTTGTATCAAATGAAGAGCTTGTCAATTAACTTGTATCTGAAGGAGCAGTTTTATTCTTTGAGAATGAATGCATGTATGAAAATATTAGATCATCTTAGTGCTCTTAATGAGATTGTTTCTGAACTGGAATCTATGGGAGTTAAGATTGATGATAGGATACGGTTCATCTGGTACGTTTGAGCACATCATGCTGATATTTATGTACGGGAAGGAAACGGTGGAATTTTCAGAAGTTAAGTTGATTATGTTGAAGTGACAGTTCATCTGAAAATGCTTTGCTTATTACTGAAAAGTGGGAAAGAGGTAACTCCATGAAGAATAATGTAATGTGTTGGAATTGTGGTAAATCTAATTATGTGAGAAGAAATTGTCTAAAAGGTGGAGTAGAGTCAGCTAACTGCTTGGAGGTTGACAATACGACTCTCCTGGTGGAGGGTGGTGATGATGTACTTTGATAAGATGAGACTTCCTTATGGCATGAAGCTAGCTTCCATGATAGAGGATGTGTTCTTACTGGCTGGTATATATGTTTGCACACGGGCATTGGTTTGGTATTAATGTAATGTATGTGGTGAAATTGATGTCGATGGCTGATGAGCTCCCAAGGAAAGCCAAACATGGGGGTTGCACTATAATTTTTCAGCAAGGTTTATTTCGACATGGGCCGATAAAAAGCTTGAAGTTCGTTGATAATTCTGTGTGTTTATTATACTCATATGGTGGAGTATGTTAATTCTCTGGTTTGAGAATTGGGACCGTCAAAGTATGTCAAAGCTTACCTATTTTTTTCAAGTATTGTGAACAAAAGAGATGATTGAATTTTGACTCATTTTTGGTAAGGTGGAGATTTTTGGGTAATTGCCACAAATTGCCAAAGTTTAGAGAAGCGCAATTGACCAAGGAAACCAATTCCACAGTCTATGTCGAAGAGAAATATAGCCATGACGTGATTTGTTCTATATAAATACACGTATTATTCTCCTTTATTGTAGAACACATTGATTAGAGAGTATTGTGAGGAAAAATTTAGTCTAACATATTGATTTTTCTTGGGTTCTTTGTGGGTTGTACAAAGAAATAGAAATTGGTATATGTGATAACGCTTTGTTATTTTTTCTACAATACTTGGGGGTTTGATGAGTGCAAATTCTATATAATTGTAACAATTTATTATATAGTGAAAAGCTTTGGCGGTTCGTAAATTTTGCATTGTTATTTTCTTTTCTTGTTGACTCAATTATTTTTTGAATATCAAAAATTCATGTGAGGTTAATTAGGGAATTTGTGTGTAATTCCCAACAATTTTGGCTAGATTAAATTTGGATTAATGTTTATTTTACTATTTTATCTTTCTTGGATTGATTCTAAATTGCTGTGAAATTTTTTCATTCAAACACCAAAGGGGTTCGCATCATAATTTGTTGAACATCGATATCTTTAGTTTTCTGAAATATGTATGAATGTAAGTCTTTATGTATATATTCAGCATCACAAAATTTGATATTATTCTTCAAATGTTGACCATATATTGTACTCGAATTTCTTCACTTGTTGCAAACAATCCTATATAATTTAAGGAGCGTGGTTGTTAATAATAGCCCGTATACTTTTGTGATAGTGGCGCAGTAAAGCTTTTACTACGAAAAATCCTTCAAGCAAAATAACACAATAAAAGAAAATGAGTACATTATCATCATCAATATATCATAACAGTTGTCTCATTAAAATCCTTGATAGGAAAACCCTATTGGACAAAATTCGGATAAGGGAGAAAAAGTGCAGGGCATATTAGCTTTCCCTTATGGGAACGTTATATATTATTTTTGCGTAACAATATATTTGTTATTTGCAATCTTGAATATGTTCAACAAATATATCATGATGGGCTCCGTATAAAGTTTTAATAGCTCATATTGTTAGTTTTTCAAAAAATTAAATAAAATTCAATTCTATCTTTCAACTTTGAAGATCTATATCATGTTTTGAATCATTGCTGAATATGCTATATCTAGTTCCATGTATACGCACACACCATTTAGTCAAAACTTGCACATAAAAGAAAAAAAAAAGAACATCCTATTTGCTGCCCTACTGCTAACTACATATTTTCTCTCTTCACTTTTAAATCACATATTTTACCCCAAAATCATCACATGCTTTGTTTTTGAACAAAAAACATTTATCAAGCATAGCCTAAATTGTATTTGGAATCTTCACCACTATACTACTCCCAAGATATATAAGTGCTTGAACGAAAATAGGAAACATTGTACTTGCTGGTGGATCTCTGCCTGCAAAATAAAAATCATCACTCCACTCGGATTGTGTGAAATTGTGTATAAATGTTGCCTCTTATGTCACTCCTAATATTTTATGTGAGAATAATTGACACAATTGGTCTCTACCTTTCACACTTCTTGTGGAATTCATCCCAACGTTTGGTTTTTTGGTAAATTCACCCTTACCTTCACATTTTCTTGCTAAAAATGTCATTACCGTTTAATTCCATCCAAAAATTCGTTATTTGACCCAAAAATCACCTTTTGACTATTTTAATGAATATCAAACAAGTCATTTCCTATTATTTAATTTAAAATGATGTAAAAGAAAGAAAAACAAACAAAAAATATTTGTTACGTTCATCTTCTTCCCAACTTCGTTCCCACCAGCTCAGTTCAATTAGATGCTCTTTAAAATTTTCAATTGCTGTAATTGTGAAGAGCCTAGATTTGTGTACACTATTATGAGGGAGATTTTGTTACTACACCCTCTGCTTCAACAAGATTTTGACACAAGTAGAAAGTGGTGTATATTGATATGCTTTCAGCCGTTTATTGAAATAGTTGATGTCATTGGCATGCGAAATGATCTCGTTATAATTACTATCTCACGCCCTCCCGATCAATGATACGAAGAAAAGAATAGTTCAAGAGGAAAAACCAAGCTCTCTGCTTTTAGTAAGAGGAACGCTTATCTCACCTCAGTCTTCTGATCAAAGTCTTAGAATGGTATATACCGATCTATGGGGTATGTCTTGGGAATCGCCTCAAATTGCCAAAGTTGGAGGACTTTAATTGTAATTGGAGAATAAGTTTTGTAATTCAACTGGATTATGATACGAATTCTAATGGAAAGTAAATTATGAAATTTGTTGCTATTGATTACGTGTCCTAGGTGGATTAAATCTTGAGAAGAGCAATTGGCCAAGGAAACCAATTCTACAGTCCATGTCGAAGTGAAATACAGCCATGATGTGATTTGTTCTAAATAAATACACGTATTAATCTCCTTTGTTGTAGAGCACATTTACTAGAGAGTATTGTGAGGAAAAATGTAGTCTGACATCTTGGTTTTTCTTGAGTTCTTTGTGGGTTGTACAAAGAAGTAGAAATTGGTAGATGTGGTAAAGCCTAGTTATTTTTCCTACAATACTGGGGGATTTGGTGAGTGCAAAGTCTATATAATTGTAACAATTTGTTATATAGTGAAAAGCTTTGGCGGTCCGTAAATTTTGTGTTGTTGTTTTATTTTCTTACTGGCTCAATTATTTATTGAACATCAATATTCTTGTGAGGTTAATTAGAGAGTGAATTTGTGTGTAATTCCCAACAGTGACGCCGTCAACGGGAAAATCGACGTCTAATTAACAGAGCATCAGGTGGTTCGAAGATTTTTTTTGGAGGAAAAGAAAATATTTGGAAAGTACAACGTGGAGAAATTTGACTGGAAGATCAATTTTGGCTTGGGGTCAATACAATTCATGGATGCATTGATTCAGATGGGACTACAGAAAGCTTTGAAGGAAAACCAACCCCAAGTTCTGACAAAGAAACTGAATCCAGCACGAGAGATGAAGATTGGGAAGATTTGGATTTGAAGGCTGCTGGCATGTTACAACTTTGTTTGGCAAAAAATGTTCTTGCAAATATTTATGTGATATTTGCTGTGAAGGAATTGTGGAAAAAACTGGAAGAGTTGTATCGGATGAAGAGCTTATCAAATAACTTATATCTGAAGGAGCGGTTTCATTCTTTGAGAATGAATGCAGGTATGAAAGTCTTAGATCATTTTAGTGTTCACAATGGGATTGTTTCTAAACTGGAATCTATTGGAGTTATGATTGAAGATGAGGATAAGGTTCATCTGGTCTCTTCCATCCACGTTTGAGCACATCATTATGATTTTGATGTAGGGGAAGGAAACAGTGGAAATTTTAGAAGTTAAGTTGATTAGGCTGAAGTGACAGTTCATCTTAAAACGCTTTGCTTGTTACTGAAAAGTGGAAGAGAGGTAACTCCATGAAGAAGAAGGTAATGTGTTGGAACTGTGGTAAATCTAGTCACGTGAGAAAAAATTGTCCAAAAGGTGGAGCGGAGTCGGCTAACTCCTCGGAGGTGTACGACTCTCCTAGTGGAGGGTGATGATGATGTACTTTAGTAAGATGAAACTTCCGTATGGCATGAAGCCAGTTGCCATGATAGAGGATGTGTTCTTGCTGGCAGGTACATGTGTTTGCACACGGACATTGGTTTGGCGTTAATGCAAGGTGTGTTGTGAAATTGATGTCGATGGCTGATGAGCTCCCAAGGAAAGCCAAACATGGGAGTTGCACCACAATTTTTTCAGCAAGGTTTATTTCGACATGAGCCGATGAAAAGCTCGGAGTTCGTTGATAATTTTGAGTGCTTGTTATAATCATATTGTGGAGTATGTTAATTCTCCGGCTTGAGAATTGAGACTGTCAAAGTGTGTCAAAGGCTTACCTGTTTTCTCAAGTATTGTGAACAAAAGAGATGATTGAATTTTGGCTCGTTTTTGGTAAGGTGGAGATTGTTGGGTAATTGCCTCAAATTGCTAAAGTTGGAAGACTTTAATTGTAATTGGAGAATAAGTTTTGTAATTCAACTGGATTAGGATACGAATTCTAATGGAAAGTAAATTATGAAATTTGTTACTATTGGTTACATGTCCTAGGTGGATAAAATCTTGAGAAGAGCAATTGGTCAAGGAAACCAAATCTACAGTCCACGTCGAAGTGAAATACAGTCATGACGTGATTTGTTCTATAAAAATACACGTATTATTCTCCTTTGTTGTAGAGCACATTGACTAGAGAGTATTGTGAGGAAAAATCTAGTCTAGCATCTTGATTTTTCTTGAGTTCTTTGTGGGTTTTACAAAGAAGTAGAAATTGGTAGATGTGGTAAAGCTTGGTTATTTAACTTATTTTTCCTACAATATTGGTGGATTTGGTGAGTGCAAAATCTATAATTGTAACAATTTATGATATAGTGAAAAGTTTTGGTAGTACGTAAATTTTGCATTGTTGTTTTATTTTCTTATTGACTCAGTTATTTCTTGAACATAAAGACTCCTGTAAGGTTAATTAGAGAGGGAATTTGTGTGTAATTCCCAACATTATGGGGATGGTGGGAATGGAGTTGGGGAGAAGATGAATAGTAACAAATCTTTTTTTTCCTCTTTCTTTTAAATCATTTTATTTTAATTTAGATAATAAGAAATGACTTGTTTGTCCTTCATTAAAATAATCAATAGGTGATTTTTGGATCAACTAACGTATTTTTGAATGGAATTAGACGGTAAGGACGTTTTTAGCAAGAAAAAGTGAAGGTAAGGATGAATTTTCCAAAAAATCAAACGTTTGGATGAATTTCACAAGAAGTGTGAAAGGTGGGGACCAATTGCGCCAATTACCCTTTTATGTGAAATCACTGGTTTGAACTTATCAAGTGGAGCTTGCATTTGCAAGCAATCAGTTTCGTGCACCTAAAAGAGGTTCTCCAAGATAAGCTTTTCGTTTTAGGGCTGGATCGTGTCAGCCAAAATACACAATATCAGCATAACAGTGCAAAAGTTGGAAGATTACAAAGAATAAGAGGTAGAAAACAGGATTGAACTTACATCTATGTTCATCTGGATCCTAAGGTTTATATGGAAGGTTCAAAGGAAGGAAACAGGTAAAAAACGATTTAACCTCACTTTTGAAAATTGATGCTAAAAAATGTTCTTGAAATTGTAAAGTTTCCCTCTTGATCATGTCTACATGCTCATTTCTAAATTTACCCTTCGGATCCAAGCATGAGAAAAAGGCTTTCCTTACAGTTTTCCTTCCTTTTCTTACAATGAAAGATAAGAGCCATATGGAGCCTCAAGACTCTAAAATGATGATAAAAGGCAAAACAGCTGCTTGCTAACTAAACAAATGAATACATAATTTGAATAAGAAGTTTTTCAAATGGATAAATGCCTCGTGAATCACAGGAAAGTGCCCAAATCCAGCTAAAGGTAAAAATTAAATTTAGCTCATGTTTGGTTTCGATAAAAATTAGAATTTTAAGTAGATTTTGATAAAAAGTTGATGAAATGTACGTTTAAAAAGTTGTGAATCCATGAAATGTGTAGTGAAAATTGATTTTGGAGGAAAAATGAGTTGTAAGAAAAGGGGGGGGGGGGTTAAAACAGGAGCAGATTTTATATATAGCCATTATTATCAATCTATGATTCTAGTTTAGGTGTGATGAGAACCGAGAAAGTCAAACATCGATGCGCGTGCCTGTGGACCCATGACGAGATCTGATGCCAAGGAGGTTCAAGATTCGAGACTAAACAACGTGAATAAGTCAAGAAAAGAAATCAAGAATCAAGTTGGAGCAAAAAATAAGAAGAAATTGAATTCTGTCAATTTCGATCAACCGAAAGTCATTCCGGTCGATTGGAACTCTGCAGAGAATTTTGGAGCTAGTCTTAGTCAGGTTCGGCTGAAGATTGGTTGATCGAAAATGGTTCAGTCGATCGAAACACCCTGTTTCAGAAGCTCCTCTCTTGGGTGAGGTAAAATCTTATCTCTTTGATCTTGTATCTTCTTGAAATTTCTTCAACTAAATCTAGAGTATTATTATTCTTGTGTTTGTTGTTGATTTTCACCACCTTGTAATTTGTTTAACCTTTATCCATTGGGCTTGGTTCTTTAACCTATGAATTTTGGGTGTAATTGAAACTTGAGTTAAGGTGTTTTATCCTTAATCTACCAAAAACACTTTTGTTAAAGCCTCTACTTCTTATTCCTTTCATCAAAATACTTTTGTCAAAACCTCAACTACATGTAGCTTTTGTAATAGAAGTAGACATGTAGTTTTTAATTGTTTAGTGAAAAAGAAACTACACTTTGAAGAAAGGCATAAGAGGGTTCAAGGAACTACGAGAACTAACTATCAAGGATCCAAAATTATGTGGGTACCAAGAAGTCAAAAATTAAGTCATGTTTTATAGGTATCAACAAAAGTAAAGAGCAATTGGTTCTTGGATAGTGGTTGCTCAAAGCACATGACCGGAGATAAATCACTCTCATCAAGATTCTAAAGAAAGGATGGAGGTCATGTCATTTTTAGAGATAATGCCAAAGGAAAAATCATTGGCATTGGAAATATTGGTAATCATCTATCTCCCTCTATTGAAAATGTTTTATTAGTAGATAATCTCAAACATAATTTGCTAAAGTATTAGTCAATTATGTGATAAATGTTATCATATTAAATTTAATTCTTCTAGATTTCTAGCTTTCTTGGGTTTGGTATTAGATAGTTGTGGGAATTCTTGGTCAGTATACTAAGAGGGTTCGTATCATTTTGTATCGGAGCTTGGGTCTAAAAATTGGTAGTCCTATCTTTAAATTTCTTGTTGTTCTTGTTATTCTCCATATAAAAAAAGAAAAAGAAAATTCAGCAACAATTGGGGAAAATTCGAAGCTCATGAATATTTCTTGAATTTTACATATTGGGTATTATTGTTGTTATTCAAAAAAAATAAAAACACTAAAATTCAAGAAAAAAATTGGAAAATTTCATATGCCCATGAGTATTTCTTGATTCATACATATTGGACATTTTGATTGTTGAGTTTCTTGGGTGATTCCATTAGTCATACACTTGCAATTTTATGTGTTTAAAAGTGTGCCTACCAAGTATTTGATAAATTGTCCAAAAGAAAAATACTCCATTAGTGCTTCGTAGTTCAATGCCCATATATTGCTAATTACTTTGAGCTATCTAATTCTCATTATTGAGATTGTGTTATCAATATTTTATCACATATATCACTTGCTCCATACATTGGGTAATTGTTGATCATTCATTTCTTGCTACATTTGTGTTGTTGGGGATTTTCATATATCCACATTATACCCATTCAAGGCCACTTCAAGATTGAGTACAAAAGTGTTTGCTAAATTGCCTCATTGAAAATTACACTCTTTGTGCTTATTGCTCCACATCTATGCATTGTCTATTGCTTGTGGTTATTTAATTCCATTGTTGAAATTGTGTTCCCAACATCTTATCCCACATAACATGTGTTCCTTTTGAGTATAGCAAGAACATAAATTCCACTTGCTATTGTGTCTACTTGTTATAAATTCCTTCTTCCATTATTTGCAATTTCTTTGACTCTACAAGAATTATACTTTGTGGTTTAGTTGATTACCTTCCTTGGAGAACTTGAGAAAGGAGATTTTGAGTGGAAAAATGCAAAAGTGGTGAGATCATCAGAGGGTAAAAGCCTAAATTGAGTAAAACACGAGTGAAAAATATCCTTGTGAGAACACTTTCACACTTGCACACTATGTCAAATTCTAATACTCAAACTCAAGACTTGAAGGAATTGTTGCAAACTTTTTCAATCACCATGACTAGGAAAATGGAGGAGATTGAGGGAGGATTAGAAAGGTTAGCAACAAAAGGGGAGAGTACATCAACTAGTAATGGAGGAGAGGGAAGGGATAATAGAAGAATGAGGAATAAATGTGGAGATGTTTTTGTGGATGATGGGAGAATGGGAAGGAAGAATAGGAAAGAAATTAGGGGTAAATGTGGGGAAGTTTTGAGAAACTATGGGGATGGTGAACAAAATGGGAGTATGAATAGGAAAAGAAGAGAGTTGTTAGATGATAGGAGAAATAGAGTTGATGAAAATATTGATAGTGTGAGAATACAAAATTCATCACTCCATGGGATGAGTAAAAGTGGAGTAGTGAAGAAGATGAATGCTAGAACACCACAATCTTTGGCCCATACTAATGAGATAGAGGAACATGGGGAGAATAATTTCTACACTAGGTGCCTAGTGAGTGATAAACCATGTAGTCTTATGATAGATGGGGAGATTGGTACTAATTTGGTGAGTGCTAGTAGAGTTGAGAAATTGGAGTTACCGGTTATGAGGCATCCTAATCCTTATGTATTGCAAGGGTTGGGTGACGATGGGGAAGTGAGAGTGAGTGAACAATTTCTTCTTATCTTCCACATTGGAACCTATAGTGATCAAGTGATATGTGATGTCGTTCCCATGCACACTACATACATAATTTTGGGGAGACCTTGAAAAAGTGATAGGAGTGTGGCACATGATAAGAGGAAGAACCGATGTAGCTTCCAAATGAATGGGAAAAAGGTTGTGATCCTATCTTTGAGCCCGGAAGAAGTATGTAAGGACCGAATGAAGCTCAAAAAGGGATTTTAGGAAGAAGAAAAAGAGAGGGAGAATAGGAAAACAAAAGAAAATTCAATTGAGAAAATTGAAGAAAACAAAAATGAGAGCACGAGAATTGGGGCTACGTCCCTAGAAAAAGAAGAGACAATGAGGGTTGGAACCACGAATCCAAGAAAAGGAGAGGTAAGAGAAGAACTGAGAGTTGAGGTTCATACCACAGAAAAAGGTGAGGAAGTGATGAGTGCCACTAAGAAAATTGAGAGCAGAGATTCCACCAAAATGTTCTTTACGCTTGAATTCTCTAACACTTCCTTTCCTAGCTTGGTTGCTTCTTTGTTGCAGGAGATCGTGATGCCAACTTATCAAGGCAATAAGGAACTTCAAAGTCATACATTGTGGAAGAAATTCAAGGAAACATTTTCCTACCACAACAAATGCAATCAAGGTAAAGAAAATGAAATAACCAATACAACATCTAGGAGGTATGCTCCTAACAATTCTTTGAATGCAAGTTATTATGTTTCGAATATATTAGAGGGAAATATAATGTCGATGTAGATTTGACAAGTGTATTTTTGACTGGTGAAAATGTTGCATATAGTAAATTTCATGGGCATGATGAATTCCTATTTTGTGAAAATATGCTTGATGTGCCTATTTGCCCTATAAAGAAATTGTTAGTTAGGGGAATCCATGGGAGAAATTTATTGGGATGTCTTGATGATAAAAGGACTTCGCTTCTAACATTTCTAGATGCTCCCTCATTTTGTATTGAACATGTTAAGGGCATGTATGTTAATAATTCGAATTTGTTAAACGTTTATGAATTATGTTGTGAGCAATATTTTGATGGATTCTATGGGTATGATAATTCTTTGTTTTGGAAAATTGGATTGTTTCTTTTTAAATGTGACATGAGTGAATTTCTAGTGGGAGATGCACATGATGGTTGTTTGATGGGGCGATTTAAAATCAACGGGGTCTTAGGGATATTATGTGATCAATTTTATTAGCCTAATTTGAAGATTGGTGTTGAACATGTTTGCACTTGTAGTAAGTGCCGAACTTACAAAATGGCTAAACTCAAATTTTTGCTCCAAGAATTCAATACATATTTGTCCATCATGAGTAAACCTTGAATTACTAATTTTATGAATTTTATAGTGGGTTTACTTGGAACAAAGAAAGAAAATGATACTATTTTTGTGATTGTTGGTATGAGTATTAAAATGTCACATTTGATTGCATGTCAAGAAACCAACAAGGTCATCAGCATAGCTAATATTTTCTTTTTGGAAGTCGTGCATTTGCATGAAGTTGGTACTAATTTTGTGGTTGTTAAATATGCTTGCAATTTAATTGCTCATCCTATTGGCAAATTTTCTCCACTTGATGTTGCTTATGACCCTAGCCTACTAACTCTTTTGAGCTTGATGCACTTGTTTATTGATGGAACTGTTAGTTTAGGTGGGCATAAAAAGGTAAATTTGGTTGAGCCCCTGAGAGAGCAAGGTGATCTTCAATTTGGGGCGCATATTGAAAAATGTACTTCCAATCCGAACCAAGATCGAATGCGAGTTGTATTTGACCCAGGTGGTTGGATGTCGTTCCTTTGGAAGAAAGAACGGGTTCCCGATCGAATAAAATCCAAATTGCCACTCTGTGGTGTTGGCTCATTTCAAACTCTTGGCAACACCTACAAGTTGATTTTGCACGGTGAGTCTGAAATTTCAAATACATTTATTGTGTCTGAATTTTCTATTTTTTATTGTAGGTGTAGATTCGTGGTAGAATCTCTTTCGAGATGGAGGAGATGATGAGAATCGCGAAGGTCCAACTTCATTACACGAATCTGTGACCCACAATATTTCAAGATCAAAGTTCAAGGAGTCTCACGATAGTGCATTCAAGTAAGATTCGATGTTGAATTTTTTTCAAGAGGGAGGGGATGATGAGAACCGAAAAAGTCAAACCTCAATGCATGTGTCTGTGGGACCCATGACGAGATCTGATGCCAAGGAAGTTCAAGATTCGAGGCTAAACAATGTGAATAAGAACCCGTTTGGTCCATTAATTTTTTTTGATTTTTATGATTTTTTTTTGTATTTGTTGATGGATGTATGATTTAGATTGATTTGAAAAATAAAAAAATGTTGGCTTGACCAAAGATGGATGGTTGAGATTGAATTTAAAAAGTTTTGATAAAAAGTTTTGATGCACCAAACAAGCTCTAAGTCAAGAAAAGAAGCTGATAAGTGTGTTTTACACACTTGTTTTGCCATTAAATTAGCACTTTAATTGACAAATTGAGCAAATATCTATTTATTTATTTCGTCTATCGTGTGAAATTAGGTACAAATGCATTTTGAAATAAATTGTAACTAATTGATAAAATGTGTGATATATATATATATATATATATATATATATATATATATATATAAAACAGGAGAGTATGGGAGAGGGATGGAGAAAAGGCTGCTGAGAGACAGAGAAGTGTGGGAGAGAAAAAGAAAAAGAAAACTAGGCTGCTATACATATACATACACACAGACACGAGAGAAGGGAGGAGAGGAAGACTGGTGGATGTTTACTGCTGGTGACAGCAGCAGTGAAGAACCTGGAAGGGGGGAACCGGGGTTGATTTTCAGCTGGTGACAGCAGCTGGAGAAGCTGGTTGGCGACAGAAACCATCTTAGTTTCCATAGATAGACAGGGAGTTCTGGCTGGTTCGACGGCAGCGAGCAAAACCGGAGGAGGAGCAGGGTGACAGGTTGTTTACTTGCGGGTTTGCTACTGCTGAACTACTGCCGGCACTGAGGAAGAAGAAGGACTGAAACGGTGGAAGAAGCTGCTGGTTTTGAAACAGGAATCAGGAGATAGGCTGCAGCTGCCTGTGAATATTAAGTGCTGGACTGCAAGGGAGGCTGGTGCTGGAACAGATCGACAGAGGAGCTGCTGGAACGAGGTGAAGCAAGCAGGTTCACGGCAGTTGCTGGTGACAGCGGCAATTGCTGCTGCTGGAGATACTGAAATTCATTGCAGGGAGCTGAGGAGAAACCAGGTTGCACTGCTGAGTTGCTGCTCTGCCGGTGCTGGTTCCTGGTTGCTGGGAGAATTGGTGGTTGTGCAAGATAGAGGTTGCTGGACAAGCTGCTACCGTGTGGAAACTGTTGGTTTGTTGCTGGTAGGCTGAAGAAAGGAGGAAAAACACTGGACATTGCTGGTGCAGTGCTGAAATCCAACTGGTTTACTGCTGGAACTGCTGGATTGCAGGGACTGAATTGCTGGACAGAAATGGAAATGCAGGGACTGAATTGCAATTACTTGATAGTTGGAGGACCTTGATGCAAATTCCATCATTTCCAAACTCCGGGTTTTTATTTTTAATGCTTCTTGTTATTTTAATTTTCAAACGTATGTTTAGCTAAATTTTACATGTTGGGATGATTGATGGAATTTAACCTAGCTTTGATTAATTTTAATATTTGCGTTTTGATGATTAAATGCTTATTTCATGTGTATTTGTTATTGAGATTATTTCATGTGTTTGATTGATCACCAAATATATGTTATGTGAAGTGTATGATAATCGAGAGATATTGTGCATTTTAGACCAAATGACAAATGCTCTAGGTTCTTGTTAAGGATAGAGATATACCTTAAATCCTAGATGATCCATTGAGCTATTTTCACAAAGAGTTAATGCAATTGATTGGGCTTTAATCGACATAGAGATATAGTAGGTTAAACCAATTGATTAAGGTTAATTTCACTCGAGAGAGGTAATTAGCTAAGCTTGGAAAATCGGGTCTAACATTGTAAATGAGTAATTTGCTAATTTGCATGTTGAGAAATTAATTAGGCGATGGTTAAATGAAATCATGAATCCCAACGATTTTATCTTTCATTTTCCTTATTTTAATTTGGTTTCAAATTAGTTTCTTTAATTTAGAATTTTCCAAAACTAACTTTTAATTGTGTGTTTCTTTTATTGTTAGAATTAAAGTAATTAAAGTTGTATAATTTAAAGTAAACATTCCTCGTGTGATCGACAATCCGGACTCAAAAAGTCCACTTTATTACTTGTACGCGACTCGTGCGCTTGCGGTACACTATTTTGAGCGAACAGAAGCCAAGAATCAAGTTGGAGCCAAGAATAAGAAGAAATTTGACTCAGCCAATTTCAGTCGATCGAAAATCATTCCGGTCGGCTGAAATTTTGCAGAGAATTTTGGAGCTAGCCTAAGTCAGGTTCGGCTGAGGATTTGTCGACTGAAACTGTCATTTCGATTGACCGAAAATGGTTCGGTCGATCGTGTCGGTTGACAGAAACACTCTATTTTAGAAAAATGGGGTTTTTTCTTGCAATTTTCGAATTTACATATTTTACCCAATTTTTGTACATTAAATACACTTTCATTTTAAATCCTAGCATTAACTTGTGATGTTCATGGTGAATGCTCTCTTGTGAGAAGCTCCTCTCTTGGGTGAGGTAAAATCCCATCTCTTTGATCTTATATCTTCTTGAAATTTCTTCAACTAAATTTAGAGTATTATTATTATTGTGTTTGTTGTTGATTTCGGCCACCTTGAAATTTGTTTAATCTTTATCCATTGGACTTGGTTCTTTAACCTATGAATTTTGGGTGGAATTGAAACTTGGATTAATATGTTTTATCCTTTATTTTACCACTTTAGCTTTCTTAGGTTTGATATTAGATAGTTGTGAAAATTCTTGATCAATATACCAAGGGAGTTCGCATCAAGATGTTTAGCCATACAAGAAAAATGAGTGGACGGTGCACAGAACAAAACTCAACAAACAATTAGAAAGGAGCTTCTCGTGCAAAAAAAGAAAACGCTTTAATATATACTGATCAATACCCGGAAACTAGAGATATTGCGGAAATTCCCAAATGCTGCATCCATTATAACTAGGATTCATGTTTCTCATCATTCATTTAAGCACATTTCATAATCAAAAATATTTTTATATAGTTCAATCGCATAGCATGAAGTATTCAGAAAATGTTTTGAACTCTTTTCTTTGAAACAGAACTTGTAAACAAGAGAAGCATATATATATATATATATATATATATATAGCAATATGCAAAGCAGCCAGAAGCAATTTCCATTTATTGGTCTAATAATCTTACATGAATTGAGGCACTCAATCAACCTAGCAAAAACTACAATGGCACTCTGAAATCTGAACACAAATACTGGAAATCGAATTTATCAATACCAGCATTATTACCATGAAACCACAATGCAATACACAATAACAAACATCTCAGTTCTACCAAAGCTAGAGCTACTAAGTTACGGGATTTGACTTATCTTGCGTCTTCTAAAAACACAAGAAGCAACTAACCAAACGAAAAAGACACAACTGATGCCTTAACATACAATTCATATGCAATATTAACAACCACACTCATTCAGCAGGTCAAACAACATCATGATCAACAGTCGACGAATTGGATTCTATTGCAGCACTCCGGTTGTCATTCATCCTGATTAACCTTCAATTCGCATCACCTTCCCTTCGTTGTTCAGAGGATTGAGGTGGATGCCCGGATAGGGATGCCAGCAAATTGAGGTGGTGACCTTGTACTTGAGCTACGGGCAAGTAATTACCAACCCTTGCGGCTGATGCTTCCCCCATTCCCAACGGCTGTTGCTGCTGAAGAAACCTCAAGGAAGCCAAAGATTGCTGCTGCTGCTGCTGGGGATTATTCGATGTAGCGGCTGCAACCACCATTTCACCAGGAGGCGCAGCAAAGCTCCAGACTTGTCCAAAATCTGGCCTGGCAGGCAAAGCCCAAAACCCTCCAGCAGCCACCGTGGGACCCACTGTTGCTGTAACATCATCTTTCGAGATGTGGTGTTGGTGTTGGTGTTGGTGATGGTCTTCATCGTCTGGACGGAGACGCTTACCGAGAATGAACGGCGCTGGTGCAAGCAAAGACTGAGAATGAGACTTGTGGTCTAGGGCAGCAGAGACAGAAGAAGAGTTACGTGTGGAGGCAGAGACGGTGGAAAAACTTGCTGGGGTAGTACCAGTTCCAGTGGCGGCGATAATCGACGGCTCCGCCTGGCGTAGAAGCCACTCAATCGTCTGGCCATCAGACTTATGTCCAAGCTCACGAGTCAGCTGAAAAACCCTGGCGGCGCAGATAATAGGCATGCGGATACGGCGGCCTCTGCCGTCGACCTTGCTGTGGCGGTCCTTAGCCGGCGGTTTCTTCACCACCAAAGCGCCGTTATTATCCCCGTTGCCTCCCGTCCTCTGAGAAGGATCTATAATTGCTCCATCACCGATGCCGTCAGCTGCCGACGTTGACATAGCAGAATTAATGGAGATACTTCACTGATTAATTGAGTAACGGTATAGAATTCCTCTAGATAGTAATTACTAAATTGAAGAAGAATTGAGGGTGTCGAGTCAAAAATTAAAATTGAAATGAAATTGGGCGTGTATGATTTGGGAATTGGGAGTGAGTATTATGAGAATGGGAGGAGAAGAGGGGGAACGAAGAGACTAATGATTGAGCGGCAGGAGCTGGTGGAGACAGGAGGAGGGCACATGGGTGGATAGGGTCCACTAATAAACCCTATGTCACGCACTTTGCACCCATTTTACTCAACACGCGCCATTCTAAAAAAAGAAATATTTGGTTTCACGAGATTTTTTTTTTCAAGTGAATCAATGCTATGTATCTCAAGGTTGAGATTTGACACTATCTCATTGAAAATTAAAAATGTGATTTGTGCATGTGTACATGAGTATTTTCTCATTCTCCAATGAATGTGTGTCAATTGAACCTTGAGATAATAAATAACATTACTCTTTATAAGTTGTTTGCCGTGTATAGAAAATTAAAAATCGGTTCGAACTGGAAAAAGTCAAATGGCCAAGGGTGAAAAGATCCGATCGGGTCGAATCGGGGTTGAACCGATTTCAATTAAAAAATTAAAAATTATTTCGAAAATCACAAAACTTTCTAAAAAACAAGATATTTTACAAATAAATCAACATTTACTCATTTAGAAAATAAAATCATATATACAAAAGTAGCTTAAAATGACAAAAAAAAAAAAAAAAACCTTAAAACAACTTTTAAAAAAAATTCAGAAAAAAAATCAGGTTTAAAATCGGACCGGTTCCCGATTTTCCTTGTTGAACCAGGAAAAAACCTGATTTTCGTTCTAGGTTTTAAAAGGCCGATTTTAAGCCTCAACCGAACCGATTTTTCTAGTCGATTTTCTGGCTCAGTTTTCAAAACATTGCTTGATTGTTAAACATTTTATGTTTAAAAATATGTTTTTTTTTTTTAATTTTTTTAGATAAGATATGTGGTTGAAAAGTGGAGAGAGAAAATATGTGTGATTAAAAAATGATTTGAAAAATGTTTAAAAAATATGTTTAAAAACATGTAAAAACACTTATGCCAAACATAAGCTTAATTTGTTTAACCATTTATAATCGATTGTTTATAAGTAACGTATGTTAATATTTCATTTTTTGCTTTTCAAAATTAAAGAATGATAATCTTAGATTAATTGAAATTATTGACTTTTCAAAACAGGGATCAATAACATGTTATCAGTGGCCTTTTATAAACAAAATTCATAAACATTTTTACAAAATATTTTTTTAAAAAATATGTTATTATAAAAATAGGAAAGGTTATGAATTCACATTTAAAATTATTTTATTAAACCCATATTTGATGGAGATTAAAATTAAATTTTTATTATATATAAATAAAATTTAATAAAATGTGTGATTAAAAAATTGTGGATCTGATATAATATTTGGTTGAAATTATTAAAATCTGAATTTTAACTTGTTCCAAATATGGATTAAGATTTATAGAAATATAAACGGGGGGCAAATTAATTTTAAAGAGCCCATACGACGAAAACAACGAAAACCTAAGATATAGTCATTTTTTCTTTAACTATTTAATGAATATATGGATGATAAAAATACTCGGTTCAATTCGAACCAACGGATATTTGATTAGCGGATCAGTAGGAAGATACAAGTTGGGGCCAATCCGCCCCTTTTCATAAAAAAGAAAGAAAAATTTTAATTGTCCAAAATCTATATAAAATTACTAAGAAGAAATATGTAACAAAGTGCTCGTTGTCCACTATGCTTAGTGGCAACTTCGCCCCCGCAACGAATTGAACCATCCCAGTTCGATTCTCTGCTTCAGAATACATCCAATTTGAAAGTGTTGTAGATCCCGCTCCAGAACCACTAGCGGCCGATGAACCAAATTGTAGTTGACTTTGATTTGGTTCAACGAATCCGTACTTGGGCTGACACTTGCGATAGTGACGGTTGAGGTGTGTAGTATCAATCCTCTTTGCCCATGCCAATTGTTGTGCGCAATATTTGCACACAGCTTTGAATTCAACTTCTCCTTCAAATTTTTTCCCCGTCGCGACTAATTTAAAATGATCCCAACACTTTGAAGTTGACTTCTCACCTTTTCTAACTTTTCTTTTTCCTCTTGCGTCGGGAATATAGGGATAATTTTGTAAGATTTGAACATCCGCATCTTCTTTAATATCGTCTAAATCGATTCGCTCATTTAATGGATCTTCTTCAATATTGTCGAGAATTGGTGCGTCGTTGAGATCAGCAAATTGATCGTCGAAATGAGCGTGAGATTAGGGTGTTGAGTCATCATGCCCCCCAAATCCAGGTGGACCATCGAACAATTCATTAACAAATCTTCGGCAGCTGGGATTCATTGTTTTGTAATATGTGATGTTGGTGTGGTGGAGACTTGGAGTGGAAAAGTTGAAATATAAAATGAAATATGTGTAAATGTGTAATTGAGAGATGTAAATTAATGACTAATGACAAATTGAGAGTGTATATATTAGATAATAAGTATATTTGTAATGTAGAAAACAAAATAGAGTAAATGTAATTGTATGTATGTAGTAGGACTTAGGAGGAGAGGAAGAATATTGTGTAGTGTGTAGAAATATCAAATATGTAGTATTTATAGAGTTTAATAAGTAAGGAAAAAAAATCAAAAAAGTAAAATGTGACCAGAACGGTCACATATTTATGACCGTTCTGGTCCGTTCCGGTCACTTGTGACTTGTGACCAGAACGGTCACAAATATGTGACGAGCGGCTCGGCTTGTCAAAGCTCGTTGGCACGAGCCGAGCTTTGGCTCGGCTCGTGGTTCGACAACGGTGATTGACTCGTGGTTGAGCTCGTGATCTTGACGAGCCGAGCCAACGAGCGGCTCGACCCGTTTGCCACCTCTACGGCAAACATATCGAGTGTCTGATCCATCATGACTAGAATTCGATCGCCTGAAGTTTGGTGCATCGCGAGCCGATACGAATAAGGTTGAATTGTTGATTTGTCTCGTTATCATCACTAACGATAATGATGATTAAGTAGTACTTGTGAGTCTTTTGAAATACTAGTAGTAAGCACGTGCGTTACATGTCTTATGTATAAAATAATTGATAATGATTTTAAAATAATTATAATATTTTTGAAAATATTTGAGGTATTAGATTTTATTAAAATGAAAAAATTAAAATTGTTAAAAAGTTGTAAATGAATAATTTTTTTATTTATTTATTTTTTATTTTATGAAATTACGTACATAATGTAAAATTGATAAATAAACCTAAGTGTAATGTTGATTATAATAACACTTATTAGTTTTATTTGTACATAATATTTTTTGTCTTCTCACAATTTTTCTTATTTTTATTTCCTTTTTTTACTAAGACTTAAATAATTTGTATTGAAATTTCGCGAGAAAGTATTATATATCGTTGTCTATAAGAGAGTGGATGCTCAGAAAGATATATTTCAACATTAAGTATTATTTATCCTTAAGCCTTGTTAATAGTTATTGCAATGTATAAACATATTAAAAATTGTTCATCTTGAATTTGAATTAATGTCCTTCATTATTTGCTGAAATTAAATATGAATACGTGAAAGAAAAAATTGTTTTCCTACATGTTGTTCAATGATTATTTTTGCATGGATTATATGTCTTTTGAAATCATTATAAACCATCAATATCTCATTACAAAAAATGTTGAATGAGTTTAGATTCCTTAAGAGTATCACTGAAGAATTTATTTTCAAAATTAACTTATTAAATATATATCTTTATGACCTCTTCAAATGAAGAAGATCTGACTGAAAAAATTAATACAAATGAATGAGAAAATCAAATTTAAAGAATACATGTAGAATAGCTAACCAAGGAAATAAGCAAAAAACATACATTCATATCAGATTTATTTTAAGCATGTACCATTAGAAATTGCAACATACATTATAAGTTGCAACAGACAACAATAATTTTTGTTAACGGCAAAGTAAATATTTTATCTAAAAAAAATTCATATTAATTTTATATGATGCACCTGAGATCAATTTTGTAACATACTACTTATTAAAAAAGAAATTAGCAGATTTTTGTCAAATCAAAATTTATAATAACTAAGTTGTTATATTTTACTTGGTAAAAATGCAATAAACTTGAATTCTTAAATTAGACAAAAAATGATTTTTTTTTAGTTAAAACATAATCGTTATGAATGAATAAATACAAACTAAAATATATTCTAACATGAATTAATGTCAAATGAAACCTCTTGCATCACCATAATTGTTGTTGAAAAGTAATTTATATTATTTATTCTTGTCACTATACTATTCCCGTTTCCACGACTATTATGAGTTTAGGAAATTATGTCCATGTTTGATATAAATTAAAATATAAATTTTAAAATTAAGTTAAAGTCAATAATGAATCTCAACCACATATTTCATGAGATCTAAAACATCTCAACTACATATTTCATTAACTTTTATAAAAATATATTAAAAATTTGGTTTTAATCATCATCAAACAAAGGCTATACATCAATTTCATGAAAAAGAAATGGACGGACGTTCTTTATATATTTATGGGTTCAAGACAACATTCGAATAATATAAGATGACAGTAAATTATAAAATTAAATAAAAATTACTTTAATAATAATAATAATGGTATTTAAAGAGAATAAATTGAATGCTAAGAATATTATTGACCATAAACATAAAAAATTAATGGAAAAATGGGAAAATGAAAGTTTCTCCTCCATCTACACTTTTAATAAATATAGTAGATAGATAGATAGTAGATGGTAGATATGGGGAAAAATGATTTGAGCATGTGTTTGTTTTCCTTTAAAAAGAGAAAATTTGAAACTGAAATAGTAGAATAAATAATAAAATAATAGAAATGCACAATACATGTTAGACGATAAAGGAAAATCAAAAGAACCGTTGGAAACATTAAGACCATGCCTGACCCTTCTCTACTTTGTTGACCTATGGATAACTTAACCTTATTATTTTGATCATAACAAATAAGAATATATTGTGTTATTAACAAGTGTGCTTCAAGTGTTTCATGTAATGATAAATATTCAAAAGCACTCTATGTTCAAATCGTCTCTCAAAGATATAAATCAAAACTATGTGATCAAGCACATGAGACGCAAAGAAGATCAAGAAAGAATCGAAGATATTCGAGATCAAATTTCAAGTCGGGAAGCATGAAGACCAAGCAATGAAGCCTACAAAGAATTGAGATCTTACAAATTGCTTTTCAATGTTATGTAAGGTTAATGCATCAATAGTTGGCAATGCACCATAAAGCTCAAGTAACATTTTTAAAGCCATTAAATATCTTTTTCAAAATCAACTTTGATCAGAAAACCTTGAAAAATCAAAATCTTGAAATGCTGTTTTTACAGGTCGACCGCAAAATAGACAGGTCGACCGCATGGCACCAACCGGTCGACCGCATGACACCAACCGGTCGACCGCACTGCTGTTTTTGAACTCAACGGCTATTTTCTTGCAACGGCTATATTGAGGTCAACCGCAAAAGACAGTATGTGCGAAAATTGCTCTATAAATAGCATTCTCTCTTGCATTCATTCATAACAACATAGAAAAGATTTTATAGAAACTTTCTTATGAAAATTCATTGTTCTTACTTGGTTTATATTCATCTATAAAACTTTGATTGATCTAAACTTTGTTTTATCAAATCATCAAAGTTTTTGGAAGAAAGTTTTGTGAAGATTCTTGTTTTAATATTGTTTAAACTTCTTCAACATCTTCACTATATTGGAATTGAAGTGTAAGTCTCTCTTTGTTCTAAACTTGTTTTAATCTTTTAAAAGAGAGAAATTCCAATTAAGGAACTTTGATTATTTGTACTACATTTTTCATTATCATTTGATTCATCAAAGTTCCATTGCCTAAACACTTTGAGCTTAACTCATTGTTAATTATTCAAGTGTGGCATCTCTTGGTACTTAATTTGATTCAATATTTTAACAAGAGATTATTTTGAAAAACTTTGTTTGATTGCATTGAACTTTTCATTATCATTTGCATCAAAGTTTTTCTCTAACACTCGAGCTTAATTCATTGCTATCTATTGAAGTGTTAGCCTAACTCTCTCGGTACTTAATTTGAGTATATCATTTGTCAAGAGAGTTATTTCAATTATAAATTCAATTCATTATATCTTGTGGTTTCGAGAGCCTTGTGAAAACTCGATTGTTGGTTTCGAGAGCCTTGTGAAAACTCGATTGTAAAGGATAGGTGCTCCTTGTTGTAAAGTCACCTAAGGATTCGATACTCCTTGTTGTAAGTTATCAATATAGTGGATTTGGCCTTGCTCGTGACGGAGAGCTCGGTAACGGGGGACGTAGATCACGTTGGTTGATTGAACCTCCATAAATCGCGTTTGCATTCTCTTATCCATTTTACTTACTTACATTGCACTTACTCTATTCTATCAATTTATATTGTGCAACACTATATCTAAGTGATATTCTTGCTTTATCAATTAAGTTTACACATTTATAGCACACTACACTGATAGGTAAGTTACTTACAACACTAAGTGCTCATACTTGTACCCATTGGTTTTTAAGTTTGAGATTATTTATCGAAAAAGTTTTATAAACCAATTCACCCCCCTCTTGGTTAGTTTACTCTTGGGCTAACATACTTTACCATTTCTTATCCTCTCTTCTCCTTACCCTTACCCTTCTCCAGATCTGGTTCTTTCCCACGGCGACAACTTCGCAAGTGGCAATTATTTGACAACATTTCGAGACACAGCACTTCCAGCATGGATCCAAGTATATAGAGACCTGACTTCTGGCCAATGGACAAGGATACCCATGTTACTACCCTGAAACCATGGTATAAATTTACGTCCAAAAATTTGAGATGGATTATCGGTTTCTTAATATCTATGTTCTAACGTGATCTGTAATTTTGTTCTTTTATTGTGTTCGTTTGTTGATCCTTTTTTGTCTATTTGTAATTTATTTCAAAATTTCCTACTTCCATATTTATTGTATATGAATTGGGTTCAAGCATTTTCGTATATATATTTTTTGGATTTCTTTCTTGGGGTGAGATTTGAAGATTAAATAGATGGTAGTGTCTCCATTTTTTTTCATCAGGTGGTTCAGAAATCATGAATATAATGATTTGAAAATTATTTTTGTAAGTTCTTGGTTTGTCTAATTCATATCTGTTTTAATTTTTTTTATTAGCTTTCTTCTGTTTAGGAAGAATGTTAGGCGCTAAAGATTGATTACCTATCTGAAATTTATAGTTAACGTATTTGTTCGACGTGTTGCTGAACTCTTGTCTTGGCCTGTGTGCACTTCATTCCTGGTGAGAGGCTTATAAATTTTAAAATCATTTGCAGTCCCTAGATTAAGTATTCTCTTAGGGTTAACCCATTTTACAAAGTTCATGATTGACATGGAAACAAATGATTTAATATGATATAATAGTCTGAATCACCATATCCACCTTCACATTCCCTTCCCGAAAGAAATTCGGGATTTTAGTTATTTTTGTCTTTTAATACAAGTCAGATGGTATTTTGTTAAGGCTGCGTTTGATAGCGATGGTGGAATTTGGGTGAAAAAGAAAATGAATTCAGGGAATTGAATTATAGGAAATTGAATTTCTGGGAATTGGAAATTTAATGTGTTTGATTGGTTTAATTTTCTAGGTGGAAAAAGTAGAGAATTTTTCGACTTTTGTTATTTGATTGACATTATTTTTCATAGAAAATAAAGTAAAGTTTATCTATTTTAATAAAAAAATAATTTTTTCATACATTTTTACTTGATAATAATAATGTTAATTTTTTTTAAAAAATAAATTAATTAATAACAATAAAAAGGATCAAATGTAACGAAAATGGTATAAGATTTTTCATGAAAAATAAAACTTCCTCCCCCCTTGGAAAACGAATTCATCCAAAACAAGGAAAAATCGGATTTCGAGACAAGTGGAAAAACGAATTCCATGGAAAACTTAGACAACCAAACAACAAAAAGTTGGAAAATCACGCGAAAAATCATATTTTCCATAAAAAAATATGTCGAATCAAACGTAACCTAATTGTTTAGCTTGTCAGGCACAAACACATTTAGCTAATGCCAAAAATTATTAAATTGACTTAATGAATGGTATCTTATGTTATACAACAGTGACCTATGTTATATAAAGGATATACTTATAAGGGATCATAACATTCAAGAATGTGTTCTGTACAGTCATACACCACCAGAAACTCAAAAGCTGCACGTCACCCCTCCTAAAGCAGTGGACAATGAACAATTCTCCCGAAAAAATGCTAGGTGGAATGAGTTCGAGCATAAAATATTTGTGTCAGTAGTTGATGTTGTAGTTTCTAAAGGTCAACGTAGTGGAAAATGTTTCACTACAATAGGGTGGCAATGAATTAGGTTCCTTTTCAATTCACAGACGAATCATAACTGGAGCATCAACCAACTGAAGAATCATTGGAACGTGATGCTTAAGGACCACAAGTTGTTCAAAGAGCTGACCCGTTGCACGAGTGTTGAGTACAATTACAACGGCACTAACAAAATCCAAGCATCTGCGACGTGGTGGGAAAATAAAATCAAGGTACTGATTTCTAATTTTTTTTTTTTTTTCATTTCAGATATGATTCTCAACTCTCCAAATTAATCATCAGAATGGTAGAATTTTAGTGAAATTGAAGTTAGAATAATGTAATTTTGATCGATGTAGTGATCTGCAGGAAAATCCTAAGTATAAACAATTCATGGATCGTGACTGCAGTGAATACTACACCACATATGCTCGTTTGTTTGGGGACACGTGCGATTCAATGCGGTATGCAATGACTCCACAAAACTGTGCTAATGTGCTTTCGATTTGGGCCAGGATAGCAACATCGAATCCCCAAAGGACACTGTAAAACATCATGAAGAAGGCACGGACTCAAGCGATGGACTAACAACGGGTAAAGTGCAGTCTTCCATGTACATTTCTGGAGTGCGAAGTGGCGAAAAGCACAAAGGAAGGGGTTCAAAGGGGAAGGGGAAGGAAAAAAGAAAAGATATGGTGTACGAGAGCTATCCGAAATAGTGGAAACACTTGCAAGCATGGGTAATAACTTGAATTCCATTTCGTTTTCCCCCAAAGCATTGAATGACTTGACCGTTGACGAATGCATTGAAGAGCTAATGTTAACAAGGCTGATTGAAGATGGGAGCGATGCACATATGTTTGCATTGTCTTTCCTCACCAAGCTTAAGAATATGAACGGATTTAAGGCTGCAAAGACCCTTGAAAACAAGGTAAAATGGATAAAATGGAATTTCAACCGAGACGTGGAACTATTATGTTCTTGGAAGTAATGTGCGTTGCATGACAAGCATTGTCTTTGCTCACTTCAATTGCTCTTTCAATTTATGTAATTTCAGCGTTTTTTCTCTTACTTCCTGTGTATTGTTCCATGTTTCATGTGTTATCAGTAGGATATGAATATTTTGACTGGAACTCATTCATGCTTTATGGGAATGTATTTTAAGAGTTACAGATGATGTTTAATTTGTGAAGGGTATTGTGAATTTTGATGATATATAAACTCGCTGATTAGATTTGTGATTTGTGTGAATTTGGATGAATTTTTTAATTATGTACATCATAGAATCAAATCTATGGAGTGAGATATTACGCAGAGAATAGTTTACCTGAGAATATTTCTGTTTGGTAATTGCTTCTTTCCACCCCAGTGGTGAGTTCCTTTTTTGAAAAATAGGACTACCAACAGTAAATGAAGGACATAAGTTTTCCTATAAAATTATGAAACAATCCTTGTGCTCTCACAATCCTACCAAGCAAAAACATAGTCCAGGAAAATTTTAGTTCCCTCGTAGATTTACTCCTGCAACAACGCAATGACAGATTTTGAAATGGATTACTTACTCATTTCTCTCGACAGCTCTATAGAGGACACAGATGATGAATCATTTTTACTGCAGTTGGAAGAAGATATAAAAGCGTGGTTGTGGTACTTTCGAATGGTATAAACTATTTCACGTGATTTTATGTTACATAATGGGCGACATAGATATTTATTTCCTAGCTCCCACAGCGGACACATTTTCATGTTGCAAAATATTCACATATACCCAGAAATATGCTTTCAAGAATTTTGTATGTACCCACCAATGTTTGTGAATTTCACACATATGCTACGTGATAATTATGGTTTGTTTAGTAGCTCCCACCTAGACATATATGAACAGGTGACCATTTTTATGTATACTTGCACATGGAAAAGGATACCGCCAAGTCCAAACACTATTCGGACACTCGTTACAAACGATTAGTCATTATTTTAGAATATTACTTCGAGCGGTAGTGATGTTTGCTGGACATGTCATTAAATCACACCCAGATTACGGTGCATCTGTTGGTTACCATCACTCCGACCCGGATCGATATCCATTTTCCAGGTATTAAAGAATTTTTACACTGTAATTGGTTTCGAGTATACAATATTTTTATGTTAAAAACAGTAAAAGGTCTTACGTATACTTTTTTTTACATGTTGGTATTTGAGCAGGATTGTATTGGGGCGATTGATGGCACTCATGTTAAGGCTGTCTTGCCAAGAAACCAAAGAGATAATTTCAATGGGCGTAAAGGAATGCCAACATAGAACGTGTTGGCTGCATGTGACTTCGATTTGTGTTTCACGTTCATCCTCCCGGGGTACCACGGGCAATACACACGACAATCGCATTTTAGCAAGATCAATTCACAGTCCAGACATAAATTTTCCCCAACCAGCACAAGGAAAATATTATTTGGTGAACTCTGGTTTTGCTCATAGACCAGGTTACATGGCCCCGTATAAGGGATCAGATATTAGGTACCAGTTTCAGGAAGAAACTGACCGACGTAGACGTCAATTTAGGAATGCTCGGGACCGGTTCAATTTTCATCACTCATCATGCAGGAATGTTATTTAGAGGGCATTCGGGGTGTGGAAGAATAGATGGAAAACTATTGATCGAATGCCCAGCTATTATTTTAGAGCACAAACGACCGTAGTTGTTGCCATCATGGCAGTCCACAACTACTTGCGTATGAATGTGCAAATGGACGAAGGCTTTCATAGAGCAGATGAAGTTGATGATGATGAAGTTGAAATCGATCTTCCCGATGAAGAAGAAGAAATTGCTGCTGAGGTGAATGTTGAAGGAGATGAGAATATGCCATGGGATCAATTGCGAGATTACTTGGCACATTGTCTACGATAACAGATGAATTAATTAAATCAAAATTATGTCACAAATGAAGCCTCTGTTGGGCGGATCAGTCGCCCTTTTTTGTATGTTATTTACATTATCTATGTCGAATTAGTTCTTAAAAAGTGATTTCGAAAAATATTTGTGGTTAAAAAGTGGTATTGAAAATTGTAGTGCTTTAAACATATGTTTATTACACTAATGCCAAACACACCCTAAAGAAATTCACATGACATCAATAAATGCCGAACAGACGAAGACGTGAATTTGCTTATTTTTCAAAAGTACATGTTATTTGACCAACTCGTTCAAATGAAGGGCAGTTTCGATAATGAAAGTATGGTGGAAGTTTTTCTAAATGGATAATTATATGGGTAATTATATTGACATCACCAATTTTGTTAACAACGCCACACTTTTCATATTTACTAAATTAGCCATAATTAAATTGTCTAAAATAACCACCCCATTATATTAATTTATCTTATTTGTCATTCTTACGTACACCACAAATAATTAAAACCCTAAATTTTATATGACGATGTGCAAATTCCAATTGCAAGAACAATCTTTTCTTAATCTACTATCATGCGTCCATCTCCTCTGTTGAAACATAGATTTCACTAATTTAATTGCAAGATTATATTCTTTAAAAATTATCACCAACTAAAAATTCTAGTTGTTTTTGTTATTCAATACAATTTTGCAGAAAATTTTATTGAAATTACAGTACGTGATGGAGAAAACAATTATGTATTAAAGTATTCATTTTTAAAGAGCTGAATTTCGAATTCCCTCTCTAGTGAATTACAGTACGTGAATTTCGCTCTCTAGTGGATTTCTAGACAGGGATGAGAGATAGATTTGTGGTGTACGTTTACTTTCATTTGATCTAGTAAAGGTTGTTTTTGTAAAATTGAATGTGGTGTATTTATAAAATTTATATTTTAATAAATGTGTATATATAATGTGGTGTGGTTAACAAAATTGGTGGTGTAATTATATGGACACCACCAATTTTGTTAACCACATCATACTTTTCATATTTACTATATAGGTCATAATTAAATTGACTTAAATAACAACCTTATTATATTAGTTCTCTTATTTTTTATTCTTTTTTTGATTACCTTATTTTTTATTCATATGTACACCACAATGTTAAAAACCCTAAATTTTATACTTATTTTTTTTTACCTACAATTCTTGCTAAGGTATTCCAATTAAGCCAATATTAAGTATTTCATGAACCCAAATCTCCCCTCTCCCCTTAAATCCACACGTGTTCTGCAAAACTAATTCAAAATCAATGGACATGAAATCACATTGATAATACACACCCACGAGAATATTACTGGGGCAGTTGGATTCATTGCTTCTTATGTTGTAAATAGGTTCATCCGAAACCACCCCCAATACAAGATTGTCGTTTTAGACTAACTTTATTACTGTTCTGATCTTTGTGTTGATGAGGGGTTTGAGGTAGAGTGTATGATGAAGGAAGAAGTTTCTAGATTGTGGTGTACCATATTTTATTTTTATTTTATTTATTGAAGGTTATATTTGTAAAAGAAATGTGGTGTAATTATAAAATTCTTGTTTTAGTAAATGTGTATATATAATGTGGTAGTTAACAAAATTAATGATGTCAATATAATTATTACTGTGGTCAAACTCACTTCACTGCTGGGCCCACCAATTTTTGTTTGACATGACGTATTTCTCATTAATCAGAGAAAGAAACAGACGTTGAATGTTTACAAATGATGTAGGGGATCGAGTGAATTGAAACTTAAAACTTGGAGTCTCATTTTTCGGAAAATAGATGTTTAACATATATTTTTTTGAAAAATGTTATTAACAACGGGGGAAAAAATGGGTTTACATGTAAATTTATTTTATTGAAAAAATGTGTTGTTAAACATGAATTTAGAGAAAAATGTATTTTTAAATAATGAGGCACTTGATGATGAATATCCTAGTTATATCAAGAAACTTATGGTGCCATTTCGAAGAAAGAAAGAAAGAAAAAAAAAAAAACCCCTTATGGTGAGCATTAAATTGTAAAGTGAAAGCAGGTAATTCATATATATGTATTCATTATATTTAGGGACAGTTAGACGGCTCATTAAATGGGTGGCTTAAACCAAAATTAAAATTACATAATTTTTCAAACCACTTTTATTCTTTTAATCACACATATTTTATCTAAAAAATCAAAATAAATCTTCTCTCTCCAAATTAATTGACCGTCGAACGGAGGCTTAACTTTGTATTCTAGAAGATAAAATAAGTTTTCTATTTATTATTTATTCTTTAGAGGTTACACATAAATCCTTTATAATACTTCTATTTTTCTCTCGCGCACTTTTGTTTGGTAACACAATTTGATTTATAAATCGATTTATTTATAATTTTGAGGTAAAAAGTAGTGATTGAAAATTGAAGAAAAAAAATACGAGTGATTAAAAAGTAACTTGAAAAATTGTGTAGTTGATAAAATGATTTATAAATCAGTTTATTTTTGCAACCAAACGGAGGCTAATGAATTTTTTTTTGGGGGAATAAAATCAATTGTTAATAAATTTTGATAAAATTTAATGAAATACCTGTATTTGGTAAATCATTTATAAACAAGTTGCCATCTGGGTATAGCTCAATTAATTGAAAAGTGAAAGTAAAAAATCTCAGTTGAGTTGTCAGTTGTAGATCGAGAGTTCGAATTCTACAATTGGTATGGATGAGGCTCATTGTAAACGTAGTTAAACAGCAAGTTCTCTACTCTGCTCTATTGAGGCACATCCTACGATTTACATTCTCTACAAATCCTTAGGATAGAGATTGTAGGGACTCCTAAGGTTAGAGTTCAACCTTTCGTTTATAAAAAAGTTTATAAACAACATATTTTTCAAATCAATTTTTAATCATACAATTTTTTCAAATCAATTTTTAACCATATATTTTACATCGAAAATATCATATTATTTATTTATAAACAATAAATTTTTACCAAACGGAGACAGATTTTAATCTCTATGAATCAGAAAATTCAGATAAAATTTCAATGCAAAGCTCCACCAAAAATAAACAAGAATTGTTGTCCTAATGCTTACGCGTAACAACATTGCAGTAATAATTATGTTCACTATATTTATATTAATACACGGTTTTAATCATTGGTATATACCTCCTCCCCGGTCAAATTAAAATCTTATTTTAATTTCAAATCAAAGTTAATAATTAATTTTAATTACACATTTTATTAGGTCAACAATTTTTCAACCGCACATCTAATTAAATTTTATCAAAATTTATTAAAAATTTAATTTTAATCCCAAGTTAAAGTTAACAATTAATTCAACAACATATTTTACTGGGTCAAGAACTTTTCAATAACATTTCTCATTAAAAGATAGGTGGGTGTGGTCCAAAGCCAAAGGGGGAAAGGGAATTTAAGAGGTGGGGTCCTCCCTAAAGTAAAGCATTTCGTATTTTTTTGGACAAATCATAGAGTGTGGTACAGAGTTGAATTTTCAACGAAATCTCGATGGATAACAATGTAATAATAGTTACAGTCTAAATTATTTATATTTTTGAGATAAAATATGTGATTAAAAAATAAGAAGAGAAAATATATGTATTAAAAATTAATTTAAAAAATTATATTATTTATAAAATAATTTATAAGTTATTACGAATTTTAAAGAACTAGGTTTTAGCTCGACTTTTTTACTCATTTCCAGTAAAACTTTTGTTAGCCATACTGCAATAGATTTTTATAATTTATATAAGTTAAATAAAAGAACATATATTTAAACTTTTAATATTTTATTATCATAATCTTCTTTTAGCATCTTGAATTTTGAGGGTGCCAACTGCCATGTAAACAGTAAACGATAGCTATATGTGACAAGATGGGAACTACTAATGGGGAAATTAAAATTTAGCGACTCGACTAAAGATTGGATGACACTTCGGTTGACGGTGGATGAGACAGTAGTGTAATTTACTAAAATTGTTTTTTTTTTTTTTTAAATTTTTATTTACATATGAATGATGGAAGATTCTTTGATAATTCCCACTTGATTACAAAATTATCCTAATCATCTCAATATAGCAAACCACAATCATTGTGGTCCCTAAGCAACTGAATTTTATGCCAAATATTTGAGCAAGGCCCACCTCTCTTTCACCCTAAAGTCCATGGGCCCTATCACTGTAGGCCCATTATTTATTTGGGCTCATTTGGCCCACTTTATCTTCTGTATTTCCATTTTCAGATTTTCCAATTCCAAGGACTTTGGTGGAAAAAGGAACCCTAATCGGGCAATTCCAAGTTCAAGAATCAAATCGAGATTAATTTAAGCACTTTATTCGTTCCTGTAATTGTAATTCGAGTGCAAGTAGTCAGCTGAAGTGCTCAATTTGAATCCGGGAAATGGCAGGAAGAGAAGTTCGAGAGTACACAAACCTTACGGATCCCAAAGGTAGGTTACTATTTCTCTGTGTATGTTTTCAAGTGCTTTGCTTCTATGAAAATTGATTATACATCCCAAAGGTTGGTTGCTCTTTCTGTGTGTATGTTTTAAAGTGCTTTGCTTATATGAAAATTGGTTATACAATATTACGCAGATAAGAAATTGGGGAAGGGAAAAGACAGAGTAGATGATGAAGAAATTACTTTTCAACGTATGGTCGCCAAGGTTAGCGATTACTGTTTCTCTTTCTTTTCCTTCATTTCCCACGTATAAATATTGAACGACCTTGTAGATTATGGAAAGTAAAAATATTACTTTTATGGCGAAATTGGCATAATTTAAAGAAATTTAAATTAATTATTTTTCTGATTTTACTTTTCATTCTCTCTTTTTGCCATTTGGACGAGTTTGAGAGTTCAAAAGGTGGGATCCTGTGAAGACTTCTTGTCAAAAACGGAAAACTAGAAATAGATCCAGTAATGAGATTTTTATGCTCCTTTGGAGCTTCAAAGGGTAGAGATTAATTATCGATGTGTTGCAGGAACATTCAATATAGCCCTATTTAATTGACTTGTGGCATTCAGAGTGCTTTCTCCAGTTCTTTACTTGTCCATTAGCCAGAGTATCATGCAAATGTTGAGGATAATGCTACTAGAAGCTATTATCAATGACATCCTTAATAGAAGAAATACTCTTCAGCTCTCAACTTCTAGGAATTGAGAGACTGTCTATGTGATGTGAAATAGGGGAAGGAATGAACGATGGATAGTGAATATATGCAGTGAGATTGAAAATGGAAGCATTTTTTTTTTTAAAGTTGAGTAACTCAGTTAGTATAAGTGAGGTTTATATGAAATATTCAATCCTACTTGTCCTTCCATACTGCATTCTCAAGTCTTGAGAATTCCTTTACCAAAGCAATTTGAAAATTTGGTAGTTTTCTGATAACATGCCCCGGCAGGGATCCTGGCTTCCTCAACTGGGTGGTTGAAATGTATAGATGCAAGAGGTTGCAGGAGAACGGGGAGGTTACCTTCATGGACGAGGCGGTATAAATTGTCTACTCACCTATCATGCTATCTCGTGCATTTATATAAATTTGATTGTTGTGCAAGAGAGTGTGCTTGTGTGTGTAATTGCAAATATAAATATATCATAAGTAGTTCTTGATCCTTGTTAAGTTTCAATAAGTAGCCCTGGACAGCGATGATTTACTTTATCTCAAGGAGCAGATGGAGGCTGAGGAAGATGCGGAACGAATTCTACGCCGTACTGAGAAACGCGCATTTGCTGCTTTTAAGATATCCTTTTATTCTCCTGAAGTACTATTAAGTGATGATGAGGAATCATTAATGCAAACCTCTGCAATTGGTAAACAAATTCTTAACTGGATTGGGGAAATAAGTTATTCTTACGATTTCTTTCTCTCTCTTTCTGGAATGCACAATCAGAAGCTGCTCCAAATTTTCATTATCGTCACTTTTCGTAACTTGTTCAATATTGTCATTGTTTTAAGTAAATTGCACCTCGGTTCTCGACCATTTGAATGCGTGACAATGGGATTCTGAACCTTTTATTTCTAGCAATCGAAGTCCATAACCTTTCAGACATTTGGGACTGAGGCCCTTTTGTGATGCAGGAGATCTAGAAAACACAAATCTTATACCACTGAGTAATTTGAACTTTCCAATTGCCCATAGCATATATTAGTTGCTTAAAATTTCAATGCTATTGAAGGTGGGCCATTGAATTTTTAGTACCAAATTCAATATTTTGATTCTATTTTACTAAACAGTTCATGTAATCATTTAATCAGCGTGCTGTATTTTATGTTGTCTCATCTGGCGACGCTGAGTTGAAAGAAACACCAGTCGAACTATAGAAATGTGTATATATGTTAACTTAATTGAGGTTGGGAATGGGTGGATTGGTTGGTTGTATGGGGAGAGGGTGTGCGTTATTTTTTCTTTTATTTTCTCTATGCATGTGTTTTAAATCAAACTTATGGTATAATTGGTATTTTTACTCAAAATTACCTTGTAATGATAAAACTGAATGGTTTTGTCACAAAAGGACTTCAAACGCAGTCATTTGAAAGTTTTGGGACTCTGGGTGATATAAATAAAATTAGAGCCCCATTTCACACCTTCAATGGTTTGGGAACCCAGGTGCAATGCAATATACCCTTCTTTAAATATGCATCTTTTGGGGCAAGAAAGGTTGGTGGAGGATGGTGACATTTCTCTAACATCTTCTTATAAATAATAATATTATGTATTCCAATTGGCTGATTCCAAAAGTAGGGAAATTGCAGCATTATAGATAGTCATAAACCTTTTTCTTATTCTTTTACACGCATATTGAATGATAAAGAATGTGCAAAATGCTATATGATGTATTTTTCTCAATCTGGTGGCTTAACTGTGGCATTCAGAACCAAAGAAATGAAAAATGGCTACACATATTTCTCTAATATTGTAGCTTGTCCTTTTTGCTTCATATATTTTCCTTAACCGCCAATCACAAGGCTGTGGCTGAGACCTCCCCAGCATCAGTTCCATTGCCACTTCGTGTTGAGCCCAAACCAAAGAGTGGAATCAGGTATGCTTGTATCTCACTATCCATGGCCCCCCCCCCCCCCCCCCCCCAAATTCTCCTGTACGTAAAAATGAGAGTCTATATATGATAGACGGGAGTACAAAATTAAACTTTTGGTGATGCTCAGGCAACAAGATTTGCTGAAGAGGATGGTGGAAGTGAAGCCGAAGCGGCAGAGAGTTTCTAGCCTTTCTGATGGAAAACAATCCTCTGTAATTCTGAATAGACAGGAATCTGGTAAACATGAATCTGGGTGCGATCAGGAAAAGGAGAAAAATGCTGTCGACATATTAAACAAAGAGGGAGAGGATAGAAAGCTGGATAACCCGGTAAAAAGTCTGCTAGCAGCCTATGAGAGTCCAGATGATGAAGAATAATTGAAAGAATGTGCTCTTGATTTTCCTTTCGTTTTTGTATTTTGTTCTTTTGCCTTAATTTGGTAGAAGTTTTTTGTTTATAAACAAAAAATGTAATCTTTTTAAGGTAAAATATACGGTTGAAAAATGATTTTGGGATACGTGTATAGTTAAAATGTAAATACGCTTTTATTCTTGTATATTTTAGAGAATTCTTTAAATTCAATTATCTTCCTTCTTTTTGTTGGGTTTCTTGACCCATATGGGAGCTGGGATATCGTGAATCGACCATCTTGTATTTCTCCTTGCAATCCTCAACGAATCAGAGGATTCACTCCTGTTATGTTCATTGGATTTGTCGTACTTAAACATAGCAAGAGTTTTTCTTTTATCTTGACCAATAAACAGCACAAATCGATTGCCATTCTTTCCTTGAGTGTCGTTTTCCAAAATAAATATTTACAACAATGGATGTTATAAAAGTTCAATACTCTTTGTCCAACAGCTAGGCAACTACTAGAATTTCCAAAGTCTTGAAACCAAAAAAGCTGTCGACAGAATATTTAAATGCAACAAAAACAGGTATATGATTATGCTTAAATATAAAAATGTTGGAAATAGATACTTTGGAGCATCCGCTGTCTCAAAATGTTTGAAATACTATCAAACATGCCTGCCTCAACTAATGTCAACCATTTTTATAAATGTTCTATAACTCACATCTCCAACGGTGACCGGACGTGATATTCCATTCAACATGAGGACATCAGCTACTCGAGTAAGCATATCTATTATTTTTGGGTTGCTTTTGTTCCGACCATCCACCGAGCGCGATAGCGTCAACGAGTACTTTCCTGATGAAAGAGATGCTTTGATACAACTTAGAGATATTGTTAACTCAACCTTTGATCTACATTCAAATTGGACAGGTCCCCCATGTTATAAGAACAATAGCAGATGGGCTGGAATAACTTGCTTTGATTGGCATGTTACACACTTGGTCCTTGAAGGAATTCAATTGACTGCTTCTCTCCCACCTTTATTTCTGCAAAACATAACTTTCTTGAGTAAACTTGGGTTTAGAAACAATTCATTAGATGGTCCTCTACCCGATCTCACGAATCTCGAGCACCTGGAATTCGTTTTCCTCTCGCAAAATCGCTTCTCGGGCTCAATACCCTTTGATTATGTTGATCTGATGAAGTTAACACGATTAGAGCTCCAAGAAAATGAGCTTACCGGTCCAATTCCTCCTTTCAACCAGCAATCCTTAGTTGCTTTTAATGTCTCTCACAATCAGCTTCAAGGCCAGATACCTCAAACGCCCGTCCTTGCAAGATTCTCAATGAGTTCTTACGATAATAATTCTAACTTGTGTGGGTGGCCACTGGGAAGACCTTGTCCAATATTGCCTCCTGTTCCGAGCAACGCACCCGTACCTTCACCTCTACCTGTTCCACCGAGAGACAATGACCATGGTGCCATCCGTCCATGGACTCTAGTTCTGATCGCAGTAGCAGCAGGCCTTGTTCCTATATCTGTCATCCTCATTTTTCTTTGTTATTACAGAAGAATCTTCAGAAAAGAAACGGAAGAAGAAGAGCATCCAGGTACGCCGTGTACACACAAAAAGATGAATTTGTTATGTAAGATTGCAAGAGGTGAATTTTTCTCTTCTAATTTCCTCGACAGGAGAGGCTTCTATAGACCTTATAAGAAGGAGATGGCACTGGTCAGAAAGCACAGATGATCCAGAAAGAAGAGTAGAATTGGAATTTTTCGACAAGGATAAACGCACCATGTTTGATCTAGATGATTTGCTTCGTGCATCGGCTGAAGTAATTGGAAAGGGAAAACTGGGCACTAGTTACAAATCTATGCTAGAATCTGGTTCTGTTGTTGCTGTGAAGAGACTTGAAAATATGAAGGATTTGGGCAAAAGGGAATTCATCCAGCAGATGCATTTGCTTGGAAAGATGAAACATGAGCGCCTTGTTGAGATCATCACATTTTACCACTCCAAAGAAGAGAAGCTAATCATTTACGAATACGTTCCTAACGGCAACTTGTTAGCCCTTCTACACGGTTAGTACTTCGTACTCTCTCCCTGGCCATGCCCTGAGATTTTCACAAAAATTCATGACTCGCCAAGTTTTGGATGACAGAGAATAGAGGATATCAAAGAGAGAGGATACTGGATTGGAACGCAAGGCTATCCATCATCAAAGAAATTGCGGAAGCGGTGAATTTCCTTCATCAGTGTTTGCCTTGTCACAAGATGGTGCCTCATGGAAACCTCAAGTCCTCCAACATTCTTATTCAACGCGAAAACCGCATTTACCATGTTAAGATCACAGATTACGGATTCTCCCCCCTTGTGCTATCTTTGGAGCAACTGGCTGTAGGAAGAACCCCGGAATTCTCCCAAGGGAAGAAACTAACAAGAAAAGCAGATGTATACTGTTTGGGAATCGTTATTTTAGAGATCATAACAGGCAAGGAGCCAGCTCAAGTTGATGCTACTGCTGATGATCTTTCGGATTGGGTTCGATCAGCTGTAAACAATGATTGGTCGACAGATATATTGGACGTCGAAATAGTTGCAGAAAGGGAAGGGTATGATGGCATGTTGAAACTCACAGAAATAGCTCTTGAATGTACTGATATGGAACCTGAAAACAGACCAGCAATGAATCAAGTACTCGAAAGAATACAAGCCATTGAGTTTAGGGGTGGGCATTAACTCATTCAACCCGTTAAAATCGTCCAATCCAATTCAATTCGATCGATTTGGGTCGATTTTTTTATAAAAATCGGGTTGGATTGAATTCCACACAAAAAAAAAAAAAAAAAAAAATTGGTCGGGTTGGGTTTTTTACTCAATCCACAACCCAACCCAACAATTTTTTTTTTTTTAAATATGACCATTTAAATTTCAAGAATCTCAAGCATATTTTATAATTTGGATGAAATTCAAATAGGTTTGAACATATTTTAGTTTTATTAGCAAGTATTCAATTTATTATATTTGAGCTTATTGTATTGTACATAATTGATTTGAGTTAATAGTTGATTTATAAGTTTAAGTTTTTAAATTTCAAGATTTTTTGCTAAATGACCAAAGCCCAAACCACCTAACCCAACCCGATCGAAATTTGACTGGGTTGGGTTTGAACTCATACTTGTGTTATGTTGGGTTGAGTTGATTTTTTATCAACCCGATCATAGTGGATTGAATTCGGATTGAACAAAAAACAGATCCAATCCAACCCATGCCCACCCCTAATTGAGTTTCAAACGAGAGATTGAGTACTATTTTATTTTATATTTAAGTTTACATTAGTTTGTTCATGTTTATATGGTAGAAAAGACAAACATATTGGTTCAGCATTAATGTACAAGGATTAGACATGTTTTTAATTGTCCTAGGAATATCCAAGTCTGTCATATTAGTGTGTGTTCAACTAGAATTGATGTGTATCAATAGGTTTGAGGTTTTTAATTGGAATCGAACCTTTCTAACCAAAATTGGAGGTTCTAGTCCAATTCAAAAAAAAAAAAAGGAACGAAAACCGAAATTGAGAACCGATAGGTACGAGTTAGTTCTTGGTTCTTTAACCAGAATTGTAGATACTCGAATTAAACTGATTTTGTTTTATATAAATATTTATTTTTTTACAATTTATAGGTTGTGTAAAATAAATACAAAACCTAAAAAACTCTAATTTCGCAGGTGGTGCTATTATGGTGTAAGGTGGGTTTAAGTGGAGGAGATGAATTAATTAGTCATAAATAGTCACATTTTATATAAATCCGATCACAATCAATTATCAATGCATCACAGGTCACAAACAGTCACATCATATAGAGCTGGTCACACTTATCATGGAATTAGTCACAAATAGTCACAATCCGTATTGATTTGGTCCTAGTTTATTTGTATTTGTTGTTGGAGGTTGTGGTGGTAGTGTTGTTGTGGTGGTTAGTTGGAGGTGATTGCGCATCAGTGGTGATGCTGGTTATGTTGGTTGTGTTGTTGTACAATATGGTGAGATTAGGTAGAGAAGATGAAGTAATTGGTCACAAATAGTCATAGTTCACATAGATCTGATCACAATTAATGCATTATGGGGGTACAAACAATCATAGTTTTCATAGACATGATCACTATCAGTCACAGGTCGGCTCCACCAACATCAACATCACCACCTCACTACCACCGTTACGACAAGGAAAACACCACAACATCCGCCTACACAACATATCACCACCACCTGCACCAATCCCACACACCCATCTTGATGAGAATCGAGAAAGTCAAACCTCGATGCGCGTGACAGTGGGACCCACGACGAGATCCGATGTCGAAGAGGTTCAAGATTCGAGGCTAAACAATGTGAATAAATCAAGAAAAGAAGCTAAGAATCAAGTTGGAACCAAAAATGAGAAGTTTGGAGTTCAGCCAAGTTTCGGTCGACCGAACATTATTCCGGTCGACCGATCTTCTGCAGAGGAATTTTTGACCCAGCTTCAGTCGCTTTCGGCTGAGTGGCGGTCGACCGAAAGTCCCCTTTCGATCGACCCGGTGATCGACCGAAACACCTCATTTTTCAAAAAACGGGGTTTTCTTGCAATTTCCACAAAACGGGGGTTTTCTTGTAAATACAGAAATTGCACATTTTTTTCCATTTTGTACATTATATTCACATTTCTCTTCATTTGTAAAAGATAACTTGGCATGTCATGAAAACTGCTCTTGAGAGCTAGGTCTTGAAGACCCCCTTTGAGGTAAGGTTAAAACCTCATTTGATCTTGTTACATTCTTGGAATTTAATCAACTTTGCTTGAGTATTGTTATTCTTGTGTTGTCGTTTATTTTCCACCACCTTGAAATTTGTTTAAGTGACCCCCATTGGGCTAGGGTTTGTTAATCCTTGAATTTTGGGTTAGAATTAAACTTGGGTTAAGGTGTTTATCCATTTATTTACCACTTTAGCTTTCTTGGGTTTGTATTAAAATTGTTGTGGGAATTTTTGGTCAACGCACCGAAGGGGTTCGCATCATTTGGTATCAGAGCTTGGCTCTAATTTGGTAAACCTATCTTTACTTTCTTGTTGTTGTTCTTGGCATTGTGAAAAAAAAAACGAAAATTGAAAAAAAATTGGGGAAAATTTCATATGCCCATGAGTAATTCTTGATTCCTACATATTGGGTGTATTGATTGTTGCATTATTGGGGATTTCCATTAACCAAACACTTACAAAACCTACACTTTCCAAATTGTGTATCCAAAGTGTTTGATAAATTGTCCCAAAGAAAATGCTCCATTCATGCCTTATTATCCAATGCCCATAACTTGTTAATTACTTGGAGCTATCTAATTCCCATCATTGAGATTGTGTTATCAACATTGTATCCCATATATTACTTGCTTCATACATTGGGTAATTGTTGATCATTCATTTCTTGTCACATTTGGGTTATTGGGAATTTATCATATATCCACATTTTATCCATTCAAGGCCACTTCAATATTGAGTACAAAGTGTTTGCTAAATTGCTTCATTGAAATTTACACTCTTGTGCTTATTTGCTCTACATATATGCCTTGTCTAATACTTGTGGTTTTTCAATCCCATTGTTGAAATTGTGATCCTAGCATCTTATCCCACATAGATATTGTTCCTTTTGAGTATAGCAAACACATAAATTCTACTTGCTATTTGTGTCTACTTGTTCTAAATTCCTTCTTCCTTATTGGTGATTTCTTTAACTCCACAAGAATTATACTTTGTGGTTTAGTTGATTACCTTCCTTAGAGAACTTGAGAAAGGAGATTTTGAGTGGAAAAAAGGCAAGAGTGGTGAGTTCAATAGAGGGTAAAAGCCAAATTTGAGTGAAACACGAGAGAAATATTTTCTTGTGAGAACACTTTCACACTTGCACACCATGTCCATTTTCAATTCTCAAACTCAAGATTTGAAGTACTTGTTGGAAAATTTAGGAACAAGAGGGGGGAGTACATCAAATAGGGGAGATGAAGAAATGATGTGTAGTAGAAGAATGGTGAGGGATAAATTTGAGAACATTGTGTATAGGGATGGAAGTAGAAAACAAAATGGGAGTTTTAATAGGAAAATTAGAAGGGATGCTTGGGATGATGAAAGGGATGATGAACAAAATGGAAGTTTGAATAGGAAAAGAAGAGAGTGGTTAGAAGGTAGGAGAAATGGAGTTGATGAAAATATTGATAGTGCGAGAATGCAAAATTCATCACTCCATGGAATGGGTAGAAGTGGAGAAGTTGGAGAAGAATGGAGAATGGGTAGAGGAAGAAGAGAGTGGGTAGATAGGAATGGAGTTGATGAAAATATTGATAGTGTGCAAATGAAGACTTCATCATTCCATAGGAGGGACGGTAGTGGAAGTAGAGAAGTAGTGAAGGAGATGAATACTAGGTTACCAAAATTTTTGGACCATGATAATGAGAGGGAAACACATGGAGAAAATACTTTCTACACTAGATGCCTTGTGGGGGATAGGGCATGTAGCCTCATTATAGATGGGGAGAGTGACATGAATTTGGTGAGTACTAGTAGGGTGGAGAAATTGGGGTTACCGGTTATGAAGCATCCTAGTCCTTATATATTGCAAAGGTTGAACGACTATGGGGAGGTGAGGGTAAGTGAACAAGTTCTTCTTACTTTTCACATTGGTACTTATAGTGATCAAGTATTATGTGATGTGGTTCCCTTACACACTACTCACATAATTTTGGAGAGACCTTGGCAATGTGAGCGAAATGTGAATCTTAATAGGGGGAGGAACCGGTGTAGCTTCAAAATGAATGAAAAAAAGGTTGTGATCCTATCTTTGAGCTCGGAAGAAGTATGCAAAGACCAAATGAAGCTCAAGAAGGAATTCGAGGAAGAAAAGGAGAAGGAGAAGGAAAAAGAAGAGAAAGAAGGGGAGGATAGGAAAACAAAAGAACCTTCAATTGATAAAATTGAAGAAAATAAAAATGAGAGCAAGAGAGTTGGGGCCACGTCCCTAGAAAAAGGAGAGGCAGTGAGAGTTGGAGCCACGACTCCAGAAAAAGGAGAGGTGAGAGAAGAACCGAGGGTTGAGGATTCTACCTCAGAAAAAGGTGAGGAAGTGATGAGTGCCACCAAAGAAATTGAGAGAAGAGATCACTCCAAAATGTCCTTTACTCTTGAATATTCTAACACTTCCCTCCCTAGTTTGGTTCTTTCTTTGTTGCAGGAAATTGTGAGGCCAACTTATCAAGGCAACAAAGAACTCCAAAATCATGCCTTATGGAAGAAATTCATGGAAACATTTTCCTACAACAACGAGTACAACCGAGGTAAAGAAAATGAGATAACCAATGCAACATCTAGGAGGTATGCTCCTAACATTTCTTTGAATGCAAGGTTATTGTGTTTTGAATACATTAGAGGGTTGTATGATCTTGATGTAGATTTGACAAGTGTGTTGTTGACTTGTGAAAATGTAACATGTGGTAAGGATCATTGTCATGATGAGTGCTTAATTTGTAGATGCAACTTTTTATGTGTGCCCAATTACATAGGTACCAAATCTTTTTGTAAAAATGTTGCATGTAGTACATATCATTGGCATGATAAATTCTTATTTTGTGAAAATATGCTTGACTTGCATATTGGCTCTCCAAAGGAATTGCTAGTTAGGGGAGTCCATGGGAAAAATTTATTGGAATGTTTTGATGATAAAAGGACTTCGCTTCTAATATTTCTAGATGCTCCCTCATTCCGTCTTGAACATAGTAAGAGCATGCATGTTAAATATCCGAATTTGTTAAACATCTATGAATCATGTTGTGAGCAATATTTTAATGGATTTTATGGGCATGATAATTATTTGTTTTGGAAAGTTGGATTGTTTGTTTTTAAATGTGCCATGTGCGAATTTCTAATGAGTAAGACACATGATGGTTGTTTAATTGGGCACTTTGAAACCAAGGGAGCCGTGGAGATATTTTGTGATCACTTTTATTGGCCTCATTGGAAAATTGGTGACAAATATGTTTGCACTTGTGGTAAAGGCCAAACGTTCAAAATGACTAAATCTAAGTTTTTACCTCAAGTTTTATACACACATTTGCACGTTCCCAGTAAACATTGGATTAATCATTCTATGGATTTTGTGTTGGGTTTACTTAGACTAAAGAAAAGAAATGATGCTAATTTTGTGGATGTTGGTAGGGGTATTAAACTTTCACATTTTACTACATGTCATGAAACCCGCATTGCTATCAACATGATGAATCTTTTTTTTGGGGGAGTGGTGCATTTGTATAAAAATGATACTCAATTTGTGGTTGTTAAATTTGCTTGCAATAAAAGTGTTTATCCTATTAGCAAATTTTCTCCACTTGATGTTGCTTATGGCCCTAGCCTACTAACTCTTTTGAGCTTTATGTACTTATTTATTGATGGAAATGTTAGTATATGTGGGCATAACAAAGCAAATCTGGTTAAGCCCCTTCGCAGGAGGCCCGTGCCTCCATCTGAGGGGATTGGCATACAATGTATGTCCCATGCCAACCATGGTAGGAGGCGATTCGTATTTGATCCGGGTGGTTGGAAATGGTTCTTTTCAAGGAGAGAACGGGTTCCCAATCGAATAAAATCCAAAATGCTACCCTGCGATGTTGGCACCTCTCAAGTTCTTCGCAACTCCTACAAATTGATTTTACACAGTGAGTATGAAATTCAGTTACATTTATTGTGTCTGAATTTTCTATTTTTATTGTAGGTGCCGATTCGTGGTCGAATCTCTTTCGAGATGGAGGAGATGATGAGAATCGCGAAGGTCCAACTTCATTGCATGAACCTGTGGTACACAATGTTGCAAGATCAAAGTTCGAGGAGTCTCACGATAGTGCACTCAAGCAAGATTCGAGGTCGAATCCTTTTCAAGAGGGAGGGGATGATGAGAATCGAGAAAGTCAAACCTCGATGCCCGTGCCAGTGGGACCCAAGACGAGATCCGACGTCGAAGAGGTTTAAGATTCGAGGCTAAACAATGTGAATAAATCTCAAGTTGGAACCAAAAATGAGAAGTTTGGAGTTCAGCCAAGTTTCGGTCGACTGAACATTATTCCGGTCGATCGATCTTCTGCAGAGGAATTTTTGACCCAGCTTCAGTCGCTTTCGGCTGAGTGGCGGTCGACCGAAAGTCCCCTTTCGGTCGACCCGGTGATCGACCGAAATAATTTCGGTCGACCAGTTGGTCGACCGAAACACCTCATTTTTCAAAAAACGGGGTTTTTCTAGTAAATACCGAAATTGCACATTTTTCCCATTTTGTACATTATATTCACATTTCTCTTCATTTGTAAAAGATAACTTGGCATGTCATGAAAATTGCTCTTGAGAGCTAGGTCTTGAAGACCCCCTTTGAGGTAAGGTTAAAACCTCCTTTGATCTTGTTACCTTCTTGGAATTTAATCAACTTTGCTTGAGTATTGTTATTTTTGTGTTGTTGTTTATTTTCCGCCACCTTGGAATTTGTTTAAGTGACCCCCATTGGGCTAGGGTTTGTTAATCCTTGAATTTTGGGTTAGAATTAAACTTGGGTTAAGGTGTTTATCCATTTATTTACCACTTTAGCTTTCTTGGGTTGGTATTAAAATTGTTGTGGGAATTTTCGGTCAACGCACCGAAGGGGTTCGCATCACATCTGTAGAAACAAATATCATTTGTAGCAACCTCCTCATCAATAAGTAAGTGCGGTTGCTGTGCCTATTGTCGGAGGCCGGGTATCAGAGACGAAATGTCGGTGTTGCTCAAATGAGGTTTTGATTTTGTTAGCTGGGGTGGATGGGGGCATATGGGTACATGCGATTGATTTTTGTTGGTTGCGGGGATTGGATGGTGCCGGTGGGGGCTGGGTTTTTAATATATTATTATGTTATGACCATTCCTAAATCAGGCTTGACACGTCACTCATGTGGAATCCACTGGTCACCACTCGCCTGATGTACTCAAAGTCCCGCAGCTTTTTGCATTGTCGAGGTACTATATAGGTCCTTTATGGTCGAACTACTTATTCTAAATGGGTATTATCCGATGCACATGCCCAGGAGCGGTGACAAGACTAGCCAAGTGTGTCCAGGAGATGTAACTTTCTTACAAGTTGCAATCTGATGGGACAACACCTTTATGATGGATATGATTGTAGCGGCAATCCTATGGTATGGTATAATGATTATGACCAATTAAATGGTTCACCTGACCAACGGCTAGGGTGAAGCCACGTGTAAAGCCTAACATGTGTCGCGATCCCAGCATATGATTTCAACTTTAAGTAGAACACACTTCCCCCAAGAAAAAGGTTAACAATTCTATACTCTAACTCGATATACTACTTGATCGGGCTATTTTCCGGGGTTTTCATAATGGACCTATGGAATCCTGCGCAACAGGTCGGCCCAACTCGTAACTCAGGTCGGCCTTATGTCCCGGGCTTTGTCAGTCTCGACTAGCAAGCTTTTCTTCTATAGGCCGGGATGTATGCTCGACCTTAGGGCCGGCCCAGCCCATGGATGCCCGACCTATTCAAGTCCTGCATCCATAGTGGGAACATGCCCGGCCTTGCCCAGCCACTTCAGGATTCCGGGTGTTCACCGTTTATGGGCTTTATCAATGGGTCACCTTCTTGGGCCCTCGGAATAAGACATAACCTATAAGGAATCATCCTAAAAAAGAGGAAGTACAATTCTTATAAGATTTGAACTCCTCATAAAAGGTAAGTTTATAGCAACAAGGACTCCTTCCTAAAAAAAAGGAAGTTATGGGCTTTTCCAGCCCTATAAATACAGCTTCTTTGCTCACATATATTCATTCATCATTCTTTACGTTTTCCAGTAAAATATTCTTTCTCTACTTTTCCCCAGAAAACTAATTCTCACACCGGAGGGACGACGGGGAGAATCCTCCTCGCCTTTTTTGCAGGTCAACCAAGGAGAATTCATTGATCTTTTACAGCAATCAAACATCATCAGATCCTGCCACGTCAAGGTTAGGATTTTTTACAACATCAATTGGCGCCGTCTGTGGGAAGAGATACAATCAGCCATGGTTAATAGACGTCAAGCCCGTCCCTCCGCATCCACTGGTCAATCCCTTCCGGCCAACACTTCGGCTGAGGATGATAATCCTCCGCCTCTTGAAGATGTTGGGGAAGAACAAAACCCAGAGGTCACTCCAGACAATGAACCTGTTAGTCGGGAAGATTTCAACGAACTTCAGCAGAAGCTCCGCGAACTTCGTCAAGCTCTTCAACAACAAAACAGTCATCAAGCGCAACCTGACCCGAACACTCTAGGCACAATTCCCAGGGAAGATCTCCAGCCAGCTAATTCTATCGCTGACAACTCCCCGGGGATTAGGGGCGCCCATCCCTTGACAGAAGGATCTGCCAATTTGACACATCAAGAGCTTTCAAGAATCATTCAGGAAGGAATTGCTGATGGAATACGATAGAACACCCAGGGTCTGGCGTCATTCGTGAGAAGAACCCCTTTTACTCCTGAAATAACATCCTTTCCCTTGCCAGACCGATTTAAATATCCTCGGATAAAGGAATACGATGGAACAATAGATCCTAACAACCACTTGAATACCTACACTGATGTCATGGACATGCAGAATGCTTCCGATCAGATTCTGTGCAAGGCCTTCCCGCAAACCTTGACAAATTCAGCTCGAGACTGGTTTTCTACGATACCTCCACGGTCCATCTCTTCCTTCGCAGATCTTACTGAGAAGTTCACTGCTTTCTTTGCAAGTAGCAAAAGAATTAAGAAGACCACCGCATCCTTCATGCAGTTTAAGCAAGCTCAGAATGAGACGCTGCGAGAATTCATGACTCGATTTAACGCTGAAAGACTTCAGATTCCAGATCTCCATATATCATCGGCAATTTCAGCCCTTACCTTGGCTATTCGAGGCCCGGAATTCAGAATGTCCTTGTCCAAGAACCCACCTTCAAATGTAACAGAGCTTCTCCGAAGAGCAGAGAAGTATATAAACATGGAGGAAACACTTTTGTCAGTTCGGGCACAGGATTAAGGGCATGGGACAGTAGCGCAGTCTTCGCAATCAACAAGGCAAGGGAATAAGAGATCACGACAGGTGGATGAGAGAAATTCTTCCCGAAATAGCCAAAAAGGGAACGGCCATGGGCATCAGAGTTTAACTCCGCTAAATGCACCCCGATCCCACATTCTGATGGAAATCAAAGGACGTGAAGATTTGAGATGGCCCAAGCCGATCAAGGGGAAAGTCGACGAAAAGAATCGACATAAGTATTGTGAATTTCACAAGAGCCCGGGCCATACCACGGACGAGTGCAGAACTTTAAAACAGGAGATAGAAGCCCTCATAAAAAGAGGCTTCCTGGGGCACTACATAAAGAGGACGATAAAGAGCATGAAAAAGGGGATGAGAATGCCAGATTCGCTGGCACCATAAATTTTATCGTCGGAGGAATAACATCTGGAGGAGATTCGAATAATGCACGTAAGAACCATGCCCGGGGATTATCTGATCGGGAAGAAAGGTCGAGATGTCATGACCAAGACGTCTCAGACAACATCAGCTTCAGCAATGCTGACATGGAAGGAATTTCGTATCCTCATGACGATGCTGTGGTTATCAATGCAACAATCGCCAATTTTGATGTTAGGAGGGTGCTAGTAGACAACGGAAGCGCAGCCAACGTTCTTTCCTTAGAAGCTTTCAATCAGATGCAACTCCCCAAAGATCGGCTTCAACAGGTCATTACTCCCCTAACTGGGTTTGGTGGAGGAACCGTGAAACTCGAAGGCCTAATTGACCTTCCCACTTCACTAGGATCAGAAGAGAAACGGGTAACGAAAATGACTCCGTTCCAAGTCGTGAAAACTCCTATGGCCTACAATGCCATCTTGGGAAGACCATTTTTGAACAACCTGAGAGCTATAGTGTCAAGTTATCACATGGCAATCAAGTTCCCAACTTCCGCAGGCATAGCAACTATTCAGGGAAGTCAATCGGTAGCCAGAAGTTGCTATATCAGCTGTATTGGAAAGGGTAGGACGGATTTGATGTCAATAGAACTTCCTGTGGAAGAAAGAATGTCCCCAGTAGAAGAATTGGAAGATGTTCAAATTTCAGAAGGGAAGAGCTTCACAATTGGGAAGGAGCTTCCCAAATTAATGAAGGAAAAATTGTCACAGTGTTTAAAGAAGAATATTGATGTATTTGCATGGAATGCTGAAGATATGCCCGGGATAGATCCCGAGCTTGTCGAACACAGGATCAACGTCATGCCCGACAAGAAGCCCGTAAAACAGCGAAGAAGGCAGTTTGCCACAGAAAGGAGGCAGATAATAAAAGAGGAAGTAGATAAACTCCTGGAAGCAGGATTCATCAAAGAGGTGAAGTATCCAGAGTGGCTAGCCAATGTGGTCTTGGTCAAATGGGAAGTGGCGAGTTTGTATAGACTTCACAGATTTGAATAAAGCATGTCCGAAAGACAGTTATCCTCTCCTCAGGATCGACAGGTTGGTGGATTCCACATCAGGATCCGAACTTCACAGTTTCCTAGATGCCTTCTTGGGATATCATTAGATTCGGATGGCACAGGAAGATCAGGAAAAAACCTCCTTCATGGCAGATGAAGGAATATACTGCTACAAGGTCATGCCGTTTGGATTGAAGAATGCTGGAGCTACTTATCAAAGGTTGGTTAACATGGTCTTCTCCAGACACATCGGGCTTAACATTGAAGTCTACGTTGATGACATGGTCGTAAAAAGCTCAAGAAAGAAAGACCACATTGCTGACCTTGAAGACATATTCAGTACACTTAGAAAACATCGGATGAAACTGAATCCTGCAAAGTGCGCCTTCGGAGTGGGCTCGGGAAAGTTCTTGGGATTCATGATCACTCAGAGAGGTATCGAAGCTAATCCAGATAAAATCTCGGCCCTAGCATCAATGGAACCTCCCCGAAACATCAGGGAAGTACAGAAGTTAACAAGAAGAGTAGCAGCGTTAGGTAGATTCATGTCAAGGGTAGCGGACAAATGTTTTCCCTTATTCAAAACTCTTCGAGGAAACAAAGACTTCAGGTGGGACGAGGAATGCAGGGTCTCCTTCAGGAAGTTGAAAGAATACTTGGGTACACCTCCGATACTGGTAAAGCCGAATCCAAGGGACAATCTGTTCTTATATCTATCAGTGTCTGATCATGCTGTGAGCGCCGTTTTGACTAAAGAGGAAGAGAAGAATCAAAAACCTATATATTACGTCAGTAAGATGATGTTGGAAGCAGAAACCCGATGTACATTGGCAGAGCAGCTCGCACTTGCCCTGGTTACAGTAGCGAGAAAGTTAAGACCATACTTTCAAGCCCATGCCATAACTGTCCTCACAAATCAGCCCTTGAAGCAAATCTTGCAGAAACCAGATGTATCCGGTCGTCTACTCAAGTGGTCAATTGAGCTCAGGGAGTATGACATCGAGTTCAAACCTCGACCTTCCATCAAAGCATAGGTCTTGGCCGACTTTGTCTTCGAACTCACACCAAGACCTCGGGGGCCTACAGGTCATGACCGGGAAGAGGCCACTTGGACCTTGCAAGTGGATTGAGCATTGAATGCTGCGGGCTCGGGGGCCGAAATCATATTAAAGAAAGACGATGGCACAATGGAAATTCAATGTGTAATACGATTCGACTTCCCAGCAACCAATAATGATGCAGAGTATGAGGTTGTAATTGCTAGACTTCAAGCAGCTCAACATCTAGGGGTCGAGCATGTCAGGGTCCAGAGTGATTCACAATTGGTGGTAGAGCAGGTGAACGGCACTTTTGAAACAAAAGATGAGAAAATGTCATCTTATAGGATGATGGTCTTAGACTTGCAAAGGAAGTTCAAGTCTTGGTGCATAGACAAAATCCCAAGGTCTGCCAATCATAAAGCAGATGCTTTGTCAAGACTTACTTCTTCCAATCTGGACTACTTTGAGAGGACCGTGTTCGTACGAACCCTTCATGAGCTTAGTATCGTACAACAACCCGAGGTCATGGATATTTCAGATCAAGAGTCCAGTTGGATGGATCCAATAATTGAATATCTAACATCAGGAAAGTTTCCAGATGACAGAGTAGAGGCCAGAAAAATCAAATCAAGAGCCCCGAGATATACCTTGCTGCAAAATACCTTGTTCCGCCGAAGCTTCACACTTCCTTATCTACGATGCCTAACTCCAAAAGAAGCAGCCATTGCCATGGCCGAGGTTCATGAAGGAATTTGTGGAGGATACCAGGGAGCAAGAGCTCTAGTACTGAAATTGATAAGATACGGGTACTATTGGCCGAATATGAAGAAAGACACACTTAATTATGTGAAAGCCTGTGACAAGTGCCAAAGATTCACAGCCCGATTACATCAACCCGCGGAAGAACTATCCTCCATTTTGTGTCCATATCCTTTCGCTCAATGGGGAATCGACATACTTGGACCTTTCCCCATAGCCCGGGGCCAGGTCAAGTTCTTGGAAGTTGCTGTGGAATACTTCACTAAGTGGATGGAAGCCGAACCGCTAGCCGTAATCACAAAACAAAAGTTGGAGGCATTTGTGTGGAAATCGATAGTTTGCCGTTTTGGTCTTCCTAAGACATTAATAACAGATAACGGGCGTCAATTTGAGTGCCAAGCCTTCAAGAAATTCTGCAAGAACTTGGGAATAGAACACAGGTTGACCTTCGTTTCGCACCCGCAGAGTAATGAGTTAGCCGAGGTTACAAACAGGCTCATCTTACAAGACTTGAAGACTCTCCTTGGCAGCGCCAAGGGAGATTGGCCCATCTCCTCCCTGAAGTACTTTGGACCAACCGAACCACGTTCAAAACGATGACGGGGGAAATCCCGTTCATGCTTGCCTTCGGGATGGAAGCCGCAGTCCCCGTAGAAGTAACAATTCCGAGCTTCTGTGTTATGAACGCAGGGTCACCCGACCACATCGAAGGACAGAGAGAAAGTCTAAATCTTCTAGAAGAAGTCAGGGAGAATGGATCATTAAGAATAGCAGCTTACCAACAGGCCATGTCTAAGAAGTTCAATACCCGGGTAAAGAAGAGGGAATTCAGAATGGGAGATCTTGTCCTTCGCCGCAGTGAGGCTGCCGGTCATCAACCAAGGAAACTTGGGCCTATTTGGGAAGGACCTTATGAAGTCATCCGAAAGGTGGGCAAGGGCTCATACAGCCTCCGTACAATGGATTCAAAACCTCTTCCTCGGCCATGAAATGTGGAGAACTTGAAACCATACTACAAGTAATCATCTCTGTTGATATCATGTCACTTAGTCTTAGTAAGGTCGGGCCTGCGTGCCCATTTTTATTTTTGCTTTCGGACTTGCAAGTCCATTAGTGAATATTATGGTCGGGCCTGCGTGCCCATTGTTCTGTCTTTTAGTGTCCGGGACGGGTACTCTTTTTCCTTGTCCAGATTTTTTCCCAATGGATTTTTCTGGGTAAGGTTTTAACGAGGCCCATCGTTCAGTCCCCTTCAATAAAAGTACTTCTTCCAAAGAATGAGCACTACAAAGACCAGATATTGAAATAATTTACAAGGTCATCCACATGACTTTACAAATTATTTCCCATCAAATAATTTACAATGTCTCATGGTAAGTGATGAGAATCCAGGGAGTCAATCGAGTCAAAGTCAAATAGGTCAACCCTCTATCAGAATATCGGTGGGGCCCATGACAAGATCCAAGGCTAAAGAGGTCCAAGAGTCGATGGCGGGACTCATTTTCAAGCTCCGAAATCAAGTCCACATGGAAGAGAGCAAGATCGAGGTCAATTGCCTAATTTTGGAAGAACAGGAACTTTCGGTCGACCGAAAGTTCCATTCGGTCGACCGAAACTCTGCAGAATTTTGAGACCCAGCTGCAGGCAGTTTCGGCTGACCAACGTACGACCGAAACTGCCCTTTCGGTCGACCAGTTGGTCGACCGAAATAAGTTCGGTCGACTGAAACTAACTTTCGGTCGACCGAAAGTTCTCCGATTGAAATTACGGGGTTTTTTGTGCAATTTCTCAAACTTCTTATTTTTCACTTTTTGTATATATTTGGGAAGCCTTCCAAACCCTAGCTTAGTTGTTGTTGAATATTGAAGACTCCATTGAGAGCATTTGAGAGAGGTAAATCCTTTCTTTTCTTGTAACTTTTATTGGAATTTATTTCAACTTATATATTGAGAGTTTGTCTTGTGTATGTGTTGATATTTATTCCTCAAGTCTTGGTATTTGTCTTAATCTCTCCATTGGGCTAGGGTTTGTCAATCCTTGAATTTTGGTTGGGTTAAACTTGGGTCAAGATTTCCTATTTATTACCTATTTTAGCTTTCTTGGGTTGATCCATTATTGTTGTGGGAATTTTTGGTTTAATCACCAAAGGGGTTCGCATCATTTGGTATCAGAGCTTGGCTCTAAAATTGGTAATCCTATCTTTACATTTATTGTTGTTGTTCTTGATAGTTAAAAAAAAAAAAAAAACGAAAATTACAAAAAAAATTGGGGAAAATTAGTTGCCCATGAAAATTTCATGATTCCTACATATTGGGCATTGTTGTTATCATCAATTTGAAAGTTATTGGGGATGCAATTGAGCAAACACTTGAAAATTTCAAACTATTCAAAGCTTGCATCCTAAGTGTTTGATAAAATGTTTCAAAGAGTGTTTTCATATTGAAACTTGACATTCAACTACCAAACACATTCCTAATTGAATTCCTTGTGTCTTACATCAAGTTATTGTGACTATACCCTTGAAAATCTTATTGGTCTAGTTCAATTCCTTACTTCCTTGTATAATAGCAAGCAACTAAATTCTACTTGCTATTGTGTCAATCCTTCATTTGCTTCCTTTGTTGTTTGTGGAATTTGTGCTACACAAAAATTAAATTCTCAATTTAGTTGAATTACGTTCCTTGAAAAGTTTGAGTAAGAAGGTGAAGAGTGGTAAAAGGCAAGAGTGGTGAGCTCATTAGAGGAAAAAAGCCTAATTGAGTGAAACACGAGCGAACATAATTTGTGAGGACATTTGCACACTTACACTCCATGGCTCATGCACATACTTCGAGTGGACAAGATTCTAATGCACAAACTCAAGAGTTGAGGGATATGATACAAGCTCTCACAGTTACTATGGCGGATATGGGGGAAAGGTTAGAAGGTAGATTAGCAAGGTTGGAGACTAGGAGGGAAGTTCCACCTCCAAGGGATGATAATGTTAGGAGGGGTGATAGGAGAAGGCCTAGAGATGAGTATGAATATGATGATGTTGATGATGATGAATTGGAGAGTGAAGGGGGTAGTGATCAAAATTGGAACATGGGTAGGAATAGAGGAGGAAGGAATGTGAGGGGAGTAGGACGAGGTCATGGGAGGAACCCTAGGGGTAGGGATGGAATGGATGGTAACCTTGGAAGTATCAAGATGAAAATTCCTTCTTTCCATGGGAAGAGTGATCCGGATGCCTATTTAGAATGGGAAAGGAAAATGGAATTGATTTTTGAATGTCATAGGTACTCCGAGGATAAAAAGGTTAAGTTAGCGGTAGTGGAGTTTACCGACTATGCCTTTGCTTGGTGGGATAATTTATTACTCACTAGGAGAAGGAATTTCGAGGGTAGTGTGGATACTTGGGATGAGTTGAAGAGCCTTATGAGAAAAAGATTTGTGCCAAGTCACTACTATAGGGGGCTCTATCAAAGACTACAAACTCTTACTCAAGGAACAAAGGGTGTTGAAGATTATTATAAGGAGTTGGAAAAAGCTTTGATGAGGGCCGACATAGAGGAGGATAGAGAAGCCACTATGGCTCGATTTATGAGTGGGTTGAATAGGGAGATAGCCAATGTGGTTGAATTATACCATTATGTTGAGATGGAGGAGTTGGTACACATGGCTATTAAAGTGGAGGCTCAATTGAATAAGAAGGAGCAATTTAAAAGAAAGGGGCAAGAAAAATTCTTGGGAGGTCCTAGTTCCAATTGGAAGACTAAGTGGGGGAGTGAAAAGGTTGATAGGGCACCACTTAAGGACAAAATTGAAACCTCCAAGGGAAAGGAAGTTGGCTTCGTCAAGGATAACCCAAAGGTTGTTCCTACTACTTCTAGGAGTCGGGATATAGAATGCTTCAAGTGTAGAGGACGGGGGCATTATGCTCGAGAGTGCCCTAACAATAGGGTGATGATTATCAAAAATGGGGAGTGGTACTCGGAAGATGAAGAGGACGAAGAGGGGAAGTCATGTAGGGGAGATAGTGATGACGAGGAGGAAGAGGTGGAGGGAATTGTTAGTCCACCCAAGTCTTTAGTCACCATTAGGTCTCTCAACACCCAAGCCAAGGTGGATGATGCGGCTAAGCAAAGGGAGAATATCTTCCATACTAGGTGTCTTGTGAAGGACCAAGCGTGTAGTCTCATCATTGATGGGGGGAGTTGCACCAATGTAGTTAGCACTAGTATGGTTGAAAGGTTGGGATTACCTTTAATGCCACATCCTAATCCTTATAAGTTACAATGGTTGAGTGATTATGGTGAGTTGAAAGTAAGTAAGCAAGTATTCCTTATTTTCAACATAGGGACCTATGAGGATCAAGTACTTTGTGATGTGGTGCCCATGCAAGCTACACATATTTTATTGGGGAGACCATGGCAATATGATAGGAGGGTATTGCATGATGGTAGGAAGAATCGGTATAGTTTCCAAATGAATGGAAAACCCGTGACACTCCTACCTTTGAGTCCGGAAGAAGTTTACAAGGACCAATTGAAACTCAAGAAGGAGGAGGAGGAGGAAAAAGAAAGAAGAAAAAAAAAGATGGAGTTGAGTGAGGGGCAAAACGAAAGTGAGAAAAAAAGAAGGGAAAAAAGTAGTGAAAAAAGAAAAGAGGGGATGCAAGAAAAAAGAAAGAGAGCAAAGGATATTGAGAAAAAAATGAATTTTTATGCGAGTAGAGGTAATGTAGAAAGAGCTTTGAAGGAAAATCATTCAATTCTTTTGTTGGTCTATAAGGAGTCCCTCTTTACACTTGATGACCCTCACACTTCCCTCCCTACTTTAGCTACTTCTTTGTTGCAGGAATTCGAGGATGTCTTTCCGGAGGAGATGCCTAGTGGGCTTCCACCCATTAGAGGCATCGAGCATCAAATTGATTTCATCCCCGGAGCCGTCATTCCAAATAGACCGGCATACCGAAGCAATCCGGAGGAGACCAAGGAACTCCAAAAACAAGTTGAGGAGTTGATGAGTAAAGGATATGTTCGTGAGAGCATGAGTCCTTGTGCCGTTCCCATGCTACTAGTGCCCAAGAAGGATGGGACCTTTAGAATGTGCGTCGATTGCCGAGCCATTAACAACATAACGGTAAAGTATCGACACCCCATTCCTAGGTTAGATGATATGCTAGATGAGTTGCATGGTTCGTGCATTTTTAGTAAAATCGACTTGAGAAGTGGTTACCATCAAATTAGGATGAGGGAAGGAGATGAATGGAAAACCGCTTTTAAAACTAAATATGGTTTATATGAGTGGTTGGTTATGCCCTTCGGTCTCACTAATGCACCGAGCACTTTTATGAGATTAATGAACCATATCTTGCGTGCATTCATTGGGAAATTTGTGGTAGTTTACTTCGATGATATTTTGATTTATAGCAAAAATTTGAATGAGCATATTGAACACTTGAGGAGTGTACTTGTGGTTTTGAAAGGAGAACAATTGTATGCTAACCTCAACAAGTGTAATTTTTGCATGGAGAGTGTGATCTTCCTTGGATTTGTAGTTAGTACTAAAGGAATAGAGGTTGATGAGGAAAAGATCAAAGCCATTAAGGAATGGCCCACGCCTACAAGTGTCACCGAGGTAAGAACCTTCCATGGGTTAGCTAGTTTTTACCGACGTTTTGTCAAAGATTTTAGCACACTAGCTTCACCACTTACCGAGGTTGTTAAAAAACATGTTGGGTTTAAATGGGGGGAGGTGCAAGAAAAGGCCTTTAATGAAATAAAGAACAAATTGTGCACCGCCCCGGTTTTATCCTTGCCTAATTTTGATAAAACTTTTGAGATTGAATGTGATGCTTCAGGCACAGGTATTGGAGCAGTTTTGATGCAGGAGAAAAGGCCGATTGCCTACTTTAGCGAGAAGCTCAGTGGAGCCGCCCTGAACTACCCCACCTATGACAAGGAGCTCTATGCGTTGGTAAGATCGTTAGAAACATGGCACCACTACTTGTGGCCTAGAGAGTTCGTCATCCACACCGACCATGAGTCATTGAAGCACTTGAAGGGGCAAGGGAAGTTGAGCAAGAGGCATGCCAAATGGGTGGAGTACGTAGAAACTTTTCCCTATGTCATCAAATACAAACAAGGTAAGGAGAATGTGATAGCCGACGCCCTTTCTCGAAGGTATGCTCTTATTACGACCTTAAGTGCTAAATTGTTGGGTTTTGAGAGCATTAAGGACTTGTATGCGCATGATGCGGATTTTGCTAGTATATTTATATCATGTGAGAAGGTTGGATTTGGGAAGTTTTATAGGCATGAGGGGTTTTTGTTTCGAGAAGGTAAACTTTGTGTGCCAAATTGCTCATTGAGGGAATTGATGGTAAGGGAGGCCCATGGCGGGGGATTAATGGGTCACTTTGGGGTAAGGAGAACCCTTGAAATTTTACAAGAACATTTCTTTTGGCCAAAAATGAGTAGAGACGTTGGGCGAATTTGTTCTAGGTGCATAACTTGTAGAAAGGCCAAGTCCAAAGTAGAACCACATGGATTATATACACCCCTACCTGTCCCTAGTGAACCTTGGACGGGAATTTCTATGGACTTCATTTTAGGGTTGCCTAGGTCAAAAAAAGGTAGTGATTCCATCTTCGTGGTTGTAGATAGATTTAGTAAAATGGCGCATTTCCTTGCTTGTCATAAAACTGATGATGCTATTCATATAGCCGACCTATTCTTTAGGGAAATCGTGCGACTCCATGGGGTTCCTAGGAGCATTGTGTCGGATAGGGATGTTAAATTCCTTAGCCACTTTTGGAAGGTCCTGTGGGGGAAATTGGGAACTAAACTTTTGTTTTCAACAACTTGTCATCCCCAAACCGATGGCCAAACTGAGGTGGTTAATAGAACTTTAACACAACTTCTTCGCACCGTCCTTAAGGGCAATCTAAAGAATTGGGAAGAGTGTTTACCTTTTGTTGAATTTGCATATAATCGAAGTGTTCATTCTACTACTTCTTTTTCTCCATTCGAGATTGTTTATGGCTTTAACCCTTTAACTCCTTTGGATTTGATTCCGCTACCTATTGATGAAAGAGGTAGTTTAGATGGGAAGCGAAAGGCGGAGTTGGTAAAATCTCTCCATGAGAAAGTCAAACTCCAAATCGAGAAGAAGAATGAACAATATGCCTCCAGTGCCAACAAAGGTAGGAAACGAATGACATTTGAGGCCGGTGACTGGGTGTGGTTGCATTTGAGGAAGGAGAGGTTTTCGGCTCAAAGAAAATCAAAATTACAATCACTTGGTGATGGACCCTTCCAAATCCTAGAGAGAATCAATGACAATGCCTACAAGCTTGACCTTCCTGGTGAGTACAATGTATCGGCTTCTTTTAACGTATCTGACTTATCCCCTTTTGATGCAGGTGAAGATTCGAGGTCGAATCCTTTTCAAGAGGGAGGGGATGATGAGAATCCAGGGAGTCAATCGAGTCAAAGTCAAACAGGTCAACCCTCTATCAGAATACCGGTGGGGCCCATGACAAGATCCAAGGCTAAAGAGGTCCAAGAGTCGATGGCGGGACTCATTTTCAAGCTCCGAAATCAAGTCCACATGGAAGAGAGCAAGATCGAGGTCAATTACCTAATTTTGGAAGAACAGGAACTTTCGGTCGACCGAAAGTTCCATTCGGTCGACCGAAACTCTGCAGAATTTTGAGACCCAGCTGCAGGCAGTTTCGGCTGACCAATGTACGACCGAAACTGCCCTTTCGGTCGACCAGTTGGTCGACCGAAATAAGTTCGGTCGACCGAAACTAACTTTCGGTCGACCGAAAGTTCTCCGATTGAAATTATGGGGTTTTTTGTGCAATTTCTCAAACTTCTTATTTTTCACTTTTTGTATATATTTGGGAAGCCTTCCAAACCCTAGCTTAGTTGTTGTTGAATATTGAAGACTCCATTGAGAGCATTTGAGAGAGGTAAATCCTTTCTTTTCTTGTAACTTTTATTGGAATTTATTTCAACTTATATATTGAGAGTTTGTCTTGTGTATGTGTTGATATTTATTCCTCAAGTCTTGGTATTTGTCTTAATCTCTCCATTGGGCTAGGGTTTGTCAATCCTTGAATTTTGGTTGGGTTAAACTTGGGTCAAGATTTCCTATTTATTACCTATTTTAGCTTTCTTGGGTTGATCCATTATTGTTGTGGGAATTTTTGGTTTAATCACCAAAGGGGTTCGCATCAGTAAGGTTTTACAAATTATTCTTCTACGAATAATTTACAAGGTCTCATGGCAAGACGTTACAAATTATTTCCCATCAAATAATTTACAATGTCTCATGGTAAGGCTTTACAAATTATTCTTCTACGAATAATTTACAATGTCTCATGGTAAGGCTTTACAAATTATTCTCCTACGAATAATTTACAAGGTCTCATTGCAAGACGTTACAAATTATTTCCCGTAAAGTAACTTACAAGGTCTTATGACAAGAAATTACAAATTACTTCCCAACTAAGAATTCAAAATAATTGAGGTCGGTATTACCTGACCTTACAGAATATCCTTTCTGAAAAATTGCAAGTAAAGGGCTCGATCTTATCTTTAAGTCAAAGGGTCGGGAATATGCTATCTTGTCGGTCACTCATCTTCCACTTAGTTTCTATATGTGAGGTCGGTCACGACCCGACCATATGGAATCAAAACAAAATGATTTCGGGAATCTTGCAGAAGCTCGACCCCAGGAATTGCACAAATAGGTCGGTAACCTGACCTTATAGAATATCTTTTCTGAAAATTCATAAGTTAAAAGCTCGAACTATTTTATACTAACGGAAAGATCGTGCTTTATCAAAAATCATTGATCCATAAAATTATATACGAAACAGTAAACACGAGCTTTGACAAAAGAAAAATTTTTCATTAACAAAAAACCTTGTTACAAAAAGGCCACGAGGTATACCTCGGGCTATACAAGAGAATTACAGAAGAGGAAATCCTACTGATGCTTGGGGTCACTGGACTGGGCTTCTTCTTCTTCAGAATCGACCTCCACTACCTCTTCCATGAAAGGAGTGAGGTCAAGATCTTCCGTGCCCAATGGAAATTGAGAGAGCGGGCTGGTATCCAGGTCGGGCGCATGTATCTTGATCCAAGCCCGGGCTTGTCTCATGCCTTGGGAATAGGATTCCAGGGCATAATTACCCACGACAAGGTCATATTCTTCAGACTTCTTGTAAGCCTCGATCGTCGCTACCTTCGCTGCTTCTATCTCTTCCCTGGCCCTGCGAAGATCTTCAGAGAGTTTGGCATTTTCAGAGCGAGCGAGGTCCCGGTCTTGAGTCATCAAGACCAGGTCAGTTTCCGTTATGGTTAACTTTTCTTCAGCATTGTTAGCAAGGGTGGCCTCGTACTGAACAGAATGGACGAGCTGACTTGTAGCCTCCCCTCGCTGGACACCTTAGGTTAGAAGACCCCGGCCAATGCTGAGCATCTGTACGAGTTAAATACTTGTATTATTTTAAGATTGAAGCCTTTGTAACACAAAAGGTAGAAGGTCGTCTTGAAATTACCTTAAGCACCGCATTCAGAAAATGGTCCACCCCGTTCTCCAGTGAGACTTCATCAGAATATTTTCCCAGTAGACCGGGGTGGTAACTCTCCTCCAATTTGGACCGCAGGTTGGCCAGGGTAGGACCCTCTACTGCAGCTTCAGGAGGAGGAGATCTGGTATTTTCTTCCCGAACAAGAGGGCGGCGAACACCTTGGCTGGTCTCACGCCGAGGTGGAGCTTCCGTGTTCCTCCTTGAAGTTTCGCCCAACCCGGACTGTGTCTGGCGTGGCCTTTTCTGTGGCCGTCTACGGGTAATGCCACCTTCCCTCCTCCTCTCAGCAGTTGCCCGAGCTCTCTCCTCGGCCGCCTTCCTCAGCCTGTCTCCGTCAAAAGCCATACCTGTGAAGGACGGGAAGGTATACTTAGATAAAAGGGCATAAGATGGGGAAGACAACGTTTTCTAGTGGAAAAATGAAATCAACTATTACTTAATTTACAAGGCCGGGTCCTATCGGGCTCCAAGTCAAGGCCGGCCTGACCTAAGATCTCGCTGGTAGTAAGATCTGAAGCCTCCTCGTCCAGAAGTCCGAAGTCACACACTCTTATGGCATTGGCCAAGAGGTCGGCCATCTCGTCCTCCCCTACATTGCCCATTCTATTGAAATTATCTACTTCCGGTTTTCTAAAGGTGGGCCAAAAAATATTCTCACCTTCCCTAGGTTTGATATAAAAAAAAATTTCCTTCCAATACTTTAAGGAAGAGGGGACCCAGGGCACCTCGAACCTTCCCTTCCCACATAAATAAACGAAGCAGTTACATAGGGGTAAAAACTTCAAATCTAAAAGGTATTTACGTAGGTTCACGGTAGGCTCGATCCCTAGACTCCTACATAAAACAAAGAAGTAAACTAGAATTCTCCACCCGTTTGGAGCCAGTTGCCCGGGAAGAATGCTGGCCGTAAAAAGGAAGTCTACAAAAAAATGATGTAAGGAGAACCTGAGGCCGGCCACTAAAGAGTAATGGAATACTACGGTCTCCCCTTCCCGGCAATGATATGATACATCATCATGCTCGGGGACCCGGGAAGTATACATATCAGAAAGACCAAACTTCCTCATATTTCCCTCGACCATGTGTTCCTTCATCCTACTATTGAATGTTGGTAACTCTAGGTCCGAAGTTCCCGGTCTCTCATCAAATTCAGGGTTATTGACTTCCTCATCATCCCTCGACTCGTTCCCCCCTAGAGGTTGGCGGAGGTTGGTAAAATCCTATTGGCTCTACGTCTAGGGCCTCGTCCAAATTTTCTACCTCCCTAAGGTCCGTGATGTTCACTTGCCTGGCCATTTTCCTAACAAGTAAATTACAGAATAAAATTAACGCCGGGAGAGGTCGAGATTACCTAAAGGTCGTGCTTCGAATTTTTAGCTCGTGTTAGACGCTCAAGGAGTTGTCTGGTTTTTACTAAATTTGCAAAGTGAAAAGAATGAGAGAATAGGGACCACATATATATATATATATAAGAGGAAAAAGGCGGGAAATTTTTTGAAATTCCGCCACTCATTTTTGACACGTGGCAGCAATTCAGAAGTGTGATATTAATGATGACGTGTAAAACAAAGGACAAAACAGTTGGCAATACACGTCATTAATAAAGGTGACAGCTGTCAGGAGTTAATTGCATTCAGGCATCAATCGCCAATCCCTGATGCACGGGGGCCATTGATCGGGCTATTTTTCGGGGTTGTCAGAATGGACCTATGGAATCCTGCGCAACAGATCGGCCCAACTCGCAACTCAGGTCGGCCTTATGTCCCGGGCTTTGTCAGTCTCGACCAGCAAGCTTTTCTTCTATAGGCCGGGATGTATGCTTGACCTTAGGGCCGGCCCAGCCCATGGATGCCCGACCTATTCAAGTCCTACATCCATAGTGGGAACATGCCCGGCCTTGCCGGGCCACTTCAGGATTCCGGGTTCACCGTTTATGGGCTTTATCAATGGGCCACCTTCTTGGGCCATCGGAATAAGACATAACCTATAATGAATCATCCTAAAAAAGAGGAAGTACAATTCTTATAAGATTAGAACTCCTCCTAAAAGGTAAGTTTATAGCAACAAGGACTCCTTCCTAAAATAAAGGAAGTTATGAGCTTTTCCAACCCTATAAATACAGCTCCTTTGCTCACATATATTCATTCATCATTCTTTACGTTTTCCAGTAAAATATTCTTTCTCTACTTTTCCCAGAAAACTAATTCTCACACCGGAGGGGCGACGGGGAGAATCCTCCTTGTCTTTTTTGCAGGTCAACCAAGGCGAATTCATTGATCTTTTTCAGCAATCAAACATCATCAGATCCTGCCACGTCAATGTTAGGATTTTTTACAGCATCACTACCCTCACTCCATTTTCTCTCTTTTACACACTTATATTTCCTGCATTCAACATATATTTACTCGAAATGGGTCTTGACTTGAGTGTCGAGTGCAAACGGGAGCCACCCTTGCCCCCTTTGCAAGTTGATAGTTTGTCTTAGTGCGCAGGAAGTACACGTGTTCAAGAGGAAAGAACTGAGACGTGTTGATCCAAAGTCCTACAGATTTTGTGGTTACCACCTGAATTTTAAAAATACTTTTTGAGTTTGTTAGTTATAAAAAATGATTCTTTATAGTGTAGTAATTATGTACTTTTCCCATTAATATTTTTAAGTCGTTTCTTTTAAGAGTAGAAGAATTTAAGCATTGTCCATAATTAAAATATAGGCTCTAGCATGCCTCACTTATGGATCAAATAAGATTTACTAAGAAAAATAATTTGCTCTCAAGACGTAATTTAATTTTTTTTGTTTTAATTTTCTCCTCTTTTTTATGGTTTTTAATCTCCACTACTTTGAGTAATGTGGTTGGATTTCCTTCATTGCACAAATATTGTCAAGTAGTAGCTATACGTATCGAAATGAACAATATTAAAGTATTTATTATTCGGGTATGAGTTTCGTTCTAATAATTATAAAGACCAGAAATGTTCCATTTAAGAAATACCCTAATAATTGGTGGTTCTAGATATAGAAAATATTTGGACCGATCCACTTGACGTCCAGGTTAGGGATGATCACGAGATGGATATAGGTCGGAGCAACCATCCCGTCCCCTTCCTCGTGCTGGAATTTTGTTTCATTGCCCTGCCTCTATACCCAATTTAAACGAGATGAGGTAGTTTCGGGGCAAGTCCCTTTGCCCCATTTATATATTTTATAATTTTTTTTTTCAAAAAAGAACTTTATTTTTTTCATGTCTTTAATAGGTGAAAATATTTATTTTTTAATTTGTAATATAACTCAATTTCTTTTTAGAAAAGACGACGATTCTTTACTTTTTATAAGAAAAACTCGTGTCTTTAAACAAACTTTAAATGGAATGGAGAACATGTTTTCTATACCCCTCTCCCTCTTGAGGACAACGATCTCTGCCCCGTACCCATTGTACCCGATTAGGCGACGAATCCTTTCCACCTTCGAGGGTCCGCAATTATCGTGCTTAACTTTTTTTTTTTTTTTTTTTTTTTTTGACGGCCAAAAATATTGTCAAAAAAAGAATATATAGTCATAAGACATGTATAACTTACCATTAACTCAACATATTTAATTAGCTTAAAGGAGAACCACAACAAAATATTTCACACATAAATAAAAAGTTTTCCTTACTTTTCAACCACACGTTCTCCAAAAAATCACTATTCAAAAAAATAAATTTCTCTTTAAAATATGTATCAAATATGGGGTTAATTGTATAATTCGAGTACTAGTAGCAAACATGTGATTTGAATGTCTCGTGTATAGAATTAATGTACTAATACTATTTTTGAAAGTAATTGAGATAATTGATATTGTTAAAGAAAATATAAAATTGTAAATTGACTGCAATTTTATTAAATTAATATTTTATTGAAAACCTTTATCGAATTTCTTGAAATATATATTAGAAAGTTGTTTAAAATTCCATTTTAATAAAGAAATCAAGTGTCATATATCAAGAAGTAATATGAAATCATAAAATCGAAAATTGATTTATAAAATATTTATGATAAAAAAATATGAAAAACCCGTGCATAGGCAAATCAGATTAATTTAGGAGCATATTTTTATATTGAAAAAAAATGAATATTATGTAAGTTTAAACAAAAATTCCAATTTTGATTTTTGTTTTACTAAAAAAGGTTTAAAATGATTTACTTGTGTTCTTAATTAGAATATAGTTAAAAAAAATAATTTTCCATATGATTTAACTAATGATTTGAATAAAAATCAAATGGTGTTTTTAACAAAAAAGATTTTTTTTTAAATGTGCTATAGATTAATATTAATATTAATTTAATAATAATGATATTTAGTGAAAATAAATAAATATTAAAATTAACCGAAAACATAGCAATTTAAGGGTATTATTGATAAAAGAGAACAAAGTTAAATGTACTTTAGACTAATGTTAATAACTAATGATAATTGTATTTAATGAAAATATAAATTGACCAAAAATATAGCAATTTAACAATGTCGGCCTTGAGATTTTGGTGCCTTGAAATTTGTGCCCTATAATTAATTTTTTTTCTTTCAAGTGTCCTAAAAAAAATGGTGCTATTGTAACACTGAGGCCCTATGTGGTCACACAACTTACACACCCTCAGGGTCACCTCTGCAATTTAATGTTAAAATGGAGGATTAAAAGTTTCTCACTTATCTCTACATTTAATATGTAACACCCCGAGTTCCGTAAACTTGGAACGCCTAGTCATCCTTTAAAACTAACTTTTGACATAAGGTTTAGGGGAATAACAGATATTTAAACTCGCATAATTTTATTCAATTCTTCCAATTGTAATAAATTCAAAATTTTCGACACTTGATAAAATATCAAATCAATTTAACGTAAAATTGCAAATTTAAACTTTAAAATAAATCATTTATTTATTTATCATTTTGCCCCCCTTGTCCATCATTCGTTACCGTCTCCGAAGTCTGAAAAAAATGTTAATAACGAGATGAGTATTTCAAAGAAATACTCAATAGGTTCATCAGAAAGTAATTAATTCACATTATAAAAGTACACATAAACATGCAAATCATGCCAAACTTTTCTTGACATAACATTATATCATATATTCACATAAGTGTGTAAAAATAGCTTCGTCTCGTCTCAACATGCAGTAATTCATGTATGTTATAGCGCATATAATATCATAACTTCTTAGATCAATTTCAAGAACATAACTTCGTCTCGTCTCAATTCATATCAATATATGAATAATCACATACTCACATTTTTACGTGCAAATCATAGCTAAATCAATTAATAAGAACGAGTCTACCTTAAAATTTAACGGTTTCGAGTCGAACAGGTAAAACTTCAAATCTCTAAATGTCCGTTCGCGTCGTCTAGCCAAAGAAAATAAATCCTAAATTAGAAATTTTGAAAAACTGGGAGTCTAGAATAAAATAAAAGCTTAGGGACTAATTTGACATTCTCACATAATTGAAATTGAAAGATTTGGGGCTTAAATTATAGTTTTTAGAAATAAAAGGGGCTGACTCAAATATCTTAAAACTATAAGGACTGAAATAATTACTTTTGAAACTTGTGATGAAGATAAATATTTTAATTCTAAAGGACTAAAATTAATCACTTGGAAGATGGGGATTAAATGGCAATTTTTTTAGAAATCAAAACATTGAAGGAAAAATATATTACCACCACAATTTTTAATAACCACACCACAATTTAATTGTATTAGTCATCCAAAATTTTTCCCTATCGCTACATTTGTATCCTCAACTTTTTTAATTGCATGTTTATCCTTGTTTTTTTTTCTTTGTTAATTATCATATCTTATATCTAATCATGATTTTTGTCCAAAAATTTTGTTGAGATGCTTTAAAATATTTAAAATCAAGAACAAATACATAGTTGCATTTTTATGTTTGTAGTCTTTTTTATTATTTTAAAATATTTAGAAGGCTCTTTTAATAAAATTTTTTAATGGATATCGTCATTAGGTATAAGATGTACTAATTGATAAAATCTTAGGATAAAAACGTAGTAAAGAAAGTTGAGGATATAATTGTAATAATAAGTAAAAGTTAAGGATATGTAATACAATAGAAATGTTGTGTGATTATTAAAAACTATGGTGGTAATATAGTCACCCAACATTGAATTCCCATTTCTCTCTTTCTCTGTTAAAAACAACAGAGAGAGGGGGGGGGGGACCTCTCCTCTGAAATCCAGCTACCGGTGTACAATGATAATGCCGGTGTCCTGTGGAGGCGATACGGAAGGCGCGGGGGTGGTTGTTGGTGGTGGATGGGCGATTTTGGCATAAATCGAGGCTAGAGTTCGAATTTGGGAATAGCAATTTCCCGCGACGAATGTACGTATTGAGTTTCTTAGTTTATTTTTTTGGTTTGGGTTTAATTTTGGGCTTGATTTTGAATGGGGCAATGAGATGTATTGAATTTTGCTTGCAATGGAGTAGGGCTCATTTGTAGGGTGGTGAGGCTAGGATATAGTTGGCAACTGGGATATGGTTGGAGGTTCAATTGGGTTTTGGCTGGGCATAGGCAGTGCTCGGTAGTGGTTCGACGGCGGAGGTTGTTGGACGATAGTGTTAGTGTTTTGCAACTGGATGGGTTCGGCTGTGGTGTTTTGAGGTGGAGTCTTGGGTTGGTGATAGCTTCGACAGTGGCATGTGACGGTGAATATGGAATTTCTCGTGTGTGATGATGAAAGGCAGTAGAAAACTGATTGCAAATTGGCAAAGTTGTGTGAGGTATGGAAGTGGGGGAAGAATGAGATAGTTATAGGTTGGTAAGGAATTTGAAATATGTAACGCCAGTTTTTTTTTATTGAGGAACGTTTTTGTTTTGGCATTGAACTTGTTACGCTTTCATCTTTGATTGAGGGAATTTGGAATGTATTGATCGGTATAATTTGGAATGGATTTGGAAGAGTATTCGTAACTTATAACTTTGATGAGAATTTAGTGTTGTAACCTATACCTTGATGATAGAGGGAGTTAAGAAATTGTAAAGTTAAAACCTTGATTGAGAAATAGATTTTGTATTGAATTCAATTTAACAATAATAATTTAAAAATCAAAATTTGGACTCAACACACACACACAAATATTGGATTAAAATAAATAAAATTTTGGTTTTAAAAATGAAATAACGATTTGGAATAACTTTAAAATAAAAAATTGGACTAATGATTTAAATAAATTTAATTTTTTATCTTATAACTTTAAAATAATTAATATGGGCTAGACGAACATGTTTTCATTAAAATAGGTAAAGTCGTAGCAACGTTTTTAATAAATTAAAGTTTTAATACGATTTTAAATTCTCGTTCGCTACATAATATATTGTAGATGCAAATATAGATAGATGTAGATATAGCCCCCATTTGACAACCATTATTGTAAACTCATTTTATAACAGTACAAAAATTTAACTATATTTTAACAGTAAAATATATTCTATACATATACTCAAAATTGTTTCCCCATTTTCAACCACACAATCTCTTATCATTTTTAAGATTTGTGGGTCCATCTTAAAAGGTCAACCTTATTAAAAGAAGTAGTCCAAACATATATTAATAGTTTTCCCACTCCAATTCTATCCAATAATAGCCCTTCTCCGTCCTTTTTCAATCTTCGCCAAATTACTCCTCCCTTCGCCAATTCGGATGTCTATGTTACTCATGGCTAAAACCCTATACAAATTCTAAACTTGAACCAAAGTCTAAACAATTACCTTCCTTGACTATGACCACCAACATCATTCCTATCTCTGCCTTAACAATGCAATAGGTAAAATTTTTCTCTCCCCATATCTAGTTCGAGAATCAATTCCCCTTTTCCTCTAGAACTATTACTTCTCCTTCAATCACAAACCCGTCTTCTTCGGCCACTTATCCTCTCCCATTTCCCTCAGTCCCTCTTGGCCTTCATACCGTTCCTACGCTCGGCACCATGCACTCTGTCGAGCCAACTGTTGCTGCGCGCGGGATGACAATAGGCCCCCTGCTACAGGACAACAACATGCTGGACCCGGACAATCAGACTGAAGCTGTCCCACATTCGATAGCTACTCCCTCTTCCACTTCCCTGCCCTTGTTATCTTCCCCTGACTCTCCTGTTGGGAAAAATGTTAGAGAATCAAATAAAATGAAACCAAACCGAAGGCCCGTGAGACACGGTTTCCTTAAATCGAATTCGCCGCCTCACCGGGGTGCAAGAGGGTTTGATCCGTATTCAATTCCCAGGATACAATCGGTCGTCGGTTCACGCTGCACAACGTTAACTACCTACAAACTAGCTGTGTTTATACTCAATCTGTCAAAGAAATCGAAATGGAAAGAAATGAGGGAGTGGATGCTTGAAGGAAGAAGCAGTTTTTTCTTGGTTTTTCCTTTTTTGTCTGTGGTTTTCTTTTCAACCGAGAGAGACCTCTATTTATACTTACACAGGAAGAGCCTACTCATTATTCCAATTGAAGAGGTAAATAATTCCAAATGAATATAGGTGTTACAATATTGAAATAACTTTTGAAACTGAAAATTCAAATTCTGAAAACTGAAGCTTAATTTCCATTCAATACAAAAATGAAACTGAAGGAGTTTTTATTCAGCACAAAACTGAAACTAAGGTGCACAAAATGAAACTGAAGGCTGGCTTTTATCATTCAAAACTGATGGCTAGAGCTTTTAATTTTCATTCAGATTTTCCAACAATCCCCCACATGAATGAAAATTTGCGAAAATCAGAGTCTCAAAGGAGAAAGAGAGAGTAAGACGAATCAATCCTACATAGGATAGGTAGCGTTTAGCTTTGAACCTTCCCTTGTAAAACCTATTGGGTATTACTAGCAAACCAGTGGATCTGATGCCTTGAACTGTTTCGCCATTTGTGTAAATCAAGACAATAGATCTCACACAGGACCATTCTAGACACAAAGTAGTTCTCAAAGTTGTGTTCATTTTGGCCATGAACACGTCGCCTGGTTTTGCAAGTGTTTGTTCAAGGATGTAGCCTTCTTAATCCTTATAGAAGTGGCCCCACTTCACACTCACATAGGTGACCTTTTAACTTAGCGTTTCAAAATAACACTTAAGGGTCATTAAAAGCATAGCTTAACTTTCATCTTTCAATCACTATGAGCACCATAAGAATGAGCAGAAGGAGAACCTTCTCAGTGATTTACATAGATATACATGGTTTAGTTGTCCCTTTGAACCTAGATCCTGGGATCTCCAGCTAGGTTGGGTTTCCACCATGACACCTTTCAATGTCATAGGCTGCAAGCCCATTCCCCTCGATGCTTTGACAACTAGTTCTTGAGTTAACCCTTTGGTTAGCAGATCCGCAATATTATCCTTTGACTTCACATAGTCCAGAGTGATAATACCTTGTGAGAGTAGTTGTCGAATGGTATTATGTCGTCTTCGAATATGTCGAGACTTACCATTATACATATTACTTTGTGCCCTGCCAATTGCTGATTGATTATCGCAATAAACGAAAATTGTAGGCACAGTCTTTAACCATCTTGGAATATCTTCAACAAATTTCCTAAGCCACTCTGCTTCCTCAACTATTTTATCCAACGTGATAAATTTTGATTCCATAGTAGATCTTGCGATGCAAGTTTGTTTGGACGATTTTCAAGAGACAGCTGCACCACCAAGAGTGAAGACATATCCGCTAGTAGACTTTGAGTCTGACATATCTGATATCCAATTTGCATCAGCATACCCTTCGATTACTGCAGGGTACCTAGAATAATGTAATCCAATACCACGAGTGTACCTGAAATAATGTAACACCCTGAAAATGGCTTTCCAGTGGATAGCACCTAGGTTACTCGTGTAGCAACTTAATCTGCTAACTGAGTATGCTATGTCCGGTCTCGTACAAGCCATTAAATACACTAAACTCCCTATTATCCTAGAATATTCTAACTGTGACACGCCATCACCTGTATTCTTGGATAAATGGAGACTTAAATCCACTGGAGTCCTAGCCACAGTGGTATCTGACTTGTTGAACTTGTCTAGTATCTTATCAATATAATGAGATTGAGATAACACAAGTCTATTCGGAGTTCGAGTAATTTCTACTCCCAAAATGACATTCGCGAGAACCATATCTTTCATGTCAAACTTTGAGTTTAACATATTCTTAGTGGCTTTGATAATCTTATCAGAGCTGCCGACAATGAGCATGTCATCAACATACATACACAATAGGACATATCCACCATTAGCGTCCTTAACATAAACACACTTGTCGCACTCGTTGATTCTAAAACCACTAGAAAGCATAGCATTAGCAAATTTCTGATGCCATTGCTTCGGTACTTGCTTTAAACCATAAAGTGATTTAACTAGTCTACAGACTTTCCTTTCTTAACTAGAGCTGAAAACCCATCTGGTTGCTCCATGTAGATTTCTTCATTCAAATCTCCATTCAGGAAAGCTGTTTTTACATCCATTTGATGTATTTCTAGATTTCGCAAGGCTGCAATAGCAATTATCATCCAAATAGAAATTATTCTCGACACAGGAGAATAAGTATCAAAGTAATCTAAGCCTTCCTTTTGCTTATAACCTTTAATTACTAGCCGAGCTTTATATTTATCAACGGAATCATCCGCTTTCATCTTCTTCTTGAAGATCCACTTGTAGCCCAAAGGCTTACAGCCTGGTGGAAGATCTACTAATTCCCGATATGATTCTGTAGGATAGAATCAATTTCACTCTTGATGACTTCTTTCCACAGATGACCATCGGGAGAAGATATAGCTTCTTTATAGCTTTGAGGATCATTCTCCATCAAATATGTGAGAAAATCAGGGCCAAACGTCTTAGAGGTTTTGGTCCTTTTGCTCCGTCTAGGCTCGTCCTCACCTTCTTCAACCGGATCTTTACTGCTTCCAGAAGTAGAAGATTCCATATTCCATTTAATATGAGTTAACTGTTTAGGATATTTACAAGGAAATATATTCTCAAAGAATTGTGCATTCCTAGACTCCATGATCGTGTTCGGATCAATATCAGGTACATTCGAATAATGCACAAGAAACCTATATGCACTACTATTTTGTGCATAACCAATGAACACATCTTCAACTTTCTTAGGTCCAATCATACCTTCTTAGGAGGAGGCACTGCGACCTTCGCAAGACACCCCACATTCGTAAGTATTTATACGAAAGTGTTCGGCTTGTCCAAAGTTCATACGGAGTCTTATCCATATTCTTTCTTAACACTTTATTCAAAATGTAATTCGCAAAAAGAATAGCTTCTCCCCACATGTTCTGTGGTAATCCAGAACTAATCAACATAGCATTCATCATTTCTTTCAACGTTCGATTCTTGCGCTCAGCAATTCCATTCTGCTGAGGTGAATAAGGTGCAGTGGTTTATTGAATTATTCCATGTTTAACACAAAATTCACCAAATGGTGATTCATATTCACCACCACAATCACTTTGCAACACCTTTATTTTCTTGCTAAGTTGATTTTCATCTTCATTCTTATAAAGAATGAATTTTTCGATAGCTTCGTCTTTGCTTTTAAGCAAGTACACAACAATATCTCGTGCTATCATCGAAAAAAGTAATAAAGTACTTATTTCTGCCTCTTATTTGGACAAATTTCAAGTCACACACATCACTGTGGACTAGTCCCAATGGCTCGGTACTTCTTTCAATACTATGAAATGAAGACCTTGTAAGCTTTGCCTCAACACAGGTTTCACATTTATGATTCGAATCAATTTGAAACCTAGGCAAGTAGTTTATTTTGCTTAGTCTACGTATTGCATTATAGTTTACGTGACCTAATCTATCATGCCACAGATTAGGAGACTCAAGCAAGTAAACAGAAGGAGTTTTCTCATTATTCATAACAGTTGCTAGGGGTCGACAAAAAAAGGGAACCGAGTAAACCGAACCGAAATCGAAACCGATTTTTTTAAAAAAAAAGGGAAACCGATCGGTTCTTAAAATCAAAACCGAAAACCGAAATCAAAATAGATAAAAAACTTTTTTTTTTTTTTTTGAATTTTTCATTGAATTATGCAGCAAAATATATTTATATCCACGCTTTAATGTGTAGATAGTGGGTTAGAGGAGTATAAATTTACTCACAATTCTTCCATTTGAGAAATGTTGTCCAGATTGGCTACTATTTTAATTAGAAATCATGACTCACAATCTTCTCCAAGTAGAACCACACTTTAATGTATAGACACTTAGATAGTTTATGAAATTTCATTTGTTTGATACACTATTATTATGAAATTTAGTAATTTACTTTTAAGTCATTTCATACACTATTATAGTATTATTATTTTGTGGAATTTACTTTTAAATTTTTAACGAGATTCAAATGTTCTTGCTTTCTCGATGTGATATCTTTTTCAAATAAGAATGGTTTTAGAGTAGAAAAAAGATTTTAACTATCAAGATTCTGAGATTCACATTCGTGGTATATTATACATGAACTTGGAGTTTAATTTTAATTGGAAGCTTTATTTGGTTGTATTTACCTTTAATTTTTGGAAACAATTAGATTTATTTTTGTATTTGCATCAAATTTAATTTTTTTAATTGGAACCAAACAAAAATCGAAAAATAACTGAAAACCGAACCTAAATCGAAATCATTTGGTTCTTGTCTTTAAAGGAACCGAACCGAAAGTTTCTGTTCGGTTTCGGCTCCTTTAATAACCAAACAGGTAAACGCCCAACCCTAATAGTTGGGGTTACAGCAATCACATTTAATTTAAACAGGCCATCAGTCATATAACCTTTCTCAACATAAATTCCTATCTTGGTAATCACCAGCTTATCCGCCTCAATGACCATGCGGAAACCATTCTTGCTCAGAAGAGACCCATAAACCAGAATCTTGCGAATCTCTGGCACATACAACATATTGGTGAAAGTAAGTTCTCTACCAGAGGTCATCTTCAGGATCACCTTGCCTTTACCAAGCACTTCAGATGTTGCGGAGTTTCCTATGAACAACTTTTCACTATTTGTAACTGGTGCAAAAGTAGTGAACATGCTCCTGTTGGAGCAGACATGGCATGTGGCCCTAGTGTCCAGCCACCACTCCTTTAGGTTAGACCCCACAAGGTTAACCTCATTAATCACCGTCGTAAGGTTTAGGTCAGACATATCACCTGAGAGATGATCTCTCTCATTTCCAACCATATTAGCCTGAGGACGCTGCTTGTTAACCCTCCGAGGCTGGCGGAGGTCTACTGATCGATGCCCAACTTTATCACAATTGAAGCACTTTTCATTGAACTGGAACTCAGGCTTCTTTCCTACCCCTCCGGTAGGCTTCAACTGAGACCCTTTCATGGCCTGCTTTTTATCATTTGGATTCTCATTACCCTGCTTGGCTTTAAAGGATTGACCTTTCTTGGTACCAGAACTCTGGCCGTGCTCCAATACATTAGCCTTCTCAGAGTAAGAATTCTCCGATTTACGTTCAGCCAGTTTGTTATCCTCCTCAATCCGCAGCATGATAATTAAATCTTCAAAAGACATCTCTTTCCTCTTATGCTGCAAATAGCTTTTGAAAGCTTTTCACTGAGGAGGTAGCTTATGAATAGCAGTCGCCACTTGTAGGGATTCTGACATAGTCAAACCTTCAGCATGCATTTCCTACAAAAGTACTTGGTACTCCTCCACTTGGCTCACCACTAAATGAGAATCCACCATTTTGAAGTCCATGCACCGACTAACTAAGAATTTCTTAGACCCAGCATCCTCGGTCTTGTAATTCTTTTCTAAAGATTCCCAAAGCTCCTTAGCAGATTTCTTTACCACATACACGTGATACAGAGAATTCTGCAAGCCATCCAAGACATAGTTGCGACATAAAAAATCAGCACTTTTCCATGCATCCCAAGCCCCACGCCTATGCATATCAGTGTCATTTTCAGCTACAACAGAGGCATCCTCAGTGAGGAAACGTGCAAGGCCCAAAGTAGTAAGATAAAAAATCATCTTATTATGCCATGTCTTAAAATCAGTCCCTGCAAACTTATCCAGTCGAATCGCATGATTCATAGGAAATGGAGTCGAAAACGATGGCAAAGGTACTGAGGCCACAGCCCTAGGTACTGGCAAAGGTATTGTGCCAAATTGGATTGCCGAGGCCACAGCTGTAGGCAAAGTGAGGTTCACTCCAATATGAGGAATACCGTCAGAAATTGTCCCATCAACGGGAGGAATGCCAGTCGAGGTCTCAACAGGGTTAACCGCGTTCATTGCAGGATTTGGTACACCGGTACCAACAGTGTTGCTTCCATTGTTCACATTATCATTTCCATGTGATGCCATTTAACCTTAAAGAACGACAAAAGGTTTAGAATAATAATGAGTTTGTAAAGTGAAAATAGATTAAAGATCTATGTTATCAATTCAAAACAAAATTAAAAACTACGGAATTGAAATATATGAACAATATTTTTTCAAGCAACTAAATCATAAATTTGAAATAATTAACTAATAATTGGACTTAATCAGGATAGTTTATGTTATTTAGTAACCAGAAGAGATTAAGGAAGAACACTCTTGATTCATGTCTTCAAATCCTTTTTCACTGTCAAAATCTCCTTCTACTTCTTCCTCTTCTTCAACTTCTTTTAGAAAATCTGATGCCTCAAAAATGGATTATCTCTATGAGATATCCTATCTTTCAAAATCTGATAAAGTTCCACTTACAGATCTACCCCTCATAAATTCATATCTCCCATATACTAAACCTCGCCAGTCCATATCCAAAACTATTCGTAGGATTATATCCCCTCAAAAATCTCAGGTCAAAGAATTTGTTCAAGCCTCAAAGTTTGATCAACACTTTCTGCCTGAAACAGAAAAAGAACAATTTGTCACCCTTGAATAACCATCTCACTTACCAAAAGTTTGGCTATCTGAAGGATACACTCACCTTCATTTTGGAGCTGTCAGATTTGCCTTAACTCTTCACAAAAGAAAAGGTCTTTCTACAGTTTCAAGAATTGCTCTGTTGGATACTCGATTCTCTAAGTACAAACATGCCTGCATAGGAACTGTTGAAACGAATCTTAACGCTAGAATTTTTTTGGTCACTATGTTTCCAAATTTCAATATGCCCATTTCTGACCCACAATTGCTTTCAGCCTTAAAAGTCCAAATTCAGATTGTTGGAGTTGTGCCAACATCTGTCACATACGCAGCCACTCTCCATTATCAGATGGTGTACAGAATCCAAAATCATTCCCTTGATTTCACTTGGTCCCAGGGAATAGATGATGCTCTAATTCTTTATGTAGAGTTAGACCATGGCCCTAGTTGTACATATGTGCCTAGACAACTTCCATGATCAGAATTAATAAAGCTCATCCCTGAAACATGGGTTACAAGTTATGAACAAGCTCACAAGGGAAACAAAAGTGCTCCTTCTATACAATCCACTGAACCTTTTTTCAGAAAAAATTCCAATGGAGATGTTGAGATTGCATTCAAAAGAGAAACCACGGCAAACAAACCTCCCTGTTTTCAAACACAATTTACGTATACTTCGAGAATATCCCAATCTAGGCCTTTGATGCAAATGGAAGGCCAGTCTACAACAAAGCAGATAATACTGGACATATTTTCTGGGATGTTTGCAATTGCTCTAGTTTTCTTGAAGCAGATCTTGATGAAGATCTTCCCCGACAAAGAAGAAGGTCCAAGCGAAGCAGTCAGAGAAAGTTACATAAAGCTTTCTACAAAAATGATTCAGGAGTTGGATTACTTGGTGAGCCATCAGGAAAGTTTGATTATTATGTCAAATATACTCCACCTCCAACAAATGATGATCCTATTATTCCTACTGGATGACGAAGATGATGATGACGACTGTAGCAGATACTATAAAAAATGGGATTGGGATAATAATCCTCCCCCATCTCCACTACCAATAGCCATGTTTCATCCACCGACTAGGAAAGAATTTCCTCCCCTGGAGACATTTGAAAAGGATCACTCTACTCACTCATGGAAGGTCAAAAATCCAAGCACTAGAAAAGCAGATGGGTCGGTGCAACCACTCTCGGCAGCAAAAGCAACTTTAAATTGGCAGTCAGAAAATGCAACACAACAAAATGTCTTGTTAAAGAGGATTAATCAAAGTTAGCAAAGGATTGAACAGACTCTTCAGCAACAGACTCAAATTCTTCTCACACCTCTTCAAGCCTGTAAACAAAGAATTGAAATTCTTCATGCCGACATAATGGCTCGTTTGCAAAATCATTTACCATTTGATACCCAAGAAAGAGAAATCAGAAGCCTAAAAACTCAACTTGCATCTCTCGAGTCAAACTCATTGATTCCTCCCTCAACACCATACTACCCATCTTCTTCTTCCACCATTCAAATCTCCCAAACAAGACCCTTAATTTCCTCTACCTATGAAGGATCAACATCAACCCTTTTTACACCAGAAGAATGGGAACAAAAGAAAAAAGCTTCTATGCCTCCCAAAAAGACCAGATTTATCCAACGAACAAAACCTTTTTCCATGCAAGAACCTCCATCACAAAAACCTGAGGAGCAGCCTCAAATGATGATAAAAAAATCATGTCTCCACTTTCCTTCAACAAGTCCATACTCTTCCTATCCATACAGCCACAAATTATACCAACAATTCTGAAACCTCTGAGTCTGAGTCTAATGAATCCTTTGAAGAAACATCTAGTGAATTTGAGGATGAAAATCCACCTCTTTATATGGCTGACCAAGAACAAACAAGTCAATCCCAAACAGGCCAAACTCAAAGGATGAATGACCATGTTGTTGAAGAAACTAAAGTTGTTGATGAGGATATGGTGGAGCCTCATACGACTAATAATTATTATTCTTCAAATGGAGCTACTCCTCCAAAGTTCACATTTGATGATATCCCTCCTCCGCAGTGGAAATACAGGTTGCAAGAAATGAAAGCTTGGTGTACTGTCGAACTCCAAAATCCAAACATGACCCACACAAATGTCATAAAAGACTTCCTGTCAAGGATCGCAGGATTTCTCAGAAATTGGTATGATTCAATGGGAGAATATAGAAAACGCCAGCTCACTCAGGAGACAAATACCACAGATGCATTTATGAATGCATTATATTGGGAATTCTGTGGAAAATCTGATCACCATAAGGAAATCGCTAGAGAGGATTTCTTTAAATTAAAGTGTTGTTCCTATAATCTAAAAGATCTTGAAAAACATTTCAAGAATGCTGCTCAAAGATACTATCTCATTGGATGTCCAGATGATTCAAATATCAAGCAGGCATATCTGGAGTCAATTCCTCAACCTCTCAGACAAGAGACATTAAGGACCATGGAATTAAGAGGACAACCTTTAAATGCCACTTATTTTGGAGAACTTCAAAATTGGATTATGAAAACATTGAAGAAGTTGTGCAATCAAAATGCTTTCCTCAAAGATATCAATGAAACTGGCAAGAAATTGGAAAAAGCTTGTGAGAAGCCTTATTTACAAATCAAGTGTGGCAGAAGCATGAAAGATTGAGATTGCAAAGGAAAGAAGAAATTCCACAAGAAAAGAATAAAGTTTTCCCAGAGAGAAGCTTTTAATCCTTTTAGAAGGAAGAAAAGGTTTTTCAGGAGGAAGTTTACCAAAAATAAAGGAAATAGGTGTTTCATCTGTCGGAAGAAGGGTGCAAAAGCCTGTCCAAGCAGAAAGAAAGACAAAATTCTTCATCAAATATTCACAGTGACAAAGATCGACTATGATGATGAAGATCTGGAATCCTTATTCTCTGAGGAAGATGAGCAAACTCAACAAACTATCTTCGCTCTTGAATATGATTCTGATGAATCTATTGACACGAAAGACACAGGAGAATGCTACGGCATGCAACTTGTCAATACAATCTTTTCATCCATATCATTGCTCATGATTGAGGTTAAAATTTTTACTGGAAAATATGAAAGACCCATTACAGTTCAGGATTATTTGATACTTGTGCTGCATGTTCCATCCTGAACTCTGCCATTCTTCCTGAACATATGTGGCGAAATCATCGACAAGTTTTTCAGGCTGCAAATGGAGACATTTTTTTAGCAGAAATAATTATCAAGCCTGGTACAATCCAGTTTTTCCCTGAACTTGGTATTTCCCATAAATTACTAGGTTCCCCTTTGCTTGGTAAAGATATTATCCTTGCATGGGATATTATTAAACAGTTATGGGAAAAGAAGGTTATTCCTCGTCCAAATGGTCTTAAGTTCAAGTCCTATTTCCAACCATACATCCAAATGACATCCTATTTTTCCATAACCATTCCAAACATCACTGAAACACTTGTCCGAGATTGTTGTGCAGAATCTCATTCTTATTTCCACCCCCTCTGGAAAAATTCAAACTTCTTCATTTCTCTCCTTTTCAAGAAAAATGAAGATATCAACCCCACAAAATTTAGGCATCATTGAATGAACCCAGAACATCTTCAACTTGCTACCAAAGAACTTGCTCAATTACAAGATGAAGGACTTATTGAACCAACAAATTCACAATGGGCGTGTCAAGCATTCTATGTCAATAAAAGAAGTGAACAAGTTCGAGGAAAATTGAGATTAGTCCTTGACTATAAGCCACTGAATGTTTTCCTTGCAGATGATAAATTCCCTCTTCCAGACCGAAAAATAAAGTTTACAAATCTATCTCGTGCAAAGGTTTTTTCAAAGTTCGATCTTAAAGCAGGATTTGGCAATTGGGAATTAAACCAGAAGAAAGACACAAAACAACATTATGTATTCCTAATCATCACTACCAATGGACAGTGATGCCTTTTGGATTAAAGACTACTCCTTCACTCTTTCAGAAAGCAATGACAAAAATCTTTGATCCATTGATAAGTACGTTTTTGTACTTATCTTGGCTTTAAATTTGGACAATTGTAAGTGTTTTAGGATATTATATTGCTAATTATATGTTTATTTTAGGAAAAATTCGATTTTGGATGCGTTTGGTGGCGAAACGAAGAAAAATGGACCAAAGTTGTACAAAAAGGGACAAAGTGGGGATTAAAGTGCAAACTTCTAAAAATTGAAGAACTCGAATTGGTATAAATGGAGACATGGGCTGCAAAATTAAATATTCAAGGACCAATTTGAATTATTTGAGAAAATTGAGGCTTAAAGTAAAACACCTTCCTAGATGTAATTGGGATTAAAATCAATTAGAGTAGAATTCTTTTTGCCCATATTATAGGGCTCGGATGATTAGATACAGATATATACATAGGAAGAGAGCCGCAGGGGGGGAATAAAAAAAGGGGGATAGCCGATATTGGGGAAAAAAGAAAAAGAGCAGCTTTGTGTAGGAATTAAAAGGGAGAGTCTTGGAGATTAAGGATTAAAGTTGGCAGTAAGTGCTGATTATATACATATATGGATTGAAGAGGCATATTTATTATAAAAAAAAAACAGCCTAGTAGTGGATTTGAAGGGGTGGAATTGAGGAACTTGGAATATTTTTAGGTAGTGAATTAAAGGTCTCGGCTGGGGAGTGTTCTTGGATTGAATAAAGTGCTACTGGTCGGCTGAAGGAAAAGGCAACATATAGGGAATTAATTAGTGGATTTTGTTGGTTGGATTGGAAAGGAAACAAGTGCACGGCTCGGAGGAGAATTCCAGTTTATTTTGCGACGTCAACCGGGTGATGATTTTCCAATTTTTTGTGTGTGATTTACATATTAAGATGCTAGGTTAATTATTTTATGTATTGGATGAAGATGAAATTTGTTTTATTTATTTCAATTCAAGAACTAATAGTTTAATAATTTCTTGTATTGTCTTGATTGATCTTGCATGCTTTATTTTTATTAATTGATTGATTGGCCACCAATGAAATATATCGTTGCTTATTGTAGTTTTGGAAAAGTCACAATAAGTTGGAACATTGCATGATCTACACATGAACACTAGATGTTAGGAATAACACTATGACATGTGTAATCTAAATGATAATTGTGTGATTTAATGTGTTCTAAGCATTCGTATTCGGATTATGAATAGATTCGGGTCATGTTTAGGATATATTTAATTTGTCTTGGAAAAGAAAATTAATTGCATATGAATTATCGATTGTCAAGCAACGCGTGAATGGTTTAAACTACAAAACTTAGAATTGAGATAGATAGTAACAAGTGGATTCGGATTCCAATACATGCTCCCCATTCATATTTTACTCCCAAACATTTGTTTTTATTTAATTTTTATTCATTGCAATTTTAGAATAGATAGACAAACAAAATCATTTTTTTTATTTATTGTTTCAATTAATTGAATCGAAGATAGACTGATAATTATGACTAAACATTATTCCTCATGGGAACGATACTCTCAACTCATCACGATTATTACTTGTCAACGATCCCACGTGCTTGTAGAATTTACACCGAACAAATTTTTGGATCCATTACTGGAGACAGCGTTGATTTACATTGATGATATCTTATTATTTTCTGAAGATGAAGAATCCAATGTCAACTTGCTTTGTAAGTTCACAGATCTTGTTAAACAATATGGTATTATGCTTTCCCAAAAGAAAATGGTGATCGGTGTTAATGAAGCAGATTTCTTAGGAATGCATATTAAAGATGGTCAATATTCACTCCAGCCTCATGTTGGTCAGGAACTCCTTAAATTTCCTAATGAAAATTTTTAAGGAAGTTCAACAATTCCTTGGAGTTGTTAATTATATGGCGGAATTCATCAATCATCTTTCATCCATAATTAAACCACTACAGCTTATGCTCAAAAAAGATCCTCCGCCTTGGTCATCCACTCAAACTCAAGCAGTCAAATCTATCAAACAAAAGGTGAAAGATCTTCCGGCCCTACAAATCCCTACAGATGGAAAACGTGTCCTTCAAACAGATGTAAGTGATTGCTTTTGGGTAGCTGTCTTGCTTGAAGATAAAGGAGGAAAAAGGCGAATCTGTGGATACAAAAGTGGATCATTCACTGAACCAGAAAAGCAGTACCATTCCACTTTCAAAGAAATACTGGCGGTCAAGAAAGGAATTGAGAAATTCCAGTTTCATCTCATTGGGCACAAATTCTTAGTGGAAATGGACATGTCAGCTTTTCCAAAAATGCTCGCCTTTAAAAGGAAGCAAATCCCAAACTCTCAACTACTCAAATGGGCATAATGGTTCTCAAACTTTGAATTTGAAGTAAAACACATCAAAGGAAAACACAATATCTTACCAGATCTCCTCTCCCGACCAAAAATTACCCTCATACTTCCTTCACTCAGCCAAAAAATTCCAGTCATCTACATGATGGATTCAAACCAATTCCCCTCTCATAAGGTCCAAAACTCTCAAATCTAGATCCAAAGAACTCATGCTAAAATATCAGTCCATCGTCATACGAAAAACCGGAATTGAAACACTTGGTGGTCTTGGATTTCATCCAGATTACCCTTTATTCACTCTATTCCATTTTGGTCCCAGGCATTTAACGCCCAAATTCTCAAAAGAAACTCTTTGCCTTCTATGGTACCTTTTGGAAAATTGGAAGATTGGAATGTCATTCAATGTCCAAAGTGCATTTGAATCTTTCTCCCAGATGCAACTTGATTTTCCTTTCGACCATTATGCAAAAAAGTTTTTTGAATGGTTCCATCCAATTTCACACTGGAAAAAAATGTTCACAGTCTTCTCTTTTAAACCCAAAGATCTCAAAACTTATGTACTAAATGTTTATGTGATCTTAATTTTTCAAAGACAAGGTTATTTCACTGATTCACAGGTCTACACTCATTTCAGCAGTATCAAGGAATATGCAGTTCAGCCTTTCTACATGCATAAGGATTAGGAGCATTATCCAAAGAAGTTTCGTAATTTTCAAAGACGCATGGCAGAACTCAATCAGACAATTCCACCACAAATATGGCCAGATTACTCAGATGATTCCCCATGGGTAGCTTTTCCAATTGAGTATACTCGAAAGATCCAACAAGACATCCAGACATATCAGGATACTCATCTGCAAAGATATCCTAATTCGTATACTCCAGATTATGATTACGCATTTGATTGGCAGCATGGACAAATATACTAAGGAAGGCCTACTCAAAGTCGGGGTGAAACATCAAGATTATCAGAGAAGACTCCAGAAGGACGCCAACTAAGGAAAAAACAAATGGATATTACTGACAAACTGCTCAACAACTTGCACTACAGTATGCAGAAGGAAAAGACATTTTATGAAGGAAAAATTGGACCCAGCGATATAAGTATTTCATACAAATAGCTTCTACAAAAGGAAAGAGGAAAAACAAAAGCAGGAGAATCAAGCAAATCTAACCAAGAAACTAGCCAAATAAACTATCAAGATAGTCTTTTCCAGGACTCACAAGACCCATGGTCTCAAATGACCCCAGAACTGGTTATTGATTCGGACACCCTAAAAATTCTTGAAAAAACCAAAGAATGGGACCAAAACAAACAAAATCAACATAATACTGGATGGCTAAATCAACATGGACTGCCCCTTATACCAGAAGAATCAAACGAACAAGACACCATGAACTTGGACGAACCATGACAAAGCAGCGTCAACATCTGTTTTAATATAACTTAGCATTATTAAAGTAGGAATCTTTCTTTTTATCTTTTCAAATTCCAGTCTGTAATATTATTAAAGTTCTTTGTCTATATTGTATTATTATCGATCAGAAATCTTGCTTTTCTAAAAGTAAGATTTTACTTTAAAAAAAATAAAAATCGTTTGTCTGTATTATTATCAGATAAGGTTTTCGATTTCCGATAGAGTCTGTGACGCATGTCCACCTTGTCGGCCACGCATAAGTCTTGTGTGTCTTCTTTTGGATCTCCTCCCTCTATAAAAGGGGAGTTCTTCTCCATTGTAAATCATCGAAAATTTAGCAATAATATTGATTGTTTTTAACGTTCATCATGTTCTTCTAAATCTTCTCAGTTCTTCCTTAGTTTCTCAAAGTTCTGAATAACATAAGCTTGAATGATATGGAGTAAGATCAGAGTAGAAATCAGTATACTCTGTAGTTGCACCTTCTTGGTGATCCTCTGCATCAGAAAATTCTCTACTAACCATTGATCTGTCTGAAGTTATGATAATTTACAGCAAGTCCAAAAGTCAGGCCCTTTGTTGAGCCTATTGAGGCATTGTGGCAGCTAGAATACCGTGACTTGTTGTTAGATTACCATCACTTCGCTCATTTGGTATCAGATGAAATCCAAGACCACCTAGTGTTTCAATTCCGATTTGTCGTATGACAATGGACTGATATTTTAGCATGAGTTCTTTGGATCTAGATTTGAGAGTTTTGGACCTTATGAGATTGTAGAGTTTAGGAGGAACTGGGGAAGAGTTATTGAAGGGGAACTGGTTTGAATCCATCATGTAGATGACTGGAATTGTTTGGCTGGGTGAAGGAATTATGAGGGTAATTTTTGTTCAGGAGAGGAGATCTGGTAAGATATTGTGTTTTCATTTCATGTGTTTTACTTCAAATTCAAAGTTTGAGAACAATTCTATCCATCTGAGTAGTTGAGAGTTTGGGATTTGCTTCCTTTTAAAGGTGAGCATTTTTTGAAAAGCTGACATGTCCATTTCCATTAAGAATTTGTGCCCAATGAGATGAAACTGGAATTTCTCAATTCCTTTCTTGACCGCCAGTATTTCTTTGAAAGTGGAATGGTAATGCTTTTCTGGTTCAATGAATGATCCACTTTTGTATCCACAGATTTCTCTTTTTCATCCTTTATCTTCAAGTAAGACAGCTGCCCAAAAGCAATCACTTGCATCTGTTTGAAGGACACGTTTTCCATCCGTAGGGATTTGTAGGGCCGAGAGATCTTTAACCTTTTGTTTGATAGATTTGACTGCCTGAGTTTGAGTGGATGACCAAGGCAGAGGATCTTTTTTGAGCATGAGTTGTAGTGGTTTAATTATGGATGAAAGATGATCAATGAATTCCGCTATATAATTAACAACTCCAAGGAATTGTTGAACTTCCTTTTTTGAGAAATTTTCATCTGGAAATTTAAGGAGTTCCTGACCAACATGAGGCTGGAGTGAATATTGACCATCTTTAATAAGCATTCCTAAGAAATCTGCTTCATTAACACCGATCACCATTTTCTTTTGGGAAAGCATAATACCATATTGTTTAACAAGATTTGTGAACTTACAAAGCAAGTTGACATGGAATTCTTCATCTTCAGAAAATAATAAGATATCATCAATGTAAACCAACGCTATCTCCAGTAATGGATCAAAGATTTTTTTCATTGCTTTCTGAAAGAATGAAGGAGCAGTCCTTTATCCAAAAGGCATCACTGTCCATTGGTAGTGATGATTAGGAATACATAATGTCGTTTTGTGTCTTTCTTCTGGTTTAATTCCCAATTTTCAAAATCCTACTTTAAGATCGAACTTTGAAAAAACCTTTGCACGAGATAGATTTGTAAACATTGTTTTTCGATCTGGAAGAGGGAATTTATCATCTGCAAGGAAAACATTCAGTGGCTTATAGTCAATGACTAATCTCAATTTTCCCCGAACTTGTTCACTTCTTTTATTGACATAGAATGCTTGACACGCCCATTGTGAATTTGTTGGTTCAATAAGTCCTTCATCTTGTAATTGAGCAAGTTCTTTGGTAGCAAGTTGAAGATGTTCTGGGTTCATTCCAAGATGGCTAGCTTTTGTGGGGTTGATATCTTCATTTTTCTTGAAAGGGAGAGAAATGAAGAAGTTTGAATTTTTCCAGAGGGGGTCTGTGCATTTAGTGAGGAAATCAGAATGAGATTCTGCACAACAATCTCGGATAAGTGTTTCAGTAATGTTTGGAATGGTTATGGAAAAATAGGATGTCTTTGGATGTATGGTTGGAAATAGGACTTGAACCTGAGACCATTTGGACGAGGAATAACCTTCTTTTCCCATAACTGTTTAATAATATCCCATGCAAGGATAATATCTTTACCAGGCAAAGGGGAACCTAGTAATTTATGGGAAATAACAAGTTCAGGGAAAAACTGGATTGTAACAGGCTTGCTGATTATTTCTGTTGAAAAACTATCTCCATTTGCAGCCTGAAAAACTTGTCGATGATTTCGCCACATATGTTCAGGGAGAATGGCAGGGTTCAGGATGGAACATACAGCACTAGTATCAAATAATCCTACAATTGTAATGGGTCTTTCATATTTTTCAGTAAAAATTTTAACCTCAATCATGGGCATTGATATGGATGAAAAGGCTGTATTGACAAGTTGCATGTCGTAGCATTCTCCTGTGCCTTCCGTGTCAACAGATTCATCAGAATCATATTCAAGAGCGAAAATAGTTTGTTGAGTTTGCTTATCTTCCTCATAGAATAAGGATTCCAGATATTCATCATCATAGTCGATCTTTGTGACTGTGAATATTTGATGAAGAATTTTGTCTTTCTTTCTGCTTGGATAAGATTTTGCAGAGTCACCCTTCTTCCGACAGAGGAAACACCTCTTTCCTTTATTTTTTGTAAACTTCCTCCTGAAAAACCTTTTCTTCCTTCTAAAAGGATTAAAAGCTTCTCTCTGGGAAATCTTTATTCTTTTCTTGTGGAATTTCTTCTTTCCTTTGCAACCGCAATCTTTCATGCTTTTGCCACACTTGATTTGTAAATAAGGCTTCTCACAAGCTTTTTCCAATTTCTTGCCAGTTGCATTGATATTTTGAGGAAAGCATTTTGTTTGCACAGCTTCTTCAATGTTTTCATAATCCAATTGTGAAGTTCTCCAAAAGAAGTGGCATTTAAAGGTTGTCTTCTTAATTCTATTGTCCTTAATGTCTCTTGTCCGAGAGGTTGAGGAATTGACTCCAGATATGCCTGCTTGATATTTGAATCATTTGGACCTCCAATGAGATAGTATCTTTGAGCAGCATTCTTGAAATATTTTTCAAGATCTTTTGGATTATAGGAACAACACTTTAATTTAAAGAATTCCTCTCTGGCGATTTCCTATTCGTGATCAGATTTTCCACAGAATTCCCAATATAATGCATTCATAAATGCATGTGGTATTTGTCTCCTAAGTGAGCTGGTGTTGTCTATATTCTCCCATTGAATCATATCAATCTCTGAGAAATCCTGCGATCCTTGCCAGGAAGGCTTTTATGACCTTTGTGTGGGTCATGTTTGGATTTTAGAGTTCGGAAGTACACCAAGCTTTCATTTCTTGCAACTTATATTTCCACTGCGGAGGAGGGATATCATCAAATGTGAGCTTTGGAGGAGTAGCTCCATTTGAAGAATAATAATTATTAGTCGTATGAGGCTCCACCATATCCTCAACAACTTCAATTTCTTCAACAACATGGTCATTCATCCTTTGAGTTTGGCATGTTTGGGATTGACTTGTTTGTTCTTGGTCAGCCATGTAAAGAGGTGAATTTTCATCCTCAGAATCACTAGATGTTTCTTCAAAGGCTTCATTAGACTCAGACTCAGAGGTTTCAGAATTGTTGGTATAATTTGTGGATGTATGGATAGGAAGAGTATGGGCTTGTTGAAGGAAAGTGGAGATAGGATTTTTTATCATCATTTGAGGCTGCTCCTCAGGTTTTTGTAATGGAGGTTCTTACATGGACAAAGGTTTTGTTCGTTGGATAAATCTGGTCTTTTTGGGAGGCATAGAATCATTTTTCTTTTGTTCCCATTCTTCTGGTGTAAAAAGGGTTGATGTAGATCCTTCATAGGTAGAGGAAATTAAGGGTCCTGTTTGGGAGATTTGAATGTTTTAAGAGGAAGACGGGTAGTATGGTGTTGAGGGAGGAATCAATGAGTTTGACTCGAGAGATGCAAGTTGAGTTTTTAGGCTTCTGGTTTCTCTTTCTTGGGTATCAAATGGTAAATGATTTTGCAAATGTGCCATTATGTCGGTATGGAGAATTTCAATTCTTTGTTTACAGGCTTGATGAGGTGTGAGAAGAATTTCAGTATGTTGCTGAAGAGTCTGTTCAATCCTTTGCTGACTTTGATCAATCCTCTTTAACAAGGCATTTTGTTGTGTTGCATTTTCTTACTGCCAATTTAAAGTTGCTTATGTTGCTGAGAGTGGTTGTACTGACCCATCTGCTTTTCTAGTGCTTGGATTTTTGACCTTCCATGAGTGAGTAGAGTGATCCTTTTCAAATGTCTCCAGGGGAGGAAATTCTTCCCTAGTTGGTGGATGAAACATGTCTATTGGAAGTGGAGATGGGGGAGGATTATTATCCCAATCCCATTTCATCATCATCATCCCATCCAGTAGGAATAATATGATCATCATTTGTTGGAGGTGGAGTGTATTTGACATAATAATCAAACTTTCCTGATGGCTCACCAAGTAATCCAACTCCTGAACCATTGTTTTAGAAAGCTTTATGTAAATTTCTCTGACTGCTTCGCTTGAACCTTCTTATTTGTCAAGGAAGATCTTCATCAAGATCTGCTTCAAGACAACTAGAACAATTGCAAACATCCCAGAAAATATGTCCAGTATTATTTGCTTTGTTGTCGACTGGCCTTCCATTTGCATCAAAGGCATAGACTGGGATATCCTCCTTAGTATACGTAAATTGTGTTTGAAAACAGGGAGGTTTGTTTGCTGCGGTTTCTCTTTTGAATGCAATCTCAACATCTCCATTGGACTTTTTCTGAAAAAAGGTTCAGTGGATAGTATAGAAGCAGCACTTTTGTTTCCCTTGTGAGCTTGTTCATAACTTGTAACCCATATTTCAGGGATGGGCTTTATTAATTTTGATCATGCAAGTTGTCTAGGCACATATGTACAACTAGGGACATGATCTGACTCTACATGAAGAAGTAGAGCATCATCTATTCCTTTGGACTGAGTGAAATCAAGGGAATGATTTTGGATTATGTACACCATCTGATAATGGAGAGTGGCTGCGTATGTGACAGATGTTGGCACAGCTCCAACAATCTGAATTTGGACTTTTAAGGCTGAAAGCAATTGTGGGTCAGAAATGGGCATATTGAAATTTGGAAACATAGTGACCAATACAGTTCTAGCGTTAAGAGTCGTTTCAACAGTTCCTATGCAGGCATGTTGATACTCAGAGAATCGAGTATCCAACAGAGCAATTCTTGAAACTGTAGGAAGACCTTTTCTTCTATGAAGAGTTAAGGCAAATCTGATAGCTCCAAAATGAAGGTAAGTGTATCTTTCAGATAGCCAAAACTTTTGGTAAGTGAGATGGTTATTCAAGGGTGACAAATTGTTCTTTTTCTGTTGCAGGCAGAAAGTGTTGATCAAACTTTGAGGCTTGAACAAATTCTTTGACCTGAGATTTTTGAGGGGATATAATACTACGAACAGTTTTGGATATGGACTGGCGAGGTTTAGTAAATCGGAGATATGGATTTATGAGGGGTAGATCTATAAGTGGAACTTTATCATATTCTGAAAGATAGGATATCTGAGACAATTATTACCAATTGATTATAAAACCATGCAAGATGGAAAAAAGCATGCAAAACCACCTATTTATCATGCAAACCGGCAGAGACAAATCTGTATGTAATTTTTTTTTTAAAGCTAAATTTGTAAACAGTAAACAAGAATCGAATGGTTTAAAGAAACTGATTACTGATGCAAGAAAACTACAAAACGAAAAAATGAACAGATTTTCATTCAACCCAAATGACAAAAAAAGTTAGCAATCATCTGAATAATGATGAGGCAATTATATTATTATTATAAAATCATTTAAGCAAGCATTTCAAAAGTTTCTCATGTAGAGATATAAACCATGCAAAGTAAAATAAAACTTTCCAAACTCATATACATGCAAAGACAGAAAATACCACGCAGTGAATATTTCTTTTCCTTTTTCAAAGATTCAAGCTTAATAATTTTTTTTTCTTGCAAATTTAAATAGACAGATTATCAACTTCACTGTAGTTATGGGTAAACAGAACAGAAAAAAATTAAACTGACAGAAGCAAAACTGAAAATTAGACAAAAACTGATCGTGGGAAAAATTTTGATTCTCCAAAATCGAATTCGATTTAAGCTTGTTGGGAAAAATGTTAGAGAATCAAATAAAATGAAACCAAACCGAAGGCCTTTGAGACACGATTTCCTTAAATTGAATTCTCCGTCTCACTGGGGTGCAAGAGGGTTTGATCGGTGTTCAATTCACAGAATACAATCGATCATCGGTTCACGCTGCACAACGTTAACCGCCTACGAACTAGCTGTGTTTATACTCAATCTCTCAAAAAAATCAAAATGGAAAGAAATGAGGGAGTGGATGCTTGAAGGAAGAAGCGATTTTTTCTTGGTTTTTCCTTTTTTGTCTATGGTTTTTTTTTTTTCCAACCGAGTGAGACCTCTATATATACTTACACGGGAGGAGCCTGCTCATTATTCCAATTGAAGAGGTAAATAATTCCAAATGAATATAGGAGTTACAATATTAAAATAACTTTTGAAACTGAAAAATTCAAATTCTGAAAAGTGAAGCTTAATTTCCATTCAACACAAAAATGAAACTGAAGGAGTTTTTATTCAGCACAAAACTGAAACTGAGGTGCACAAAATGAAACTAAAGGCTGGCTTTTATTATTCGAAACTGACAGCCGGAGCTTTTAATTTTCATTCAGATTTTCCAACATCTCCTACATTCCCAAATCCTCCTGCATCCCCTCCACACAACTAAAACTCCCATGAGCACAACCTTAATTTTTCTTCCTTCTTCCAGGTGTTCATCACGCCTCTTCCTCCTCTCTCAGTCTATTTGCAGTCACAGAATTCAGCCTCTCCTCCTTCTTCTTTCCAGACTCCTTTTTTGCTCCTACATTTTCTTCAGTCCCATATTCTCTCCTAACATGTCTCTCGTCTGCCTTCCTACCATTACTTCAATATGTCCACCACAGAAAGTGCAAACTCCGCAACCAATACCAACCCTACTATCACTGCTCCTGCTACGGTAGCATCATCCTCATCTCCTCTAGTTCAAATTAATGCTTCTACACACCTACCTATCTGTCTCCCAATGTCCAACTTTTTCCCATGAAAACTCCAATTTAAAAGCCTCTTCTTTGGTCTCAATCTCATGGGATTCCTTGATGGAACAGTCACACTCATGAGACAATCACAACCACGACTCCTACAAATTAAGTTCATCTTCCAAACCCTTAAAAATTGGTCAATGTTTTCATCTTTATTCGATATGAAATTTTATTCCTTAACATGCCCCCTTAAGATGGTGGCTCATTTGAGCATACCAATCTTGAAATTCGTGTACTTATTTTTTGAATCTTAATCAAATTGAATTACTCGTTGGAGTTTAATGGACTCTGATACCATGTTAAGATTTCAGAGTCCATCTTAAAAGGTCAACCTTATTAAGAGGAGTGACCCAAACTCTTATAAATTGGTCAATATTTTTATCTTTATTCGATGTGGGATTTTATCCCTTAACAATCATCATTATTCAAAAATTATTTTTTGCCAAAAGCAGAAGCTTAGTATATAATATATCTATCTTATATCTAGTTTTTATTATCAATGACATGCATTTAGGTTAGATGTCCATAGAGTATGATAGAGTTTGTTCAAGTTTTAAAGCCTCATATTAGATTTTTAGGAAAAAAATAAATTGTTTGAAGTTTTGATCTGATAATGTCATATTCACATTTGATATTGAGTTAAGTAGACCTAACTCTTATCTAGAATTGAATGTCATTTATATAATGCCCCTGTTTGTTATAGATTAAAATCAAAATTTTACTCCATTCGTCCCAATTATATAAGTTGTCTTTTCTTTTTCGTTTGTCTCAATTATATAGGCTTATTTCTTTATTGAGAAGTATTTATTTTGTTTGTTTACCAATGTACCCCTATTTATTACTTTCAATATAATAGTTTTGATATTAAATAAGGGTAAGTTGAAAATTTTCTATACAAAAATTACTTTTCCAATGATATTAAATATGTTTTCTTAATCTGTGTAAATAGTCAAACAAGCCTATATAATTGGGATAGAGGGAGAATAAATTTTGATAGAAGCTGATAAGATATGTGGTGGAAATATCATGAATCCCATAAAATGTGTGATCAAAATTGATTATTGACTTTGATTTAGAGTTAATTTAACTAATGCTCACCCAAATTTTCTCTATATTACTACTTGCTCACCTAACTTTAAAATATTACACGTTACTCACCCAATTTTCTTTAACCATTTCTCATCCATCCCCCTACTCATTTTCATCCATTCTTCTTAACAAAAATTGATGGGGGGCGATGGAAATCTTAGGTGGTACACTCTTCTATTAAATTCTGCCTCATTTGCTAAAAATGTTGCCACATGTCAATCTGAATTTAGGACATTAACGCGGGGAAATAAATAATATTTCAGTTTTTTTTAAGATTTAGTCTTATAGCAGTGTTTTTTAGCAAAATGAGACAGAGTTTAAAATAATAGTGTGCCACCTAAGATTCTCGTTGCCCACATGTCAATTTTCGTCAAGAGAAATTGATGAAAATGAGTTAGGTGATGGATTGGAAATGATTAAAGAAATTTGGATGAGCAACGTGTAATATTTTAAAGTTGGATGAGCAAGTGGTAATATAAGAAAAAATTGGGTGAGCATCGGTTAAAATAACTCCTTTGATTTGATATAGAAAGGAAAAAAAGAAAGTCTTGATCTAGTACAAGATTTATGTACCCAAAATAAAATAAAATAAAGGAAAGTGATACAATCACTGCGGGGGTGAGTGACCGCACCCTTACATAGAGGGGTGCAATCACCAGTGATGATTGTATCATTTTTTCAAAAAAAAAAAAAAAGGTCTAATGTACTGGTTTTAGTTCAAGTTTCAGTCTGATTTTATAAAATTAATTTTTTTTTCAAGTCTTTTAATCACGTTATTTCAATAAAATAATTTTACACGCTAATTCAAATTATTTCCTACTTTTTAACTATATCTATACCACTTCTAAAAGTGGTTTAAAGGGAGAAATTTTTTGGACGTTTCTACCCTCGTAAATTTTTCATAATTTCGTATTTACCTTTAATGTTAATTAATGAATAATTATTTTAATATTATTTTTCTTTCATTTTTATCAACAATCTAATTAATTTAAAAACACTAACAAGCTATACTCTTTACTTTCTTACTAAAAGTTTTTCATATAAAGCCTAAAACTTTCAATTTTTATTTTTTATTTCTTTCATTTATTTCAAATTATTATTTATTCTCACTAAATACAAATACAATTATAATAATACATCTGTATGTATATGTATATGTATATCTATACCACTTCTAAAAGTGGCTTAAAAGGAAAAAAAAAAAAAAAATTGGACATTTCTACCCTCGCAATTTTTTTATAATTTCATATTTACCCTTAATATTAATTAATGAATAATTGTTTTAATATTATTTTTCTTTCATTTTATCAACAATGTCATTAATTTCAAAACACTGACAATCTAAAATATTTACTTTATCATAAATTATTATTAAAATAAATTATTATTAATTAATTAATTTATTTATTTTTATTATTATTATTATCATAAAAGAAATTGTGAAAAAGTCCGGTTATAGTTTTTTTCATGAAACTGAGATTCCCCCTTTTAACTAAATAGTAATATATTTTCATTATTAAGGAAAGTTGTGAGAAATACGAATAATATATTTTTTGAATTATAATTTTAATATTCTATTATTTTTTCATTTGTGAACAATGTCATTAATTCAATAAGAATATCTACAACCCTCACTCTATAATCAAAATCACATGCATTATAACCTCCAATCTAATACATTTACATAGTTATATATAATTCTCAATTACTAATTTTCATTAACACGTTATAGTTCCAAGAATTCTTAATATTCGTGTATGTTTTTACACTAAAATGAATTTAATACAACATATACTATAATCTAATATAGCCCATTATAAATTCAAAATGGGTTAAAAGTCTAACCTCATATTTTGCTGAACTTTTTTATGACATCATTTCTCTCAAATTTGAGTTTTTAATAAATCGAATGGTTTTGTCCACAAATTAAAGTATAAATCATATGCTTCTCATTATATTTGTCAAACCTTTATTTTAATAAAATTTTGATATTAAACAACTATGTTGTATTTTTAATACTTACAAGGTACTAGATTCTTGCTACACAATTTTTGGGCCACAATCGAAAATTTCACTCCCACACTTCAGAAAGGAAAATATATCGATTTTATCATGAAAAAATTAGACCAATAGTAATTATACATTTCCAAATGTGCACGCTAAAATTGAAATCAACTTCACGAAAAACAACAAAATTGAAGAGGTTGAAGAAGAGATCTCACCGAAATTATCAAATTTATGCATTGTTAAATTTTCACAAGTTCCAAACTTTATTATAAAGGAAAAATATTTGGAATTAAATTTTCATTGACATTTTTTTGTTCTTTTTTATAATATTTCAAATATTATTTAAATAAAACATATAATTTATTCCCAAATATTATCGACGTTGTTCTCAACTTGAAGCTCATATTTGTTTTCATCAAATAAGTGAGTCTAGCCAAGATTTTGATTGACGAAGTAAAATATCGTCTCAGAAACTTTGTTTAAATGTTAAAAATTATTTGATTTCTTTAATTCTATTTGTCTTGCATTTTTTGCTAATTTTCTTGTGAAAAATTCGAAATTTTTTCCAGACATAATTTCTAAATATTACTTCAAATGGACAATTAACGTGCAAAAGACAACTAGTAATATTCAAAAAGTACTATTTATAAAATTTATTCTAAGAAAAAATGGGAAGAGCTTAGTGTGAATTATGTAAATTTCATCAATGGTCTGTAACAACCCGAAAATTTCGTACCTTAGTTCATTTATTGAGGGAGTCGGAATCAAGTATTTTCTTAGAAAAGAGCCAATATCACGTTTCATATGATGAGATAGTAAAGAAATTATAAGAAAATGAGATAAATTGACCTTTATGGTAATTATTGGAGACTAAGTTGGAATAAAAGAAAGTTATATATGAGGTTTGCGCTTAATCGGATTGAATATCATTATGATGAACACGACTTTGGGATCATTTTGCGGATTATGTAGTTATCTTTAGCCATTGTAAGTTATACCATGTTATAGCTCATAATGAGATCTAAGTATTGATATCAAGTTTGATCACATTTGAGTTTGGGAAGTGCCTAAAAAGTCAAGGTAAAGTTGTATGTGAAAAGTAGTTGGAATGCTGAAAATCCTCAAAATTTTCCATATAAATTGGTGGTCAAGCAGCCTTTTTGGACGTGTAGAACGGGCGGTATAATGATTCGTTTCTTTGCATGTGTAACCTTTACGAAGCTTGAAGTGTGAACTTTACAACGACATAAAGATTGGACAAAACAGAGCTCGTCTTGACCTTCAAATGTTGACCCGAATGTGGTAACTTAAGATGGAAAAACCTAGAAATTTTATTAATAAAATAATGGAAAAATGGACACTTGGCATTCCCATATCATTACTTTAAGGGCATGTTTGGCACATCAATTTATTTTGGCGAGAAGTAATTATTTACCAAAAGTTTTAGGGCTTGGATGATGGAAAAGAAAGCTTTGAGGACTTAGTTTCAATTTATAAGGTCCAAATTACATATGATAAGAAGTATGGGGGTTTATTTGACATATACATTATATATATATATATATATATATATATATATATATATATATATATACCCAATTAGATGAACTTTAGCCCCAATTCTTCTTCTTTTCTCGGTGGAGACAAGTGAGAAGCTGCTGGACGAAAAATAGAGAAGAAGATGGAAGAAGGGAAAATTTTCTGCTCGACGAGACTATCAGAAGCCTAGACAGAGGCTTAACAAGAGGCTTCTAGTAGCCTTTTGCGGTTCTGGTAGATTGTTCTAAACTGCGAAATCCTCATTTTTGGATGGATTTTCTATGTAAAACTTGGACTAAGAAGTAAGATTTTAGTATACTGAAGTTACTCTAACACTTGGTTAAATAATTTTAGGTGTATTGACTCAAAATCATCTTATCTAAGTTAGAGGTGAGTGAAACTTTATTTGTGTAATATTGTGTTAAGTTTTTCATATAGTGTTGGAGTATTATTCTTAAATTACAGAATTTAATATGTTCTTTATTGATTATGTTGATTTTCTAAACTATGTTTCAAGATTTAATGTTAAGAACATAAATGCCTTTTAAGTGTTTGATGAAATGTGTGAGTAAAGCATTTATGTGTTTATTTGCAATTTTCATTATGTCAAGTTTAATTCCTCTAGTAAAGTAACACTCTTGACTTATTAGAGTTATATGTTTGTGATAATTTAATGTCAAATGTTGATTTTCATGTTGTTCCTTTTCACTTGATCCTTATCTAAAGGATTTTTTTAGTTCAACAGCTTATGTTACTTTTGGAATCTAAAGAACTACTGCAATGTTTTTGTATTTTATCTAATTGCATGTTGAATTTTTGATTTCTATAATGGTTATCTTCATCAATATAACATTGCATGTGTATAAAATGAAGTAAAACAAGCTCTAAACTTCAAAAGTTACTTAAATTGCCTTAATCTAGCATTTTTCAGATTCTTGAATAATGTTACTTGCATATTTTTCAGATTCTTGAATAATGTTACTTGCATATTTTAAAGTTATTTTCAGATTCTTGAAACAATTTATTTAGAATACTTTAAAGTAATTTTTCAGATTCTTAAATAATTTTGATTTGATACTTTAAAGGAAGTTTTTAGATTTTTGAATGATGATATTTGGGTAATTTAAATTTAAATTTAGATTCTTAAATGAAGATAATTGAGTATTTTAAAGTTATTTTCAGACTTTGGATGAATTCATAAGCATTTTGTTACAATTACATCTTTAAGTAGATGTGTCAAAGTTTAATTTCAGATTCTTTAAATTAATTTCAGCAACTTGTAAGTTCATTGATCTTTGTAACATGTCTAAACTTAAGTTTGCTCTTATTCACTTTGAATTTTGCAAGCTTTCCCCCATTGAATGTAGTCGCTCTTTAATTATGTATAGCACATGTGAGCTTAACTGATATACTTAGTAGTTAAAGCTCCTATTATGTTAAGATCAAAGAATTCTATCTTGCATGCAAATATTTGAGCAAGATTAATGTGCTTTCAAGTTAAACAAGTAAAGTAAATGGAAGTTTTGACTTCATTAGCATCAGATGTTGATATATAACTCTCATTCAAAATGTATTCATGTTTCACTCTCTAAGCATGCAATTAGGTTCAAAAGTATACCTAAGAATGTGCATAAACAAGAATAGAATTCTAAGATGTTAAGTATTCACCAGTTTGGGATTCTAGATGCCTAAGGGGATAATTCCCTTATTGTACCGAAAGGGTACTAGATTTGTGCCTGAAGGGTATCAGATCCTATATTTACCAGAATTGTACCGGAAGAGTACTATATTTGTGCCGGAAGGGTATCAAATCTTATATTGAGCGCTTCGTGAATACTTACTCTTAGGGTAGGGGCCCAAAGAAATTAATAAATGAAGTTAGAGAGTCCATACATTACATCATGACATACATATCCTTTTAATTACATTGTGTAAAAGAATGTTAGGTAACATATGAATTCAAGTATTCTTATATTGAGATTTCATGAGACAAGATGTTTTATATGGTAAAAGATACTTGAGATGATTCCGGACAGATTTATGTGAATTACTTATTCTCCTCAAAGTTAAGAGGTAGAGTGTAATTTGAGAATGATATGTAATATGTGAATTCAAGTATTCTTATGTTGAGATTTCATGAGAAAAGATGTTTTATATGATAAAAGATACTTGAGATGATTCTGGACAGATTTATGTGAATTGCTTATTCTCCTCAAAGTTAAGAGCTAAAGTGTATGATTTATATTCATTCTTAAGTAAGTGAAAGTTTGACAAGAAGATATTGAGAAAGATATAAATTTATATGACTTTATACACTTATGTTAAAATTAACCTCTTATTACATATATCAAATTATTTTCACTAGATCATGTTGTTCATAGTACAAATTTTATTCACTGGATCATGTGGTTCATAATTGTTTCATATCCCTTTTTATAGACAATAGAGCATTAGTTTTTGTATTGTGAATTCCCTATGAAGGATGCCGACCGAGAATGAAGAGTACTTATTGGTAATCAAAAGTGAGGAAAGATTAAGCCTTTTGTACTTAAAACTATTTTAGAATGAAATTTTATTCTTTTAATATTTAAGAGTTAAATACTATTTGGGGCTCGATTTTAAGATGTATAAATAGATTCTTATGAAAAGAAATGGGCCTTGAATTTTAAAATTTCGCTTGATGTTTAAATATTATTTTTATGAAGTATTGAAATTGTTTTTAATGTTGTTGTTGTAAAAATGACATTATTATAGTAGGAATGATGATCCTAAATATTTAACAGGGTAAACTCATTATTTAGAAAATTTTAAAATGGTTATAAACAAGTTTAGAAAGAGTTTTTAGCAAATATATTAAATATGTCATGTTTCTGAAAGTACGTTATTAGTAACCTCTTGCAGCTATATTTTCAGTACAGTGTTAGACTATTAGAAGCCTCCTGTAGCTTGGATTCTAATCCAGTGCAAGGCTATTAGAAACTTCTGAAATCTGCTTTCTCTGTTCAAATGCAATTGAATAAGTAAAGAGTTTATGTGTATATTTCAATGTATAAATAGTTTCTATGTAAAAAAAAAAAAATCATGGAAATTTTGGGGTCGTGACATGGTCCCTAAACATTTAGTGAAATATCAATTGCACAAAACGTTATTTCGTATTAAGGCTAAATATATTGCCCCCACATCTTATTATATGTGCACTAAATTTTAATTGCAAGAAATATTCATAACTTAATCATTTTCACAATAATGTCCCCAACTTTTTTTCATTGTATTCATATTTTAATTAATTCTTTCATTAATTAATATATCTTATCTTTCCTATCGATTTCTGCCAAATAATTTATTAAGGAGGAATAAAAAGATTTATTTACCTCTAACAAATTTAATAAGTAAAAAAATCAAAATTTTAATTAAATACGTGGTCATCATTTTAAAGCACGATAATAAAAAAAAAATTGGATGAAAATCATCATTAAGGACAAATTTGATATTTGCTGAAAATTTAATGAAAAAAATATGATGAAAAAATAAAGAACATGAATGTAATAATCTATAAAGATTAGGGGCCAATTAGTTTATAAGAAATTGTAGTACAAATATAAATACCCTTGTCTTAAATGAGTTACTACACTTTCAGTTAAATATCAATCGATCCCAGGTAATTTATTAGTCTTAGACCCCGTTTGGTAACGAAAATTTTTTTGCCTCAACTTTTCAAACCAATCATCCATTTTTAGTCAAGTCTACAATTTTTGACTTTTCATCTTTTTTAAATCACACATCCATTAAACCTCCCCCCCCCCCCCCAAAAAAAAATAAATAAAATAAAATCAAAACTTTTCATATTACCAAATAAGCTCTTAAATGAGTCACTCAACTCAACTTTAATTTAGTTTTTCATTTTACTTCTTTTACTACTCTTTTACCTTCATTAAGTAGTTTTCTTCCTCAAGACATACAAAAGTTTCTTACTTTTCAAGTTTTTTTGAATTCAAAAAATAAAAATAAAAATGAATGAATGAAATGTTGTTATGTCGTTATTAATAAACGATATTTTTAAACAATTGTTTATAAATAATTTATCAAACAGCATAATTGTTGATTAAATAATTTTTTATTAATTTAGGAGAATATATTATTGATGAGAAAATTGTGAAGTTTGAAATCAAAATTCTAATTTAGCCTTTATTTGATAAATATGTTTTTTCATAAAAATATTACTTTTTTTCTACATAATCAATTTTAATCATTCAAAAAATTCAAACCTACAATTTATTACTTTTCAAATCACTTTTCAACCACTAAATTTTCAAAAACTACTATTCAAAATCAACTTTTTCACAAATTGTAGGAATCAAACAAGTGCTTAAAACGATACCGAAGCAATTGTGGATTTGTATCAACTTGCAGACCATTGGATAAAATCTCTACCGAATGAAAGCAAGAAACGGTGTTGCATTGAAAAGCCAACGCATGCACGTACGTGGCATCATTCCTGCACTCCTTCGTCCAAGTGTCACCTCATTTTGAATAATATAAGCATGTTCATGCAATCCCCTTTCCCCCATCAACATGTACTCTCTTATATATATTTTTTCCATTTTCTTCACTTAACCAGAGATTTCAGTTTAGTTCATAACATTTTTCCCTTGCTAATTACATATACCAGCATATAAATACAGGGTTTTTGCTGAATTTGAAAGAACCAGATCGACCAAACCATGCCTCGCGGGTATACTTTTGGTAGGGCTGAAGAAGCCACTCACCCCGACTCTGCCAGGGCAACCTTGGCTGAGTTCCTCTCCACTCTCATCTTCGTTTTCGCCGGCGAGGGATCCGTCCTTGCTCTTGGTACCTTACTTTTTCCGTAAGGTTTTGAAAAATAAGAAAAAGTAGGTGCACATGGACGTCAAAAACTAATATATATTCTCAATTTGTATTGATTTGCAGATAAGATGTATAAGGATACAGCTTTAGGAGCATCAAGCCTAGTGGTCATAGCTCTTGCCCACGCCCTGGCACTGTTTGCAGCTGTGGCTTCGAGTATGAATGTCTCAGGCGGACACGTCAATCCTGCCGTCACTTTCGGTGCACTAGTGGGCGGGAGAGTCTCGGTGCTGCGTGCTATTTACTACTGGATTGCGCAGCTTTTGGGTGCTGTTTTAGCTTCTATCTTGTTGAGGCTAGCAACTGATGGCTTGGTAAAAAGAAAAAAGAAAAACCCACCAGTACTTTCTACTTTTTTCAGTTCTATTTTTATCTGTCTACTTGTTATAAAGCAGCTTGTTGTTGCAGAGGCCAAGAGGATTTTCCGTGGCGGACGGAGTAGGAGAATGGAACGCTTTGCTGATGGAGATAGTGCTGACATTTGGACTGGTATATACGGTGTACGCGACTGCAATCGATCCAAAAAGAGGAAGCTTGGGCACCATTGCACCTCTTGCCATTGCCTTCATAGTTGGGGCTAATGTGCTGGTTGGAGGGCCTTTCTCAGGAGCATCAATGAACCCAGCTCGTGCTTTCGGGCCAGCATTGGTGGGATGGCGGTGGAGAAACCATTGGGTCTACTGGTTGGGACCATTCGTTGGTGCGGCCCTGGCTGGAGTTATATACGAGTTCGGAGTGATACAAGCGGAGACCCCACACCACACAGTACATCATCATCACCAGCCTTTGGCTCCAGAAGATTACTAGTTTTACATGGCATTTTGAATAAAAGAATCTGCATGTTTGTGTTTAAATCGTGTTTGTCTGTCTGGTTTGATGTTGTCAAACATTGTGATTTCTGATCATATAATTCTGCTATTAGAAATGAAATGAATAATATCTGAATTCAATCATTACACAAACTTGAAAAATTGACTATTCCCTTTTTTTAAAAAAAAAATTGAATCCCGACTTCAACCTACTATAGTACTCAAGCACTTTACTGACCAGACAGTCATTCTTATTTCCTTTCTATTTTTTGCTTCACAATTTTCATTTTTTCTTTTTATCAGTACCAATAAATTACCGAACCTAGAAAAGCATTCAATAATGCATCCTTCATAAGATTTCAAACAAGCTATTGTTGAAAATATGACATAGGAAAACGAAGAAAATATAATGAAAACAAAAAGAAATGAAGAAGGCTCAAATATATAGAACGTTATCCTCAAACTATATTTGTTCCATCGAAATTTTTGCTTTCGAAGGATTATAGTATAAAAATAGAATTTGTTTCTTCTCTCTTAATTGAATCTCATACAAAAGATCTCTTAGCCACTCAACTTATTTTCCGGCTTCCGTCAATGTTTCAAATTCAGATTTCATTGTTGAATGTGTTATACATGTTTGTTTCTTGAATCTCCATGAAACAGATGTCCCTCCAAGAGTAAACACCCAACCTGAGGTGGACTTATTTTCACCTGTACTGGTAATCTAACTTGCATTGGTAAATTCTTCTATGATTTCCGAAAATTTAGAATATTGAAGACTTTGATCCTCAGTTTTCTTTAAATAACCAAGAGTCCTTCCAATGGTCTTCCAATGTTCCTTGTTTGGATTGCTAGTAAATCTACTAAATTTATTAACTACAAATGTTATGTATGGCATAGTGCATTGCACCGCATATATTGGAGAATCAATAACACTTGCATATTCAAGTTGTATTATTGTTCTTCCATCATTTTTAATAAGTTTGATACTAGCATCAAATGGGGGTGTTGGCTTCTTTAATATTCAAATATTTGAATTTTTTAATCACATTCTCAATATAATGTGATTGACTAAGCATAAAACACTCACTATTTCTTGTGACTTTAATACTAAGATGGAATTCACTTGTCCAAAATATTTCATTTCGAATGTGGAAGATATAAACATTTTAGTTTCTTTGATATTTTGCATATGATTGCTAATAATTAACGAATCATCTACATAAAGACATATAATCACATGATTTTCATGTTCTTTTGAATATAAGCATTTATCAATACTGTTATGTTTGAATCTAAATGACATTATTGCCCAATCGAATTTCTCATGCCACTTTTTCGGTTCTTTTTTTAAACCATATAATAATTTAACCCATCTAAATACTTTATTTTCATTTTCGGGTAGAATAAAACATTCTGGTTACTCCATATAAACCTCCTCATCGAGATCCCCATTTAAGAATGTCGTTTTGACACCCATTTGATGTATATGCAAATTATAAATGGAAGATAAGGAAAACATGATTCTTATAGAAGTAAAATTTGTGTCACAGGTGCATATGTATCAAAATAATCTATTCCCTCCTTTTGTCGATATCCCTTGTGATGAGAATCCAGGGAGTCATTCGAGTCAAAGTCAAACAGGTCAACCCTTTATCAGAATACCGGTGGGGCCCATGACAAGATCCAAGGCTAAAGAGGTCCAAGAGTCGATGGCGGGACTCATTTTCAAGCTCTGAAATCAAGTCCACATGGAAGAGAGCAAGATCGAGGTCAATTGCCTAAGTTTTGAAGTTCAGGACATTTCGTCGACCGAAATGTCCTCCGGTCGACCGAAACTCTGCAGGCTTTTGAGGCATAGCTTCAGGCAGGATCGGCCGACCTTGTACAACCGAAACTGCCAATTCGGTCGACCAGGTGTTCGACCGAAATCGTTTCGGTCGACCAGTTGTTAGACCGAAATAGTTTCGGTCGACCAGTTCGGTCGACCGAAAGTCCCCAGAATAGAATAGCGGGGTTTTTTGTGCAATTTTCCAAACTTTCTTTTCTTTCAATTTGTATATCTTCTTGTAAAGCCTCAAACCCTAGTTAGTTTTGGAACATTGAAGAGCACTCCTTGAGAGTTTGAGAGGTAAAAATCCTTTCTTTATCTTGTAACATTTTCTTGGAATTTATTTCAACTTATATATTGAGGGCTTGTTCTTGTGTATTTGTTGATATTTATTCCACAAGTCTTGGTATTTGTCTTAATCTCTCCATTGGGCTAGGGTTAACTTTCCTTAGAATTTTGGTTAGGTTAAACTTGGGTCAAGATTTCTCACTTATTACATATTTTAGCTTTCTTGGGTTGATACATTATTGTTGTGGGAATTTTTGGTTTAATCACCAAAGGGGTTCGCATCACCTTGGCCACTAGTCGAACTTTAAAGGTATTGAGAGTACCATTTGCATTGTACTTCTTTCAAAACATCCATTTGCAGCCTATAGGCTTAGAGTCATGTGGTAAATCAACAAGTTCTCAAGTATTATTTGACATTATTGAATTCATCTCATCGTTTATAGCATCTTTCCTAAAGATACTATCCCTAGATTATATAGCCTCTTTGTAAGTTCTAGATTGGTTTCATTGAAAAACATATGGTATTATTCTTATGACACTCTTTTTATTTCCTTCAACAAGATAAAAAGAAATAAGTCGAGAGTCTATCTCTTCCAGTCTTAGTACCTTTTATTTTCGAGTTCTTTTTCTTATATGAAGTTCATTAGGATCATCAACATCTTTAAAGGATATTTCTCCAAGTAAATTTGTGGAATTAAGAATCTCTATGTGATTCCTCCATAGAATTATTATCTAAAGGTATTGAATCCTCAAAGAACTTCACTTCGTGTGATTCATTTATCACATTGGCCTCCAAGTTCAATAATCGATATGCTTTATACATATATGATCCCTTTTGGACCAAGTTTTGTTTGTTTAAGATCAGTGATTTTGCAAAAAGCAAGACACCCCACACTTTGAAGTACCCAATGTTTGGTTTTCTTTCTTTCCATAATTCATATGAAGAAACTTTTGTAAATTTAGAAGGAACCCTATTCAATATATGACATGCACTAAGTAAAGTTTCACCCCAAAGAGTAAATGACAATTTAGAGGATATCAACATTGCATTAATCACTTGAACAAGAGTCTTATTTTTTCTTTCTGCCAAACTATTTTCTTCGGGTGTTTTAGGTGCACTACATTGAAGAATTATGCCATGTTGTTCACAAAATAAGTTAGAGTTACTAGATAAGTATTCACCACCTCTATCACTTCTAAGATTTTTTATTTTCTTACTCAAGTGATTTTTAACTTTAATTTTATATACTTTGAAAGTTTCAAAAGTCTTATCCTTATATTTTAATAAATAAATATAAGTAATTATAGAACAATCATTAATAAATGTTATGAAATATTTATTTCCACATGTTGTTAACAGTCAAAAAATAACACCATGAGGCCGCGTTGTTATCACCTTTAAACCACTGCCTTTTTGATGTCTCTATGTGTGATTGCACCGATTTTGTATCGCGCGACCTTGCGGTTTCTGATTTCAGCTCTATTTTTCTTTATTTTCCATTTCTTTTCTAATTTATCATTTTTTTATCAAAAGTTCATTTTAACAATCTATATACATATATAATAATATGATAATCGTTACCATATTACGCACACAGTTTCCCGCCCATTTTCACCTACCATTTTTGGAAATTTCTTAATTTTATCAACTTATTTTAAATATTTTAATAAATGAATTAGGAGAGTTCAATTAATGCAAAATCAATTTATGTGTGAATTGTAATAAATGATTTAAGGATTTGTGCAAAAAAATCTATAAAAAGTCAAATCGTAGATTATTTTTATTCTTTTGATAATTATTGCATTATTTTGAAGTAAAAAAATATGAAATTCAAATCCAAGATTTCAAGGAGGAGTTTAATACTAGCTAACGAATGAAAGCAAACCCTAAACATATCATTCGTAAAATCGTCTCAACTAATAAATGTAAATTTTACTTTTTTTAATATTCAATATTTTTAATTAAAATAAATAATAGATATCCAATTAGAACAGTTAAGTCTTTTTAATTTCTACAACTTTAGATTTCGATAAACTTATTGGTCATTTTTTAATTAATTTTATTAATTTACTCATTTTGTTCAATTATCTATTTTTAATTTCATAAATTTAAAACAACCTCAATTTGTAAAATATATTTTACAAAATTTAATAATTAGTTCGTTGAATTCCATAAAAAATAAAAATATAAGGTGTTAGCAAACTCATTTAAAAAAAAATAAAAAATAGAATATGGTCAACATGTTTATTTAATATGGACAAAAATAGTTGTTCTTCAGTAACATAATCATTTGACTACTCTATTAAAAATAAAGTCATATTGCACTAGAAACCATTGAATAAGAGTATGTTTGATATTGACAATATATTAAAATAGTTTTAAATGTGTGGTTGAAAGTGAAGGAAAGTGATATAAAAAAAATAAAATAATTGTCAAATCAATTAATTGAGTAGTTGAAAATAAAAGTTGAAAATTAATTTTCCTTTTTAAGACCCGTGGTTAAAAAGTAGTATATGCAATTGTGAAAAATAGTTTTTAAAGAATGTGTGATTGAGAATGAACATTAAAAAAATTATTTTGAAGAATCAATTTTATATGAAAATTAGTGATAAAGTTTTATGTTTTGTGGGTTAAGCCCCCATTTATAAATTGAGATGCATAGATGGTTTTATTATTATTATTATTATTATTATTATTATTATTATTATTATTATTATTATTATTATTTGTTTATAAAGTTAATTGTATTTGTAATATACATTCAATTATAAAATTTAATTAAATTCTTATATTTCATATAGCCTATTTGATATATTCATTTAAACATGACTGTATATAAGTTTGTCACATATAAGTTTAACAAATTGCATAATTTAATTTAAGTTTGAGCAATTTTTTTATTTTTTAAAATACTTGGAAAACTTTGGTTGTAATGTATTTGCTATTTTACATGTAATGAAATGAAATGAAATATTTGTTTAATATTTTTAAATATCAAATATTGCATTATTATAGTTAGTACCAATGTTTTAAAACCCGAATCGGGCATCGACTCGAAAAACAGAAAGGGTCAAGGGTCAAGAGTCAGTGGGTCGAATCGGGGTCGACCCAGTACATTAAATAAAATTATCAAAAAAATGAAAAATCAGGCAATAGGAATTGAGAGAAATAATATTTTTTAATTTAGATTTTTAATATTATTTTTAAGACTGCGTTAATTAAATTCAGGTTTCTTAAATTTTTTGACCCGATTTTTTAATCAAGTCGTGGGTTTCCTAGGCTGGGTTTAATAACATTGGTTTGTACCAATTCTTATAGCACTATTCGCGGAGGAGTTGAGTTGATATATTAATTTCGTGGATGTTTAGTCTCTTTATTTCATTTTACGATTTGAAAATTGTATACATTTCAATTTTTAGAAATCAATTAACCATAAACTCGACTTCAGTCATCATATAAAAATTGTAAAGTATAGAATATGTCACATATCCAGATCTTGCCTCTCTTAAATAGACTAAGAAAATTAGAGAATGAAAAATTAGCTTTTAAAAGAAATATGCAAGTCGCAACTTTATATTTTACTTTTCTGGGTATTTTTCATTATATATGAATCCAAAATTTATGCATGTAAGTTACTTGCTTCTTTTATTTCATTTTGTGCTAAGAAAATTTATGTTATTCATACAAGGATATTAGATCAAGTAAGAAATCTTATGGGGAGAATTATAAATTATTCACAATATTTTTGTCGAGCAATGTATTTTTACAACTTATTCAATAAATAATTTTCAATTATATCTTCCGTGCATCGCACGGGTGCGATTACTAGTCTGTGTGTGTGTGTGTGTGTGTGTGTGTGTGTGTGTGTGTGTGTTCCCTTTGAATTGCAATACCAATTTTATTACATTGTATAGCATTTCAAGAAATAATCGAGACAATGGACATACACCTCAACCGCTCCCATCTACAAGATTGTAAGTCAAGCAAAATTGACTTTGATCGCAACACCTCTCGTAAATGGAACATGCAATTGGATCACAAAAAAGAAAAGGCCCAAACATTAGAAGAGTTGTTGCAAATAAAGCCAAAAATTGAACTCCAAATTAAACATCCAAACTCAAGTGATTTGTATGTTGTAAAGGACATCATCATGGTTGAGAAACTTACATGAAATAAGAGAGGATGGAGACTTTGAATTGACAAAATCTCCATACCCAGTTGGACTACTAGCCTATTTCAAAGGAATTGCGAAGTCAGTTACCCAAGATCGTGCGGGGACATAAATAGGAAAGGCTGAAATAAAGGGAAATCAACTTGACTAGTACTGCGTGAAGACATAAAGAGTAAAGATTGGAATAAAGAGAATAAGCTTGATTAGTGGTAAGAGAAGGACGTGTATAAAAAAAAGGGTAAAAGAGGAGATCAAAGGGGAGTCATCATGATTATTGTACATCTTAAAAACAGGCTCAAAACATAATGAAGAGCTCTCTCCCCATGTAATTTTTTCAACTTATTATTATATAAAACACCCAAACACACATTCGGATTGGACCATGAGTCCGATCGCAATTTGTCTTACAATTATGTACTTTTCTTACATTTTATACTATGTTGACTAGAAAGATGTCGAACCTTTTTTTGTTATCAACAGTTTTGCGTCAACCGTAGGGCACAAAAAAATGGTAACGACTCGACGAACACTAGATGAAGATCTATTAGAAACTTGCGCCCCTCAACAATCGAATCAAGAAACAATGCAGACAAATGCGCAACAAACTTTCAGAGAAAAACCCAGAAAGACTCCTCTACAACAGGGGGAACATACGACAGTCCCCAAGACAGAACAAACTAACAAAAGATTTGAGCATTTGTAATCGCTGCACTAGCTGGGAGAAATGTGCAAGATCGGCACTGGGACATGCCTTGCTTTGCACCCCGCAAAGCCACCAACTGGTGCAAACTTGAAAGCTCTCGAAGGAAACGGCGAAATTCAGCCAGAAGCTCAATGTGAGGAAATTCTTCGACAAAAGCATGCACACAAGAGAACTCCTACCCACGTGAATCCTCAGAATAGAAGAAGCAGACAAAGTAGTTCACATATGAAAATCTCGGATGCACTGATAAATGTATTCTGTACACTTATTTATTTATATGTCAAAATTAGAATATTATATTGTCGTTTTGGAATAATTGCTATTTAATTGTGTTTATTTGTTTACATTTCAGAAAATATCCCAAAATCTTGAGATGAAGCAATTGATGAAAATTATGCACAATTGGATGACATTTAGAGCTAAATTGAACAAATTGAGAAGTTAATAACGTCAATCGAGAAAGATGCATGGTGCTAAAGTGAAGAAATCAAGGTGTGGATGACCTAATTGGAGAAGAAGATGAATTTAAGTTTGAAGAGAAAGAGACAAATATTTGAAAGTATGGACACTATATTGTTGCAATTGGAAATTGAAGGACTGAAGAGCAAATTAAACACGAGGGACCAATTTGAAAATATCAATGATTGATTTGGACTACAAGAAGATACTTTGAGAATTTTTAGGAGTCAATTGAATGCAAGCATAAGTCAAAAAGGAATGGAATATGATAAGAATATTACCATAAAATTGATTCCAACCGTACAAGATTTTGGACATATTTTTAGTCATACTTTGAGACCTAATTTTGGGATTGTAAACGTTTGAATTGGAAAAATCCTATTTCTGGAATAAATGTAGCCCTTTATGTTTTATTTCTAACCCACATTTAATCACCTCAATTGGACAAGGGAATAGAAAGATATAATCAAAACATTGAACAGTGTGCAGATACCAAAAAAGACTCTCGCACGGGTTTGACAATTTGCTTTCCTTTTTCGACAAGATCTCTTCTCCAAATATAAATACAACCTCTTGGCACGAATCTGAACCTTTGCCTCAAAGAACATCATATAATGATATTTTCACGTCAAATCCTTGGGAGATCAATCATTGCAAATGAGTGAGAGTTGAAGATCACGTGGAGAATCGATATTTGGTGTAAGCTTTCCATTCTCTTATGTTATTTTCAATGAACACTATTATTTATTGTTTTTGTTATTTATTCATGATGTGTAAATAAACTTCATGTTGGGATGAACGACGTAGCCTAGTTGATTATTTTAATTCCATTTTTTGTTGTTTTAATGATTTGTTGCATGTATTGATTTATTATTGTGTTTATCTCATGAGTTGACTAGTCACTAATTCATGATTTAATGAGTTATTTTCATAATCCGAGAGGTGAGTTAATAACTTAGATCAAGGTAATAAATTCGATAAATGGACAAGAGATAGAGATTTACTTTTATTATTATCACGGTTGTGTGTGAATTCTTGTGTTTATTGCATCTAGATAAGGAATATTCGGACCCTTTATAGAGATACATGGTTGACATATTTGGGTAGAATTGATTTAAACTCGAGAGTGGGATTTCAATAGACATTAGTGAATTCGTCCGAATGTATATTTAGGAAATAAAATTGGAATTAGAGTTAATTTAATTGGTTAGGTGAAATCGTAAATCTCAACTACTTTACAATCGTTTTTAAAAACAAAATAATTTCACAATTTAATTATTTAGTTTATTTTCTTAGTTTTAGTTTAAAGTACCAAACAAAATGTGTCTGTTCAAATTGAGTCTAGAACTAAAACATTTCTATAATTAATAGCAGTCCTCGTGGGAACGATAATTCGGACTTCTTGGTCCACTTTATTACTTTTCACGATCCGTACACTTGTGAATATATTTTGCATTGCAAAAATAGAAGTGAACATGCACCACTCCCAAGAAACTTCAAAGTGACAAGCTTTGCCAGAGTATGACGGGTTATCCTACCCCAAGGAGCACCTAGAGCGTTTTGACAACATGATGTTCCTTTATAAATTCATCGACGTCATGACATTTCAAATGTTCCTGGACATCCTTAAAGGAAGTGGGCAAACCTCGTTTTCCCAAGTACATTTTTAAGACTGGTCCCCAAGAACCTCGTCAGAAATAAAAGGTACAGAAAACCAGCGAACAACTTATGACAATCAAGCAGCAACATGGAAAATCTCACAAATACTACATTCAGCGCTTCAGTAAGGAACTCCTAGAAGTTCCAACATAGATTCACAACTCTCCATTGCGACCCTAATGAATGAATTGAGACATGTACATTTCTTTATTGATGATATTTTGATTTATTCTTCCAATCATGATGAGCATGTAGAGCATTTGAGGATTATTTTGCAGACCTTGCGAGATTAACAATTATATGCTAAGTTTTCAAGATGTGAGTTTGGATAGACAAGGTTGTATTTTTAGGACGTAATTTTAGCTGAAGGAATTTATGTTGATCCTATAAAGACAGAGACAGTGATGAAATGGGAACGTCCTACTAATGTGACAGAGGTACGGAGTTTTCTCGATTTAGCAGGATATTATTGTCATTTTGTGGAGGGATTTTCAAAGATTGCCCTTCCATTGACCAGTTCAAAGCGAAAGAACCCAAAGTTTGTTTGGATTGAAGAGTGTGATAAAAGTTTTCAGGAATTGAATAATAGGTTGGTTTCTGTTGTACTTACTCTTCCATCACCGGGTGAAGAGTTTATGATTTATAGTAATGCTTCGAGACAAGGTTTGGGATGTGTTTTGATGTAAAATGGAAAAGTTGTGGTTTATGCTTCAAGACAATTGAAGAAACATGAATTGAATTACCCCACTCATTATTTGGAATTGGCTGTGGTGGTTTCAGCTCTCAAAATTTGGAGGCAATATTTCTATGGTGAGAGGTGTCAGATATTCACTGACCATAAGAGCTTGAAGTATATTTTTACTCAGAAAGAATTGAACTTGAGGCAGCTAATATGGTTAGAATTAATTAAGGACTATGACTGTAAAACTGATTATCATCCAAGTAAAGCAAATGTAGTTGCTGATGCACATAGTCGAAAAGCCAGTAGTACCATGAACCAAACAAATGCAGTATGTGCTTCCTTGATGTTTGAATTTAGAAACTTGAATGCTCATTTATTAGCCACTACTTCATGGGAAGTGCTAGCTACGTTTCAGGTGAAGTCTCGCCTAGTGGATAGAGCTAAACAAGCCCAGTCTGAGGATCTATCATCGAGAATATTGAAGGCAGAAATTGAAGTTGGAATACGAATAGATTTTCTATTGCAGATGATAGTACACTAGTCATGGGAAACAGATTGTGTGCCAGATATTTTAGAGCTGAAAAATGAAATATTAGAAGAAGCACCTAATTCAGCTTATGCAATGAATTCAGGCAGCACAAAAATGTATCATATGTTGAAGGAACATTATTGGTGGCCAAGTATGAAGAGAGGAATTTCTGAGTTTGTCTCTAGATGTTTTATTTGTCAACAAGTAAAACTAGTTCATCAGAAATCTCCTGGAACTTTACAACCATCTCCTATTTCAGAGTGGAAGTGGGAGCACATTACTATGGACTTTCTATTTGGTCTTCCTCGTACTTAGAGTGGAAATGATGGTGTTTGGGTGATTGTAGATAGGTTGACCAAGATTGCATGGTTCTTTCCGATTAAAGCTACATTTAATTTGACGAAGTTAGCGAAATTGTATGTTGATGAGATAGTCTGTTTCTATGGGGCTCCAGTTTCTATTGTGTGTAATAGAGATCATCGATTCATGTCTCAATTTTGGCCAAATTGCAGAGTGCTTTGGGCACAAAGGTCCAATTTAGTAGCATTTCACCCACAGACGGATGGTCAACCTGAGAGAACAATTCAAACCTTAGAATATATGCTTTGAGCTTGTGCTCTTGAGTTCAAAGGGAGTTGGGATACTCATTTACGCTGGATGGAGTTTGCTTATAATAACAGTTATCATTCCAATATTGTGTTCGCCAAACAGCAAGTGCATGAGTTGCGCAAGTAATAAAGTGGACGTGAGTCCAAATATCGATCTCACAAGGATTGCTATAAATTGTATTTTAGATCACAAATTCTTAATAGGAACTAGAAATTGTTTTGATGTGAGAGTTTTGTTTTAAAAACTAAACTAAATAAAATTAGAAACCTTCATTTAAAACTATGAAAAACATGCGCGTTAGAATTATGCATTTTAACCAAATCATCCATATTTATTTCTATTCCCTATTGGACTTTGTGGTAATTAAATAATATCTAATGAATTCCTACTCTTTCGAACATAGAAAAACATTAAGACAATCACACAAAAGTTGGCCAAACATTTGTATAATAATAAAAGTACTATTTAATTGCATCAAACCCATAAACTGTGTAAATTAACTAATAAGTCAAAACATGGAATCAATCATTAAAACTTCATCATAATCCTAACCCAAGAAATCTAGCCTAAAAACATGATTAAAGATAATTCATAAGAAATATCCGTTCATCACCTTGATCTTTGTTCTACAATCTTGAATTTGGCCTTCAATAGATCCCCTCGGAAATTCGACAGTTTTTTGCATCAATTTCACAAGTTGGTAACCCTTAATTTCGTACCTCAAGTCATGTATTTATAAGTTGCCTCAAAGACTAGGTTACTTGGGGAGAAAGAATGCTGAATTCCGTGAAAAAACCCAACAGTCGGCCAAAAAATAACCATCGATCGCACGGTACAAATACATGTGATCGCACAGGCTTCCATAGAACTATTCTAACCATTTTTGTACAACTCATGCAATTGCATCGTTATAATTCCATGCGATCGCGCAAGCTTCTGGATGAAGTTCATTTTTTTATTTTGAAGTGCTTTAAGTTGGTCCTAATAGTTTTATTGCACATCAGGTCCTTCAACTTTTGATTGTTGTAATTTGGCCCCCAAACTTCTGATTTCTTCCAAATTCGAATCTTTCTCCGAGTATTCTTCCAATTGAGCCCTTGATATACTTCATCCATTGTTTAGTTGCACACTTTGACACTTTTATCATCCAATTACTTGATTTTGGCTTCAATTCCATTGTTTTCTCGACTTTGGGTTTATTCCTGAAATATAAACAAATACAACAAAAATAAATAGAAAATATTCTTAAACAAACAAATGAAATCCTACTTTTAGGATATAAGTAAGTATATAAAATACACTTATCATATTGAGATGGCTCCTTTCGAGGCACTATATGGTTGGAGGTGCAGGACCCCAGTTTGTTGGAGCAAAGGGGGTGAGAGAAAGTTAGTAGGCCCTGAGATGGTTCAGATGGCATCTGAAAAGGTAAAAATTATTCAAGAAAGACTACAGATGGCACAAGATCGACAAAAGAGTAATGCATATGACGCATAATAGATTTCGGATTCAAAGTTGGGGATAAAGTCTTCTTAAAGTTATCGCCATGGAAAGGTATTTCGAGGTTTTGCAAGAGAGGGAAGCTGAGTCCTAGGTATATTGGACCCTATGAGATTGTTGAGAAGATTGGTACAGTTGCTTATCGACTTGCTTTTCCAGCTAAGTTGTCTAGAATACACAATGTTTTTCATGTATCCATGCTTCGTAAGTACTTCCCTGATGCTTCTCATGTATTGGGATCCCAACCAGTCGAGATAAAGGAGAATTTGACCTATGAAGAACATCCAGTTGAATTATTGGAGTGAAAGAAGCAAATTGATGAAAACAAGATAATTTCATTAGTTAAGGTTCGATGGGGAAATCACCCAACAGAAGAGGCTACATGAGAAAACGAGGAGCAGATTCTTAATCAATATCCTCACCTGTTTGGTGACTGAATTTCGAGGGAGAAATTCTTTGAAGGAGGTAAGATTATAATGACGCAATTATATTTTTTTAATGAAACTTTTACTAGTGAAAGCCATATATGGAATAGTCAATTCAAAGTCAAATTAGGACCAAATTATATTAGTTTATTTGTTGGGCTTATTTTTCTAAATCTTCAATAAGTGGAGGATTTAAAGTAAACCAAATATGAGTTGGGAACCTTTTTGGCTAAACTTAAAGATTTTACCTATTATAATACTAATATATCAAACCAATTGACCAAACAAAGGACAAAGCAGAGGCCAAAGACATAGAGAACTTTCGGGAAGAAAGAAGAGGGAAAAAAAAAAGGAAAGGAAGGAGGTGAAGGGGTTTGTCCAACTCAAGTACCTGTTGTTTTGGGTTTATACTACCACTTTTTCCTAACTTTAAGAGGTAAGTGGTAAAATATTTATTGTTCAACAATGTGTAAATTTAGGGCTTTTGACTTATAATCTAAATGTGAGATGAATATGAATGTGGGAATGATGATTATGGTGATTTTAGTGGTATATTTAAGTTTATTGATATTTATACTTCGTATTAAAGGTTAAGGTTTTATGTTATTGGGTTAAATTAGTGATTAAGTTAAGATAAACTTGTATTTTGGTTTATTTTATGCTAGAAATAGATATGTTGGTGTGGATGATGAATATTGATTTAGTTATGAGAAGGGGTGAATAAACAAGTAAGCTTGGAAAAACTTGAAAATGGGGGTTTAGTTAAATGTGGCTTTAATTTCAAATCTTAAGTGATATTAGAATTTAGTTAGTCATTAGAAGTGATTTTGTGTTCCAAATTAAAAAGGGCAAGTGTGGTGTAATATGAGAAATTAGTTTAATCAGTTAATTCGAATATGAGGCTCATTTACTATTTTATCATTCAAGGTTGTTTTGAATGTTGATCTGGAAATTCTATTTTATCTCAGGAGGTGACGAGGAAATTGGCATTGTATATCGATCAAGCTAGTGGACGATCATCTATTTTGTGAGTGAAGAATAAACTTAAAAGATTTTTTCTACGTTATTTTTTATGAGCAGGATTAGTCAAATTGAGCATGTATGATTTCAAAACCACCAGAAGTACTCAATGTGTTATCTGTTCTTGTTCTAGTGCATAGAGGGAGCCTTAGGCCAGTGTTCTAGCGGATATTATTTGAGATCTTAAGACTCTATCACAGAGGGGGTCTATTATTTGAGATCTTAAGAATCTTGAAAATGTGTTTTAGTTGGGTCCAAGAGATTCTCTAATCCAATGCTTTATCAAAAGGGAAAGGGCGACTTCAATTTACCAACTGTATCTTGGCTTGAGCCCTGGTAAATGAATTTGTGTGCTCTTAATTTTCATTGACTTTAACTGTTCGGAATGATAATTGAATTCAATTGGTAGGACATTTTACTAGCTTCATGAACATAGAGTTGATCTGCTTTTTTTTTTTTTTTTGTTAATTCTTTACCACTTAAACTTTCCTGTTATTTGACTTCTCTAGATCTATCTATCTATAAATTTTGAGATTCATTTAATTAGCAAAGAGGCTTTGTCATGCCCAATGAATTTTTTTCTGGATAAGAACTGTTAAATTTCACGGTGATATAAAAGTTCATCGTTTTGTGGATTTTGTGGTTTTGAGGTTATGTTTCCAAAGTTTGTTGTATTTTGGATTTTATGGGGACTAAAGCATGCATAAATCAAGAAGTTGTGAGTCAACTGCCAGATTTTGGTCATGGTGAACTCTTTGTAGTGGAGTCTAGTGCATCCCATGAGTGGATAAGAGATGTTGTTAGTCAAGGAAGACTTCTGGAGGATTATAATCAATTTTCTCTCTTCTTTGAAGCTTATTTGAAGTTAATATGGGATCACCCATGTGAACTCTTTTAACGCACATATTGACTTATTGCTACATCTAATGTTAGTTTTCGCTTGTTCCTTCATCACTCTTAAGAATATATGGGAGCCTCTGGGTGACTATGAAAATGATACAAATTAAGATTATATGACAAATCTTTATATTGTAAATCTATTATAACAAAGTAATCACCCCTCATTCCACACATTTTCCTTAAAGAGGAAATAAAATCATGAATCGGTTATGTGTAAAAAGCTTGATTATGATGCAGTTTTTGGAACCGCACTGAATCGGTTCTGTCCAGGCAGCTCTTGATCATCCACTTACATTCTATGGCAAAGGGGGTAGGTAATGGCTTTGCATATTGACTTATCTATGCATTCAAATCATTAGAAACTTATTGTGTCAAAAGATCATTATGAGATGAGGGTAAAAGCCAAAGGGCACCAGTGTTGCTTATGTTGAAAGTGCTGGTGCTGGTGATATAGTATCAATGGCTGGGTTGGCAAGTCTAGCAATAGGGCACACAATATCAACTGTTGAGGTTCATAGAGGCTTCCACTAATTTTTCCTTTTCTATTTCGTTTTTGCTTGGTCTGTGATACTAATTACTTTTGGTTGTCTATTCAATATTGTGTTTCTTGGACCAACAAATATTTTGAAGACAGAGTCAAGAACCTTTTTTTTATCAAAATACATTGGTGGATAGTTGTTGAATTGCTGAGTATCAGGAAATTTCCAAACAAAAGTTGCCAAAAATGGTGTATGACTATTATGCATATGGTGCAAAGGACCAATGGACTATGGCTGAGAATCACAATGCTTTCTCAAGAATTCTGTATGTTTCTAAAGTTCCCCTCTTAATGAAGATTTGGTGTACTTCTGCCGACCCAAATTATCCCAGTAAATCATGTCAATATCTAATTTTTTGTTACAAAAACAAATTTCTGAAATTCTTTGGCTCATTCCCTAGCTTGGTTCGTATAAACTATATTTCCACTAATATGTGCAAGTGGCATAGCGCTTTAATTTAATATAAATATAATTTTTTCGACACTTAGCACAACTTTCAGCCTTAACCACTGCCACGGTGCTAATAACTGATTATTAAATATTCTTTGCAATTTTTAAGGGAAAGAAAAATCCTGGTACAAATGATCAATCTGTGAGGACATTCTTGAACCAAGTAAAGAATGCAAATGAGATGAAAGTTGATAGGTAGACAATGTTACTATGTCTATATGCAATTTTTCATGTTATAAATTTACTGCTACAAATACACTTCCTCAATGAATGTTGGCGCATTGTGAGTATATCATTTTGTGAAGTTAGATGTTTTGTTTAAAATACTTACTGATTATTTTTCAAATTTTACTTCATGCAACCTCATAAGTGTTGAATTGCTGCAAATGCATTATGTAATGCACTTTTATTTCTTTTCATCCCAGAACATTTTCTGATGTGTATTTTTATGCTCATTAGGTTACTGAAAGTGAAAAACAAGAAAGGCATTTGGTTGCTACGGTGGATAAGCCTGTGAAGAACGGTGCACACAATACTTCACCACCTAATGGAAGTGATGCTAATGATTGAGAGCAAGAGGAAGAATATAATTATCTTGGGGTTTCATTAAATGAATTCTTTAGATCATGTTGAAGAATATAATTTTTATTATTTTAGATCTTATGTTGAGGTTGGGTATTCCGTAATATTTGAACAATTAAATCTTTTGTTTTGTTAATTGTGTATATTGTTAAGATTTTGTGTAGATTATTATGTCTTTTTGTTGTGAATTACTAAAGCATAAAAAAAGTAATAATAAATAAATTAGTGACACTTTTATATGTCACTAAACATTGAAAACATATTTACGCCCAATTGATAGTGACATCTGGAGGTGTCACTAAAATCCATTTAATAGCAACACTAGGTGTCACTAAAGTCCATTTAATAGTGACACTTGAAAACTTCACTAAAGTAAAGCGTCACAATTTATTAGTACGTTTTCAAGCGTCAAAATATTTAGTGACATTGTAAAGCGTCACAAATCTTAGCGACGCCTAAAATCGTCACAATTTATTTTCTAACACGCTTCTTGAAGCCATCACAATTTTTTTTATGACACGTAAAAGTCTTACAACATTGCTAAATAATTGTCACTACTAGACTCTTTTTTTGTAGTGTATGGTCCGTGTGTAAGAGTGCATATATGTGGTCTTTGGGACCCACTTTTGTACCTAGAATGGCTTTGGGTCGAGTACGGAGGTGTTCAGCAGTCTACGCGCATACGACTAGATACAGATTTTAGTTTCAGTAGATGATGTAGTTGGGTACCTTTTGGTGTGATTTTCTTATATATTACAGTTCATCAATTATGCCATATTGCAGCTTATTAGTTATGACACGTGTTATACACCGATCTGAGGTGGAAAGCAGTCAAATAGTCAACGGCTAATAGTTATCCAGAAATTGACGAGACGGTGGCATTCTGAATCACGACCTCAATGTCCTGCATCACGACCGAGGTTATTTAAACATATGAGATGAAATGTCAAAGTCCGAGGTGATTTGGGACCGAGGTTATCTATGCCGGCGAGGTAAATTCATGAGACCGAGGTGATTTGTAGACCGAGATGATTTGTGGACCGAGGTGATCTATGCCGGCGAGGTGAATCCATGAGACCGAGGTGATTTGTGTACCGAGGTGATTTGTTTGACCGAGATGAATTATGCGAGCCGACCTCAACGGTAGAAGACGAAGACGATGTGGGAGTAGGTAGTATTGTCAAATCAGCCGTATTATGTGTCAGTAATCATCATTATTTGTAATATGTCAGAATAATCATTTGATATATGTTTGTCAGAAGGGTCAATCACCTTTTCAATCACCCCCTGCAGAAGTGATATGTTGTAATGATTATGCTTGAACTCCTCAACTACTATAAATAGGAGAAGTAAATGCTCATTAAAGGGCAAGAAATATAGAGAAAAGCTCCCAAAACTTTTGTTATTTGATTTCGTTCATTCGACCTGGCAATCAGATCGGTATCGAACTGGATGTGAATTTGTGTGACTTTGATCTCAGTTCGCTTTCGATCTGTTACCTTTATTCTTTATTGTAATATCTCAGACCTTATTACAAAGACGATTATTTAACTCAAGAACTGTGTACTTAGACAAATTTATCAAAAAACTATATTATCCACCTATCAATTCAAAAGTCCATTCCACTTTTATTTGTTGACAAAAAGAGACGTCAACAAATTGGCGCTAGAAGGAGGGCCCGTATCCTTGTACTCAGCAATCACATACTTGCTCCTGCATCATAATGAGCAACAGGCAAAATTCAGGGAGTCACCGGGTACATCGTGGTGAGGGTTCACAGGGGAATTCCCGTATGTCCGGGAGATCCGCCGTTTCGCGACCCCCAGCAGAGGCCAACATGGGAATGGTCTTAGATCGACTTGATAGGATGCAAAGAGAAATGGAAAAAATGAGGAGAAATCAAGACCGGGGTCGTCACCAGGAGGAGCATGAAGTGGTGTCACAACTACAAAGGTCCAGTGGACGCTCACATTTCGAAGAACAACAAACTGGACGCTCCGATAACACGAGGAGTGCAATGGGCGAAAGCACACCTTATGTGCGGAGTCAAAAGTCGCGGAGTTGGATGGAACCGAGTCAAGCGAGAAGGGGTGAAAAAGGAGAGGAGAGTAAGGCCGTACTGACTAGGGGACTTGGGGACAGGTCTCCGATGAAGAAGGTGAATCCTGAAAACCAGCCGGTTGGCAGCTCGACTCTTCACTTGGGTCAGCCACTGACTTTTCCATCAAGCAAACCAGACCAAACCGAAGTCGAGCAATTGAAGAAAAGACTGTTTGACTTGGAGGCAAAACAAGAAGGGTTGGGATCAAAAGAACCATCTACCAAGCGGACATCACCTTTCACGGAAATTATATTGTCACAACCTTTACCGAGCAAAATGAAGATGCCTCATCTCGCCGGGTACAACGGGGAGACTGACCCGGTTTCGCATCTGGATCAGTACATGTCGTGGATGGAGCTTCAAGGGGCAAGTGACGCAATAATGTGCAGGGCTTTTCCTTTGACTCTCGGGGACCGGGCTCAACGGTGGTTCCGCAATATATCTCAGCACTCCATATCGAGTTGGTCTCAACTAAGTAGCCAGTTCTTGAAGCAATTCATGGGTTCAAAAATTCCGACCACCCCGAAGGAGAGCTTGGTGACCATTAGGCAGGAGAAGGAGGAATCACTAAAGAGTTATTTGGGCCGCTTTAATAGACAGATCATGGGAATGGAAAGAATATCAAACGACGCGCTTCTCATGGCTGTTCTGTCAGGCCTACAAACGCAAACACGTTTCTGGTGGTCAGTGCATGAGGATGGACCTCACACGTACCAGGAATTTCTTAACAGGGCGGAGAAGTTTATCAACGCCGAGGAGGCGTCAGGTCCCAAAAAAGGTCGTCATGAGGAAAGCAAGGATGAGAAGAGAGAATTCAAAAAGAATACTTTGGGAAAAAAGAGAGATTACAAACCAGCGGATAGGTTCCGTCCGTATAATCCTGAACAAAGAAGTGAACTCACCCCCATTGAATGCCTCAACTGAGGTGATTTTCACGAATGAGAAAGACAAGGGGTTAATTCCGCCGGCTAGGCCGATGAAGCAAAGCCCGAATAACTTGGACTCCTCCTGGTATTGCAAATACCACAGGTCAGTGGGACACACCACGGACGAATTCCGGAATTTGAGATTCGAAATCGACAGGTTAATAAAGAGGGGAAGCTTACAAGAATACGCTGCTGAACCACGGGATTCAGGAAGGCAATTCAAGCAATAGGAGAAGTATGCCGTCCATCAAGGGATAGAGCCTCGCGGCAAAGACCGGCCTGATGAAATCCGTACAATTGTGAGCGGAAATCAAGTGCAGGTCGGGTCAAAGAGGAAAAGGCGAGAGTTCGCCCGAGAAGCCCGAAATAGCTATCAGATATGTAGTCATGCAATGACGCCGGACGATTCGGAGTCTTTCAGTTTCTCTGAGGAAGATGCCAGGGGGGTACTCCAACCACATTCAGATGCTTTGATGATCATGATGCCGGTAAGCAGTATAAAGATCCACAGAACTCTGGTGGATGACGGTAGTGCTGTGAATGTGTTATACTGGAAGACCTTTGAAAAAATGGGAATTGACCCACGTAGCTTACGGCCAAGAAGAACAAGGATTCAGGGTTTCACTGGTGACTACATCTATCCAAAAGGTGAAATATCCTTACTGGTGGAACTGGGGACAGGATCTTGTCAGAGGCGTGTGATCACTGATTTCGTGGTAGTAGACGTCGTGACAAACTACAATGCAATATTGGGAAGACTGATCCTCCATGAGCTTAAGGCCGCAGCTTCAATTTATCACTATTGTCTGAAATTCCCTACGCCACACAGGGTGGCTACCATAAGGTGGGATCAGAGGGTTGCGCGGGAGTGCAATTTAGGCTTCGCTTCCAACAATGTTCAAATGGAGGAAGAAGAAAGTCCCGTCGTGAAACCAAGTGGAGAAGACGAGTCGATAGCAGAGCTGTAGACGTGGGATCCAAGAGGTGCGCAGGATAGGGGTCAGTCAGGTCCTGTGGAAGAGTTGGATACTGTTAAAGTTGATGATGCAAAACCTGATGTCGAATTCAGAGTGGGACGCGGGTTAACGGGGCCCATCAGGACCGACCTCATCAATTTTTTGAAAAAGAATTCGGATGTGTTTGCATGGACTCACTCGGACATGGAAGGGATTGATCCTAAACATGCATGCCACCACCTCCAAGTTAATCCTGATTTCAAACCTAAGGTACAAAAAGGAGGTCACTAAATCCTGAACGGTACGAAGTGCTAGCAAGGGAGGTGGTGAAATTACTTAGCAATGGATTTATCAGGGAATCTTTCTATCCTACGTGGGTAGCAAACCCAGTGCTGGTAAAGAAAAGCAATGGGACATGGAGGCTGTGCATCGATTTCTCTGACCTAAACAAAGCATGCCCCAAGGATAGTTTCCCCCTCCCCAGGATAGATCAAATGGTGGATGCTACGGCCGGACATCAGCTCCTCAGCTTCCGGACGCCTACTCGGGGTATAACCAGATACCGATGAATGCAGCCGATGAGGAGCATACCTCGTTTATGACGGATCGAGGACTCTATTGTTACAAGATGATGCCGTTTGGCTTAAAGAACACTGGAGCAACATATCAACGCTTGGTAAACGAAATGTTCAAAGATCTCATCGGGAAGACAATGGAGGTATATGTCGATGACATTCTCGTAAAGAGTATCCGAGCTGAAGACCATGTTCAGCACCTTGATGAGATGTTCCGAATACTGCGAACTTACAGGATGAAGCTGAATCCCAAGAAATGTTCCTTCGGGGTAGGATCAGGGAAATTTTTGGGCTACCTGGTAAACCAAAGGGGTATCGAAGTCAACCCTGATAAAATACAGGCACTGATGCAAATGAGGGAACCAAGAAAACTTAAAGAGGTGCAAAGTTTGACGGGAAGGGTAGCAGCTTTGAGTTGTTTCGTGTCGAGATCTACGGACAAATTCCGGCCATTCTTTGATGTTATCAGGAAGAACAAAGATTTTGAGTGGACGAAAGAATGCCAGACGGCCTTCGAGGAATTGAAGAAGCAATTGGCGTCCCCGCCTATCCTTTCGAAACCAGAATCGGGAGAAGTGCTCTCTATATACTTGGCCGTTTCAGAACTAGCAATGAGTGCAGTCCTTGTGAGAACTGAGCAAGGAGTTCAGCGACCAGTCTACTATGTCAGCCAGGCCCTGCATGACGCCGAACTTCGATATTCTGAAATGGAAAAGCTAGCCTATGTTTTGATAATGTCAACTCGGAAATTGAGGCCTTACTTTTTGGAGCATCAGGTTGAAGTATTGACAAATTTTCCACTAAGGCAGGTGCTACAAAAATCCGAGATGTTCGGACAGTTATTAAAATGGGCAGTAGAGTTGGGACAATTCGACCTTGTTTACAAAGCGAGAGCCGCCATCAAAGGGCAAGCCTTAGCTGATTTCATGGTGGAGTTAACACTGACTCACTTAAGTTTTTGTGCGGAGGTGGATGCGACCTGGCGCTTATACGTCGATGGTTCATCAGCAGGGAACCGGGCAGGGGCCGGAGTCATCCTAATCAGCCCTGATAATCAATTCTTCTGCAGCTCCTATCGTTTTGATTTTGAGGCGACCAACAATGACGCTGAATATGAGGCTCTAATTGTAGGAATGGACATGGCTCAAGCGATGGGTGTTGATAGCCTTATCCTGCACAGCGATTCACAACTGATAATCAACCAAATCCAGGGAACGTATGAAGCCAGGGGTGAAAAAATGAAGACCTACAGAGCAAGGGTTTTGGAAGAGTTGAAGAAATTCAGGCATGCAGAGTTTATCCAGATCCCTCGATCCAAAAATAGTCAAGCTGATGCCTTAGCCCGCTTAGCCACAAGCAAAGGAACGTCCGAATTGGAAAACATATCAATCGAGACCTTGTCGCAATCCGCCTTAAAACCGTCGCCTTCAACTGTCCTGCAAACCTCTCTGAAGAAGACATGGAAGGATGAAATTATCCAATACTTACGAGAAGGAACGACGCCACCTGATCAAGTGAAAGCCAGGAGTTTGAGGATCAGATCTGCGAGGTATACTATAATTGGGGACCACTTGTACAAGCGAGGATTCTCCCTACCACTGTTGAAATGTTTAGACAATGAAGAGGCTGAATATGTGATGAAAGAAATACATAAGGGCATTTGCAGGAACCATACCGGGGGACAAGCGATGGCGTTCAAAATTATCAGGCATGGGTATTTTTGGCCTACCTTGAAGAAGGACGCGATTGAGTTTGTAAAGACATGCGAAAAATGTCAAATGTTCGCCCCAATCATGAGGAACCCTCCAGAAGAGCTGACTTCGGTGACGAGTCCATGGCCGTTCGCTAAATGGGGGGTAGACCTGATCGGGCCATTACCAACGGCGAAAGGGGGAAACAGGTTTTCTATAGTTGCAGTGGATTATTTTACAAAATGGGCAGAAGCTGAACCGTTAATCAAAATTACGGAGCAGAAAACTACAGACTTTATATGGAAGTCAATCATTTGTAGGTTCGGAATCCCACAATCCATTGTGACGGACAACGGAAAACAGTTCAACAACGAAAGGTTTAAATCCTTTGTGAAGGGCTGGGCATCAGGAAACATTTCTCTACTCCGAACCATCCTCAATCCAACGGGCAAGTCGAAGCGGTGAACAAAATTATCAAGCATAATCTTAAAACCAGACTCGAAAGCCTGAAAGGAACGTGGGCGGAAGAACTACCAGGGGTATTGTGGTCCTACCGGACCACCCACAGGACGTCAACAAGAGAGACCCCGTTCACTTTGGCCTTTGGGACAGAAGCTGTAATCCCGATCGAGGTGGGTATGCCATCGTTTCGAGTCACTCACTTCAATGAGAAAGGTAACAATGATGCCCTCGCTGCTGAATTAGACCTTACAGAGGAGAAGCGATTACAGGCACAGGTCAGGAATGCAGTATACAAGCAAAGGAGTGCGAGGTATTACAATGCTAGGGTGAGGCCGAGGAAGTTCCAAATGGGGGATCTGGTGTTAAGAAAGATAACCACGACACGAGAGCCTCTAGGACCGAACTGGGGAGGTCCGTATCGAATCAAGAAGGTCGTGAGCAATGGGTCTTACGAACTAGAATCACTTGATGGAATTCAACTTCAACACCCTTGGAACGCGGAACACTTAAAGAAATATTTCCAGTAGAACAGGATGTGAAATGAAATGTGAATATTTTATCTTTGATGTCAATAGGAATGTAATCAAATGAATGAAGAGTTTAATGTTTCGAAATATGCAAATCTGAATTGATTTTTCCAAAACAAAGACCTTAGTTGATGAACCGTAAGTACCTGTAAGGCAGGATATCATCAACATCACAAGGCAATCCGTCTCAAAGGCAAGAAAGACCTCCGTGAGAGGCAAAATAAAGACCTTAGTTGATGAGCCGTAAGTACCTGTAAGGCCAGATATCATCAACATCACAAGGCAATCCGTCTCAAAGGAGAGAAAGACCTCCGTGAGAGGAAAAACAAAGACCTTAGTTGATGAGCCGTAAGTACCTGTAAGGCCGGATATCATCAACATCACAACGCAATCCGTCTCAAAGGCGAGAAAGACCTCTGTGAGAGGCAAAACAAAGACCTTAGTTGATGAGCCGTAAGTACCTGTAAGGCCGGATATCATCAACATCACAAGGCAATCCGTCTCAAAGGCGAGAAAGACCTCCGTGAGAGGCAAAACAAAGACCTTAGTTGATGAACCGTAAGTACCTGTAAGGCAGGATATCATCAACATCACAAGGCAATCCGTCTCAAAGGCGAGAAAGACCTCCGTAAGAGGCAAAACAAAGACCTTAGTTGATGAGCCGTAAGTACCTGTAAGGCCGGATATCATCAACATCACAAGGCAATCCGTCTCAAAGGCGAGAAAGACCTCCATGAGAGGCAAAACAAAGACCTTAGTTGATGAGCCGTAAGTACCTGTAAGGCTAGATATCATCAACATGACGAAGCAATCCATGAAGAAGAGGTAGTTCCCCCCGAGAAACCGAGGTGACGAATGAACGACTTCCATTCCACAAACGAGGTGTTTTGGTGTATAAAAACCGAGGTGATAATTGACCGACCTCCATTCCACAAACGAGGTGTTTTGGTGAATAAAAGCCGAGGTGATAATTGACCGACCTCCATTCCACAAACAAGGTGTTTTGGTGTATAAAAACCGAGGTGATAATTGACCGACCTCCATTCCACAAACGAGGTGTTTTGGTGAATAAAAGTCGAGGTGATAATTGACCGACCTCCATTCCACGTACGAGATGTTTTGGTGAATAAAAACCGAGGTGATAATTGACAGAACTCCATTCCATAAACGAGGTGTTTACTAGTGAGAATTCATCGAGCTGAATTGACGTTTGAAAATTGCTTAAGTGTTCATTTCGTTTATAATTCACCTATGCATGTTATTTGGAATGAATTGACATTTGAGAATTGCTTAAGTGTTCACTTCGTTTATAATTCACCTCTGCATGTTATTTGGAGTGAATTGACGTTTGAAAATTGCTTAAGTGTTCACTTCATTTATAATTCACCTCTGCATATTATTTGGAGTGAATTGACGTTTGAAAATTGCTGAAGTGTTTACTTCGTTTATAATTCACCTCTGCATGTTATTTGGAGTGAATTGACGTTTGAAAATTGCTTAAGTGTTCACTTCGTTTATAATTCACCTCTGCATGTTATTTGGAGTGAATTGACGTTTGAAAATTGCTTAAGTGTTCACTTCGTTTATAATTCACCTCTGCATGTTATTTGGAGTGAATTGACGTTTGAAAATTGCTTAAGTGTTCACTTCGTTTATAATTCACCTCTGCATGTTATTTGGAGCTGAATTGACGTTTGAAAATTGTTTAAGTGTTCACTTCGTTTATAATTCACCTCTGCATGCTATTTGGAGTGAATTGACGTTTGAAAATTGCTTAAGTTTTCACTTCGTTTATAATTCACCTCTGCATGTAATAAGACTTAGACACAATAAAAAATTTCTTCAATGAAAATCACAAGAATACAAAGGCCGAGATAAAATGTAAAGAGGGCGGGGAGAAAGCTACAAATATAAAATTCATGCTAATCCACCACATTGATGGCCTCGTCAACTTCCGGAGGTTGGAGCTCTGGCGCGGGAGAGAAAAGATCCACTTATTCGTCATCAACCTCGGTTGGCATTAACTCAAGATATTTCTTGTAAATCAGATCGAGTTTCTCCTTGAGAAATCTGATGTCAACCTCAGGTCGCTTCTGTTCCAGGTCCTCCACTATCTCCTTGAAGGTGAGGTAGTAGGTCTCATCAACGTCGTGCTCGTACTCAGTGGAGTCTTTAAACTTTTTTACGGCCTCCTTGTAAGCGAGCTGAGCTGCTGCCTCCAATTCAGATTTTTCATTTTTTAGGTCCGCCTCGATGCAGTTAGCAGCCTCTAACTCCTTCAGGAGTCCCTCCTTTGACCTTTTTAGCACGGACACCTCCTCCTTCAAGTCTTTTAACTCCTCCTTCAGAGGAATCACCTCCTCCTTCAATAGTTGAAGTTCCTCATTGGCTCCTTTCAACCTCTCCACCTCAGCCAAAGCGTTCTTCAGTTTATCCTCGGCCTTGTTCCTGGCCTTCACCTCGTTTTCAAACATCCCTCTGGCCTCGGTGGCTAGTTTCTTGAACCGGTTGGTGTCACTCGCCACCTTGGAAAGCCTAGATTGAGTCCGGGTGAGATAATTCATAGCCTGGCCGAGGTGCGCCATGCCGGTAGCCACCAGGTCGTCAACTGGCATATCCTCACAAGATTTTTCATGCCGGGGTGTCCAAGTTTTGGCCGGGATGTCCATCGCCACCTTGGTCCGTTCCGGGAGCCTCATCAATCCAACTGGGGTCAAATGGGCAGCAGAAATAAAGTCCCGGTAAATCTTGGGACGACTCCCCTTCAGCGAGTTCACCAAGTCGGCTCGAACTCTGTTGATGCCAAGGTAGGAACCTTCAGCAGCATGAGTTCCTCGTGAAGATTCCGCCTCGTTGAAAGTTGGAGGAGGAGGAGGGATGACAGTGTCAGGTCTGCCCTTTGAGATTTCAGCCCGCTTAGTTTTCTTTTGAGGAGATGGAGGAGGAATCTGACCCTCCTTACGAGGCGGTGAGCCCTTGGCCGCCCTTTTTTGGGCGGCTCGTTTGCGTGCTTCCGCTTTGGCATGGACCTCTTTCTTTGCCTTCATGGACTCCATCCCTTTTCTACCTTTTCAAGCTGAAAATCAAACACAAGAATTTATACAAGTATCCAGTTCGTAAATAACATAGGATATAAATCTGCGGGTGGATGCTTACATTTCCGAAGTGGAGGGTAATAGTCTGACGGATCAATATGAGTAAGTCCCGCTTCAAATAGATGCTCCTCAGTCAATAACTCTTTTACCGACCTGTCTGGTTCCGGTATGTCTTTTAAATTCACTATCCTTTCAATTGTTCCCTCGTCCAACTCCGGTTCCCTCACCTCTGCAAAAAACGGAGTGATTAATATTAGACCTTTTAAGTTCTAAATTATCTCAAAATATGACTTACTGATCTTTTCCCTATAACGAATTGATATGATGTGGCTTATGTCCTCGCTTCGGTAGGGACTCATCCAATTCCCTCCAACAAAGAACCATTTCTCCTTCCACCAACGAACTGAATCAGGCAGGTCTACCAGAAGTTTTTTCCCTTCAAAGATCGACCTCTGCATCACATAAAACCACCCCGTCCGTTTCCCATCAGCCTCGGAATTGGTAGGCATAATGGAATTCATCGATGGTGGGGTCGCCATATCCCATTAGATTGAAAAGGGATATGAGGCCCAAGATATGTCTCCACCCGTTAGGATGGATCTGAGTCGGTGCGACCCCCCAAGCGCGGAGGAAGTCGGTAATTATGAAGGGAAGGGAAAAACGTAGACCGGCCTCTAGGATCTGATAGTTTGCGGCCACGCAGCCGCGAGGTGGCTGGTCGGCTCTTTCAAAACTCTCAGGGAGGAAGAAATGCACATAGCCCGGGATTCGATATTTGGTTTTCCACATGGCTAGTTCGTTTTCGGTGGCACTAGAACGGAAGTGTTTACAGGCGAAGTCCGAACTGTAGCTTGTACAAGGATCAGGTCGGGTGAAATTAGCACAGGAAGGATGTCGGAACGAGCTGGGTGAGATGGTTCGGGAAGCGGGGACTATTGTTAACGGGAGAGGCTGAGCGGTTTCCCCTTCCTCCACATCGTCTCTAAATAAGCACTGAGTTTCCAAGCTCTCGTTCCACGACACGGAAGGTTCCCCAATACTACCTACACCAACCGACCTCACGCCACTTTCGCTAGAACTCAGGTCTCCACTCATTTTTTCTTATATATATATATATACAATAATAATAAAAGCGAAGAAATATCAATGAAAGATAAACAGACCTCACCTCGGATTTAAAAACGAACAGAAACGGAGAACGGAATTTAAAGCGACCTTTCAGGAATTTGAAGAGAATCAAGAAAAAAATCGTGGGAGAAGGTGGCAAATGAACCTTTATATAGGAAAGGAGGAGAGAGAATTGGACGGCGGTAATTATGACAAGACGCGTTGTCATAATGATGGCGGCTACGCACGATCCAAAGCCTGACACACCATTCAGATATTGACGCGTGGCAGGGTTTACACAATGAACTGAACGAACGCCGATATTAAAATTTTCAATAAGGGAGTGAATTTCTAGATCCGCCCTCATAATTTCGAACCGATCTAGAGGGGACATTTGTTATACACCGATCTGAGGTGGAAAGCAGTCAAATAGTCAACGGCTAATAGTTATCCAGAAATTGACGAGACGGTGGCATTCTGAATCACGACCTCAATGTCCTGCATCACGACCGAGGTTATTTAAACATATGAGATGAAATGTCAAAGTCCGAGGTGATTTGGGACCGAGGTGATCTATGCCGGCGAGGTAAATTCATGAGACCGAGGTGATTTGTAGACTGAGGTGATTTGTGTACCGAGGTGATTTGTTCGACCGAGATGAATTATGCGAGCCGACCTCAACGGTAGAAGACGAAGACGATGTGGGAGTAGGTAGTATTGTCAAATCAGCCGTATTATGTGTCAGTAATCATCATTATTTGTAATATGTCAGAATAATCATTTGATATATGTTTGTCAGAAGGCTCAATCACCCTTTCAGTCACCCCCTGCAGAAGTTATATGTTGTAATGATTATGCTTGAACTCCTCAACTACTATAAATAGGAGTAAATGCTCATTAAAGGGCAAGAAATATAGAGAAAAGCTCCCAAAACTTTTGTTATTTGATTTCGTTCATTCGACCTGGCAATCAGATCGGTATCGAACTGGATGTGAATTTGTGTGACTTTGATCTCAGTTCGCTTTCGATCTATTACCTTTATTCTTTATTGTAATATCTCAGACCTTATTACAAAGACGATTATTTAACTCAAGAACTGTGTACTTAGACAAATTTATCAAAAAACTATATTATCCACCTATCAATTCAAAAGTCCATTCCACTTTTATTTGTTGACAAAAAGAGACATCAACAACACGATGATCAGTTTACGATCTTTATGATTATTTTTAACTTGTATGTTTTGATTTAAAGTTGCAAAATCTTATGAGATAAATTGTATTTTCAAAATGGTTTATAAAAGAAAATTATTTCAGAAACTCCACTCATAGAGTTACAAGCTCACGTTTCTCCCTTTCTCTTCCTTGTAGGAAAAAGTTACAGATTTTGAGCAAGGAAGAAAGAGCCATTGCCACCAGATGAGTTTGAAACGGAGGCATCTCTACAAGTCTCCTTCCAAAAGAAAAGAGCAAGGAACTTGGTAGTGGCGACCAGGGCATATCTCTCAGTGACAAATGGGAGGGCATGAAACTTGCTCAGCGCAATCGGGTATAAGGTTCAAACCCTGAAATAATAGATTTGTACTCTGTGGCAAGCGGGAATCACCATTATTCGTGGGAGTTACCAATGCTCTCCATCCTGGCTCTAAGAGACACAACTTGTAATTTATGTCTCGAATCAATGGCTTAAAATAGTGTCAATTTTGGTCCTCAATGTGTGATTTACACTTTTTTTATTTATTTAATAAAGGAACTTGGCAATGAGCGGAGCACCCACGGCACGCAAACAAAAAGTACACGTTGAGATGAGGAGGAATATCGGCGAGAAGACCAATGATGTGTCGGTGCAATGATCAAAAAATAAATAAATGAATAAATCTAGAAATTTGTAATTCTTGAGTCTCCCATTGACCTTGTGAACCTATTATTGATGGTCCTTCTGAACTATGTCCGTCCACTCAGGCCTCTCAATTTGTGGAATGAAGAAGAATATATATGTTTGAATATTACAAAGGTGAAAAAGAAAATATTTTTTCATAATTGCGAGAAAAAAAAATTTTATTAAAATGGTAAGAAAATATTTTCTTGAAAAAATAAGTATACATGTACTTTATGTAATTGTATTTAAAAATAAAAAATAAAAAATTCTAAGCCAAATGCTACAGTCAAATAAAAAAGTTAGAAAATATTTTTTTTTTATGCGACATTTTTCTTGAAAATATATACAATCAAACAAAGCTGCCATCTAACATAATAATTATGTATAAACTCAATAATTATGTAATAATTTACTAAGTTGAGTTTCTCGTTTAATGAAATTGAGTGTCACCTAAACTAATATTATAACAACAATAATGCTAAGTAGCATTACTCAAGGAAGAATGGCAAAAATGTCCTCCCATATTTGAAGAATTTGGATCAAATATGTTAGGACCATTTTTTTTTTTTTTTAATATGTTAGGACCATTTTGTGCAAATTTTCTTTTGGATTTTGTCAAACGTGTGACGATGAAAATATGCAAATATAGAGGAAGAGGTGGCTCCCAACTCACATGTTACGTCCCTTAGACATAGAGACAAGATTATTGTGCGTAAGATTCAAGACTATACAAATATAAATGGTTAGGCAGTGTAATAATTTATTCCTCCACGACGATGATCAAGAGTCGAGTCCATTCGAGTCGAGACAAACATTGATATTATCAAAGACAACTACCACCAAATCCTGATCATAGCTAGCTAGCTAGTATTTTCTTTTCTATATATAAAAAGCTTTCCTTCATATGATTGGGAGTCGTTATAATTACTATATATATATAAAGCTCCTCTCCTCTCCTCTCCTCTCCATCGAGTGTAGTAGCATTATGAGTAGATACCAATGCTGTTGTTCTGCAATGGCTCGAGTAGTGATTGTTGCATTCTGGTGCTTCTTGTTAGGTCCTGTCGCAACATCGGCTCGACCGGGATTGCAATTTCGGAAGAAGCTAATTGAAAATGGCCTTGGCTTAACACCTCAGATGGGGTAACACATATTCTTTCTTTCCTGTTTGTTTGTTTGGTATAAATATCGAACGTGTTTTGAAATTATAATATAAGTGGTCATCACATCAGGTGGAACAGCTGGAATCATTTTCAGTGTAACATAGAAGAGAAGTTGATTAGGGAAACAGGTGAATCATTATTTCTGATGGATTTGATTACCAATTCAGTTTCCTAATAATAATTTTATTTTTATTTTTTTTGGCAGCTGATGCGATGGTATCGACTGGGCTTTCTGCGCTAGGATATGAATATATAAACCTAGGTATGATTTTGATGTTTTATTGTTATTTTTTAAATGACTTTTGATCCTTGGTCTTTTTAGATGATTGTTGGGCTGAATTGGATAGAGATTCTCAGGTACTCAATGGTTGTTAGTTATCTTCTTCATATTTCATTATTTTGTGTGATTTATATAATATAAAATATAAAATATAAAATTGCAGGGGAATTTTGTTCCCAAAGCTTCAACATTTCCCTCCGGAATCAAAGCACTGGCTGATTATGTTCACAGTAAAGGCCTAAAGCTCGGGATATACTCCGACGCTGGGTGAGTGAATAGCTTGTTAACTAGTGTCTTTCACAAACGAAATATGCTGTTTCTGCTAATGGATTGTATGTTCATTTGCAGATCTCAGACGTGCAGTAAAAGAATGCCCGGTTCGCTGGGATTCGAAGAAAAGGATGCCAAAACTTTTGCTTCATGGGTCTGCCTGCATAGTCTTATAATCTGCATTAATATTATTTTTGTTATTAAAAATGAAATGAAATATTGGTTTATTTTCCATAAACAGGGGATTGATTACTTGAAGTATGATAATTGTAACAATAATGGCAAAAGCCCTAAGGAAAGGTATAAATTTGTCACGCCAATACATTTGATGCTAATCTGTATTGGTAAAAAGTTATGACAGTTCATTTCCAGTTTCTTGGTTTTGTGAAATAGGTATCCTGTAATGGGGAATGCTTTACTGAATTCGGGAAGGTCCATCTTTTTCTCTCTATGTGAATGGTGAGTTATTTCCGTAGTAGCGAAGATGATGAGCATAGATAGATTCATCGGACTATTTTGTACTTTGTTGTCTTAATTACAGGGGGGAGGAAGACCCTGCAACTTGGGCCAAGTCTATTGGGAACAGTTGGCGAACTACTGGGGACATTTCTGATAAATGGGACAGGTGAACTAACAAACTTCCTCACTAGGCTCGGCTGGACCGGCTTGACCCACATTTTGCCAGACAGAATCTGGGTCACTGGTTGGCCGATGCAAGTTCCATGTTTTGGACAGAAATGTTTTTAACACGACTATGTACATTATTGACGAATGAATTCATATTCGCATGTGGTCCCGTCAATTAATGTTTTGTCTTGATAGTATGACTTCGAGGGCGGATCTTAATGACAAATGGGCCACTTATGCAGGACCCGGTGGATGGAATGGTAAGTTCTTGACGTGTCTCTCTTGTTCGTGTCAATATGCACAAAAAACGACGTCGTCATAGAAGTTGTTTGTTTGTAGATCCTGATATGTTGGAAGTTGGAAATGGTGGCATGACCACAGAAGAATATCGATCCCATTTCAGCATATGGGCATTGATGAAAGTAAGTAACAAAACTTAAAAACCGGATTACAGAAGTTTCTGCTACACTACTTGCAAGTACTAAACCATGCCTTGAACAAGTTTTCACTTCGATGTATACTTCTTCATTCTTGGATTATAGGCTCCTCTGTTGATCGGCTGCGATATTCGTTCAGCGGACAACGTTACTCTAGAACTGTTAAGTAATCGAGAAGTTATTGCAGTTAATCAGGGTGAGTAAGGAGAATAGAACAACTTCAAATTTTCCTTTCTTGTTTGTGTCATCAAACTGCTTATTTGGTAAAGGTAAAGTTTTACCACAACTTTTGAAATTAAATATCAACCATTCATTCTTAGTCAAGCCTACAATTTTTCACTTTTCAAACATTTTTAAACAACATATTCATCAAAAAATCAAAAAATCAAAAAAAAAAAAAAAATACAAAAATCAAAACTTTTCACATTACCAAACAGGCGACATCAAAATGATCAAATTTAACTATTTGACCTTTGGCTTCGAGGTTAGATAAACTTGGTGTTCAAGGGAAAAAGATCAAGGACGGCGATTTACAAGTTTGGGCAGGGCCGCTTAGCCAAAACAGGGTCGTGGTAGCACTATGGAACAGAGGATCTTCGGAAACTACTATTACTGCTAACTGGTCCGACATAGGCCTCAATTCAACTACAATCGTCAATGCTCGTGATTTATGGGCGGTAAGTTTTAACTTGCGTAATAATGTACTTTTATGGTGAACTGGTTAATAATTTTTTCGCGCTAAATTGCAGCATTCGACCCAAAACTCTGTCGAAGGACAAATCTCAGCTACCGTGTTTGCCCACGACTGCAAAATGTATGTTTTATCTCCAAAATGAGAAAGTTTTGAGTCCTGATCGGATCGAGGTTGTACATGGAGACACTACAGCAATACTGAGAATAATACACTACTTAAAATGTATGCTTAATGCTGCAAAATAACATCCCCGAGACTTGTACTGAATAATAAATTATTTTTGTACGTGCTTTGTCGTGTTGTGATATAAATTAGGTGTACAATTGTTATGTGGAAAAGGCATTCAGAAGTTGATAGAGTCGACACGTATTAGAAGGGTATTATTTACACCTTTGTAGTTTGTAGTAGAGTGTTACTGAGGGCTCGAATGCATTCTGAAATTTGACATATATTTGGTTGAATAAAATGATTTTTCGAAAAAATAGAACATAAGAAATACCTATTTAATTTGGAATATGAAGTTGAACTGTTGAAAAATTGGAGGAAAAATAAAGTCTTTATTTGGTAAAAGATGTGATTTATAAATTAGTTTATTTATATTTTGAGGTAAAATGTACGGTTGTAAAATGAAGAGAGAAAATAAAGAAAAATAGAAAACGGTCAAAAGTCGTTTTGACTGTATTCAGTGAAAAACAATCCAAAATTAAAAAACACGGAGAACAACGTGATTTTGCCAACAATAGTCAATAGCTCAGTTGATAGGGTATCTTCTGGATGTTAGGTGTTAAATAAACTTCAATACAAATGAATTTTCTATTTGTATTGTACGGACATTACAAATTTTTTGAATAGAATTTTCTAAAAGTTACTTGTTTATCGGAGGTATTTTTATTAAATCGAGGTTTATGTCAAAAAATTACTTGCTAGTCATCTATTATTGGATCTTTACGAAAGTAATAATTTATTTATTGCTGTAAATATTTTATTAATGAATGACATTTATATTTTTGCAGTCCTAGTTATTATTTGTATTCCTAATTTTATATATATATGAGACTCTGATTCTTAATAAAACAAAAAAGTATATTAACTACTCTATTGACTTTTCTTTTTTTTCACTCGTTTAACACATTATCAACACGAAATTCTAGCCAATTGAGCACAAACAAATTAATTCTTTTCTTTAAATTCACAAAGCTCCAATCAATTGAATTGATATAAAAATTCTATTTTCCTGCTCAAAAAAATAAAAATACATTGTATTCTCTAAACTTGAATTATATAACAATCCATATAGTAATTCGATCTGATCATTTTGTTTTGATTATACAAATTTATGATAGATAAATATTTGTTTGGATGCAATTTTTTCGTTCAATATTTCAGAAAATTGTTGTATTATAATTCTGGAAGGGAAAATAATCTAAATCAATATTCCATAAGAATATTGTAATATAATTCTTGAAAAACAAAACAATTCAAATCAATATTTCAAAAGAATATTATTTTATAATTCTTGAAAGAGAAACAATCCAAATAAATATATTGCGGAAGAATATTGTATTATAATTCTTGTAAAAAAAAAAATTAAATCAATATTTTAGAAGAATATTGTAGCATCGTTTGAAAAGGGATATTATATTTGAATTATTTTTTACTCTAGAAGAAACGCAAATACACACATAACAATATATAAAAATAATATTGTATTATTACTTTAAAAAAAGTATAATACTGTATTAATACTCCTAGATAAGTATAAATCTTATGCATGTAATATTCTGTTGTTGCTTTATAAATAAGATTAAGAATTATATAAATCAATATTCTAGAAGAATGTTGGATTGATGTTTGTGAAAAAAAGAACTTTGTATACTATAAGAGTTATATTATTACATCGGAATCAACGGTGCAAAAATTCGCAGGATTGGGATAGCCTGCAGTAGCTGTGTCAAACTTTGGTATCTCAACAACTCGTGGTCTGATTGTCATGAAATTTGTATTGGACGTTTATAACTCATTGTTCTACCATATTCAACAGTTTAGATCACTTTTTAACTGTTCATTTATGAGAAATTATTATACGAACAGTGGAAAACTTTGAATTAGTTGAAGGTCGTGAATTTTCGAAGAACAAAACTCTTCATATTTTTTTTAGAATACATAAAGTTATTTAAATATTTTACGTCTCAATACTCCAGAAGAAGTACGATGTTGTATTCAATCAATACTCCAGAAGAATATTGTATATATTACTCTTAAAGAGTATATATATCTAGTTGTACTCCTGAAGAAGTACGAATTAGAAAATTCAATAATAAAAAAAAAATCATTAATATTTTAGAAGAATATTACTTGCTCATTAAGAACATGAATTATAATTTTCAATATTCCAGAAGAATATTAGCTTATTATTCGTGAATAAAAATAGAATATATTAGAAATTATTCAAGAATATTGTATTATGTTCTTGAAAAAAACAAAAAAATTATATGTACAAATATCCTACAAGAATATTGTGTAATTTCTCTTAAAAGTGTAGATGATTGTGAATTTTTTATTTCTCATTTTATCCTCATATTCTTTTTTTCTCAATTATACTCTTAGTTCATTTATTAAAACTTATTTTCATTTATTTTAATTCTTATTTCAAAAACAGTAATTTATCCACGTTAACTAACTCTAAATTGGTTATTAAATTAATATTAATGTAATGTTGTTACTTTTTAATTTACTTTTAGAATATTGTCCGACCAAATTTCATATCTCGTGATAATTATATTGAACAAATTAAAGAGTACGTTTATGCTTTTAATAGGTTTTTTTCTATTTTTAATTCAAACAATCTACAATAAATATATATATATATATATATATATATAGACACACACACACATATGGATTTGTTCAAATGAGCGGTGCGCCCATTGAGAGCCCCTGCTAAATCTTCCCCCCCCCCCCCACTCCACCCCCACCCCCCCCCCAAAACTGGCACTCATTGAATCAGCATTGAATATATATTATTATTATTATTATTATTATATCTTAAAAGTGTGGGTGTATGAGAATCTTTAGATTTCTAATTTTATCCTCACTTTCTTTTCTTTTTTTCAATAATAACCTTAGTTCATTTATTAAAACTTATTTTACATTTATTTTAATTCTTATTCCAAAAACATTAATTTATTCACGACTAAATCTAAATTGGTTATTTAATTAATATTAATTTAGTGTAGTTACTTTTTAATTTACTTTAAGAATTTTGTCCATCAAATTTGATTTTCCATGATAACTCCATTGAACAATACAAAGAGTGCCTTTATGCGTTTAATAGGTTTTTTTTTTTATTATTTTTAATTCAAACAATCTACATCTACATTCTAAAATCTATCTAATCTAAATCTAAATATATCCATCTAATCTAATCTAAATATCTAAATCTAAAATATCTTTAAAGTGTGGATGAGTACGAATCTTTTGATTTTCCAATTTATCCCCACATTTTTCTCTCAATAATACCGTTAATTCACTTATTAAAACTTATTTTACATTTATTTTAATTATTATTTCAAAAACATCCATTTATCCAAGTTGACTAAATCAAAATTGGTTATTCAATTAAAATGAATTTAGCATCTTTACTTTTTGATTTACTTTTAGAATATTGTCCCATGAAATTTCATTTCTCGTGATAACTCCATTGAACAATTTAAATAGTGCGTTTATGAGATTATTTTTTTTTTTTTTGTTATTTTTAATTCAAACAATTATCTTTTAGCCATCTGCTGGGCAATACTATTTTGTTTATAAACACGCTCTTTGAGCAATTCAAAGAAAATGCTTATACTTTTAATGATTTTTTTCTATTTTTAGTTCAAGCAATTATGTTTTAATTACCGATAAAAATATATATTTATTATTATTATTTCCAAAGTAGGGTTGGTGTGATTCTCTTTATTTTTAAACTCACTTAAGTTCTTATCAAAACCATCAATTAATTTACATAAAAAGAAAGATGATTTTTTAAAATATTCTCAAATTAAAAATATAAAATAAATAAGTTCAAAATTCTTTGGAAAAGAAAAAAAAAATCAAAACTGAAATTTTAGTTTAAATTTATATAGCCACTGTTTGGTGATGATTAAAATCATATTTTTTTAATAAATCTTGATAGAAATTAATAAAATTTGATTGAAAAGTTGTGAGTCAAATGAAACGTGTGGTTAAAATTAATTGTTGACTTTGACTTGGATTAAAATCTTACTTTAACTTCTCCCAAACTGGAGCATAATATTAAATTAATTATAGAAATATGCTCACAAATTAATTTAATTTATTTATGTACAATTTTTTCTCATTTTTTCGCGACATCATAAATATTTTATAAAGCAATTATTGATTTGCCTAATATTTTATGATACTAGACAACTACTTAATATATCACACGCGGTTTATTTATTAAGCTAACATTTTAAATAAATATTTAATATATTTGAAAAGGCTGGAGGAAAATTTTCAATAAAATATTAATATATTAACAATTGAAGTCAATTTACCATTTATAATTTTCTTCTATCAATATTATTTACTTTAACTACTTTAAAAAACAGTATTTGTACTTAAAAAACATTACTTTCACATTCATCATATATATAAGACGTGCAAGGCACGTGCTTACCACTAGCTAGTATTAATAAAAGAGAAACTTACAAAGTTTCTTAATTGGTACGTTGTATTAATATTAGTACAATTGAAACAAACATTGTATTGAATCAGAAGTTTGATAACTTTAATATTTTATAATTTGCTATGACCGGTTAAATCATCTAGGTTCAATAATGAGAATTTTTTAGAATTCAAAAGGATATTCATCGAAGAATTAGAAGATTCTTGGGGTAACAAGTTCTCACGTGCTGCTTTTTTCTCAAAGGCAAGCTACTCATCTCATTAGCTAAATATGGAACTGAGTTCCAGATATTCCTAATTCTGGAGTAATTTAAGGGTGAATTTCACCTTCCATATATACCATATTGAAAATTTGAAAATTGAATACAATAAATGATTACATATGTGATTGAAAACTTATACACGAGATATAAGATATTATTTCCTCAAGTTATATTGTTATGAGCAATGTGATATATGTCAGTGAGTTCATATTCCAAAATCACTAAATGATTTTATGTATTGATTGTGATAATAATAGTACATTGTATTGTCAATTGTTTTAGAAAAACTAAATGTCTCCAATTATTTGCTATAATATTCGGTAAGAACAATCTAAGTAAAAATATTGTTTCAAACGATTCAATATTTTGTATATAAACATGTCAAAACGATAACTCCACGATTGGCTTATGAAGTCATATGGTTTTCATCTAAAAATTTTGGAAAGTGAGATATATTTTCCACTATAGCGCAATGAGATAGAAATAAGTAAATGCTGAGAATAAGTGATTGAGTTGATTCATTAATTATAATTATCCATGAATGATGAGATTTTTACGGCATCGTTTGCCAATTTATATACTATAATATTTCTCAGCATTAGGGGAGAAATTAAATAACTGATTGATGAATTTATCACACACCTGACGCATTGTTTTATGATAAATTTATAACACGCTAGAAGTATGATGGTAATAGATTCCAAAACAAATCTCTCTAAAATAATTGTGATGATCTTATGAAGGCTAAATAATTGTGATGATCTTATGAATCATGAATTTTAAATGTATTATTATTAATTATTTTACATTTATATTTAAATATTTAATTAACTTCATCGTGGTCATTTACAACTTTGCTTATTAATAAGTTAGTCTCATTCGATTTTCATTTACTAATAATTTCAGTCCAAGTGTGAAGTTAAAAGTTACAACGAGATAGAGACGTAACAAATTTCATAAAAAGAAATTAATCATTTTCACTTTACCCAAAAAAATTACAAATTCTTTTGATTTTTAATTTTAGAACAACCAATTAAGAACATAAAAAAAAACACAAGGATCAAAAACCGGTTCTAACTTCGATTTTTCGGTTCTAAAAACGGAACCGAGAACCGAACCGGAAACCAATCGGTTCTCGGTTCCAAAATCGATTTACTATTTTATTTTTTTAAAACCATATGGTTTCAATTTTTTCGGTTCGGTTCGGTTCCGATTCGGTTATATCGGTTCCGGTTTTTTTGCCCACCCTTAATATCCGGTGTCTGATAGTGAAAAATATAAATAGGTCTATTATATATTGAGATGATATGGAATCGAGAAATAAAAGTCGTCAACATATAATACAGAGCTCTATTATGAAAACGTGGATAATGATTCCATAAAAATCTAGAGTAATCATCTGTACAGAAATACTAATAATCTCATCTTGCAGGTGTGTTCAAAGGTCCACACAAATCAAAATGGACTAGTTTTGATACTTATTTTGCATTATCACCTTTTCAAAAAAGGATATCTTGATTGTATTACCTGCTAAACAAGAATCACAATATGAAAATGATTTGATCTTGACCAAGTTGAGATGACAATCTCTAGTCAATCTTTGTATTCTATTAAGACTGATTTTTCTAAGGTGTTATAGATACGTATCACTATAAGGTATTACTTTTGTTTATAATTTGGAGAAGTAACTTTTATTTCATATGTGGAATAGTTTAAATTATAAAGATCGTTAATCAAATGTCTAGCGCAAATAAGAACATTATTCATTAAAATGTAAGGTGCATCAGACGTCAATTTTATAGAATAATCTTGTCATATTACACTAGAAATATAAATCAAGTTCTTGCTTCATTAGCGGGATGTAATTGATAAGTGTTCTTTACACACTTATTTTAGTTCTTAAATTGACATTTAAGTTGGAAAAGGGAGCAAATTTATACTTATAAATTGTGTTTATCTTATACAGTTAGGTACAACAAAAATGGAGAATATTGAAGAGAAGTTGAGCGAGAATAGCAATTTTGATGTTCATGGACCTAATCGAAAGAAATCAAAAATCTGAGAATTGAATTGAAACTTTCCAAAATGATGGAGGATATGTCTTGCAAATATTTCAGGGGTATTTTTGTAATGAAAGTCAAAATATGGGGACTAAATTGAACAAGATTAGAAGATGGAGGACCTACCTTGCAATTATAACAAGTTGAATAGCTTGGACTGAAGCCCATGCTGTCGCTACCTTTGTCCATGGCCAACCACTCAACCAGTGGCCTTCTTCGTTGTCCACGCGATCGTGGGCCTTTGGCCAAGACATCATGCGGGCTCATTTGACCAATGTCATATTTTTTTTAAAAATATATTTTACTTCAGGGTGCGTTTGACACTACTTTTTGGGTTTTTAAGTCTCGAAATTTTGGGTATTTAAACATTCATTCACCATTTCAACGATCTTCTACATTTTTATACTTTATTTTCCTCCCAAACCTTAACCTCCATAGTTAGATTTTCTTAGTTTTTCTCTCATTTCCTTTGTTTCTTTTCATTTTCATAGTTTTGGTTGGGAAATCTTGGAAGATAAATGAAGAGAACAAGATGAAGGAAAGTTGAAGAGCTCAAATTGAAGAATATCTTTCTCCATTTTCTCTTTAATTCATTGGTTTGGTAATGTATTTCTTCAACATTTGTATTTTCTTTCATTTTTACATTATGAGGTAAATTAGTTTTTCTTATGATGGTTGTTTATATTTTAACTTCACTTAATTAATCTTAAATTTGTCCATTTATTTTGGGTTATTTATTATTGTGTATTTGAATTTGTGTTTATTGTCTTACATTTGTTCAGCTACCAAATATTTTGTAAATGGTTTGTGTTGTGATTGAAAAATATTACACATTTTAGATTAAAATTTCAAATACCCTAGATAAGTTGGTTAATTAATTGATTAAGACTAATTGACATTCGAGAGAATAAATTGATTTTTGTTAATTAATTAATTAATTAATTAATTGAGACTAATTGACATTCGAGAGAAGAGATAAGTTATGTTTGGAGAAATGAATCTTACAATTATTTGATTAGTTAATTGATTAAAACTAATTGACATTCGAGAGAAGAGATTGACTTGTGTTAATTAATTAATTACTATGTTTAATTCAACGTGGAAAAGGCAAATGAAAATATTTGCCTTTTTCATGCAAATTTTCTCACCAAAATGGTGAGAAAATATTTTCCAACCAAATGGCTAAAGTTGTGTATAACATGATTGTACCAAGAAAATATTTTTCAAGCAAACTTTCCAATCAAACAACAAAAAGGTGGAAAATCTTTTCTTTGATGTGACATTTTCCTAGCAAATATATGCATTCGAGAGAAGATATTAATTTTGTTTGGAGAGTTGAACCTAACATATGTTTTAAGTGACTTATTTCATTTACAAAGTGCAATTTTTTATTAAGTGAAAATTAAGCATCCCAGATTCCCAACATTTTTATCATCAAAGTTCCTTCCAGCGAGGCCAGATATGGGAGAGCCAACCCCACCAGCACCTCCAACAGATGACATGCTCTTGAGGAAGATTATGACCGAGCTTGTCGTGATGGGGTAGAGACAGACTGTTGGACACACAGCTATTATGGAGACACTTGCTTGCCAGGGCAGGAGGATGGATAGACTAGAGACTCAAATCCAGTGCTTGGTCCGAGCCGATACTCCTACAGTGCAAAGGTTGGCACGATGCACATGGATAGAGTTCTGCAGTCAGCTGACGCGTATCCAGTCTCGCCTTACATCCATGGAGCACAGGCTCGATACACTTGAGCACAAACAGGAACGTGATCCAGGAGACCCTTCAGCCGGACCATCATACCAATAGCAGCCTTATAGACACCTCGAGGAGTCTCTATTTACTCTCTTATTATGCATTGACATATATTTATTTTACATGCTTACATTGAGGGCAATGTAATATTTTATTTGGGGTGTGGTGTAATTCGAGCTTGTACTGAATGTGTGCTTTAGTTGGAATTTTGGACAACATATGTACTTAAATATTTTTCTTATTACTTATCCATGTTAGATTTTTCCAAATCTAAGCACATAGCCTAATTGAATAATTACTTATGGAGAGATTTATTCAGCATATGTGGGGGCAATTTTAAACTTTTTGACCTAGGTTTGACTCTATGATTCCTAACCTTAGATCTATGGACATCCCAACCTTTAAACTTAGAATCTAAACTTGCTCAAGGGCAATTTGGGGGTTAAAAGATTGGTGAAGGTATGCTTAAACTTTGGAGGATCTGAAGTTCCTGAAATATATCTTTGGTCTAAGGAGTCTTGGTCAACGAGTATGAACATGCACTAGCTACTCAATAATTAGTCTTTTTTTTTTTCTCGTCGTAGCCTTTTTTACTCAAGCAATTAAGCTTTTAAAGGTATTAAAATCTGGTACCCTAAATTCATCTAAGTTGGGAGTTATCATCCTAAAGTTCACTACATGGGTCAACTAGAAATTTTAAGGGAGAGAGGACTTACACATAAGACATAAAAGCATTTTTAACTTTTCTTTGATGCCTTTGTGGCTTGGGTAATTAAGTCTTTAAAGGTTCTCTGAATCTGGTGTCATAAAGTTATCTGGTTTGGTAGTCATAGATCTAAAACTCGCTACAGGGGTGACATCAAAGAAAATGAGAAAGGTATTGTACAAAAATGGATAAGAGAAAAGGACATTAAAAAAAATTCGTCCATAAAGAGAAAAGGACATTAAAAAAAAAGTCGTCCATAAAGAATAAAATAAGGTACATGGTATAAGCTTTGAGAGTGGGACTTTGAAAACTAAAGGCATGGAATAGGGAACCGCTTACCATCTGTCATTTACGCAAATTTAGCCAATTCTAACCACTTTGTGTGGAATAATGCAATGTTTGATGTTTAGAAACCACATAAGTAGAAGGAACTTCGGGATTAGAGAGAAGCACAAGGAAGTAATCATACCTGAGAGATGCAAGAAATTGAAAGAAAAACATTGTCTTACCACCTAGGATCTAGGCTTATACAATTTATTGCCACACTATGTTGAGTTTGTCTTGATATGAGTATGCATTTAATTTTGACTATTCACACACACACGAAAAGTTGAGCATCAGATAATTAACAAATTATTTTTATCATGTTGTCTGGTTTTCTTTTCTAAAGTGTATGTTTGATAAAAACTTTGAGGCATATAATGAGCAATTAACTCTTAAGTTTATTTTCTAATTTTGACTTTTGCTTTGAATTTTATTTTTAGTGTTAGTTTGTTCAAGGACGAACAATAATTCTGGTTTGGGGATATTTGATAAGTGTATTTTATACACTTATTTATATGTCAAAATTAGGATATTATGTTTTCGTTTAAGAATAAATTCTATGTAGTTTTTATATACTTGTATTTTAGAAAAACATCTCAGAAGATGAAGAATGAATCAGTTGAAGTAAATTAAAGGCAAAAAGAAGATAAATGGAGCTTCATTGTTCCCATTAAGAGTCGAGGGACTCAACCAAGAACAAAAAAAGAAGTTAATTAGAAGAATTCAAAAGTATTGGGACTCAATTGCTCAAATTAGATGATGAAGGACTTAAGGTGTAAATAAAAGCCAAGGACCAACTTAAACGAAATTGAAAGACGGAAAATGCACCTAAAGTTATAAGCATGCGATCACACAAAGTAAAGAAGCAAAAATTGCCATGTGATTGCACGAGTCAGAATCGTGCTATCGCATGGTGATTTCCTGGGCCGACTGTGGACTTTTTTGCGCGATTTTGACAGAATTCCTTCTTGGTTTGCCTACATTTCTTCTACAACTATTTATAAAACTCGTGAGGCACGAATTTTGGACATTTGCCTCACTTAAGAACAACCTTAAACGAAGATTTCAACATCAAATTCTTAGAAGATCAAAGTAAAGTAAGGAGCGAGACTTGAAGATTACATGAAGGATTGATTCTTGGTGCAAGCTTTCCTTTCTTTTATGTTATTTTTAATGAACGCCTACTTTTATTGTTTTTGTAATTTTATGACAATGCGTGGCTAAATTTCCATGTTGGGATGAACGATGTAGCCTAACTTCATTATTTTAATTCCAAACTCCATTGTTTTAATTATTTGTTACATGTGTTGATTTTATTTTAAGTTTAATGCATGAGTTAACTGACCATAAATTCATGATTTCGAGGTTTATTTTCATAATCCGAGATGTGAGCTAACAAACTAGACTTAGGAATAAAATTCGATAATTGAACAAGAGATAGAGATACACTTCTGTTATTATTGTGGTTGTGTGTGAATTCTTGTATTCTATGCATCTAAAAATGAATAATTCTGACCCATCTAAAAAGGAATAATTCTGACACTCTATAAAGATACACGATTGATTTATTTAGGTAAAATTGATTTAAATTTGAAAGAAGAATCTCAATATACATGAGTGAATTCGAATGAATGCATTATTAGGAAATAAAGCTAGAGTTTGAGTTAATTTAATTGACCAGGTAAAATCGAGAATCCCAACGCTTTTTAAATCGTTTTAAAAAAAAATCAATTTCGCAATTTATTTCTTTAGCATAATTCTTAGTTTTATATTTTCAAAACATCTTTCATTATTCAAATAAAGTTGGGAACTAATAGTTTTGATAATTAATAACAGTCTTCATGGAACGATGACTCGGACTCTTGAATGCGATATTGTACACTTACAATTAAAAATATCACATCGCCTCTTCTTTCCATATTCGCCTTTCAGCTAGGAACTAGATGAACTATCAAATGATGCATGAGCATCACCATTGTTTTCTTAAGATCACTTTCCACAATGCAATTCAATCATAAACTCAACTAATGGTATCGTCATCTTGTGTAAGTAATAGTCCATAGTAAACTATGGAAAATTCAATACCATGTCAAACTGAGTCTCTTGATTGATAGTTACACATAGATTCTCAGCCATGTTTGAAGTGTTTAATCATAGTCAAACTATAAAACTTCACAAGCACTCTGAATTTCATGTGAATGTTCGATAAGGTACAAGTGGCTTAAAAAAAATTCTTACTTTGTTGACCAGACATTAGAGATTGTAAAACAATCCGATTCGCTCCATTGATCCGCCAACCTGATCAAATCCGATCTGAAAAAAATGCGGATTCGTGGATCGGAACCGATTCGCCCGTTTAATTAAAAAAAATAAAAATTAATAAAAAAAATAATTTTTTTAATCTTTTAAAAAGATTTAGTTTAAATTATATATAAAAAAAATTTTAAAAAAATAATAATAAATTATCGCAGATCGGTCCCCGCGGATCGGGGGACCGATCCGCTTCGACCCGAAAAATGACGGATCGCATGGCGGATCCGGATCGGCTAAAAAAATTTTGGGGCGGGGCGAATCCGCCCGTTGCCAACGCTACCAAAGATGTCTTAGAGGATTCGACGACTCGTGGTATGTTATACAAGGTACTCTAACTTTTAAGCTTTCGATGTAACACGTTTGATATTGAAACCAAAATGTAACAACAAGCTATTATGTATGTAGTCATCCACTTAGCATTCGCATACCTCTTGGACTTTTCACAAGGTCTCAGTAGGTCTGTTAGGACATCACTTAAGTACAAAATTAAGTTTATATGCACGTATCGCAAGCATCAAATCACATTTTCAATCCACATAATTTTTCCAATGAATTGATTTTATTTAGAATAACATAAAAATAGGACAAGTGATATTTCGCATAAAAATAACTATTCATTGTATATTAAAATTGAGCGTGGAATAACAATTTAGCTTATGCATGAATGCACATATAGATCCATCTAACTACAAGAATGCAGCGACTATTTGATTCTTGTTATGCAATAAGCCCCTCTAAGAAATGTCACTATGTCCACTGATAAAATTGGGACTCTCACACTTGACAAATCACATCTGACATCAAATTTCTATATATGGTTAGTATCGCTTTATTTGATCAACAAAATCATAAATGAGAGCCTCTATAGGATGTTCGTAGATGATCTAGATTTAAATGAATAACCTTTTTCTAGATCTCTAGATACTTGAAGATAATTTTGTCATCTATAGGATGATCATAAATTACATTCCATTTAAACGTTCTTACCCTAAAGGAATTCAATCAAGCAACTCAAATTACGCAGCCTTCCTATATGGAGTCCATTGTGTTATCGGCACAAGACAAGCGCATTACTTTGCTTATAGATTGACGAAAGTAAACCATTGATTTTTATTTAAATAAACACCTTCTCCCACTCAATATTTTAAAATAATAAGTTTTAAATAATTACTAATTGTTCACATTAATCAAATTAACATAAAGTTTAATTATATCAAGTTTTACCATTCGGAAAAATTTAATCTAAATTAAATTAGTCAAAAAAAAATGGTGTTCAATGATATGCATTATATTCATAGTATCATGAGCGATGTCATAACTAAATTTATATGTCCTGATATTTAGAACAATAATTTCAAACATAATTTAAAGCATTCATAAAATGATAAATTTAACAATTATTTGTTGCCAAAAATGGACTTATGAATTAGATTACAAACTAATTGGACATAAGCCCAATATTTAATCTAAATATTCAGCCTAAAATTCTTCAAGGTTCCAACAGTAGCAATCCAAGCAGCAATAGGATTTCACTACTTTACATGTAAAATTAATTTTGAAATTAACTTATCTAAATTCGATTTGATTCGCAAAACAAATTCAAACTAAAAATGAACTGCACACGCAAAACGAGGCAATGGCAGTCATTGTCCAAGCAAACGGCAGCATGCTATGTTGCCGAAGCAAGCAGCATGATGCCATAGCAGACAACAGCAAGCTACCTTGCTGCGCATCCGCTGATGTCTTCTTCAAGGTAGCTTGTTGTCTTGCTGTGTTTGGGCCGAAGCAGCTGTTACGCAACTTCCCTTTTTTTGGAGTTAAATGCCCTAGATGCCGCTATAGTTAGAAAAATATTTCTGGAATGCTACTGTACTTTAAACAATTCCTAGAATGTCATTAAATTTTCAATAGTTTATCACAAATGTCACTCTATTAACTATCGTTAGAAGAGTTAACGGATGACACACTATTTACACCCCAAATGTCATTTTACTTAACCAAATGTTTCTCGAATGCCACCTTACTTTGAATTGTTCCTAGAAGGCCATTAGAATTTCAATAGCATATCATAAAAAATATTCTAAAAGGCGTAATGCGTTGCGAGACGTCGAGATCGAGAATCAAGAATAACAAGTTTAGACGTGTTAATGCGAAGAATAAGCATCATAATTCGTTTCGTATTTTACGCGCATACCACTTACTTGACGTGTTTTGATCGTGCATCAGGCCTAGGCGGCGCATTTTCGCGCATTTTAGAACATTGATCACAAATCCACTCTATTCACTACATTTAGTAGAGTTAACGAAATTTACAATGTAGCACACTAATGTGACGTCCCGAATTCTCGACCATTCGAGTGCCACAAAAAGTGACTCATATCATATTATCGAGACTTAAATAGTAATGTAAAATTATTCAAAAGAATAATTAGAATCCCATAATTTTATTTGTGAATAAAAATAGAACATAATTTTCTTACATAAAGTTCAACATAATTATCTCATCAATCTTAACCACTTTTGCCACTTCCATGTTGACCGCCTCGAACCTTCAATTATCTGAAAATGGTAAATATCGTGGAGTGAGATTTATAAAATCCCAGTAAGTATACCAAGCATAAATTTTCTTTTGAAAGCATATGGATCATTTTCATCATAACATAGGATAGGATCGAAATACTCATAAACATAGGGAGACACAAGAATTTTACCGAACTTAAATGGCAAGAATTCTTATGTGTAGTGCTACTAAACTCCGGTCCCCTTAGCATAATCATAAACATATCATATGGAACCCATAACAATCTTGTGAGATTGATTTCATAGCAATGATCCAAACATTTTCATAAAAACATAAGATATACTTACTTGTCATAAAAACATACTTACTTTTCATAAAAACATAAGGTGTATTTACCTTTCATAAAAACATACTTACTTTTCATAAAAACATAAGGTATACTTACCTTTTAAAAGATTAAAATGAAGTGTAGTAGTAAATGGACCAAAACTTTCTTGACCACCTTGAATTTCTCTTACTTGTGGATTTTGTCAAGAGATTGGAAATAAGTGTATATGTGTAGAGTTGTGTGTAAAAGAGATGGGTTTAAATAGATGTATAAAGTTGGCATATTGTAAACATAATCATTCAATTCTATTAATTTTAACACATCCTTTTCTTAAAGTAAAGCACCATTCATATACTTTTCCATATTTATACAAATATTATGCTCTTCATGATTACATATAATGGAGTCTTATCAACCATTCATATACTTTTCCATATTTATACAAATATTATGCTCTTCATGATTACATATAATGGAGTCTTATCAACCATTCATATACTTTTCCATATTTATACAAATATTATGCTCTTCATGATTACATATAATGGAATCTTATCAACCATTCATATACTTTTCCATATTTATACAAATATTATGCTCTTCATGATTACATATAATGGAGTCTATAATTCATTCATATACTTTTCCATATTTATACAAATATTATGCTCTTCATGATTACATATAATGGAGTATATAATTCATTCATATACTTTTCCATATTTATACAAATATTATGCTCTTCATGATTACATATAATGGAGTATATAATTCATTCATATACTTTTCCATATTTATTAAATTAAGATTCTCATAATTATTATATATAATGGAACCTCTCATGCTTGCATATATTTTCTTAATTTCAATAATAAAAATATTTTTTGTATAAATAAATATTGGGATAACATTGAATTAAGTACTTGGACTTAATATACTTTAAATCAAGAGAATGGAGATATTTTTAGAAATTCGGAATTTAATTTAAAATCGAACGATCTCGATTATTTCTTGAATTGGCTATACGAATACGTCGTGGCGTTAACTTAATAAAAATGGGTGAAATAGTAGCGACACGATTTTCTATTAAAATAATTATTAATCGCGTAAAAATTCTTGGTCGCTACAAACTTACCCCCTTAAAATAATTTCGTCCTCGAAATTAAACTTACTTGATCTTATGATTTCTGAACACTTAATCGGAATCTCTTCTTCTTCTTCTTATGTAGCATCATCGCTACCATATTTAACCCAACCATATTTAACCCACTGGACTTTGACTAAATGCATCAATTTGTTTTCTTAAGACATGAACTTTTCTATCAATAATAGACATATGTCTACTCATAAATTCTTCTGAATCAAAATGAAAATTCCCAATCGTATGTGATATTTCATCATATCTTGTAGTACTCATGTAACCTGTCACTTATCATCGTATCATGTAACCTCAAATATTCGTATTAATATCTCTAAAATTTCAATAAATCTTTACTAACATATCATACCATAATAATTTGTCATTTCTTCTTATCACCAAATATCCCAAAATAATTAAAACGATTACCTGAATATTTTCTATGTAATATACCCAAACATGTTATTCACATATCAACATAATCATCAGTTTATCTTTCCAATATTTGTAACCCAAAATTTCTGCAAAATTCAATAAACAAATATCTCCCAAATAATTAAAATTCTTAACTCAAATATCATAACATTTCCCGTAAGGTATTCCTTTCACTTGCACAAACTTATTAATCCTGATTCAATACAGTCCTTATTTCACTTTCACGTATCCCCGTATTATTTCTATACCTTGATTATTATATCAAAATATCAGTACCCAAAATCCAAGAAAATATTCCATATCTCAAATCCCGTCATCATCAAATCTTCCTTTTATCAAGAAAGTAAACGGCGCATAACTCTTGTTCCCTCTTTTCCATTATTCTATTCTGCGCTTTCTTGCTGGAATCAATATCACGCGGATTTCCTCCGATCCTTAATGCTTTTAAATAGTTCATGCTGGGAAGAGGTTAGATCCATCAAAACATGGATATCATTCTTACAAACATTCGCAAGTATTATTCCAGTCTTCCAATGAATGATCTGAGGAAAATTTATCGAATAAGACTCGAAAGATTGAGGTTGCTGATGGCTCATGGTGTTTCAGAAGATGTTCGCTGGTTGATCGAAGCAAAGGTTCGACTATCTGGTGAATTACCTATGACATTTCCAAAGCACATGCCTGGTTTAGGCAAAAGCACCTTCGCAAAGAAACGAAGAGCAAAAAGGCTGAATGGTTGCTACAAATGTGCTCGTTGGAACTGTGATACTCGTTGCAAAACAGTAGGATATTCTTCTACTAATCGGGATGATAAAATCAAATTCATAAAGGGTGGACTGAGTAAGGAGTCTTTGGATGATATTCGACTGACTCTTGAGACGCACCCAAGTGGTTATGTGCAACGTGAACTTCTCTCCTTATACGCTCAGTTTAACGAGGACAAAAATCGTTATAGTCTCCAAAATATAATAGCAAAAGATCCTGTTTGCCAGTCTGTTTTACAAAATGAGGCTTCTGGCAGTTCATCAATGATATAAGGTAAATCTCTTGATACACATTTAAAATATTTTGCTGTTTTCTTTCACGCGTTTTGGAAATAAAATATATTTTCCTTTCTCGAGGTTTGATAAAGCTGGAAATAAATCACCGAAAGGTGATATCTTTGGTAAAACAGTCAAAAGTTGGCCGATTTTGTCAAAAGTAAATCTTTACTTTTTCAGAATCAATCAGAAACAGTAAGTTTTTCCGGCTTTAAATAGCCAAACATATTTCATAGTTCAGGCATCCCAAAATCACATCTTCTTCGTAAGTTTTCTCTTCTATACTATCAAAGATGGAAGCACCAAAACTTCGACAGATCAAAACTATTTGTGTATTTTGTGGATCAAAAGTGGGGAAAGGCTTCAGTTATCTAGAAGCGGCCGTAGATCTTGGAAAGAAACTGGGGGAAAAAGGTATCACTCTTGTGTATGGGGGTGGTAGCAGTGGTCTAATGGGTTGTGTTTCCCAATCTGCTCTTGCAGAGAAATCAAAAGTAATCGGTGTCATACCTGTCCCTTTGGTAGATGTTGCAGGAAAAACACGAGGGCATGAAGTTCAAACCTTATCCATCCATGAACGCATAACTTGTATGCTATATGGTTCTGATGCCTTTATAGCCCTGCCCGGAGGTTTTGGTACCTTAGAAGAAATCTTTAACATTACCTCGTGGGCTCAACTAGATCTCCATACTAAGCCTATTGGGCTTCTGAATGTTAACAATTTCTTTGATGGCTTGTTAACCTTTCTTGATTATGCTGTGGAACAGGGATTCATCTCTCCATTTTCCAGAAGGCTCCTTATTTCTGCTCCTACTATTGATGAACTACTGGATAAGCTGCAGTCATATATCTCAATACAAGATCCAGCAGGGGTTAAGATAGATTGGTCGCAAGGAAGGGGAATCAAGCGAAAATGGAGTCCGGTTAATGTAAACTTAACTTTATGAATCTTAGAATAGGTGGGGGTAGAGTACGGAGTATTCTTACTCTCGAGACACCCCTCTAATTTCCTAGGATTTCCTTAATGTTTAAATCTTGTGTGTACCTCAAAGGTTCCAGGTGGTAGATTACGGAGTATTCTTACTCTCGAAACACACCTCTTTGAAGGTTTCTTTATTTCCTCAAAAGGTCAGAGGTGGTAGGATACGGCTACTCCGGAAACACATCTCTCAATTTGAGGAATTTCCCATGTTGCTTTCTTTTGCTTTTGCGTGTTTCATGTATTTCTTTCCAGTGTGACTCTTGTGTGTTCTCCTTACGAGAAAATAATAATATCTCTGTTATCATCTACTAAATCTCGTTTGTGATGTAAATGAATTTGCATGTCTAACCTCAATTCTCTTAGTGATTGCATACCATACTATGCTCTTAATTCCAAACGATAAAATTCTAGGCAGAGTTTCCTTTGAAATTTGGACTTATTCAAACCGTAAGCATACTTCATAACTCACAATAATAAATAATTCCACATTTGATCACAACGATCTAAAAATTGACCACAATTTCATCAAACTTCAATATCATAAAAAAATATTCCAGAAAATCAATTCATAATTCCTCAACATAGAAATTTCAAATCATAGTCGTCAATATCACAATATCACTTCCTTCAATACCTTAATTGGCTCCAAAGATTACTCATACTTATATTTATAAGTCATAAATCATATTCCCAAAATTTAATCACAAGGCCAAAGTTCATAATAAATTTCTCTTCAATATAGAGGCATAATTCACTTACTCAACATAATAGCCATTACTTAATTCCCAATAACCAAATCTTTAAATCTCTAACTTCATAATGCTTCTCATAAAAGTCTCATTAAAATCATATCACTTATAATCTTAACATCTCATAAAACTTCATAAAATTTGCTCGCTATTTCTCATTAAATCTAAATGATAGATAATCTGAACATATTTCTAATCATTTCTGTTGACTTCTTATACTTAGTGTCATGTCTAAAATCAATTATGCAAAGTCCATTTAAGGTTCATCATTTCTAAACTCGAGGACAACAATTATTTTGAAAATCATTCTTAAGTCATATTATTCCCATTATGCTCAACACCCGTTCTCTTTCTTTCTTTCCGAATTTTTTTCAGAATTGAAACTTGAAGAGTGGTACCAATAATCATCCACAGTTTTTCCTTGCTTTTAAGCAAAGGTAGTGATAAAGGGATAAATTATTGAACCGAAAATTGAAACTTGAAGAGGAAGTACTAATAACCATCCACAGTTTTTCCCTTGTTTTTACACAAAGGTAGTGATAAAGGGATAAATTATTGTACAAATTCATTATTAATTTTGTTTGTTTAATATATTATTCCATATATTTTTTGGTAAAAGTTACGAACCAACTTATTTTTCTAATTTAGTCAGTCTTACTAAGCTTAATATGAACCAAAATTCATATCAATATCCTCTATGTCTCATGATTCTACATAAAAAGGAATAAATTAAAATTCAGGCTTCTATCAATTCATATCATACTCAACATGTATATTTCACTTAAAGATTCATAACATATGAAGATTTCATACTTAACATGTCTTAATAAAATCGTAAATGACTTGCAAAGCATATAACATACCTGGTTCGAGGAGTCAATACGTGGAGAGTGACATAGTAGAGTGATGAGTTAAAATATTTCATATAATCTTATTTTCCTTTAATCAACAATAATTTAATGTGGTTGTATCCAAATCAACATTTTCTTGAATCATAATTCCTAATTAATCACAGTCTTCAAAACAAATCCAATATCGATATAGTAATTATCTCCCCATCAATAATTAATAACTTAACCCAAATAAAATTTATCGTCAAATCTTATTTTTCCTTTAGTCCCCGAACTTCTAGAAATTTATCAAAGACATCAATATAAACATCATATCACTAACTAATTATATTCCATAAAATTTTCAGGACATTACAAACTCCCTTGCTTAAAATGAATTTTGTCCTTGAAATTCGCACATCAAATTTCATCATGCTTTTCAAAATCATAACCATACTTGACATGTGAAAATTCAACTTTTTTTTTTTATAATGAATAGTGATTTCGTTCACTGTTCATCATGAATAGCACGTCGTTTTACTGTTCACGTGAATAGTGATTTTTTTTTTTTTTTAAAAGAAATAAAATTTCAAAAATCTACAAAATCGTTTTTAAAACTCTTTGCTCTGATACCAACTGTGACGTCCCGAATTCTCGACCATTCGAGTGCCACAAAAAGTGACTCATATCATATTATCGAGACTTAAATAGTAATGTAAAATTATTCAAAAGAATAATTAGAATCCCATAATTTTATTTGTGAATAAAAATAGAACATAATTTTCTTACATAAAGTTCAACATAATTATCTCATCAATCTTAACCACTTTTGCCACTTCCATGTTGACCGCCTCGAACCTTCAATTATCTGAAAATGGTAAATATCGTGGAGTGAGATTTATAAAATCCCAGTAAGTATACCAAGCATAAATTTTCTTTTGAAAGCATATGGATCATTTTCATCATAACATAGGATAGGATCGAAATACTCATAAACATAGGGAGACACAAGAATTTTACCGAACTTAAATGGCAAGAATTCTTATGTGTAGCGCTACTAAACTCCGGTCCCCTTAGCATAATCATAAACATATCATATGGAACCCATAACAATCTTGTGAGATTGATTTCATAGCAATGATCCAAACATTTTCATAAAAACATAAGATATACTTACTTGTCATAAAAACATACTTACTTTTCATAAAAACATAAGGTGTATTTACCTTTCATAAAAACATACTTACTTTTCATAAAAACATAAGGTATACTTACCTTTTAAAAGATTAAAATGAAGTGTAGTAGTAAATGGACCAAAACTTTCTTGACCACCTTGAATTTCTCTTACTTGTGGATTTTGTCAAGAGATTGGAAATAAGTGTATATGTGTAGAGTTGTGTGTAAAAGAGATGGGTTTAAATAGATGTATAAAGTTGGCATATTGTAAACATAATCATTCAATTCTATTAATTTTAACACATCCTTTTCTTAAAGTAAAGCACCATTCATATACTTTTCCATATTTATTAAATTATTATGCTCTTCATGATTACATATAATGGAATCTTATCAACCATTCATATACTTTTCCATATTTATACAAATATTATGCTCTTCATGATTACATATAATGGAGTCTATAATTCATTCATATACTTTTCCATATTTATACAAATATTATGCTCTTCATGATTACATATAATGGAGTATATAATTCATTCATATATTTTTCCATATTTATACAAATATTATGCTCTTCATGATTACATATAATGGAGTATATAATTCATTCATATACTTTTCCATATTTATTAAATTAAGATTCTCATAATTATTATATATAATGGAACCTCTCATGCTTGCATATATTTTCTTAATTTCAATAATAAAAATAATTTTTGTATAAATAAATATTGGGATAACATTGAATTAAGTACTTGGACTTAATATACTTTAAATCAAGAGAATGGAGATATTTTTAGAAATTCGGAATTTAATTTAAAATCGAACGATCTCGATTATTTCTTGAATTGGCTATACGAATACGTCGTGGCGTTAACTTAATAAAAATGGGTGAAATAGTAGCGACACGATTTTCTATTAAAATAATTATTAATCGCGTAAAAATTCTTGGTCGCTACACTAATCTGTATGATGTGCATATTTCAGAAAACCAAAAAATATATAAAAATAAATAAAATAAAACTTCAGAACTAATTTTTTTATGCTGGAATTTCAAGCTTAGGGTAGTCTATTTATTCATTCCAAGATCGATTCAACTGCAAGATGCGATCCACAACATCCCTCTTTTTTGTCCATTACTTTTGTATGTTGGGAGTGTCTAAAAATCCCTACAAATGATCCGATTTCATTTTGTATGGGAGAGCTTGTGTACTAACTACTTAATTTCAAATATGCTTTGATTTTTACAGTTCATGAAATATAATATAAAAAATTGCGAGGTGCAATTTATTGAAAAGATAATTTCTTTTATGTCTTAGCCGATTTATATGTAAATCATCTTTATCTTGTATTTGAATTTTTAAGCAAAATTTTAGTTTTTTACATGTTATAAAATTATCATTTCGAAATAATGATATTGGCATAAGAGCTGCTCAAAAGAAATATGCACAACCGTGAGTTAATAATCCGTAAGAATTCTCATATATTTTGTTTTCCTTGACCCTTTTAATGAGTTTGTTTCTGAACCCATTTTATTCTCGTGTTAACTATGACACATATTCAAAGGAAATTACGATGGAATGGCCTTATTTCTTTTTGTTGGTCAAATCGATGACCATGTAGTCAATGCTGATTTTATCATGTTTGATTATACATTTTCAGTTCCTAATGTGAAATTATAAGTGAATCGAAAAATAACCGAAATCGAATTAGTTCGGTTCTTTGACTATAATGGAACCAAATCCGAATCGAAAGTTTCGATTCTATTTCAGTTCCTTTAATAACTGAACCGATAAACACCCCGCCTAAAACAAATTAGTGTGCCACATTGTAAATTCTTTTAAATCTTCTAACAGCAATGAACAAAATGACATTTGTGATATACTATTGATAGTTTAATAGCATTCTATGAATGGTTTAAAGTATAGTGGGATTACAAACATATTTGGCTAAGTATAGTGGCATTTGGGGTGTGAATATTGTGCCATCCGTTAACTCTTCTAACAGTAGTGGATAGAGTGGCATTTATGATATGCTATTGAAAGTTTAATGACATCCTAGGAAAGATTTAAAGTCTAATGGCATTCCAGAAACATTCTGCTAAGTAAGGTGGTATCTGAGGCATTTAACTCATTTTTGGCTACAAGTTCTCGAATGCTTCACTGTATCGAACTTCAATGTTCTATCTCTCAATATACAAGATCTAAACAATTGCATAAAGTAAAGAATTACATAATCTTATATCCTGAAATGTCACAATTTTGAATTTAGTTGGAAAGAAAATAAATCAAGAAGATGGAGTCATAATTCACCTATCTTGTACAACTCGATCTAACAAATTACATCAAGGAATGACCACAAATAATTGGATCATCGTTTAAAATAATTTCCAATCATTCAATCAACATATAATAAATTATTCCTAGATATCGCTCAACTAGAATGTGCAATCAAGATTTAGAAATAACATGCAAGTGAACGATCTAGATTGCTCTGATAGCAGTTGTTAGAATGTGAAAAAGGAATTATCCAAAAAAATTTAAAAATTATTTAATTCAAGAAACAACATCATTTGGATGTTGAAGTGTATGTCATATCAAGAATAAAAGATTCAAATTTATTACCTAATTTTGATGATCAATTTTTGAATTGAATCTGAATCACAAACTTTCTGCCCCCAGGGCACATCTCCAAGTGGCAAAGGGGATGGGTGGTAAGTGCTCAGCGCAGCTGTGTGCTTGGTTCGATTCCCCGCAAGGTGGAATTGGCCTTGTGGCAAGCGGGAGTTATTGAGCGTTTCTCATGCTTACCATAAGCCCTTCCACCCTGGCTTCTTGGAGGCATAACCTGAATTTACCTTCCCGAACCAATGGCCTTGGGCGTGGTCGGTTCGGGCCCTCAGGGTGTGGGCTACACCTTTTTTTTTTTTTTCTGAATCACAAACTTCCAACTTTTTAGATCACCAGCTTCCAGAGTTTAATTCCAAGAACTTTATGCTTCAAACTTCTAAGTCTTCTATGATATTCTTCAAAGTCAAGACTAAATCAGTGGGTGAGCACCTTCTTTTAATTAAATCTAGAAATTAATTACTGGACAAGAAAACTGTATGCTTTTTTCTTTAAATTGAATACCATGGAATAATTATTGTATTCTATAGGGTAGGGTCTTTTGGCACCATGTAGTCTCTATTTATAGAGATGGGATAGAACAAATCCAATTACAATTAGAATTCCAAATTCTAAATCTTACTAGTTTACATTTAGACATTTAGTTATTTGTGTAGTCCTTGAACTCTATTTACAATCACAATTAAGTTTAAAACTTTCATAGCAATTACAATTAAGTACAAAACTTTATTATAATTACAATTAAGCACAAAACATTTATATTAATTTCAATTAAGTTCCAATACCTTATGGAGCTACCACAGGGACATGATCAGACATATATTATACAAGATCCAATAATTAGATCATGTCTGTCGACCCAGAGTCGTACCTTTGATTTTGTAGACCTGAGACAAACAGTATGTTCTCAGAGATATGAGCCCCGGGCTTTACCCAAATTTTTTTTTTTTTTTTGTAAGAAAAGCCTAAAAATAACGAAAATTCTTAAAGAAAATTGAAACACAAATCTGAAACAAATGAAAAACAACTCTGTCATAAAATATTATTTTCCTTTGCAACTTGCACATTTAGATTTCAATTCCTTTCAACCAAGAAAGCCATTAAATGTGCATTTTAAAAGATGTTACTTAAACAACTAAACAAGTCCCTAAAATCCCTAAATTCCAGTCGGCAGGTCACTAAAAGGTCAGCATACACAAATCAAGAAAATACATAAATTGTTCCCATATCTTCCAAAATACAATTTCAAGACTGAATGAACCAAAAATCACAAATTGTGAGAAAGAAATGCCACACGGAGAACATATCTGGAAACGAGTCAATCAAACCCAATCATGAAAAAAAAAAAGCCAGAGAAATTTGATACACAAAAAGGGGGACTTTGCAGAGCCATTATCATCATCGAAAGCCAACATACCTAATAACTCATAAATCACAAGGGGAAATCAGAGACCCCAATGCAGATATTTATGTACACTCAAGAGGGGGGGGGGGGGGAATCTATTTTTGGAGAATCACAAAAATTAAAATCCACAACAAAAATTTAGAAAAATGGGACGCTGCTTCCACAACTAATATCTTGAAATCAAGAATCCAGGAAATCAAGACCCATGTGGAGTTGTGGACAAATCAAGCAAGTGAAAGAACCCACATTTTCATTTGGACAAACAGAGCCCGCCGTACCTGTGGCTGTGGTTTACAGTAACTAAGACTCAGACGGTGAAGTGGAGACGGAGGCCGTCGGATTGTCAGGAACTTGGAATCGTCGGTGGCTGGCCTCTCACTGTCGCATGTCGCTGCAGCTCGCAGCACAGTCGCCAGTCGTAGACGATTGGGCTGTGGAGTGGCTGAACTGATTTTTGGATAGGTAATCCGTAAATTGGGTGGGTTAGTTTACTGGGGTAATGGCATTGGGCCTGGGCAGTGGGCTGAAATTGAAAAAAAAAAAAAAAAATAGGCCCATTACTAAAGGTAAAATATTAAACTCTCGGAATGTACAAGACCACAGAAGTTAATCAATTTGTAATACTCTCTTCTGACATGTCGTATATATATTTTTTCCTCGTCCGTGTTTCTATTAGATATGAACATAAATGACCTTTTTGTCCCTCTAATTATTCTCAATAACTCAAGTACTATTTTCTTCAACGGTCCTGTAAATAATCACGGATGTCAAAATTTAGTCATTGCTAAACACTGGGCTTAGATTTTAACCATTCAACAGAAAATACTTAAGTTGTCCTTCTACTCATTTTCAAGGTGATGATTTCCGACACGAATTAATGTTCTCTATTTCATTAATTTTTAAGCTCTCAACTCATCAAGATATTTGACAAATTAAATTGATCTCAATCATTAGTGAATCAAGGATCCATTAATGTCACGAAAATATATGCATAATATTGTCAAGAGATTTTGATGAAATACACAGAGATGAAATGGAATTTAATTCTTCACAGGGTCATCTATAGAATTAAACTCGACACGTGACGTTCAATACACTCCAAGGTTATTAGTGCGACTTTAACGATTTCTGCGATAAGAACAAATCGCAAATTCGAATAGTGAATTGTTCAGTACCCAACTTATATTATCGCAAATGATCATAGACACTTTAATTAACATGTTCAGTAATTAGTAAATACAATAAATAAATAAAACTAGATTCTATTTATTATAAAATGTTATTTTATCACAGCACACAATAAACAACTTGTTCTTTTTAAGTATAGCCAAACATGATCTAGACCAGTCAAATAGTGGTTACCGGTTACAGAACAAGTTTTTTTCACACTAAACGGCTAGAAGGAACAAAAGATGGGTTATCCTCCTCACTATCCAATGAGCGGTGCCAAAAATAAGAAAAATGCGTGGTAGTGATAAAATTTAGGAAAATTGCAGCATTATTGCCTACTAGTAGCAAACTAGTCACCATTCTTTTTGTTTCCATTATTTTTAAAAGACCATTTTACCCTAATTCTTCATTTAAACCAAAATAAAATAAATAAATATAAATGAAAATGAAAAGAAACAAAAATTGGATATTAATAGATTGAAAGAAGACGAAGGATTTTGTTTTGTATTTTTTTTTTTTTTTCTCTTTTTAAGTTTTAACTAAGATCGTTTGGATTCCATTAATAATGAAGATTCGAAATTTAAGGATATAATCATTCTAATAGCATTTTTACTGAGAAAGAGGCGCGCTAATAATCGTACAAACAATTTTCGTCCAAAATAGACTTTAAGTGAAAGATGATAGTTACAAACAATTTTCGTCCAAAATAGACTTGAGTGAAAGATGAGTTTGATGGTCATTTGGACGATTATGAAAGAACATATATATCAAAGAAGACGAGGTGCGATGTCCCAACCAGAATGCACAACACGAGCTATAACTAATTTTTAATTCCCATAATGTTTGACAAGATGACGCCTAAATATCAAAATTGCATTCTAACATTTTTCATATTATAGTATACAACCTACTGCCTAACAGTTCGAGTCGATATCTAGTGAGACACCTAACGTTTATATTTATTCACAAGTCGGTTTGTATTAAATGCTTCCCACCAACAGCTATCTGTACCCATTAATGAGCTCACATAACTATGGAAGTAACAGTGAAACACATCAATTCCATTCCATTTTTTCTTGTTCACAAAACGATATTTACAGTTCAAGATGGTGGTGGTTGATCCTCAATAACTTTGAGAGAGAGAGAGAGAGAGTCAAATTCACAAGAATTGCATCTCTCATACAAATCCCATTTTCAAAGTTCTCAGTGGATATAAAAATACTATTTTGCGTCTTCATAGTTTGATCATCGTGATGAGGAGCTCAGCAGATGAAGTTATGATGGAGATCGAGGCATGTAAACCACAAGAAAAAAGCCTTGTAGTTGGAGGTTTAAGTCCTTTGAGTGAGACACTTTGGAAGGACAAAACCAATACAGATGTTGTAGGGGATGTATCGGCCAGGTTAACTTGGAAGGATCTAATTGTAATGGTTACAGTTAGCAATGGAGAAACCCATAATGTTTTAGAAGGATTATCTGGTTATGCTGAGCCTGGAAGCTTTACAGCCCTCATGGGCCCTTCTGGATCTGGAAAGTCTACACTGCTCGATGCCCTCTCCGGCCGGCTTGCTGCAAATGCGTTCCTATCAGGGACCATTCTGCTTAATGGTCGGAAGGCCAAGCTTTCTTTTGGGACTGCAGTATGTACTAGCTCAGCTTCAATTCTTCATAAACTTACTTATATATTCAACTGATTCAATTCAATGAATTTTTTCTGCCTGCAGGCTTATGTGACACAAGATGAGAACTTGATCGGCACTCTCACTGTGCGAGAAACGATTTCTTATTCGGCGCAGTTGCGTCTTCCTGATAGAATGCCGCGTTCTGAGAAAAGGACGTTGGTAGAGAGCACCATTATAGAAATGGGACTTCAAGATTGTGCTGACACCGTTATTGGAAACTGGCACTTGCGCGGCATCAGCGGTGGAGAAAAGAGACGGGTTAGCATTGCCGTCGAGATTCTGATGAGGCCAAGATTGCTTTTTCTCGACGAACCAACCAGTGGACTCGACAGGTTACTACTAGCAACATTTCAAATCCTAATTGATGTGAAATGAAAATTTTTGTATCATTTTTTTTTTTTTTCCTTGGCAGTGCATCGGCCTTCTTTGTAACTCAGACACTGCGCGGTCTATCTAGAGATGGACGGACTGTCATAGCCTCGATTCATCAGCCGAGCAGTGAGGTTTTTGAGCTTTTTGACAGATTGTACTTACTTTCTGGAGGCAAAACAGTTTATTTTGGTCAGGCTTCAGAGGCTTATGAGGTAAGAATTTTTCTTTTTCCCGATTTTACATTCGATGATGGTGAAGTGGAAGTCTTATGTGAAGTGGTGGTGTATGCAGTTCTTTGCACATGCTGGATTTCCCTGTCCTCCTCTCCGGAACCCGTCCGATCATTTCCTCCGATGTATCAACTCTGATTTCGACAAAGTTAAAGCAACTCTAAAAGGATCGATGAAACTGCGGGTAATTAATTTGATTCTTACCTATTCTGTGTTAAGGGATAAACTTCCACGTCCAATAAAGATTAAAATATAAATCAATTGATAAGGCTTTGGGCTGCTACTCTTAAACTTTTAAGATGGACTCTCAAATCTTAATATTCTGTTGGTACATAAGATTCAAATGCAAAGAAGAATTGATGTTTATTGACATGTCTAAGGCAAATTTTCTGACAATTAGAACACACAAAATAGACATTTGGTTCATGTTTATTGACTACTCTTTTTGAACTTGTTTTGCAATCAGTTTGAGTCAAATGATGATCCTCTGGACAAAGTGACCACAACTGAAGCTATGAGAACTCTTATCGACTCTTATCGCGCTTCCCAGTATCACTTTTCGTCGATAGAAAAGATCGAGGAGATGTCGAAAGTCGTGAGTATCGTAAAATGATCTTCAATCTTCTGTCAGAAAACGTTTTCTGATTAATCGCTGACTCACTCGCCGTTTTATCATTTTGTAACAGAAAGGAACCGTGTTAGATTCAGGAGGGAGTCAGGCTAGCTTCTTCATGCAGGCCTTTACCTTAACCAAACGTTCGTTTATTAACATGTCAAGGGACTTTGGTTATTACTGGTTAAGGCTTGTTATCTATATGGTAGTCACTATTTGCATTGGAACCATCTATTTGAATGTAGGAACAGGGTACAATTCGATACTGGTAAATATATCTGATTCCCTTACAGCATTCAATACGTCGACTATCGAATTTCCATCTCGTTAATCTTCCGTTATTACCTTGGCACATAGGCTAGGGGCGCGTGCGCATCATTTGTGTTCGGTTTTGTAACGTTCATGTCAATTGGTGGGTTTCCTTCGTTTGTGGAAGATATGAAGGTCTGTTAAATCAGAATCATGCTATTCTACCCACCCCATTCTATCACATCGGGTGTCACGCTCTCATAATGGGGTGATGCCGGTCATTATGAGGTCGGTCCCACACCCACTCATATGAGAGGATGCATCCGGTGTGGTAAATAGAATAATGTGGGTAAAATAGCATAATTTGTTGAATTATAACGTACTGGCTTGGTTCTTTTCCTGAATAGTCGAAAAAATATTTATTCGATCCTGTGTTACTTCTGCTACAGGTTTTCCAGAGGGAAAGGCTGAATGGGCACTATGGTGTGACTGCATTTGTGATAAGCAATACATTATCTGCAATGCCTTTTCTGATAATGATAACGTTTATTTCTGGTACTATTTGCTACTTCATGGTCCGCCTCCACCCGGGATTAGTGCATTATATATTCTTCGTGTTGTGCCTCTACGCAAGTGTGACGGTTGTCGAGAGCCTGATGATGGCGATAGCCAGCGTCGTTCCTAACTTCCTCATGGGTATCATCATCGGGGCGGGAATTCAGGTGAAATATTACCCATCTCTGCTTTCATTTCATTAGGCCGGATATGGTGCCCACAGTTGCCAATCCTTATCTGCAATATTAATGGGATTGACATGCGTCACAAAAAAAAAATTATTTCTTCCACATGGCAAACTCACACACAACGTGGACAAGGATTATGGTACCCATCGTAGACATCATATCCCTACTATTCATTTCATTGGTATTTCTTCTCACATGGATTCATTACAGGGGATATTTATGCTAGTTTCTGGCTACTTTCGCCTCCCAAACGACATCCCAAAGCCCTTCTGGCGTTACCCAATGTCTTACATTAGTTTCCACTTCTGGGCTCTTCAGGTAAAACCCGAGCCTTCATATTTTGTTTCATCTGTAACAGTGGAACACAATGAGTGATTGGATTCGTAAATCATATGTATATCTCAGGGGCAATACCAAAATGATCTTAAAGGCTTGACTTTCGACAATCAGACGCCTGATCTTCCAAAAATTTCCGGAGAATATATATTAGAGTACGTTTTCCAGATTGATGTTAACAGATCGAAATGGATTGATCTCGGTGTTCTCCTCAGCATGATCATCATCTACCGCGTCATCTTCTTCATCATAATCAAGATAAATGAGGACGTGACCCCCTGGATTCGCGGTTACATGGCGAGGAGAAGAATAAAGCAGAAAAATGCAAACCAGAATACTACTGTCACCCCTTTTACTCTCACTCAATCCCCTTCACTAAGGAACTACGTTGCAGATCGACCTGCTGGAAGCAGCAGGAGGTAGAAGAGTTGCGAAAAACGTGTACTATTGCCAAGTAACGCTATTTCTATTGGCAGATTAAATGTAATTTTTTTTCTTTTTCTGAAGTCAAGGCTCTTGTGTCTGTGATGCTACACTTTTGTTATTCAGGGGGAGGAGATGAAATACAAGTTTTATCATATAAACAAAATATTTACATAGAAGGATAGATTGGGGCTGGGGAAGAGATGGAAATGTGTACACAAGCACAACTTCTGGCTACATATTAAAATTTAGAACTAGAGTGATTGACATTGATTCAATTAGTTGTGAGTAAAATCGATTGTTGAAAAGAAAAGGACAAATTTGTCTTTCATATGAACCAATCCCAAACCAATTTTCTCATTCGAACAATCTGAAAATATCGGAATGAATTTTGTATCAATATGATCAACAGGATTAAAAAAAAAAATTAATTGGAACTAACCCACCAGCTTCATGATGTGCCCTTAAGATGTTTGTTCCCTTCTACGGTGTTAAAAGGTTGTAGTGATCAAAAAATTAATTTGTCATTCAGACGAATTTCCTCTCTTTTACGGTACTAAAATGTAGTCAACAATCGTTTCACGAAATAGTATGAATTCGCAGCCCATCAATCAAGATGAGTTCCATTGAACTCATAGTGTTTTCGCACCCAAAAAATAATAATATCATAATTATAGAGAGAAATGAAACTCAAAACAACAATGTTTGCAATGAAAATTGTGTATGCTTTCTCACAAGGAGGTGCATACGAGCTTAGGACCGAACCCAATAGGATCTACATCCCTCCTTTCAAAGAATAACGCTACCCTTGGAACCCAAATCCAGTTGCCATCAAACTTCCATCATATGAACCAAACAAGTTTTCCTAAGATTTCCTGTGGCACAAGTATTTAATCAAATCTTTTCATTTTTTCAAATAGGAAATTTAAACATCAAATATTTCATTTGATTCTACGTGATCATCGATAAATAAATATATGTTAAATAACTCGCTGAGGAGATCATGAATACATTTGACCCCAATAAATTCAGAGTACATGTCCCCACTAAAATTTGAGGGTAATTGGCGCAAAACGTCCCTACATTTGACATTCATTGTGTACAACGTCCCAAAGTTCTGATTTTTGGCACAAAACGTCCCAAAGTTTTCAATTTCTTGCACAAGTCGTCATTTATGTTAATTTAGACGTATATCTACTGTCAATTTAAATTTGCACATGACGTCTTTAAAACCTTGAAGGGCATTTTCGTCCTAAATCAAGTACCCATTTCATTTCTTTCCTTTTAAACATGAAAATAATATTTACTAGAAGTTAACAACAGAAGCAGGAAAGAAAGAAATGAGTTATACTTGATTTTGAACAAAAATGCCCTTCACAAATTTAAATGTTGACTGTTCAAATCCAAATTGACGGTGCAGAAACGTCTAAATTAACAGAAATGACATCTTGAGCATGAAATTGAAAACGTTGGGACATTTTGTACCAAAAATCGGAACGTTGAGACGTTTTGCAAAATGAGTGTCAAACGTAGGGACGTTTGAGATAATTACCCTAGAATTTAATCTCAAAGTTAACCCATTTCACATGTATATTAAACCATTTTCCGACAATCCTCTGTTGGAAAATGCGAAATTGTAGTCATGTAAGAAATAATCTTACCGAAATATCCAAACGGCAGACTGAGACCAGCCTAAGACCTGCCTGCTCCTATATGACGTTGAAAGCCGTATAACATGCTTCCAAGTACTACAAGATAAGATTATATTATTATGGTAATTAAAGGCAAGAAGCTAAAGATAGCATATAAATAAATGCTCAAACAAAATGCACTGGCAAGAAAGGAAATCTACTGAACAGGTTTTTGACCTGTATAATAATACCCTCATTCCATATTGAGCTGTCACCCTCACCGAGAATACACTGTACAGCAAAAGAAATCTTCAACTCTTCCCATCTCAGAAAGAGAAGCAATGAATGTCTCACTTGAAGCTTGCACATGAATCATCATCCCTGGAAACCTTTAAATTACTTATATCCTGTATCACTCTATGAGAACTCTCCTTTCCAAGACCAACTAATTTAGCAGCTAGTTAGAAAGCTCTGCCAGGGAATGTTTACTCATTCATAACAAACTTTTATTATTTCTAACTTCCTCATGGAATTCAGGTGCTTTCCTTCTCTTATTTACATGTCAGGGAACATTTTATGCTATAAGTAGCAGCGTCTTCTAACATATTTACTCCATCAAAACTTCATCTTCAAGATTGTAGTGATTATAGTAGAAGGGCATATTCAAATTAAAATACCTCTCACATACAGTTATATAGTACATAGGAAATGAAATATAACATTAGCTTTCAACTCAAATAGAAGATTCCGAGACGTATGAACAAACACCCATGAGATAGTTATTGAAAGACAATTATAAACAGATAAAACCGTTTCAGTACCAAAATAAAAACTACAAAAAGAAAATGCATAGGAAAAAGGTTACATATTATGGTCAAAGTTCAGAAAGAATGGCAGGGATGTAATGAGATAATTCTGCAGTTAGCGACTGAAATCCATTGACAAGCTGTGTGTGGAATTCCTGATCCTCCTCCCCAATTAATCTAAAGTGCACACGGATGGCACGCTTACAAACAGCCATAAATTCAAGAAGAGCAGCAATCAGTTGTTGTAGCTCCTGTGACCGCAACCTTGTTGCAGGCTCGCCAGAAAGGAAAGCTGTACAAACACTAAGCACTCCACTGTTCACCTGTAAATGTTACGATTGTACGAGGAACAGAGGAGATGAATATAACTATCTGATTAACACAAAAGAAGAGAGGACATCTGGATTAAAGGAATTCAGTAAAGAATTTAACTAAAACTAAACAGCATCAAAATCATTGACAAGAACAAGTTATGAAGAAGATCAAGATAACTCACTTGAACTGCAACAGATCCTTGAAGTATCCTCTGTAAGCTCTGGAGACGTGGGAGTTGATCCCCTTCTGAGCTGCGAGGCTCTTCAAGTTCATTTCTTAGGGCTGCCGTTCGTGTTTCAATCATTCCAATTGCATTCTCTACTGGCGAAAACTCAAGTGATTCTGATTTGATAACCAGAAGACGATTCACTAGGGCAGGAAAAGAGCCCTCGGTCTTTAATACGCTGCGCCGTTTCCATTGGTCTTCCAACCCACCTTGGGTCTTGCCATTTTTTGTGAAAGGAGTATCAAACAAAAAGTGATCAAATACTCGTGCACGGACACTTCCAGTAGAGAGAGAGAATATTCTTTCCCTTCTGCTACCCAGATCTTCGTCTTCCATAACTGGGTCAACTGCAGTTATCTGAAGGTAGCAAACTTCATTCTGCAGTTCATCAGCTTTGACCTGCCTAGAATCTGGGATTACGTGTAATGTTGTACCATTCATTCTTGATTCATATATACGACTAAGTTTCTCCATTATATCACCTAACCGTACATCACGAGGCTCCCTATAAACATATTCTTTTCTATCAAGTTTCCCGAATTTTTCGCCGTAGAAACCCACCCTATAATATGTTGCATCTGTGAATGGTATGGGGCTTGATTCCTGCTCAAGAATCGACTCATAGATATTGGTTAGCATTGTGTGGCATTTGGCTAGCTGTCCATATGACCTTCTGCTCTTATAAACTGGGATTACAAGTTCGAGAATACTAGCACAGAAATGGTGGAGGTCAGCTTGAGAGAAAAGCTTATTTGCAAGTTGCAGGTACTTCACAGCTGAGTCAACGGTAAGTTTGGAAGCACCGTATCCTTCTACCTCAACTGACGATGCCTCCGAGGTTATTTCACCACTGACCATGGGGCATATTTTGCATAATGCAGTCACATGATCTGATCTCCATACTCCATCATTCCTGCTCACAAGGGCCTACAAAAAATGATCCATGTTCACATAAGCATGCAACTTCACATGCATAACACCACTCTGATAAAGAACATTGTGTTTTCCATTTGTTTATTATGCTATTGTTTAAATGTAAGAATATTATCTGCACCTATTTTCTAGTAATAGACTAGGGTCATGTATAAATTAATTATGGTATCAGATGACTTCATACACCTAAATGGCCTCGTTAACTCTATGTAAAACTAAAACATTCACAAAATATGCACATATCACATTATACAGGCAAAATGTATATTCTTTAATTACAATCATGGATTAACATATGCCTTTGTTTGGTAAACTTGTTTATAAACAAGTTTATAAATAACACATTTTCTCAAATCACATTTAACCACACATTTCCCAAACCACTTTTCAACCATACATTTTACCTCGAAAGCATCACATTCTTTGTTTATAAACAAAAAATTCTTACCAAACAGAGGCATAATAATCTCTCCAACATTTGTGTTGAAAAATCTATGTATAGGTTTCATGTTCTCTGTTCATTAGTTAGAGGCATACTTTTACATGACAAACATTTTTAAGGTCAAAAGTATATCTAATAACACAGTTATTATCACCGCACACCATGATGTTATCAAAAGCACGCAGAGCCAATACACTAGAATTCCATTATTTTCAAGGTGATGAAAGTAACAAACAATAAAATTTACAGAAGAGACTTTTAATAGGAGCAGAATTACAAAGAGGCAAGGCGGGATTTAAATATTGCCACAATTTTATGGAATATATTTGGCATTGCTCAAACAGGACTATATCCCTAAGGTATTGCTACTTAAGATCAAGGTCAATATCCATATATTCCAAGACCAATATGTGATCGACATCACAATCAAGCATACGATTTTAGGCCACCTGAAGTTTGATGTATGGCACTTCCAATTTATAATGTGAACTTACAACTCTGTGTTTTCTTCATTCTAGTCTGATTAGACAATCAGAGGACAGGAAAATGTCTAATTGTCTTGTGTGTGAAAAAGAATGAAGAATGTCAAATCATGTCACCTCTACATGATAAAAGCTAGGGCAAGTTTATTGTATTAAGAGAGTTCTTTGATTACAATTTTCAAAAAAAAAAAAAAGTCTTCAAGTTTTGCTAAAAATTTTATGGAAAATTACTGGTTATGATGATGCATGCTCAAACTGGAATTAAAGGACTGAGACCAAGGACAGCTTGGCAGCAAGTAGCAACCATCCAAATACAAAATAAATAAATAAATAAAATCTTACTTGCATCACAACACCAGCAACAGCAACAGCACACTGTGCTGCTTCAGCCCAAGACTGCATCTCTTGATGTGCATCGCATAGATGCAATAACCACATAATGTGAAGATCAGGAACTGGAGCAAATGCCATTGCAAGCTTGTAAAAACTCTCTGCAGCAGCATATCTGTCCACAGTCATGATGGATGCCTAAAAATAAACGTCATATTAGTCAACATAAGAGGTCATGCAACATGTCTGTACAATGAGTGGGGAGGTCAATATATACCACAAGTGCATGTTCCAGACTAGCATCAAGAGCCAAAAGAAGACTGTCTGAGAGAGACTTAACTTCTGACCAGGACCAACGGTTCTCTAATCTTTCAGAAGTAGTGACAAATGCATTTTCAGGAAGACCACACACTATCAATATGCTGAGACTTTTAGATTCATCTGCCATTTCCACCAATGATTTTCGAAGTCGACAAGCTTCTCCACTTTCTTCAAGTGTTCCATCAGATTTCATCTGTGTCACTTGGACTTCAGACATCAACTCTGATAACGTAATAGTTAGCACAACTCGTAGTCTTTCTGTCTGCATAAAGTAAGAGAAAGAACACTGGAAACCAGAAATGTGATTAAATTCTAGCAGTGTGAAAGGAAAATAAAGTTGGGGCCATAAGAGAACACATCAAAAAAAACTCAATGACCATACCCGAACAAGTATCTGAAGCCCAGTAACAGCCCTCTTCCTAATATTTTCATTCCGGAAAACTGCAAGGCGAAGAAGATGGAAAGCAACTTGCTTTATGAAACGATCATTTTCCCTCGCCATTAGCGTTGCCCCGTGAAGATCAAAGACACTATTAATCACCGGAAAGAGGGCTTTCCAGAAAACAAGTGGTTGATTACGCGAAAAGACACTCATAAATATCGATGTAATGCAATCAAGTTTCCCATAGTCAGTGGCAATAGTATGAGAAGCTACAGTCCCTGAAAATTTATTTAATATTTCCAAAACCTGAAGACTGACAGCAGCACTCAGGTTTTCTTCCCAAAGTTCCTGAGATATAAAGGAAAGGACAACAAAAAGGAAGACGTTAACAAAGGAATCCCAGAGAGAGAAAGTAACAGTAACAAACACCATAATTAATTCAGAATGCTTTGATGGCAACGGGGTGGGTTCGGGGTTGGGTACCCCCCCGACCCGTGCCCCCGCCCCGCGAGTAATTTTTTTCCCAAACCCGCTACCTGCCCAGCAAATTTCGGGGCGGGTCAACCTCGTCGCCCCGTTTACTACCCCGTTTAATTTTTATTTTTTCAATATTTTTTTTTTCCTCATTTATTTTTATTAATTAATTTATTCGGGTTCAGGTGGTCAAACCCCCCCCCCCAAGCGACCCGCCCCGCCCTGCTGACCTGCGGGGCTGGGTTTTTTCACCCTGAATGGGGCAGGTTCGGGTCGGGTTTTTTTTTTCCATCTCTAATTTGAGCAATAGATAAAGAAAAGCCACAATAATCCCGAAAGCATATTTCCCAGTCAGATAAGAAAACACACAGGTATCAGATGTCTAATAGTATTTCTAAATCTCAATAAATGTCTGCATGATAAATGATTGATCATGTTATCATCACCGACAAATAATAAAGCTAACTATAGAAGTTCAAATAGCAATTCTGTCTCTCCAAGAAGACATCCTACCAGTTTTTGCCTTAATATTGGGTGCAAAGATTCTCTTAATGCTTGGGTTGAAGCTCCAATTCTGGACGATTGGGCCTGAGCAAGAGCTTCCCTCAAGGAATATGGTTGACTAGGTGAGCTTAGTTGGGAGTTGACTCTTTGCCAGAAATACCCATTTTCAGGTGTCCCCTGAGGCTGCATTAGTCAAGAATTTTTCAGATATTAGGGGGAAAAAGATACAAACTTGTGACTGAATATGCCTAAAATTATTACATTGAAAAGGGAAAACATACTCCAACTTCTTGACGTGCAGCTTCTGACAGATAGTGGTTAATTGCAGGGGAAAGTCTATCAGAATACTTTGGGGATATGGGTTTATCTCCTGACGTGCTACGAGAACTACTGCCAATAAACATGCCGTCATCGGGTTTTCTGTGCTGCTCAATGTCATTTAAAATTAATATACTGACTAATATGTTGCAGAGCAAAAGAAATGTGTGAAACATAAAACATAAATCCATAAAAACATATTGAATGGAATGAAGCATTATGATGTTATTACCTTGAGAGTGGAAGTAAGGTAATTTTACCATTTGAAACATCCACGTACCATTAAAAGCTTAAAGTTATCTCAACTAACTGGGGTTCCTCAAACATTCCCTCTTTTATGTAAATCATGACATGACATAAGAATACACTTTCATGGCCGAATTGCATCATTAAGCTGTACTTTAATTCTATGAAACAACAACTTACAATAAAAGAGAGGCCCATTGGGCCATTTATGTCAAGTTTTACCATCTCAAAAACAGAAAATGCAATCACACACCCCATATGACTAGTCTCCCTTCACAAAGAATAAATGCCAGCAGTTTGGAAGGGGGGGGGATGAGTCCAACCATCGGTGTTATAAGAGATAAGATTAGATGCATGTTCGGCATCCCTTGAGAGAGAGAGAGAGAGAGAGAGAGAGGTCCAACCATCGGTGTTATAAGAGGTAAGATTAGATGCATGTTCAGCATCCCATGTATGGTTTTTTCTACGGGGAGACAACATGCTCTGTTAATGAAGGATGGCAGACAGCAAGCAACAGCCATTTGAAAGGCTGAAACAGAGGGTTACAAAAAAACTTACACAACACAGCGACAAATGTTTCTTGCTTATGATGATTCCTTGTGGATGTTTGTAATACCATTATCATATTAATGCTATGAACTCATGCAAAACTATTGAGAAATAAAAACAACAGAAAATATAATGTAACCTCAAAACTATTCAGGCTCTCCTCTAAGAGTTTGAAAAATAATCTGGTACGGGCAATGCTTTGCTGCCAAGCCTTGATAAGAGAGGCATCATCCAAGTTACGTATGATTTGCAAGATAATAATCAACACTTCACGCTTTTCAATTGAACTCAGATTGTAGAAGACAGGCATTTCGTCCAGAATCTGCATCAATATATCAAAAAATAAGGAAATGATAAAACAAAGGTAAAGTAATCAACTCAGAGTCTGTTTGGTAATGTGAAAAATTTTGATTTTTGTAGTTTGTTTTTTTTGGTTTTTTGATAGATGTGTGGTTTAAAAATGTTTAAAAAGTAAAAAATGGTGGGCTTGACAAAGAATGGATGGTTGAGATTGGGTTTGAAAAATTGTGGTAAAAATTTTACCATCACCAAACAAGCTTTCAGTCTAACAAGCTCTCAGTCTGCAATATGAGGACAGAGACCATCCCTCAGTATAAAGTGTTTTTAACTAAATCTAGATTTCAGATTTAGATTTCAGAGAAGGTTCAGCAGCATTGTCCAGGAACTGGCCCAGGAATAAGGTGGATTTTCTGACCCAGTCTTTTTATGAACCAAAAAAAAGTTGTTCTTGATCTCGATTTGCGCCTTTTACCAATTAAAGTCATATTAGTTTGTCAATTTTTGCTGTCATTTCTTTATTGTTGGTATTGAGAAGAAGAAATTATAGCGGAGAACAAGGTATTACAAACCACTTAAGATATATGTTACAGTCTTCATAAATGTTTACTGCAGAAGAATGAAAGGAGAAGGGGGAAAAGTTTGATCAAACAAGAGGTAACAATAGGAAATGCACAGAAATAAACCAGACTATTCAATGTCAACCATGAAAAGAGTTCAGTTGGCAAAGGGAAGAAACATGGTTGTCCATGAAGCTAGTCTCATGGAATATATTATAGGTGGTGGTTCTTCCTCTAAAAGAAGAGCCATAAAGGAAGTGGTTTACAAAATGAATCCTGAATTTTTGGTGTTACAAGAAGTTAAAAGAGAAACGATAGATAGAAGGTTTGTGGGGAGTATTTGAAGATCCAGATTAGAAAAATGGATCTTCTTACCCGCGTTAGGTAGTGGAGGAGGTGTAATCATGGTTTGGGGCTGTAGAGAAATCAAAGTGATCGATTATTTGGTGGGAGCCTTCACCTTATCTATTTTAATAGAAGATGCAAGAGGTTTTAATTGGTTGTTCTTGGGTGTTTATGGCCCTAGCAGCAGCAGCACCTGTGACGATATTTGGGATGAAATTGCGGGACTAAACAGTATTTGTGGGGAAAGATGGTATTTAGGTGGTGACTTCAATGTGGTTTACAAGGACCAAGAGAAGTTCAACAGTAGCACTTACACGAAAAGCTTAAAGTTTTTGATGCTTTGGCGGGAAAATTAACGTTGTGAGACCCACCACTCAACAATGGTCAGTTTACATGGTCAAACTTAGAGAAGAACCTATTTGTAGCCTTTTGGACGGATTTTTATTCACTAACCAGTGGGCAGATTTGTTTCAATATTCCAGGCAGTCACTGGAGGTGAGAATGGTCTCTGATCATTGCCCAATTATTCTTGATACCAGTCCTGATTGGGTCCAGCACCTTTTAGATTTGACAATATATGGCTGCAACAAGTCTTTTAATTCAGATTTTTCAAAAATGGTGGCAGGTATCCCAAATTTCAGATTGAGGAGGTTTTTAGTTCATGAGCCATTTGAAGTGTGTGTGTTAAAGCAAAGATCAAACAGTGAGTTTTGTGACTTGTGGGGTCAAGAAAATGAAGAAAACCTAATTTGAAAGAAGAATCCAGGTGTTAGATGAAGAGGAATCAAAGGGCAGTTGGAAACAACTAAAGGAGGAAAGAGAGAACTTAAAGCAAGAGTAGCAACGGATGAGTCTTCAGGAAGAACAAGCACTTAGAGTGAGATCTAAGTTTTAATGGGCAAACAAAAGGGATGCAAACACTAGGCTCTTCCATAGTCTAATAAATTCAAGGAAAACCAAGAATTTCATTTCTAAGATAGAGGGGGATGGGACAATACTAGATAAAGAAGACGACGTAGAAAATGAATGGTTAACTTTTACAAGTCACTTTATTAGTCGATAGACAACCCTTTTCAGGTTTTCACGGTTTAGATTGGCATGGTATTTGGCAACATCTTGCGGGTTGGCTTGATAGACCCTTTGATGAGCACGAAATAGAAAATGCAGAGACTGGAGCTTTTTGTTTTAGGGATACAATTTTCTTCTCTTTTTACTGTCCGACTCTCATCGGACTAACTTGTATCCTTTCCATCATTATCATTAATATAGTTGTTTCTTTTCAAAAAAAATTCAAGCAAACTGGGAGGAGATCAAAAAGGACTTGGTTAGGGTTTTCAATGAGTTTGTAGAGATGGCATTGTTCATGAGATAACAAATGAAACCTATATTTGTTTAATCCCAAAGAAGATAAATTCAAAAAAAAAAAGGCTACTGGGCTATTAGTCTTACTAGTTACTAGCCTATATAAGATAATTTCTATAGTATTATCTTTAAGGCTAAAAGAAGTATTTTATGATACAATTTCAGATACTCAAGGTGATTTTGCTGCAGGCATGAAAATACTTGATGTAATATTGATTGCCAATGAAGTTTTGGAGTTGTTTAGGCGGTCTCGAAAGGAAGGAGTTATGTTTAAGATTGATTTAGAGAAGGCTTACGATTATGCGGAGTGGAGATTCTTATATGTTGTGCTACAAAGGAAAAGTATTGCGAAGTCTTGGCGGAAATTGATAAGAGGCTGCCCATCTTTAATTTGCTATTCAGTTTTCATTAATGGAAGACCTAGAGGTAAATTTAAAGGGGCAAGGGGATTAGACTCTTTATACCTTTTCCTTTTTACTCTAGCGGTGGATGCGCTGGTAGAATGGTTAACGGGGCCAAGGATTTATCCTTTGTCCAAGGCTTTATAGTTGGCAGAGAAAAGTGGAAGTCACTCATCTACAGTTAGTCGATGACACTTTATTCTTTTAAAATGTCATGTAACAGAATATTTCTAATCTCCATATAATACTGATAGCTTTTTGTGCAGTATCAGGATTTTGGATCAATTTGAGTAAAAGTCAGCTTTCGGGTCTTAATGTGGTGAGGAGTGGTTAACTGTTGAAGCCACAACAGTAGGGTGTGCGGTAGGTATTTGGTCGTTGAAATATTTGGGAATGCCCTTGGGTGATAATCCTAGAGTTTTTGGGAACCAAGGTCTCCAAAAGACAGATGGTTGGAAGTGTGCTTATTTGTCAAGGGAAGGTAGATTGACAAACAATCAGTTCTATCCTCTCTACCAATCTATTATCTATCATTGTTTAAAGCCCCAATTTCGGTAATTGAAGCTATAGAAAAGTTCATGAGGAATTTCCTATGGGAAGGAGGGGATTTGAATGGAGGTTAACACTTAGTCTCCTGGGAGAATGTATGTAAACCAAAGATCAAGGGAGGACTTGGGATTGGAAAGCTAAAGGAAAGAGACAAGGCACTACGTATTAAGTGCTTTTGGCGGTTTTCTCAATAAAAAGAACACCCACTGGTACAGATACACAATTATTAAAAGCAAGTATCGGTTATATGATAACAGGTGGGACACTAAATTGGGAGAAAGAATGTCTTCCAGGTCTCCGTGGAAAGGTATTGCTTCTCTCTACAATGATTTCTTAATGTTAATCAGTTTCAAAGAAGGAAACGGAATATCAAATTTTGGGAAGATGCTTGGTTAGGCTTGATCACCCTTAAGTTAGCATTTCCAAGTTTAGCAAGACATTTCACTAAGAAGAATGGTTGTATTTCAGAGTTTGCAGAACCAAAAGGGGCAGGTCTGGTTTTTAACTGGTATTTTCATTTTGTTGGGAACTGAAATGATAGAGAGGTACCTGCTTTCATTGAGCAACTTTACAGGTAAGCAAACAAACATTACGTCACGTTATAGAAGATAGAAGAACTGGGTTATGTAACACTTCAGAGATTTTTTCTTGCAAATCAGCCTTTGAAAAGCTAGTGGTGGATGATTATGTCCATTGTCCTAAGGGCAAGGTTGGTGTGGAGGAGTCCCTTACCCTCCAAAGTTAAGGAGTTTGCTTGGTTATTATCTTTAGGTAGTCACCACGTTCATGAATTACTACAAAAAAGACCATTCCAAGTGATTTCCCGAAGCTGGTGCGTTCTTTGTAGAGAGAATGCTGAGAACACTAGTCACATCTTTTTGCATTGTAATTTTTCTTTGAATTTATTGCATAGAATCCTCAAGGAGTTCGGTATTTATTGGTGTACTCCCCATAGTTGCAATGACCTGCTAACCTATAATATTATATGCTGTAAATCCCAGCAACTTCTTTGGAAGACAGGAGTGGTTCAACTCAGCAGGCTCTATGGCTTGAAAGGAACAAGAGAATTTCCGAAGATTTGGAAGAAAATGAAGAGAGGCTTTCGGATAAATTTAGGCAGTAGCCATTTGACTTTTCAATATAAAGGAGTTTAAACCATTTTCTGATTTTTTTAGAGTGACAATATTTTATGTAATTATTATGTACTCTTTATTTACTTTTTTGCTGTTCTCTGTGGGTATTCCTATCCACTTGTATTATTTCAATATTATTAATACAAGATACATTTTGTTTCAAGAAAAAAAATTGGCAATCAGAAAAAAGGATTCAATGAGTTCAATACATTAAACTCCACAACCAAATCATTAAGATTACAGAAAATCAAATAGGGATCATAACATAGTGAAGGTAAACTTTCAAAAGAAAAACATAATGCAGGTAATATTCTGGTCGTGACCAAAACCACATCGTACACTCCCAAGCCTAACTCATAATGGGAAAAGCAACATTAACAAACTTCCTACATATTACAAGTGAACAAATTTCATGTGATGCATAATACGCGAGAGCGAAGCAATGAAGATGACAGATGACAGTACTAATGAATTGCTGCTAAGTGTTTGATAGGATTTTTTCACAAAGATTGAAATGCATAATAATTACACACCTGGCCTACAAGGGGAAAGTATAATTGAGCAATATATAATTTATCTTCAGGCTTCTGGTAACGAACATCAAACTCGTGTTTGCACAAAAGAACCACCAAAGTCCTAGCTGCCTACAAATACCCAAAAGGAAATGTTGCAAGATTTTTGGGAAACCAAATCGATAGCCTATTCAGGAAATCAAATGAAAGTTGTTCCCCCAGTGTAGAACACACTGCTGTGAGATATTGATATCTCATTCAGTATTGCACTCACCTTGGCCCTCATAGATAAATCATCATGATCCCAAGTAAGGAAAATCTCTTGTATTAGAACAGATGAAAGGTAGTTCCTGCAATAAAGAAAAATATCAGGTCAGACACATCTGAACATCTCCCAAAGTAGTATGAGGTCAAACTGTAGTTATTAAACCTGGAATAAGTACCAACGAAACACAAATCTGAACTCATCGAAATCAATTGACTCTATGAAATTATGCAAACATAAACAACATGTTGTAATATATATAGTTGTTTTATTATTGTAATAGATAGGGACTAAGTAGGCATAGTTTAATAGTTGAACTTTGTATATATTTCTTTTATGTTGGAATGAAAGAAACAAGATTTAACCTCAATATTCACATGGTATCAGAGCTGAGGAAGAACCCTAGAACCACTGCCACCTCTTCCGGCTTCGTCCAGCGTCGGCGACGCCGGCGATAACCCAGTCAGACGCTGGCGTCTAAACCCTAGGCAGTGGGTTCTCGTTTCTGGTCTGCACATTCTCCTCTGTCCTCTACCTCTGGCGTCGCGTTTCTGGCCTGCACGACACTGACCGCGACCTCCGGTGTTGTGGTTCCGGCGGTCATTGTTTTTCCTTGGCAAGTAGCACGCGATTTCAGCTCTCGACCTGGAGCCTTCAGCTCGCGTTCCTGTCCTGTCCTGTCCTTATAACCTGCATATCGCCAACGAATGTATCCGACCAGCATACCTCCGGCGACCGTCTCCGGCCTGCATTGACCTCCGGTGTTGACTTTTATGTCAATACTTCAGATTTCTTGTCTTGTTTTTGTTGCTAGTGTATTGTGGTTCTCCTGATTTCTTGTGGAATTTGTGGGTGATCTGTACTCAAAGGTGTTGGTGGCTTGGTGTCTGGTAACTCAATTGCTGTTTGTGATTGAAAATTTAATAACTCTTAGAAATATGGCTTCACTAATTCATGTAGCACGATCATCTTCCGGGGATGGTATTTTTGGATTGTCATCCACTTCTTCTGTATCAGACTCTTGAGTTATAGATTCTGGAGCTACTGATCACTTTACTTGTAATCCATCTACGTTTGATTCTTCGACTGTTTCACATATTAAGTCAGTCCAAGTGGCTAATAGGACTCCTGTCCAAGTTACTGGGGCCGGAAATATCTCATTCTCACCTACCTTATCTCTATCATATGTCTTACTTGCACATTCATTATCTACCAATCTTTTGTCTATCAGTCAAATTACAAAGAGTCTAGATTGTTCTGTTATCTTCTCATCTTCTCATTGTGTCTTTCAGGACAATCAAACGAAGATGACGATTGGCATTGGCAGAGAAAGAGGAGGATTGTATTTTCTGGAGGGGACAAAGAAGTTGCAAACAGAGGCTAGCTATGGTCTTCAAGTAGGTAGTAAATCATCCCCTAGAGATAGGATTCTATTGTGGCATTGTCGATTAGGTCATCCTTCATTTTCTTATTTAGAACACTTGTTTCCAAACTTGTTTCAAAATATTCCCAGTGGTAGTATGCGGTGTGAACAATGCATTTTTGCCAAGAGTCATCGTGTACCTTTTAAAGTCAGTTTTAATAGAAGTTCTGTCCCCTTTACCCTTGTCCATACTGATGTCTGGGGCCCTTTTTTCTACTCCATCTGCCTCAAGTCATAAATATTTTGTTTCTTTTATTGATGATTGTACCAGAGTGTGTCGGGTATACTTGCTAAAAACTAAGGGTGATGTAGTCAATGTCATTCCTCAATTCTTCAAAATGGTTGATACACAATTTCATACACAAGTTAAGGTCTTCCATTCTGATAACGGTCGTGAGTTTGTGAACCAAACCCTTGCCCACTTCTTCATGACTCACGGGATTATTCACCAGACAACTTGTGCCTACACACCACAACAAAATGGCATAGCAGAGCGTAAGAACCGACATATTCTTGAGGTGGCTCGGGTATTATGCTTTACTATGCGTGTTCCAAAACGTTTTTGAGCTGAAGCAGTGACAACTGCTGTCTTTCTCATTAATCATATGCCTGCTCGCATAATTGAATTCCAAACTCCTCTAAGGATGTTGTCACGTTTTCACTCTATTCCCTCTACCTTAAATATTTGTCCCAAGATTTTTGGTTGTGTGTGTTATGTCTATGTGCACTCACATCTCAGAGATAAACTCGATCCTCGAGCTTTGAAATGTGTTTTTCTTGGCTACTCTAGCTTCCAAAAGGGCTACAAATGTTTTCATCCTCCTACAGGGAAATACAATATCTCTATGGACATCGAATTTTGTGAATCTGAATCTTTTTTCTCTGATGATGTGTCGTTAGTTCCTCTTCAGGGGGGAGATTAGTAGTAAAGAAGAGGAACAAATATGGTTAGAAGAAAAGAAAGTGTGGATTTCGGGGGAAAGGAGGAGGTTGAAAGTGATAGATCACCTAGGTTGTTCCAAAAGTGCTATACTAGGAGAAACCTAGATACTACTTGTACTCCAGCACCTGTCGCCGAAGATACTTCTCAACACTCTCCCGACTACGACAATCCTTCTGTTGATACTACGGTGCCATCGGACTCTTTTGCAATTGAAAATGAGGTACATTCTCCTTCTCCTCCTTCTTTACCTACTATTCCCATTTCTGATTCCAACCCTGGACCTTTAGACACTATTGATGTGCATAGTAGGAGATATCCTCTGAGGAACCGTAACCCACCTGATAGGTTGGGTATCTCAAAGTCTAATTCTAATGCCATCTTTCCGATCTCGGATTATATCTCTTATCATCGTTTATCTAAGACTAACATGGCATTTGCCCTTCAGCTATCTTCCGTGTCTATTCCTAATCTCTTTCAGGAAGCTCTTGATCAACCTAAGTGGAAATCTGCTATGGTAGAAAAAATGAACGCTCTCCAAAAGAACTCTACTTGGGAGATGGTCTATTTGCCACCGGGGAAAAGGACAGTAGGGTGTAAATGGGTGTACTCATTGAAATACAATTCTGATGGGACCGTTAACAGGTATAAAGCGAGACTGGTTGCTAAAGGTTACACACAGACCAGGAGACCTTTGCTCCGGTAGCCAAGATGAACACAGTTAGAGTCATAATATCATTAGCAGTCAATCAGGACTGGTCACTGAGGCAATTTGATGTAAAAAATGCATTCTTTCATGGTGATTTGATAGGAGAAGTGTATATGGATGCACCACCCGGTTTTACTCCTCTAGGGAGTAAGGTATGTAAATTAAAGAAAGCTCCATATGGGCTAAAACAATCACCAAAGGCGTAGTTTGGAAGATTGAGTTGTTCAATGAAGAGGTATGGCTTTAAACAGGCATTAGCCGATCACACCCTATTTTATAAAAGAGAGGGTCATGATGTTACTTTACTTATTGTTTATGTTGATGATATGATTGTTACTAGTAGTAACCCCTGTGAAATTGAAAAACTTCAGATTCACCTAACAAAGGAGTTTGAAATGAAAGATTTGGGTGTTCTAAAGTATTTCGTGGGCATTGAGGTATCAAGATCCAAACAAGGACTTATTCTTTCTCAACGTAAGTATGCTCTTGATCTTCTCGCAGAAACTGGTATGTCGGCTTGTGCCCCGGTTGATACACCTATTGAGGTGAACCATGGTTTGTCTATCTACCCTGATCAGATTCCTACAAATAAAGAGAGATATCAGCGCTTGGTAGGGAAACTGATCTATTTAACTCACACAAGACCTGATTTATCATATGCGGTGAGTGTTGTGAGCCAGTTCATGCATAATTCAAGTGATCAACACATGGGTGTAGTTATTCGAATTTTGGCGTATTTGAAGTCCTCTCCTGGCAAGGGCATCTTGTATACTAAAGGGGAGCATTTGGATATTGTAGGTTACACGGATTCTGATTTTTCCGGATCAAGATTGGATAGGAAATCTACATCAGGATACGTATCATTTGTTGGAGGAAATCTTGTTACTTGGAGAAGTAAGAAACAAAATGTGGTGCCACTGTCCAGCGCGGAGGCAGAATATCGTGCTTTGCATCATGCAACTACCGAACTTTCATGGCTAAAAATTCTTCTTAGTGAACTTGGTTTTGGTCCAAACAAACCCATGTTACTCTTTTGTGACAACACGGCAGCTATAGAGATAGCTAACAATCCAGTACAACATGACCGAACGAAGCATGTTGAGCTTGACAGGAATTACATTAAAGACAATCTGAACTCCGAAAATATAGAAATTTCGTACATTAAGAGTGCTGACCAACTAGCTGACGTAATGACACATGGAGTTGCTAGTGGTCCATTTTATACTTCTATATCCAAGTTGGGCATGTGTGATATCTATGCACCAACTTCAGGGGGAGTGTTGTAATATATATAGTTGTTTTATTATTGTAATAGATAGGAACTAAGTAGGCATAGTTTAATAGTTGAACTTTGTATATATTTCTTTTATGTTGGAATGAAAGAAACAAGATTTAACCTCAATATTCACACAACACATATTAGTAAAATGACTTGTGAAAAAAAGTATTTTGTTGTTTCGATTGTAAGACGCCAAAAGTGTCTTCTTTTGAACCATTTTCTCGAGAACGTACTTGACTTGACTGCTTAAACGAACGGCCAACTGGAAAAAGAAAAGAAGGAGGGCATAAAAACATGAAAAGAACCAATAAACATGTGAGCTATGGAGTCCAGTGAGACCATTAATGGCTTGTTTCAGCTTATTAGCACATCTGAAAGGATCATTGCAGGAGAACTAGAATACTAACACTCCCATAACCATCTTGACTTTTTCTTTCTTTTAAAATTAATTTGAAATGTCAAGGACAACATAGACATGTTTAGGTTGATTTGTATGGGGCATTAATCTACTGTAAGATAATTAGCAGTCAGAAATCCACACTTCATTGGTAATGAGTGGAGATCTTGCAAGTCAGCGCATTTAGGATGGCTGGAAGTGGATGAATGTGGAGTGGATTATTTGCTGAAAGACTAACTCTTGTGTTGTAAAAGTTTCCCAATAAACATGAGATATACCAATAAACAAGAAGTGAAGCATTGTTTTAGAAACCCAATTGAAACCTGCCTAGAGGTCCGCCTCAGAGTGAGGCGTGCTAAAAAGCTTCAAGGTGTTGATTATGAGCCAGTTTTTGGAGTCGTATACCTTAGTTGTACGAGGCACATGCCTCACGGCTTGTAGCCCACAAAATATAAAAATTCTTATCAACCTATTTTAAGAATAATTCATTGCCCGCTAAAAAATAAGATAAACTGTGTTTTTCATTGACCAGCTTTGGGAATAGTCCATTGCCTCTATGAATAATATAGTAGTTTCTTCATAGATATTTTCTTTTGACCGTTTGCACATGTTAAATTGTAATATTATGAAATTTGAGTTATGACGTATTATGAGCTTATTTCAAATTTAAATAATTTTTTGACAATTTTTTATTTATTATAAGGCTTACGCCTCAAAAAGTGTGGAGGTTTATGGCTTGCCTCATGAAAGAAAAACGCCTAAATACCCGATTACGCCTTTTTATACATTTGGGTGAAGAATGACGCAAAATCATACACGTGAATTGATGACTAATTTCAACAAACGAGAACTATTTAATAAGAGCGGTAAAAATGGCATGCAAATTAGTTATTTAGAAGGCATGATAATCAATACCTATCTGAAGGATCTCGTCCAGGCATTTCCACAAAAAGATCATGGTCACATAAAATTTGCAAAAACGTAAGCTTGCAGTCATGCAACACCGACTGGCACACCCCAGAAAACTTGTCTAGGTACAAGGACACCTATAGCAACGGGAGGGGAAAAAAATAAGTTCCACTCATTCCCAAACGGCAAAATGTAAAACTAGGAAAAAGAACAAAGAAGGAAAAGAGATGTCTCGATGCTTTAGTTCGAGAAAAGAAAACATAAACAATTTTAAAAGGAAGAAAAACAGAAGTATAAATGAGCAGAGCAACATAAAATTTGGATACGGCATGTTACGGATCCAATGATTAATCCGTACAAGCAGCAATTAATTAATAACAGAAAAAGAAAGTAAGTAAAAACACACAATTTATAGTGGTTCACTCTCAATGTCAGAGTTATGTCCACAGTCCACTTGTCGCTGCAGGAATCCACCATTAAGGTAAGAAGATTACATAAAAGTATATAATATATTTAGTTCCCATACATACAACAAGTCAAATTTATTATAAACTCAAAACAAAGTTTGGCTTGCTTGTAGTAAAATCTAAATTACCAAGTTATTTTACTCCTTAGAGGTAATATAAGTTCTTTCACCCCTTTTCCCTCCCCTCTGGGCATTTTAGATCAAAAAAGTACATGGACAAAGGAATCATTCATTTTTTTTACATAAGCAAAGAAGATCCGTTCAATTTTTGGCAAGTTTATGACAATGTATACGTGAAATGGTTTCATGCACGGGTTGCACCCCCTTGATGCTCTGATAATATAATCCATTTTATATCACTTAAGAGCTAGATCAAGGAAGAAAAGGACTATAAATCTTTGGATGAACCAAGATGCGAAAGAGACACTGGTTTAATACTGGGCTCAGACGCCTCACTTCCAACGGGATCAATAACGTGGCTATTGCCGTAGTCGGTCCCAAAAGTGAAAATAATGTTCAGAATGCGGGCCAACAAATAGAAGTGATCGATGCATAATCATTCCACCCCCAGGTCCACACCTAATGGAGTTGATTATAAAATTAATAGAATAAGAAGATTAAAGACCAAAGAAATAAGGACAAAAAATCACTGAATGAACTACATTCCAGACAAACTAGCTTATCAAACAAAAGAGAAATATTTAAGGATCCAGACTTCATGTATAGGTATTGTAATTTCTGGTTTTAAAGGCAATAAAATCTCAATGCAGCAAAAAGTAGTATTTCTTACTTGGGGACTCAAATGAAGAGGAAAAGGATTTGGATCAACTGGTATTCTTTGAGAGAAACCTCCCAAGGTTTCATGCTCGACTGTTAAGTTTGGATTTCCACTACGTCAAGTGGGTATCAGTTGGTCTTTTGACAGAAAGAAATAGTAGGTTTTTTTTTAAAAGGAATGGATGATCTATACAAAATAATAAATGCTTCTTTTCCACATAACCCTCTCTCTGGAAATAGGCTGTCCTGCCACTTACATGTCTTAATGGATTTTAGATGGTTTGAGCATTATACAGAAAATAATATTATCCTTTATAATTTAACTTTACAACTAGGTATCATACCCTTGTTGCATAATAACCCATCAAAAGGAAAAATGCAATATTAGTATATTTTGCTAATAAAAAAGTTACAACAATATCTACTCGACACTAATTAGGCGTTAATGAGACTTTCCACAGGAATCTTTCAAAACTTTTAAAATAATACTAGTATTATCAAAATTCCTTCGTAAGTCAGGAATGGCAGGACAGTTTAAAGCAAGAATCCTTCAACTTGAAATAGGGGTGACTTCATATTGTCTCTTGACATGCCTATCTTTGTTTGAGGGAAATCCTCCACCCACCCCTCAAAAAAAGGTTTTCTTGAAATGGGTGATCTAAAGATTTAATTATAATAATGCATATCTTGGCGTCGTTACTTCTGGTGGTCATTTTATTTTATTTTTTGGCTGACTCTTCTTGTTCTATTGATCATAAGCATTCAGCAGCCGTATCAGCCCCCAGAAAAATTGGATTCAAGTATACATAATTATAATATAAAAAAAAAGTACAGAATTCGTTCTTTTTACGAACTGGGTCCCGATAAATCCGCGAGTCCAAAAATATTTGGAAGTAATTTCCTATGTTGAATTTGCTACAATCATATATATAAGTTGTCAGCATGAAAGACCAAATCCAGGAACTCCATAAGAAACATACCAGCTCAAAAACTTGGCGAGGCTCAATTATTGACAAAAGATCATAACAAAAGAAGGCCAAACTACTGTTCAGATATCTGGCCAATCCTAGACCCTTTTTGCAGCGCTCGTGAACTTCTGTTAACAGGCAATCATACAATTGCATTATACATCTGAAAACACCTTCTTTCAACTGCATCGGTGGAACATCATCACCTACACAACAAACAGACAGAACAATACAGGAGATCAAAGATGTGAAATGTCTACTTCTGCAGAAATTAGGTCGTAGAGAGAATGTGGAACAGTTTCTGATAAAAAAAATAATAATAAGTGCCTCGATGTTTTTTTCCATGAAACAATATCATATAAGTGTTTATAATATAGAAGTGAGCAAAAGTTCAATACGTTCTCACATAAAAATATGAGTAAATCCAAAAACATAAATGCTATAGATGCATGATAAAACAATAGATAAGGACAAAGAAAGAACCATATACAGAAGACCATCACCTACACACTGAAAACAGACGGAACAATACAGGAGATCAATAAAGATGTGGAATGTCTACTTGTACAGAAATTAGGTCGTAGAGATATGTGAAAGAGTTTCTGATACAATAAGAAGTGCCTCAACGTTCTATCCATGAAACCATTTCATAAAAGTAGATTATACAATAGAGTTGAACAAAAGTTTAATATGTTCTCACGTAACAAAATATGAGTAAAGCCAAAAACATAAATGCAAATTGGATGCAAGATAAAACCAAAGACAAGGACAACGAAGGAATCATATAAATGACTAATCATCAATATAAGAAAATCTTCAGGGTAGTTTCTGACGTAACTAACCACTATAGATATCTAATGAACAAGCGACAAAAGGTATTAATACTCATTGAAGTTCAGGAATAAATCAGAAATGTTGACCAGGATCCCCATCAATTGACACAGTAAAGAGCTCCTTACATGCTTGTAGTTAATATTAAAGAGGAAATGAGGAATACCGACCTAGTAGGAAAAGACTAGTATTCAAACAATATTTACACGAAATTATATTTCCTCAGTCAGAATAGAACCAATGATATGAAACAAGTGATTGCATGGTTAAAGAACAAGGATATGGAAACAACTGAAGAGACACGAGTGATGAATAAGCAGTTACCCAAAGGAAGATTGTGACAGAACAACCGAGTCTGCTCCAAGGCCATTGATTTGACAATTAACTCGAGGAAAAACCAAGCCATGGCCAAGACATCATCATAGACTGGTCCAACACGGTATCCTTTGGCCTAATTTTCAAAACCAGTGCAGAAAAATAAAACCAATGAGCATCACTCCCATGTCTAAAATACAATCATCTAATATGAAGGACACACATCAACCTTAAAGAGAATCATAGGTGTGTGTGTTTACTGATAATTGATGGTTTATTATGTGTATATGGATTGCTTGAGAAGATTATTTAAGTACATTCAGAGCCTGTTTAGTGTAGGAGAAACTGGAGAAATTTTTTAATGTGTGATTGAAAATTTGTTGAAAAGTGTGTAAAGTCGTGGGTCCCATAGAAATGTATGGTTGAAAATGAATTTAAGGGGAAAAAAATTGTTGAATTTCTCTTGGACCAATAGGGCTTGAATTTATAAAATCACATTCGGGGTTAAATCTTTGAGTTTCTTTATTCAAAAGAACAAAAATGATTTGAGCATCAAAATTACCTTACTACGGGCCAAACTTCCCCACACTGTGGACAAACCAGGATACACTGGTGGTTGACGACCACCAAAATCATCAAAAGCATAATCAACATAGTTTACTAAGAAAACATTTCTTTCACCCTCATCAACTGACTCCTGCTGCACCCTGCAGAATACAACATAATTATAAACCAAACTGGAGGCTGCATGCCAGTGATACAAATTTTGCAGACTGATGCAACAATAGTTGATACCAACTCACTTATCTGCATACAAGTGAGATGAATACAAATAAAGCCATTTGCAAGATTCCTAATCATGTTATAAACCATACCGGGTTAAAATGTTAACCATAGCTCTGAAGGCTGCAACCTGCATGTGGGAAAAAATACACCAACTCAATCTTATGCTACCAAAACATATTTTTTAGAAGGCAAATAACAAACATGTAGTGCAAATTAGTAGTGGGAGAACTGTAAATGTGTAATGGAAAACAGGAGTATGAAACATCGTTAAGTTCATGAGTTGACCTGTAGAGTCTCTCCACCATTGCCAATGAGATGGAGAAGCATGTTCAGAATTGGATGAAGAAACTGAAGCAAAGCTGTAGAATCAACATTCTTCAGACTGTTAATGGCCTGCAAGAAATCACAGACACTTCAATCTTAGACACTACTAAGCAAATTAAGCATAGTATTTAAATTAGAAAAAAGTGTTATAAGAACTATTCATCACAAATCTAGAGACGAAAATACCATTAGTTCTTTTTTACCATTTCAGATATTAAGCCATTTTGCAAAGTAAAACATTGGTAGTTCAGCTGACAAGTGCTTTGGGCGTTTGGAAATAAAATTTATTTTCATATCCCCTGCTTGGTGAAAATTAAAATCAGATTTTTTTAGTATATTTTGATAGAAGTAGATGAAATCTGTGGTTTGAGAAGTTGTGGACCATATAAAATGAGTAGTTAAAATTAATTGTTGATTTTGACTTGAGATTAAAATTAGAACCAAACAGAGGCATAATTTCTCCAACTTATGAGTCCACTAGCCTTAGAGTTATGAATAGACCGTTGACCATTGGAGCAAGATCATGAACCAACTTCAGTAGCTCTAACGTTGAGATTCTTGAGAATTATGGAGCCAAGAGAAATAAAATAAATTTCTAAAACAGCTAATAAGCCTTGTTTGATGGAGACTATAAAGAGAAATTGATTTTTTGAACAGTGAATTTCGGAAGAATGTGTGGTTAAAAAAAAAGTAGGGAAATATTTTGGGTTCATGTGTAGAATATTTTATTGTGTGAATATGTGATTGAAAATGAGTATTAGTAATAAAGAACTTTGAAAAAAAGGATGTCAAACAGAGTCTAAATCATATCTAATTTTATATAAAAAGCAAGCGTGTCAAAAACACAATAGGATATTCTTTTAACTTCTTCTTTCTTATGAGATACTCTCCATTGTGAGGACTTCGTGATGGTGCATACAAAAGAGAAATTAAAAAGGAAAAATCTAGAATTTAATTGTCTAATTAGGCAAGTGGCCAGTAAAAGGGGGCCTAACCAAATGGGCATCAAACATAATGGTGGCCAATTGTAGTCATACTTGTAAAGGGAAGTCATCTGTTACAAAATGCTAACCACAGGGAGTTCCAAGAGCTTTAACAGCATAAGATAGAACCATAATACTACATGTTATTTACAGCAATATACTGTTCAATAATCATACTCAGTAAACTAAATGCATTTCATATGAAAGGAATTATTACTAAAACAAAGAAAAATTCATTTTTAGAATTTAAATGCGTACAACAACAAGAAGCTAAGCCTCATTCAAGGTAAACCTTGGGATAGGCTAGAATTTACTTGCATAATAGAAATTAAAAAATGTCTAAAATATGATGCAACCAACAGGCAGCAGCTGACTTCTAAGACTTTTCCAGTGTTCAACCACAAGATACTGAAGATTTCTTGTCTAAATCACAGTTCAAAAGGGAATTATTCAGCTTCTTAAATTTTGCCTTGATTTTGTTCTTGTATTACGTAGGCTGTTGATGTGCTTTTAATATTTGATAAAGGACAAAAAAAGAACAACAATAGAGCCACAAAAACAAACCTCAAGAAGCTCAGATCCCCAAGGTGGACTTGTTCGAAGAACATGCCTGTCATACTCAAGGAAAAAGTCCCTGATACGCTCACTGATCGGGTATAATGATGAACATAGTCGTAGCCTAAGTCTAAATACATTTTTCCCATCCTCCAAGTAATTTACCCTATCCTGCAAGATAATCCAAGAGTCAAGCACAAACCAAAATCAGCAACTAAAACAATGTGAACCAGTTAAAACAATAAAAGAATACAATAGGGAAGATGTAATCATCTAGTACTCTTTTCTCTTTGAGGCAAATGAAAGTTGACTATGCATTCAACCTACTAAAAGAAATTACATTTTTATCAGCAAACAACTGGAGCAGATAAAGCACCAAGGAGGTGCAAAACATATAAAAATATAAATAAAATTGTTAGTAAAGAGTCACCATTCTATATCAATGTTTTGAAAACCAGACTAGACATCAACCAGGAAAATTTAAGGGATCATCGGTCAAATGGTTCGACGGGTCGAACCGGTAATACTAGTAAACCGGTTTTTAGCAATGAGATTTGACCATAAAAGTTACACCTTTGTCCAAGCATACCACTATATAGTTTCAATGACTTCCTTATTCGAGCATCCCTCTGAAATGTGAGTGGAAATGATTTTGAATAATGTCATTCTCTTCAACCTTTTGGCTTCCGATCGATCGTGTGAGTGTCTGATTTTCAATCATGGATAATGGGAAAGGTTTTGTGAGGGTGTGACGGTGAATTTTATTTATAGGGAGAATAGTGAATTTCTGTGTAGAGGGAGGAGGACGTAGGGATGAGGACCAAACCTCTTTTTGGGTGTAAGAGTGAAAACCTTCCTTATGGTCAGTGATAAAATATAAATAAATATATATATATTCATTGAAAGTTAAAATTATAAGTCAGGATTAAAGGCATGTTCGATATAGATTTTGTGAAAAGCATTTTTTTTTAAAAAAAAAATGTGCAGTTAAAAAGATGGTGAAAGTTATGGATCCACCTTAAATTATTTTATTGAGAGAATCGGTAGTCGAAAATGAGTTGGAGGAAATTGAGTTTGAAAAAATGCGTACCAAACATGGGCTGAATATGACCTTACAAATTTATCTTTCTAATTAGCTACAAACTATTTGCAATGTGTAACTGTTTCAACTTCCCACTAATATAAAGGTCCTAACACTGCACAAGCAACAACAAAAAGGAGGTGATGTTCCATTGGAAAAAACTTAATTCATTATGATGAAATTTTCAGGGAAGAAATTGTCATGTCAGATTCTTTCTCCCAAAAGAATAGGAAAAGACTATACGTGGTACGCTTGAATTTTAACGAACCAGTCTCTGTGCCAAATCCGTTGGCATCTGCCCTCTTATCCTCTCATGGCTTTTTAACGCATTCCCATGATTCGAACTCAAGAAATCTATCTTACGAAAAATTTAATTTGAATCCTGGTACCAATTAGGCAACGTACTGCTTTAGCACATAGAGACTCGGTCATTACAAAAAAACGCGCGTTTTTGTGACGACCCAGCATCTGTGCCGAAACTATTAACTTAGGTATTTTCCACTTTAGGAAGGGATCTGTCCTCTTACCCCCTCGTGACTTTTTGACGTGTCCCCAGGATTCGAACTCAAGACCTTTATCTTATAAGAAACTTAAGTTAAATAATGGCACCAATTGTGCTGTGTCAGAAGCCAAGAGGGGGTAAGAGGATAGATGTCCTCTCAAAATGAACAGTATGTAAGAGGATAGATGTCCTCTCAAAATGAACAGTGTGTAAGTTAACGGCTCGGCACATATGCTAGGTCGTTACAAAAAAAAATTGGTATAAAGATTCAACTTAAGTCTCTCATAAGTTAAAAGTGTTCTAATCATGGGACGCATCAAAAGGTCATGAGTGGTATAATGGGATAGGCTCTCTCAAAGTGGACAAGTTAATAGCTTGGGCACAAAAGTCGAGTCGTTACATGAATGATTCTAGTGCATAGAATGAGTTCTCCAGTTAATGGGCAAGTTTGTGTTCTTATTGAGGAATCATTTTTAAATTTTTTCTTGTCTAGTAGGGGAAAAAAATTCTATGCCATACACTAGAACATATATAGTTGTGGTGATGGGATATACTAGTAAATGGGAACATGTTGCATTTAAATTGATGCATTTTGAAACTTAAAAAAGTGTTTGTTTTGTTTGTTATTGTTTGTATGTATGATAACTCAAAGCACACAGTTTACTCCTGATGGTTCGCCATTTCCATGAGAAAATTTGGTACCGTTGTCCCTTTAATTCAATTCCTACTATCGTCCCATTCTTCAAAAATATCACACAATCACTGATAACCCGAGAAGTTTTCCATCTTGTTCACTCTTTCCGATTCTGGAAGGACAAAAAGAATTTTACTAGCACCAGTATCCCTTTGTCTAGTACTGTAGCCATATATGTGGCAAACCAACCCCCCAATTTTCCTTCACTCTTTTTCAAGGGTAACATCCAGCAACCCTTTCATACTAGTTAAGTCATTAAAACTAGTGATCAGCACATCCATATGTAGACAAGAAATCTTATAGGATTGGAATCCAAAACGCAAGCACTGAACATCTACTTCATATATGATATCATTTACAAAAAAAAATTTTAAAAAAAGGCCCTATAACCAAATACAGTTAGCATGAAGCAGAGATGATCATCCCTTGTGCATCAAATTTCTGCAGGAGCACATTGTCCCTCAAAGTAACAAATCCAAGTGATGCCTTTAGCTTGGGAAAAAGTCCAAATCCAACCAACCCACATTCACCTCAAATGTTTATTCGAATAACTAAACTACATGGCCAAGTGTGCAGCAATTTCATCTCACCATTCTCTCATCAGATAACAGAGACCCTTATATTTTTTTTTTGATAAGAAAAAGACTTTTATTAAAGAAACTGAGAATGGTGTTACAAATAAAATAGTGGACAAGACATCCACTACAAGTGTCAAAGGATACTTGTGACACTAATATATATTAACAGAATCAAGCTACTGTAGGAAACGTACCCTGCCACTATCTTGGAGATACTGTGGAACCAATTCGCTCATAATGGGTAGTGAAATTTCAGATTTTAACCTGCATTTGATCATCAAAAATACATTGTCATCTCACAACTTTGTATGTTTAAAAATCCAATCAAATTTTTGACAATAATTTATGAAGATGTCAAAAGCCCAGCTTTGCATGATTGCTCCAACAAAATTGCACAATATAAGTGACACAATGAAGAAACACAAATTCAAATAGCAGAGGTAAAAACTTGATTTTGGATCAAAAATTAAGACTACATGCTGTTGTTTCAGGAACTAAACTTGGAACCTCAATTTTTCAAAGAGAACAGATTTTAGGACCCTCAGTCCATAATTGAATGAAATGAATTGACATGAGTTTAGGTGAAATTTAAAATAAATAAAAAATAAGAAAAAAATTATTCATCTTATAATCATTTTTCCCTCAGAGTAATAGCCAAAATGTACTTTCAGTAAGTATATAGAAGAAATGCATTTGATTGTGACCGGAAAGACTGTCGTATTAAAATTTGTTACGCAAATACTTTAGGCTCCAGCTTAACATAATAACTAACTATAATGCCATACGTCCAAATAATATGTTTGTATCAAATAATTATATCTCAAACTTCTATGAAAACCTTGGTGGATACAGGATAACATACACATTATGTTCATAATTCACAGGTAAATTTTGCAGGACAAACTAATTGTTATTCAGACATTATACACACTATTATCCAGGAAATAAGATACATTCTTATCCTAAACTTTTCATTTTCATTTTTATCATACCCGTTTGAGTTTATATTTATTTTTCCATCCTGGTAATTAGGTTGATATTTACCGTAAGTTTTGGGGGGAAATCAAACTTCAACTGTATTTATTTTAATAACCAAACTTTCCTTGCCATATTTTAATATGGAATAATCAATACAAATAACCAATTAAAATCATCATTTTCAACCTGTATCTTTTACACATAACATTGCCATGATATGATAGTTTTTGCAATATATAGCCCTTGTTTGAGCCACATTTTTCTCCCAAAAAAAGAAGTTATAAATAGTGATTTTATGGAGACTGGTTAAAAAGTAGGAAATTTGGGCTTATGCGTAGATTATTTTATTAACATAATGTGTGGATGAAAATGAGTTTGAGAAAAAAAATGAGTTTTAAATAATGGGGCTCAAACAGGGGCATAGTTAGAAAACTCATAAATTTTGCCCCTGTTTGTTTCACTTTAAAAATAGTTTTAAATGTGAAATAGGTGGAATACTATTACATTATTCTAATGTGCATTAGTCCGAACCGTCTGTTTTATTCTTCGAACTGGGACCCACTGAAATAGTACATGACAATGACTAAAAACTCATTTAAAAGGGTCCCAAACGGAGGCTTTACAACCTAACCTTACAAACTTTGAAAATCATATTTGAGTTTTGCAATCAATTTAAATCAGTTCCAGTAAATCAAATGGAATGAAACTAGTGGTATCAGCAGCAAAAATATAAGTTCTACAACGTGTCCTCATCGCTACTGCATTTACATAAATCACAAGTGAAGATCGTATAAATTGGGGTAGCAGCAGGTAAGGTGACAAGATGACAAAATAATCTTCATGCAAACTGTAAAAATAAGACACTGGACATGAGCTATTCAACACATACTGTGCATGGGTGGATAAGGGTAGAGAAGCATATCCTATCACCACCTGCAATAAAAATACAAAACTGCAATTTTCAAAGACAAGCATGATATCTAAGGTATCAGAAGACAAAGTCACAAAACATGAATTATAGCAGATATTAAGAAACTAAACTCGAAATGAAGTAGAAGGGTGAACTGGGGAATTATTTCTTTTCTCATTTCAAAAGCTAAAGGAGTGGTGAATGGCATACCTGAAGGCATATCGTCAAAAGCAAATAAAAACCATTGCACTTACAGGTTTTGGGGCTTCTAGTTTTGTTTGAAGGTCAACATGAAAGAAAGTGAACAAGAGGTGGTGCATCGTGGTCATAACAGCAGGTAGAGAAACTTTGATTTCATCATGGTAGCAAGCAACCCTAGCCCCAACAGCAACTTGAGTATGAGCCCACTTCTGAAGTCCAGCGCCTGGTTCCCTTGGATGCATTGCCTGTTAAATAAAAACCATAAGAAACAAATCCATTCCACCAATTGCTTCAAGAGCATAGCTAATGCAACCTACCTCTAGAGGTGGTTTGCGGATATCTACATCGTCCTTCCTCAATTCAACCCGTATAAACAAATTCCTTTTTCTACTAATGCTAACTGTCAAGGGATAGACATAAAGGCAATGGAAAAGCTGCAAGAAAGGCTCATTCCTTGATGTCGTGCGAAAGTCGAATGCTTGGAACTGCAAATATAACAAAATGGTTCATGCTATATGAGTGAACACTAAACAACGTTATAAAACTGATATTCTGTGGTCAAAATTAACCAATTGAAAATTTTGAGTTAAGATTTGTTTAAACAAGTTTAACATTTACTAAATTATCTTTTAACCTGAAGTACTAATAATTTGTTTCCTTCATACCTAGCAACTATTTCATGAGATCTTTCAGCTAGTCAGTGACTCAGTAAACAGCTTTCTTTGAAGTTGAGCTAGAGTGCATGACCTCTTGCAAAAATCTAACTGGACAAAGATGCATGAATCTCTTTGACATAGGATGAAATGAAACTAGAATATTGAGAAACAAAAGAGAAGAAGATGGAGAGAATAGAGAGAATTTAGGGGGAGAATATCAAGTTTATTTCATATCAAAATTTTATGTATTACAATGCATAAGCCCCTTTATACAGGATTTCAAAAAACTCATTCTAAGTAGGAAAAATCTAATCAAATCCTAAAGCATCTAGTAAATAAACATAATAAAATCTTAAAAAATCTATTAAATATATCCTTATAACTTTTCCTAAAATAAGAATCTGAACATGGAAAGTTTGTATATAATAATCTTCTAGGTTTCCTATTACTCTTACAAATACAAGTTAGTTTTAAAAGAAAAATGTATAAAATACTTACATCATTGGCGCCAATATCGGGATTTTTGGGAAAAGTTGATCCATTTTGATCCAGCTCTTTCCTATCAAAGGAATGTGACTCCAAATCAACATTCAGAGGTCCATCACATCCAGAGTTTATACTTCTATGGTCCAAAGCTTTCTCAAAATCCACAATGCCAACTTGGAGCTTTTCAATTTCCAACTTTAAGATACCCTTCACTGGTTTATGAACCTTGCGCTTAGGATCCTAATAATGGAAGAAAATCAGTTCAATGAGAAATATAAATATCACAACAAATTATGCTCAGTTTTTAAACATTAATTGATGCAATAGCATGAAAATGGATGCGGCCCTCTCCAAAAAAAGAAGAAGAAGAAGAAGAGACACAGAGATAGAATAGGAAGGAGAAAAGAAAGAAAAGGGCTATGACAAATCAAAAGAAATAGTGAATGACAGATTGACAATTTAAGAAAGTGCTACTTCACAAAACACGAGAGCGGATTAACCTGGATCAAGTCCTCCGTATAGCCTTCTTTAACTTTGTTTAGATTTGACACTTCGACCAGAACGGAGTTTCCACTTGAGTAGCCGAGCTTTCCATCTAATGTGATCTTTGCAACTGGTTCAGCAGCACCCTCTTGAGGATTTGAACCCGACATGCTAGTAGTGAGTGGACTGCTGGGGGATGCAGATCCACCAGAAGCAATGGTAACGTCACTGTCAAACAGTGGGATGATTGCCAAGGCAAAGGACTCCCTATAAGGCATTATACGAGACCAGACTTGCAGTTTTTGCTTCTCTCTTTCAGTCAGATGAACCTGTTCGGGTAAAAACTTATGTAATGTAATAGAGAAATAAATGCACTCAGTAGTAGTTGAGTGTACAGGTGAATAACTAACATAGAGACGAAATGGTACATAATGTGTTAAAAGTAATTTTTGCTTCAACAAAGTTTTATGAAAAGTGTTCATACAGATTCTTAGTTTAACCAAGTAAAAACTCAGAAATCAGATTAATATTTTCATCTGTCCTGTCATTCAAGTCAAACAAACGGAACTTTAGGTCCAATAAAAAATTGCTAGATCTAATTTTAATGTCAAACATTACTAAATCAGATTATGCATCTGAGGAATGAAAATCATCAGTTTAAATTTAAAGATGTTCTCTGCTTACTGGTTCTTTACGTGAGTATACAGAATTAGTCACGCCGCCTTCTTCAGTAGCTGACTTTTCTAACTGGATCAGTAGACAGACTGATGCTGATGGAGCATCTAGATGGAAAACACCACGAGCTTCAGAAGAACTGCTAGTCTGTTGATTGTAACATAAGAAAGAGTAAATTTCTTACAGCATTGAAATCATGAACCAGAACACAATAAATTGCAACGATGATCTTGTTTTTATGTTTTTTTTCCCCTTTTTTTGTTGGGTGGTGGTGGTGGTGGTGGTGCGGGGCGTTAAGGAGGGCAGTTGGCAGAGAGAGTAAAATTCATTTCCAATAATTTCCGAACATCAAAGATGAGTGAAAACAGGAAATAATGGCTTACATCTTGTATTTCAGCTGGTAACATGCGGAAAATGAAATCTTCCGAAAGTTTTTCCCTTCTCTCCCTATTATATAAACAAATTGTGCCATAAAATGGCTCTACAAAAAAACTTCTGTATCTCAGCTATGGAACATTGTGTAGCTCAAAAATTAAATCAAAAGGAGCAGTGGAAGAAAAAAGCCAGCAGTGACTATACAAATGTACAGACTCACCAACAAGCCCAGCTTGAAATGTCAAGGATAATACTTTCACTGCAATCTTTAGCCCACTGCAACAACAAACAGACATACTGAGAGTGAGCATATCAAGAATACCAAAGGAAAAAATGAGAATACAAAGATAGACGTAAGTAGAGATCACACACATGCAGAGAGAGAGGGAGAGACCTGGTATACTGAGATGTGTTAGTTGCAGGAATCCTTTGCCCAAAGATCATTAATCTCTCATTTTCCCAGTCAAAAACAGGTTCGTAAGCTGGCAAAGGAGATTCCCCAAAATGCTGCAAGTAAATTGCAAAAATGTAAAAATATTTAAGCAGTATCACATACCAGATGCATGAACTACGAAAAGTATTGCTCTGTGAAGACCTTAGAATTTTTTGCATTTGATGTCTCGTAGAAGTTTTCTTCTAAATAATGATGCCTAGATGTACTAGGCATTTCTTCATCAATGGAATCTTCCATCTTAGTTCTTCTAGCATTAGCAAGATGCATTTCTGAAAATCATTCAGAAACCCATTATAAGTTATCGCACATGTACCTAATGTAATGAAAATACAAATATTCAGTTCCCTTCTATATACAGAAGAGACCATATGATTTTTCAAATCTTCACAAGGTTGAAACTCGCAACCATGCAATAAAATTAGATGGGGTGTGTAGGGGGGTACCTACACAACACTAACAAAGCATGCATAAAGCATTTTGCATTTGAACAGATCCTGGGGATTCAAATCTTTTTTTTGTGAGAATAAAGTAAAATTTATGATCATACTTGTTAAGATAATGAGTTCCTGTAACATAACATCTCCTGCACAATTGAATCCATAAAATGTTCTCCTCTTAATGGGAGCATAGAATCATTTCCATGTAAGTCTACTAACCGGTTTCAATATCGGTATCAGGTCCCTCGAATATCTGATTTTGAAATGAGATGGGGGCAATGCTTTCATAGTGCCCGTACTTGTAATCATCTTTAACCCATTCAGAACCATAGCTTTGAACAAGTTCATTCAAATGTGGCCACTGCTCCAAGTTTTCATCAAGCTAGAATAAAATGCCAAATCAATTGTGCTTTAAGTTTGCTGATCGCATACTTGAGGAATCAGTCTATCTTGCATATAATTCAGGACACTGATCACCAGAGCAACTGACAAGGCTATGCAGTATATGCAGACAGAACCAGTAAAATAATAAAGCTACCAAACCTAAAGTTCTAATACAAGTTGGTAAGCAGAATATTATCTTGACAGGTAATATTACCAGAAAGAGGAAATTTCAAATCTCAAACGGGTAATTCTAGACAAATAATTTTTTTCTCTTTCAGAAGTGAAGTTAGACATCCGAATGAGCGTGAACATTAGATATCTAACAAAATGTATATGTAAGACTCACCGGTAGGTCCAACTTAATACTAGTAGAAACGGATTGATGAGGAATTCTTCGGAAACGGAGCCCATTGGCGGATATATTATCCATAGCCTGAAACCATTGTTAAGGGGAAAAATAGTTAGTCCATAACAGACTTACAATCAGTAACTGGTTTCTTTATCTAGCTCACTTTGGGAGTTGATATTTTGTGGTGTGGGAGGGGGGGAATGAATAGCTCCTATTGCCTGATTAGCAAGTTGCTCCATAACCTTTTTATTAGAATTGCACACCGGTCAAATCCAAGAACCGTAAGCAACAAACAAAAGTATATAATAACTACTCCCTCCGTCCCAAAAAGATAATCCTGTATACTATTTTTGTCTATCCCAAAAAGATAGTCTTCTTTCCATATTGAGCATGTATTAAATTTTTCATTTCCACATATACCCTTATTTAAAGTATCTTGGTACAATACACACCAACCACTTAGCTATTTCATTTTCAAATTTTTTGTGGAAAACGAAGTTAGTCCATTTAAAAAAAAATAAGGGATAAAAGGTATAAATGAAAAACATTAATAAAATGTAATACCCTATCTATACTAACTACCATTTCTTAATCCGTGTGAAAATAATCATAGGACTATCTTTTTGGGACGGAGGGAGTATAAATGTTCAGAAAGTTGTACAACCCAGTAAACATGAATGTAATAAATCCACCAAAAAAAAAAAGCAATGCACAGGAAACGCATAAGGTTCAATCCAAAAGCCCTAAGCCCTGTTTGATTTAGCTAAAAAGTGATAAAAATCTAAGTCAAATCAACGATTAATTTTAACCACACATTTCTTGGCCCACGACTTTTATCAAATTTTCAAATATATATTTCATCAAATTCTATTAAAATCAACTAAAAAACTGATTTTTAGCAAAACAAGACATTTGGCTAAAAAACAGAGAACATGATTTATTTATTTTTCAAAAATCTTAACTCAACTCTACCAAATCCAAAACCCTCACAGGTCCTGAGACTGAAAAATAGAATGAACTAAGAACGGAACACAAATGTAGATATGAATTAAGTTAAGAAAAGCCCAGGAATGAATAAATTGATAACATATATTAGCACCGAAATGAAAATTTTGGACAATAAAACTATGACCCAGCAAAACAGACTGAACTAGCAACATCCGATGCTTCCCGGTCCTCACAGACGCCGGCATTGCTTCACCAACTGCAGAGGATCAACTGGAAAAAGCTATTACCTTAACAATGGACAGCACCGAGAGGAGGGTTGCGGCCGATTTCACGTTGGAGGAAATGAGTCTGGTTGCTGGGCCCTTCGATCTGTGGAACCGCTGGCGTCTACTGTAAAGCGTAATTTCCACTTTACATTACAATCAAAAAATCGTAGGTGTGAAGTTAGTGTGAACCCCTCCTCTATTCCTTTAAAAAATTAAATTAAATTAAATAGGCATAAGTGGTTAGTGAGTAGTGCTTCATCATCAGCAAAAAAAATGTTGTAATATTTGTGAATCTACCATACAAAGATATGTACGGACTGATGGAGAGTGAAAAAAATAAATTTTGTATTTTATTCTTTCAATAACTAATATACCCTTATTCATGGTGAAATCCGACCGTAAAACATGGTTTCAAATAAAAAGATCTTGAAAGTGCAATTGAAGCCTGATAATCCGACAATTTTAACATTTTCAAAGTCCGGAGTTGGAGAGAATTTGAATTGGAAATGTTTAATTAATGAGTTGTGTTTTTTTTTTTTTTTGTGGGAGAAGAAATGGTATGAGGGGACGGTGAAGGCAAGAGAGGAGACGAGGCCACAAGACTTCTGATTATAACTGCATGAAGAAGTGGGAGGAGGGGTGAAAACGGACAGGCGGACAAACAAGTTCTTTTTTTGTCACTATAGAAAAGAAAATCTCTCTTACAGTCAGTAAATATAACTTTCTGTTTCACTAAAGCTAATCAAAGTTCAAATTAATTAAACACTCGGGTTGAACTATACGAAATTTACTAGAATTTCTTATACATTGTTTGTTTGATTGGTCATGGAAAAAAAAGAGGGATTTACTTCTTTTTCCAACCAAATTTTCCAATCTCCTACCGTGAGAAGACTTTTCAAGAAAATTGGCCTAAAATATGCATTACATAATTATACCTAGAAAATAATTTTCATGGCAAATTCTTGTATCAAACACTTAAGAAGGAAAATAAATTCATTTGACTTTATAGTTTTCGTGAAAAATGCATCGAATCAAACATACCCCAACATGGAAAAGAAAATGAATATTTTCCATTTTCATGTAAGTTTTCCCACCATTTTAGGTAAGAAAGTATTTTGTGGGAATTTGCCTAAAATGTGCTTTATATATTTGTACATGGAAAACATTTTTCATTGAAAATGTTTCAATCAAACAACAACTAAAGAAAATATTTTACATGATTTGACATTTTCAATAGAAAATTGAAGTAATCAAATACATCGGATACATTTTCTTCTTTTTTTGTGCAAAGACATCTAAACAATGTCGTCAAATTAGGCAAGTGACAAAATTTTTAAATCCATTAGACAATTTACTCTTTCTAGTTGACTTCATTGAAAATTTTCCACTACGATCATTTTTTACAAACGAATATTCATATCTGATATAAATTTTGGGACAAGAAATTTTATTTTGACCCAAAAAAAAAAAAAGATTGGTTGGCTAGAAAAATCAGTTGGATGTGTAACAAAGACCTTATTTCTAACATTTGATATATTTTGAGAATATGGTTGAGTGCTATTTATGATATTTTAGCAAAAGTTGGAAAGTACGCCCAGAAAAATCCTATTTAATTATGCATGTTAAACGTTAAATGTTTTAGGCATACTATTTGAGCATTCGATGTGATTATGATAACATGGATTAGGTGCTTACTTAGAAAATAAATAAATAAATATCAGCTACCCTGACATAGAGATAGCGAAAAAAACTCAAAGGGACCCAATGCTAATGGGATTGAAAAAAACTCACAACGCAGGTCAAGGAGAGAATTCGGGACAACCCGAGTTGGGTCGCGTGGCAAGGCAGGTCTCGATTGCCCCATTCCGAACCCACCACAAAAATGATTATTTGTAAAACATTTATGTATAAAGAAGAAGAGGGGAAAAAACTAAACGGGGCAGTAAACGAAGCGTCAAAGTTGACCCATCCGAGATTTTGTTATGGACGAGGCGGTTTTAGGTTTGAATAAAACTAAACGGGGCAGTAAAGGAAGTGTCAAAGTTGATCCGCCCAACCCAAATTTTGCGAGGGATGAGGCGGTTTTAGGTTTGAATAAATTTGGCGGGGCGGACATAGGGCAGTGTAACCCGTCCCTTACCATTCATATTGTGACAGGCACACCTTATTGTGTCTATAACAAACACATGGGAGTGGATCCAATGTACAACGAGGTTCACCTTGTCCGTCTATGGAAAGTACAATAAGATGTGTCTGTCACGAGCACTATAGTTGGATTGTATATAGAGAAGTACAAATGGATGTTACTCATATTTCAATCGAGAATTGATTTGTCCATAAAATAGAATGCCAATTTGTTGTTCTAATAAGGTCAAAGGTCTCAAAAGTAATGATGCTTGAAAATGTATTTGACATGACAAATATGCTTAGTTTGATTTTCAATAATGAGTTGTGCTCTGAAAAGTTGTATAGACGTCGTCTAGGAATGAAGATCAAGAGAATAATCTCGCCTTAGTTACTGCGCACATAGGCAGATTTTATTATTTGACTTTAGTTCAAATTTTTAAATGGTTTTATCTTTACAAAAGTAAGAAAAGAAAATGAAAATACGTTAAAAAATTTCAAACAAAATAATGGACAAAGGAATATTATATTATTGACTATTTAGTGAAATTATCGTGATTGGTTCTGATTTTAATTTCAAGTCAAAGTTAATAATTAATTTTAATCACACATTTAATGAAATCCACAACTTTTCAACCACACAACTCATCAATTTTTATCAAAAATTACTAAAAAATTGATTTTAGCATATACCAAACAAGGACAAAGCTAATATATTGTTTTTATAATTTTAGATTTTAGATGTTTGTTATGTACTATTTTAATTCTTAAATGATTTTTAGAATGATTAAAAATTAAAAATAAGAAAACTCTTTTTACGCTTTGGTCTCAACTAAGCTCGCTCAACTCCTATATTCGTAAATATTGAAGATTGGCCTTCACACCTCTACTCTACCATACGAAGAAATAAACTTAACACAATTGCCTTGTGAATTATCTAAACTTGTAACGCGAAAGTGGTTACTTTTTGTGGACACAGAAGATTTTGGCATGCCAATGAAGGAGATCAATAAATATGGTCAAATATTTTGACACACGAGACTAGCAAAGTAGTAAGTAAATATTCGTATTTGAGAAACGTTATCCAATATGATAGGTAAGCGAGTTCACTCGAGTATTTTTGTTGAGAAAATTTAATATGAGCTCATTATTTAACGACTAAATCAATTTTGCATTTGATCACAAAGAAATTGTTAAAGGAAATATGAGCTTAACTGAGAAAATAATTAGATCGCAAACGGTCATTTGAGTCCCAATCTAGTTATTAAATGTCCATGGGGTAAGAAATAAATTTGGCAAGTTAATTTGGTGTAACTATAATAATCCAAAATGACATTGCTAATGTGATTTTATATAAACTAGTTAGAAATAAATACTTTGTACGTGATTTTGTAATTTTGTTATGAATTTTTTTCTTTCCTATATTTTACGTCAAGTCGTCAATAAATGAGCAATTGATTGATTAAAGTGTATCATATCCAATGCCTAAAGAATGATTTTAGAAGAATCACCTTTGCTTTTATTGTTATACATTACTATACCATGGTTAGAAATTACCTTCAACTTGCTCTATAATAGCATGTCTCATGAGCAAGCATTTCTCAGAGGAAGAGTGCATTCCAAGTTGTAAAAAATAAGTTTACTCAACTAGACTGATGTTGATAAATGTTAAAAGCAACTCAACCCCAATAATGCAGTCACAAATACTATCATGAGTTTTTTCGAGAAAATGTGCAATTTTTCAAAGAAATCATTAACTTGTCATAATAAAACACATCATTTTGAATTCTTCTCATGAAATAATCAAATTTACTTTGAATCTACTTTAAATAAAACAAAGAAACATAAAAATCAATCTCTTTAATTTCCGATCAGCATTAGAGTGTGTGTGTAACAATACACGATCTCATGTTATTTTAACAAGTTTTTATTCAGTTGATCGAGCGTGCGTGGATCTAATGTTGTGTATCTAATAATAGAAATATAAAATGTTGTCCTCACCTCTTCTTAGAATGCAAATTCTTATCGACTACCACGCCACGTGTCTATTATCCAAAATAATGAGAATTTATAAATTCATTATCTTCCTGGGAAAAAATCATTGATATGTATCAAGTAATAAATGTGAAGAAATAAACAAAAATGAAAAATAATTACATGTTTATATTAATCTATTTATATAAGAACTTCTTCATAGTTTATGAATTCTAATTATATCCTTTTGTATTGAAGATTTCATCAAGACATTTTTTGCACAATCACAAATCTTTGCATTTGATCAGTCGAGCTAAGTCCTTCAGCGACCACTTGTGCATGTTTACAAAGAGCTGAAATAAAACACATATATACAAATATATCGTGATGCGTTTGGTATACCAAACAAGACTTGAAAAATCGATGTCGAGTAAAACATACCAAATATACACTTACAACATATGTGACAAGCAGTATTAGATGAAAAAAATCCTATTCCAACAAAACACCAAAATCCCGTCTACCAGACACACTAAAGAATAGAATATAAATTCGTTTGCTAGTCGTTAATTGTCGATGTAACATCATCAAGATTCTCACTACCAGATCTTGTAGACCATAATCTTTCCTTAAAATTCTTGAGCATATTTTGATGTACCTTTCCCAAATTATAACTAAAAGTACATATTCAAACATTAATCATCGTACTTTAACAAAAGAAAAAAATAAATATGGGAAATCAATCAAATTCAAATGTAATTCCCTTGTTTATAATTTATATAGACGATATATAGTTTTTACCATTAATCATTGTTGGGCTATATAAATAATAACATTGGTTAGTGAGCAGTGTCGAATGGGTGTTTCATTCCTTTTTATCGATCGAATCTTTAAAAAACCTGAAATAAGGGGACGCAAATATAGCTCATTCAAGACACTGCAACTGTAGATATCATAAAAGGGCACATGAAGTTATTGGATTTCACCATAGATTGCCATCAAAATTTATGATCCAAGCCAAATCAGCATTCACCATCTCTCCCTATGTAATACATACCCCTTATTTTTTAAAGGATTATCAAAAGTCTAATAATCCTCATTCAATTTCTCTAAGGAAGTCAACATTGGACCGAATTGAAGCTTTCATGACATTGGGGAGGGGGAAACATTAAATGGGGCCTTTCGATAAATAATTTGAAAAATAAATAATAATAATAATTATTATTTTTTAGATTATGTGGACCATTGATCAGGGATGACAACGGGGTAAGTTTAGGTTGGGTCCCTCGCCCAAGGAAAAATAGATGAACTCAAACCCGCCCTGCGACCCATAAATTTCGGGGTGGATTCGGGGAGGGCGGGTAAAACCAGCCCCCCTATGAACCAATCGAGTTTTTCAATCTCTTCCCATATCAGTCTCGCGGGTCAACGTGGTGAGTTTTTTTGGTACCATGAAGGTCAGATTTTTTAGCTTCCTCTACCTGTGATCCCGGAAGGGGAATCATGTCGAACTCGCGGAATAATACAAAGAACGCCGGGAAAGTTCCAAATTCAGGTTGGTACGGATGATAACACTACGACACGAGCCTCACGACGCAAGAACCAGGGGTATATTAAACTCAAGACCCGTTACGATGCGGAAACAAGAACCATAATAGGTTGAACGCCACAAATGTTTTCCAATTCCTTTGATAAGTTCGATTTGTTGAACGCCACAAATATCTCACAATATTTGATAAATCCGGGTTTAACAGGAATCCTCACATTTAGAGAGTAAAAACACTCAATATATTTTATTCATCAAAGTCTTTTTTGTTACAATGAATCAAAAGGTAATAAATAAGCAAAATAAAATCCTAGTGGCTAATGGACTCAAAATATAGTTTTACCTAACCTAAAATAGCTAAAATAACTAAAACTAGAAAAAGAATTAAAAATCTCGCAAAAATCTGGTCGTTCCATATTTACGGTCGTAAGTCTAATTTTTCCAGAAATCTTATTTTCGACCGAGAGGCAGTTACGGCCGTGATGGATGTTGGTTACAACTGTAACTTTAAGGGGAATATGATTTACAGCCGTGAGGATTATTTTTACGGCCGTAATGGCCTGACTTTAGCATTTTCATTATTCTTGGTTTCCAGCTTGATTTTTGACCCGTTTCTTGATTTTGAACTTTTGTTTGACTTGAATATTCAACTTTTCATCAAGCTTGCCATGATTTGTACCAAGTTTCAAAATTAATATATGAATCTCGAGGCAATGTGTTCGGCGGACTTTTTTTTTTTTTTGGTTTATAAATCATTTTTTTTACACAATTTCTCAAACAACTTTTTAACCACACACATTTTCTTTCTCCAATTTTCAACTACACAAAAACACAAAAAAACACAAAAAATCGTGCAGAATACCGCCGAACACTTTCCAGCAGAGGAGCAGAAGTTTTTGGCTCCCTCCTCCATCGACTATGATGCGAATTGAATTCTGTAGTCAAGATTTTTACGGTGGCCAGCTGCCCCAGTTACATCCTTCTCTAGCAGAACAAGTCCCAACGTAAAACCATGGGATCTGCCATTTCACCCTTTCTCCAATTTTCTTAATCTATCAAGGTTATACCGACCACCACAACGCCAACCCCCACATCCACTCTCAAACCATAATCATTCCCCCATTTTGAAATACAGAATCCCTACTCCATTCTCGACTGCGTGTAGAGATTGAAACTGATCAGATTGAGATTGTGAACCAAATGAGGTGATGTGGTGGAGGAAACGTAGCGTTGAAGGAAAAGATGAGGGAACAAGGTAGTGGCCAGGCAGGCGGGTTCAATATCATTGGTGCCTACAATCTTAGGTAAAACAGTGGGTTTAAAGTGCACGTAGGTGGTGGTGGTGGTTGGTTGTGTGGTAGAATTTGTGGTAGAATTCTGCCCTTTACTGTTGTGGGACTCATTTCTCCTTTTGAACGACGTTATTAAAAAAAAAAAAAAAAAAATCTGAACTGAACTTTAAAGCATCCACCGTAACCACAACGTGATGAAGCCACAAGTTAGGCTCTGTCCTTTTAAATTTAAATGGGAAATAAATGGAATGTAAAGTGTTAAATCAAGGAATTGAAATTATTTGTTGATTTATTTATATTTTCTAGGTAAGATGTGAGGTTAAAAATTGAAGAAAGAAAATGTGAATGGTTAAAAAGTGATATTGAAAATTGTGTAAATTAAATTTGGGTAATGATTACAAATTAATTTTTGGCCGAAGAGGCATAAATTAATAAAAGGTTATATTTAATGCCTACGAAGAATATGTTAAAATACACTTTAAAGAAATCTTTTTGGTTACAAGTTAATTTGAATGTTAAATTTGGCTAATGATTTAATTTGATGACATGACATTTTAACTTATTTTCTTCTTTCTTCTTTAAATTTTTTAATATCGATAAATAAAATAATTTTTTTGTTAATTTCATATTGTATAATTTAATGAGATTTTCAAAAAGAGTATCATATTAATATATAAAATTTGCTATTTTAAAAATAAATATTTGTTATATCTTGGTTTTAGTTAAAACTTAAAATGTACATTGTAGCAAAAAGTAATAGTTAATTTTAACATGCATATGTGTAACTTTAACATGTTGATGTGATATTTAGCCCCTGTTCTGTTTGCTGTTTTGAAGTCGTTTTCTGTTTTTATTTTCGAAAACGCTAAAAACGCGTTCTCTTTACCATTTTCGAAAACGCATTTTGGAAAACAAAAAAAAAAATTGTACACAAAACGGAAAACGCCCGAAACATCGTTTTGGGCGTTTTGTGTGTATTTCGACAAAAAATGTCCAAAACGCGGAAAACGCGTTTTGGGATTTTTTTTTTTTTTTATTATAGAATTATTTTAACTTAGAACTAAGCTTAATATAAAGTTTTTATTTTTTTATTATTTTTTTTAGAATTATCCTAGTTTGGAACTAAGCCTAAATAAAGATTTTTTTTTTTTTTTTTTTGAGAATTATTCTAACTTGGAACTAAGCTTAAATAAAGTTTTATTAAATTCAATATCAACATTACAAAAAAAAATTAAGTGAGAATTCTTATTATTATATTTCAAAAAATGCACCAAACTGCATGGAATCGAAATGTACCAAACACGCAAAACTCTACTAAACAAAGCTAAATCTACCAAAAAAGAGCAAAATTTCACCAAGATGCCTAATCTAATACCAAAAGCGCGATATGTACCAAATTGTGAGATGTTTCAAATTGTGCCCAAGAAATTTACCAAAATGCGCAAATAGCTCTAAAATTTACGAAAACAATGCCAATTGTACTGTGCTAACCAAGATGTGTGAAATGTTAAAAAATGCTTCAAAATGTACTAAAATACACTATATATACTAGAATTCACCAAAATATACAAAATGCATGATATCGACCAAAATGCGCAAATCGTACCAGTGTGCGAATGCACCAAAATACAAGAAAACAAACCAAGTTAAATGAAATTTATCAAAATGCACAAAAATCTACTAAAATTCTAGAAATGTACCACATGAGAATTGTAGCAGGCAAGACCTATGATTAATCCTAGAAATGTGCCTGAATCAAATGTGGACTGATTACTCCACAAGGTCAAGATAACTTTTAAATTTATTTTGTTTAATCAAACTCTGTATGAGTAATTAGAGTTACATGTATTATGGAAGTAATTTGGACTTGAATATTATGTTATTAATTTCTTATAATATTTTTTTGGAGTTGAACATTAATGACATTATTATTTGGTCCAAAAAAAAGTTAAACAATATAGATTGTTTAATATAATTCAGAAGCAAATTCATTGAAAATAGTATAAGTTGTATTCTGCAAAATTTCAAACAGAACGTGTTTTTCAGCTTTTCATTTTCAAAAACAGTTTTCAGAAATGACAAACAGAACACGTTTTCAGCAACATTGAAAATAAAAATAAAAACAGGAAATACAAAATATTTTCCAAAATGAAAATACAAAATAAAATACAAACAGAACGCCACCTTAACATCTTACTTTTTTGCTTATGTGACTAGTTGTATTTAACTTGTCCATAGTGGATGCTCTTAGATGGGTAAATTAAAAATTGTGAAACTATTTCTTTTCATAGTGCAAGTTTTTAAACAAGAAAATAGCCTTTTATGTACACATGACCATCAATCTAATTTTTGTTTTCCAGAATAAGTCTTCTTCACCATTTCATTCTCTTCCCCACTGCCACTTCAACCTCCCTCCACTGCCCTCCCCTCACCCATTGCCCCCACCAATCAGCATGGGGTCACAAAACAATTAGAAGGGAGGGGATGGTGGCACAAAACAGAGTTGAGAGCCTAAAACTTTATGCCTTTATGTTTCTATGTTCACATGTCCACTAAGTAGAAGCAATAGTAAGAAAAATATACCAGGTAAAAGAAAAAAGATTCCTTCATGTATTGATATTTCTATGTTTAGATGCACCGTTTGGACACATATTATTATGCGTTTTATGGCTAAGTTATATAAAAAATATTTCTTGTTTGATTTCGACTCACCAAATTACAGTACTCATGTAACGACTCGGCTTTCTTGCTGGGGCCTTCTCCGTATCGTACTCATGTTCTTTCCACTCCCCCCTGATCGTCTTGGTCCTCAAGGGCTGCCAATCTCGTTTCCTGGAAGTGAATTTTTGCCTTCCATGAGTTTCGAACCTTGTACCTAGGGATTAAGTATAAATATTCTTAGAAACCTACTACCATTAGACCACTCAGCCTTCTCTATGTCGTACTCATGATCTTTTCACTCTCCCCTGATCGTCCTAGTCCTTAATGACTGCCAGCCTCATTTTCGAAAACGTGGTATAATGGTAGTGGGTTTCTAAGAATATTTGTACTTAATCCCTAGGTACAAGATTCGAAACACATGGAAGGCATACTTGACCCCTAGGTACAAGGTTCGAAACTCATGAAAGGCAAAAATTCACTTCTTGGAAACGAGGCTGGTAGTCCTTGAGGACCAGGATGACCAGATGGGGAGTGGAAAGACCGTGAGTAGGACACGGAGAAGGCCCCAGTGATGCAAACCATGTAGCTGTTAACCCAAGAGTAAACTAACCAAGAGGGGGGTGAATTGGTTTATAAAACTTTTTCGATAAATAATCTCAAACTTAAAACCAATAGGTACAAGTATTAGCACTTAGTGATACAAGAACTAAACTATCAATGTAGTGTGCTATATATGTGTAAACTTAATTGATAAGGCAAGTATAGCACTAAGATAAAGCGTTGCACAATATAAATTGATAGAATAGAGTAAGTGCGATGTAAGTAAATAAAAGGGATGAGAGAGTGCAAACGCGATTTATGGAGGTTCAATCAACCAACGTGATCTACGTCCCCCGTTACCGAGCTCTCCGTCACGAGCAAGGCCAAATCCACTATTTTGGTAACTTACAACAAGGAGTACCAAATCCTTAGGCGACTTACAACAAGGAGCGCCTATCCTTTTACAATCGAGTTTTCACACGGCTCTCGAAACCAACAATCGAGTTTTGACAAGGCTCTCGAAAACCAACAAGATATAATGAATTGAATTTACAATTGAAATAACTCTCTTGACAAATGATATATTCAAATTAAGTACCAAGAGAGTTAGGCTAACACTTCAATAGATAGCAATGAATAAAGCTCAAGTGTTTTTGAAAACTTTGAAGAATGATATGATATAGTTTTGCTTGAATCAAAGTTTTTCAACCAATGATCTCTCTTTCCAAATAATACTTAGTTAAGTATGAAGAGAGATATACACTTCAATAAGTGTTTGGTGATTTTAACTTAATCAAAGATCAATAATGAATTAAGAGTATTGAGTTTTCAACAAGATGGAATTCTTGATAAAGATATGAGATAGTTTTGAACAATCAAGAAATTCCTTGCAATAAATGAAATAGAATTTAAAATAAGGTAAGCTCAATAATTTTCTCAATAAATCTCTCTTAAATGCTCTTGTAAGTTCGTAAAATGAATGTAAGAGAAGTGGCTATTTATAGATCAAAATTTTGAGCTTCAGACAGTTTCGGTCGACCGAAAGTCAAAAACTAGCCGTTGCATTATAGCCGTTTAAACTTTCGGTTGATCAAGATTTTCGGTCGACCAGACTTTCGGTCGATCAAGTATACTTTCGGTCGACCGAAAGTATAAAAACATAAATTTTTATTTTAATGTCAAAAAGTTTATTTTTCCAAAAACTATTTCATGATATGATTTGAAAAATCATTTTTATGCAATTGATGAATTTTAGAAATATTTTTGAGCTTTATAAACTTGCTAAAAATTGATGAGTCGATACCTTTACAAATGAGTTGAAAATAAATCTTCTAAAGCTTTGATCTTCTGTCTTCGACGATCTTGTTCACTTCAAATCTCTTTAATGATTGCTTTGTACTTCAATGGATGACGATTTTGATCTCGGAGTATTCAAATGACATAAATATGATACAACTCAAGAATTGAAATCATTAGTAATACATGAGATCTTGTTTGTTATAATCAAAACAATATATGCGTGAATAGTCATAGGTCAACAATTTCCCCCTTTTTGATTATGACAAACAATATGATTTGTAATTTGTAAAAATGATGAAATATATATGTAAGTACATATTCCCCCTTTCTTTTGCAATGTATTCCCCCTTTTTATCATAATATTGCAAGATAAAACAAATCGAATCATAACTCTAATATCTCTTCCCCCCTTTTGACATAAGCAAAAAGTGCCAAGTAGCGTGTAAAGCCAACGGGAATAGTCATGGGTTACTGACAATCAAATTTACCTCGAATAGAAGTTCAATAAAAATTTGGACATAGAATCCCCGTATTTTGCAGAAATAACCAATAAGAGCAGAATCTTATCATAGAGAAAGTACCTCGATATTTTGTAATGTCAATGGAAGTGCCTTGCTCATCTTTGTCCAATTTGATTGAAGTACTCATGGGAGTATTCATTGGCTTCAAGTTTTCCATCTCGAACTTTTTGAGCATATCCTCAATGTACTTGGTTTGACTAATGAATATTCCTTCACTAGTTTGTTTGATTTGAAGTCCGAGGAAGAATTTTAACTCTCCCATCATGCTCATTTCAAATTCATTGCTCATACAATTTGAAAATTCTTCACAAAGAGAAACATTAGTTGCACCAAAAATAATGTCGTCAACATAGATTTGTACAACAATCATATTTTCCTTTTTGGTTTTGATAAAAAGAGTAGTATCCGCATTTCCCATTTGAAAGCCATTTGAAATAAGAAATTTACTCAATCTTTCATACCAAGCTCGAGGAGCTTGTTTTAAACCATATAGAGCTTTTCTTAGTTTAAAGACATTATCCGGAAATTTATGATTTTTGAAACCGGGAGGTTGTTCAACATACACCTCTTCTTGAATAACACCATTTAAAAATGCACTTTTGACATCCATTTGATAAAGAGTAAAACCTTTATGACAAGCAAAGGCAAGAAGCATACGAATGGATTCTAATCTAGCAACCGGTGCAAAAGTTTCTTCAAAGTCAATTCCTTCTTCTTGATTGTAACCTTGGGCCACCAATCTAGCCTTGTTACGCACAATTATACCGTTTTCATCCTTTTTGTTTCGAAAAATCCATTTTGTACCGATAACGGTTTGATCATTTGGTCTATCAACTAAATCCCAAACATGATTTCTTTCAAATTGATTTAGTTCTTCTTGCATTGCAAGAATCCAAAACTCATCGAACTCGGCTTCTTTGAAATTCTTTGGTTCAATTTGAGAGATAAAAGCACAAGTATTTAAGAATCCTTTAGAAGAGTTTCTAGTACTTACCCCTTTTGAAGGATCACCAATTATGAGCTCTTTTGGGTGAGATGAAGCAAATCTCCATTCGATAGGAAGTATTAGATCACTTGAGTTTTTGGAAGATGTTCCTTCTTCTTGTTGAGGAGTTGGTTCTTCCAAGTTGTTTTCTTCATTGACTTTGGATATTTCATTTCTTTGATCTTGAATATTTATCTCCTCAAAGGGAATTTCCAAACCTACGTCAACACCTTTCTCTTGATCAAGAGAATTAGTTTCGTCAAAAGTAACATGTACAGATTCTTCCACTACAAGAGTTCTTTTGTTAAAAATTCTATAAGCTTTGCTAGTGGATGAATAACCAAGAAAAATTCCAACATTGGATTTTGAATCAAATTTTCCCAAGTTTTCTTTTGTGTTGAGAACAAAGCATTTACAACCAAAAACCTTAAAATATCCGATATTAGGAATTCTATTTTTCCAAAGTTCATAAGGAGTTTTAGTATTCTTTCGACTTACCAAAACCCTATTTATGATATAGCAAGCAGTGTTAACGGCTTCAGCCCAAAAATATTTTGGTAAGTTATTTTCATTTAGCATGGTCCTAGCCATTTCTTGCAATGTGCGATTCTTCCTTTCTACTACACCATTTTGTTGAGGGGTTCTAGGAGCCGAGAAATTATGTTCATACCCATTTATTTTGCAAAATTCATCAAACGCCATGTTATCGAATTCTCCACCATGGTCACTTCTTATAGTTGTAATAGAAAATCCTTTTTCATTTTGAACCTTTTTGCAAAAATGTTTGAATGCATTTAAAGCTTCATTTTTCAAATTTAAAAAGAGAACCCAAGTAAATCTTGAGAAGTCATCAACAATGACAAAAGCATAGTGTTTACCACTTAAACTTGCGGTTTTAGATGGTCCAAAAAGATCCATGTGAAGAAGTTGTAATGGTTTTGTGGTGGAAGAAAATTGTTTATTTTTGAAAGAACTTTTGGTTTGTTTTCCAAATTGACAAGCATCACAAATTTTATCCTTTTCAAATTTCAAACTTGGTAGGCCTTTGACAAAGCAATTTTTTGAAATTTTTGAAATAAGGTCCATACTAACATGACCTAATCTTCTATGCCATAACCAAGTGTCATCTTTAAAGCTTGACAAACATTTTAATTCTTTCTCAAATTCAATGTTGATGATATAAACATCTTTACTTCGGCTTCCTATGAACAATACCTCTTTTGATGAAGCATCTTTGATAAGACATCTAGAAGAATCAAATTTAATATGATAGCCTTTATCACATAATTGACTAATACTTAGCAAATTATGTTTGAGATTATCTACTAATAAAACATTTTCAATAGAGGGAGAAGGATGATTACCAATATTTCCACTGCCAATAATTTTTCCTTTGGCATTATCTCCAAAAGTGACATGACCTCCATCTTTTCTTTTGAAACTTGATAAGAGTGATTTATCTCCGGTCATGTGCTTTGAGCAACCACTATCCAAGAACCAATTGCTCTTTACTTTTGTTGATACCTCATCTTCAATGGCCATGAAGCACATGTTGGCAACTTCATCTTGACTTTCACTTTCATCTTGTTCATCATCACTATCATCCCAAGTAGCTTGTAAAGCTTTCTTTTTGAAGAATTTTCTCTTGTTGGGACATTCGGTTCTTTTGTGACCGGGTTTGTCACAATCATAGCAAACGATCTTTTTCTCTTCACCTTTGTCTTCTTTCTTTTGAAATCTACGGTTGTTGCGAAAGGTTTTCCACTTCTTGACAAGAAGGACAAGATCATCGAGTTCCTCATCGCTATTGTTAGAGTTTGAGGCTTCTTCAACAATAGATGACTTTAAAGCAATTTGTCTCCTAGGAGGATCCTTCATTTCTTCCTCTTTTGCTTTTCTAGACTTTTCTTTTGTCTCGGCATGATTTAGCTCATATGTCATCAATGTTCCATAAAGCTCTTCCAAGGGATATGTGTTGACATCTTGTGTGTTTTCTATCAACATTCTCAATGAGCTCCAATCTTCCGAGAGAGATCTAAGCATTTTGCTAACAAGTTCACCATTAGAAAATTTTCGATCAAAGCCCTTAAGACCATTAACAATATCGGTAAATCTAGTAATCATACTAGCAATGGGTTCATCTTGTTTCATGAAGAAGTTTTCAAAATTTTTATACAAAAGATTTATTTTTGTCTCTTTAACTTTATTTGTGCCCATGTGAGTGACTTCTAAAGCATGCCAAATATCGTGTGCGGAATCACATGTGCTAATACGATTAAATTCATTAATACTAAGTGCACAATAGAGAAGATTTTTGGCTCTAGCATTTAAAGACAATTTTTTCTTATCATCCTCATCATATTCTTCCTTTGGTTTTGAAATAATCATATCCGGTTTTCCATCAATTTTAATAACCATAGTAAGCTCATGAGGACCGGATTCAATGACATCCCAAATATTATAATCAATGGATTGAATAAAAATCATCATTCTAGTTTTCCAATAATTATAATTAGTACCATCAAACAATGGAGGACGATTAGTAGAATGACCTTCAAGATTATGGTTAGCCATTTACTCAAGATTGTAAAATCTTTTAAAAATGAGCACCTAAGCTCTGATACCAATTGTTAACCCAAGAGTAAACTAACCAAGAGGGGGGTGAATTGGTTTATAAAACTTTTTCGATAAATAATCTCAAACTTAAAACCAATAGGTACAAGTATTAGCACTTAGTGATACAAGAACTAAACTATCAATGTAGTGTGCTATATATGTGTAAACTTAATTGATAAGGCAAGTATAGCACTAAGATAAAGCGTTGCACAATATAAATTGATAGAATAGAGTAAGTGCGATGTAAGTAAATAAAAGGGATGAGAGAGTGCAAACGCGATTTATGGAGGTTCAATCAACCAACGTGATCTACGTCCCCCGTTACCGAGCTCTCCGTCACGAGCAAGGCCAAATCCACTATTTTGGTAACTTACAACAAGGAGTACCAAATCCTTAGGCGACTTACAACAAGGAGCGCCTATCCTTTTACAATCGAGTTTTCACACGGCTCTCGAAACCAACAATCGAGTTTTGACAAGGCTCTCGAAAACCAACAAGATATAATGAATTGAATTTACAATTGAAATAACTCTCTTGACAAATGATATATTCAAATTAAGTACCAAGAGAGTTAGGCTAACACTTCAATAGATAGCAATGAATAAAGCTCAAGTGTTTTTGAAAACTTTGAAGAATGATATGATATAGTTTTGCTTGAATCAAAGTTTTTCAACCAATGATCTCTCTTTCCAAATAATACTTAGTTAAGTATGAAGAGAGATATACACTTCAATAAGTGTTTGGTGATTTTAACTTAATCAAAGATCAATAATGAATTAAGAGTATTGAGTTTTCAACAAGATGGAATTCTTGATAAAGATATGAGATAGTTTTGAACAATCAAGAAATTCCTTGCAATAAATGAAATAGAATTTAAAATAAGGTAAGCTCAATAATTTTCTCAATAAATCTCTCTTAAATGCTCTTGTAAGTTCGTAAAATGAATGTAAGAGAAGTGGCTATTTATAGATCAAAATTTTGAGCTTCAGACAGTTTCGGTCGACCGAATCAGTATTTTCGGTCGACCGAAAGTCAAAAACTAGCCGTTGCATTATAGCCGTTTAAACTTTCGGTTGATCAAGATTTTCGGTCGACCAGACTTTCGGTCGATCAAGTATACTTTCGGTCGACCGAAAGTATAAAAACATAAATTTTTATTTTAATGTCAAAAAGTTTATTTTTCCAAAAACTATTTCATGATATGATTTGAAAAATCATTTTTATGCAATTGATGAATTTTAGAAATATTTTTGAGCTTTATAAACTTGCTAAAAATTGATGAGTCGATACCTTTACAAATGAGTTGAAAATAAATCTTCTAAAGCTTTGATCTTCTGTCTTCGACGATCTTGTTCACTTCAAATCTCTTTAATGATTGCTTTGTACTTCAATGGATGACGATTTTGATCTCGGAGTATTCAAATGACATAAATATGATACAACTCAAGAATTGAAATCATTAGTAATACATGAGATCTTGTTTGTTATAATCAAAACAATATATGCGTGAATAGTCATAGGTCAACAGTAGCAATTGTAGTTACGCAACCCACAAAATATTGAATCGGCCCAAGAACGCCAAAGAACCACGATTTATGGATCCAATTAAAATCAATTGAACCAAGCAACCAATACAATCACAGAGATAAATTGACCTCTTGATCACAAACAATATTAATTCTCTTCTAAGTTTGAAAAAACAAAAATAACTAGCAAGTTCGAATTATATTCAATGAAGAACAGGGTTTGAAAGCAATTTGCCTCACAATATAATATCAAAATAGTCTAACCTAATAATGAAAATTACATCCCTTTAAATAGGGTCAAATCTGGCTTTATGAGCCATAATTCAACTAGGAAAGAAATTGCTCAAATATGGAAAGAAATAAAAATAATAGAAAAATAAGGATTTTACCCGTCTTGATAGTTACATCCGTGACTACTTCCTTTACTGCCATAACTGAATTACTGATTCACACTTATCGCCGTGACACCATGACTCACGGCTGTAAGTCCAAAATTCCCAAATCCTGTTTTTTTGAGCAGCGACTTCATTACGGTCGTGACTTCCAGCGTTTACGGCCGTAATTCCAATTCCTCGCAATTTCAATTTCGATTCGAGGCCCGGTTAAGGCCGTGACTTCCCAAGTTTACGGCCGTAAATTTGTTTTCTTGAAATTCCGATTTTTCTTCAGTAAGCTCGTTACGGCCGTGAGTCTCCAAGGCTTGCGGCCATAAATGCAATAATTCCCCTTCTCCTTCGACGTCTTGAATGAGGTTGATCCACTCGTCGTCTTGGCTAGGTCCCAACATGTAACTTACTTCTTTTGATGTCACGAACATTGTTTTGGCCATTGTTTCTTGTACTAACTTGTCCATTACTTCGTTAGCCCTCTTCGTTTGCAATCGAGTCATCAGTCCTCCTTTGATCATCAACGGATCTTTGCGCGGGCTTGTACTCGTGGTCTGGATCACATCATCCCCTCCCTCCTCAAAAGGATTCGACCTCGAATCTGTACTTGCATCAAATGGAGATAGATCAGAAACATTAAACGTAGCCGAAACATTATACTCACCAGGAAGATCTAGTTTATAGGCATTGTTGTTGATAATTTCAACCACTTGGAATGGACCATCTCCTCGCGGTTGTAACTTTGATTTGCGTTGTTACGGAAACCACTCCTTTCTCAAATTTACCCAAACCCAATCACCGGGTTCAAAGATGACGCTTTTTCTTCCTTTGTTAGCCTGCGATGTATAATGTTCATTTTTCTTTTCAATTTCCAACCTCACCTTGTCGTGGAGGGATTTAACCATCTCGGCCTTTTTCTTTCCATCCAAACTACTACGTTCATTCACAGGTAAAGAAATTAAATCCAATGGTGTTAGCGGATTAAAACCATAAACAATTTCAAATGGTGAACAAGAAGTAGTAGAATGTACAGCCCTATTATATGCAAATTCAAAAAATGGTAAACACTCTTCCCAATTTTTTAGATTTTTATTGATTATGGTGCACAACAATTGAATCATGGTCCTATTTACTACCTTGGTTTGTCCATCGGTCTGTGGGTGACAAGCTGTAGAGAAAAGTAGTTTTGTCCCTAGTTTGTTCCACAATACTCTCCAAAAATGACTAAGGAACTTAACATCCCTATCCGAGACTATACTTTTAGGACCCCCATGTAAGCACACGACTTCCCTAAAGAAAATATCAGCTATCTTGGTAGTATCATCAGTTTTGTGGCAAGGTATGAAATGTGCCATTTTACTAAAACGATCCACTACCACAAAAATCGAATATCTTCCCTTCTTAGTCCTAGGTAAACCCAAAACAAAATCCATAGAGATATCGACCCAAGGCTCGCTAGGGACGGGTAAAGGTATATATAATTCATGGGGTTTAATCATAGACTTTGCCCTCTTGCAAGTAATGCATCTACTACAAACTCGATCCACATCAACCTTCATCTTAGGCCAATAAAAATGTTCACTTAGGATATCTAAGGTCTTTTTAATCCCAAAATGACCCATTAAACCTCCACTATGGGCCTCCCTCACAAGTAATTCCCTCATTGAACTTAGTTACACACAACCTATTCTCTCGGAATAAATAATTATCATGGTTAAAGAATCTATCCACAGCCCCCTTATCACATGAATCATAAATACTAGAAAAGCACATACCTCCGAAGACAATGCGTCAGCCACCACATTTTCAAACCCAAGTAATTTAGCAGTCAACGAAGTTAAAAGCACATACCTCCGAGACAATGCGTCAGCCACCACATTTTCCTTACCTTGTTTGTACCGGATGACGTAGGGAAAAATTTCAATGAACTCCACCCACATTGCATGTCTCTTGTTCAGCTTAGCTTGACCCCTCAAATGCTTCAGAGACTCATGATCGGTGTGAATCACGAACTCACGTGGTCACAGATAGTATTACCATGTCTCCAAAGCTCGCACAAGTAAGTACAACTCCTTGTCATATGTAGGATAATTAAGGGCAGCCCCCTTTAGCATCTCACTGAAATAGGCTATCGGTCTTTGAAGAACGCGAAGAACAAGATTAAGAAAACTCAAGAAAACAAAATAAAGATATAACCTTGATTTTTGGAGCCTAAGATCCGATACCAAATGATGCAAACCACGTAGAAATTGTAGTTACGCAACCCACAAAATATTGAATCGACCTAAGAACGCCAAAGAACCACGATTTATGGATCCAATTAAAATCAATTGAACCAAGCAACCAATACAATTACAGGGATATATTGACCTCTTGATCACAAACAATATTAATTCTCACCTAAGTTTGAACAAACAAGATTAACTCGCAAGTTCGAATTGTATTTAATGAAGAACAGAGTTTGAAAGCAATTTGCCTCACAATATATTATCAAAATAGTTTAACCTAATAATGAAAATTACACCCCTTTAAATAGGGTCAAATCTGGCTTTAGGAGCCCTAATTCAACTAGGAAAGAAATTACTCAAATATGGAAAGAAATAAAAGTAACAGAAAAATAAGGATTTCACGCGTCTTGATAGTTACGGTCGTGACTACTTCCTTTACGGCCGAAACTGAATTACTGGTTCACACTTACGACCGTGACACCATGACTCACGGCCGTAAGTCCAAAATTCTCAAATCCAGTTTTTTTGAGCAGTGACTTCATTACTACTGTGACTTCCAGCGTTTACGGCCGTAATTCCAATTCCTCTCAATTTCAATTTCGATCAGAGGCCCGATTACGGCCGTGACTTCCCAAGTTTACGGTCGTAAATTTGTTTTCTTGAAATTCCAATTTTTCTTCATTAAGCTCGTTACGACCGTGAGTCTCCAAGGCTTGCGGCCGTAAATGCAATAATTCCCCTTCTCTTTCGACGGCTTGAATGAGGTTGATTCACTCGTCGTCTTGGCTAAGTCCCAACATGGAACTTGCTTCTTTTGATGACACGAACATTTTTTTGGTCATTGTTTCTTGTACTAGCTTGTCCATTGTTTCGTTGGCCCTCTTCGTTTGTAATCGAGTCATCGGTCCTCCTTTGATCATCAACGGATTTTTGCGCGGGCTTGTACTCGTGGTCTGGATCAAATCACCCATAGAGGGGCTGGGTCGTTACAAAAAAGCACCCTTTTTTGTAACGACCCAGCTCCCTCGCTGGGGCCTTCTCCGTGTCCTACTCACGGTCTTTCACTCCCCCTTTGGTCGTCCTGGTCCTCAAGGGCTGCCAGCCTCGTTTCCAGGAAAGTGGATTTTTATCTTCCGCAGGGATCAAACCTTGTACCTAGGGGTTAAGTACAAAGATTCTTAAATTTTTGTAACAACCCGGCTCCCTCACTGGGGCCTTCTTCATGTCGTACTCATGATCTTTCCACTCCCCCCTGGTCGTCCTATTCCTCAAGGACGTGGTCTAATGGTAGTAGGTTTCTAAGAATCTTTGTACTTAATCCCTAGGTACAAGGTTCAAAACTCATGAAAGGCAAAAATCCACTTCCTGAAAACGAGACTGGCATCCCTTGAGGATCAGGACGACCAGGGGGAGTGGAAAGACCATGAGTACGGCACGGAGAAAGTCCCAACAAGGGAGTCGGGTCGTTACAACTCAAGTCTTTTTTATTAATTAATTGTCAACATTACATGAATGTATAGCAGTGAAAGGCAGCTTCGTGGTTTCTATGATTGGACAAATGAGATATCGGTATTGTTTGCAAATGAGCATGAATAAGTTATATCAAATGAAAAAGGATAGTAAAAGATGAGGAAAATCATGAGACTAGTGATGGGATGTTGATGGTGGGAACACTATATGTTGTAATGACATTGACTTCAATCCAGATGCTTCGAACATTAATGGAACGTTTGCCAAAGAGTAGAAATTAATGGGATGTCAAATTACCATTGCTGGTCTTGCTGGATGTAGAACATTTGTGCAAAATGTTGATGAATTCCAAGTTGTCGGCAAGATAAGAAGTTGGTGTCATCAAGAAGCATTAGTGCAATGTTGGAAGCCAGAAGGCATTGAAGACACAATAGTTATATCAACGGGAACCTTAAATGTGATCTATTAGCACTCATGAAGCTGATACCAGAACATTTATGATCGATACCAGGACTCATAATGAAGAAGACCAAGAAAATGATATCATACATGTATTCATTAAGTGGTCGAATTTCAAGTTGTCATCAAGATAATAAGCATCACAGGGAAGAATGGTTGCAATGTCAAAAGCAATGAGAAGGTGAAGACTTGCAAGAGATATAATATCTAGGAACTCAAGTGTGATTCAATAGAATGCATGTGGCTTATACCAGAACATCTATAGCTTATACCAGGGTTTATGTCAAGGAATATCAGGAAAATACTGTCATACATGTATTTGACTCAATAATGTCGACTTATTCATTTTAATTATTATTTCAATCTTGTGCTTTGTTTTTTAGGATGGTAGGTTACTATGTCGTCATCAATAACTCTAAATAAAGAAGTGTTCATTCGAAACAAGAATATAAAGGAATCTTTTTTGGAAAACTTAAGTTGTTTGAAGCAAGCGCTGGACCACCTAGGTCTAGGATCGACTCTGGCCATAAATATAGCCAGACTTTTAGTCATTTAGTACCCAAAAAATGATACGATCTCGTGAGCTAAAGGTTGTCATGGACTTTGAATTGATAGAAAAAAAGAGAAGGGTAAAAATTAGCCACCACAAGAATTAAGGCTGGGTTTATTTAAAAGGGTAAGAAATGAAGGCTCGAGAGGGTTTTGTTAAAAACGACGTCGTTTAATTGAAGCCAAAATGATAACATTTTGATTAGGACGAAACTTATGAACTGTAAATAGACAAAAGAGACTCTTTTAAGGCGTGTAATGGAAATTAAATATATATATATATATGTGTGTGTGTGTGTGTGTAATGGAAATTAAAATATATATATATATATAGGCTTTGTTTGTTAAAAAAAATTGTTTAAAAATAAAGAATGTGGTGCTGTAAAAATTTCTAACCTTGACGTGGCAATATTTGGAGTTGTTTGATCACTGAAAAAGATGAATAAATTAGCTTTTGATGACCTGCAAAAAAAGCGAGGAGAATTTTTCCCGTCCCCCCTCCAGTGTGAGAATTAATTTTCTAGAGAGAAAAGTAGATAGAGAAATATATAACTGGAAAATTGTATTAGTGATGAATGAATCATTTTCAATCAGAGGATCTGTATTTATAGGTCTCAAAAACTCGTAACCCTCTTCTATTATCAGAAAGAGTTTTTTTTTGCGTAAACTTACCTTTTAAGAGAAGAATTCTTATAAGGATCGAACTTCCCTTTTTTTATATATATATTTCCTTAAGGAGAGCATCTTGTCTTGGGGCCAAAGAATGTGGTTAATTGATGAAGTCCATAAATAAAAGACGACTCGAGGTCTGCTTGTATGAGCTTTTGATGTAATGAGGTCGGGACGGGCCAACCATCAGACATATGATATGGCAAGATAAGAATGTGGTCGGGTTTTGCCCGACCTTAATATTGGAATGCATCCGGACGTGTGGGCTGACCTATGAATATGTGAAGGGGATGATCCGTTGCGGTCGAAAATTATGTCCGGTCTATATGATTGGCAGAGCATACATGCCCGACCCTTAAGTTGTTTTATGATTAGTCCTATTGAAGAGATCAGATACTTGGGTCGGTCTATTGGTCAAGATGGGCCGATCTGTATACTTCTAATGCTTATAGTTCATCCTTGAATTTTATGACCGTCAAATCATATCGATCAGAATGTGATGTTTTGAAATAAAATATGAGGTTGAAAAGTTATTTTGAGAAATATGTGTAGTTAAAAAGTGGTTTGGAGAAACGTGTTCTTTAAAAATAAGTTTGCCAAACAGAGGCTAATATATTTGAATTAATAATTGTGCTAGACTTTGTGCAAATAAATTATTTTTTAAGAAAATTTATGCTAGAAAATTATTTGGAGGATCATTCAATACAAGAATTTCATATTCGGTCATCTATTGAGAAAAAAGATTTGTAAAGAAAATTGTTTGATGTTAAAATAACTTTGAATAATCTACTTATTGTTAAATTCAATTTTCTTACTTTTTGGTCCATTTTCGGATTTAATATTCATATCCTAATTTTAATTCTAGAAAAAAAAAAGCACACATAGATTCCCGCTAAAATGGACTTTTCATGCCCTTGTTGGTGGGATTTAAAATTAGTTTTTTGTAGATTTTGGCAAAAATTGATAAAATGGTGTTTGAAAAATTGTAGGTCCCATAAAATATATGATTAAAATCAATCGTTGACTTTGACTTGAATTAAAATCTTGATTATAATTTCTACTGAACATGGACTATATATATTCTAAATAAATTGTTGTAGAAAATTTATTAATTATTACATATTTTGTGATAATTATAATATTCTATATAAATGTGCTACATTGTAAATGAAAAAAATTTGATTTGATATATTTGAATATAAGTAAATGTGATATATTGGAAATACAAAAAATGAATTAATGTAGAAAATTGTATGTAGAAAATTTCTATTTTTGTCCAATTTTTTTATTTTTTCAAGTAATTACATTATAAACGGCCCATCACACGAGTAATGCACTAGTTTACTACCAATGTATTTGTATTGACATGTCTATTATTTAATCACTGAACAATTTTTTAGAGGGAGAAATAATAATATTTTAATTTGTGAATAGCTTGGTAAAAGATTACAATGCTAAAGCTCATATATATATATATATAGAAAATAAACCTCATGACTATTGACTAGATCTAACAAACTAATTCTACCACAATCTAGAATATTCTAACTCAATTAATATTTCAACATTTCCCCTCGAGTTGAAAGTTAAATGTAATATAACTCCAACTTGAGGTTTTAAAAAAGTAAAAACAATACAAACTATTTAAATTTCTCATAAACCCCCTTAAATCCTAAGGCGAAATCATCAATCTCCAAATCTAAAAAATCAGCTACAATTAGTAGATAATTTTTCAAATCAGCTACAATTAGCCAATCAATCTTCAAATCAGCTACAATCAATCGATAAACCTATCCACGAGACAAAATGAACTAACTGTGTAATCTGCATGGCAACACATCATAAATCGTCAAGCTTTGATCATCAATAGTCCACAAAATTTACTGTGCATCATGCTAACTACAAATACTCATAAAAACCACAATCACGGTATTGTTTTTTCAAAGCATAACCCATACTTCCATTTATCACAACATTTGTTGTAATATCGTCCAATTAAATGCACATTGTTAAATACATTTTTATACACTTCTTATGCCTCTAAATTAGTATTTTTGGAATATCTTGAGCAAATATCTACTAATTTATAAATATTTTGTGTTTAAAATGTTAATATCCAAGTTCGAGGTCAAAAATCACAAAAGGAGTGCAAATTGTGCTAAGATTGGAAGTTTGGGGGACCATTTTGTCACTTTCGGGAAGTTGCGGACATGCTGTGCGATTTAACCCAGGGACTAGATTGCAAAATTCCAAAAGTTGAAGGACTTCAAGTGCAATTTTAGAATGACATATTTGAAAGAAATCTAAAAGTTTGGGGACTAAATTGATAGGCATTGAAAGATGATGACTAGATTGCAATTACGGAAGGGACTAAGTTGCAAAGAACCATCCCAGCTGAGCCACGCGAACGCGTGGCTCGAACCAAGCGAACGCGTGGCTCGAACCAAGTCGCGAACACGACTCAGACCATAACACGGACTCGAGAAAATGGCTCGTCGGAATTTAGGACCGCGCGAGATCGCGTGGTAAAAAAAAAGGGACCAGTTCGGGTAAACTCGGCCGGCCCGATTCAGCCCAAAACGCTGTTATGCGCAAATTTCTGTAATTTTTAGGGTTTGTGATTGATTTTTGAATAAAATAAATACCTATAATCCTCATTTTGCTAGGGTATATAAGTTTTATGCATTTTTTCCATTTTTTCTTATATTTTCTCTCAAGCTTTTCTTAATTAATGCGTTAAATTTTTTAAGTTTTTGTATTTTTACTTGCTTTCTTTCAATTAAAGCTTAATGTTGTTAAAATTTTCATCATTATTTTTGTTAAGTGCATTTTTATACACTTTTTATACCTTTAAATTAGCATATTTCGGAATATCTTGAGCAAATATTTACTAATTTATGCATATTCTGTATTTAAATAGGTTAATATCAAAGTTTGAGGCCAAAAACCACAAAAGAAGTGCAAATTACGCTGAAATTGGAAGTTTGGGGACCATTTTGTCACTTCAGTGAAGTTTTGGACAAGCCGCTCAATTAATCGAATTGAAAGTGATTCAACTTTCACGTGATGGAACTATTGACCATGATGTTGTACAAGTAACGTGGGCTTGATTTTGGCGGTATTACAATTTATCAAATTTTGTTTTGTAGTGTGATTACTGGAGTGATCACGTATCTCCAATCAAAATTGAACACCATGTCTTTGGGAGGGAGACAACTGTACATTTTAATGGGAGAATATTAAAAATGGCAACAAGCTACATTTGTATAAATTCAGTAAGGTAGCCTACATAATAAGTTGGAAAGATAAACGAGTACAATTCGAAATCATAAATTCAACATCACACAACCGGTCCCAATACTGGGAAAAACATGTCCTCGAAAAAAAAAATAAATAAATAAAACCGCATCTACTCTAAAGTCTAAAGCCAAACACGTGCATCACGATGGGCATTTCACTTGTAACTGCTTTCAAACATGAATTTCAACCACCTAACATGCTGCAGAATGGTTTTCCAGCTAAGGAAGATTCTCCGTTGCTTCTTGTTGTTGCCCAACATCGTGGCACCGTAGGTGGCTAATTCATCATTCACGTCGAAGATGTCATGGAGATGAGGCCAACAAATCTCCATCGATGGGATTTCAGCCTCCTTCTCCAACTTTTTCTTGAAGGCATCGTCCAAGGCCCCCAACAAATCTTCACCAACAACATTTTTCCCAACTTCGCACTATTACCTACCTCAGAGGATTTACGCTTGCTACCTCATGTGCTTCGACTAACTGGAGTGCTATGGAGCTGTGAATGTGTGATTTGACCTCTAGCAACATGGATATAGGAACCATCGTCTTCTAACTCGAATGGACCGGAGTTGAGGTCTAGTCCGCGGGTTAATCCAGCTAGGCCTTGGGATCTTGAAACAGTTGAAGGATACACCACATGCTCTCCCGTAGCGGTGACATCGGTCCAAATTTTTATTCTTCAGACTCTTCACATCCGGATGTACCTGCACATAATGCGAATTCGAGGTACTATGTAATAGTGAGAATAAATATGATATGCCGCTCACATGCGAAAAACAAACTAGGCTGATGAATGCAAACATTTTGTAACATGCTGGCAAATAACCTAAAAAAATATGGGCGATTTTAATGCATTGGCCACAATTCGAACAAGAAAACTGCACGATTTCTATAATCACTTCCATGAAACGGTCAGAACTCAAGCACTGGCAATGAAATTGTTTCCATGTGACCAAAAATCACAATTGATAACTGCCATATCATCAACAATATATCTAAACAAAGGTAATTTCATATGTAAGCCAGAAACTAACAAATAAATTTTTTTTTAATAATAGAATGCAATTTTCTTACTATCACAAATTGTAGCCGATAAGAGCACCGGAGACAGCTAGAGACCAGAACAGTAATTGAACTCATTTGGTGAAGTATGTTGGGTTTTAAACTCTACATGGATTTTCTGAAAGAGGCGAAGTCTGTTTTGTACCTTAGTGCTCCCAGGTTAATACATGTTGAAGTTATTTAAATTGGACCACTAGAAAACATAACGAAGGTTCCATTTGAGTATTCAATGTAGGCATTTTCATACGGCATACATATTGATAATATTCAAAAAACTGACCCAATAAACTAAATTTGGTTCGATACTTTCTCCAGTGCGACCATGTAAAGGAAGTAACGTATCCACACATTGATAAAAAATGTAAAACACTGATTGTAAAAATTTCGATCTGAACAGGGAAGAAACACAGAGAAGCCTTAATCCTTACACACCTAGGTAATATAACAACGGCCAAAAATTATTTTCGCATCATCATGTCTTTGTGAAGAAAAATACTAGTGCTGTCGTTAGCCACTTAACAGGAAAAATATAATAATCTCTTTGATGATGCATTTAAAATAGCATGAATTTTTGTCAAAAAATGAATTGAAAAAATTAGGAAGCTTTCCCAGTACTTCGAAAAATCAAAAAGCACCCAAACAGGTAGAGAAAATTAAATCAAAACTTCAAATTCTTCAAGTAATAGTGACAATAGGCGAAATGAACGGAGCCTACGATCATTCCTGAACCTGTTTTTAAGAATTCAAGTCAAATGTTTCTAGTCATTTTTTTGTGTAGAAAGCATTAGCTCCTTACCTGACTAGCCTGATCCCACCACAGCTCATCCGCCGTGATGCAATTGGTTAAAGGTATTAAAGGGATATTTGGCTGAATTGTTTTTCTATTCATACATCTACACAAATATATATACGCTGGTTTTGCTTGTACAACAAGAAGACTCCTTATGTTAAGGAGAAAAAAGAAGGAAAACCAATATATGCTAGCTGTACAATTAAAATAGAATGATATCTTAATTAAGGAAAAATTCTAGGCTGTAAAATCTACTGGATACGGATTCAAATTAAGCCAATCTTTTCAATAAAAGGATCTAATCCTAGTCCAGTAGCATTACGCAACGCGTTCATTGCCGACCACATTCTCTTTTGCGAGTTCCAGAATTTTTGACCTGTGCGTAGGTGCACTCCACGTCAAATGCCATGCTTATTTCAGTCACCACCTTCTTCAACGCCTCATGTTTGAGGGTTCCTTCTGCCCACTTCCCACTGTTAACTTGTTCGACGCATAGGTGGTAGAAAAGGTCGGTCTTCCGGTCATCCCACCTGATGCTAGTCCTGTTGAAAAATGGAGCTAAATGTGGAAAATAAAGCCAACTTTGTTGAAATTGGCAAGCCACCATTAATAGTCCATGTTCACACCTATTTGGTAAGACACCATTAGCCTACAATCCTCATATGTTCACACCTATTTTATTCCTTCCATTGTTGATTCTTTGTCAAAACTTTCCCTATAAATAGAGGGCAAAACCTCAATGAAAAATACACCACCACAACAAAGAGTGATCTTGTGTAGAGAGCAACACAAGAGAGGCATTTCACAAAATAGGGAGAAAAGTGAGTTGGAGAGAATAGCCTTTGCATAGGCAGATAAAAATACAGTGTAGTATTTTTGTACTCCTCATATTTCGAGTTAGTGAAATATATTGGTGTGGGTCCGTGGACGTAGGCAAATTGCTGAACCACGTAAATCTTTGTGTTTCGTATTTGCATTTTATTTTTGCGTATTTATATTTTCTCAGTCCAATTTATTTGTGTCACATCGATCCTGAGCGGGATTAGTTGCGTCCTAATTCCCAACAAGTCCGAACCTTCTCCTCGGGTACTGTCCCTTCTTCGGAGATGAGCATGTGTAATACTACGAATCGAGGCCAAACTGAGGAGTAGCATAACAAGGAGAAAAGTTAACAGAAGTTCAATTTTTGTTGCCGGAAATGAAGGTTTCAGATATGCCAAGTATGTACCTTTCCTGGAAGGGATCCATCCATCCTTTTCACCTTCAGACGAGTTGGTCGGACGGGTTGCTGTCGGCGAAGTTGGATGCACGTCAATGGTTTTATGTGATGGGTTGGTTGCGTTTCCTCCTCCAACCGACTATAGCTCTGGGAAATGAAGAGAGAGTGTTGTGGTGGTTTGTTTGAAAGTGTATTCTGACTTTGTACAGTAAAATGTCATTTCTACTTTATTATCTATATAATATATAAAAGTAGTTGAGTTTTGGCGGGAAAACTCAGCTTTTATTGTGTTCACACTGTTGCTACTTTTGACCAATGATGAAATTATGCTTAATTATAAAGATTTTTTATGGAGAATTGTTTTACTTATTTATGTTTGGTTATTTGTGTTTAAACCTCTATATTTTCATAAAATTATTCTGAACTTTTAATGTTTTGAATCTTACAAATAAATATTTGTGTTTAGTCATACAAATTCAATGTAAATTTTTTACTTCAAAATTATATCGAAGTTGTATTACACATCTAATACTAAATAAATCTTATCGTATAAATCTTTTTTATAAATAATCTAATTTTTTGTTATTTAGTACATCTAAAATCCGAGTTTCTTTGTATTGCATTTTATTAAATTAATGAGTATTTTTTTTTATATAGAAAGTCACATTTAATATGTAAATAATTTTTTAGAATGATTGTGATATTTTATTGGTCTTAATTTTATAGATAAATAATTTTGTGCAGTCATACAAATCCAATGTCAAATCAAGTTGATAAATTTTGTTATAAATAATCATACTTTTAAATTTTTTGTAACATATACATAATAACGTTCGTTTCTATATTAGATTATTTATCAAAATAATTTTATTTATAATTACATTTAATTATTATTTAATTTTTTATTCCAGAAAGTTTCATGTCACATTTTTTAACATTAATGGTTAACAAATTTATTTATATTGTTTTGAAATGATATAGTTATTAATTGTTTTTTATCCTAACTGTTAAGTCTAAATTTTAAAAATAATTAACTATGCCATGCTATTAATTGTTATATTTTAATTCAATATTTATTATTCTTAAATTTCTACAACCATAAGTAAATTGTCTCCCAATTTACTCAATTGAAAATTGAGATGATCAATATTATATTATAATTTTCATAAAAAAACAATTACGTTGCATAAATATTAAAACAATTTGTTTTTTATACGTATTGTTTTCTATTGTCAATAGTCAAAACAGTGAATCTTATCTTTTATACTCAGAATCTACATTATTAACGTTTTCATCTATTATTTGATTCTTCAGAGTACATGGACATTGAATATCCGAAATATAAGTGTTCATTTTCCAAGACAAATTTTTGATTTGAGGAGAGAGTAGATAAGCGTTATAAAATATATCGTAATCCGAAGCTCTCACTTTGTTGTAGGGGTGAACACAGTTTGTTTGAGGCAGTTTGTAGTAATCTTTCAAACCAAACAATTTTAAACAGTTTAAAATTTTTCCAAACCAAACTATTTCATTTTATAAACAAAACGAAAGCAAACCATTTTTTTATGGTTTGGTGCAGTTTGACACCGCGGATTGCCGATGAATGAATTAGTATATTCCAAAGCAATTTCAAATACACATATTCATCTAAAATCTTGAGTTGAAACTAGCTCAATAATAGTATTCAGTTTTTAATTAAATGTTTTATTGTGAATCAATTCATGTTGATAAACAAACTAATTATATAGAAGCAAACATTTAAATTTTCTTAAATAAACTTTAGTTGGTTCTTACATTAAAATTTTATTTTAAGAAAATGTCTTGGATGATGATTATGAAATACAGAAGCAAGAATTATTCCAAATGGATGTGGATTTGAACAAATTAATCTTTGACTCCTTAATTTTGGTTTGTTGACAATAAAAAGTGCGTTGCATTTTTTTTTTTAAATTGAACGTTTGCCTTTATTTTTATTTATTTTTTAAATTGAACGTTTGGCGGGTGGCTGTTTGAAACCTCAGTTTTGACAATTGAAACCTAAACTAAACAGTTTTTAAAAATTTGGAATTTTTCCAAGTTGAACCAAACCATACCATTTGTTAAGGTTTAGTTCGATTTCGCGACTTATTTGTTCACCTCTACTTTGTTGTATGCAAGGGAAAGTGAAAATTCCTCTTATGGAAGATCATCCTCTTATTTTGAAAGATTTTTTATATGACAGAGACGACATGATTAAGAATTTGATTAATCTACTTAACCAGATTGATTTACTTAATGATTTACCAATTTCTGTGTTGGCACAATTATGGTGGTTGATTTTAAAGATGATGTGATGGGTAAAGTGATGGATGTCTACCAAGTGTATTGTAGGTAAGTCGGTCGGTAAATCAATCTAATAACATAGCATGGTTCTTAAGAATTTCGCTGAGAACATTTGGACATATAATTTGATGTTTTTATTCACTTCTATGGGGGGAAATATATAATGGGCTCAATGATGGTAGAGGACCTCCCATCTTCAGACTACACGATCAAAATAGTCATAAGGTTGAGGTCTGTTACCTGATAACGGTTCAAAATCGCAATTTACTCAGCTTTACATTGTTGACAATGCGAATGAGGTTGAAAACAGAAAAAGGGTTGTGGGGGTACATATTATGTATTTATTGCTTAAATATTTATATTGGTTACGAATAATTTTGTTGTGATAGTCTAAAATTTAATTTATGTCTTTTAATGTCCCCCGATAAGAGTGAATCATGCGATTCAATGTTGCATCATTGTATAGTTTTCTGACTTGAAAGATATGCTAGATGGTAAGGTAGTTCGGTTAGAGAAAAGATGATTGAGGAAAACACTTCAAATGTAAGACTTATACTTATTAGTCGGTGGGGGTGGGCGACTGATGATAGGAGATATGATTTTCCTATTGTCAATGAAATTTTCGGATTGATTGTCGGTGGATTTTGGTACACAACCAGGACACACGGATATCATTATTGCGCCTCATGGTGGACCGTTGTAGCGGATAAGCGAAGTACGTCCTCTTTATTTACCTTTGCAGTATCCATTACTCTTTCTAAGAAATATTAATCATACAGAGGGATTGTGCAATAAAACAAGGTTGATAGTTACAAAATTTGGCTATCATGATCTAGAAGGTCAAATTCTTTCTAGCAGCAATGCATGACACAAGTTCTTTATTCCAAGGACGTCGTTGAGCAATTCTGATTCTAGGATACCTATTAGATTTCGAAGAAGACAATTTCCGTTGATGATGTCCTATGTCATGATTATCAATAAGAGTCAGGGACAATCACTCTCGCATGTTGGACTTTTTCTTAAACGGTTGGTGTTTACACGTGGACAAATTTATGTTACGATTTCTAGGGTGACAAATCGTTTGGGATTAAAGATGTTGATTTGTGGTAGGAATGGAAGACCAACAAAATTAACAAACAATGTTGTGTACAAAGAAGTATTCCAAAATTTGTAGTCATATGAAATCAATAAATGATGATCTTATCTCTTATTTGCGAAATTTATTTATTTTATCTAAATATTCATCTAATTTCACATTGAATTATCTTTATTCAGACGTTTCTTCTCGTGCATCGCACGGGTGATTCACTAGTATATTGTAATGATGATGGTGACATTTCACCGGCCAAAATTCAGATAGGATTATAAATGGTTTTAAAAACCGGGTTACCGAATAGTGGCTAATTTTACCACATTTTGGTTCTAGAATATTCTAACTCAATTAATATTTCAACAATCACGTGCATGCATTGGTTTCATATAATGGACTACCAAAAGTTATGTTATCACAACTTGTTAATTACAAAGTGTTGTGATTAAGATACAAAAGTTAATTATCGTTGAATGTTAGTTACTACGAGATATTATGAATATCATGGTTACATATAGACAAGCACGTTTCACATTTCATTTTATTTAAATAAATATAGATAGTTGATTTCACAAAATGTGGAAATATTTAAATGGATACGGTGATGAATTGTAAGAAAAGATCACTGGATAACTTGTTATGAAATGTTGTTCAAATATATAAATATAAAGTTGAAAAAGTGCGAGAACCAGTCCAATATATAAGGAACCGGTCCAAAAAGTGCAAAAACCGGACCAAATACAAATGGACGGACCAAATGGTCCGGACCGGACCTAAAGGTCCGGCCAGAATGAAGAACCACGCGATCGCGTGGTTAAGTGATTTATTCACTGCAGAAATTTTTAAGGCATTGCACGATCGCGCGAGATTCATACCGGAGATCGCGTGTGGTTAAAATTCGACCGTTGGAGAAATTTTTCAGAATTTCTCAAGCACCTTTTCAACCAATTTTGGCACTCTTTCGTGAAGAGTTGCATGAACAACGAATAGGGATGATAGAATTCTATAAATAGGTATAGAATTCATGTTTTGAACAACTTTTGATTATCTAACCTTCAATAGTGATTATCATCCAAAAGTTCCAAAATTTTATACTTAGAATCTTCAAAATTTGCTCTTCTTGTTCCTATTCTCCAAGTTTATCAATTGTACTATTTGATACTTGGTTTGAGGCTTGAAATCCGCTAAAGCAATTTGCTTGGAGGCCCTTTAGCATTCTCATTTAGAGAGGGCGCAAATTTCGCTTTTAGGACAGCATTCTTTGCGATTCAAGTCATTTTGCAATTTTTTCTTCTTGATTCTTTGTTGCAAGATTTTTGTGTTAACTTCGTTATAGCACATATTTCATTTGAGAAAGGAAATTTCTCAACAATCTAAAAGCGAAATTTGTCCTGCGATGGCAACCGAAGGAGACATAACCATGGCAACAATCAAATTGATGAATCAAGACTTGGTTCGCTTGGATCGTTTTGATGGCACCAACTTCACAAGGTGGCAAGACAAAATCAAGTTTCTACTAACGGCGCTGAAAATCTTCTATATCCTTGATCCCAATTTGGAAGACTTGCCAGAACCTTCCTAGAAAGATACCGAACAAGCAAGGATTGATCGAAAGAAGCGAGAAGAAGACGAACTTATTTGTCGTGGTCATATCTTGAATGCACTTTCGGATCGTCTCTACGACTTGTACACCAACACTAAATCTGCAAAAGAAATTTGGAATGCACTTGAAAACAAGTACAAGGCCGAAGAGGAAGGAACTACAAAATTCCTTATAACAAGGTACTTTGATTTTAAATTTTTGGAAAATGTTCCCCTATTACCCCCAAGTTCATGAATTGCAAGTGATTGTCAATAAATTAAAAGCGGTGAAGATAGAACTTCCGAAATCATTTCAAGTAGGAGCAATTATTGCAAAATTGCCTTCTACTTGGAGAGGATATAGGAAGAAAATTCTTCACAACTCCGAAGACTTTTCAATGGAGCAAATTCAAAAACATCTCCGAATTTAGGAAGAGTCGAGGGCAAGAGATGGGATTGAACATTCCCATGTTGGCACTTCTAAAGCCAATGCCTTGGAGAACAACAAAGTGATCAAAGTAAACAAAAGAAAGTTTACTAGCAACAACAACAACAAATTCAAAAAGAAGCCCAAGGGAGAATGCTTTGTATGTGGAAAATTCGGCCACTTTGCGAAAGATTGCCGACATAAAAAACAAAGCAATTTTGGAGGCAAGGTTAATTCCATTGACAAGAATGAAATTATTGCTACTATAAGTGAAGTGAATTCTGTCAAAGGAAAAATTTCGGGATGGTGGTATGATACATGCGCCACCGTTCATGTTTGCTATGACAAATCCCTATACAAGACCTATCAAGAGATTGATGATGGTCAACAAATTCAAATGGGAAATGAACATTGTTCAAAAGTCATAGGCAAAGGGAATGTTGATCTTCAATTCACATCCGGAATGGTTGTAACTCTTACAAATGTCTTACATGTGCCGGATATGAATAGAAACCTTGTAATTGGTGATTTGTTGGGAAAACCGGGCGTGAAATGTATTTTTGAGTCGGGAAAACTTGTATTGTCCCGAAATGGTTTCTTTGTTGGTAAATGCTATTCCACTAATGGAATGGTCAAATTGTGTACTATTGACAATGCAATCAATAAAATAAATTCTTCTTACTTTGTCTGTTCTTTAGATTTATGGCATGATAGATTAGGACATGTTGGATATTCTACTTTGCATAGAATAATTAGAAATGGCATGCTATCTTGTGATTTTACAAAGTATGAAAAATGTGAAATTTGCACTAAGTCCAAAATGATTAAAAAACCTTTTCAAAGTGTAGTAAGATCATCTACTATTCTTGACATAGTTCATACCGACATTTGTGAACTTAATGGCATGTTGACAAGGGGTGGTAATAAATATTTTATTACTTTCATTGATGATTATTCTAGATTTTGTTATGTTTATCTAATGAAACATAAAAATGAGGCTTTTCATATGTTTAAAGCATATAAAAGTGAAGTAGAAAATCAAAAGGATAAAAGGATTAAAATTCTTAGAAGTGATAGAGGCGGTGAATATTTTTCTAAAGAATTTGATATCTTTTGTGAAGAACATGGTATTTTACACCAATGTAGTGCACCTAGAACACCGGAACAAAATGGCCTGGCGGAAAGGAAAAATAGAACCTTAGTTGAGATGATAAATGCTATGCTAACAAGGTCTAAATTGCCTAATAACTTATGGGGTGAGGCATTACTTACCGCGTGTCATATAGATAATAGAATTCCTTCTAAGAAACTTAAAGTTTCACCTTATGAATTGTGGAAAGGTCGGAAGCCTAACATTGGATATTTTAAAGTGTGGGGGTGTTTGGCTTATTATAAAAACACCAATCCTAGTAGGACAAAACTAGGACCAAGAGGGATCAAGAGTACTTTTGTTGGATATGCTATAAATAGTAAAGCATATAGGCTACTTGATCTAATATCCAATGTGATTATAGAATCACGAGATGTGGAATTTTTTGAGAATTCATTAAGCGTTGATGATATTCCTCAAAATTCAATAGAAATTCAAAATGAATTTCCGGCTTCTAAATCACTAGAAACATCTACCCAAGATGTAATTGAGACTAGTGAAACTCAAAGAAGCAAGCGTACTCGTAAAGAGAAGGTATTAGGACATGATGAGATTGATTCTCAAAGAATCTCCTTTTACTTGGTTGAAGCAAGTAAGGAAGATATAGTAAGAACAATTCCATATGTTCTTCAAATTGATAGTGATCCTAAAACCTATAAAGAAGCAATGACTTCTAGAGATAGCACATTTTGGAAGGATGCTATCAATGATGAAATGGATTCAATAACGTTCAACAATACTTGGAAGATTGTTGATTTACCGGCTGGATCAAAAGCCATTGGTTGCAAGTGGGTATTTCGAAGGAAATACAATACTGATGGTTCAATCCAAACCTATAAAGCAAGATTAGTTGCTAAAGGTTTTCGACAAAAGGAAGGAATTGATTATTTTGACACTTATGCACCGGTGGCTAGGATCACTACTATTAGAATACTATTTGCACTATCTTCTATATTTGATTTGCATGTGCATCAAATGGATGTGAAGACTTCATTTTTAAATGGAGAATTAGATGAAGAAGTTTACATGGAACAACCGGAAGGTTTTGTTCTTCCGGGTAATGAAAATAAAGTTTTTAAACTTATTAAATCGCTATATGGTTTAAAACAAGCTCCTAAAAATGGCATGAGAAATTTGATAATGCAATTATGTCTTTTGGTTTTTCACATAACGTGGTAGATAAATGTTTATATATTAAAAGTTGTGATAAACTTGTTACATTTGTGTATTTGTATGTGGATGACATGTTGATTATAAGTAATCACATGAATGACATAAAAGAAACGAAGAGGTTTCTATCGTCAACATTCAATATGAAAGATCTTGGTCAAGTGGATACCATATTGGGTATAAAAGTGATCAAGAATGAGTTGGGGTATGCATTAACCCAATCACATTATATTGAGAATGTGATTGAAAAGTTCAAACATTTGAACATTAAAGAGGCAAATACTCCATTTGATTCAAGTATTAAACTTGTAAAGAATGTTGAAAGGGCTATTGGACAACTCGAATATGCGAGAGCAATTGGAAGTCTAATGTATGCAGTTCAATGCACGAGACCGGATATTGCATTTTCCGTGAGTAAACTTAGTAGGTTTACTAGCAATCCAAGTGTTGAGCATTGGAAAGCGATCGGAAGAGTTCTTGGTTATCTAAAGAGAACTAAAAACCTTGGACTTCAATATTCCAAGTTTCCAGCAATATTAGAAGGATATACCGACGCAAGTTGGATATCAAATGTTGGAGAAAATAAATCAACCTCAGGGATGGTTGTTTACACTTGGAGGTGGTGCTGTTTCTTGGAGATCGAAGAAACAAACAATTATAACACATTCCACTATGGAATTCGAGTTTGTTGCATTAGCCGAACTGAAAAGGAAGCAGAATGGCTTAAGGATCTTCTTTATGAAATTCCATTGGATACGAAGAAGGAATCTTCAATATCTATACTATGTGATAGTCAAGCTACTTTAGCAAGGGCTTATAATGAAGTCTACAATGGAAAGTCAAGACATATGAGTCTTAGACATGATTATATAAGAAAATTATTAAAGGATGGAATAATATCACTTACCTATGTGAGGTCAAGTGAAAATTTGGCTGATCCATTCACAAAACCACTTACCAAAGAGTTGGTAAGACAAACATCGAGTAGGATGGGGCTAAAACTCCTATAATAAAATTCACCAATGACGGAAACCCTACCTGTCATTACGAAATGAGTAATTCACGGGTTCAAAGGGTAACAACAAGTCATTCGATAAGTGAATTGTTGCAGCACTTAAAAATTATTTTAAGGCCCTATCCTAAGGATACAAGTGCTGGGGTAACTGTTTGGAATGTTGAACAAATCTTAAAGAAATTCAGTAATTAGTACAAGTGTCTTTAAAAGTTACCAAGACACTGTAAGAATTTCTCCTATATGAACTTAGAAGTGGTGCCGCTTCAAGGAAAGTTTTGGAGTTACTTTCTGAAAAGTTCATGAACTCGGATGGACGCAAGGCCATTAACGCGTCAAAGTAAATCGTGTGGAACGTATTGAGCAAGAATGTTCACGTGTGCGATATCGCCGGTAATGTCATAAGGGATAACTGGTTCAAAGCCAAGGCTACCTGGGATCTCGATATTACTTTGCAATATTAGCACTAATATAAGGTTAAAATCGAAAGATACCTTATTTTATGCGTGACATCGTTTATGATTCTAAGTTGTGTTCATATATTTAAACAAGTGGGGGATTGTTATGAAATGTTGTTCAAATATATAAATATAAAGTTGAAAAAGTGCGAGAACCGGTCCAATATATAAGGAACCGGTCCAAAAAGTGCAAAAACCGGACCAAATACAAATGGACGGACCAAATGGTCCGGACCGGACCTAAAGGTCCGGCCAGAATGAAGAACCACGCGATCGCGTGGTTAAGTGATTTATTCACTGCAGAAATTTTTAAGGCATTGCGCGATCGCGCGAGATTCATACCGGAGATCGCGTGGGGTTAAAATTCGACCGTTGGAGAAATTTTTCAGAATTTCTCAAGCACCTTTTCAACCAATTTTGGCACTCTTTCGTGAAGAGTTGCATGAACAACGAATAGGGATGATAGAATTCTATAAATAGGTATAGAATTCATGTTTTGAACAACTTTTGATTATCTAACCTTCAATAGTGATTATCATCCAAAAGTTCCAAAATTTTATACTTAGAATCTTCAAAATTTGCTCTTCTTGTTCCTATTCTCCAAGTTTATCAATTGTGCTATTTGATACTTGGTTTGAGGCTTGAAATCCGCTAAAGCAATTTGCTTGGAGGCCCTTTAGCATTCTCATTTAGAGAGGGCGCAAATTTCGCTTTTAGGACAGCATTCTTTGCGATTCAAGTCATTTTGCAATTTTTTCTTCTTGATTCTTTGTTGCAAGATTTTTGTGTCAACTTCGTTATAGCACATATTTCATTTGAGAAAGGAAATTTCGCAACATAACTTACAACTGTAATTCCACGTATGTTATTATCTTATAGTTTCTGTGGAAATTTGCAAGTATTAGGGAATGATTTTGGTCATGCGAATAGAATATAATATAATGACCAACACAACCTGATTTCATATAACATCAAAGATAGGAAAACCCTTAATCTAACTATCTCTAAATCCAATTGGTAACTGTGATATGTTCTTGGTGTTGGAGTTCTAATTTTGTTAAGTTGTTGGTAAGTATAAATTAGACGTGCACAATTCAAATTTAATTCCCTATACCAGATTTCAATAATTTTATATTTCATTTTCAATGAATAATGGTAGACAATCAGGGGTTTAATGTCTCTGTCATCTCATTTTCACCCTAAAAATTAGATTTTTGAGAGAATGTGTGATTAAAAAGAGGTTGAAAAGTCTATAAGTCGTGGGAACTAGAAAAATGTGTGGTTTAAAATGAGTTTTGAAGGAAATTGTGTAAAAACTCTTGGACCAAACAGGAGCTAAAAAAATCTTTTTCATTATTCCATTGAAATAATTTGTAGTTTGTTTGACAAAATCGTGTTTATTTATGATTACGTGTTAATATTCCATTGGACGATTTTCTGAAAAATGAATAATTTGATTGGTCAAAGAATCTTGCACATGTATATCAAAAATAAACTGACGAAATGTCACAACGTATCGTTATTTATAAACTACTGTTTATATATGAGTTGCCAATGTAATAAAGTTAATGACCAAATAAATGTTTTAGCTTCTATTTGATAAAAACATTTTGTTTATAAGACAGTGTGTTTGGCGGCACAATGCCGACATTTATTTATTTTTTTGGTATTTTCAATGTAAATATATGATTGAAAATTGGAGATAAAATATACGTAATTAAGAAGTAATTTGAGAAATTATATTATTTATAAATTTATTTATAAATTATAATGATTACATTACGTAAAAGAAAAGAGCAAGAGCGTAAAGAATTTGATATTTCCACAGTAAAATTGGCTTAGTTTAAAGTTGCCTTTGTTACGTTATTTTATAAATGGAAATGGATGTATATATATATGCACAAAGAGAGAGTCCCGTGTTTTGGGGTGATGAAATGGCGGTGCTAAATTTAGGCCCTCATTTCTTCTCCACCTTTCACCATTCTCTCCCAACAATCCCCTACGTCATCGTCATCAGAAATTCCAATGATCTTGTGTGTAGCATAGCTTCAGGTTTCATCATTTTTCACCATCATTTCTGGGATTTTCTTCTGATGAATTATTGTTATTATCATAATGTCGTCTATTGATTCCTTCAAATATTATTATTACGTGTTCGCCCGAATTCCGCTGCCAATGGCTCTATTATATTGCCTTGTTCTCTGCTCTTTCATCACCAATTTTGTCCAATCCAAAACCGACTCCTCAGATGGTACACTTCCTTTATCCCTCTATCTCACACTCCCTTTTATCTTTTGACGTAGGTACCTGAATGCTCGTTTGAGTCTAATGTTAGATATTACTTTGGTTGGATTTTACCCGGTTTTGTTCATTAATATTATTTCTTTGCTTACTAACATTATGGAGAATGCAACACTTGAAAACCATCTATTGCTGAATAACTGTGTTTTTCAATGGAGTAAACCTTTCATTTGATTAGTTGTTTCTTCAATAAAGTTGCGTTGTTGGAAATACTCTAGTGGGCCATCTGTTTTGTTATATCATAAAAAGAACAAGTTGTGGATACTATCGAGTTTGAAATACTTGTTTCCAAAATATGAAACTAGTTTTAAATACTAAGTTAAACTAAGCTACATCAGTTCTAGGAAATTAAAGCATGCATATTAAGGAAATATTACTTCAATGATTATCCCTATTTATTTGTTAGTGAAGTTTTGCCATTAATTTCTTTCTCTAAATCATTATTTAGTTATAATATAGAGTCAAGAAGACTCTGAATTCTGAGAAATTAATGGATTGGGATGTTCACGAAGACATGTGTAGCTTTAACTTCATAACTGGGCTTTCAAAGCTCCCATGGATAATTCCTTGAGACGCCTCGTGCGAGGTAATCATTAGGAGTTTCATATCTTACGCTTTTAGTGGGCTTACACATTGATTTGACAAGGCACACGTCAGGGCGACCAAGGCATGTGTACTACTACTCTCATCTGCCCTTTCTAGAATTTTTCTTTACTAGCCTCATTTTTTTGGCTGGTTTTTTCGGGTTTCATTATGATTGTTTTTAAACACATTCTAACCCTAAATAATATAAAGAAAAGAAATGGAGGTAGAGCCTGTTTGATAATGGAAGAAAAATGATTTTTGAGGAATATATAGTTGAAAAGTGGTTGAAAAATGTAAAAAGTGACAAGTCACATAGAAATGTGTTTGAAAAAAAAAATTGCAGGAGAAAACAGGGTTACAACTTGCATGTGCCTTAGTTCTCTACTCTACACCCAAGTGTGATACCCCGTAGTGTTTCGTGGACCTGTATTGTTGATTAATGGTTTTTATGTGATTATACTTTGTTAATTATGCTGCTTTGTCCATCAATTTTATGTGCCTAGTTGCATTTTAGGCTTTTAATTTTGTTGAAATATTTTAGTATGGGTGGATGTCTTTGCCTAAAAAATAAAAAATAAAAAAAATTACCTCTTCGATTTTGTAAAAGAACTCAGCCAACTTAAGCCGCATGTCACATTTACATCACACTTTGCACCACGCACAAATGCTCTAACAAAACAATATGAAAAAGAAAATCAAATCTTTGGTGTGTTGTTTGATTCACATTCATATTATACATTTTTTGTACATATGCTAGATATGTTAATAAGGATTGGGATATAACATGCAACTACAGTATGGCATTTGACAAATGTTTAAAGTACATAATGCAAATGTCCATTATGCTTCAACCTAGGTGATATATTATTGGATATTTAGGCGAGATTGTTCTTGCGAGGCACATGTTAACACTGATATCAAACTTTTTAGAAGTTATTTATCCTTTTTTTTTTCTTGTAGCTAGTTTCAAAACTTGGTTTTTGTTTATGTTGCCAACTTAATATTAATTGAAATCTTGGATTCAATGAATGCTTCTTAAAGCCTGAAGCCCGTTCAATGAGTTCTTCATAAAGTGGCATTGAGACTGCGTTTTTACCTTCACAATTTTCTCTTGTGTGAGTGCGACGTGAGAGTAAGATGGAAATAGCTTACTTTTCGAAGCAATGGAAATCAATCCAAAAGGAGAAGTTGTGCTATCATTATTGGTTGAAGGGGGAGTTCTGTAGTTGCCTTGTTCCTATATGTCTGCGGATTCAAATCCAAAAACAAATAAAGAGTCATGCTATGTTGCTCTGCTACTCCATCTTCAATTTATATGTTCTAGTGATCTTTTCAGTTTCTGCTCTCAACGTCATGTATACCAGCATGAATTCTCCTTCCCAATTGGATGGCTGGAAATCAAGTGGAGGAGATCCTTGTGATCAATCATGGAAGGGAATCACATGTTCTGGATCTAAAGTTACTGAAATGTATAGCTTCTTTCTTTGGATGCCTGTGTTTATCTTTCATATTTACATGCGTAAAACTTTGAGAAACATATTGCATATATTGTATATTATATGTAAAGCTGCCCCTTCAATCACGTACAAAGTTATTTGCTTAATTTGACCTTGCAAAATGTTTGCAGTGATCTGTCTGACCTGGGACTTTCTGGATCAATTGGCTATAAGCTTTCGGGATTGGAATCTGTTACCTACTTGTGAGGCTGCCGTGCTTTTAGACATGGGAAAATAGGGGTGATTTCTTCCGTTTTATGCTTTTCATTTATTGACTTGACCTGATAGCGATCAATTTGTTTGCCATAGTACAGTGATGTGAGCAAAAACAACTTCAACGGAAATATACCCTATCAACTTCCTCCGAATTTGAAGCTCATGTAAGTATGTAGAAAAGCATTGTCCATCTTCGCATTAAAAAAATATTGCTAAAGTATTATTACAACAAGATGAATTGGTGTGTTTCTTGTTATGTTGCACATTAGTTTGTCCATAACGTCTCCATGACATTTATAAAAAAATTGACTAGAGTGCATTTTAGTGGGATTTTTTATGTGATATGTCCATGAATATGATTCAGATAGTTGTTTGTGTGTGTTATGTGCTGCATAATCATATGCATATGGCTGATGTAAAAGCTGCATAGGATGTCAACATCCCTGCAAAGTTATGAATAACAATTTGAACTTCTGCAGGGATCTTTCAGGAAATGAATTCAATGGCAATGTACCCTATTCAATTTCCCAGATGACTGATCTCAAAGAGCTGTAAGATGCTGTTTTCTTCATCACAATTTAACCTTTTTATTTCCACAAACATTTATGGGCTTCTTAAAATAGTTTTTTTTTTTTTTCCTGATTTCATGGGTTTATGCAGATATCTCAACGGTAATCAGCTTAATGGGCAACTGAGTGATATGTTTGGACAGCTTTCGAAGCTCACCAAGATGTAAGCATTTTGATCTCAACAGCCCATTTTCTGTTAGCATATTTTGAGTGTTAACTATACTTTTCCACAATTATAAATTTTCTGCGTTTGCCAACATTGAACAATGTTGGTAATGGTGAAGGATTACCCACGGAAATGTCGAGCTTTGATGCTTGTGATTTGCATTATTTATTTGTATTAAAAATGATGTGAGAGTGATGGGATTTGAAGTTTAAAATTCACCTATTTATGACAAACTTTGAAAACTAGATCCCTTGATTGGAATAGGTTGAAATTTTACCTTGACGACCATATATGACTTATGAGTCTATCAAGCCGTGTTGCACATGAAAAAGAAAGAAATAAAATTTATTGTCAGATGTCATGGATGATGATGAATTATGAAGATGGACTTAATGACGAGATACTCTAATCTTCCAAATAGTACTTGAAAAGATAAAAATAAAAATAAAAATCTCATTGAAATATCACAAAATGATGTTACGGTAAAGAAGTCCCATTTTTTGTGTGCTTGTTTCACCTCTTTTATAGATTGCTCCCAAACATGTGCAGAGTGTTCCTAGTACTGTACTTCTCAAATGTACAGGTGTCCCTTAATTTTAGATTGAGCAAAATTTGGTAAAAGGCCTCTTTTTGACTTATCTTACATTTTTTTAGCCTAAAACTTAAAAGAATAAGTCAAACATAATAATAGAGTATTTCATACTAAACATTGATAATTTATAGATTAGATACTCTTCTGAATAGTTTTGAAGGCAAAATGAGTTAAATTGCCTTAACACCTACTTACATAAGTGTAAAGTCAAATTTGGATATACCTCGAAGATCTCAAGTTCCTTAGTGGGGTATGTGAAATCAAAGATAAAAATAGACCACAATGTCAATTTAAACAAAATGGGTCATACTCGAGAAACAATCAAATTTTGCATTCATATGTGATCATAACAAAAACAGATAGAAAACTACATTTAGGGGGTCAATTTGAAAAATAGACTAACCACAAAAATAGACCATGAGTTAATTTTGTCAAAGATGGAAATAGACCACAATTTCAATTTGAACAAAATGGATCATACTCGAGAAACGGTCAATTTATTCATTTATACGGGTCAATTTGACAAATAGACCACGCCACAGAAAATAGACCCACGCCACAAAAAATAGACATTTGGTCTTTTTGGGCTAAACTCAGTTCAAATTGATTTTGATTTTAGGTTTAGAAAATGGTAAATTAGAATTTTTACATACAAAGGGTGGACATTTTATATCTTATAGGTCTTTTTGGATATGAAAAGTAAAAATAAACCTTAAAAAAGATGCTCACTTAAAAATAGGTCTTTACAAAAAATTCACTTTTTAGATTATCTCCCCAAGATAATCATCATCCTCTGAATTTACAACTTACTTAGCCAAAATTTCTAGTCATATTCCCTAATCAAAGTTTATGCAAATACTAAGACTTCCCACATCTTTCCAATATGTCATGACCTGAAATTTAATGCTGTTCCAATCCTTTCTCTGTCTTTACTTGCTCCAGCTTCACTATTGTCTCCCGCTATACATTCTGATCACATACTGGTGACCACAGTCTTTTCCAATTTCATTACTTCAACCCTTTGTACTATCTCTCTTTAAAGTAGGCCCTATTTATTAACTGTTCACTCAAAACGTGTATGCCATCCTTCAGAGACCTTCTTCCATAAAATTCAGAAAAGAAAACATGGACAGAATTAGGTTGGATAGCTAGAATCATGTCTTGGGGAATCATCTTATCTTTTGATAGATACGGGGACATGTAATCCTATAATCTTTCCAGCAGTTCATTTCACGGAACAATCTTACTCGAATTGAATGGAGAATTTGCATCACTTAGGAAAGATAGCATGATCACCGATTGAAGATAAAATATATGGAGGCCAACTTTCAGGGGTCGAGCTTTCTTTAAAGAAATGTTTATCAACCTCCACCTGCTTTGTCCACTTGTGTTGAACTGGAATGCATGCTATATTCATAGCTGCTTTGTCACAATAAACCATGATTTGACCCTTGACTCTTTCCAATGTAGGAATATTATTTTTATACAAACTTAGTAGTTGAAGTATCTCTTAATCCATTGCACTAAACTTTGCCTGTGTTTCTTGATCCTCCACGTAGTCAAATATCCTCCTAGAAAGGTGTAATACCCAGAACTTTTGATCATCTGTATGTCATTGAGACAGCCCAGCCCAGCCCACCTATAACTGTTGATTATCTTTGTAGGCTTCTAATTTCACAAGGAAAACCAGGTAAACAAATTTCATATGAACTTTCTGTGAGCTCGTGCATTGGACTGTATATATATTTTGATACTTTATTGAATTCGTTGACCAATTTTTGGTATTACATCCAGGGATCTCTCCTCCAATTCACTGTCAGGTGATTTGCCCCAGAGTTTTAAGAACCTCTCATCCCTGAGCACTCTGTAAGGCGCTAGTGCATCTACTTTCCATATTTGAGAGTTTAGTGGTCTTGATGGTTCTTTATCTCTTCATGAAGGTATTTGCAGAATAACAAATTCACTGGTTCAATTAATGTCCTCTCTAATCTGCCTCTTGATGATCTGTAAGTACGCACCAATTAAATGGATATATGTTGCTCTAGCGGACAGCGAATTTTCATACAACACATTGTACTTGTCTACTTTATGCACTTTTCAACGAGGGAAATTGTATTATTAAACATGGTTTATTAATTTCTGTACTTTGTAGAGGATCATGCCTTAGAAGCATCTTGCTTCCCTTGATGTATATATTTCTGTATCTTATGGCCATAGAACAGATGTAATGTGAGATGGGGGCAGTATTTAACTTTCTTTTTCGATCTTCTTATTCCTTTATGAATTACCTATTTCAATTTTTCTGTTTCAATCTCATAGCATGAAGACGTGAATAGAAGAGCAAAAACATAATTTGACACAATCTCATCATACTGTTACTCGCTAGTCAACTAATTCAGAAACTTTGATGTCCAAACTCCAAGGTACAATATAAATAGATTTATTTTTCCACACTAAAAGGGGATATGTGGTCTATAAGGATTTGAAGCTACATCGTGAGGAAGAGTTTCTAAATTTAAGCATTCTGGTTTTCTCGATTAAATGTGAAGTACTACACATGCACCGACACGCACACACCTGGAGATGTTCAGTTTAGTGATGGATGGATGCATGATACCAGCCACATGCCTCATGACACTTGATGCATGCTGGAGGAAACACTGACTCCATCAAGTCTGTTTGTTTATAGGTTATAGAGTGATTTTACCAATTTCTTTCTATGGCCTACGCTTCAAAGATTATACATGATGTGTTCCCCTACCAATGTTTCATGTCCGTTTCCCGGATTAGATATCCTGCTGGACAAACCATGATTCTTGAATTCTTTGGTACCAATTATTGGTTTCATAGAACCTGAAGTTCTTGTCTATTTGTTTTTTTATTTTTTATACAGATGAGATATTTTTCTATTTCTCGGAGGCTTTGATGCTTAGGTGGAGATGTTCACTTTACCTTTACACAGAAAGAGATGAATGTCTATAAGTTAACTCTTAACTTTAAATTACCTCCTAATCATGTAATCTTTGTATATCATCGACCTGGAATAAGATCTAGTTTTTCAAGAATTTCCGTAGCAGTTTGTCAGTATTCATGGAAATGGATCTTAAGGATCTCTTGCTGATGAATACATAAAATCAATTAATGTATATGCAGAAAGCATTTGGAGTTCTTAGGCTGAAAGATCAATGCTTATAAGCAGATTTAGTTGTTCAAATTTCTGTTCCATTTCTTCCATCAATGAGGGAACTGTAATGCTACTTATTAAATATCGTGTAGTTGGGAGAAGCATGTTTTAACCTGTTGATATTTACGCAACATCAAGGGAACATGAATCATCTTCTGTTTGATATATGTATTTGATTTATTGTTCTCGTGTTGAACTTATTGAGATGAAGAAACTAATACAAGAGCTTTACTTGCAGGAATGTAGCAAATAATAAATTTACTGGCTGGATTCCTAATGAATTGAAAAACATTGACAATATAAAGTGAGTATCGGCTACAATTATAGTGTTTAATGGTTTTATGTTCCTGACTTTGATCTTGTTTCCAAGGACTGGTGGAAATTCTTGGTCATCTGGTCCTGCACCTCCTCCTCCTCCAGGGACCAAAAGTGACACTCGAGCTAGCCGGTCGAATAAAGAGAGTGAGAAGTCTGGTCTAAGTGGAGTTGCAATTGCCTGTATAGTCCTGGGTTTTCTGATTATCATTGGGATTGTTATCAATCTATTCTCAAGGAGATCTACGCCACCTCCAACTCATTATATTGAAGATGATATGCTTAGCCCTCGTAGGCCTTTCACTCCGCTTTCATCTGGCGAGTTATCTAGTGATTTTCGGGCTGAATCACGCAAGAACTTCAGAGGTAAACTTTACATTTAGCGTGACAATCTTTTTCCTTCGCCTATTAGAAAAGAAAGAATAAAATAAAGGGTAAATACTCCAGCTCCAGCCCTTACGTCAAAGTCTGATAATATGCAAAGGCCTAATCATGTTATACAACAAGATGGCTGGATGAACTCTGTGACTAGAATGATGTAAATTAAGATCAATTCAGATTGAAAACATAGATGCAATGGTATGCAGCTAATCTTGTATTACAGTCTTTGAGAGGAATGGAAAAACTAAATATATATTTTTTTGATAGGAAACTAAATATAATATTTTTTTTGCAACATATTAGAATTGAGAACCTGACACGTTGGTCAAACATTAATTATAAATGGTCATGTTCTTTCAGCTATTGATAAGGGGTTTGCTTATTCTTTTATTAAATCTATTTATTAAGATGTCTTGTATGTCATATACTATTTATTCATTTTTCGCCATAAGGATTTCAATCCCAATGTGCTGCTTACCTCAACTTAATTGTCTGTATAATATCTGCTGGACTTCATCACATGACTCTGAGGTGCAGCAAATAGTTCTTAGGTTTATTCACCAGATTAACTTGGCATCAGCATGAATCTGTATTAGCAAAGTTAGTGTTTCAAGTTGACTTAATCCTTGTGCACTAGATTGTTCTAACTTTTAATGTAGCTAAGTGCAGCATCAAACCTGCACTCATGAAGTGCTTTTTTTTTTCCTCCCCCGGCAAGTATCCTTGCTAGTGACTCCATTCCTGAAAAATGTTCACATGCTGTCACCATTATCCAGGCATAGACTCCTAGTAAAAGAAAATATGGAATTGGCTACAGCAATATAATAATTCTATTCTTCCCAAAAGAATTTAGCAGTACTATGCTTTCGGTGTAGCTTATTTCCATATAACTGTTAATAATTTTGTCTTTAGTGTTGATAAATAGATACTGAATTGCTACTGAAACATATTCTGTTGGTGACAGAACTGAAATCATTCAAATCATCTTCCTCAAGTAAAATAAAAGGTTTACAGGCTTCTCCTTCAATCAGTCTCAAGCTTCCATCTTCAAATCGTCTCCAATCATTCAACAACAATGAATTTGCAAATAATTTGGATGTAAAAACGGGCAGTTCAGTCGCCATTGCCTCTTACTCTTTGGCTGATTTGCAGACTGCCACTGGTAACTTTGCCACAAGTCGCCTTCTGGGCGAGGGATCAATTGGTCGTGTGTATAGGGCAAAATATCCTGATGGGAGGGTAAGCAATACTTTTCTAAGTGCACATAAATTACATTATGATTTTTTCTTGTGTACCTTCTTGTGTCCTATGAAGAATGTATTATTCACACAGTGATGTTCATAAGGAGGAGGGGACTGTGGGTGGGGAAGAGGGAGAGTTATGTAAGATAGAGAAAATTGCATCAACGAATGACGCAGTATTGTATTTCTTTGTTTTTATATCAATTTAAAAGCTTGTAACACAATGTGAAGTCATTGTCATCTGAAGTTGAAGTATGAGTTTTAGTGTTACCAGTGCCTCATTAGTAAGTGCTACTAGATCTCATGCATTGGAACCCATGGTTATGGACCCAAATCCATTAGTATGGAACATTTTTTTTTCCAAGTGAAATCCCCTAGTATATGAAAGAGCTTATATAGGTTAATACCTCCAGTTTCAATCTAAAAACAAGGGCTGAAAGCCTATCTTACATGTCATTTGAAATGGATTCAACATTAAACAAGAAGTTTGATTCTTAAATATGTTTCAACAATTGTCAACTTCTCAATCTCATCCCGAGCTTTTCTTGTTTAGCAAATAATAATAAATTTTATAGAAGATATTAAGCCACTTGAGCTTGGCTATATTGAAGATTGTTGAGATTGGCTTGTTAGGAAATTCAGTCAAGCTCGAAGAAAAATTATTGCTCCTAAAGATATGCATGATAGAAGCCAGCTACAATTAGACCTCTAGGAGGTTTAAATTGGGATTTGTGTTATGAAGTCTTCAGTTTTATCTGTAATATATCATACCAACAATTACATTTCTGTTTCTTGTTCTGGCAGGTTCTTGCAGTGAAGAAGATAGACTCCTCATTTTTTCATGGGGAACGAGGGGAAGGATTTGCAGATATTGTTTCAAACATCTCTAAAATTCGCCACCCTAATGTTACTGAACTTGTTGGTTATTGTACAGAACAGGGACAGAACATGTTAGTTCATGAATATTTTAGAAATGGCTCGCTCCATGAATTTCTGCATCTATCAGATGATTTCAGCAAACCACTTACATGGAACACAAGAGTCAGAATTGCTCTGGGAACGGCCCATGCTGTTGAGTAAGTTGCGTTTATTATTCTTTCTGCAGCAATTTAGATTCATATTTTCTATTATATTGGTACCATATGGTGCTGTGTGTCAAAGTATCTAGTTATCATTATTATGCTTTTTATTTGTGGATTTTAGTGAATATAATGCTAAGGAAATACGTCTTCATTTTTTATCCAAGGAAAACTTGAGATAAATGGTTGTCAAGCACAAGGAAAATAGATACTTCAAACAATTTTAGATTTGCTGTTAACTTTGGCACGGAAATCAGTATGTACCCTATTTTTGTCTTATTTTCCTGACTAAAATTGAAGATCCAAACGGAGCCTAAATGTGTTGGTGTTATTACACACTGCATCAATGCAAATTGCAACAGTTACACACAATTAAAAAAAATATGTTGACATTTGTTAGATTTGGAGGCTTTCGTCTTTCTTTACTTTTATTCCCTTTTTATTTTTTATTTATTTTTTTGTTTTTGTTTTTGTTTTTGATTTTTTGATATATATATATATATATATATATATATATATATATATATATTTTCTGAAGAGGTTATTGCCGATGCTCATCAAACTTATGATTTTCTGGTGCAATTTCTTGGGCAGTTTCATAGTCTAGTTTATAGCCACCGTGCACTGGCTGTGAATTTCTCTGGATGAACTTCATTGGTAGTGATCTTAGAATGAGTTGGGCAGGTCCTATGATGCCATATCCTGACAGAAAATTGGTTATAAAATATACTCTCAATCCAGTTCAATATGACTGAATTAAGAAAGTTAAAGTTGATCATCATTTCATCAAATGATAAATTGGATTGTGAGCTGGTATGCAGGAATTGCGTATATGTACACAGTAATATAGCTGGTCAACATAAACAAGGGACTTGCAGTTTAATCATTCCAATTATTACAAGCAAATAGGGAATGATTATTCAATCTTGGGGAAGTGTTTCTTTTCATACCGAAGATAAATTATTGAAGTAATTGAATTATAGGCATAGAATAGAATATTTTCTTCTCGTTTTCCCTTGCAAGCACTATAAATAGGTTTTAAATCACTTTGTATTTACACAAGCATTAAGAAATCATTCTCAATTCTCAATATCATTATTTGTGTGTCTAACCTACTACATTGACTATTTCGAGCATCCATAGATAGATACTTAAATTGAATTGCTGCTCTTTTACATTGGTTAACTTCAATAATATGTCGTCCACCAAATTTCAGAAGCACATGCTTTAGTTAAATCTCATTTGAGCATTTCTTTTCTATCTTCCAACCATTTTTATATATTTAGGTATCTGCATGAGGTTTGCTCACCATCATGCGTGCACAAGAACATAAAATCTTCCAATATTTTGCTTGACACTGAACTGAATCCTCGTCTCTCTGATTGCGGCTTGGCTACAATTTTTGAGGTATGTATAATATGTTTTCCTAGGTTTTAATGCTTCGATCTCCTTTTCTATCATTTTCATCTGTACTGCCATCGATTTAGTATTTTCTGGGGAAGCAATAGCATTGTTTATTGTTATCTAAATGTTGCCAAAATTCTGATATTAGATTACAGGTCCAGAGGATTTGAATATACTCTATAAATTGTTCAGTTTCGTGTAGTTTAGAATTTGTGGTCTTGATCCATTTTTTTATTTTCTATGACATCATATCATACACAAGGCAACTTTAGTTTTAGTGGCACAAAAGTGTAAAGGCAATTGTTCCCCTGGGTAGTACATTCTGATTTTGTGACTTGTCTACTACTTTTTTTCTGCTTCCATACGATAATTTATATTAGAGTTTTGAAGAGGATGCCTGATGTGGCGATGCCACTCCCATTTCTTTGTTCGTCTCTTCTGACTCAATGAAAATACAGAACCAAAATTGATAACAGTGAAATAAATGAAACTTGCAAAGCAAAATAAATATTTTAAGAAAGACTAGAATATGAGCATGTTTGACTTGGCTTATTTCTATAAAAGAAGCAAAAAAATTTATTCTTGTTTTTCTTGACAGTAGTACATATATAGCTACGCTCAAGAAAAGAGAGAGAAATAAACCAATTGTGCTCATAACTGTTTTCAAATTAAAAAGCACTTAGAGATTTTTTCAGGGCTTGCCATGACTAGAATATGAGCTTTTTTAACTTGGCTTATTTCTAAGAAAGATACAAAAAGCATTTCTTCTTTCCTGCTTTTCTTGACAGTAGGTACATACAAGACACTGTCAAGAAAAGTGAGAAAGAAATAAGCTAAACCAATTGTGCTCATAACTGTTTTCAAATTAAAAAGCACGTAGTTTGGCTTGCCATGGAATCCTACCCATTAATAGTAGTAAAATTGAAAATGGCACTTAGAAGGGGATACAGAACATTACTCTAATTTTAAGTAGCTTTCTAAAGAAAACCTAAGGAAATATTATGTCAGGGTTCGGGAAACATGCTCTTAGTAATCATGGTTCACTTTCTCTTCTTGTCGGCCGACAACTTGAAATCATCACATTTCTTTGAATTCCAGTTGGATCAACTTTGGAAGTCTTCGTCATTGGTTTGTCTTCTGAAGTGGGTTGGTTGATATACAGATAAAGCCAGCTTATCAAAACTTAAAGCCTCGACTCGGGTCAAAATCATGTTCAACTAATTTATTGCATTTCCAAACAGAAGAAAATACAACATTATGTTCCTTAGTCTCCTCCTCACCTTCTGAAAAAATGAGAATTTGACCCACTTAATAACTGGGGGTGAATATGAGTAATCTGCAAAATTTAAAATCAGCAAACAACCTAATCAATAAAGCAAGTAAATAACATGCTGAAAAATAAATAATACCAAGATTGTTGATGAAGGAGACCCTTGACAAAAGAAAAAACCAACAGGCATATGGTACCACCAAATGATCCACTATGAAAAGATTTAACTTACAGATGTGATCTAGACACTCTCTGCTTTCATTTTGTAACTATTCGAAGGACTCCTCGGATGTGTACTCTGACATCTACTCAAGAACCCTTGGACTTCTAGTACCTCATGGTTATTGTAACAGAGTTTTTGAGGGAAACAATCTTGCTAATTATTCGAAGGTGGATGAAATAATGGATAACTAGCAAAGGTTGTGGACCTTTATTTCAATTAAAATGTGATGCGTCAAACAAAAATTATGTTGTAAATATAGTTATGAAATTTTTTAGTGTATATATGAAGTGGTATAACAAGCAAAATATTTCGGTGGCAATTTATTTACCCTATAGATTAAGCCTACTGATTTTATTAGTTTGGCGTTTTGGAGAGACTAGTGATAGGAAAATCCTAATTGCACAATTTTTTCGGTAAGAGGTAAAGATCCGATAGTTGTCAAATATGAATCATGATTAAATTTGCTAGAGCCTTATTGCCTATGGGTTATTGATTCAGCTTATCACGTGAAAAGATATTGCACGAACAGAAAATGACAATTTTCTAATTCTTTGTTGACTATATCCTGAATATCAATGAAAAAGACATCAAAACACTCACTGCTTCGAGGAATACCTAGAATTTGGAACATTATTTGAGAGGAAAGTCTTTTTTTTTTAATTAATTTCATTCAATAATGATATGCCATATACTCTAGTTGGTTAATCTGAATAATCAAGCGAACAAATCTAATGAGATAACTAAGGAAACAAAATCTTGAAATTACAAAAATGTTAACAACGGTAATTGCTAAATTTTGGGTAAATAATAAACCTGTTGACTCCTAAATGATGAAATGTGCCCTAAATCATGAGAAGTCTGACTCTGTTGACCAGAAACAGGGCTCTTTACCAAATTTGGCTAGACATGCATTGGGCCTCATTATTATCCTTAAAGACCACGTATTCCCACTCCTTGTTAGTTGCATCAGTAAAGCTCTTGTTGCATACTGAAATAATAAAAAATGTATATTAGATAAATTAACCAAGTATGATAACAACCAATATATAAAATATACCATTTAGGTTGCCCTTATATCTGAGGTATTTTTGTCCTTTCTTACCTGACTTTGATATTGTTCCTCAGAGAATGAGCCAAAACCTTGGGACTGGATATAATGCACCAGAATGCACAAAACCCTCTGCTTACACTGTAAAAAGTGATGTATACAGCTTTGGGGTGGTAATGTTAGAGTTGCTGACAGGCCGATTGCCTTTCGATAGGTGTGTTGCATTTAAAATTTTAATATTGGTTACTGGGCAGTTCACTAGGCATTGTTTCTGAAACAGTTGCTTGCTTCTTTCATTCACAGCTCAAAGCCAAGATACGAACAATCTCTTGTTCGGTGGGCCTCACCACAGCTCCATGATATAGATGCCTTGGCAAAACTAGCCGATCCTGCCTTGCATGGGTTGTACCCTCCTAAGTCCCTTTCTCAATTTGCTGATGTAGTTGCTCTTTGTGTACAGGTGAGAAGCTACACCTTTTTCATTTTCTTTATGGCTTTCACATGGTTTTCATAGTGGCATGTGCAGTGTCTTTTCACCGATATCTCTTATATTTGATCAAACACCTTATGGACCTTTTTTCTTTTGGGTTATTTATACTAGTCTGAGCCAGAATTTCGGCCACCAATGTCCGAAGTGGTGCAGATATTACAGCGGTTAGTTCAAAGATCAGGTATCAACCGAAGAGGAGATGGTCTTAGTGCGTCTCAGCGAACGGATAATTCTGACTACTAAAATTGTTTCCTGGAATATGGTCAAGTCTACATAGAGGAATGTTCATTTTGGCACTTGGTGCATTTGTTTGCACAACTTAAACTTTTAGATATTCAAAATAGCATCAGCAATTTCAAATATTTTTAAACGTTTAAAATGATGTATATTCGGAAGCATCAATATTCTGTTTTGTTGGCTAGTATACGGGCAGTGTGTTGTTCAAATTGTAGGTATGAATAATGATATTTGAACTAGAGGGTGCTACCCCCTTCACATGAATGTGTGTGGGGCTGGTCTCGTAATGAGCGATCCCACCCCTCATGTGAGGGGGTGACACCTTCTATGTTCATATAGCAAGGTCCTTGTAAGTATATGCTTAGCACCATTTAACGTATGATAGAAAATTGTGAAGGGTTGTCCCATGAGACATTCCATCTGACAAAGGATAGTGATCCACAAATGCTGGAAGCGCAGTGCAGAGGTCGCAGGTTAGAATCCTCACATGTTTGAATTTCCTGAAAATTTTGTTAGTCCAGTGGGTGGTACCTAAACTCTAGCTACTTGAGACATAACTTACGATTTACATCTTTCACCAATCTCAGGGCACGGGCGGTGGGGGGCTGGGGGCGTCTAATGTTGGTGTTCAACCTTTGATAATTGTGAAGGGTTTTAGATAGAGAAACTTAAGGCTCAGTTCTCTTTGTTGTTTTGAGCTCGTTTTCTGTTTTTATTTTCGAAAATACTAAAAACGCGTTCTCTTTACTATTTTCGAAAACACATTTTGGGAAAAAAAAAAAAATTAAAATTTGTATACGAAACTCAAAACGCCCAAAACGAGTTTTGGGCATTTTAAGTGTATTTTAATAAAAAATGTTCAAAACGTTGGAAAAAGCGTTTTGAGATTTTTTTTTTTTTAAAAGAATTATCCTAACTTGAAATTAAGCTTAAAATAACTTTTTATTTTTGGGAGAATTATCTATCTTGGAACTAAGCTTAAATATTTTTTTTTTTAAGTTAGAACTAAGCCTAAAATAAAGTTTTATTGAATTCAATATCAACATTACAAAAAAAATTAAGTGAGAATTCTTGTTATATTTTAAAAAATGCCTTGATAGATGAACTCTGGTAGTTTTGAAAGAACTTATATTTTCTGGATTTTAATAGAACCAGAATTTCTTCAAATCCCTAACCTGACCAACATGTGTAAATAAAAACTCTTAGTTCTTACATTAGTGTATTACATGTAACTATGTTTTCAGTGTATTGTGAAAGGAAATTTGAGTTTGAGCCAGTAGAATTCTGCGAGCAAATTAATTAAAAATAGTTTAAGTAGGTTTCTGCAAAATGTCAAACAGAACGTGTTTTTCATTTTCAAAAATAGTTTTCAGAAATGACAAACCAAGTGCGTTTTCAGCAAATTTGAAAACAAAAATAAAAATAGGAAATATAAAATATTTTCGAAAATGAAAATACAAAATAAAATATAAACAAAACGCCACCTCAGGCCCGTTCTATTTAAATTTTAGTTTTAAGTTTTGAATTCATTTTTAAAAATGTGTTTTGAGTGTATTTCTTAAGTTTTGGAAACGCGTTTACTTTGTTATTTTGAAAAATTGTTTTCAAAAGAGAACTCGAAAATGCGTTCAGTTTTGAATTTTGAGATATACATTATTAAATTTAAAAAATTGTGCGAGATATCCAAAACTTTAAAAACCCCGCCTTCAACCTCCTTACCACAACTCATGTCACCTCTAACCCCCCAACTTCGGCCAACACTAGCTACAGGCCAGATTTTGTGCGAACCAACACTCGGTTCATTGGTATGCGAACATATATGTTTTGTAGACGCTAACCTTCTCCCAACCACTTTCAAGCAAATGGAGCATAAGAGAAGAAGGTGAAGTGCAGGAACAGAAGATATTTGGTTCACAGTGGAAGATGAGACGCAGTCGTTTTGAGTTTCCTTGGTAAAATTTTAGCTTGTTTTTGAAAATGCTTTTTCAAAAACGAGCAAGTAAACAAATTTTTCAGTATTTTGAAAACTGAAAAATTGAAAATATCACGAAAACAGCAAATAGAACATCACCTTAGCTTTTTAAACATTAACCCTACATATTTGTATACTAAACATGTTTCAATTTCTTGGGATAATATTAAAAAATGCTGTCCTTATATAAAATGTTATCTGCAATATTCTGACATTCCGTTTGAGTTAACAATGTAAACATCGTGAATTTTGACTACCGGGAATGACTCTTAACTAGTGAGTTGAAGGGGGAATATTGTTTCATAATTTCGAAGAGTATAAATAATGAAGGATCCTTGATATAATAATAATAATAATAATAATAATAATAATAATAATAATAATAATAATAATAATAATAATAATAATAATAATAATAATAATTAAGTGTGAGGATAAATAAAGTAGTATTTAATATTCTTCGTTATGAAGTATTAAAAAAAAAAAAGAAAAAAAGAAAAGCTTTAGTAATGTAATGTCCCTGCTAAATTGCTCCACACTTACAATCGACAAAAATAGCAATATGAGCCTAAACAGACCAAATTGATTTGATATATAAAGCATTGAACTCGACTGGAACACCATGCATAGGCATAGCTGTAATAGTTAGGCTAAAAATCACATTGTTGTACGCTATTACTGAACATGTTTCCCAACCTCGGATCTCTCAAGTACATTGCCAACAACTTAATCAAATAATTACTCGTCCTTTACCATCTTAATATGCAAGTTCAGTCTATCTAGCAAAAACAACATATCTGCAGATCATCTCCAGAAAAGAATCTAAAGATAGATCCTCATACCTCATAGTCATAGTCAGCTCTCTCTCACCATCTTTTTCAATCCTTTATGTCTCATATTACTGATCCTTACATGTGCTGCTTTCTCCAAAAAATACCCACTTCAGCATACTTATTTGCAACCAACCATCACAAGTCTTCCACTTTTTCTGGCCTCCAATTCAAGTCAGCTCGTTTGGAACTCCTTCTAGTAAGTATCATCTGCAACTTTACATTTCTTTTGCACCACAAATTTCAACATAATAAGCTGGATTTAGTTCATTTTTCTATTCACAAAACCAAGAATTAAAAGTTTATAAGAATGGTATTATGTATGTCACGAACATGAAATCATGAATATTGCATATAAGAATAAATGAAATCTACTACCTCAAGCAACAAATACAAGATTACATCAGCACTCAAGGAACCTGCCATTGAGAATTGGAGGAGACTGTAAAAATACAAACCTTGGATTTTGTTTTGATCAAATTCTTGTCTCACACCTTTTATCTTCTTCCTACAAAAAAAATATAAAACAAGTCAAAGCATTTCTTCTTCTAACAGGGGTCGTTTTCCTAGTAGAACTAAAGAAATCATAAATTGGTGTCATATGTATTTGCAACATCTGTTCAATTCTTGTGCCGTATTCGAGTAAATGGTACAAACATGGAGCCAAGAACTACATTAAACGAAAATAGTGACAAACCATTTTACTCAATATTTTTGCAAGCTAATCGCTAAAAAAGAGCCCAGAAAAATATCAAAAACATAAGAATCGATATAATCTATCATCCTTTTCAAACCCCACCTCATAGACCATTCAATCAAAAGTTTTCCTGAATAATATTGAAGGTAATACTTGTTGAAAGTCTGCAAAGTCTCAGTGGCCTTTGTATGTGGGCTTTTTCCAACCAAAGTGCCATTAGTATTAGTAAATGTGTTGCCACGATTCACCACCTCACGGATTTTAGAAGCTTCACCGACTACATTTTGGAGCAGCACAGATCAATGAGGAGTTTCAACCTTTTCTTTTCGTAAACCCGCCTGATAGAAAAAATCCTAGATCTGACAAAAGAGCATAAAACCTACACATCTTACGGGATGGCTGCTCTCTGGGAGAAGTTCTTCAGGCTAAAGCAGGGTCTACATTGGTGGAACCGACATGTATTCGGGGACATTTTTCAGAGGGTGTGGGATGCTGAACGAAGGGTGGATGAGTTGGAGATTGAGTATGGCTTGGATCCTACCCCGGAGCACCGTGACTCCCTACATCAGGCTCAGGCTAATCTGAACTGGACCTTGTCTATTGAGGAGGGTTATTGGAAGCAAAAAGCTGGTTCACGATGAGTGTGTGAGGGGGACCATAACACCCGCTACTTTCATGCGATGGTTCAGGGACGACGGAACAAATCACGCATCAGGTCTATTATGACCCATTCAGGGGATGTACTATCTACTGCTGCTGATATTCAGTCTTCAGCTATTGCTTTCTTCTAGGATCTCCTGTCTTCTCAGTCCCAGCCTTTGGAGCCCATCAGAGCTGATATTATTCCTAGGCTAGTGACGCATGAAGACAATATGGCACTAAACCGCCCCCTGTGATTGATGAGATACGGGAGGTGGTTTTCAGCATTGATTCTGATAGTGTCCCTGGTCCAGATGGTTTCTCATCCTTGTTCTTTCAACAGTGTTGGGATATTATTCAAGATGATGTTGTCAATGCAATTTTGGGTTTCTTTGAGGGTGGAGTTCTGCCTAGGGGTTTTGCTGCTACTTCTATTGTTCTGGTCCCTAAGAGGGATGGAGCCTGCAAGTGGACTGATTTCAGGCCTATCAACTTGTGCACGGTGTTCAATAAGCTCATCACTAAGCTTTTGAACAACATACTCGGTTTGTTGCTGCATCATATTATCTCTCTTAACAGAGTGGCTTTATCCCTGGTAGGCTTATTGGGGATAATGTTTTGTTAACTCAGGAGCTTCTCTATACTTTGGATGATAAAGTAAGAGGGAGGAATACTATGCCGAAGCTTGACATGGCTAAAGCATATGATCGCATGGATTGGGGTTTTCTCTACTTGGTGTTGGAGAGCTTTGGTTTTGACCAGTTTTGGATTGATAGGATCAAGAAATGTGTTTCTGGGTGTATGTTCTCGGTGCTCCTTAATGGGCGTCCACGTGGCTTCTTTCCTTCCTCGCGAGCGCTCAGGCAGGGAGATCCTATATCGCCATCTCTTTTCATCATCGCTTTGGATTACTTTTCACGCCTACTCACAGCAACGTTTGAGAGGTATCCCAGTATGGCATTTCGACATGGGGGTACTTCTCTAGTCTCTCACTTATCTTTTGCTGATGACATGATCATTTTCGCCAATGGCCATAAACAGTCAGTTAGGAGAGTACTTGAGTGCTTGGAGCACTATGAGGGGGTTTCTGGACAGATGGTGAACAGAGACAAGTGTGGACTCGTTCTTCCTAGACGGGCCTCCATCAGTCAAATTAGACGGCTTGAGCAATTAACAGGATTCAGACATAAGCAGCAGCCTTTCACTTACCTGGGGGTTCCCTTATACAAGAGGGCCAAGCGGACCTTACTTTATGATGAGCTCATCCAGAAGGTTAGGAGCAGGATTTCTGGTTGGACATCTCGGTTGCTTTCCCCAGTAGGACGTATTACTTTACTTAGATCAGTCCTCAGTTCTCTCCCACTACACATTCTTCAGATCCTCCAGCCTCCTAAGGCTATACTGAAAAAGCTAGAGAGCATCTTTGCACGCTTCCTTCGGGATTCCAAGGAGGGTGCTCATCGCTTGCATTGGAGGAGATAGAAGGATTTATGCCTTCCTACTGATGAGGGTGGTCTTGGCTTCAAACGCCTACATGATATGGTTGATACTTTCTCGATGAAGCTATGGTAGCTTTTTAGATTGCAGAGATCCTTTTGGGCTCAGTTCATGCTGGGCAAATATTGTATGAGGGCTCATCATACACTTGCTATTATTCCACACTTGGCTTCTCCTACTTGGAAGAGGCTGAAGAGGGTTGATCCACTTACTGAGCCATACATTGCGTAGCATCTTGGCGCATAACAGATATTTTTCTGGCATGATTGTTGGATGGGTGATACTACCTTGGCAGCTTAGTTCCCAAACAGACATCACTCATCGACGAGTGTGCAGGATTTTTTTGATGACACTGGATGGGATATTGACTGTCTTATTGAGGTCCTTCCACCTATTGTAGCTGCACAGATAGGGGCGATTCCGTTATGTGTTGACACTCCCAATCAGATTGTTTGGAGGGATACTTCTGATGGTAGATTTGCTACCAAGTCAGCTTGGCATTTGGTTCCGGCGGCTCATCAGACCCAGGATTCCTATCGTTTGATGTGGAGTTCTACCCTACCTATCACAGTCTCTTTCTTCACTTGGAGGTTATGGCAGGGGCTCATCCCTGTTGACACAGTTATTCAGAGGCGTATTGGATGCTACTTAGCATCCAGATGTCAGTGTTGCTCACAGATTGAGACGATTACACATATTTTCACAGGAAGCACTATTTCAGATCAGGTTTGGAACCACTTTGGAGATATTTTCTAGGTTCACATGATTTTGAGTGAGGATGTCAGGCAGAGGTTCCAGCGATGGAGGTATTCTGGACGCTATGTTCGACTAGGCCATATTTGTACCATTATCCCCCTTGTCATATTTTGGTTCATATGGATCGAGAGGAATGATGCGAAGCACAGGGGCATTCAGATGGAGCCGAGGAGGATTATTTGGAGAGTATACCAGGTGCTCTCATTCTTACATACTGGGCTACTCCTTAGATCATAGCATTGGCGCGGGGACACAGCTGTTGCCTCTTTATTTGGTATTAGTTTTGCTCCCTCTACACCTTCTTCCCCTATTTTGGTACTTTGGCGTACTCTCTAGGTGGGAGCCTTCAAGCTTAATACTGATGGATGCGCTAAGGACGGTGCAGCTAGTGAAGGGGGTATTATTAGGGATCATAGCGGGCACTGTATATGGGCTTTTTCTACATTCTATGGGGACTGCCTTATTCTTGACGCTGAGCTGTGAGCTATCCTGGATGGCATTCTTCTTGCTCGCAGATTGGGGATTATAGTTATTTTGGTTGAGGCTGATTCTTTAATGGCTATCCATTGTATCATCCGAGGAGGTGGACATTGGAGCATTCAGGGCATCCTTAGACAGATCAGAGACATTCTTCAGTTTGACAGTGATACTATTTTCCATATCTACCGTGAGGGTAATCAGGTTGCTGACGCGCTTGCATCAGAGCGTTGGGATCAGAGATACTATCAGGAGTATGGACTAGGGATGGTAATAATACTCACGAACTCGATACCCGATGGAGACCCGACATAAATGGGCGGGGATTACCCGACTAAATGGGTTCATGGGTAGGGTATGGAGGTAAATTTTAAAACCCGACATGGGTATGGGTCGGGTGTGGGTTTTACTACAATACCCATACCCGACCCGCATACCCATTAATTTCCTTAAAAAATTATAAAATTTAAAACAAAAGTGATTGTTTAAAAAAAATAAAAAATAGAACCCAAATATCTATTGACATTGTTATCGTCTAAACCTTAATATGTTTAAACTATTGAATTTGTTAACGTCTAAAAAAATTGTTCAAATTCGCTTGTATAATTTCAACATATAACAAACTTTTTTCAACTCAAATTCAAGTGAAGCCCAATATTTAATTGATTCAAGTTAATCCGGAGCACCTATAACCTATTTATAGCTTAAAAAAATAAATAATTAGTAATGAGTTTTAAATGGGTATAGAAGCAAACCCGCCTCCGACCCGCAATTTTTAAATGGGTATATGGGTAGGGTATGGAGGTTGTAAATATTTAGTGGGTAGGGTACGAGTTTGGCAAACCCGACCCATTGCCATCACTAGTATGGACCGCATGATCTACCTCGCAGACTCAGGGCTCTTGTACAGATCGACAAATATGGCCTACCCAGCTACAGAGGGCTATAGCTTAGGCTTTATTTTACTTGTACTTTTCATTGCTTTTATTGTTAGGAAGCTAAACTCATACATTTACTGCTTCCTTTGCTTTCTTGGAGGTTAGGTTTTTATCCCCCTTCTTTCATGTACTATCTACTATTAATGTTAGCTTCTGGCCCGCATGAGGATAAACTGTGAACGACCCAAACTATATATATATAAAAAAAACTAAACCTTCAAGGAAGGAGCACCGCCACGGCACCACCCCTACCTCCATAGGGTCGCAACGTCGATAGATCATAATTGGTCGCCGTCTCCGCTTTAAAATGCGAACCAAAAACTCTCCTTTTGTTGAGAGGATGGATAGAAAATTTTGGTGATTGATAGAGGAGAGAAGTGAGAGCTGATGGGAGGAAATGGGAGGTGGCGTCTTTGGAAGTAGAAGAGATTCAAGATAATAAAGGTCAAAATAAGTATAAAAAAAATAAAAATTACACATTGACGACACAAGCTGCTGACATGTGTCCGTTTTGAACAGTATATATACTACAAATTCAATATTCAAAATTTATGTCCTGTTCCCTATATCCCTATACATTAAAAAAATCTCTTCATTTTGCACTATTTATAAGCCACACTTCTTAGCTTAATGGGCTTCTGCTGCTAGCCAAACAAGACTTATTCTTTAACTGAAGCCAATATTTGGTTTGGCTCATATGCAACTCCTTTGTTTTTTTTTTTTCCATTTTCTCTTTATGTCCTTTTCCCTATATCTCTCCGTATACATTAAAAGAGTCTCTTCATTTTGCACTATTCATAAGCCACATTTCTTAGTTTCATGGGCTTCAACTGCTAGCCAAAACAAGACTTATTCTTTAACTGAAGCTGATATTTGATTTGGCTCATATGCAACTCCTTTGTTTTTGTTCCATTTTCTCTTCTGAATTATTTCGAGCCGTTTGAGTTTTTAGCCGTAATTGGCCCACAAAATCATATAGGGTTTGTTCATTTTCATCTCAACCCAGTTCTCTCCTCATCCTCTTTTCGTCACCTCGTTAAGAAAACTTGGATCTGAGCCCCTATTTCCCCTCTTTCACTTCTTCTCTCCTTTGAAGCAAAATCTCAGGGCTCGCGTATCTGAAGCCTGCAGTTTCTGTCCATATGGACGTGACTTTGTTTCGTGTGTGAAGGTCTCACGGGAACACACCGCATTTTCTCCGAGTAGTGAAAGCGGGAAGAATGGATACAACGATATTTCCCCTGCTGTGTTGTTCGGACTGGACTGACTCATTTTATTTTTTATACATTTCGTAAAATGTTGTTTTGAAGAAGGCAGATTTGTGGGCATCAACAACCACAACGTCTTCGCGAAGTGTGTCGACATTCAAAACGCTCCGAGGGTAAGAATTTATACTCACTTCTACAACTCTGTCTAAAATTCATCTAGATCTGGTTTTAATATATTTTATATTTTATTATTAGTGCACGTACCTTTTTTTTAACAGATTTGAGTTTGATATAGTAATATTTTATTCTGAGTTTAAACTCGTTAGAGGGTGCTCGGTAAATGTTCTTTAGCTAAACTAAGCTTTTCTTGTGCTTTAGCTATTAGTTTTTTCATTTAATTGTTTGAGTAGATAGTTTTCATTATGAAGTATCTTTATATGAATATGTACTTTAGCTATTAGTGTTTTCTTATGCTTTAGCTAATACTATACGCTTGATTGCTTAGTCCACCCAATGCATATTAACTATGATCAAAAGCACGTGTGCAAATATTTATGGTAATGGAGATTGACATAATGGTGTTTCAGGTAATGATATTTATCTATATCTATATTGACATAATGATGCTTGATGCGATTATAAACTATGTGCAATCGTAATACAGGTTGAGGTATGCATTATTATTATTTTTTTTTTGGTAAATTATATGTTTGTTGGTAAAACAAGATTCTTTTTATGGATATGAACATTGTACTGCCCACTTGAATAAAATTAGAAATATTAGTTAGCGAGTCGTATTCCCTACTTCTAAGAGCAATAAAAACAGAATAAATATAAAACAAGAAAGATAGGAAAAGGCTACAGAAGCACGAGAATTTCGTTGAAATGCTTGGACATGGTGATCTTTGGGACCCTCCTTCGTCTACTGCTGAAGAACATTCACTTCATGCTTGATATCTAGCTAAAGCAAAATCACCTAATCATTTTGAAGTTGGTTAACTGAAACTTTTGTAAGCCAGCAATGTAGTGCATAAAATTATGTTAATATAGTGGAATATTTTGTATTAAGATAATATAGTGAAATTCAAGAGTACTTTTGGACAAGTTTTAATTCACAGTGGAGATGCCTCTATAAAATGATTTTCAAGTAAAAATATGGAGAATGTCTCTGTTACTTATGGAAGCTTCATTTTTACCAATACTGGATACTCTTAGCTGCCTCATTTTTCCTATTTCTAGCACCATTAATTTATTGCATGATTTTTAAAAGCCGATTGTTTGTCAAGAAGGGAATTGTATTTAGGTTAGGAAGAGTGATATGGGAAACTAATCTTTCTCACTTTAGATCAACTCCACTGATCTCTTCTTCTTGTCTCTCGCAATGTGACTTCTAATTCATTTTGGTTAACCTTGCGCAGAGATGGTAACACTTGATGGATAACAAAGAGCCATTAAAGATGCTCTAAGAGAGTTTGAGCATGACCGAGAATGATTGTCTTTAATGTCATTGCTAGTCAGTATCCATAGTATCCATGCCTATCAAAGTGCTAAATGGAAGGAGTGTGAATTTGTTCACCCTCGTAAAAGAGGATTATGATGACCCTCTTTTTATGATGGTAAAATATACGTGTATAAAATTGATAAATGTGAAATTTTTCCGTTTGTATTATTCAATTCATCGAGAGTTTCGATATGAGTAATCTTGATATATATTTTTTGTTATAGATAAGTAAGCAATTTATCACTAAAAATAAGTAACTTTTAAAATAGTGAATGTTGTTATATATATATATATATATATATATCAAGACTATATTCATATCAAAGCTCTCGATATAGTATAATATAGACTGAAAATTTCTTAATTTTTACAAATTTTAATACATGCACTTCACCCTTACAAAAATAGGATCACCATAACCTTATTTTGTGACATGCATTTCACCCTCACAAAAAGATGGTCACAAAAACCCTCTTTTGTGAGGATGAATATATCCACACTCGCTAGGAAGGGATAAGATTATATCATTTTCTGAATCCCTTACAAGTAAATCAAAACCTCAACATTCAGCGAAGGTAACCATGCTTGGGGTGATGGGGAGAAACAAGTAAGGTTGTTTGAGTAAATGACCATTGAGTTTAATTTCTTGTACGGACTACATAGTTAAAATATAATTATATTGAACTCTCTAATTAATATGGTCAATCTCTTTAAAGATAGACACACTATATTATTATAATTTTTTGTAGAATAGGAGATTATTTATTTTCAAACATCTGAATTTGATCTTTTCATTTGAAGTTTTGTATCAAGGTTGAAAAGATTTAGTATGATCTTACTAAAGAATAAATTTCAACAAGTTAAAAATAGGCATGTTATGATCTCATTGCATGTAATTTACATCCACACTTGATCTATGTTACGGAATATTCTAGTATGATGATCATTAATTAATGCAACGAATGCCGCTTTGATCTCACATTGACATAATAGATGGACCAAATTGTAGCTAGGATATATTTCAAGGAAAAATAACATTTTTGGTGCACCATATGATATAATTGTTTCAGATTACTCACGTAGCTTAAGTGAGAGATTGTTGGTTTTAATTTCTTATATGAGCTACATAGTTGAAATACAATGGAAATAATAAACGAATCAAGTGTTTACATTACATCATTTCAATTTTAATAAAGAAGTTTTAAAAATTAAAAAACCAGGTGATAAATAATATATATAAAGAAAATCTTAATATATAATCATCCTATAATCAAGCATACAATTACAACATCTTCCATTATACTAGTTAAAGCACGTGCGATACACGTATGGTAACTATAAAGACTCATATATTATTGCATTTTTCCATAAAGATTTAATAAAATTATGAGCACAATTCATAACAAATAGTTTGGAAGTTTGCTTTTAACATATTGCAAATGTATAATAGATGACCAAAAGAAGAGTTGTTCACACTTTCTGAAGGAGTTGAAGAAGAAAGAAATAATATGGGTCACACCTTTGTTGTGGCAGTAGAAATAGTACCAATCTAACCACTTTTATTATTTGCTAGTTGAAGTACGTGCATTGCACATATGATGCCTATAAAAGTGCACAATTTATTGTATTTTAGTTTATAAAGTTTTATTACAATTATGAACACAATTCATAGAAAGTAGTTTGAAAAACTGGTGGTTTTGAGCTTAAATGGAGATTGATTCAGATACTTGAAGATCATTTTGGGTTATAATCAATTAATTAGAAGAAGTGTTGAAAAATTTGCATGAAATTTATGAATTTAGGGAGGTAAATTTGATTATTGAAAAGTTTGAGGACCAAAACATAAATTTTAAAAACTTATAAAAGATCAAGATTTCATGAATTTGGAAGGAAAATGTCCAAATTGTACCTTGCAGTCATGAAATAATGAAAGAGAAATGAAATATAAAACTTTTGGGATCAAAGTGAAAGTCTTGAGGAGTTACAAGGAAAAAAAAATAAAAAATTGAGGGGTGACAAAAGGTGGTGCTGACACATGGCGAATATATATATATATATATGTATAAACTAATTAAAAAAAAGTGTTGAGCAATTGCATGAATATTGAAATTCATGAGTTTAGGAAGATAGAATTTGACAATTGAAAAGTTCGATAATTAAATCACAAATTATAAGAACTTACAAATGATCAAGACGTCATTGATTTGAAAGGAAAGGGATCAAATTGCATCTTGCAATAATGGGATGATGAAAGAAAAATAAAATGGAAAATTTTGATGACCGTAATTGAAGTTTTGAGAAATTGGAGGAAGAAAAAATAAATATGAATGACAGCCAGACCTGTGGCAGTAGGAACACTATCAATTTTATCCATTATTATTATTATTATTATTATTATTATTATTATATAGGTAGATAATTATAGTTAGAAGAAGTGTTAGAGCAATAACATGAAATTCATGAGTTTAAGGAGGTAAAATTTGACAATTGAAAAATTCGATGATTAATCACAAATTTTAGGAACTCAAAAGGACTTAAGATGTCATGATTTTTTAAGGATAATAATCAAATTATACCTTGCAATAGTGAAACAACGAAAGAAAAAAAGAAATAGAAAAATTCGAGGACAAAAAATAAAAATTTGAAAAGTTGGAGGAGAAAATAATAAATACGGAAGATAGCCGAAAAAGGCCTTTTTTGTGTTGAACATAACCAAGAACAATATAAACCCCAACTCATTCCCCCATGAGGAGTCGAACCTAGGCTGTGAACCTGGTAAAGGGGTTGCCTCCCCCACTTGGGCAACCCTTGCTCCTTCAGACAATGTGTTGACATGTAGCAAATTGAATAGTAAGATGCGTCAAGCTTTTTTTTTTTTTTTTAATGGTAGATAGAAATAGGACTCCATTTTTAAAAATTGTTAATATCGATAAAAGAGAAAATCCAAAAACTCTGGAGCTATAAATCTCAATTTCCATAGTCGAAATCTGACAATTTGAAATCCATCATAATCTTAGGGTCACAAAATGAAACTTATCGACACTATTTAGTATATTTGTCGATGAAAATGATCACAAATGTAGGTGATAATAGAAATAGCAAATTGTGCTTAGAGATCATCCTAACACAGTTTGAAATATTTTGAAGTTACAATTGATGGGGAATTGAGCTTGTCTCATTGTATTGTTGCATGTAATATTGATCCAATTGCTTATGTTGACATAAATTTGTGGCTTACGAATTGTCACCTGTGACTTGACCCTTGTAAACAGTTACATGTGACATTGATCCTATAGTCTTTGATCAGTTTTCCTTGATCTATGACATGTTAACATTGATCTGTGACCCATGGATTAAGACTCATGACCTACAACATATGAACTGTGACATGTGAGTTTGAACTGGATGTGTAGATTAAGCAAACATAAAAACGGAGAATTCTACAAAATATCAATTTGTGCATGAGAGAAATAAATCATTACATCAGGCTAGAATGAAACCAAGTACCTGTACAGTAGCGTGGTTGTGGGGCAACGACCATGAACGTCTAACCTCTCCACATGTGCACCTCTATGATGTGAATGTATTATTGATGATTGGCTGATGTCATTACACTTAGGGGAATGATTCATTCCTCTAATTTGTACACCTATTTTTTTGTGTATTGTGCTACCCCTTAGCCACAACAAATACCTGCTCAAAAGATAATTTAATTGTAGAAGCTAAGAATAAGTCATTCAGTCACACAATCTGACTATACATTACAACTGAAGTTCATTATGATGCAAACGAAATACATTTTTTGGCTAATTATCCGGAGATATCAAGGGTTTGAACCGGCTGATGCAATCTTGTTTTACTGGACAGTGTTGCTACTGTGATTTTTCAATTAGGTCCATTTGAATAAGCATGATAAAAACTGGTGTAGTGAATAGGCGCCGAGGTTTATCATAAAAAGTGCGGCATGGAGTTGTTAAACCCTCCAAATCTCGAAACACTAAATGTATTTGGAGTTGATTTAAGTTCAACTTGACTCAACAATAACATACCTCACCATATTTGGAGATTTTTTTTTTTTTTATTGGACTGGATATACTATGATGTATCTGGTGGGTGCTAGACCGATAATTTATGCCTAGAATAGCCTCACTAATCTGGATATTGACGTAATCGACCATATGTTGGAATTTCATCTTTAATATTAAATTATCCTCGGCTAACTTTGCGTGTTCACTCACAATGTTTCTAAGACGTTCTATGTATTTCTTGTTCCCCAATAATGTATCCTGCAATGACATGATGTTATGTTAATGGCGGATGTGATGGTTGGGATTATAATATGGCACATTGACTAAAAGTACCAGAATGACATACCCTACTATTCTTGCAATGTTGCTGGTTCTCATAACCTAGAATAGTTAGTCACCTTTGCTTTATGCTATCGGAATCTGCCTCATGAACTAATTCAATTCTTGTCCGAGTCCCGCCTGCCATGGAGTGTTTTTCTTGCTATTTATGTGGTTGGATGTCGGGGACAACAATGTTGTTCACGGAATCATCAACGTCAAAGAGGAGATGATTGCGTGCCTCTTGGATTTGTGGTTGGATATCGGGAACAACAATGTTGTTTGTGCAAATATCAGGTCTAAATTGGAGTTGGTAGTGTTCCTAGTGTGAGTTCATTCCAATATTTTCTTGTAACAAATTTACTTCGATGTCAGACTTTATCTGTGAATAACAATTTTTAACACAACATTTGAAACCACGCTGTTAAGCAATTGCATCAGTTCAAAATTAGCATTAGTCTGCATGTTGGGGAAGACTGATGTTTACTTCTGATTGTAATGATGTACTAGACCTTGAACATATGTCCATTATCCGCCTCGTTACCTAGGTCATCCTGTCCTTCAACTGGACTATAGGTACTGACCAAAACATGACACATATCTACCTTTTCCTTCTTATATTGCATTTATCACGATTTAATCACATTGTCAGCAGTGGCTATAGAGGAGCTATTTGGCCTTTGACTTGGCTTGGGTGTGTAGGTGCGGGTTTGAGTTAAGACTCCAGCTAAACGAAATTAGTGTGGAATAAGCATAAGGTACAAAGACGGTTGGAGAATAGGCATTAGGATGCTTTTCATTCACAACATCAAGCGATGCTAGAGATTTATCCTTGGTTCCGTCCTCCAATATAAATACGTATATCTCGAAATAGACAACAATTTTAATGCATTTGTCGACAGATTATATTCAGTAAATCATCTATAATAACAAATGTAAAGACTAGCAACCAAAGATCAGATTTTTTCGCATATTCTCCATCTATATCACATTTCTACATTAGCACTTGTTGCACCTGGACGCTAATAAGAAATGAAATACATTTTAAATGATGTTACAAAACATGATGGTTGATAGATAAACAAATCACAGACTAGTATCATAAAGAAAGTAAGAAGGCTGCACTATTGCTTCATAAATACAATGATTGTTTGTAGCATTCTTTTGTATTTATACATTTTTAATGCTTGTACTAACAAAAAAAGGAATACAATAAGCATCGAGCATTCAAAAGGCAAAGACTATCATCAACAAAGTAGAATGTTTCCATATACCGTATCTGTTGCACATTAAGTATTCATATTATAAATGTTGCTAATGGATGCTTAATTTGAGATGAAATACAATTCAAATTAAGTGAAAAAATGTAATTCGGTGGTCGTCTTCAGTAGATGGTATGAACTCATAATTTTTCGCCAACATCAAGTGGAATGCTAGATAGTCGTCCTTGAATTAACAATGAAATGTCAATTAAAGTGGTAACGGCAAAAATTAATTCATCCACTATATATTCTAGCTCCAACACAAAGTATCATTCCGGTTAAAAAGAAAAGAGAATTCCGGTTATTGGTTATTTCATTACATTTTTTACCAGTTGGACTTCTATACTTTTTCTTCATGAAATTTTTTTTCCATTGAACAATGAATTTTGACGCTAACATGTTTTGATATACATATCAGTATCGTAAAGAAAGTTAAAGTACTATTGTTAATACCTGGCAGTTATGATTTGGTTTAGAAGAGCCCTTGCTAAAGTTGCTATAGTCTGGGCCCTCAATTCTGTCGAGAGGGAATGCTGAAAATGATGTGGGTCTGAATGAGAAGTTAGGCTAGTTACAGTTGGCATTCTTGGATGATTCGTCAGGGGTATTTTTGATGTACTACCTCATGTGTTCTTCAACCATGTATTTGTAGTCGTCATCACTTGATGCCACCTTGTGCATGATCTGTTTGCCCTTCACTACGATAATATCTAATTTTCCCTGAACAAGTTGAGTATTTTCCTTGATAACTAGTGGTGCTACACTATGATTGAGCTAAACTTGCTCGTTATCAGAATATATCTCTTGCTGGTTAACACATTCCTTGACTGGTAATGAATAAACTTTTCTAACTGCTGTTGGTCAATATCCTGCATGATATTATTGTAAATATATTCGTTCTACAAAGAACGTTACTAAAAATATTGTTTCCACATGGGTAACATCAACAAATCTTGTGAATTACTTAATGATGTTGCAAACTAGGAGGATGAAATGACAATACATAGCATCAGATTTTATTTTCATGTTGTGTGGTTATGATTACACGTTTAGTCAGTAAATTAGACAGTGATATTTGGAATTGTACCTGGTGGGGAGACAAAATCATCATCGTCAATTATATCAACGCTACGTGATGTGCTAGTAATTTTAGTTTGTATTGCTGGGTCTGAGTTTACCTTCAACTCTATGTAATGGGGATCTAGTGCTTATTCGACTTGAGGGACCAACTTCACAACTCAAATCTATCGCCGAATGAAAAAAAAAAATTGAAGCCTGTAAATATTTAGAGAAAAACTGAGTTTTATTGGAGCAAACGTATGATGCTTTTCCAATTCACCACCAATAAATGTTTTGATCTGAAATTTCGAATCTATCGACTTATGTCTAGGAGACTGAAAACATCGATGGCTAGGTAAAGATGGGGCGTGTTGTCTTCAAGTCTTGATGTCCAGTTGAGAATTCTGGGTCGTTGACTAGCAACTTTTTTGCATACTTTTTTCTCATGAATAAGAAGAATCTTGTAAATCCAAGCCTGGAATACAATGACGAATCCATTGAGCCTGTAACTCATTGCAGGCCTTCCCTCATCCTTCACTATAACAAACTTGTTCCTTAAGGCTAACTTTATCGAGGATAGTGTCAAATAGAAAATGGCTTTCCCCCATGGGTAAAATTTTATGTCAGATGAGTCTACTATGACGAGTAGCCTTTCTTCAACAAATCTCCCATATACCGTGTTAAACATTAGCTGTTTGAGAAGAAAAAGTATCCCCATAATAACGACATCACTGTTGTTATGATCTGGCATCTTAGTAACATCAAAAACATCATCGTTTGTAATATGGGGTAAGTGACTGAAATATCGTGACTTCAATATGCAATACTTCAAATTGTATTTTCCACTCCTGTCATCGCAAGTGCAACAAAGACTAGTAATCAGGTAAAATTCTTGAATGCCAAATTTGATGGTATCATTCCCAATACGAAACCAAATCTCCCCGTCGTTTGGCTGGTTAACCTCTCTCAACAGTAGTTGGTGGATCAATTGGGGGTTCACTACAATCTCGGGCATGTCAAGGTAAGTTCCAAAACAAGTTTGTCTAAACAATCTTTTTTGGTCGTCTGTGGCGGCGGCTATCATATCCGATGGTTTGACGTTCACCTTCCCCTGGAACCAGTTGGCAGGATTGACCTTAAAGTCCCATTGTTGCATTTAGTGATAAAAAATAAGGTTTGTTACATGCTTTGCTTATGACAATAAATCATTGTGCTTAAACATCAAAGTCCATAATAGATATTACCAACTACCAAATTTTCGACATCATCAAAGCTTGGAATTTTAAGTTTTACCATGTAAGAGAAAACTAGCTACATAAGAGGATGAATAACATAAACTTAGAAAGTTGATTTAATACATGTGATGTGTAGGTCATTCTCAAAAGCATCCAAAAAAACCAGTATCCTATTCTCAAAAACACATACCTGGCATTGAAGTGGTACGATCTTCGATATATTCTTCCTACGGGGGCTTCGAGGACCTTTATGGTGATTTCTTAACAAATTTAAGCCAAATGCCTTCCTGTTAAAGTTGCGGCCAACCCCCTTTTTTTGCGGACACGGGGTTTTTTCCCAATTGACACTTTACCATTTGGATATTCTGGATAGGATATCTTGGCAGATTCTAAATCCAGGGATGTGACATAACATTTTAAATTGATTACCAACTTGAAAAATTTATGTAGTGCAAAAAATAAAAAATAAAAAATAAAAATAAAAATAAAAAATAAAATTGAGGCGATGTTGTTGAAATCAATTCAAAATATATATGATGATACCTTGATACGAATGTCATAACATGGAATTCATTAGACTATTCATCATGAACAACATAAATGAAGTAAGTGGTTAGTAATATGCTTATACGTAAAAATTGGATTTTTTATCTGACAATCATGATAAGGTCGTTTTAAGTGATTTGATGGATCTCATGTAATATGGGATCAATCAATGCTGACAATTCGGCTTTTTGTCGAGAAAAAACGACGTACACCCTGTGTCATCTTTATGGTAAAATCATAATTCAAACTGATTTCAACCATTTACATAACTTCAGACTGATTTACACCGTATAAGCGTCAATCGAAAAAAAAGTGCAACCTCCAAAAACAAGTTTGTTTGCCCATATATTATGTTCTTCCTAATAGAAAATATGAATTCTAAGATCACATGGTGAAGCAACTCATGATCACACTCAAAATAAACATCCACAGTTATTATTCAAAGAATTTATCAAATTCTTTTGAGTGTACGTCGGAATTTTAAACTGAACCACATGACATGAGACTGAGTTTATAGGTTTCACCGTGCATAAGAGATTTAAACTAATGATGAAAACATGATTTATGAAAGGATGCATTATGAATTCATTTATAATCATTTTATGAATTGGACTATAAATGATCGAGATCTCACAAATCATACAGAATTGGAACTCTGATTTGTGTTTGATTATTGGTTTGTCAGTTGAAATCAGAGAAATCGTAATAGTAGCAGTTTGAGATGCAAATTTTTTTGAGGTTTTGAAAATGATCACGCGTTTCCAATATGTTAACTCGTTCTCTTTGTGTTTCGATTTTCAGTTTTGAGTTTTTTATTTTGTTTTGAGTTTTCTATTTTCGGTGTTTGTTTTGCAATTGTTGACAACGTGTTTTTTGTTGTAATTTTAAAAAATTATTTTTCAAAACAGAAAATAGAAAAATGCATTTAATTTGCAATTTCGAGAATAATTGTTTTGTGATTTTTTATATGTAAAAAATGATTAATTTGTTGAATTACAATAATTTTTAATTTCAATATATGAATCAGTGCTATATTCAACTAAGATTTTATTAATCTTCATTCTTTCCATATCCCTCTCATTTGTTCTCAGTTACTCATCAAATGACACTCAATTTCTTCGAGATTATCTTTTGAAGAGGCATTTGTTCTTGGACGATGAACAAACAATATTTCATCTCATATCTAAAAAAAAAAAAGTAATAAATAAATAATAAATCTACAATCATAGATATGGAATCAAATTGAAAATTCGGTCAAATAATTAATTAATCAAATATCCCTTTTTACAAATGGAAATATGTGTAACAATTGTAACATATAATATCACCTGTTACAAATTTCACCTATACAATTGTGTTCATTTTGAAAAGAAAAGAAAATATATTTCTATTGTGATGTGCTGAAGACGGTTCGAACCTGTAACATCCTAACGCACGCACACAACCAGTTGAGCTGAGGGGTACCATTATTAAAAAATAGTGTTTTCGCCTTTTGATATTTTGGTTTGTTTCTATTGAAAACAACCAAAACGAGTTTTGGCCATTTTGCATTTTGTTTGTAAATTATTTCCGCGTTTTGGAAATCTTGTTTTCAAAAATAATTAAATAAACGTGTTTTCAGTATTTTTGAAAACTCAAAACTAAGGCCGGCATTGAGTCTTATGGGGGCCTTAAGCAGACATCTAACTTCAAAATTTATTGGGGCTTTGAGTGAAGTACAAGGATTTTTTTTTTTTTTTTTTTAAAATTAACGAGCAAGAAGAATCGAACCAATGACCTGTAACATAAGCACAAATTATATCTATTCATTTTACCAACTATGTTAAGTTAAATTTGTTGTCTTTATTCTACTTTTAGAATATATGTGTGGAAAACGCTCCGTTTAATTTTTCGATTTTGGGGCCTTTTTTGGTAGGGGATCCTAAGTGATCGCCTTTCTCGCTTATGTTCAGGGTTGGTCCAAAACTAAAAACATCTGAAAACAGTAAAGAAAATGGGACTGAAGCCTCTGTTCTTTAAAACAATCATTGCAATTTGTAAATCAATTTATAAAAAACATAATTTCTCAAATCACAACACATATTTTCCAATAAGATGCATTTCATGAACGGAACATCTTTGTTAATTGGAGAAATCATGAGATTTGACTAAGATATCTCTCCATCGTGGATTGTCTCCTAAAACATTGGAGCTTCGTTGAACCTCGTATGTCCCAACATGTCTCCCTTCTATTCTTAGCACTAGTTTTCACACACTGCTTTCTTTCTCTCCCCTTATCCCCCCACAATCAAGGAAAAACACACAAACACATCCATAGAACAAAAAACAAAGAATGAAACAAAGAAAACAGACAAATAAACCAAACTTCACCCTTTATGCCTTTAGAATTCGACATTCAACGTCCTACAACCCCTCCTCTGCCTATCGGAAAAATGCCGATGGGCACGCATCCTCTATGCCTGCCGCCACCTCCAACTACATTTATCTTTGGCCTTCTTCTTCTTCTGCTCGTGTTTGCACCGTCGTTTTCATTGGGTGACGATCATGATGATGCCACCAAAGCCCTCTTAAATTTCAAAGGCTCCCTAGCAAATACAGAAGAGGCTCTTGCCAATTGGAATTCCTCGATAAGTCCATGTAATGGAAATTATGGAAACTGGAATGGTGTTTTGTGCTTTAATGGCTACATATGGGGATTGCAACTCGAGAAAATGAATTTAAGGGGTCAAATCGACGTCGAGTCTCTTATTCCATTGCGTGGTTTGAGGACTCTGAGTTTTATGAGCAATAGTTTCGAGGGGCAAATGCCGGACTGGAGAAAACTTGGTGCACTCAAGTCTCTTTTCGTGTCTAACAATCAATTCTCGGGGCAGATTCCGGATGATGCTTTCAATGGCATGACTTCGTTGAAGAAAGTTTACATGGCGAACAACAAGTTTACGGGTAAAATACCTACATCTCTAGCCAAATCGCCTCGGCTTTTAGAGTTGAGAATCGAAAACAATCAATTCACAGGTCCTATACCAGAATTTAGGCCTGATTATCTCAAACTGCTGAATGTTTCTCATAACCAATTGGAAGGTCCAATCCCAGCAGTTGTTAGCAAAATGGATCCAAGCTCCTTCTCGGGTATGTCATTTCTACACATTTTGGGGATAACTTTTCGCTTACCAAAGGTCGAAAATTCTTAATGTAAAATAAGCCATCGATAGGTTTATATGTTTTGAGTGATAAAATCACACATCGAATAACGATGAAAACATAGACCAATTTATAAGGGTCAGAGCGTACTCTACTTCACAAGGTTGATATTTTAAGATAGAAACTGATCATATCAGAATATCATTCGAGACAGAACTCACTTGAAACAAAAAGAGACTAAAAAAAAAAAAATAAGCACACAAATTTTCAAGATTTGTCTGCACAAACGAGTCACTATCTTGAAACGCATGTTTATGGGATAAAATTCGCATGGAATAATGATGAAAAAATGGACAAATTTATTATAAGTGTTAGGGTTGTCTTCTTAATAGTTTTAACAATATGTTGATAGGTTGACACTGAAACAAATCTTATTGTGAAATAATTAATTAATGCAGATAACAAAGGGCTTTGTGGAAAGCCTCTGGAAACAGCATGTGATGTCCCGTTCCCTGATGATGGGGACGACGAGCCGGTTGCTTCCATTCCATCGCCTCTCGACCCCACAAGTACCGCCCCTGCAAACAAGTCATCTTCCGGGAGAATAGCGATAATAGTTATAGCTATTATAGTGGGTTTGTTGCTTATCCTCATTCTTCTTCTCCTCTATCGCCGAAGCCGCCAAGGCCAAACACCGCAACTTGGTCAACCCTACAACGAAAAGAATAGCGCGGAAACTGTTGCCGACACTGAAATTAACAACGTCAAAGTTGAAAGCGTGCCACCTCCTGATCTGGTAAATGGGAACCTTAAAAAAGCCGATCAACCCGGAAAACTGTCATTTGTTAGAGAAGAGCGACGCAAGTTCGACTTGCAGGACTTGTTGAGAGCATCAGCTGAAGTTTTAGGGAGTGGAAAATTCGGAGCTTCGTATAAGGCTGTATTAGTAGACGGCGACGCGCTAGTCGTGAAGAGATTTAAGCAAATGAACAATGTAGGAAGAGAAGACTTCCACGAGCACATGAGAAGGCTTGGGAGACTAGACCACCCTAATCTGCTACCCTTAGTTGCCTATTTGTACAGAAAAGAAGAAAAGCTCTTGGTCTTTGATTATGCCTACAACGGCAGCTTGGCCAGTCACCTTCATGGTATACAATTATATGTTACATTTCCTTCTTGTTCGTCTCTGAGTTATTCCTAAAAAGTTGTAGGGCTCATAAAATGTGTGATTAAAACTAATTGTTGATTTTGATTTAGAATTAAAATCAGATTTTTATCCAGACCAATCAGGGGCTGACTAATCTTATTTGTGTTGGTTCTGCAAGGTAAACATTCGGCGGAGCATCCGGGGCTCGATTGGAGTACGCGATTAAAAATTATCAAAGGCGTGGCGAATGGCCTAGCTTATCTTCACAATGAGCTGCCAAGCCTGAGTGTACCTCATGGTCATCTAAAATCTTCAAATGTGCTTTTGGACAAAAATTTTGAGCCACTTTTGATGGATTACACACTCGAGCCCGTGATGAACTCCGGCCAAATTCAGCAAATCCTGGTGGCGTACAAGTCACCGGAATTCGGACAACATGGTCAAGCAACAAAGAAAACAGACGTATGGTGCTTAGGAGTTCTGATATTAGAAACTTTGACAGGAAAGTTTGTGGCAAAGTACCTTTCTCATGATGGCACCGGATCCAGTTGGATCAAGGAAATTGTCGACGAACTGGAAAGCGATACACAGGTTTTCGATCACGAGATGGGAAATACCGAAGAATGCAGAGGAGAAATGGAAAAGCTTGTGCAGATTGGAATAGCTTGTTGCCAAGAGGACATGGAGAAGAGGTGGGAGTTGAATGAGGTGGTGGACAAGATTCAACAACTAAAAGAAACTGATTAATTGATAGATAATACAATTATTTGGCTACATATGTTCATGTTCGTAAAAACAAAATTGTTACTAATGTCTTTGAAAACATTTTAGCTAATGGAAATTACTATTTATAAGGTCGGTATCACTGAAGGGTCTTGAGCAAGTTAAAAAAAAAAAAAAAAATGTTTCTTATGTGTATAAATATATAAAGTTATGCACATATATATATTTAAATAAAGTTCAATTTAGTATCACGTGAATCATTAAACTTCAGTTTAGTTTCAAAATTCACCGTTTCGTACTGATAGTCTCCTAAACCCGTGAAAATTGTTTAAATGGTGAGTAGCACATTGTTTAAGAGCCTGTTTGGTTTATGGAAAAGTTTTGATTTTTGTGAATTTTTGTTTTGTTTTTTGATGGATGTTTGGTTTAGATTGGTTTGAAAAGTAAAAAATTGTAAGCTTGACTAAAGATGGATAATTAATATGACCATGAAATTGTGGACTTGACTAAGGATGAATATTTCAAGTTGGTTGAATAGTTTTTATGAGCTTGATTAAGGATTATTGATCAACATGACCATGAAAAGTCAATTATGGTTGCCCACTGATCTGAACATATATATGTTAAATTCAAACCTTTTGAAAGCTCTTCTTTGCGGCGATAATGCCAAAGTATAAAGTTGGCTGAATAGTCTTTATGTTGATCCTTACGGGCCTCTCAACAAAGAAATGAAAGAATAACTCTTTGTTCATTGTCCTCTTATACTTATAGCCTACCTTGTGAAGGTTATGACAAATCATCTACTTTTGAAAGGAAGGAGATACATGGTTTCAAAATAGTATCAATAATGACTCGAATAACTTTCACTTAAAGAAAAACAGAACCCCTCATTGTGTACAAAATAAATTTGGTAGCTGAGTACATATGTTCTTTCCTTCCCACATGGATAGAAGAATACTGAGCAGCGAACTGGCTTTGCTTGTCACATGAGTCCAAATTTCTTGAAGCGAGCTGACTGATAAATGTATTTTATACACGTATTTAGATACTAAAATCAAAGAATTATATTTCTTAAGAATAAATTTAGTTTTTATTTGTATTTATTTAAGTTTTTATCCCAGAGTCAAGTAAGTGGAGCAATTGAGACAAATATAGATTGATTGGATAGCAATTTGGACATTAATGAGGTCAATCAAGAATCAAATTGCAACTAATTGGAAGAAATATGAGTTAAAATAAAGGAATAAAAAGTTGGAGGACTTAATTTGAATGAAATCAGAAGGACTAAATGTGCAATTAAAAGAGAAGGGTCAAAGCGGAAGTTTTGTCTCTTATTATGAAATAAAAGTATTTCTAGAATATTTAATTATTGTGGAATTTAAAGAAAGAAAAATGGAAGTTTTAATAAAAATGAAAAGTTACAAAAAATATTTTTAAACACATCTCTTTAGGATACTCGTTTGATCACATTCAATCTCCATTGAATGTATATGATATATGCTTGGGTAAGTTCTCGAAACAAACATCGAGAATATGAAATCCATTTTTAGGTTCAATCAACGGATAATAACTGGTGAATTCTTCAAGTTAGTACTTTACAGAACGACTAAGAAAGTTAGTTTTAAGTGACTTATTTCGACAAGCCATAACTTCCCTCTCGATTAACCACTTTTCGCGTGATAAAGTGCACATGAAAGCACATTTTGAGTACTTTGAAATTTTACAAAGAAAATTGGATTAGACATCATTTACTATCTTGAATCTGAACTCAAACATTTCGTCATGAAACTAGAATTTTTAAGGAAGAAAGCATGGTGTCCTCTCTAGGTTAGACACAACTACATCCCTAGCTTACCTTACTCACCAAACCTATAACTTACACCTCATACTTACATGTAAATGCCACTCCATGTCCATCTTTTGAAGATAGGACCTTAGTCACCATCTAGTCATAAACTAAGTTGAAATCTCCTACAAGTGTGATCTACATCATTCTAGTGCAATCTGAAATATCTATAAATACTCGGGGACTTTGAAATATAAACTCCTCACACTAAAATTTAAGTTTAAAATGGGAAAGAGAAAAAGTTCTTCCTTCCAAACCCTAGGTAAGGATTTAATATCAAAATCATGTTTTAGTCCGTTACAATCCATTCTTTCATTGGAAAACATGTTTTATCAAATCTTTTATAAAAAATATATGGTTTTGAATCAAAGCAATCAAAAAAATTGGGTTTGAGATTCTAAAAATACGTTTGGTGTCAACACAAATTGGTTTTATGTTGACAACTAGGCTCAAAACGATGAAACGTGACTCTCTGAGACTTTGGTATCAACCAAACAGCCCGACACCTTGACTTCATTCAGCCATGGCTTTTGTTCTACAATTCCAATTTGCAATCTGTAAGTCCGTTGAACCCCAGATTCGATGAGCTTTTCGATGATATATTTATACAACTTGTGAAAATTTATGTACTAGGAGTTATGTACTTATTTCTCCACATTCTCTGTGCGAAGAGAGTTAAAAGACTTTCATTCAAACAGAAAGTCATTCTAGGAACCGTTGATGAGACTATTCATCCAATAAACTGTGAGTAGATTATATTTACTTGATTATATGTTTAGGATATACTTAATTAAATTATATCAGTTTAGTTGCTATGAGAGAGATATGTTTATTTATTTGGTTATTAAATTGAGTCGAATATGTAATTTGAAGTAGTTAATTTATGATGTGAGTCGAATATGTTTGTTGAAATATTTGATTAATGATGTAAGTTGAATATGTTTATGTAAATTATATGATTCATTATAAGTCAGTGGGATGTGTTTATTTATTCTGAATATATTTATGTGATTATATGATTTTATTATAACGAGGTGGAGTATTTTATGTTGGTAGAGTTGGATAGGTTTATATAAATTATTTGATTCATTATAAATGAAGGTTTATGCATAAAATAATGGTTTGTGCATGAGGATTATAGATTTGAATTCTAGTCCCCTCGGTAATCAATGTGTTTTTAGGATATCGATGTTGATCGCGAGGACCTTGCGACTCCAAGGAACCAAAGAAAAACTTGTGGAGATCTAGTAGCCTTGTTGGACCTGAATAAGGTAAAAGATGACAGACATGTAAAAGCGCTAGAGGGTGAAATACTATTATGTGATATGATGTGTATCAATTTGTATCGTGGGGGCCTTGCTACTCCAAGGTATCGAAGAACGACTTCCGGGGATCTAGTAGCCTTGTTGGAGTCAAATAAGGTGAAAGATGACAGGGATGTAGAAATACTAGAGGATGAAATAGTCCTATACAATCTGATGTGTTATGACCATTTATGATTATCCAGTTTATGTAAATGATAAGCGCTTTGGGGTAGAGAGATAATCTATAATCAGGATCTGGAAGCATGATTTTCGAAAAGAACATGCATGTGCATCAGTTACTCATCTTCCTGAATTAAGTTTCAATGTACAATAACACATGTGCACCATATTCTGCTCACTGGACACGCTTGTGCTCATCCTACATATTCTAACTTTTTAGGTAGTCAGAGAAATATAAAGGATTTACGTGAATCTTCAAATGGCGAGACAAATAATGTTAAGCTAGGTGACGATTTGTGAGTTGTGGACTCGTTACCGAATAAGAATTGTTGTATTTGAATTGCCACACTTTCATTTCATAAATTAATATAGTTTATTTTTAAAGGATTTTGCCATCGTTATTTTTTTAAAAAGAAACAACTTTTATTTTGAAACTCAGTTATGTGACGTTGTTTACATCGTTGGTTAAAATTATTCATGTGATTTTGGGGTCATCGCAAGAGTGGTATCAGAGCCCTAGTCTTTAAAAAGTCTAGAGTTTCGGCATTGGAGGCTTCCCCACTTGGAGCATTTGTATAGAGCATGTTGTGTAAGTGTGTAAGTGTTCTCTCAGTAATGTTTTCACTTGTGTTTATACTCAATTTTCAAGCTTCCAAGGAAAGTAATCAACTATCACGAGAAAATTATAATTCTTGTGAAGTATGAAACCACAATCAAAGAAATATGCATGGAAGTAAATGGATACAATAGTAAGTGAAATTTCTTTGCTTGCTATAACAAGAAGATGATTTTGAATTGAGTGAAATATATATATATATATATTGAATTTCCCTTTTTTATCCCTCTTTTTTTTTTTTTAATATGAAGAACAACAAGAATTTAAAGGATAGATTTACCAATTTTAGAGTGAAGCTCTGATACCAAATAATGTGAATCCATTTGGTGTTTGAACTAAAAATTCCCACACGAATTTTGCATCAACTCAAGAAAACTAAAATGGTAAAATAAACCTTGACCCAAGTTTAATCTAACCAAAATTCTAAGGAATAAACCTAGCCCAATGGATAAAAATAAACAAATTCCAAGGAGTGTGGATTCAACAATACAAGAATAATCTACTCAAAATATAGTTGAAGAATACCAAAGAAAAGTAACAAGTTGAAAGAGGAATTTACCTCCAAATGCTCTCAAGAAAGACTTCAATGTTCAAGTCATCCAAGTTACGCTAGGGTTTGAAGAGAGAAATGTATTTGTAGTACAAAATTTTGGGAAATAAGAAAATAAATAAAAACCCGAAATTAAGTTCAAATCTCGTGAAATCTGGCTTTCGCACAAACACGCGATCGCGTGGATGAAATCTGCGCGATCAAGTGGAGATCGCAATAATCTTCTCTGTCTCTCTCGTGCGTGCGATAGCGTGCATGTTCTGTCCCGCGTTCATGCAAGCTTATCGTTTGCTTTTCTTTTGATTTTGATCCCAACTTGTTTCTTGTAAAACAACTTGTTTTTAAGAATTTTTTGTGATTTTATGAGTAATTATTTAAATTTTTTAATTGAAACCGATTCGACCTTTTGACTCTTGACTCGTTGCCTTTTTCGGGATGAACCGATTTTCGATTTTCTGAACATTGTTTATAAATAAAAAACAACCTTTCAAAAATTGCTTGTTTTATTTTTATTTTTATTTTTTAGTTGAATTTAGTTGTTAGTTTAGATTTTAATTCTCGAAATATGACTTGAATTTTCTCGTTTCAATTAAGGTTAGTAATCTAGAATAAAGATTTATATGATCAATTCTCATGCGTTCTGTTGACGTCACCAGCCTCTGGGGTACTTACGGTTCGGCCAACACACGGATTGTCCACCGCATGGTGTGGATTTGTTCTACGCGAGGTGGACGCGTCCCCAGGGGGTTTCGAACCTTGGACCTTTGGAATATATGAATTCCAAAGGCCTCCCTTAGCTTAGTGGTAACCAGGGAGGCCTTTGGAATTCATATATTCCAAAGGTTCAAGGTTCGAAACCCCCTGAGCGCGTTTTTATGTTGACGCCACTAGGCTCATGGCTGCTTACGGCTCGGCCAACACACGGATTGTCCACCGCATGGTGTGGATTTGTTCCACTCGAGGTGGACGCGTCCCCAGGGGGTTTCGAACCTTGGACCTTTGGAATATATGAATTCCAAAGGCCTTCCTGGTAACCACTAAGCTAAGTAGCTTAGTGGTTACCAGGAAGGCCTTTGGAATTCATATATTCCAAAGGTCCAAGGTTCGAAACCCCCTGGGGACGCGTCCACCTCGAGTGGAACAAATCCACATCACGTGGTGGACAATTCGCTGTGTTGGTCGAGTCGTAGTACCCCAGAGGCTGGTGGCGTCAACATAAAAAAGCTTAGTGGTTACCAGGGAGGCCTTTGGAATTCATATATTCCAAAGGTCCAAGGTTCGAAACCTCCTGGGGACGCATCCACCTCGCGTGGAACAAGTCCACACCATGCGGTGGACAATCCGTGTGTTGACCGAGCCGTAAGCAGCCATGAGCCTGGTGGCGTCAACACGTTCCATACATGAGCTCATTATCCACTATATTACTTATGCTATTCGTACACTTGCAGTAAGAAAATAACGTAACACTGACTCACGTGAAGGATCGAATCGAGAGCAACGAGAAATTAGTTGAACCGATCGATTCACCCATTAAACACCCCTATTTTCATTGATAATAAGATTGCACCAATGAAAATAGTTCATTGTTTATATGTGTGGTGGTCAAGTGAGAGAATCCTAATTCTAATAGAAGTCGACGTAGGCAAACAATTTCAGAACAAGTGGAGGATATGGATCTATATTCTGCTTCAGTTGAAGATTTGGAGACCTGTTTTATTTTTGAATTTTCATTAAATTTTAGAACTACCAAGATACATACTCCAACCTTTAGTAGAGTGACACGAGTCATGACATTCTTCCTAATGATGCCAAAAATTTGCACTCGTAATTTCTCGAGCTTGAGCAACGAACAATCACAAATTGGACCTCGAGTACCTGAAAAAAAGGGGGTGATGTGTGCCCTCGTCATCCCTCCGATGCTTAAATCAGTAAAGAAAGAGAAAATATTTATGCAAGAAGCTATAAACTGTAAATAAATAATTGTTTGTCTCTGAATAATGGGTGAAAGTCATGTATTTATAAGGATGTGAAGTATAATCCAAATATGATTAGGTTACTTGAATGGTTTGGAGACTTATGAATCCCAATAGAGGTAGGATTCTAGGTAATGGACTAGGATAAGGTTGTATGATTGTAGTAGTCATTTTAGAATAGGACTTGTGAACCAAGAGTCCCTTTGATTGTAGATTGAACAACTTTCTAAATTTACACCGTGTTTGATTCACTTTTTAATTAGAGTTTCTCATTTTTATACAGTGAATAAATATTAAAATAATGCAAGTGTACATATAGTGTCTGGCAATGAATTTGATATGGAGAGCCATTGGAACGTTGAAGACGCATTAGGCCTTGTCTATTCATCTTTTCAAAAAATTACCATACTATAGCAAACTGTAAGAAATTTTAGAAGCACAAGTTTTAAGGGCATTTTTGGTATAACGGAATAAATTGGAACCTTTTACAGTACGAATGCAGCTATACATACTTTTTGGGGAAATGCTACTCTTACTCCCATCATTTACACATTCACTTACTCCCCCCTCACATGGGGTGGGGTCCACAATTATTTTAATAATTGTGGACCCCACCCCATGTGAGGGGAGTAAGTGAATGTGTATGCTAAAGAGTAAGTGTAGCATTCCCCTACCTTTTGTGACCTATTGACTGCATTTCTTCAGCCGTGGACCCCACAAAAAGTACATTGACACGACAAAAAATTCATTAAAAGGAAAATCAAACAGATGCTTAAAACCAACTATGAAAGAACTTTCTAATAACAATTTTTTAAAAAGCAAAAGAAATACTTGATCAGGTATATTTGAATACAAAAATGCTAAATGAACAATACTTTTGAACAACAAGGTGAATAACACTCTCACATGAAGGTGAGGTCCACATATGAGGACCCCACACTCCATGTGAGAGTGTTGTTCACTTTGTTGTCCCAAAGTGTTGTTCATATAACATGATTCATTTGAATATAATTTGAATACATCCTTCCACTGTAATTTGTGTTCGGGGTACTTAAGAAAGGTAAAAATACTTGGTCAAATCCTAAGCTTTAGAGAGTAATTTTTAATCTTTAACTTAACAAATTAATATTGAGTTGACCAATTAAAATTATAAATACTAATTCTGCATGGGAACTTTCGATATGGAATCGAAGGGAATTGAATTAAAACAATGGTGAACCACTGGTTGGTTCCCTAATAATATAATTACTGTTTTTCAGTTTGGTATGATTCATTTTCTTACCATACTCACCCCTACACGATAGTGATGAGTATATAAATATGTCTGTGTTAAAAAGTTGTGGCACATAACCATAAAAATAAATGCAGAACAATATTATAAATTCATGCATCATCTGCTTGAAATTAGTGGAAGTTTTTACATTGCAAAAGCAATGAAATGAAAAGGGTTGCTGCTACCACCCCCGATATCTACCAAAATGAAAAATCTTTATAACTTCATTACTTTTGGGTGCATCAAAGTAATCTGCATAACATAAAAACACAAGAGTACAAGAACAAATTCCAATAAGTGAAATTAAGAACACTACCATGTTTTCACATTAATATATATATATATTAAACGATATAATATGTTTATTGCATTAGAATTAGAAACTTATGACATACTCTTCCTTAGCAAGAAAAACAAACAAAAGCAATAAACAAAAATGTTCTCAATAGGAAAATTTTTGAACCAAACTTGATAGCACTAAAACTCGAGTTATTAACGGAACCAAAAAGGTTCAATGGTAGGGGGCTTCATTTGTTCACGCCAATTGCATTTTTAATCGAGTCAACTGCACCTCCAAATAAGAAAGTAATGCTTTTGCGTGATAATGGTGAAATTAGTTCTGAGGACGAATTTAAGGGAATGCCTAAGTTAGTAGATATTGGGGCTAGTAGTAGCGATGAAGAGGGGTTAACTTATGCGGTGAAAGGGTCCCTTGTGAATAGACGTGTCCTAAATTCTCGAACTAAGATGGATGGAATTGGCGAGCAAAGGGATAATCTTTTTCATACTAGGTGCTTGGTGGGCAAAAAGGCTTGTAGTATGGTGATTGACGGGGGAAGTTGTACTAATGTGGTTAGTACAATGTTGATTAATAAATTGGGCTTAAGCTTGATGAAACATCCAAACCCTTATAAATTGCAATGGCTGACCGAGTCGGGGGAAATTAAGGTAAATAAGCAGGCTAGGGTCAATTTTTCCATCGGGGGTTATAAGGATGAGGTGGTCTGTGACGTGGTACCTATGCATGTTGGTCATATACTGTTGGGGCGACCCTGGCAACATGATAGGAGGGTAGTGCATGATGGGTTTAAGAATCAATATTCATTTGCGAAGGGTGGGAAGAAATTTACACTTGTTCCGTTATCTCCAAAAGAAGCTCAAAAGGATCAATTGAAAATCAAAAGTGAGTTTGAAAAAAGAAATAAGAGTGTTGAGGCCACGACCTCAGAAAAAGGAGAGGGTGTGAAAGTTGAAAACAAGAGAGTTGAGGCCACGACCTCAGAAAAAGGAGAGAATGAGTGCAAAAAGAAAAGAGAGTCCACCCCCAAATTGAGTTTATTTGCACATAGGTTGGTGTACGGGGATCCACACCTTGCACTTAACCGAGCTAACAATCCCCTCCCCAGTTCTTTAAAATCTGTTTTGCAGGGACATAAATCAAGCCATGGATTTAAGACGGAGCAGAAATTTATTGGCCAGAATAAGCAGCACAAAAGTCTAAAGGAGTGCACAAAGCTTACACGTGATCATCGAGCCCGGAAAAGCAGGAGGAGTCTGAAAAGTCGACCAAAAATGGATTCGAGGTCGAATCCTTTTCAAGAGAGAGAGTATGATGTGATCCGGACCAGGCATCGAAGGGCAAAGTCGAGCCATCGGCAATATGATAGTGATCTACGTGCAAAACGGAGCAAGTTCCGTGTTGGTGTCGAGCCGAGAAGGCGAAAGGATCGAGCCGAGGTAGGAAATCAAATACTAAGGCAGAACGTGACTCACGGCCGTAACCTTCATTTTTACGGCCGTAACATTCTTCAGGCAAAAACAGGCAGAACGCTTATTACGGCCGTAAGATATTCCTCACGGTCGTAAAACTGAAATTGAAATCTTTTACGGCCGTAACATGTTGATCACGGCCGTAACGCCTAATTGAAATTTGAGACAGAATATTCATTACGGCCGTAAGCTATATATTCACGGCCGTAATTCAAGATTTTTCGAAATTTTCAATTATTTTGTTTCCTTTTATTATTTTAGGTTATTTTCCTATTTTAGAATTTTAGCATAATTAGAATTCTATTTTGAGTAAATTAGATGCTAGGTTTTTTTTGCTTATTTATACGCTTTTCAATTCATTGTAAAAAAGAGACAAGTTAAGTTTGAGTTTATGAATAAAGTTGATAAAGTTTTTCTCCAATTGAAAGGTTGAGGAGTCCCTTTTGTGTTCTTCAAGTACAAATCTGACTTATCAAATATTGTGAAAATATTTGTGGCGTTGTACTTATCAAATATTCTCACGTGAGAATATTTGTGGCGTGTCCGATTAAAATCTTATCAAGGAAATTGACAAGTCCTTGTGGTGTTTCGAAAACCTTGGATCTCGATTCCGCATCGTCAATTAATTGCGTCGTGAATCTTGGGTCAAGGTGCCTATCGTCAATTTTATCTTTCCAGTATTTTAATTCTTGTTTATTTTCGTGTTAGATCTGATCTAGATCTATCATAGGGTTTTAAATATCGTTATTCCGCGTGTTCGACGAGAGGGATCGCGTCATCCTACCTTGGCTTGCATTTGTTGTCCAGCATCTTGTAGGGACTCCTTGGCAGATTGTGCAGCATTGCTGGCCTTATCCATCATTTGGATACCTTTTTCCTGAGCCTGATCATTGGTTTGCCCAGTTTGGTAACTGGCATTCTGGGAATTATCCATGTTCTGATAGTAGAATTGAGTAAATCAAATACACACAAGAAGGAAGTAATTGCTGGGTATTTTCACATCAATATAAGAAAAAAGAAACTTCAGTGCCATACCATATAGTCTGATATTCCCTATATGCACCTCTGCTGTCCTCACATTCCCCATTCCCATCTCTGCTAAAAACTGTAGTATCTTTCACCAAATACCCTGAGTTGGATCCCATGAAATCAACCATCTTCTTGTAGTCTCGTTTTATCCTAGTCTTATTATCTGCAACAAACCGCCCATAGATATCCCTATGCACATGACTCGAGTCATTACTTAGGTGGCGTTCTGTTTGTATTTTATTTTGTATTTTCATTTTGGAAAATGTTTTGTATTTCCTGTTTTTATTTTTATTTTCAATGTTGCTGAAAACGTGTTCTGTTTGTCATTTCTGAAAACTGTTTTTGAAAATGAAAAGCTGGAAAACACGTTCTGTTTGAAATTTTGCAGAATACAACTTATACTATTTTCAATGAATTTGCTTCTGAATTATATTAAACAATCTATATTGTTTAACTTTTTTTTGGACCAAATAATAATGTCATTAATGTTCAACTCCAAAAAAATATTATAAGAAATTAATAACATAATATTCAAGTCCAAATTACTTCCATAATACATGTAACTCTAATTACTCATACAGAGTTTGATTAAACAAAATAAATTTAAAAGTCATCTTGACCTTGTGGAGTAATCAGTCCACATTTGATTCAGGCACATTTCTAGGATTAATCATAGGTCTTGCCTGCTACAATTCTCATGTGGTACATTTCTAGAATTTTAGTAGATTTTTGTGCATTTTGATAAATTTCATTTAACTTGGTTTGTTTTCTTGTATTTTGGTACATTCGCACACTGGTACGATTTGCGCATTTTGGTCGATATCATGCATTTTTTATATTTTGGTAAATTCTGGTATATATAGTGTATTTTAGTACATTTTGAAGCATTTTTTAACATTTCACACATCTTGGTTAGCACAGTACAATTGGCATTGTTTTCGTAAATTTTAGAGCTATTTGCGCATTTTGGTAAATTTCTTGGGCACAATTTGAAACATCTCACAATTTGGTACATATCGCGCTTTTGGTATTAGATTAGGCATCTTGGTGAAATTTTGCTCTTTTTTGGTAGATTTAGCTTTGTTTAGTAGAGTTTTGCGTGTTTGGTACATTTCGATTCCATGCAGTTTGGTGCATTTTTTGAAATATAATAATAAGAATTCTCACTTAATTTTTTTTTGTAATGTTGATATTGAATTTAATAAAACTTTATTTAAGCTTAGTTCCAAGTTAGAATAATTCTCAAAAAAAAAAATCTTTATTTAGGCTTAGTTCCAAACTAGGATAATTCTAAAAAAATAATAAAAAAATAAAAACTTTATATTAAGCTTAGTTCTAAGTTAAGTTAATTCTATAAAAAAAAAAAAAATCCCAAAACGCGTTTTCCGCGTTTTGGACATTTTTTGTCGAAATACACACAAAACGCCCAAAACGATGTTTCGGGCGTTTTCCGTTTTGTGTACAATTTTTTTTTTTGTTTTCCAAAATGCGTTTTCGAAAATGGTAAAGAGAACGCGTTTTTAGCGTTTTCGAAAATAAAAACAGAAAACGACCTCAAAACAGCAAACAGAACATGGGCTTAGCTTCTGATTCAACACTGACATACTAAATAAACACTGGCAACACTGATAAAGGTCGTCTAGTTAAATTTGCATATTCTATCAAGGAAACATCTTCAGCGCCACTGCAATAATTATTTTTCTCAGTAAGTAGATCTTGATTCAGCACATTTTCATTTAAAGTACTTATTTAGATAATGTAAGCAAAATCGACATAGTACCAAACGACTAATATTTCAAATTCCTCAATTTCCATATAAAAGATTGTCATCGAGATATAAAGCTTCCGCGTACTTAATCCTCCATTACTTACAGGTCTATACACGCAATGAGTGAATTCGCAGATGGATCCATCAAAAATAAAAAAGAAGAAAAGAGCTAAATTCTTTTTTACAGTCTATTATTTACAAATTCATCAATTTGATGAGTTAAATCGAGATTTTCGGAGTTACCTAAAAGAAATTGCAATATAATTTCCGAATTTCTCAAGGGCTTTGTTCATAATCTCAAGAGGAGATGTATTTCGAAGATCCTTGTCCTATTTTCCATAATCCTCTGCCTCGACCTTTTCAAAAACCTCTGATAAATTCCTCAACAAAATGAAGGGCAACCCATAATTTCAGAGTCTCCAAAAATCGCAATAAATTAAACAAATAGTGTTGAAAAGAAAAAACCGCACCAGGAACAACAATAGTGGCTGTTGAATGGACAATTGAATCATTCCTCTTTGGCTCGGCGTTCAACGGCTTAACAGAAGAACACCGCTTAGAATGTCCCAGATAGCGTCCAGGATCGCCATCACGGCCACGTTCGAAGGATGGAAAGGGTTTTTGGCCACGACCAACTCCATCGCCTCCCCTTCATCTTCTTCCCCAGACAGACATTTAGTTTTGGGTTTTTAGAGAGAATGTACAGAGATGTTTTTGCAGCATGTTGAATGCAGAGTGACGGACTGACTGCGTAGATTTAGTGAAATGCTGTAACCTCCCACTGAATCACCCCCAGTTTATGTGAAAATTAATCGTTGTAGTCGTGGCAACTGTCCACTAATATTAAAAACTGTCCAAATTTAAATTCTTTTGGCAAAATTTCAGATTCTTTTCACAAAGCAGATTTCATTCAAATTAAGAATCCAGTCAAAATTGTGGCCAAATCTGAGTTGACATTTAATAATATATAGATATAGATAGATAGATTGAGAAAAATTAAATTTTATAATTACTTAAATGAAACCGTTGGAAAACAGTTTTTTTCTAACTCAGCCTCTCTTGTTTAAATTACAATTTACAGCAAACTGCTTATAATAAATTATAAAGTAGAAATGGGAAGTGCATTCAGTAATACTGCCAATGGCATGGGAACTCTCATCGGTAACGCTTTGGCGGCTCCTTTCAAAACACTTGTTGGTGGCTCTTGCAAGTGCGTAATTAATTATCTCTATTTCTTAAATGGTTTACTTTGCAACAAAGCCCTAAATTCTATGTTCATGATTTTGCAGAGGTGCTTGTTCAGGAAAATGGGATGTCGAATGTTTCATAGAGCATCTCTGTTTCTCCAATCTATTCCAATTGTTGATGGCTTTGGGACTTTGTTATTTGAGTAACTACTCTCTTCTCCCAATATAATCCAATTTAGGGCCTATTCGAGATGGTTTTAGCTTTTGAGAAGCCAAAATCTGCATTTAAAACCAAAAGATGATTTCCACATATTTGACATTTTTTTTTAAAAAGTAAATATTTTCATCCATTAGAAGATCTTCTAGAGTAAACTAGTTCATTGTGACTCACTCCAAAATTACCTACGAAGTAGAAAATGCTTTTAATAATTAATAATTCGCAAACAAAAATAAGGTTACTTTTCAGTAAACACTTTCATGTAAATGTCCCTTAGATGTACTTGCAAATGGTCCTAAACAAATTTGGTTTATCTGGCTCATATATGCATAACCGTGGACATCAATAGTCTAACTCGAGGGTAATTTTAATGGAAAAAGTTGTTTATTGTTGAACAAGATATGTTTTGTGTAGTTTGGTCACGTTCATTCCAGTTGAAAAAAAAGTCATGTTTAAAGGAACCATCCATGATTTATTTATTTATTTTTATTTTTATTTTTTTTTCGGATGAGACTAAGAACGTCTATAATGCTACATTTTACTTTAAATGTCCAACTGATATGACAACAAGGTAGAGGAGAAAATGTTGATTTATCTTAAAATGATATTTAACATGATGTTCATTTGTAAACAGTGTCCTAGACATCTTCCACAATAAATGTTGTAATTTTATGGCTATCCCTCCCTCTATTTTTCTTGAATCATGCTACGTTGTCATATTGATTTACCGACTTACTTACTTACAATACACTTTGTAGACATCCATCACTTCACCCATCATATCATCTTTAAAATTAACCACCATAATTGTGCCAACACATAAGTTGGTAAATCATTAGGTAAATCAATCTGACTAAGTAGATTAATTTATTTTTCTATCTTTCCTGCTTTTACTTTCCTTCTCACCTCTTTTTTCTCTCTAAGAGCATCTCCAATAAACTCTTCATATTTAAAGAACATATTTTACATAATAGAGAGTATCTTTAAAGAGCAAAATTTTTTAAAAGCTCCAACAAACTCTTTATTTTATTTTTTCATAAAAATATTTATTGGGTTTCTTTATTTTTAGTTGATATTTATTATTTAAAAGTGAATGACCAATGCTATCAAATCAAATATGTAATAAAGAAAGTTAATGTAGGAACATTGAAAATTGGAACTTTTTGAATGTATTTAATAATAGAGAGTGAGTTTAGCTCTTCAAATTTGGATAGTCAAACCTACTCTCTAAATTAAAATGTTAAATTAAAGAGTTTATTGAAATGAAATTTTAAGGGTTGTCTTTACAAAAATAAAGAGTATCTCAAGTTTAGAAAGTTTATTATAGATGGTCTAACATATATTTTAATAGAAGTTGTCTAAAAATGAAGATGCTCTAACATCCAAAATCAAGCAATACTTATGAGCTAAATCATTATACCCATTAGTTTTTATGAACTAAATATTTTCAAGGACTAACGAGGTAATCATTAACATTTTAAGGTTTAGGAACATCTTTTTGAATTCAATTTCTAGATTGTTAATGCAAAAAACGAAAATAAATTTTAAATGGAATTATTTTCTTGTGTTTCCAGCCTTGATTTTCTTGTACCTCCTGTACAAGGTGGGAATCTGCCAATGCATAGTGAGAAGTCTGATTAAGATGTGTTGGTGTTCATGTCAAGCATATTGGATTGCATTGGAAGACATGGCATGTTTTTTATGGTACAAAATAAAAAATGTAGAACGGGTAAACCATCGTCGTCGTCGACACGGGTTTCAAGATGTTGAAGTTGGATATACAATCAGTTCAAGTGACGAACAAGAAGAAGAGAAGAAGCCAGACATGTTATATAGTGATATGAGAGGTCAAGTAGTAGGATGAATAAAAAGAGAAAGTTTGTTAGGATGTATAGGCAGCAGGGGCATGGGCATCATCGACATCGCCATGGAAGGAGAAGGTCGAAGAAGAAACAACATCGTATTGATCGCGGTAGACATGTTGCGCCGGCTGCATCATTCAAAAAGAGAAGAATTACGTGATCATTTCATTTGGTAAGAAAGATTTATTGTCACATGTCGAACATTAATTTTTAACAATTGGTTTTTGTTGTTCTCACAAGCTAAGCAAATGAACATGCATAGAAATTGATGCGTGCTTGCAATTGTGACTTGATAAATTCATGTTAAGCCTCTGTTCAGCAGCCCATTTGTGTTTGGTTTATAAATGATTTATTGTTATTTTCGAGATAAAATATGTTATTCAAAAGTGGTTTGAAAAAATATGTATCATGAAAAAGTGGTATGAAAAATTGTGTAATTTATAAACTCATTTATAATGAGTTTACAACACTACATAAGACAATTTTACTCATTCTATTGTTTGAGGTTTTAAATAAATGTCTTGTATGATAAAAATGGATTCATAACCATGAAAGTAGAAAAGCAAGTTAAAAGGAATTGGCACGACTGGTCCCGAAATCATTATAATGGACTTAAGACCTGATGTGCGCTGATGATGGACGTCAGTTGGGCGTCGAACCCACCATCAAGACTAACTTCACCTTTTCTGATTATTAAGAATTTAATAAAATTTTTGACATAATCTCCCTTATAAATTGAACTAAAATCACCTGAAAAGTAATAAAGTTTCCCAAATCCATCTCAAAATTAGCAGGACCCACCTGTCCATTAACACATACTAATCAAACTATGTGTAACAATCTGGACCATTTTAATATAATTTACAAATACAACTCAAATGAATAAAAGACTACAACAATGCAATAAACTTGAATGTTTAAATATTTAAGACATTAGCTTAATCAATGAATCATACAATTAAATTGTGTAAGTGACATGATTCGACATATCAACAGGCTTCAAACTTGCTTAACTCAAATTCAGTTGCTTCCTATAAGGACAATGTAAGAAAATATAAATGAGCTTGTAACTCAATAATTGGAGAATTTGAAAATATATATTTTACCCATTATATATTTTTACCGAAAATCTTATTTAGTCTATTATAGTTTTTAGAAATTCTAAATTTTGATGATTACTTTTAATACTAAGAAATGTTGGAATTATAAAATCTTGTATTTTTTATTCTAAATAAGCAACTATAAAATATATAATTAATATAAGTAATTTGATATCAATGGAAATCTGAGTAAACTATCATTTCATCACACTATAAGCTAAAGAATTTATTCTATAAACAGAATGAACTAAATTATACAATCTAAAATTTGATAGTTTGAATTTTGTAATATAAAATATGATAAAATGTAACTGAAAATTACACAAAAAAGTATCCAATGTATAGCACTACGTACTCATGTACAGAGTAATCTTGATGTAAAAGGCAAAGTCACTCAAACATGATAAGCTGATAGTCTGATAATCCGGTCATACATGCTCAGAGCTATCATGAAAGCTAAGTACCCAATACGGTCCAATGTCTATGTGTATACGAGAGTGGATCCCAAATACCTTTGATAATCTAATCATACACTATGAAAACGTATTCGTGCATAGCATGTAAAATCACCATATCTAACCATACGTTGTGGAAACACATTCACAACAATAGTTGCAAATCAAGTAAAATCACATAAGTATTTTCTGGTGGTTTTAAAATAACTTTACATATACTAAAATATTTAATATTGGTATAATATATGTCAAGGTATGAATAAACTGAATTGAATTTATTATATATCCATTTTACTATAAATATCATGTTGTCTAACACAATCGTCCAAAACAAGCAACTTTGTGGCTTATATGATTTACTATGAGAACTATAATAAATAGGAATTTTTATATAGGCGTGGGCGTGGTTTCATATAGTTCTGGTTCCCAAGGAATCGAACCGATCCAAGAATAGATGTTTCTTTTTTTAAGAGAAGAACCGAACCGTTTGGTTCTTTTGGCTCTGGTTTTGATTCCAATTTCTTAAACTAAAATTTTCGCACTTAAGCAATGAAGTGATGGTAGATTCCGGTTGGAAATAGTCGTAAGCCGGTAAGGTCATCAACCTTAATCAATATGCGAATACAACAGTCATATTTGTCCTTGACATCAAAATATTCACTTCCTTCCTGTGACGACCCGAATTCTCGACCATTCGAGTGCCACTAAAAGTGACTCATATCATATTATCGAGACTTAAATAGTAATGTAAAATTATTCAAAAGAATAATTAGAATCCCATAATTTTATTTGTGAATAAAAATAGAACATAATTTTCTTACATAAAGTTCAACATAATTATCTCATCAATCTTAACCACTTTTGCCACTTCCATGTTGACCGCCTCGAACCTTCAATTATCTGAAAATGGTAAATATCGTGGAGTGAGATTTATAAAATCCCAGTAAGTATACCAAGCATAAATTTTCTTTTGAAAGCATATGGATCATTTTCATCATAACATAGGATAGGATCGAAATACTCATAAACATAGGGAGACACAAGAATTTTACCGAACTTAAATGGCAAGAATTCTTATGTGTAGCGCTACTAAACTCCGGTCCCCTTAGCATAATCATAAACATATCATATGGAACCCATAACAATCTTGTGAGATTGATTTCATAGCAATGATCCAAACATTTTCATAAAAACATAAGATATACTTACTTGTCATAAAAACATACTTACTTTTCATAAAAACATAAGGTGTATTTACCTTTCATAAAAACATACTTACTTTTCATAAAAATATAAGATATACTTACTTGTCATAAAAACATACTTACTTTTCATAAAAACATAAGGTGTATTTACCTTTCATAAAAACATACTTACTTTTCATAAAAACATAAGATATACTTACTTGTCATAAAAACATACTTACTTTTCATAAAAACATAAGGTGTATTTACCTTTCATAAAAACATACTTACTTTTCATAAAAACATAAGATATACTTACTTGTCATAAAAACATACTTACTTTTCATAAAAACATAAGGTAATACCTTTCATAAAAACATACTTACTTTTCATAAAAACATAAGGTATATTTACCTTTCATAAAAACATACTTACTTTTCATAAAAACATAAGATATACTTACATTTCATAACAACATACTTAATTTTCATAAAAACATAAGATATACTTACATTTCATAACAACATACTTAATTTTCATAAAAACATAAGATATACTTACATTTCATAACAACATACTTAATTTTCATAAAAACATAAGATATACTTACCTTTTAAAAGATTAAAATGAAGTGTAGTAGTAAATGGACCAAAACTTTCTTGACCACCTTGAATTTCTCTTACTTGTGGATTTTGTCAAGAGGTTGGAAATAAGTGTATATGTGTAGAGTTGTGTGTAAAAGAGATGGGTTTAAATAGATGTATAAAGTTGGCATATTGTAAACATAATCATTCAATTCTATTAATTTTAACACATCCTTTTCTTAAAGTAAAGCACCATTCATATACTTTTCCATATTTATACAAATAATATGCTCTTCATGATTATATATAATGGAGTCTATCAATCATTCATATATTTTTCCATATTTATACAAATATTATGCTCTTCATGATTATATATAATGGAGTATATAAATCATTCATATACTTTTCCATTTTTTATACAAATATTATGCTCTTCATGATTACATATAATGGAACCTCTCATGCTTGCATATATTTTCTTAATTTAAATAATAAAAGTAATTTTTTGTATAAATAAATATTGGGATAACATTGAATTAAGTATTTGGACTTAATATACTTTAAATCAAGAAAATGGAGATATTTTTAGAAATTCGGAATTTAATTTAAAATCGAACGATCTCGATTATTTCTTGACTTGGCTATACGAATACGTCGCTGCGTTAACTTAATAAAAATGGGTGAAATAGTAGCGACACGATTTTCTATTAAAATAATTATTAATCGCGTAAAAATTCTTGGTTGCTACACTTCCAGACCGTAACATATCTCCTCATCCGCGTGTATGTGCTCCTTCTAAATATTCTTCAATTTCTCCTCGTAGTTCTCCACCTTTTTAGGGAAAGTTGCATAATTCCAGCAAATTCTTGAAAACAAGATAACAACTGATTGTAAGATAGAGAGTGAAGATTTATTGTTGGTTGATTCTTTAAGAACTGACAGCTGAAGGCATGAAACTGAACGATAAAATCAATGAAAGAAAAATGATTTTTGATTTGTTTATTACTTGTTTTGCTTATAGTTATTATAATGTTGAATAAGTCAATAGTTGTTAGGTAATTGATAATGACTAATGGATCGGATAGCATGCATTAAGATTAAGAATTGATGATTTTTTTTTTTTTTTAAATTTATGTTTTTAAAAAATAAAAAAATCGTGTTTTGTATTATGGATACTGGTTCTTGGTTCTGGTTCTGAATCAAGAATCGAACCAGAACCGAAACCGAAACCGAATGATTCTTGATTATTTGAACCAGAACCGTTTAAAATTTTGAAAGAACTGAACCAAACCGAACTGAACCGAACCGAACCGCTGGTTTCAATTCTTTTGCCCAGGCCTTTTATATAAACTACTTTAGAATTGAAATCTATCTACAATCTACATCTATCTATCTACATCTATCTACAATATCTAAAAAGCATGGATGGAGGAGAATCTTTTGAATACCTATTTTACCCATGTATATTTAGTTGTATACCCAATATACCCCTTACCCCTATTTAATAACATTGAATAATTGATTACATTAATTTATTTATTGTTAAGAATTACATTGTTATTTGTTATAATGTAATTTCACATTATTATACTATTTTATTTATTTGATATTAAATTAACTTACAATCAACATTTTACAATGTTGTAATAAAACTTCATATTATTATTCTCACATTATTACACATTTTATTTATTTAGTATTAAAAAGAGGAACTATTTCATCCTTTAATAAATATTATTAGAATTTAATATATTATATAATATTTAAAATATTACATCCAAAATTTTAAAAATTGAATTGTCTACTCAAATTTCATAATTTATATTCTATACTAGTAGATGCACATGTGCGTTGCACGTGACATTTCATATCTGTGTTGATACGCATGAGATTGAAAGTTAAAAGCTATTATTTGGAAATATACATTGGGGTATAAAAAATTGATTTTATGGGAAAAAATGAGCCATAAAATTGATATAAGTTATTGAAAAATTGTACTTCAAAGTATTTTTTAAATATTAATTTGTATAAAATTAATCAACTTTCTAACCGGATTTCTTTTGAAAAGCAAATATCTGATGAATGCTAGAATGCCTATGAATGGAATTATGTTGGTAGGTGGGTCTACTAATGATTCTGTTGCCATTATCCTCCAGTTTTTAAAGTGGAAAATTCTATTTGTACGGGGTCTGGACGTTCATCCCATGTACATCAAGCGTTGCTCTTTTAAAAAATGGAGCCTTCCATTCCCTTGTTTTATCACATTTCTCTTGCACCATAACCAAACAAAACAAAATTCATAATTCAAGATCCCGAATTTTGCCACTGAAACGAAGGACAATATTGCAATACTTTGATTTCCACAAATATAATCATGTCTAAAAATAATTTCTGTATAAGATCAAAATGCATGAAACTTAAAGAGTCCACAATGCATAGATATTTTGCAATATTTTCAATTAAAATGTAGGAAGATAAAAACAAATTCACATCACTCTTACCCACACCATCTTAGTAAGTAATAACCTAGACTTGTTTCTTTAGAAACTTACTCATATAATTTCCAACACGAGAAAGATGTCAAAGTTGCACCGAAAGCTAGATCAAGAAACTTTAGCTGAAAAAGAAATCCACCATCAAATATATTTCCAGAAAGAATGTCAAATTTCAACACAGTAACCTAATTTACCTGAAAAATAGGTGCATGTACAAAAATTGAAACAACCATCAAATGGTAGTATTTGCGAAGAAGAATTCTCTCAAACATATTATTCTTCGAAATGTTGTAGAACCGTATTACTGACACGTATATAACATGTACCCAATAGACACATAGGGACAGTCTCCTGAGTGGTTCTGAGAAAACAAAATTAAATAACCTGAAAAATATATATAAAGATCGAAAATAATTATTATATTATTAAAGAATAAATGCATGAAAATCAAATAAGGATCATTTGTTGAAAGAAATTTTTTATCGTGAATATATTGATTGATATTTAAAATGAAGAGGAATGACATCAGTCATCATACAGGATATATCCTTAGTTGGAAGTTCAATATTTAACTAATGTTCCAATCAGGTGTTTGTATTATTAGAATGCAAGAGAATTTATAGACAGCTTTCAAAGTCCTTTGCACTGTTATGGGAATTAAAAAGTTAATATTAGGGGTTTTGATAAAATCAACGCATTATTCAGTAAATCATATTAAGCAGGATAATAAACAAAAGAATAATGCTTATAAAATGAAAGATTTACAGTAAAGGAAGAATTTAACTGCAAAGGGAAAAATAAAGTTTTAATGTTATAAAAAAAAAGGATAAAGGAAGAATTTAACTGCAAAAGGAAAAATGAAATTAATGTTATAAAAAAATATCACATGGTTCAAAATAAACAAATAGACAGGAGCAAGAATCTATAATGAAAAGCCTAAAGCAATTAGATTTACCTTCTGAATAACTAATATAAATTACATTCTCCATCTATTTAATTTCTTGACAGGAATCAAGATAACAAAGAGAAATAAACTATGAGGAAAAAAAAAAACTAAAATAGAATAAAATCAATCTCAGCTTATACACGTAATGTTACGTTAAAAGGTAAGACAACATTTATAAGCCACTTAGAAAATTGTACTTTATAAGGCCTATTCTTACAATCCCAAATACTGCCTAGATAAAAAAAAAATGAAATAACAAAAGAAAGTATTTTAATATACAAACAACTTAATTTTGATAAAGAAATTTATCAACTTATACCATAACCACCACAAATACCCCAAACAAAATTTCATCTGATTGTCGTCATTGAACATAAAAAATAACAATAACGGACTCAATTTAAGATGCAAAAGTTAATTGGTTTGTTATCCAGCACGGTGCCTTCTCAAATCTCTACCTTGGTGGATAAGACCAAAGACGTTGCTCTTATTAAGAAAATGGTATAAACATTATCATTAGCTTCTTTTGCGTTCTAATGTGTACTTTAGCTAGAAAAGCCAAAATTAAAATAAATAAATAATCACACAAAAAATTGTTCTTTGTTGAAATGCTAACATCTATTAAATTAAATTAATAATAGCATAAGGAACTGGGGATGGGGAGTTGTCAAATTGCCCATTGGACAATTAATAGCTGTAAAGCACATTCTCACGTGTGATATGTGAACATAAGGAATTGGGGCTGGTTTTTCCTCTCTATTGATCTTCTCCTAGTGATATCGAGGGCTAATGCAGTGGTGCAAATGTATCCAATGTATTAATAGTTGGCAAGACTTTTAACTGGGTCAAGTAATGCCATAAGTGCTCACTGGTAATGCCACAAGAGCTTATGGTAATACAAATTCTACATAGTTAGCAACAAATTGTAAGAAAACTTGTTCAACAGTTAATTAAATTGCAGTGAATAATTTACAGTAAGTATAAGCTGTAAACTAAACAGTATGGGACTTAAAATAAAATGAATGTCTTGGAGCCGGGGCCTGTGTTCAACACAGTGTCCTTAAAGCAATATTCGCCCTTTCACTGAAGGAACTCGAGCGCTTGCTTCCCAGGATACAGCGGCGGGAACTGCAGCTGTGCAGTCGAACAGAAAATATGCCTGAACAGAATCACTAGGCGACTGGAAGAAGGCAGGAAACTGAACAGAAATGCAGAGAGAATTCGGGATTGTTGTGGTGTGTCTGAATTGAGGAAATTGTTCAATATATATAGGCGAGGAGCCTTTGCCTCTTAATGCAGCCATAACTCCTGCCTTAACACTCCATTTGAATTCAGATGTTTTGGAGTTACAAATTAATTTTCAGGTTATGTTTTAAATGGAAAACATAAAAGAAAAATTTCAAAATGTGGGTTGCACTTTGTGGCCAATTTTTTACTCATTCGGTTCGACATTCGTGTATGCAGGTCGTGCCCGCACACAAGTTCAAGGCTCGAAGGCCAAGTTGGTCCAAAATTTTCACCCCCCATGATGGCGTAAGCCATGGAGGAGTCTCTATGCAATAAATGGTTACACCTTACAAATTGTTAATCATATATAAATTGGACCACAAACTCATTTTTATCCTATGTGGGATAACTATTTAAGGTTCCCACATTGCCACATTTCTTTTTTTTTTCTTTTTCAATGTGGGATGATACTATTTATAATCCCCATATATTCCCACTTTTCCATTTCTAACCAATGTGGGATTGTAATCCCTTTTAAGACTCTTATTCAAATCCTAACTTTCATTCAATGTGGGATTAATTTCACATTCACAAGTGAAAATCTATTTGCCACCAATATATTTTCCAACAATCCCCCACATGAATGAAAATTGATAAAGACACGTAGAGGTGTCAATCCGGTGGTCCGGGCGGGGTCGGCCCGCCAACATGAAAGCCCGGTAACGGCCCGCTTGAAAAAAAAGCCCGCCTGCTACGGATTCCGGGCCGGTTCCGAGTCAGCCCACAATTTTCGAATTACAACCCAGACCCGCCCACTGGCCCATGCGGGTCGAGCCCACTCGAGTCACGATTCGTTCTGATTTGGCCCGTATGAGTAAAAACATAATTTTTTTTCATATTTATAACAATTTTTTTGTTAAATTTCTAAATAAAAAATGATTAAAATGATAAATTCATATTTATATCATAAAATATTTACATAAAATTTAAATTTATATTTTATGTTACATGAATTACTTCTAAGTTTGCAAATTTAAATAAAACATAAACAAATAATAATTAAATTCCAAAATGTATTTTTAATTAGTATTATCAAAGAATATTACGTTTCTTAGTTATTAGGGAGAAAAATAAGATTTTAATTTCAAAGTTGTATTAGAATTTGTAGAAAGGGAATTTTCAATGTTACCATATTTAATAAAAACAATTTATTTTTTTACGGGCCAACGGATTAACCGCGGCCTACGAAGGTTTGACCCGCGAAACTCGCGGTTCACAACTTCTTGACCCTGAACCACCCGCACGGGTTACAGGTCGGCCCACAGTCCAGGGTCGATCCGGACCGATTTTCACGGGTCTGGTCCGTCCGTCCGTCTTGACACATCTAAAGACACGGAATACTTGGTGATAAAGTTTCACAATTGAAACCTGCATAGGATAGGTAGGAGTTATCTTTGAACATTCCCTTGTGAAAGTACATTTACTTTACTGGTTGATCAGTAGACGCGATGTCTTTGAACTGTTATGCCTTTTGTGTAAACGATGATGTACCTCACACGGGATTCTTCCTAACACATTTCAGTTCCCATGGGTATGTTCGTTTGTGGCCATGAACATACGCCTGGTTCAGTGAGAGTTATTAAGAATTAGCCTCACAACTCCCTTCGAAGTGGCCCCACTTCTCTCTCACATACGTGATTTCTTAATCAAGAGTAACCTGCATTACTTCGCTCGAATTTTCAAAGCATAAGAATCATTTAAAAGCCTATTGCTTATACTCTTCCCACGGGCATCACTGTTATTACAGGAATGAACAGGAGATAACCCCTACAGTGATCCTATTAAGTATTTGCAATTAGGTTTTCTCATTGAACATAGATCTTGGGATCTCCAGTCAGCTAGGTTGAGTTTCCATTACAATAACTTATTCTTTCAGAGGCTTAAGTCCCATTCCTCTCGATGAATTTGCAACTAACTCTCTATTTAACCCTTTGCTTAGCGGATCCGCAATGTTATCTTTAGACTTTACATAGTCAATATAGATAACTCCAGTTGAGAGTAACCGTCTTATGGTATTATGTCTACGACGTATGTGTCTAGACTTACCATTGTACATGTTGCTTTGTGCCCTTCCAATAGCAGATTGACTATCACAATGTATGCAAATTGCTGGCACAAGTTTTGACCATCTTGGAATATCTCTAAGAAATTGCGTAGCCATTCAACCTCTTCACCACATTTATCTAGAGCTATAAACTCAGATTCCATGGTAGATCTTACAATAACTATTTGTTTAGAGGATTTCCATGATATAGCTGCACCTCCCAGTGTGAACACAAATCTACTTGTAGACTTTATGTCTTTAATATCAGATATCCAATTAGCATCAGTATATCCTTCAATAACTGCAGGATATCTGGTATAGTGCAGTCCAGAATCACGAGTATATCTCAAGTATTTTAGTACTCTTACTATTCATTTCCAGTGGTCAGACCTGGATTACTAGTATATGTACTCAGCTTACTAACTGCGTAAGCTATATCTGGTCTTGTATTAGGTATATAAGACTTCCGATTATTCTAGAGTACTCTACTTGAGAAATACCATCGCCTCTATTTTTCAATAGATGTTGACTTGTATCTATTGGTGTACTAGCCACGCCAGTATCATCATTATTGAATTTTTCCAATATCTTGTCCACATAATGTGACTGTCTTAGAACAAGTCCATCTGATGTTCTTGAAATTTTAACTCCAAGAATCACATCAGCTAAATCCATATCCTTCATGTCATATCTTGAATTCAACATATTTTTTAGTAGATTTAATCATCTTATCGTTGCTACCAACGATGAGCATGTCGTCAACATAAAGACAACCATTTTTTGTGTCTTTGATGTTAACGCATTTGTTACATTCATTGATTTTAAATCCACTTTCCATCATGACATTGTCAAATTTTTCGTGCCACTATTTTGGTACTTGTTTTAAGCCATATAATTACTTCACCAATTTACACACCTTGTTTTCTTGTCCTGGTGCAGAAAATTCCTCATGTTGTTCCATGTAAATTTCTTCTTCTAAATCTCCATTTAGAAAAGCAGTTTTGACATCCATTTAATGTACTTCGAGATTGTACAAAGATGTAATCGCTAATATCATTGGAATGGAAGTTATTCTCGTTACCAGATAATAAGTGTCAAAGTAGTCAAGGCCTTCTCGTTGCCTATAACTTTTAATTTCAAGTCTGGCCTTGTACTTATCAATAGTTCCATCTGCTTTCATTTTCCTTTTGAAAATTCATTTGTAGCCTAGTGGTTTGCTTCCCCGGGGAAGATCAACCAACTCCCATGTATGGTTTTGCAGAATGGAATCTATTTCACTTTTAATGGCCTCTTTCCATTGAGGTCCTTTTGAAGAGTTTACAGCTTCTTTGAAGCTTTGAGGTTCAGTTTCTAGCATATGGGTCAGAAAATCAGGACCGTAAGATTTTTCTGTCTTTCCACGTTTGCTACGTCTTGGTTCAACCTCAACTTCCTCTTGATCTTGACAATTTTCAATCATAGTCTCATGTGTTCGTTTAGAAGAACTCGGTTCTTCTTTGGACTTGTATGGAAATACGTGTTCAAAGAACGACGCATTTCTCGATTCCATTATCGTGTTTTTGTGTATATCAGAAATTTTAGAATCAAACACAAGAAACTGATAAGCACTACTATTATGTGCATATCCAATAAATATACAATCAACAATTTTTTGTCCTATTTTCACCTTCTTTGGTGTAGGTACAGCCACTTTGGCAAGACACCTCCACACTCATAAGTATTTGTAGAAAGGCTCTTTTGTTGTTTCTTTTGGGGCACCTTATTTAGAAGGTAAATTAGCTGATAACACAGCTTCTCCCCACATGTACTGAGGTAATCCAGAACTCAACAACATTGCATTCATCATTTCTTTCAATATTCTATTTTTTCGTTCAGCAACACCATTTTGTTGAGGTGAATAAGGTACTGTTGTTTCATGTTTAATTCCATGTTGTGCACAGAATTCAGTAAATGGTGATTCATATTCACCGTCTCTATCACTTCTCAACACTTTGATCTTCTTGTTGAGTTGAGTTGATTTTCAATTTCATTCTTATAGAGAACAACAAATTTCTCTATAGTTTCGTCTTTATTTTTAAGCAAATACACAAAACAATATTTTGTGCTATCGTCAATAAAAGTAATAAAATATTTGTTGCCTCCCCTTGTTTGTACAGATTTTAAATCACATACATCGGTGTGAATTAAATCAAGCGGTTCAATTTTTCTTTCAACAGATTGAAATGATGACTTTATCAATTTTGCCTCAACACAAGTTTCACACTAATGTTTATTATCAATTTGGAATGTAGGTATGCAATTCAAGTTAATTAGTCTACGCAAAGTGTCGTAATTAATATGTCTTAGTCTACCATGCCATAAATTGGAAGACTCAAGCAAGTAAACGGAAGAGTTATTCATTTTTGACTTAATAGTCATAACATTGAGCTTAAAGAGCCCATCACTTATATAACCATTTCCTACAAACATTCCAGACTTAGTCAAAATAACTTTGTATGTCTCAAACACCATACGAAATCCATGCTTGTTCAACAGCGAGCCGGACACCAAATTCCTGCGAAATAACTTTGTCTTTTGGATTTGCTTTTTTCTCGACTTGGTATTCATGAGTAGAAGGTAATGGAGGCACATTTTCTTGATCTTCACTATATCTTGGGAGTAGATAATGTTGAATTTTGTGTTATTTCTAAACAAGATTAATTAGTTGAATGGGTGTAGGTTAGAGCAGATATTGTTAATAGAACATTGAGTTATTAAATGAAGCTAATAGCCAAGAATGTAGCAGAGAATGATGGGGTGAATGGAAGTGTAGTAATAGAGAAAGTAAAGTTATATACTCAACCGCTCTCGTGCTATGTTCGGAACTAATTCTTTATTTAGGTGTGGTTCAATGAAAGTCCCAAGTATAGTTACAATGCTGCAACTTGAACATATGAAAATCTAAAGGCCCTGGCATAATTCACCCCGCAAAGACAAGTTCATTTACTACCTCAGCTTGTTTTTGAACATTAAAGAGGCATGAATTTTGATAAATATGTATCAAGTAATTTTTTATTAGCACATAAATCATCTTAATGTCTAATTCCAATTCTTTAAAATATTGTTTTCAGAACTTTCTTTTAACTTTCTGTCCTATTAGATGTTTACAATTAGTTAAGTGTCAGATTTTATTGAGGCTTTTGTGAGTTTATTTGGTGATTTATTGAACTTCATGGATTTTGTTCAAAATGTGCAGTAACTTTTGTAATAAAAACATATTAATTTCATTTTTAGTAAACTACTTTATTTTACTTAAAAGTGAGAAAAGTTGTGTGTGGAACCAAAAAGTTGTTTACGTTTAAGCTTAACGATATGTGCTCACATCCATTTGTAACATGTATTTGCAACGATGAAGAAGACATATTTGTCTTCACCTCTACACAAATGTAGATTATAACCACGGACAGTTGTATGCTCCAAGAACAATTGCAGAAAATATCAAGAATAATGTTTAATCTTCAACTATTATGCAAAATATTTCCATGAGAAGTTTTTTTGTTTATGCCTGCATTTGTTTCTTTCTTATGATTTTCACTTGACTACTGTATATAAATGGCATTTGGAGCCTGGAAGGTTACTATTCCTACGGACCAAAAAAAATTGCTTATAGGGTAAAAAAAAAATGAAGCAACAAACGCTTATATAGGCTAATAATGAAAAGAAACACGTCTTTTCCCATCATATATTTTGATTGCTGGCATTTATCTGGTTCTCTTATCTCTCCATGTCTTGGTTCCTGACTCTTCCAATTTCTAGGTTTATTGTAACTTTTGTTCTTCGTTGTGTCGTCACCGACCCGAACATTCTATGCAGTAAAGGCTTTCCATTCTCGATCTTGATTGTTCCACCACCGACTAAGTACGTTGCTCTTCCTCTACGATCTTTGCAATTGTGTATTGTTGTGAGTTTTTTTTTTGGCTTCGATTCGAAATTTCTTCTTGGACCAAAAATGTTTCTTATGTGTAGTAAAGAACATTGAATCGGGAAACCTTACGATCTGCAGTTATCTTAAGTTTTTATTGCATTGAGTCGAGATTCTTATACTCAATTTAACCTCAACCTTTTCCTCTATGTAAAGGGCTTTGAATAAAAAAATATAAAATTCAACCGCTAACTAAGTATGTCCTTAATGTATACAGATTCGAAACCAACAGGTATGTGTCTGATTTTGTTCCCAGATTTTTTTTTTTTATCTTTAAGGGGCATTTTCTTTATTTTTTGCTTTCAAAAATCAATGATTTTGGGTTTATCTTAAATTTCACTTTTTAAACTTTTCATCGATTTTGAGCTGGGGCTTGTGTATTAATGGGGTTTAACATCCAACTATTTTTTAGGATTTTACGATCTATGTTTCACTCAATTCTTGGCTTTTTCTTCAGTAATTTTTTGACAGAGTTTTGTTTAGTCTTCCTTAGATTAAAGCATAATAATAAATTTGGTGTTGTTTCTTCTCCATGATTATATCGGTAGATCTAAATTTCATGGTGGCTTTTTTGATTGAGTGTTGTTGTTGCAGTCGGACAAGAGGTCGACCACGGATTGATGCACCTTTTCAGGTATTAAGTTTCTCATTTCTTGTCAATTTTTATTCGTTCTTATTTGAAAAATGTTCTCTAAAATCTGGTTTTCTTTTGTCTGTAGAACTTTTGTTGCATATTTTCTTTATGTGGCGGTCATTTATTTGAGCCATTTTGAAAAAAAAAATGTTGGAAGTCATTTAGATTTTACAGATTTATTTTTATCAAATCCATGTTAAGATGGCTCAAACTTGCATCTTTTTGGTGGATGGACTTTGCAATTGAATAAGTTCAACTCCAGTGCAAACACATTAACACTTTTGCCGAGTATCACTTGACATTTCTAGAAATTCCTCGTTATTTGGTCGTTTACTTTACTTTCGAAGTTAAAAAATGGTGGTGTTGAGTCGTATAGGTGGAGGAAAGTAGCTGCAGAAGTTGAGATAAAGGTTATGGAGTGGTGGCATAAAATGATCTTCCCCGTTAGAAGATCTTGCTTTGTTGTTTCGTCACGATTTAAGGCTCGCAAAAATGGTTACTCTCTCTCTCTCTCTCCCTCCCTCCTCGTGTATGGTTGATTAGTGGCTAAGTTAAAACATAGTTTATGAGTTTATGATCCTGTATGTTTCTTTTATTTATAAATCAATATAGGGCTTCTCTATCTGATGGTATTGTTTAAACCTCCCTCTATAATACCTCAGATGATAAAGAAAAAAGATAAATTGTTTTATTTGTATTTTATGTTCAACTGACACACTATATTTATTAGAAGAGAATAAAGTATCAGTTCTTTATCCTGGATGTCTTGGCTGAAAGTTTGTTTCAGGACTAGATTGTACAATATTTGTTAAAATTTCTTCAATATTAGTTTTCTCCTAGCATAAATCACAAAGAAAATTAGAAGCTCAATGGTTTATAGCCTCAATTTAAATGTTGCAACACTAATATTGCATAGATTCAGGATATTGGTACGTATGTATGGGAAGTCATTTGTACAGATGTTGATATATATATGTATGAGATATCTTTTCAGCTGTCAAATGGTGTTCAAAAAATGGTTCAAGTTATTCCAAATTTCCATGAATTTCTTTTTTGTAGTTTCGAATTTATTTTCCTTTCATTGGAACCCTATTGTTTTTTGCATCCATGTATTTTTAACATTTTATGCTAATTTAAGTTGATATTGTTAATTTTGACTTGACATTCTTTACATTGTAGTTCTAGCTTGGAACTCATCCTAATGAGCCTATTTTTTTACTCTGGGATCTCTCAAGTGAAGTTGGCATTATTGAATTATTTGAATTGTCTTTCATGATTGTTTTGACCCAATTGTTGACTCAAACTGGACGTGACTTCATTCCATCTATGGTTTATAGGTAAGCATGATTCTCCTGCACTTTGTCAAGCATGGATGGTTTTCTCGCCTATGTTGTTCTATCATGATTTCTTACTCTCTCTCAAAAGGAATATAAGGGGACAAGACTTTGGTGGAATCTACTATGGAACATTTGTTAGGAAAGGCGTGAATCGCGTTGGTCAACAAGTATAGTGGAATTGAGAAAATGCGGTTAAATGGAACACAAGTATTTACGTGGTTCACCAATAATGGCTACGTCCACGGGCAAGTATAGGGGGATTTCACTATAGTAGGAGAATTACAACAACATTCTCTCTAAATACAAGGAGATAACAATATTTAACCTCTCTTGTAATAGGAGAAAACAAAGTAGGAAAATACTTAGGAGAAAAAATTTATTTCTCTCTAATATTTCTCTCTTCTAACAAATTTCTCTCTACTACTTTCACTCTCTATTTTCCTCTCTACTTGGTGCATTTTCCATTGAGGTTTTGCCCTCTATTTATAGGGAAAGTTTGGACAAAAAATCAACAATGGATGGAAGAAAAATAGGTGTGAACATAGACTAGATTGTAGGCTAAATTTGTGGGCTATTGGTGGCTTACCAAATTCAACAAAGTTGGCTCACCAAATTCAACAAATGGCTTTATTTTCCACATTTCTCCCACTTAAAGTCACTTTTGTTTCAACCTGCCATCCTTCCCACACTTGCCATTCTCATGCTGCTTATGCTTCTGCTAGGCCGATAGAGGATCGGCTCCATGTGAACTTATCAGTGTTGATCGGCTTTGTGAACATATCCGCTAGGTTGTCCTCCGTATGGATCTTCTGGATATCCACACTTCCTTCTTCCACCTTCTCTCGTACAAAGTGATATTGTACTCTAATATGTTTCGTCCTTGGATGAAATGCTGGATTCTTTGCTAAGTGCAAAGCACTCTGACTATCACAAAATAGAGAAATCTTCTCTTGTTTGTGTCCGAGTTCTTCCATTAACATTTGCAACCATATTGCCTCTTTGCTAGCTTGTGTAGCCGCCACATATTCTGCTTCCGTCGTAGAAGTAGCCACGATAGACTGCAGTTTTGAACCCCAGCTTACAGCTCCTCCAGCAAAAGTAAACACATATCCAGTGGTGGACTTACTTTTATCAGGATCACCTGCATAATCTGAATCTACATAGCCTCTAACATTAAATTTTGATCCTCCATAGCATAATGCAACATTTGAGGTACCCTTGACATATCTTAGGATCCTCTTCACCATATTTCAATGCTCTCTACCAGGATTTGCCATATATCGACTGACCGCTCCCACTGCTTGTGCAATGTCTGGTCTTGTACAGATCATAGCAAACATTAGGCTACCCACTGCTGATGCATACGGTACTCGAGACATCTCCATCCTCTCTGCTTCACTGCTAGGACTCATACTTGAGGATAACTTGAAATTAATAAGAAGAGGGGTAGAAATTGGCTTACAATCTTGCATATTGAAGCGTCGCAAGATTTTCTTCAAGTAGTTCTTCTGACTAAGCCAAATCTTCCTATTATTTCTGTCTCGGTGAATTTGCATCCCTAGAATCTTGTTTGCGGTTCCCAAGTCCTTCATTTCAAACTCCCTAGCCAACTGTGCCTTCAAATCTTTGAGACAATCTTTGTTGGGGCCTGCTACCAACATGTCGTCAACATACAACAGCAAGATAATGAAATTACCATCACCAAATCTCTTGCAATAAGCACAAGGATTTGCACTAAGTCTGTTGTATCCAAGGCTCATGATGAAGGAATCAAATCTCTTATACCAACACCTCGGCGCCTGTTTGAGACCGTATAGAGATTTGTTCAACCTGCAAACCAAGTTCTCTTTTCCTTTTTCTTTAAAACCTTCTGGTTGGAGCATATAAATTTCTTCTTCAAGCTCACCATGAAGAAATGCAGTTTTCACATCTAACTGCTCCAGGTGCAAGTCTAATGTAGCACACATCGCCAATAATACTCGAACTGTCGTGAGTCGAACAACAGGAGAGAATATTTCGTTGAAGTCAATGCCTTCTTTCTGAGCATATCCCTTTACCACCAGTCTAGCACGATACCGCTCCACTTGGTTATTTCCATCACGTTTGATCTTGTAGACCCATTTATTTCCAATGGCTTTCCTTCCTTGTGGTAGCGAAACAAGATCCCATGTCTTGGTTTTATGAAGAGCCTCAATTTCTTCCTGCATAGCTTCCATCCACTGCGAAACTTCTTGACTATTTAAAGCCTCATGGAAAGTTGATGGCTCTCCATCCTCCGTCAGTAGACAGTATGCAACATTGCTCTCCATAATGTACTCAGAGTGCCAAGCTGGTTCTCTCCTCTCCCGAGTTGATCGTCTGATTTCAGGAACTGTAAACTCAGCTTGTTCTCCTTCTTCATGCTCCGGTACTGCTTCAGAAGAATCCCAGACTTCTTGTTCTTCTCTATTTTCAACTTCAACTTCAACCGTAGTAGTTTCTGGCTCTTTTAAAGTGCTATCATTTTCTTGTACCTTGCCTTCCGGGAATATCACGTCTCTGCTGATTATCACCTTGTGGGCAGTGGGATCCCACAGGCGGTACCCCTTGATTCCATCAGCATACCCCAAGAAAATGCATTTTCTGGATTTTGAATCCAACTTTGATGTTTCCTGGGCATTGTACATAACGTACACAGGACTTCCAAAGACATGTAAGTGAGAATAATCGGCTGGCTTCCCTGTCCACATCTCCATCGGCGTCTTCAGATCAATCGCGGTTGATGGTGACCGGTTGATCACATAACAGGCGGTTTTGACTGCTTCAGCCCAAAATGATTTAGCTAACCCTGCAGTTCTCAACATTGCTCTCGTTCTTTCTAACAATGTTCTGTTCATCCGCTCTGCCACTCCATTTTGTTGTGGAGTATATGCCGTCGTGAAATGTCTTTTAATACCTTCTTGTTGACAAAAAATATTAAATTCATTACCAGTATATTCTCCTCCATTGTCCGTCCTCAAACACTTGATCTTCTTCTCAGATTCAAGTTCTACCCGCGCTTTGTAGATTTTGAAGACTTCGAACACATCGGCCTTCTTCTTGATTGGATACACCCAACATCTCCTGGAGTAATCATCAATAAAAGATACAAAATATTTTGCACCTCCTAGGGACATAACCGGTGCTTGCCAAACATCAGAATGAACCAATTCCAAGATAGCTTTACTTCTAGTAGTAGAAGTGCTAAACTTCAATCTGTGCTGCTTACTAGTGACACAATGCTCACAAAAGGGTAATGATACCTTTTTGAGCCCTGGAAGAAGATCTTGTTCAGAGAGAATTTTCAAACCACGTTCAGACATGTGGCCAAGTTTGCGGTGCCACATCATTGTTAATTTTTCTGCTGAACCTGCCGATGCAACAGATGCTTCTCCTTCTTGTAGAGTATCTCCTTTAAGCATGTACAGATTTGCAGCTATCTTTTCTGCTTTCATCACTACAAGCGCGCCTTTGACTATTTTCATAGTCCCATCTTGAACATGAGTTTTGCACCCAATGCTATCTAGTTGTCCCAAAGACAATAGATTTTTCTTCAAGCCCTTTACGTGCCGAACCTCCTTGATAGTGCAAATTGTACCATCATACATTTTTAATTTGATAGTACCAATACCAACGATCTCCAAAGCATGATCATTTCCCATAAACACTGAACCTCCTGAGATGTGTTCATATTGATGGAACCATTCTCTCCTTGGTGTCATGTGCCATGTCGCTCCTGAATCGATGAGCCAGACATCGGTGAAATGCTTTCTGCCTTCAACAACAGTTGTTGCCTCGCTGTATAAAATTTCGCCATCATATGAGGTGCTTGCTACACAACCCTGAGCTTTTGGTATCTCATGTGCCTTCCCTTTGGCTTCTTCATTCCTCTTAAGACTCCAACAATCCCTTTTTAAGTGCCCTTTCTTGCCACAGTAATGACACTTGGCATTCTTCTTACTTCTGGATTTAGATCTACCTTGGGTATGACTCCCACTGGGGCCACGTTCCGTTGATCTCCCTCTCATCATCGTCAAGGCTTCCGCCTGCTGTGAACTAGATAGTCTGTCCTCCTTGTTCTTGCGCCGACTTTCCTCTTCAAGAACCGCAGCTGCAATATCATCGAAGACTAGATCTTCTATGTTGTTAGTTAAGTTGATGATGAGTTGATCATACGAATCTGGTAGACTTTGAAGTAGAATTTCAGCACGTTCGCCTGCCTCTATTTTATGGCCCATTGATGTGAGCTGTGAAAATAGAGTGTTGAGGGTGTTGATGTGGTCTGTCACTGTAGTTGACTCCATCATCCGAAGGGTGTAAAGCCGTCTCTTTAGGAAAATTTTGTTGTGTAATGACTTGGCCTCGTACAGCTTCGTTAGGGTGTCCCATATCTCATTTGCTGTTTTCTTTTCCGCCACACTTGACAATACTCCATCAGCAAGTGCTAAGTGCAGATTAGCAATTGCATTGCTATCCATCTCGTTCCACTTGTCATCGTCAGTGATATCCGCGGGTCTCTCTCCAATTGTCGCCAAACAGTTATCTTTTCTCAAAACTGCTTTTATTCTCATTTTCCATAACGAGAAATTGTTCCCATTGAACTTTTCAACCTCATACTTTGCTGCCATTTTTGTTCACGACTTGGTAATAATACCGAGTGATAGTGAACACCAACCCTACGCAAAACAATCTCAAGAAATCTTTTCTGATGTGGAAGATCAGACAAAGCTGCAACCACAGAGCATACTAAGAATTTCAAAAGATGTAACCAGGCTCTGATACCACTTGTTAGGAAAGGCGTGGATCGCGTTGGTCAACAAGTATAGTGGAATTGAGAAAATGCGGTTAAATGGAACACAAGTATTTACGTGGTTCACCAATAATGGCTACGTCCACGGGCAAGTATAGGGGGATTTCACTATAGTAGGAGAATTACAACAACATTCTCTCTAAATACAAGGAGATAACAATATTTAACCTCTCTTGTAATAGGAGAAAACAAAGTAGGAAAATACTTAGGAGAAAAAATTTATTTCTTTCTAATATTTCTCTCTTCTAACAAATTTCTCTCTACTACTTTCACTCTCTATTTTCCTCTCTACTTGGTGCATTTTCCATTGAGGTTTTGCCCTCTATTTATAGGGAAAGTTTGGACAAAAAATCAACAATGGATGGAAGAAAAATAGGTGTGAACATAGACTAGATTGTAGGCTAAATTTGTGGGCTATTGGTGGCTCACCAAATTCAACAAATGACTTTATTTTCCACAACATTGACAGTATAATATGAAACATTTTTCAAACCATAATATATAATGTGTATGTTGTTGAGTATGTTCTCTATTAACCAGTTTATCTTCAGATCTTGTAGCTCAACGGTTGAATCAGTAGGAATCCTTTGGATTTTCGGTCAAAAAATAGTTGAACTCCCATTAGTTGTAACACACCTTGGTAATCAAGGGAAAGTAAATCCGTGGGTCATCAAGGATAATGTAATTAAATTATATGAGGTTCTTGACTTTTGAAATAGAAACTATAACCAATCCTTTTGGTGCACAATTCACTCAATCAGTCTTTATGAGAAGATTACAGTGGGGATGGCAATGAGTCTTGTTCAGGGTGGGGCGGGGCCCAGCTCCGCGAACAGTCACGGGGCGGGGCGACCTACCAGCCCCGCCAATGACCCGAAAATTATAATTTTTTTTAATTGATAATGAAATTTTAGGTGGAAACTTATGAATCGAACTAGTTAGAGTTTTTAAATTTGAACTTTAAAGATAATATGTATATATTTGAAGGAAAAAAACAATAAACAACATAATGGTTTAGTGGTTGTGTATTCTCATACCCTTAAATCCCACCAAGGTTCAATTTTTTCTGGACCTCATTCAATTTATTTTTAGTTTCTCATTCAAAATTTTTTATTTAAAAAAAAAAATCAGATCATGGGGTGGGTCGGGGCGGCCTCGAAATACTTTGCGGAACGGTAAACCCACCCCGCGAACCCGATGGGCGCAGGTAATTTTCGGGGCAGGTTGTTTCGGGTCCTTCGAATTTTTTTGCCATCCCTAAATTACAGACTGCACGTTTTCTTAATAATTATTTGCTGTAAATTCACAATTTCTCTAAAGAGTGGAAGTCAGATTATATGATATAGAATTATTTATAAGAGAGGATTTCATAGGTGAATTACCTAATTACATTTGTGCATGCAATATTTTACAATAATGCTAATTAAGTTTGAGCATGTTTCTAGACGATGAACGTTGATAAAACATCTGAATCAACTGCAAACGCAACTCTTCTTAAACTCAATAAGGAACATGTTGGTTAATTGGATTAAGTTTGAATTTTGTTTCAAACTTATTGAGTTTTCCTGCTCATAAAATAGGAAATCCATGAAAGGGCTCGAAAGAAATTCAAAGGATTGTTCGACAAGAAGCCTGGAGAGATTGGAATGACATTTTGTACATGGTGAGTGGGAGCTCGGGAAGCCATCAATTGCATCATATGAGGATCCTTGGGTTATGTCAGAAAGATACGCATAACTGAGTTAACTGAATTAAATGTGTATTGTGAATTCCATAAAAGTAGAATGTTTAAAAAGCATTTCATCTTAATCTCTTAGATGATTTAGATGAAATTAATAATATAAATTATACCATAATCTTAACGTTAATTTGTACTGACAAATAACTCATTTTTTCATTTTCAATTCCACGTGAATAAACATAAATATAAAATGTTTCGTGCAACGCATGTATCTTCTACTATCTATGAATATAATAACCACTTACGGGAACTTCAATTCAAAATACTACAATTTCATCAATCCATAACCTTTTTTCATAGGTTACATAAAAAAGAAAAATCAAAAAGTAAATTCACACTTACCTTTCTTTTGTCCTTTTATTATGTGGGTGTTCTTCTCAATATTTTCAAGTTCAATACTGATTTATTATTATAACTTTTTCTTTAAAAAATTTTTAAAAAACTATGTTATAATTTTTACTTCGTCTTTTAATAAATATTATTATAATTATAAAATATTAACATAATAATCAAAATATTACATCCAAAGTTTCAAAAATTGGATGGTCTAATAGTTTACAATATATATATATATATATATATATATATATATATATATATATATATATAATCCATGACTTTAATTTTCATAGGTTACATGAATTTTTTTTTACAAATTTAAATTCATACTTACATACAATATATTTATTAATACAATTATCTTGCATTACATTAATATAAATTAATTTGCAAATGACATTTTATATGTAGTGCTTCATTGATTTCCATACTAAATCAATACATAGCAATGAGATACTCTAAATCCTTACACAATCGAAGCGAATGAGTTTGTCTGTTATAGCTCCTAAGTACATCATTGCCAAATGGTATCACTCCAAACAAGTTAATCTTGAAAATAAATTCTCTAATGATATTCTTAAGGAATCTAGACTCATCCAACGATCTTTGCAATGAGACATGAATGATTTATTGTAATTTCAAAAGACATATAATCCATGTAGAAATAATCATTGGATAACATGCTAAAAATTAAGTTTTTCTTTCACGTATCCTTAATTCCAATAAATGATGGAGTATATTAATTCAAATTCAAGATGAATAATTTTTAATATGTCTATATTTTGCAATGACTATTAACAATGCTTAAGAATAAATAATGCTTACTGTTAGAATGTACATTCATCAACATGTATTTTCTCATGGTTAACTATATATAGCACTTTCTCGTGAAATCCCAGACAAACTATTAAAGTCTTGGTAAAATTAGAAAATAAAAATAAGAAAATTGTGAGAAGTTGATAAAAAATATTATGTACAAAGAAGTATTATTATAATCAAAACATTACATTTTAGTTTATTCAAAATTTTCACATTATATACATAATTTCATAAAAAAATAAAATAAAAATATTTATATATAACTTTTTTAACAATTTAGTTTTTCTTTTAATAATATTTAATACCTCGACTATTTTTAAAAATAATATTAATATTTCAAAAACATTACACATTCAATCATCCTATATATAAGTCGTGCAACACACGTAAATTAAAAAGTAAGATTCTACTAACTGAACTATTGACTGAAATCAAGTTTGTCTAGTATGCTTTTCTCATGCCAGTGTCAAATCCTATGATAACAACGTAAATCTTTTGTATTAAAATCTCAATCATACTAAATATGATAAATCAACTAAGAGTGTGTTTGATAACATCCTAAATTCCTTGGAAATGTCACATATAAGGAATTTCTTTTTTCTACTTGTTTCGTTTGATACGAAGTTGAAATTGAAATTAAAATTCTAAGGTACACAACCTTTGAAACTCAAAATTGGCCAATTTCATGAAAATTAATTCTTTAAAGGGAGGTGATTTTTGTTTTCCAACTAACATGAAATTGAAATTCTTCTCCACCTTTAACTATCAAACACACCCTAATACAATTTTGTAATTTAATTCATTTTCATTCTGCTTACTGGAGTCACCCAACTCAATTAATTTACTGTAAACTTATTCTTTGTATAATCTCATTTCTGTAACTTCTCTTTTCTTTAATTCACTAGTCAACTAATCACCATACATAATCAAATTTGCAAATCCATTTACCGACTATTCCATTTTCAGTCCTTCTATAGATTTTTTTTTGTCTAAACACCGCCATTTTCATTTAGCCCTTCTTTGATGCTCCTTTTTTCATTAAAAACTATACATTTTTTACAGTAATCAATATCAACCATCCAAAAAAGTCAAGCTCACAATTTTTTCTTTTCAAACCACTTTTTAAAAACATAGGCTTAGTTTGATTATCATGCTTAACAAGTAAAAAAAAAAATTGAAGGTTGACAAAAATAGCACTGTAACCCCAAGAATATTGAACTGCCACCATTATCAACTTCAACCCTTATCTAGACCTAAATCATTGACAGAAATAGCATTGACGGAAAAAATACTTTGTGGGCAGAATTTGAAAATAACGCTATTGTTTTCTTTTACTAGAAATGACTGAACTTTCCTTAAATATTGGAGAAATCAAACTCTCAATCCCTATTTCACACTTATATGTCATAAACCAAGCGTTTGGTATAATATAAAATCAGTAAAATCAAATTAGTGATCTTTAATTTACATATTATCAATCGAGAGGAAATTGTTATAATCTGAAAAAAACCATTTGGAATTGTTATAATCTATTCAAAACATAATGAGAATTGAGAAGAATAATAGCAGAAAATCATCTACACATCTGAGAGTGATGAGATGGTGAAGTTAGTTCACAATCTGGTGAATAACAGGTGTTCATCATGGAATCAGTATGAAAAATTACATCTCTTTTTTCTTCCATCAACTTCAATACATTCTCGAACAATTCGACTTCACATGGAATCTTTAGCACTCCTTGCTGTTGGAACCCGAATTCTTCTTCTGCTTCTCTCAGTAAAATCCTGAATGCTTGGTGTCCAAGATACTCCATTGGGATTACGAATCTTTTGAGCTCTTTCCCCGTGCAGACTGCGATATACCCTTTTGGGACATGGTCGCTTGACATTGACGAAGAAATCGAGCTTTCTGTGAAGGAAAGTGTTTTCTTTAGAAACTTTAAGCTCCTACTCCCGCTGCCTGAGGCAACCGATCCCGATCCCGAGCTGCTCTTATTTTTATTGGCAAGCTTCTTCCATTTCTTGAGGATTTGTTGAAGCCTCACTATCTCCCTAATCTTGTTCGACTTCCTCGAATCCTCCATGTATTATTATGTATTCTAAAACTAAAAGAGAGCTTTGAAATGTACTATTCGGAGAATGGTGGGTTACTGGGTATATATATATATAGATTTTAGAGAGAGAGAGAGAGAAATTATACTAATAATTCATCAATGTACGTTACTTACATAGGTTGTATTAATTTGGTACTTGAGTACCTCAGAAAGAATCACAACCTCATATCTAGGGCTTTGCACTTTTTACTTTTTAAGATTTTACTATTAATTAATGTTAACTAATTAGTAGTTTGAAAAGTCTTATTCTATTCTCTTGCAGCTTGTTTTCTTCTTTAACGTAATCATTAGAATTTATAAATCAATTTATAAACAACACAATTTCTTAATACTGTGTTCGGATCAACCTTTTTTTTGATTTATAAACCAAATTTTAAACTACACAATTCCCGAAATCAACATCTAACCATACACATTTTCTCTCTTCAATTTTTAACCACACATCTACCTCGTAAAAAAAAAAAAAAAAAAAAACTAGTTTTTAAACCTTAGACAGCCTCCGAACAGAGGCTAAATCACATTTTAACCATCCAAATTTTCTCTCTTCACTTTTCAATCACATATCTTACTTCGAAAATAACAACAAAATAATTTAAAAACTGCTACAGTGTTACCAAACACTCTCACTAGAGAGAAAGATGAGATAAATTTTAGTACATGAAAATTTAGCCCATGTTTGATTTTTTTTTTCACGCAATAAGATATTTTACTCATAAACCAAGAATTTTTCATAATTTTCAATCACACATTCTCTAAAATATCATTAAAAAAAAAAAAAACTTTCTCTTTAAAATGGCATCGAACAAGGTCTTAGTAATAATGTCAATTTGAAGGATAGATGAATGATCTCTTCACCCAAATCGGTAATTATCGATCCTCTCACGTACATGTGGGTCCCACCAAACAGGTGGGCCTTACCCCCTCACAATTGAGATTCCCGATTCAAGGTTCAGAAAATTTCCCCTAACAGGTGATTAAATTAAAGTTTAATATTCAATTGAGGTTCCGATGAAAGTTCGGTGACCCAAGATGAAATTTTCCCAATATATTCAGTTTGTATTAACAGTACAAGTGGGCCTAGCCTTGGTATCTGAAATATTTATGGCGTCTCGTTTAATGTAATTTAACTCATTCATTGTATTTAATTCCTAGTTTCTTTGTACTTTGTGGTTTTTGTTTATTGGGTTTGGAGTGATTTGAAGATCGTGGAAGATGGCATCACAACAATTCCATGTGATTTCTCAATTTTAAAATTGAATAAAAAACTTTCAAATATATTCAACTTGGCCTTTTAATATGCTTTTGTCATTTAATTAAAAATTAATTACCTCTCCTGTACCCATTTTCAGTCCTGAATTCATGGTCTCACCCAGCTTCTAACTTGTAAATTTATTGATACTATGTCTAAACAATATGAAATTGATAGATTCTATTGATATATATCACAAGCCCATGGTTTCAATTCTTGAAAAGATGCAAAGACGTAATGAGTCGAGGTATCAAAAATTGCGTTGATGACTTGTTATTCGATAAGGAGAGATGATTTGATGAGGTGTCAAAAATGTATTAGACCCTGTTTGACATCATCATTTTTCTACAATACTCATTTTCAATCACATTCACACAATAAAATATTTTACACATAAATTCAAAAAATTTTATCTATTTTTTTAACCTCACATTTTTCTAAAAATTACTATTCAAAATATTATTTTTCTCAAATAATGGACAATAAATATGAACTAATGTCTCATCTTACCCATTCTCAATGTACCTATATTTTTTAGATTTGCTTCTCTTGTCTCATATACGAGTGAATTGGATGAATGCTTATTTGGTAAAAGCCAAATTTTGGTTTATAAATATGTTTATAAATCACACAATTTATCAAATTATTTTTTAACTGTATACATTTTCTCTCTTCAATTTTCAACCACTATTTTTTACCTCAAAATCATAAATAAACTAATTTATAAACCAAACAGTGTTACCGAAGATTTCTCATTTCACCGATGTTGAGTTACCACCATATATAACTTTTGAGCAAACTCATTCGAGCTTTCTCTTACATGTCCAATGGATGAAAATATGTAGGAGCGGATCCAGAAACTTTGTTTAGTTAGGACGATCTTCCAGTAATTTTTTTCAATTAGTGAGGACTTCGATTAAATAAATGTATTTTTCAAGTTACAGTCCAAAAACGTCAAAAATCTAACCAATTTTTTTCCGACGAATCTAGCAAGGCGGTGTACCGTGTACCTACCTCGTCATGGGGTAGATCCACCACTGAAAATATGGCCTTTTACCCAATTTTCGCTAAACAAAAAAATTGAATAGTCCTCTCTTGTTCATAATCATAACTGATTACCAAAAGTTTCGTTAATTAACTTTACTCATCGACAAATAATATTAAATGGTCAACCATCCAATGAATATTTTCTTGGAAGTTGAACTTCAAAAGCTTGACATGTGATGGCATATGCAGGTAATGGAGAATCATCCTTTATGAAGCCATTAAATTTGTTAATTAATGGTGGCTTTAGACCCCACGTATTAACCGTCTTGTAATAAAGAACATCAAGTCTTGCCCTTCCACCCTGGCTCCTTGGAGGCATAACCTGGATTTACCTTCCCGAATCAATGGCCTTGGGCGTGGTCGGTTCGGGCCCTCAGGGTGTGGGCTACACCTTTTTGAACATCAAGTCTTAATTTGAATCTTAGAAGGTGCTTGGATTTATTCAATAAAAAAATTAATTATAATTAGTGGATATTTAAATAATAATAATAAGTTCATTACTTGATTGATTATTCATTATTCAAAGTTGAAAAGTACGTACAACATGTACACATTGATCAATGATGTAATTCATGTAAACTTACTAATTAGTTAACGAAATTTACAAGTTATCGAATCCTAATTGTTAATCTCAAATCAACATTTTAACCAAAAAATACATTAAAAAATAAATAAATTATCTAAATGTTTTCGTGCTCTAAACGTTACTCACGTGTTGGGTATCTACCAAAGGAGATTAAGCTATGAAACCTCTATACAAAGAGTCAAAAGCAATAATTATTCAACACAAATGTTCGAAGAAATCACTCACATTTCTTTACTTTCACAAATGTTCGAAGAAAATCCACACAAGATTTACTGAGAAGAATCGAAAATAAAAGAAATTTAAGAGGACGAAATGGAGATGATGTTGTGCACAAATTAGTGTGTGAATACAGAGGGTAAAAGTCATTATAAATTAAACTCCCAAATAATCCTTTTTTCACCTAGAGGAATTGAAAAAGTCGCTGCATGCTAATTTTTATGAGCACTGATTCTGGATAGTTTAAAAGTTATCCAAAATCGGTGTAGTGTAATTCTGATCGATTCTCTCAACCCACCAAATCGACATATTTTGGTTGTTTATCATATTATCTTCTAATTTTTACCCTCTATAAAATAATTTATTTTCAATCAACATATTTTATTTAAACTAATAAGATAAAAAAAGAAAATCACTTTTACCTAAAATTATTGGTTATAAAATAAAATTACTACTAATAAGTCAAGAAATCATTTATAAAATATAAAAATTACTTATAAGTAAAACTCACTTAAAAGTTATTTAAAATATAAGATTAAATTATAATAGTAAAAATTTACTTATAATTAGTGAGAAAAGTGTATCATAAAATTTTAAGTAAATGTTTAAATTTATTTACGTTTACGGGTAAATATTAACTTCTATGTAAAAAAGAGAAAAAAAAAAATTAATTATCTACTAAGAATTTCACTAAGGAATGTATCTAATTTTATTCTTTTAAAAATTTTCAGAATGGATGGATAATAAAGTCCCAAATATAAGTCGAATTATTTTAAAAATCGCTACTAAAATCACTCAAAATCAATCCGTTGATAAACGATCAGAACAATATTTTGAAAATTGCTCATAACCAATACATCAAAACTCCCAGGCTATCCCTTACTCCAACAGTCACGAGAAGCCACGTTTAGAGACTTAATTGTTTCAAAGCTAAGATACAAAACGCCACTTAAAACACGCCTTTAATTAAAATGGAAGTGGTCAAAATTGTGAGGCAACACCTACACCTACACCTACACCTACACCAACACTAATTATAATTATAATATTAATTATTAATAATATAAAGACAACAAAGCCCATTATTGGTAACAACTGATTTATTTAGGATTTTAATTATTGCTTTAGATGATCGTCAAAGGTCATAAATGAAGATGCTTACTTTTTGTTTGGCAAATGGTTTAAAAACATATTTTTAAACAACACAATTTTTCAAATCATTTTTTAATCTATACATTTTCTCTCTCTACTTTTCAACCACATATTTTACCTCGAAAACATAAAAAACATATTTTTCAACACAAAAGTTTTAACAAACAGAGCATTAATAACATTATCCAATTTATTATTTTTCATCCGTTCTCATTTGATCCTTTCACAACTCGAAAATTAATTTTTAGAGACCAAATATTAATGTCGCAAAAGGTCATTGTTTCAAAGTTTAGTTGAAAAATAACCATTCATGATTAAAAAAGGGCAAAAAAAAAAAAAAAAAAAAAAAAAAAAGATCACCGATAAAAGTACAATTTCTTGTAGATCATTATTTCAAAGTTTAGTTGAAAAATAACTATTCATGATTAAATAATAGGGAAAAAAAACCACCGATAAAAGTACAATTTCTGGTAGGAAAGTTAAAAATGAATATAACCTCTTATAATTTTAATTTCATACGAAGTTCAATGAAAATATTTTAAATATGGAAAATAATCTCTCAATATTTTTAATTGATCAACTCTAGTCTCTCTTCCAATAGTTCAAGTTGTTCGCAAATCGAGTCCTCTTCGAGTGTGGGTCCGTGCATCAAACCCATATAAATTCTTGTTCTTCTTCGAAAAGTCTTATGATCGGTGCAGCAATTAGGCATCTTGAGCGGTCTTTTAGAATTGATACAAATCTGTAAAACGAGTCACGATGAACAATCTTTATGTGGCTATAAATTACTTGTATCATGTACGTGAATAACAACATTTTAATTTTAATTGATGGGGTGGGTAGGAATGGGGTATGGGGATTATTTGATAAGCTAGAAAGGTCATTAGTTGAAAAGATAACTAGATAAGATAAACTATAAGATGAATGAAAAAGGCAAAGATATCCCACAACTTAGAGTTGAATGCATGCATGAACTGGATTTGAGATTAATATGGGCGGTGTGTCAGTTTACCTCATTTGGAAGCCCAAGAAATTTAACATAAATAGGTCCTTGTCCTTCTGCAACGCCAAATAATGGAACAAGGAGTCCGGTTTTGCAATCATATATTTCATTAACTTTTATCAAATTTTAATTGAAAAGTGATTTTAATCTCGATTAACAAATGGAGGATTAATTTTTTGTGGTCCCCAGTTGGATGCTGAATCGGGTGTGGGACCATATTGATACAATGTAAATAATAAATCCCATCAACCATCATTTCAAACCACATATGTATTGAAGTAGGTATATATAAAAAGAATATCAAGAGAGGAAGTTGATTTCTGCATCTGCTTAATTATTATATGTAATATATAAAATAAAATAAGTGAAGAATATATAATTTACTTCCATTTGTAAAATATCAATCATTGATCACATTGAAAGAGCAACCAGACCACATCATGAAATTAGTTGCTTTCAGGGCACATCTCAATTGATAAAGGTTGAGGAATCGCGAGTTCTAATTTGCTAAACATTTTGTCAGTTCAGTGACTGGTACCCAAACCCTGATCAGCTTGAAGCATAATCTGCGATTTAAATCTTTTACCAATCTCAGGACAGAAACGGTGAAGACACCTAAGATTGGGGTTCAACCTTTTTGAAAATGATTAGTTAGTTGCTAGTTTAATCATAAACTCAATCTCTGACTATCAAGCAACAAACAATTTGAATTTCATATGAAAATGGTGCGTATACAAATCAAGATATGTAAAACTGAAATTAGATTTTGATTTTGATTTAGTAGTAAAAGTAACTTTTAAATTCCTAATAATATTACTCAAACAGAAACATATTAGTTAATTAGATCATTGCTGATTGAACTTTAAACAAATTACTACTTGTTCATTGAACTAAAAAATGTTACTCTCTACTCTTTGAACTTTACCCGAGATTATTACTTGCTCATTGAACCAAAAAAAGTTACTCAATGTCCACTTATATTTTCAGAATTTTACTCATTTATCACTCCTTTCAAATATGCGACCCACAATTGAAGAAAAACTTCACGTGTGTGACGAAAAGCTGACGTGATAGCTTGGCGAAGTTAATTTGTCAACAAATATTGATTAAAATAATATAAAACAAATTATTTCTCCACGTGTGTATTGATTAAAATAAGATACAAATGCAGAAAGGAAATGAGATTTGGATAGCCAAGCAACAAAAACAATTTAAAAATGGGAGAACCTTCATCTGAGAATAATATGAAAAGTGAAGCTGAAAATCACTATTTACTGTCGATTAGAACTAAAAGCTCCCAAATGTACTAATCACACAAACTGCAGTGAGTCCAATATTAATATACAAAACTTAAAATGACTTATTCAACATGATAAGCATACTCCAAAAAAATATTTACTGTGCAAAATGAGCCATACGACTAATGATAATATGTGGCTTGACTCGGTGGATCAACATGCTCCAATGTTGCTAAACTCAGCTACTATCTGATAAGAAAAATAGGAAGAACTATGTGAGTTTGTAACTCAGTGAGTGGATAGTTCGAAAAATAAATATATTTTAACCATTTATACATGTTTAAGGGAGAAGTGTTACTTATTCTATAATTCTTATACATACATTTAAGAAACTTTACTGAATTGTAAAGCACTTTGCTTTTTTATTCTAAATGAGTAATTGTAAGGCATGTAAGTGTAAGTAACATTTTATCAATGAAAACTTGAGTAAAAATATCATCTCATGATACTATAAGCTGAAATCTTTATTCTATAAATTAAATAACTGAATTTCGAAATCTTAAATTATGATAAACTATTATAATAATAATAATAATAAATCACACAAAAGTACCCATAATCTAATAATAATTTTGAGATTCTGAAATTCTGGTCATACCCGCACAGAACTTTCTGAAGGCTATAAACTGGTCATACACTATAGATAATGATTCACAATAGTGCAAAGCGAGTAAAATAATCATATCATGTCATACACTATTAAAATGAATTCACATCAGTGTAGATTGAGGTAAAATCACCTAGGTACTTTTGATGGTTTAAAAATACTTTAAATATTCTGAAATATATATAATATTGATATAATGTCAATGATATGCTCAGATTGAACTGAATAAAACTCTTAAAAATAAATGTTTATTTATAAAAATTCACTTCATTATGAAAAATCATAAACTACAAATGAAATATAGAAATATTCAGCTTCTCCAATATATATAAATTTCAATAAGCATTATGCAAAATAAACATTTCATAAAAGCCTTAGAATTGAAATAATTTATATAAATGCTTATTTCCTTAGAATTGAAATAATTTTACATTTCAGAAATATTTCCAAATTCATGATAATGAAACAATAGAGTGAAATAATGTATAATTAGAAGACATTTGAAGCTAAAAGTGGGCAAAGTAGATGTTGATTATGTCAACCGAGAATTTCAAGAGGAGCCAAGTAGACGACATAATTTGAGGACTTAATTGAAGAAGATTGAAGTGTTTTGAAAGTTCAAGGACTAAATTGTTACAATCAGAAGATGAAGGACTCATTTGCAAATAAAGAGCATGGATCAACTTAAACGCAGTGGAAAATTGGAAATTGCACTGAGGGATTTGATTTGCACAGCCACAACCTTTTCATCAGGTGGCCACACGACCATTTGCCATTTTAACAGAACTAGTTTTGGTTCAATTGTACAGCCACCAACTTTTGAAATGTGCAGCCGCGTAGTTGTTCGGCCTAGTGGGAAAAAGGCCCATGAGCGTTTTCAAGTTGTGTTGTACCTAGGTTTCATGGAAAACACATATATTGGACTTTTCATGCAAGTGTTAGGGACCTTTGCACGCATATTCAAGAGGAATAATTCAAGTTTTTCACATCAAGATCTTGGAGGTATAATTAGAGGCAAAGGTGTAAGCATAGAAGATTAGCAACAGGGAACTGTAAGCATAGAAGATTAGCAACGGGGAACAACTTTTTGGTACAAGAGTTCTCTTCTTTGTTAATTTTATTTACTCACGATGTTTAGTTTTGATTATTACTGCGTTTTTATTATTATTATGATGAACAACTAAACTATTTATTGAGATTAACGATGTAACGTAGTTTTCTGCTTTTGTATTGTCCAAGTTTTATGTATTGATTGCATGTGATGGTTTTATTTTATAATTAATGTGTAAATTAACTGGCCACTAATTTATTGATTTAGTGGGTTGTTTTCATAATCCTAGAGGTGAGCTAATGACCTATATCTAGGAATAAAATCCGATAATTGAACGAGCGATAGAGATATACGTTTATTGTTATTGTGATCTTAAATTGAGTTATTATATTCCATGCACCTAATCATTACAACCTACTATCCAAAAACACGATTGACTAATTATGTAAAGTTGATTTAGACCCGAGGGGGATTTCATATGTATAAGTGAACTCGATCAATCACATAAGTAGATTAAAACTTGAATGGTTGAATTAAAAGTATTGACTACATGAAATCGTGAAACCCAACTTTTCATTCATTGATTACAAAAACACACTTTATTTTATTGTTTAATTACTTTTAGTTTACCATAATCTCAATCTTTTGTCATTCAAATAAAGCGAAAATTAGAATAACTTCGGTAATTGATCATAATCCTTGTGTAACGAAAATCTGGACTTTTGGTTCACTTTATTACTTAAATATAACTTTGGACACTTGCGATTAGTACACATCAATGGTCGATATGCTTTTCGAACCTCCTCTTCACCGCATGAAATATAATATAAATAATCACATTAACAACTATTACAACCTCCAAATATAAATAAAACCATTAAAGCTTAGATTCTCTATACTTAACAAAATTTCCAAATTTATTTAATCAATGGAAGGTAATTCCAGTTTCTTGTCCCTTCAATAATCTATAATTATCGAATTTACCTTCATACTAAACATTAAAGTAATAATCCATTTTTCCATTCTAACAAAACTAAGAATTATAATGCTCCACTTAAATTCCCGTCTTAACCTATGTATTAATTCTTTCAAATAATCATCTCATAAGAGGCATTGATATTCAATAATTTTACATACTCAAGAACCCAACTAAAATACTAGGATTTGCCATAATAGGTATTCCTCACCTTCTTGAATCAATTGAACACTAGGAAATAATAACTTAAACTTGAATGTATACTATTCCTTCAACATGAAAAATACCAAAAATTAAAACCCTAATCATTATAGCATATAATCATTCTCTTAACTTTTGAAAAAGAGAAATCAAGTTTGAAGAAATTGCTACATATTTCTTCACCTTCTTTTTCCTTCTTTTTCTTTCCCCTTTTTCTTTATCTTCTTCTTCTTTCTTCTTCAATTTCCTTTTCTTCTCGCTCTTTTCCCGATCACAGCCTCTGTTTCAGTACTCTCAGCGGGTTTCCTCCTTTGCAAATGAGGAAATCATACTATATATAAATGTACGACACTTCCCAAAAATATTTTTTAGAATTTTTCCTGCCTAAACTGTTTTTCCTAAAATAGAAGTATTGAATACTTTTGATAATAACGCTATTATTTTCAAATCGAAAAATATTCAACATGAGTATCAAATCGAAGATCTTGACAAGAACTTTAATACGAACTCACAAGTTAGAGTCAACTGTAAAAATGTTGTCCTTAAAATCACATCAAAAATTACAGGTAAAAAATTTATTTTGTACATTTTACTTTTTTCTCAATTTTCATATATTTTAAAATTGTTTTATTTAACTCCTATAATGATAGTTATTATTTCATAACTAGATTTAATTTGGTCATATATAATTAATTTCAATTCGAGTTGCTTTTCTTATCAAATTAAAAAAATAATAAATATCCGAACTTTTATGTAATTTAATTAAATCCGAATAATTTTTGCAACTTCATATATCACAATGTTGTATCGACCTGAGCCAAAACTCGAGTCGGGTGACCCCAAATACCCATTTTGGTCAAACCGATCAAACACCCGGGTTGACAAGGTAAACTCGGTTGACCCAATCGACCCGAAATTGGGTTGACCCGAGTTTTATTTTTTTTAAAAAATTAAGATTTTTTTATTTTTTTTTTAATATTTTTATTATTATTTTAACGAACAGGTCGACCCTCTAACCCTTGACCCAGTTGCTCGGTCGAGTCGATGATCGGGTCGGGTCTAAAAATATTGATATTTCAATCAATTCAGGTTGCTTAATTTGTTACACTCATTTAAATATAAGATCACATATATTTAATTTGTAACTTAAAGTAAATATGAAATGAGATATTTGTTTAATATATTTAAATATCAAATATTATATTAAGATGGTTAGTATCAATTCTAATAGCACTATTCAGTTATTCAGGTTGAGATAAATTTATTTTTGATAATCTGGAAATTATATTTTGAAAAGAATAATTACGTCAATAATCATTAAAATTGTATAGTTATGCAAATGGTCATTGATTTTTTTTTTTATAGTAAGTCATTCAAGTTAAAGACTATTACAATTGTAGTCACTTGATAAAAAAATTGGCCCCTACTAGGTACTCCTTAATCAAAACCTCATTTTTCTAAAACTCATTTTCAACTAACATTCTATTCTATTAATAAAATAATCTACTTATAACTTCAAAAAAAATTCTATTTTTTAAAAACTCATTCTCCAAAACTTAACAGTTACAAATAACATTTTTTGAAATAATGGGTCTCAAATAGGGGCTTAAGTACATATTATCCAAAAAATCAATATTAAGAAACTCATTTTGTATATAATGAGGACTTAAATAAGGACTAAATATATTCACAAGAGAAAAAACGAAATATATAAAGGAAGAACACGATAAGTAGTATTAATTAACTATATATTATTCATTTTGGACAAAATTCAAATTTAAAATAATCTTGTTGAATGCAAATTTTTAAACAGTCTTTTTTTTCCATGTCTCTAAGTTTCTTGATCCGCCTTCTCCTCTTTAAAATCAATTACATTTTTTTAAATTCGTAAAAAATCAAAATCAAAATCAAAAATCAAAAAATAAAAAAACCTTTGTCAATTTCACATAAATATTTTTCTTTAAAAACAAAAATTGAAAGAGGATGAACTAGGAACGTTTATTGATCTATTTTCTAATTTTCTTTTTCTTTTTCTTTTTAATAAAATTTGAGCGTATATCACATATATATCTATTTTTTTATGTATTACAAATTTTGTTAATTTAAATGTAATTTTATTTTTTCATTTTAAGTTTTAAATGCATTTAAATTACAATATTTAAAGAAATTTCTTGAAACGGTAAATACAAAAAGGGTAAAAACTAATTAAGTAACATATAAATTTGATATATGTAAGTAACAAATGATCGTGCATCGCACGAGTGTAACACTAGTGGAGTGTTATACAATAGAAAGTAACCTCATTTTGCAAACTAAGTCCCTCAATTTCGACATACATAATATTTAAGTCCTGAAATTGTTATAATAGAAAACTAAACTCCCAAATTTCTATTGAATCAATTTTAATCCCTTTAAGTATATTTAATAGTAAAATGTACTCAAAATAACTACTTACTCAATTTAGGTCCTTATTGGACTTTGACTTAGACTAATCAAACTTTGAATTTGAAAGAAATAATATTGACTTTGACTAAAATAAAATGAACAATCATCTAAGTCAATTGATGTGGAGAAACAATCACTATCAAATGATATATGAGTAGAAGCTTAAAATATAGTGTAAACAAAGATGAGGAGCTAGAATTCAATGAAGGGAAACGGAAGAGTCTTGATGATACAACAAATGTTGAGAAGAGATGTGGAACTTCTGAGCATGAACAATGTGAGGAGGAAGGCAGAGTTATTGCTAATCAAATAGTGGAAGATGATTCCCATGCTTTACATTGTGGAAGCTTTGATTGCCTTAAAGACTATTCTGGGGAAGGAACTGATTTGAAGGGGATCAACAGAGAATTTAAGCTTAATGGGATTGATCGTCAATCTGAAATCACCCCTATTAATCATATTGAAACTAATATGAGAGAATTTGATATCATTAACACTGGTGATGGAAATATTGATTAGACTAATAATCAGTTACATAGGAGGAGTAACTCATGTTCTAATTTGAATCTGATATCAAACAAGAGACTGGCAAAGCTACTAAGGAAAAGGAGGAAGTAACTGAATCTCAGCCTCCACCTAAGATCAATATCCCAATGAAGCTCAGATAGCATAAGAAGAAAGGGAGGCAGAGGATCTTTATATATATATATATATATTCATGATGAATTCTATAATGATATGAAATTTAAGGGGAATATCGAATTCCTTTAAGAGGCTTAAAATGATCGGTAAAATGCATAAATTGGGTTTGATTTTTGTAGCTGAACCTATTGTTGATAAAAGTAAAATTTACGAGTATAAAATGAAGTTGGGATATGATCATTGCCACTCTAATGGCAATGGTTAAATCTGGGCATTCTGGAAGGAGGAATGATGTGTAGTACTACTGAAGATAAAGAGCAAGTTCTTACAGCTCAAATCAAGTGGAAAGGTGGGGATGCAGATGCTTATGTGTCTGCAGTATATTCTAAATGCTCTTTACAACTAAGAAGACTACTTTGGAATGATTTAATACATTTTTCTAAAAGTTTGTTGATTGGTGGGGACTTTAATGCTATCTTGAATAGGGAGGAAAGAGAAGGAGACAACCGGCCAAATTCTAAATCTATGAAAGAATTCAATGAATTTCTGATAAATTGTGAAGATGATGAAATGCATGTTGATAATAATCAGTTTACTTGGACTAATGGCAATATGTGGAAAAAGTTGGATAGAATATTGGTCAATTCAACATGGATGGAAAAGTTTGATAGATTTTAATCTCTATGTCTTAATAGAGATACATATGATCACCTCCCTATGATCATAAAGAGTGTAGACAATGTGGAAAAGGTCAAATCCTTTTTCAGATTTCAGAATATGTGGTACTTACATGAGGATTTCCATAGGAAGGTGGAGGTTGATTGGAATAATCCTTCGTCTCCTTACTCTAGAGGATATTTTGGCTTTGTATATAAGCTTAAAAGATTGAAAAATGAGTTGATTAACTGGAATAGAGAAAGTTTTGGTAACATATTTGAAAATCTATAATGCTAAGAAGGAAGCATTATGAAAGGAGGAGTATGACAGAACCAATACTTCTGAGGCAAGAACTGAGGTACATAAAGCTTATGCTGCTGTCAACCTTATGCTTAGCAAAGAGGAAGTATTTTGGAAACAGAAAATCTAGGATTAAATGGATAGAAATACATAATATTTTCATGCTGTGGTAAAGAAGAACAGAAGCAGAAGCAGAAGCAGAATTTCAAAGATATTCACAGAGGATGGGAATACTTTGAATGAGACTGAGGAAATCCAAAAATCAGCTGTTGATTATTTTAGCAATCTTCTTGCAAAGGAACACACTGAAGGCTGTGAAGAACTATTGGAAGCTATACCCTAACTTATCTCTGATGAAGATAATAAGGTTTCCCTAGGAAGAGGTTAGGGAAGTGGTGTTCTCAATTAATAGAGATAGTGCAGCAGGTCCAGATAGGGGATTGGATAATTTTGTTTACGAGGCAACTGGTATGGATTATGAGTATGAAGGTAATGTTCCATTGTCTCACCTAGCATTCGCTGATGATATAGTGGTGTTTACAAATAGAAAAAATAGAGCTTAACTTGCATTATGGAGTTTCTGGGAAAATATTCTAGAGGATCTGGTCAATCAATTAACCAGACTAAAAGCTCCTTCATTACTTGTAAGCTTCAGCATAGGCAAATTGTCAGCTCTATTACTGGTTTTCAAATCCAAGAGTTGCCTCTAACTTGTTTGGGTGTCGCTTTGTATAAATGGCATAAGAAAAGCTTTTTATTTGAGGAATTAATTTCCAAAATCAGAAATTAGTAGGCTGGGAACATACCTGGATTTCTGTAGGAGGTAGAATGGTCCTTGTTAAACATGTTCTTGCATCTATGCCACTTCATTTACTTCAATTCCTGGATCCTCCAAAGGAAATTACCAATAAACTTTCCAAGTTGTTCAATGCTTACGTATGGGAGATTCAAATCAAGCAAAACATATACATTGGACTTCTTGGGATAATATGTGCTACCCTAATAAGGAAGAAGGAATAGATGCAGATCCTTAAAAGATGTTAGTCTATCATTTGACTGCAAAATGTGATGGAACTCGGGAATCACTATGGAGCTGGGTGATGAAGGCGAAATGTTGCCATGATACACATGAATCTCTGGTGCAGATTAGAAGCCAATGGAAAAAGGATAATACAGGCAAGAAAGTATGTTGAACCTCATTTTTTTCTGGAAAACTGGAAAAGGAAGTGTGAACTTCGAACTTGATCAGTGGCTTGGATAAGGGATTTTGGCTGAGAAAACTCTCTCTAATGCTACCCTGATGAAACATGTGATGAATTATAAATCGGCCAATGGAAATGAATGGGATATCAATCTACAAAACAAAGTACTTCCACATGGGATGGTTCAAGAAGTGCTTACCATACCTTTAAATAAGGATTATGATCAGTTATATTGGAAGCTTAGTCCAATGGGAATCTTCACTGCTAAAAGTTGTGCTGAGCAATTCAGAGAAAGAAAAACTTCCCAAATTCCCCATAAGTTTGTGTGGAATAAATGGCTACCTTTTAAAATTGGTTTCTTCATTTGGAGACCATGGGAAAATAACATTTTCATGGATAAAACCATACAAATTAGATTTAAAATATATGTAGCTTCAAAATCTTTTTGTTGCATGAAAGAAGAATCCATATGCCATTTATTTGTGAATGGACATATTGCTATGGATGTTGGGAAAATACTTTTTGATAAAGCTGACATTATCATTCCTACAAGTAACAATCCCAGAGATATGATCTTATTCTGGTTAGCTAAGACTAAATCTAAACCTGGTAATCTGATATCTTTAATCCCCTTTATTGTTCTTTGATTTATCTAGATTGATAGAAATAATGCCAAGTATAATGAGATCTGAATGAGCTCCCACGGAATCATTTCCGGGATTCATTATATAATCTATAATAATCTGATAAAGGCGGGAAATACTTGGATAAAGAATACTGAGCATATCAGTTTTATTGTGGTGAGATGGAAAAAATCGAACAAATGTGAATCAAACTTAATACTGATGGAGCATTGAAGAATGATGGACAAGCTTCTGGTGGAGGTGTGGCTAGAGATCATCTTGTGGGGATTCTGTGATTTTTATGGAGCAGTAACTGGTATGGAAGCTGAAATAAGGGCACTTGACTTGACATGGGATTAAGAAATTGTGCAGATCATGGATATCAAAATTTCTGGATTGAAATTGATTACATGGCAGCCTATTCTTTGTGTAAAACTACAAATAAGCACGGAACATACAATATAATCTTGAGGCTTTTAAACTCAAATGAATCAAGCTAAGGCTACTATAACTCACATATGGAGAGAAGGAAATGGGGTGGCAGATGACATTGGGACACAATGATAACTGACGAGAAGTTTGCTGGAAAAGTGAAAGGAATCCTTCGATTGGGCAGTGAAATTCTGTCATTGAGAATTATTAGACATTAGGTCTAATTTTGCTAATGTTTTTAACTAGGTACCTTGCATTATAATGCATTTTTTTTTTTTATGAAGTTGTGGAGTTGTACTCATTACACTCTTGTTCATGTAGATCTCTAAGATGCATTGTAAAGTTATGTTTGAGGTAAGGTTCATATGTCCCCCTCATTGTAAAAATTGCAATTTTCTATAGGCTTCCTGTAGCGACCGAGAATTTTTACGCAATTTAATATTTATTTTTAAAGTTTCGAAAAATCGTGTCGCTGCGATCTCACCCATTTTTAAGTTAACGTCACGACGCGTTCGTCTAGCCAAGTCGAGAAATATTTGGTTAATTCAATTTTAAATTAAATTTCCGAATTTCCATAATTTTATTTATTAATTTAAATTATTATTTTCAAAATCCTTTTTATCCCAAATTTCATCAATCTCATTTTTAACAGTTTAATTCTTTCGACCCAGTTGATTTCACGTACGAATTTTCCTCGAACTACGTGCAACCACCTACTCCTACTAACACACTTCCACCAACACTCCCCAACACCGAACCCATACTTCCACTCACACTACACCACCCATACCCTGCCAAGATTCCCTCACATTATACAACATCAAACCCCACAACTCTGTTCCAGCAGCCATTTACATCAACACCATTCCCTTTCAACTCCAATGCAGCCAGCACCACTGTCTTCACCATGGGGCAGCCACCTCCTTCATCACCGAGCATCGCCCAAACCGGCCCCCAACGCAGCCACTGATCAACTCCAAACCGCCCCTGTGCAGCACCATTTCAGCATCACCATCACCATCACCATCCCAGTCTCCCAATTCAGCAGAGGTAACGTTTCTTTCCTACTTCATCACCACTTCCAGCACATACCTAGGACCACCATCGTTCATCATCATCACCACGCCCAAACCACAACCACTTCACTGCCACCGAAAACGCAACCGGCCAGCCACCGTTCCAACCACCGCGCGACAGCCATTGCCCAAAACAGCCCAGTCGCCAGCCCTCCTCCATCATCGGACACCACCAATCCACCGCCAATCCACACGGCAGTCACCATTACCGTGAACCAAACCAAACACCACTGCCCATCCAGTCATTCGAACCAACACCACTGCTCTATGCGAACCACCTCCAGCACCGCCACCAACTCATCACCATCACCACCCATTTTCGAACCAACCACCATTAGGCCACCACCGCCACCAACCATCAACAAACCACTACCAAACCCGCCTACTCCTCACCACCAAACCCACACCAAATCAACCCCCAAATCGAATCAAAACCCAAGAGGAGAAACCATTTTCTTACCTCCACTGCAGAACCTATTTTCAACCGGATTGTCACAGGAAATCGCAGCCAAGATCGAACCTTAAGCTTCGTTGTTGCCTCGGTTTCGCACCTATTTTCTCGCACCAAAACTGCGCCTTTCACCTCCTTTCCTCTCTCTTGGTCACCGCCACCCGACGGCGGTGATAGCGCCGTAGTATCGCCTGAACACCCACCGCCGGCAGTGCCTCAGCCACTCCTCCCTCGCGCCTCTCGCCGGCTCACTCTCTGCCTCTGAAAATGAAGAGAGAGAAATGGAAAATCTGATCTTTAATATTTGTTTGAACTTTCAGAATTTACACTTTGGTCCCTGAAGTTTTAATTTGTTTTAATTCAGTCTCTTTTGGTTTCAAATCATCAATTCCAGCCCTTAAGTTTTAAAAGAATTTAATCGGCCCTTCATTTTTAAAATATACTATTTAAACCCTATTGTTTTGAGTTTCCGACCCAACTTTTGAAAATTTACATTTTAGTCCCCAAATGTTTTAAAAGCAATCATTTACGCCCCCATATTTTAAAGTCTTTCGATTTTGTTCATATTGATTTAAAAAGATATATATGTATATATATATATATATATATATATATATATATATATATATATATATATATATATATATATATATATATATATATGTATATTTATAAAACTCAAGTTTCAAAGATATTCATTTTAGTCCTTCAACTTTCAAAGTATTCATTTTAATCCATCTACTTTCAATTTCCTCATTTTAGCCCCTTAACTTTCAAAGTATCTATTTTAGCCCCTCAACTTTCAAGATATTCATTTTAGTCCTCCAACTTTCAAATTAGCGATTTCAGTCCCTAAATTATACTTTATCATTTTAACTATAAAATTCAAAAGACTAATTCGACTTAATCTTCTAATTGGCTAGACGAAGCGTACGGAGATTTTAAAGGAGTTAAGTCGTTTCCCGCTCAACTTTGCACTCGTCGGATTTAAGGTAGACTCTTATCTACAAATTTTTACGTTTTTCAAAAGTGCGCATTCAATAATTATTTGGATTATAAGTTTAGCATTTATGATTGTGTTCATGAGAATTACTTGCTTAAATGCATGAGAACTTGAACTTTATGATCATGAGAATTACTTGCTTAAATGCATGAGAACTTGAACTTTATGTTCATGAGAATTACTTGCTTAAATGCATGAGAACTTGAACTTTACGTTCATGAGAATACTGGTGATCGTTAGACACCTGAGAACTTGAATATCAGGATTATGTGTTTTAATTTATAATGTTAAATGATTATTATGCGCGAGTCTACTGAGTATTTCATTTTGAAATGCTCAACCCGTTTTTAAAAATCTTTTACAGATTTCGGAGACGATGGCGAGTGATGGGCAATGACGGAAAATTACAAATTGATATTTTTAAAAAGTCGTGAGCTTTGAAATAATAATTTCATTTTATCAAGAATTGTCATCTTTATAAATTTGTACGAATTTACCTATTCCATTTGAATTATCGCTAACCTTTTATTCAATAAATGCGATATTTAATATTTAATCATTTTCCGCAACAAAAGTTTTATTCAAGAATTTAGAAAAGTGACGTTCCCGGCTCCTCGGAACTCGGGGCGTTACAGCTTGGTATCAGAGCCAGTCTGCGTTTCTGTAGACTGGTAAGTTTTCAAAAAGAAATTTCAAGAAACAGTTTTCAATATTTAAGTATTTTCGATGAAGATTGCCACTGCCATCATTCGTTCCACCAACTCCGAGGTAAAGAAGTTTATGATGTTTAAGGTTATTTCAGTATTTCGAATACTTATTTTATTGATTTATGAGAAAGAAGTAAAGACTATGAGTACGACTCGGAGAAGGCCCCAGCGAGGGAGCCGGGTCGTTACTAAAGAGAAAGAGATTTTATCCGAATAAGAAAGAAAGAGATGAGTTTTGAAGCATAACGAGAAAATTTTTCAGAAAGAAAAGAAAGAGAACGAGTGTTGAGCATAATGGGAATAATATGACTTAAGAATGATTTTATAATAATTTTGTCCTCGAACTTAGAAATGATGAACCCTAACTGGACTTTACATAATTTATTTTAGACATGGCACCATTTAAGAGAAGTCAAAAGAAAGGATTAGACAATATTTTCGGAATATATCAACGAGAGATAGCAAGCCAATTTTATGAAGATGTGATAAGATGTTGAGATTATGAGTAATATGATTTTATTGAGACTTGTATGAGAATAATTATGAAATTCGAGATTTAAAGTTTTGATTCTAAATTATTGGGAATTAAGAATTGATATTGTGTTTGAGTAAGTGAATTATGCCTCTATGTTGAAGAGAAATTTATTATGAAGTTTGACCTTGTGAAGAAATTTTGGAAATATTGATTTGTGGCATATATTTTATAAGTATGATGAATGAGTGGTCATTTGAGCCAATTAATGTATTGAAGAAATGATATCGTGATATTGGAAAATATGATTTGAGATCGTTATGTTGAGGAATGATGAATTAATTTTCTGGGATATTTTTGGTAGTATTGAAGTATGTTGGAATTGTTGCCAATATTTAATCGTGGTGGTCAGATGTGGAGTATAACTACAGGTTGTTATTGATGGTTATGAAGTATACCCACGGGTTGGATAAGTCCAAATTACAAGGGAGACTCTGTCCAGAATTTTATCAGTTTGAGTTAAGAGCATGGTATGGTAAAGCAACCAACTAAGAGAATTGAGGTTAGACTTGCAAGTTCATTTACATCGCAAGCAAGATTTAGTAAGTGATTTAAAGGGATAATGACTCTTGAGATATTTTTGGCTTATTCGAAGCATAATCATTTTGTATTGGAGATAATTATATTGAAATGATCTCCTTGTTGCAAAATTTCAAACAAGATGGTGTATGCAACTATTGGGATGTCAAGGTACATTTTGAAAGATGAGTGAAGATAAATATTATGGTGTTATTGAGAAGAATCTTGATTATTTTTGAGAACGAATTGAGTACTAGTTGGAGATGATCACTTGTATTGGAGAACATTATAAATGATGAGGATATATGATAATACTGTTGATTTGTTTTGGAAGTTGATTGGTAGATGATGCGTAAGATTTGGTGATTTACAAGTAATATGATTATTTGGAAAAGTCAGTTGTCATGAATGAGGGATATTTGAAGTATTTTACAGTATGATGCCCTTAAAAGTATCGAGATTTATTACAGTGAGAGATTGGGTACATATGATCAAATGTTTGGGATTATGTGTGACAATGATGATGGTAATAAGGTCGTTTGAATATTAAGGGTACAATAGATGATTATAAGGAGTAATGGGATGATGAGAACTGAAGGTGACGATGTATTGAGATTATGAAGTAAGTTGACTCTTCATGAATCAGTTATGCTATATTTGGTTCTAAGTAGAATTCGAAGAAAGGTGATTATCAGCCATGGAAATGAATCAGGGTTTCCTCATAATGTGAATGATTCACAGATGTACATTAAGTTTTCATTTATGATATTAGAAGATCATGAGGGAAAATTGTTGGATGAAAGTGATGACAGAAATTTTATCAGGTCCTAAATTTGCTCAAGTATTGCAGAAGTAATGCATTGGAACGGAGGAAGGTTTATGATAAGATCCTACCTTGAAACTTTGGAAAGAGTTACTAATGGTATCTTAGTTCGAGAATAGGAAATGAAATTTTATGTATTTGTCCTTATGGATAGAATTTGTGGAAATGAGGATCAGCCTTCACAGTAATGACTTATTACGGAGTAGTGTGCAGAAAGAGCGGCAATGACAGAATCCAAGATTTATTTAGTTTAAGAGATTAATATATAATCTTAGTGAGCAGATTGACGTATAAGGTTCACGTGATAGATATGATGGTTATTGTATTGAAATCTTAGAGAGATTAATATGATTATTTGAGGTCTTATGATGCGACGATTAGTAACATGTTACATGATTACTACAAGATATGGTGATTAGACGGTTAATAGATGTTATGGTTATCCCGTGAAGAATTGTGTGAATATATATGGAGTCAATTGGTCTCATTTTGATGGGTTATTGCATTATGGTGAAATATTACCTACGATTGAGAATCTTCATTTTGAGTCATAAGATATAGAGATTTATTTAAGATTTTGGTTATGCAGTTTCGATTACTTGTTATCAGTTGTACTTTTGATGTGAGTAAGATATTTTACTACAATGATGGAAACTTGAGATGATCAGTTGCGTGACTTTTTCTTATAATGGAATTGTATCTTTGAGTTAAGTAAACTTGATGAGGAATCTTATATGGTTCGCAGAAGTTTTATTTATTGGTGATAGATTTAATCAGAGTATTGTTCATAGTGTGACATGAATTCAAGTTGGAGAAGAGGAGATATTGTATATGGAACTTTAGATTGGGAAGTGAGTGAGGTTTCTTAAGTTGAGAATACCATATCTGATTCTTATGATGATAATTTAAGTAAGTACCTTTGTCCTCAGCTAGAATGAGTATGTGATATCAAGTACTTGATACATGATTTAAAAGTATGGACTAAAGGATTTAAGTTTGAATTCCTTCATCTTGAAAGGGAAGTTTCAGTCGAGTTTAGAAATGATTTCGTTTGTAAATCTCTTCAGAAAGATTCTGCCAAGTTTGAGTTTGTACCCAAATGTTTTGGAATTGATACCGCATTTCTATGTTTTGGGTGATAAGGTATTATTCTTGATCAATCTTCTTGATTTCTAGTTTAAGCATTTGAATAATTGATGTTTATATCGTGGATTCGATATCAGTATAGATCCTTGAAAGGTTGGAAATAGAAGGTCAAGGAATGAGTATTAAAATTGGATAATGTCGGATGATTAATTGAGTTCTACTCAATAGCTATCCAGTGTCTTTTCGATAGCTTCGTATGAGGTACAGATATATGTTAGAGAGGTTGTCCGATTTCATGTATTGTTAGTGTTCATTTTTTTTCGGATAGAGATTCGAGATTTGGAACAGTTTACATGTGACAATGGGTACTAAATTAAATTTTAGTACTGCCTACCATCTCCAGATTCAGACATTGGAAGTTATGCTTAAGGCATGTGTTCTAGACCCAAATGGTAATTGAGAGATACATTTTCTATCAGTAGAGATTGCCTACAACAAATAATTTTCGAGCTACTTTTGGTATGGCCCCCTATGAAGCTTTGTATGGACGGCGATGTTGATCGCCAATCGAGTGGGATGAAGTTAACGAGAGGAAATCATTGGGTTCAGAATTAATTGAGAAGAACAGTTGATGCTATTGAGAAAGATCAGAGTACGAATTAAAGCTGCCCAAGATAGACAGATAGCTATGCCGATCAAAGAAGAGACTTAATGTTTGAGATCAGAGAGAAAGTGTTCTTGAAAGTAACTCCTATGAAGGGTACTTTTGTTTCGGCAAGGAAGAGAAATTTAAGTTCTTGTTTCATCGGACCATTTGAAATACTAGAGAAGTGGATAATGTGGCTTATTGTTGGCTTTGCCACCAGAACTTGCAGTTGTTCACGATATTTTCATGTTTCTCTGTTAAGAGGGTACGTTCGTGATCCTAGTCATGTGGTGAATTATCAATCTATTTCAGTGAAGAAGAATTTGACTTATGAAGAGACACTTATGTGGATAGTAGAGAGAAAAGTTCATGTCTTAAGAAACAAAGAGATTCCATTAGTCAAAGTCCAGTGAGTTAGACATGATAGCGATAAGGCTATCTGAGATAAAGAAGAAGAAGAAGTCTGGTTAAGTATCCAGAAAGAACAGATCAAGTAAGTTTAATTTCGAGGACGAAATTATTTTAAGGGGGTAAGGTTGTAGCGACCGAGAATTTTTACGCAATTTAATATTTATTTTTAAAGTTTCGAAAAATCGTGTCGCTGCGATCTCACCCATTTTTAAGTTAACGTCACGACGCGTTCGTCTAGCCAAGTCGAGAAATATTTGGTTAATTCAATTTTAAATTAAATTTCCGAATTTCCATAATTTTATTTATTAATTTAAATTATTATTTTCAAAATCCTTTTTATCCCAAATTTCATCAATCTCATTTTTAACAGTTTAATTCTTTCGACCCAGTTGATTTCACGTACGAATTTTCCTCGAACTACGTGCAACCACCTACTCCTACTAACACACTTCCACCAACACTCCCCAACACCGAACCCATACTTCCACTCACACTACACCACCCATACCTTGCCAAGATTCCCTCACATTATACAACATCAAACCCCACAACTCTGTTCCAGCAGCCATTTACATCAACACCATTCCCTTTCAACTCCAATGCAGCCAGCACCACTGTCTTCACCATGGGGCAGCCACCTCCTTCATCACCGAGCATCGCCCAAACCGGCCCCCAACGCAGCCACTGATCAACTCCAAACCGCCCCTGTGCAGCACCATTTCAGCATCACCATCACCATCACCATCCCAGTCTCCCAATTCAGCAGAGGTAACGTTTCTTTCCTACTTCATCACCACTTCCAGCACATACCTAGGACCACCATCGTTCATCATCATCACCACGCCCAAACCACAACCACTTCACTGCCACCGAAAACGCAACCGGCCAGCCACCGTTCCAACCACCGCGCGACAGCCATTGCCCAAAACAGCCCAGTCGCCAGCCCTCCTCCATCATCGGACACCACCAATCCACCGCCAATCCACACGGCAGTCACCATTACCGTGAACCAAACCAAACACCACTGCCCATCCAGTCATTCGAACCAACACCACTGCTCTATGCGAACCACCTCCAGCACCGCCACCAACTCATCACCATCACCACCCATTTTCGAACCAACCACCATTAGGCCACCACCGCCACCAACCATCAACAAACCACTACCAAACCCGCCTACTCCTCACCACCAAACCCACACCAAATCAACCCCCAAATCGAATCAAAACCCAAGAGGAGAAACCATTTTCTTACCTCCACTGCAGAACCTATTTTCAACCGGATTGTCACAGGAAATCGCAGCCAAGATCGAACCTTAAGCTTCGTTGTTGCCTCGGTTTCGCACCTATTTTCTCGCACCAAAACTGCGCCTTTCACCTCCTTTCCTCTCTCTTGGTCACCGCCACCCGACGGCGGTGATAGCGCCGTAGTATCGCCTGAACACCCACCGCCGGCAGTGCCTCAGCCACTCCTCCCTCGCGCCTCTCGCCGGCTCACTCTCTGCCTCTGAAAATGAAGAGAGAGAAATGGAAAATCTGATCTTTAATATTTGTTTGAACTTTCAGAATTTACACTTTGGTCCCTGAAGTTTTAATTTGTTTTAATTCAGTCTCTTTTGGTTTCAAATCATCAATTCCAGCCCTTAAGTTTTAAAAGAATTTAATCGGCCCTTCATTTTTAAAATATACTATTTAAACCCTATTGTTTTGAGTTTCCGACCCAACTTTTGAAAATTTACATTTTAGTCCCCAAATGTTTTAAAAGCAATCATTTACGCCCCCATATTTTAAAGTCTTTCGATTTTGTTCATATTGATTTAAAAAGATATATATGTATATATATATATATATATATATATATATATATATATATATATATATATATGTATATTTATAAAACTCAAGTTTCAAAGATATTCATTTTAGTCCTTCAACTTTCAAAGTATTCATTTTAATCCATCTACTTTCAATTTCCTCATTTTAGCCCCTTAACTTTCAAAGTATCTATTTTAGCCCCTCAACTTTCAAGATATTCATTTTAGTCCTCCAACTTTCAAATTAGCGATTTCAGTCCCTAAATTATACTTTATCATTTTAACTATAAAATTCAAAAGACTAATTCGACTTAATCTTCTAATTGGCTAGACGAAGCGTACGGAGATTTTAAAGGAGTTAAGTCGTTTCCCGCTCAACTTTGCACTCGTCGGATTTAAGGTAGACTCTTATCTACAAATTTTTACGTTTTTCAAAAGTGCGCATTCAATAATTATTTGGATTATAAGTTTAGCATTTATGATTGTGTTCATGAGAATTACTTGCTTAAATGCATGAGAACTTGAACTTTATGTTCATGAGAATTACTTGCTTAAATGCATGAGAACTTGAACTTTATGTTCATGAGAATTACTTGCTTAAATGCATGAGAACTTGAACTTTACGTTCATGAGAATACTGGTGATCGTTAGACACCTGAGAACTTGAATATCAGGATTATGTGTTTTAATTTATAATGTTAAATGATTATTATGCGCGAGTCTACTGAGTATTTCATTTTGAAATGCTCAACCCGTTTTTAAAAATCTTTTACAGATTTCGGAGACGATGGCGAGTGATGGGCAATGACGGAAAATTACAAATTGATATTTTTAAAAAGTCGTGAGCTTTGAAATAATTATTTCATTTTATCAAGAATTGTCATCTTTATAAATTTGTACGAATTTACCTATTCCATTTGAATTATCGCTAACCTTTTATTCAATAAATGCGATATTTAATATTTAATCATTTTCCGCAACAAAAGTTTTATTCAAGAATTTAGAAAAGTGACGTTCCCGGCTCCTCGGAACTCGGGGCGTTACACTTCCAGTAGCAGTAGCATAGAAAAGCAAACGAGTCATGCTATCAGTTTCTACATTTTCTGCTATCTTATTGGATTTAAATCCAGCAAACCCACTTTTTGTTTAATATTCTCTCTTCCAAAATAAGTTTTCAAAGATGGTTTTGGGAGTATCCCGTATCGATTAAAATGATTTCTTTTTCACCATACAAAAGATCTTCACTAGCCAGAAACGGTACAAGAAGTCTGCTAATCTAAAGCGTCATTTCATTTAATTAAATGTCAGAGATCTGCTGATGTTAAACTTCCAGTAAACTTCCTGATAGAAATTGTTACAAACCTACATATGGAAAGGCTCTTGATTGGTGCCAGAATATATCGAGTTATTACCCATCAAGAGGATTGAAAACTTGCATACAGAGTAGAACTTCCTTCATGGTGCAAATTCCACAATGTCTTCCATGTCGATGGTACTTAATCCATATAAGAAATAAGCCGAGGTGACCTATGTTTGAATTGAATAAGGCTGGAAAGAGGGTTGCTAAAGCTATTCTTGATCACCAAGTTACCCAAGCTTCCAGGAAGGATCATCAAGAGCACTTGGTGAAATGGAGAGGATTCAGCGGCAATGAGAATACCTAGAAAAGAGAAAAAGACCTTTGATCATTCAAACCTCTAATCGAAGAATATTATAAACTGGTGGCCCCGAGGACGTTGCCAAAACAAAAGGGGAGAATTTCAAGGACTGCAGCTAATACTTAACCCATTAACCCACTCCCGTTCATAGTTTACCCTATTTCGACCGCACTTTGTAAATATTAGTTCAAGTCTGCACTTTTAAATATTTGGACAAGTTGTAAATTCTTTTCAATTGTAACAATTCATTTCAGTTGTAATTATACTCTGTTAGATTGAGTATATGTAAACGTTTATTATGATTCCTTGTCTTTTAAACATTTACTCATGTCACTTAGGTTTTTGTTACTTAAGTTATTATAGGAGGTATTAGTAGGGATGCCAAAACGGCTCGTCGGCTCGGGCTCGGCTCGAAAAAAGCTCGGCTCGCAGCTCCAGATCTTGAGCCAAAGCTCGAGCCGAGCTTTTTTTTGAGAGACGGACTTTGGCTCGGCTCGGCTCGAGCCACAAAAAAGCCCGCTAAAAAAGCTCGATGGGAGCTTGAACAATGAATTTCGACTACGAGTTCGGTTCAACTTGCTATATATACACATTTTCAATAAAAACTTTATGAATTTTTGCTATAAAAATAAGAAAAAAAGTAAAAGTTCGGGACTTGGCTCGGCTCGGAAAAAGCTCGAGCTAAAGCTCGAGTCGAGCATTATTTTTGGGGACGAGCTTTAGCTCGACTCGGCTCGGGCCAAAAAAAGCTCGACCCCAAAAAGCTCGAGCCAAGTCCGAGCCTTGATCTTCGGCTCGTTGACATCCCTAGGTATTAGGTATTTAAAACTTCCGAACTTACCAGTGTTCGCCCCCTACACTAGCATTTGTAATTTACTACTTTCGTCAATCAATGAAAAATTCATTTTCTATGCATTCAAATTCTCTTTTGTAAAGTTTTCTTTAAATTGTATTCAAAATATTCTTTCATCCCAAAGCAACCAAAAAAAGGCGAAAGGAGCAGACTACTTTCTCAAAGTGTCCCTTTCTATGTTAAGAAGAAAGGCACCCCGCGAAACGCAAGCTATCTCCAAAATACGATTTCTCTTTAAATTTTGATCTTAAGAACTAAATAAGTAAGACTACAAATTTTCAAGGCTTTACAATCGAGCTATCACATTGCGTTTCAATCGACACGTGAAGTTTTTTGTCAATTATGGGTAACAAATTTAAGGGTTAATTACATTGGGCACTGTAAAAACAACATCAAATTGAAGAACACGTTGCAGTTGAAATTAACCGAAAAATACTGTAATCTGCCATCTTCTTCCCCCGCTTGCCCACCTGTGCTTCCATGGTGTCATCTTCTTCATGGCGACATTTCCACAAATTGCTAGCCGACCTCACCACCTCCGACTGCTTGTTGCTCGTCTTCTTCCCCAACGAACCACCACCAGAGCACCACGCCACCACCAAACCACCACAACACCATCGAACCACCACCCCTTCCCCCATCGAAACAACTGAGTGCGAAGGACTCATCAGATGACACTATTTCAAGCTCGTCGAAGGAATAACTGGTAAACAGACCTTCCCACCCCTACAGTGTTGTTGCTCTTCTTCTTTCCCGTCAACCCACCACTTGCACGGCTGCACCGAACCACCCCCCCCCCCCCCCACACCACCGAACGGAGGCCCCTCTTGTTAATTCCCCGCTCTTTGCTACTGATTTATGTTCAATTGTTCCCAAAAAAGAAATTGGATGATACTATCAAATTCAACAAGTAAAATTCACAAACCAAATCTGGTAATTCCTCAGAGAGCTTATTGTTTCTAAATTCAAGACTTTATTTGACTCAAACATGATATGGAATCAGGCAAATGATCCATCAAAGAATTTGAACTCACATCTAGAACTTGTAAATCACTCCGTAATCCAACCCCTTCGGGTATACGGAGGTTTCTACGTATTTTTAAAGTATCACAATTTGATACTTGTAAGAAAAACGTATTTTTTCAAAAAATAAAAATATAAAAAACAAAAAACAAAAAAAAAAAACACTGGAGTATTTTTCAATGACTTTTGAGAATGAAGTTTCAATTATAATAACAAATTGAATATTTTTACAAACAGCCCCAAATGAAGTAAGTGTCAATTATGATAACAAATGTTGGATATTTTTACAAACGGCCCCAAACTTAAAGGGAATGATGGATGGATAAACATTTGAATAGATGAGTAGCCAGTGAGTAATCTTTTTTTAGTTCAATTAGCTAGTAATAACATAGGGTAAAATTCAATTTGCAGTGAGAAATAATTTTTAATTCAATGTATAAATAGTAACCTTGGATAAAGTTGAGTCACCATTGCTTTAATCAACTCTTAAGTTAAACGATCATTGCAATACCTTCGGAAATTTGGTGGCTAAGTAGAAACCTTGTTAAAATTGGACGACTATTGGTTGATTTTACTCGCAAAAGTATTATTACAATTATCACAGTTCTAAAATCAAATGTTCATCATGTCATCAAGTTGTTTTGCCACATCATCGGTAGCGTTTATTTTTCAAAAGGAAAGAGTGTGACAAGTGAGACAACACTCAGCTCAGCTCAGCTCAACTCGATGAGTACAGAAGCCTCTGTTTGTTAAAAGTTTTTTGTTTAAAAACATGTTTTTTTATGTTTTCTAGTCAAAATGTATTGTTGAAAAATGGAGAGAGAAAATATATGTGGTTAAAAAATGATTTGAGGAATTGTGTAGAAAAAAACATGTTTAAAAACCTATTTGCCAAACAGAGGCGAAAATTTCAAAGTTTTGTTGCCGTTGTAAAACAATGTAGAAAATAAAACGAAAATTCTATGAAAAATGGAATTTATATATAGAGAGAGAGAGAGAGAGGGAACTCATGAATCGAAATAAGTAGATCTAATTTTGCATGTATTTTACTTGTACCATAGATATCTCACAAAAATATGCAAGAAAAACATATGTACATTTTCCCACGATATCAAAATATCTCCATATGTTTGTGAAAAATTAACAGTCAAAAGTAAAAATATTATGTAGCCTGTTCATCAAACCAAAATTGCAGAAATACTTCTGCGATTGCAGGAACAATATCCATTCCCTTAAAATTACCACAAGTTATCCATGCCAATTCAGCAAATTACAAATTCCATTCCTAAATGCATGTAATCACAAAGAAAAGGGGGATTTGCATTAACATCTAATAACACTTCTGTACCTGGTTTTCACAACTATCAGGGAAAGAGAATGGGTGATGGATCTCTCTGCAGCTTGCCATCAGATATGGCTAATTTCTTCATCTTTTCTTCGCACCAAAATAGTTGCTCTTTGCTAATCCTTGCCAGTCGTAAAACCCTTGACACAATTTTGGCATCGGTAAGTCCAAGCAACATTTCCGTGCCCTCTTGTGTACAAGGCCATGACTCCTTTTTATAGCTCTTCATTCTCTTCCATTGTTCCTTCAGTTTCAATGCTTTCTGCAGTTTTTCAGATTCGAAATTTAGCAAGAGACATATCACGTATCTGATCTGAGGATACATTCACACCATAAGATCATAGGGATAATTGCAGAAACAATCCTAAACCTTGCATTTTTTTCATGATTTTACCCAAAACTTTCATTTGTATCAGCCACGGTCCCAAACCTTTAAAATAATTGCAACACAAGGACACAGACGGTTTCCTCCGTTAGTTGACCCGAAAATTATTAAATATTTCAATAAGGATAAAATGGTAACTTTGCATTAACATTAGATTTTAAAAAAAATACACCCCACCCCACCAAATCAAAACCAGAAAATCACCATCAGTCACCGCCCTCCACACCGCAAACCGCCATCACCGTCACCACAAACCACAGCTGCCGAAGCAACAAAAACTATCTATATACAAATCTCCACCAAAAAACTTAATCTTGACTGCTTCTTCACAGCCAAAACCCATTAACATTCACCATTGACACCACCTTTTGAATCCCTAAAATTCAATTCACCATTTCTCTCTCAGCCACTCATTTATTTTCCTTTAAATCAAATCCCATTACAATTTCAATTTACCTTTTCCTCCCTTTTAAATCTCCTGTGCTTCAGCTGCAATTGATATTGTTAAATCACCCAAGAGACTCAAGAAACAGTACCAGTACAAGAATTTGTTGAAAAGGGAGAGGACGATGTGGGATTTGGGGGCGGCGGCGATTGGCGATTAGGGAATTTTGAGGATTTGATGGAAGAGGCGAGAGGTGACGAAGGAGCAATAGATGATTCATGAATAACTAATGAAGTTAGAGGTCCCAAGAAGCCTAATTATTATTAGCATTAAAAGATGGACAGAGTTATAACTGCTCACAAATAAATTTACCTGCCCACAATTCAGTTCAGGCATCCAAATTGAGAAAGACAACATACAACAAGACAGACTTAAGTAGTCCAAAAGCTTTTTCAGACTTAGAAAGCTCGCTGGAGATGACCTAAGAATATGTGAAGAGAAAGAGACTAGTGCTGAAACAAAGAAACATCAGAGGACCCTTGTGCAAGTAGAACTTACTTTCAAAGATGTCAAATAGTACAGTAATTGAGATTCTCTGTAATATCTTCCATTTAAAGAGAGTAAATTAGAGAGAGAGAGAGAGAGAGAGAGAGAGAGGGGGGGGGGGGGGGGGGCGCGAAGACTACTAAACTTTATACTCTCCAGCACATTATATGACAAAATATGCTTGAACTGATCTTATTTGAATTTTCTATAGATATAGATTTTTCTTTTGTATGTCAAAAGCAACCCATTTTAAGTAGGGCTGGACAAAACTCTAAAACTGAACTTGACTGAACCGGACCCATACCGAATCAAGCTATTTGATTCTTTTTAGGTTAAATACCCGAATGTGTACTAGAACTGAGAATCGACGGGTTTGGTTTGGTTCTCCGTTCTCGGTCTAGAACTGAATAAGAAACAAATCTCCCTAATTTTTTTATATTTTTACATTTAATAAGCAAAATTATTTTAATTTTTTCTTAATAAATTTTCCAAATCACATATTAAATGATTAACTGTAAGTGACCAAGGCTCTCCAGCTCTCAATTCTTCAAGTTTGGACTTGAGAAGTTGCTAAGTGAAAGACTCATCAGTCATATCTTCATTGTATCACATATTGGAATTCATCATCCAACTGAAAAAACAACTATATTGGTTTTTCAACCCCCCCCCCCCCCGGGGGGGGGGGGGGGGGGTTGATTTTATAAAGCAATGGATTCTGCTAAAAATACTGGGTTTAAGGATCATGGTTAACAGGTGTGTCTACTATTTCCCCCATCTTCCATTTAGATAATTGACCGTTGATCTCACAAACTGAAGTTGACTTGCATTACTAGAAATTATTATAGCATCACTGTTACAAAGATCCCTTTGTGCATATCATTGTCATTATTAGATTCAGACTTCGAAGTCAAGACGATAATTGCTGCAACATAGTTTCAGTTTACTCTATAATTTTCGTTCTTGTTTGTTACAACTAAAAATCATTTTTTTATAATCCAACTATATAATTGTGATTTAATAGGTTAGCATTCGTTCTTGAATTCATAACTCCTATAGCTACCACGAGCTCAGATTTATAACATCCTTTTGTAGCATATTAAATAGAGTTGCTTAAATCCTTATGAAGTGTTTTTACTAGTCATAAGTCCTATATTTGTCTTGGCATATATTTATTAATTTTGTGACGAATAGATAGATTAGAAAGTGACAAACATAAATATAAAGAACACAAGAAAGAAGTAGAGGAGACTTAATACTGAGTCAATTAAGGATTGTGCCTAATCAAACTGACAGTTGAATGGATTAACAGAGCAGAGACAACCATGTAAGATTGTGCTCACCTTCTCATGAGATGATTGAATCTGCTGAAGTGGTGTAGCCATCTGGTTCTGACTTCCAAATAAATTACGAATGCCAACTAATTTTTTCTTGTCCAACTTCATGAATTGGCGGAAACTTAGGATTGAGCATTCGATAATTCTAATTAGATCAGGGGCAAACACCACATAATTTGACTCCTCTTCTCTTGTCCTTTTCTCATCAGAACCTAAACTCATAAGGAAGACTGTTCAGGAAAACAAGTGACATCATCCAGTTTTAAGCGCGTTAAGAAAATCAAAAAGTATGATATACAAAATTCACAATAGAAGAATGATTTGGTTCAATGTGACAATATGATAATAAGGCATAGACAAAATGGTAGCAATGAAGGAAAAAAAATATATGACTAAAAGCATTTGAAGTATATTCGTGCACACCTTGGATCTTTGGAACCTGTAGCAATTTAGGTAATGCTTTTCTTGCTCGAGCGTAGACTTCTGGCCTTGAACCCTGCTCAAACGGCTCATTTTCAATAAACCTCTGCAACAAAACCTGGAATTGCTGAAACTGCTGAGCACTATGGTTGTAACAGGTGGAACTGTCAGGTTGGGAAGATATTTTATGGCTCAGTTGTGTGTATTGGCAATGAAGTGCCTCCCAAGTCAAGCACACTTGTGCTACATATGCAGTTTCAAGATCCTGATATGGATCACTTTCAGGCTGCTGCAAGTGTTCAGTTTCCTCTTCTGGTTCTTCAATTTTTTTCAACGAAAGGCATCGAAGTGGAGATGCAAACTTTTTAGATGTTATTCTTGGTGACGGAGTTGACACAACACGAGAGGCTGAAACATTTGAAACTTTGATGTACATAAATTAAGAAAACAAATTCCGAAACGCAATTAATAAATTTAAGATATAACAAAGTGAAAAAAAAAAAAAAAAAAAAGAACAACAACATGATACTTGTTAACCATATATCTGCCCACATGATGCATAGAGATTACCCATCAAAGATAGGACAATTTGGCCCTTTACCAAGCGTTGATATGGACACAAATTCCTACCAATATGTAGGTGATTTCTATAAACAGAAATATTATAATAGAATGCTAGTTCTGGGAGTTTTCCACGAATGTGTCACGGGCTTTATTTTGCCTTACAGTATGAATGCATAGAAATGTGTCTTGAAATTTAGTTTTGGGAACTATCCAACAATGTATCATAGGCCTCATGTTTCCTTATGACTAGGTTAACCATATAACTACCAGTCATAATTATCCCCAACAAGCTAGGCTTTTCACCTCCTCATATTTAGCCAAATCGCATGTCATAAGCAAGATGAAGAGTTCAAGTTAATCAACTTTATGATAGGAACATGATATTAATGCTGTAATTGTATGTTATCTATACAGAGAAATTGTATTGATATTCAATGGAAATGGAAATGGAAATGAAAATAGGAATTTAGACACTCCAAGCATTCGAGAGGCCTTGATCTATTCCCACTTCTCTTTTAAAACTACTCCACGAATCCTCCCACATTTCTCCTATCACATTTATAGACATATTCTACAATTCCATCTCCCCTTTTACCCCTATCTAACTAATTTGGAACACTCTATAATATTGGAGGCTTATTAATACTCCCCGCCTCGAAATCCGCCTTGTCCTCAAGGTAGAAGCTCAACTAGATCCTTCTCCCGCCACTTATGGTATAGTCGCTTCCCTTGCAACATTAGCATCATTTCACCGGAAAGCAATTTAAATAAATTTTATATTTGTAGATTGTAGTTCCTGAACACATTAGAAATCCATTTAACTTTGAGGATTGAACCAACCTGGGCCATATTCATGTTATATCCAGAAGCTGGGGCTGTTGTAAAGTGGATCATAATTCATTTGGGCCTGCTTCACATCTTCTTCCCTGCCTTCCACGAGTTGGGTCAACTCCTTAATATAATCCAACCTAACTCCAGCCCACATAACTAGTTTCAACCCATTAATAGAGTCATCCTCCTTTTCTTTGTTCAGGCCCATATCACTTAGAATCAGAAACTAGGGTATTGTAAAATGATTCTCCTTTTAATATCAATTGGGTCATCTCCAAAACAAAGCCCACAAGTTTTACCATATCAATTCCAGCCCTATTTGCAAGCTCATTCACATTGTTCTCTTCATGTTTCTGCATCGTGGTCTTACCTTCTCCAGCTTCAATTGCGATGATAGCAATCTTTATTTACGATTTTCCGGCGAAGGAAAAACTAGCGCTTCCAACATCTCCTCTTCCTCTTTGGTTCCTTCTTGTGGACACATAAAACTTCTCACGCACTAGATTGGAGCAAAGATTCTAGCGCTTCCATGAATCCTCACGCACTTCTCCTATCACATTTATAGACATATTCCATAATTCCATTACCCCTTTTACCCCAATCCCACTAATTTGGAACACTCTAGAATTATTGGAGACTCGTTACTTTACATAAGTAATAATGAAGCGAGATGCTGAATGAGAGCATAAAAACCTGTTTCAAGCATCAGAAGTCTTAAGCATTCGACGTACAAAAAGCATCATTTCTCAAATCGGTTACACGTTAATAATTGATATCGAGAGAAACATGAAAGATTTTTAATTATATAGCGCCAACATAGTTTTAAAAAACGGAAACGAGTACTGAGGCGTTTTTCTTTCATGAGGCTAGGCGTAAGTCTTAAGGTGCTTTGAGGCGTAAGCCTCATCGTGAACCAAAAAATGTAGTAAAAATATTGAAATATATAAAAATGAATATTCAATAACATAAACAAAATGTAAAAACCTTTAAAATAACAAATTATTAAGAGTCCATTTAATGGTAAATGTAGGATATTTTGGAAAAAAAAAATTGATCTTTGTGAGAATGTGTGGTTAAAAAGAGGTTGAAAAGTGTGAAAGTGGTGGATCCTATAAAAATGTGTTGTTGAAAATGAGTTTTGAGGGGAGTTTTAAAAAGATTCCAGGACCAAACAGGGGCTAAGTATCAATAAAGATAAGTAGCAACTTAAATCAAATAAAGTATCTTTAAATTTTTTCTTTTTTATGATTAGGTTAAATTGTTTACTTTTATTTATAGCAAAATAAATAACAAATTTAGGTTTTAATATAATGCTATGATTAAATTAGATATGTATATTATGTGAATTTTTTATTTTAAAAAAGGATCAAGCATTTGTGAGGCGCACGCCTCTTAATTAATGAGGCGTAAGCCTCATTCAGCCCTTAAGTATACGGGTACTGAGGTGTTTTTCTAGTTCCTCAGCCTGAGGCGAAACTTTTTTTTAAACCATGAGCGCCAATGAGTGGTTTCATGTTCCGTTTCGAATTAGAGACACTTGAAATACTGAATTGATATCCACTATAGCCTTTAGCCTTCCAATCTAAGCCTTTGTTTGGTTCTCATTAAATCTACTCTTTTTTGCTCATACTTATTTTTAACCACACATTCACACAATAAAATATTTTACACATAAACCCATAATTTTTCCCTACTCAACCACACATTCTTCAAAAAAAAAATCAATTTTCAAAAAACCACTTTCACTTTAAAATGGGCATCAAACGGGCTAAAGATACCACTCTCACAAGATGAAACGGATAAGCAGATAACACGTTGATTTAAATTTTCTAAAGTTGTATATATTAGAATGCTCTCTGAGTGTTGTGATGTATCCAACACGGCATGATGCGCATCAGACATGGACACATGACCCTCGTAGGAGTATCCATGCTTCATAGGTTCTCAAGTTCAAATGTAAAATGACAAACTTACCCACATATAGGGAAGAATAAATTTGAGGTAAAAAACAATCCCCAATTACCTGTAGCAGAATAGCCGGAGCCAGGGGATGTATATTCGAGGGACAAAGAAAAATAATCATAGCGGAAGGTGCACTTCAAAAGGGAAAACTGACTATTAATGAAAAAGAACACCTAGAGTACAAGTGAAGAAATTTCGAAATCAGGCCACTTGGAAAAACCATTTGTTGGGCGTAATGGACAAGTGCCGGTTTCTGGATAAAAGGATCTTTTGTGTATACACATTTTCTATCTAAGGATAATAATGGGCTTATTCCATGTCATACGGCTTGCATGGCAAAAGGCTTCTTTTCAAACCAAGATTTTTGACCCTCGGGATCCAAGAGTATAGAGATGTAAAAATAAAGAAGCTAGATTATAGGCGCTTTACTATTAAGCTTGATTGTCAAGGAAAAAACAAATGATGGTCCAGAAAAGGTGAATTCGAGTCCTACATGGTGAAATCACTCTTGTTTCCGGGGTTACTTCCAATAAGGGATCAAGCTATTTCCAAACAAAAAGAATATTATTGGAAATTGAAATGCTATCATGAGATTGAGACACAACACAGAATCAGCCTCAACCACAAGTCAAAGCACTAATAAGGGAAGAACGCAAGAACAAAAGTTTGGCATTTATCTCAAGGCACAAGTGTTGGAAATGAGGCAGATGAAATATGGTTTGGGCTCATTATTGCCAATCATTTCGACAGAACTAACATTTAGCTTCTGTTTGATTGCCATTATTTAGCCCAAAAAGAAAAGGTTTTGAATAGTATTTGACAGGATATCATGTGGTTTAAAATTAGAGAAAAGTTTTGGGTTCGTGTAGAATATTTTATTGTTAAAATGTGCAGTAAAAAATTGAGTACTGTAGAAGAATGAGTTAAAAATAATGGGGATCAAATAGAGGCTTAATCTGTCAAGATCTCGATCCAAACTGAAAAAGGAAATGCCGCAAGCACCAACCAGTAGTTGGTCGGTTCACGGTTGAACGTCAGTATGGTCATATAAAATTTTTAACATGTTAACCAGCAAAATGGCCTAGTACAATTTTGACAATAGCATTTAGAAATGCATAAGCCTGATTAAATGCGTGATACCAAATATGCTGGCGATCAGATTTAATGCAAATACCAAATATAAAGCTAATAGATCTCAAACGTTAAATAAATAATTAAATATACAGAAATATATCCATAAAATATATTACTATGTAAGCAAGGACAAAATAAATTACCAACTTCCAGAAGCTGCTGAGCACTCAATCGATCAAAAAAAAGCATCCTCTCAGAGTATCTGTCATACACAGCATCAAACCCAGACCAGAACTGCCGGCCTTCTGCCTCTACATCCCTCCACTCACAAGAGCTGGTCTCCCCCTCTTCTTCTTCTTCCTCCTCCTCTTCTACGCCCTCGTCCTCTGGAGCCGTTTCCTCAGGTATCAACACCATAAAACTGTTTCGCCTCAGCTCTTTGAGCCTCCTCTTTACCTCATTTGTGATAAAATCATCATCATCATCTTCATTTTCAGTATTGGTAGAATCAGCATTAACCGATTTACCCAATACATCGCCACTGTCTTTTTTGGGCTCTTCTGGATGCAGCACTGGCTCAGTAACAAGTTCCTGATTTGGCTTGTGATCCTTCCTAAACTTCTTCAGTCTGAAGAAATCCATAGCTGAATGGTTGCCCAAATTAGCTCTATCACTATCAGCTTATTCTTTTTCTCTGGTTCACAAATTTTATTCACCTGATCATGCCAAATTGATTTTTTTTTCTTTTCAGTGATCACTCAAAACCTACATAAGAACAAAAATGTACTCCACTTTGCATAAAGGACATTATATTCTTTTTCAAGAATAAATAGAAAGTACCCTTTTTAACCCTGAGCATGTCTACCGACTACCAGAAAAGATAATCATCAAAGTTCCAATATAAACGAATCTTCCCAAAATATAGAGATTCATGAAACTTGATGAAAAAACCAAATATTTTAAAATCCAGGACACACCTTCAAAGGAAAAAATAATTGTTCTTCCCAGAAATTTAAAAAACGAAAATGAAAAGAAAATGAAACCACTAATAGATAACCTACACAAAGTACATTTTTGCTGTACATCAACAACTTGATCCTCCGAATGCCCCCACCAGAAGATGAAAAACAAATATGAAAAACTGGAAGTATATCCAAGAGGAAAGAAAAAAATTGCAAAAATCACTTACAAATTGAATTTGAGCAAACTTTTCAAGGCTCCATTGCACGTGATATAAGCAAAAGCCCCTAAAATCAGCAGAATCTGAGAGTAAAGATGTTAACCTAGTAAGGTTGGAGCAGTGGCTTAAAACGGGAAAGCAATAAATGCGAAAATTTGACAGTGATTAATGATTATGCAGATTTCGAAGTAAATTTTGGATTTTTATAATAATTTTTGTAAAGGGATTTTTAGTATTTGATTTTGATTATTAGTATAATGTAATGTAATGAGATTTAGATCACAGTGCCCTAAAATGTAAAATAAAGAGAGCATTGCATCGGAGAGAGATATACACAGGGAATATTGTCAGAATAGCACTATGACTATCCAACATACAAAGCCGCGAAACTATGTTCTTTTGATTTTGTCGCTATATTTTATATTTACCTTATTATCCCTGTAAATCTATGCTCCTTAACATGTTTCATAATTTCCTATATCACTTTCTATTTTACATTTTTTTTTAAAATTATTTTTCAATCATATATTTTATCTTGAAAAAAATTAAAAAATATATAAAATTCAAAAAATAAAAACTAGAATAAAGTAAATTAAAATTAAAAAAATTAAAACTCTTCTCCTTTTTCGGGCTTGTGATCGCCTACTGACTTGAATAATTGAATTTTCTAGTAGGCAGAGTTAAAATCGTACACAAACAACTTGTTACATGTACAATTTTTATTTTGAAATAAAAGTAGTATTTATATAAAGATTAAAGAAATTATAGTATAAAATTAAAAATTATTTACCTGACTACATGTAATTTCAACATAATTATTTTGTATGTAAAAATGGGTGTCTTGTCAATCTTTTACGCACATTGACACTTCCAAAATATCTTATTTGAGTCGTCTTCTTACTTCTAAGAAAATCCTTTTACTTGCTCTAAAAGTGGACTCCAAAGTTACCATGTTAATCGGAGGTGTTAGTGGATCTTTTACTATGGCATAAACAATTGGATATCTCCATTCGTTTGTTCGCCAAGTAAATCAAATTGTAAAAAAGTAGCAGGCTCTACATCAAATTGTAAAAGAAATATTAGGCTCTACGTTCTTAAGTAATTATTGTTTAAAATAATTTTTCAATTCTTCAGGTATTATAAGTGGATCAGATGATCCAAATTCGTTATGAAAATTAGGGGACATACTGCAATAAGAAGAAGTTCCTTGTGTGTCCATAATTTCTTCCATTAGATTTAATAACTCTACTTCGTCTTGTTTAAGTGTCTGGCACGTGATGGTGCGGATGGTGTATAGCTAATATTAGTACCCATCTTACTGCATATGATTTATACATCCTTACAAACGTTCTTTCTAAATTATTATAAGTGATAGGGGTGTCCAAAATCAAAGCGTTACTGATTTTTGAAACAAGAAGTTTTGTACCATTTAAATTGTAACCTGGGTCCATTATGTATGCTAAGGGAAATAAAATAGGTAAATCTTTCCAATATTTCGATATTTTATCTCTAGAGCAATTATCATATCAATAAAAAATGAATCATTTCAATATCTATGAAAAGTTCTTGCAATAATATAAAGACGTTCGAGAACTTTTGAACTAATTTGGTAGTATACTTAGATAATATGTTGGTCGAATCATAAAAAATTGTCAAAAATCTTTTAACTTTAAAAGTAATTTTTTTTCAATCATCTTCTACTAACACGGATTCATTTTCATTTCTAATAGTTATACTGATATAATACTTGGTTATAATGTGTTTATAACCTTCACATGATTTAAGTAATAAATATATCGAGTTTCATCTATGCCCTATATCTTTGAATTTTTTTTTTTTTTTTTGCTTATTTTATTTATTTATTTTTGCTTATTTAGTATATATTGTAAACATAACTCTTCAAAATATTGTTTCCTTCTTGGTGAAATAGTTATATAACCTAATGCTTCCATAATTCTATCCATTTGGTCTTTAATATATGTTTCATTCCATCTTGAACAATTAAATTTAAAATATGACATACACATCTAACATAGAATAAAAATTTATCAAATTCGGGATTAAGAGTTATACATAATTTATCTACAACAAACTTTTTTATACTAGCATTATCGAACATAAATGATCGAATTTTACTTTCACAACCATATTCTCTAACAATTTGTAGTATAGCATTATATATTTTGGTTGCATTATGAGGAAATTCTATAATGTTAAAAGTAATAAATTTCTTATTCATAACCAAAAGTTGGTCAATGTAGTGTGCAGTTGCAGCTATATAACAATTTTTATTAATGCCCTCTCAAAGATCAAAAGTAAATGAAATAACACCACCATATTTATGTAAATCAGTTGTGAATTGTTTCTTAGTTCTAATAAAATATTCTATAGTGTTGAACGAAGAGTGTTTCTACCAATATCAACATACCTCGATTGAAGACACCGTTTGATGTAGGTAACGAAGTGTTCGTGTCCACTATGCTTTGTGGAAACTCCTCCCCCGCAACAAATTGAACTATTCTTGATCGATTTTCTTATTCACAATACATCCACGTTGTAAGTGTAGATGTAGAACCAGTAGCGGACGAACCACTTTGATTTGTGTCAACGTACCCATGTTTGGTCACACATTTATGATAATGATGGTTGAGGTGTGTAGTACCTATGCTCTTTTATCATGCCAACTGTTGTGCACAATATTTTCACACTGCTTTAAACTCTTGATTTCTGTCGTTGTACAACAAGATGAGACCAATTTAAAATGTTCCGAACACTTTGCAGTTTTCTTACCTTTTTCGGATTTTCACTTTCCTCTTACGTCGAGTATATCGACCGGTTCATGTTCTAAAATTTCAAATTTTTCTTTATATCATTCAAATCAATTCGCTGACTACCGATCTCATCAATGTTTTCTGGAATTGAAATGTCGTTCAGATTGGAAAATTCTTCATTGAAGTGAGATTGTGATGTTAAGCCCTGTCCCCCAACTTCAAGTTTCCCATCAAACAACTCTTCAACAAATCTTCATCGGGATCCATTCTTTTTGTATGTTGAAAAATGAAACTCAAAAAATAGAAGAAGTGTCTGTGAATGTGGTAATTGTAGAGTCTAGGCAAAGAGTATTTTAGTATGAGAATTGAAATGTGTGAGAATGTTGAATGTAGTAAAGATAAAAGATGATAAAGAATTGAAATGTGTATAATGTATGTAGTAAATTGAGATTTGAATTGGATTATAATAAAAAAGAGTATAGATTAGAGAATTGTTGTGAAATTGAAATGAAAGAAAGTTGTATTTATAGATGAAAAATGAAAAAAAAAATGTCAACGGTCATGTTGAAAATTTTGTGACCATTAAAAAAGGGTCACAAAGCTATTAAATGTGAATATGGTCACATTTTCAAAAATGTGACCATTTGGTCACGTTAAACGAGTCGAGCGGCTCGTTAGGTTTGTGGTAACGAACCATGATCTAGGCTCATTTCCCATTGTCACGAGCCGCTCGTCGAATGACGAGCCAAGCCCATGCTCGGCTAGATGTCAAAGCTCATGATTGGCTAGTTGCTCTACTTGCCTATGTGGCGAACCAAGCAACCGAGCCGACAAGCTGCTTAACCCGTTTGCCACTTCTAAGTCCATGTTTGAATCTCTTTTAAAAAAAAAAAACAGTATTTCTCTCATTTTTGAACACACATTCACACAATAAATAATATAAATGTAATTAAAAAGTTATACTTTTAATCATACATTTTCCAAAAAAAAAATGGTAAAATTAATCAGAAAACCGGAATTTTCTTTTTTAACATTAGGTGATTAAAAGGTCAATCATGTTTTTTTAAAAAATATTTGGTTTGGCATCTGAGCTTACATATACGTTTAGTTACACAAATGAGGGTTCAATCCAAATTCACGAGCTCAGCCCGACTCTAAGCTTCGAGACTTGGATTTGGAAATTAGTTTAATTACATATTTTGTAAACCAATATTAGTATTTGTTTTACCATAAGTTACATTTTGGTCCCTCTTTTAATTGTATTGTCGGTCATCAACTTCTGAAAAGTGTCATTTTAAGTCCCCAAAGTTGAAGGACCTCAATTGCAATTTTGGAAGGACTTATTCGGAAGAAAGCCAAAAATTCAAGGAATAAATTAACACATGATCAGAAGATGGAGGACCCAGTGGACCCGGTAAGGCCCAAAATTGCTGTCTCTCTCGGGTTTTACTGGTTTTGGGGGTTTCTTTGGGTTATTTTTTTGGGAAATATAAATATCAAACCTCATTTTTAGCTAGGGTTAGTCTTGGTTCTTGCCTCTCTACAATTTTTCTCTTATTTTTCCTTGTAAAAACTTCAATTTTAGTCAAGTTATATTTAAGTTTTTAACTTTTGGTGGTTGAAACATTGATTGAAAAAGAAAAATACCTATGACAAGGTGGAAGATTATTCAAGTTTTGAAGTCAAGATTCTTGTTGGAGGGAATGTTTTGTTGTTTAATCTTCATTTCTTTGTATATTTTGACCAATTATCGAAATGATATATTTAAACTTTGAGTTTTATTGTTATTTCATTATGGGCTACTTTATATGGTGTTGGGATTATTGAGGAAACTTAACCTAACTTAGTTGATTTTAATATTTATATTAAAAATTTAAGTTATTTATTATTTTGTACATTTATTGTTGTATTTATTGTCTTACATTTATTTTGACCAAACTAATGCTTGAGTTTTGTGGAATGTGCAATTGTTGAGAGATTGTCCTATATGTTAGACCAATACAATATTCTCTAGGTTCTTATTAAGGATAATGATATAATCTTAAACCCCAGATGACCCATTGAGTTATTTTCATTAATGTTTAATGCAATTGGTTAGGCTTTAATCGACATAGAGATAATATAGATTAATTCAACTAATTAGGACTAATCTCTCTCAAGAGAGGTTATTAGTTAAAACAAGAAATTTGGATCTAACATGATTAGTAAATAATATATCAATTTTTATGTTGAAAAATCAATTAGATGAAGGTCAAGTGAAATCAAGAATCCCAAATCTCTTTTATCATCAAGGCATCACTCATTTTCTACTTATTTAATTGCTATATAGCGGATTTAATTTAAGCACTAGAACATTCCCAAAATAAAATAATATAATGTGTGTTTATTGTTGAAATTGATCACACTAGAGTGTAATAAGAATGGATAATCCTTTTGGGATCGATAATCCAAACACATTAGTCAACTGTTACTTGTATGCAACACGTGCACTTGTGGTGTATTTCTAGCGAACAATAGTGACGGATTATTGTTACAACCACGCCTAAATAAGCTTCAGACATGACCTCTTGGAGCCCACATGGGACCCATAAACTGCCAGATGTGCTTAAGACTTCGCAGATTATTGCATTGCCGAAGTGAAATGTTGTCCGAACTCCCTATAGTCAAACTACTTATTCCGAATTGATGTCATCCGAAGTACATGCCTTGGACATGTGACAAGTTCGGTCAATGTATCAGAGAGATGTGACCCTCTTGCAAGTTGTAGCTTGATGGGACAACCCCTTTAATGGGGATGTGATGGTAGCCGTAACCCTATAGTAGGTAGTACTGATTATGGCCAAACAATTGGTTTACCTCGCCAATGGTTAGAAGCTTGAGAAGTGTAAAGCAAAACACGTGTCACCATCTAAGATGACTACTTCTATAAATAGATCACTTTTGTCTCCAATTAAGAGGTTAGTAACTCAATACTCAAAATCAATATACAAATCTTACTCCCTTTTCTCTCTTTTACATACTTATATTTCCCGCACCCAAATTATATTTTGCTTACAATGAGTTCTAACTTGAGCGTCGGAATGCAAAAAGGAGCCACCTTGGTCCTTTGCATACTGACCGTCTGTCCTAGGGCTAGGAAGTCCACGTGTTCAAAAGGGAGGAGCTGAAACGTGTTAATCCAAGGTCCCACCAGATTTTGATGTCAACATTTTGGCGCCGTCTGTGGGAAACCATACTTTCAACCACGAAAATCACGTGGTGAAAAGCTATCAAAATCCTTGAAAAAGTTGGAAAAGCTCTTGAAAAAAAGTAAAAAGGAACTATACAAACCTCGAGAAAAGGTGAGAAATCTCTTTAAAAAGCAAGTAACACTTGGGGAACCTTGAAAAAAGTTAAAAAGCTTTGAAACATAAGTTAATCAACCTTGAGAAAAGCTAAAGACTTTGAAATATAAGTTCATTGACCCTTGGAAAAGGCTCATAACTTTGAAATACAAGCTTCCTCACCTTGAAAAGGAAAACTCTTCTATCGCTTTATAAGTGAAAGTGATTATGATGCTAGCCCACGGAGAAGTAGGGATGAACAATATGACATTAATGGAGAGATGCCCACGAACGCTCAGCTTCAAAATTCCAACAAGGAGGTTCCTCATCCTCACCCTCCTCGCCGGCACTGGAGTATGCGTATGCTAGGAGACATGACGCGCATGACTGCTCAAATATTGGAAATGCAAAAGTAACAGATTGAGCAAACTGCCACCTCGAACGCTTATATGGCGGGAGGATATGTAGAGAATGAACCAATAGCACCGCCACACTACTCTCAGACTTAACCATATTACTTACCTTCCTACTCAACCACTACTTACCTTCCTACTCAACCACTACCTCGCACTACTATAATGCATCACCAGTGTACGCTGAGGTGGACTCCATGCCCCTTCACGAGGACCTTGCATATGAAGCACTAGTGGAACACAACCCCCTTCCTGAATATCATAGGGAGGCTGTCCCATCAAGGTCTAGCAATGTCTTTAGTCGGATAGGTGGGTTATGGTCTAGAAATAGACGAGGAGCAAGAGCTGGAGAAGCCTGGCCCCAAACGCAAGCACCTAGAAATAAGCTGGAGCGGAGGGCCAAAGAGCCCCATTCGCAAGTCACATCACATGCCTAGGAATGGTACGAAAGGGGAGCCAAAGAAGCTTACCCACCAAACCATGAGCCTTGGAATAGGTGGGAGCAAGAGCTACAGAAGCTCACTCCCAAACCCAAGGGGTTCTGCCAAACTACCAAGGGCTTAATTATGGTCAGGCTTTATCACCTCAAGGGTGGAACCATGCACAGCAAATCTATGGTTTATACACTTATTTATAAGTCTAAATTGGAATATATTATTTTCGTTTTCGAATATATGATATTTAATTTGTGTTTATTTGTTTACTTTGTAGAAAATATACCAAAAGATGAATAATGAAGCAATTGATGAGAAAAAGACATAATTGGATACTAATTGGAGCTAAATTGGACAATTGAGAGGCTAATTACGTCAACTGAGAAAGATGCAATGTGCCAAAGTAAAGAAATTAGAAGTTGGAGGACCCAATTGAAGGATTTGAGAGTTGAAATGACCAAATTGAGAAGATTCCAAAGTATGGGAACTATATTGTTGTAATTGAAAGTTGTAAGACTAAAGAGTAAATTAAACATGAGGGACCGACTTGCAAATATTCAATGATTGATTTGGATCACAAGAACATACTTTGAGAATTTTTAGGAGTCAATTGGATGCAAGTAGAAGTAAAAAAAGAATGAAATATGGTAAGAATATTACCATAAAATTGATTCCAACCGCACAAGATTCTGGACAGATTTCTAGTCTGATTTTTAGACCTAATTTTAGGATAGTAAACGTTCGAATTAGGAAAATACTATTAAATGAATAATTGTATAATTTTAAGTTATATTTCTAAAAAAATTTGAATCACCTCAATCGAATAAGGGAATAGAAAGATATGGTCAAAATACTGAACGCTGTGCAAATTCCAAAAAAGACTCGTACGAGGGTTTAACAAGTTGCTTTCTTTTCTCGACCAGGTCACTTATCCAACTATAAATACAACCTCTTAACACGAAAATCAGGACCTTTTCCTCTCCAAAGAATAAGTCACAATAGAGAATTCAACATCAAATTCTTGGGGAATCAAGCATCGAAAAGGGACGTGAATTGAAGATAGTTGAAGAATTAAAACTTGGTGCAAGCGTTTATTTCTTTAAATTATTTTCAATGAACGTTTATTATTGTTGTTTTTGTTCTTTCATCATGATGTGTAACTAAATTCTATGTTGGGATGAACGATGTAGCCTAGTGATATTATTTTAATTCCAAGTTCCATAGTTTTAATGTTTTGTTGTATGTATTGATTTACTACTGTTCTTAACATTTGAATTGCTTGATCACCAATTCATGATATATCGAGTTATTTCCATAATCTGAGAGGTGAGTTAATAATTTAGAACGTGGTAATAAATTCGGTAATTGAACAAGAGATAGAGATATACTCTTGTTATTTTTGCGGACGTGTGTGAATTCTTTCGTGTTATGCATCTAGATAAGGAATATTCGGGCCCTCTGTAGAAATACATGGATAACTTATTTAGTTAGAATTGATTTAAACTCGAGAGAGGAACTTCAATACATATTAGTGAATTCGACCGAATGCATATTTAGGAAATAAAACTGGAATTGAAATTGATTTAATTGGATAGGTGAAATCGTGAATCCCAACTACTTTACAATCATCTTTTAAAGAAAAAAAAAATTCTTAATTTTAATTCTTTAGTTTAATTATCTAGTTTTAGTTTAAATTCTCAAAATCTATCGTTTGTTCAAATAAGGATAAGAACTAACATATTTCGATAATTAATAGCAGTCTCCGTGGGACGATAATCCAGACTCCTAGGTCCACTTTATCACTTCTCATGATCCATACACTTGAGGGGATATTTCGCTTCACGAGATATTTGTGAACAATGGCCAATACCATGACACAGTGAAATCAAACCACGGTGAAAACAACAATGAACTTCCGTCGTATGAAATAGACAACGATGAGGAAATAAGCCCCTTCTCTGAGGGTATCCAGTACCTACCGACTTTGAAATGCTGGAGATAACAAAGTACTTCAGAAGAGGTGACCCTGATGATCATCTACTAAACTACCGCGCCAGCATGGAGATAGCCTAACCACTCTGACGCTAAAGTACAAATCATTTGCTCTTACACTTGAAGGGAGTGCCATACGATAGTACAAAAAACTCCCGCCTGGAAGCATCCACAATTGGAGAGACCTGAAATTAGCCTTTAAAAATGGCTTCGTCTCCTCCCGGGCAGGGCAACTTCCCCTCCAACGCCTGTAAGATTTAAGGCACGGGAGTAATGGATTTCTGAAGGGCTACTTAGCTCGATTTACAGAGGAAATGAACAACTGAGAGAACATCACAGAAGTAGAAATATTCTCCATCCAGAAAGGGGGCTTAGACATGACAAGCATGTTTTGGAGAGACGTTCGGAGGCATAAACCAAGGGATTACAATGCCCTTGTAGATTTGGTAAAGGAGATCATCTCAGAAGAGATGGCAAGAGCTAGAGATAGTCATCCTCAAAAGCGATACAACACCGGATATCAGTCCGGAGTGAATCCAACAACTGGGGTAGTAAAAACCAGTCCAGAAACTGTCGAGGAGGTGGTTCACGCCCATTCCCTGGGTCCGGATCTAGCTATGCCGCTAAAATCACAAAGGCAATCCCCAACTTGCATTCCGCACTACCTGTCATGACACCCGCTACCGCTCCGAAAGGAACAGGTGTAAGCCAAGGTGATAAATAACCTATGACTGTGGGCTTATTGCGAGTACCACTGATTTTACGGACATGCTACGGAGAATTACAGAGACATGCAAATTTTGGCAGGACAAAAAGCCAATTAGAGAAAGGGAGGAGTCGTACCCCTAATAGGGGGAGGTCAAACTGGCTGAATGATCAAAGGTTCGACCAGATTGAATGAAGAGACAACAAGTGATACCCCCCCCCCTAAGAGGAGGAAACAATAATTACCGCAGGGAGCAAAGCCATGATAGAAACAAAAGCTCCAGTTCTTGATAGAAATATCAAGGACCTGCCCCCGCTTCCTAATGACCCATTGATCTGTGAGATTGACACCACTTTCGGGGGACCACACTCATGAGGAAATACCAATAACTCCCTGAAAAGGTACATCAGAGAAGCCAAAGAGCCCGCTAACGTGAATTATCACGTAAATTCACACCCTGCTGGGACCTAGTGAATAGAACCCATCACCTTCACACTGGATGATGTAGTCGGGGTACATTTTCCGCACAATGATGCACTGATAATCCAGATGGTTTTTTTTTCTTCAGAAATGGCCTATCCAGGATGTTGGTAGATGATGGAGTCTCGGTAAATGTGATTTACGGGGTCACCTACAACAAGATGAAAGTTGACATGCCGCTTACCCCAGTCTCAGATCCCATTTACAACTTTACTGGGGACTGCATTGTTCCAAGGGGATCTATAATCCTTATGGCAGAAGTGAGCCGAGAACCCACCGCTTATAGGATTCCAATGGAATTCTTGATAGTGGATAAAAGTTTGTCATATCATGGCTCAATTGGGAGACCAGACCTCATCGACCTTGGGGCTATTAGCCACACGAAGTACGTATACATGAAATTCCCAATAGAAAATGGTGTGGTAATTGTCGAGGCAGCCAAACTGAATCTAGGTCATGTTACCTCAATGCAATCAGAAAGTTCCAAGATTGAAGTCAATATGATTAGTGATGTGGCAATGACCAGTGTGGCTCCAGAACCTAAAAAAGTGAGTGTCGAACCTATAATAGACATGGATGTCGCAATGATAGAATGAGAAGATTTAACGAATTGGATCCTAGGATGATGGGAGTGGATTGTCGCACTGACCCTACTTAAAGGTTGGAGTGTATCTAGGTCGATCCATTCGACCCCATGAAAGAATTGCAAATTGGTCAAGATTCAACTTGTGAGTTTAAGGAGCAATTAAAAAAATTTCTCCTACAAAACCTTGATGTTTTTGCATGGAAGGAAGATGACATGGCAGGCATAGACCCAAGAATGGCTTGTCATAGGCTCCAGATTGATTCGAGTCACCACAGACATAGGCAAAAAAGGAGGCCTATGAGTTCGGAGAAGTACGAAGCCTTGAAAGAAAAGGTATCGAAGGTTTTGAAAAATTGATTTATCAGTGAATCTCGATATCCGAAGTGGGTCTCTAATCCGGTGTTGATCCCCAAAAAAAGTGGAAAGTTGAGGGTGTGCATTGATTTTTCGAATTTGAATCAAGCATGTCCAAAAGATAGTTTCCTCCTACCTCGAATTGATCAACTAGTTGACTCCATGGCAGTGCTTGAAGTTTTGAGCTTCATGGATGCATATTCACGGTACAACCAAATTTCCATGCACAAATATGATGAGGAACACACTTCCTTTATTACAGATAAGGGGCTCTATTTCTACAGGGCTATGCCCTTTGGATTGAAAAACGCCGAAGCAACATATCGGAGGTTGGTAAATCGGAGGTTGGTAAATCAGATGTTCTCAAATTAGCTCGAAAATACTATGGAGGTATATGTAGATGACATGCTAGTGAAAATCATGATCGCATCCAAGCATGTTGAGCACTTAGCTGAGACCTTTTGATACTGAGGAAGTATAGGATGAAGCTCAACCCTCTAAAGTGTGCTTTTGGAGTTGGTTTCGGGAGTTTGTGGTAAACAGAAGAGGAATTGAAGCCAACCCGAACAAAATCAAGGCTCTGCTTGAGATATACTCTCCCTCGAAATCCCAAAGAAGTGCAAAGCTTAATTGGGAGGGTGGCTGCTTTGAGTAAACTTGTTACCAAATCTACAAATAAATGTTTGCCCTTCTTTAAGGTCCTCAAGGGAGGCAAAAAGTTCCAATAGACGCTTGAATGTGAACAAGCTTTCTCCAAGTTAAAGGAATTCCTAGGGCAAGCTCCGTTGTTATCAAAATCAAAGGTCGGAGAGCCTTTGTTCCTTTAACTGGTCGTCACTAAAGAAGCTGTGAGCTCTATCTTGGTCAGAGAAGAAGATGTGAATCAGCTCCCTGTATACTATGTTAGTAAAGCCCTGCTAGACGCTAAAACACGCTACGCAGATATGGAGAAACTTGCCTTGGTATTAATCACAGTGACCCGTAAGCTCTGTCCCTAATTTCAGTCGCATTCAATCCAGGTACTCACCAACTTCTCCATGGGCTATAGAGATTAGAAATTTCGACTTCCAATTTATGCCTAGGACAGCAGTAAAAGGCCAAGCCTTGGTGGACTTTATAGCTAAATTCATGTACCCACCCGAGGTGGAAATGATTGAAAATACGGGAGAAACTCAGGAGTGGGGGCTATTCGTCGACGGGTCTTCTATCGAAGGAAGATCCGGTGCAAGTGTAATACTAGTAACCTGAAAGGACACAAGTTACACGGTGCTATTTGCTTTGGTTTTACTACTTCAAATAACATAGCAGAATATGAAGTGCTTATGGCCAGATTAAAGCTAGCAATGGCTTTAAAGGTCAAGACATTAATGGCAAACGGTGATTCCCAGCTCATTGTGAGCCAAGTCAATGGGCAGTTCGCCGCTAAGGAACATGCAATGATCGTATACTTGAAGAAAGTAAAAGATCTGGCATTTGAGAAATTTGAGTTGTTCCATATTGTTAGATCTGAAAATATAAATGCAAATGCCTTGTCCAAGTTGGCAAGTAGCAAAGATGACGAGCTCCTTAACACGATACTAGTTGAACATCTGCCAGTTCCTTCGATTGAGCCTGGAGCAAAAGTCTTTGCAATAGAAGAGGAGAATTCATGGACGACCCCCATTCTTGCCTACTTAAAACATCAGACTCTGCCAAGTGACTTGGATTCAACTCGAAAATTACAAAGGTATGCAACTAACTTCATCCTGAAAGATGGAGTACTCTATAAACGAAGTTATACTGCGCCTTTATTACGATGTATGGGGCCTTCAAACGAAAAGTATGTAATGATGGAAATCCATGAAGGAATTTGCGACAATCACACCGGAGCATTATCTCTGGCTCGGAAGTCCCTGAAACAGGAGTACTTCTAGCCTACCATGCGAAAAGATGCGCACGATTTTGTCCATAAATGCTATAAATGCCAGCGACATGCCATCGCACCAAACCAGCCCCACCACAAATTAAGGGTTGTGATAAGCCCATGGCCCTTTTCAAAATGGGGAATTGATATTATTGGGCCTATGCCAAGAGGGAGTGGGAACCATTGTTTTTCAGTTGTGGCCATATATTACTTTACCAAATGGGTTGAAGCCTAGCCACTAATGAAGATCACACGTTGGCTAACACTTCCAAATTCATCTGGAAAAATATAATTTGCAGGTTTGGCATTCTACAATCCTTAGTAACTGATAATGCGAAGCAATTCAGAAGTAAAAAAAAGTTGATGAACTATGCGATGATCTAGGAATTTACAAATTATTCTCTTCACCACACCACTCTTAGGCGAATAGGAAAGTCAAAGTGGTCAATAAGATCATAAAAAACACATTGAAGAGAAAACTGGAATAATAAAAGGGCACTTAGGTAGATGAACTTCCACAAATCATATGGGAGATCCGAACTACCTCTGACACCGCCACTTGAGAAACTCCATTCTTAATGGCTTATGGGTCCAAGGCAGTATGTTCGGTAGAAATCGGAGTACTTTCACTTTGTGAAATCCACTTCGACGAAGCAACGAATGAAGAAGCTCGGAGGGAGGATCTTGATTTCCTCCTCTAAAAAAGGAACAAATCACAAGTTGTGTTAGCCCGTTACCAATAAAAAATGGCCCGCTATTATAAAAAGAAAGTGAAGAGGAGATTTTTTAGAATTTGGGATTTGGTCTTGAAAAAAGTACTTCGTTTAACTCAAGAGCTAGGAGTAGGGACTCTGGGTCCTAATTGGGAAGGACCTTATAAGGTCATCACCAAAGTAGTACCAGGGACTTACATGATAGAGGACCTCTCTAGAATACCTCTGCCTAACCCCTAGAACACTGATCATCTTCACCGTTATTATCAATGAAGCCAGACTTCGTTCGCTTGAGGCATGCTCTCCTTTTTTTATAAAATTGTGCGTCTAAAAATTTTCCTTATGGAAGTTTACAATGGTTGAGTTAAATGTTATGGAAAAACGTAATTTGTTTTCTAGCACGTCGGACTAATAATCGTCCCAAAACCATGACTATCACCCTATGGTCGGCTATAACCAAACCAAGTGCTAACACACTGCATTAATTTATACATTTATAACACGATGCGAAGGTGTAAAAGGATCCCCCCAACAAGGGACTCTGACAAAAAACACCACAATTCACATTTCATTTTTCACATGCACCTCGAATGAAAGCAAGGGATTGCTTAGTAAACAAAAGTTGCACTCAATTAACTAGTTTGAACCACATCATATTCTTTTAAGGCAATTATATCACCATTATCATCACATAAGAGTACTTACAGTGTGAGACCTTGAAAATTCTAAAACAAGGTGATGTTTGGACTCATAAGGGAATTAGGAATGACTTCAGTTATGCTGTATAAAGTTTATCAGTTAAGCAAAAAGTAGCCATAGTGTTTTGATTACAAGGAAATGAGCAAGCTATCATTCAAACCTAACTCCAGGACATAAATGTCCCCACATAGGTTTGAGGGACTTTCATACTAGAAATAGAAAATAGAAAATTACTAAAATTACTACTTTAGTTAAAGCTACTTCACTACTTATTAGTGACTTCGCAACATTCGAATTGTAATATTTATTCAAAATCTGATGATTACAGTTAGTCAAAACTTATCAAAAGTCAAAAATGTCAATCGCGTCGCCAAGGAAAAAAATAAAAAACTTATGAACATCGAAACAAAAGAAATTTACTTGAGTTGTTAAAAGTTTCACAACAAGTTGTTAAAACAAGAGGAGGCACAAATAACTAAATGGCAGGGGGAGGAGTGTCTTCAATGGAGGCAGAACCAACTTGTGTTGGTACACCATTAGCAAGGTTAGAGGAGGGATCATCCGCACCACCATCTTGAGGCTCCGAATAGAAGGCCGCTATTTTGGAAAGGTCCATATATGGGAAATATTCCTTTACATCTTTCAGAGTCATCCGGGCCCCAATATTGCCAAACACCCTTTGCATCGCCTTATATTCCGGGGTATCCTTGAAGGCATCCTTAAAATTATGAACTGCCTCGGCCACCCTAGCCCCAACAACCTCTTCCATCTTAGCCTAAATATTTCACTCTAAGACCTCCTTCACCCTAGAGTCTATGTGTGATTCTAACTTGGAGTAATCCTCCTCTACCTTTTCCCGAGCTTCAACTTCCCTCTCCAGCCAGCTAGTCACCTCCGTCACCTCTTTAAATAACTTGCTCTTCATAGCATGGCCTCTTGCAAGGCCTCAGCAATGACAGCCTGGGCATGATTGGCATCATCAAGCTTCTTGCACAAAGCCTCCACATCAGCCTCAGAAGCATGAAGATCACGCTTCAATTTCTCATTGTCCTCCTGAAGGCACTTGGTGAGAGCTCTGTCTTCTGATGAGGATTTATGAACTATGGACAACTAGTCTTTGAGGTCATTGATCTCCTTCAGCATATTATCGACATGGAGAAGTGTTGTCTCAGCATCCTTCTTGTCAAGCTGCATCTCCATGGAAAAAGATTCCACCTCATCAATCAGGGCCAAGGTCCTAACATTCATGGCCTTATCCGCAAGCAACTTCTGGGTAGGGGAGACACTAGAAGAAAAGGCAAACCAATCCTAGGTCCAAAATTGTTCTATAGCCAAGGCGGCTCTAGCAGGTAGAGAGTTGGGGAAGTCAAATAGGCTCGGATCAAAGACAACATCCCCTGGAAGGACACTGGTCTTAATTTGACTCAGTTTTTCAGTCATTGCCTGGGTCACCTCGTAGTCCATCCCAAGAAGAGATATAGAAGGCTCGTCTCCTCTTTCTGGTGCTTTCTATGGCGGGGATGGAGGAACCAAGGAACCATCCTCACCTCTCCTTAGCCTCTTCAAAGGAGGAGGTTCATCTTCATAGTCCACTTCGATGATGTCATCCGAGGTGGTATCCTTAGACAAACTCTTCTTAGAGACCCTCTCTCCTTTCTAGCCACCTCTGTCAGACCTTTTTCCTTTTCCTTTGGCCTAGACTTGCTTAGTGCCAGTTTCCTACCTCATCTATGGCTGTTGGGGTCCAATTAGAAGTAAGGTTGGATGAGGTAAAAGCACTGGGAGGGAACCCTCAAGTTGGGCAGTAGATACCTTCTTAACTGCCTTCACCTGAAGTTTGGCGAGGACTGACTTCTGTTTTTTCTCCTCATAACTACCATGGCGAAGAACCGGAGGAACCTTCTTGGACATAAGTCCCTTTAAGGATATCTTGGGAAAGTCCTTGGAATCTGATCATCATGTAAATGAGTCAATTTCAAGAAATTAAACCCAGACCAAGTAGGACGATATATAATCAAAAGTTCGACTTACTCATAGCAAAGACTGTGTCTAACGAAGAGCTTGTTCGATTGGATGACCTGTTGAAAGTGCTTCGGTAAGTAAACAACTTTCTCACTACAGACAAGTCTTCTTCCGAAAGCAGGAAAGCAAAGATTTTCCCTGAGATAAGGGATAAAATGAAAGAACATATTAAAAAAATGATATAAACGAGGAAAGACCACACACACACACACATATAAATGAAGGCAAGATAAAAACTCACGCGGAAGGGAAAGAGTTTGGGGGACTGTGACTTCAGGAGTGGGATCAACAGGTGAACTTCAGCATTCCCCATAGACCCAGAACCATTGGCTTCTCTAATTTTTCATAGAAGTGGGATGCCCGGTGATAATGGGAGGGTGAGCACCCCTTGGAGATAAATATACCAATCCTTCACGTCAGGCCTCACATTCTTATCTCTCCTAACCGACTTCTTCAAAATGTAAAGGGTATGGATGATATGCAAGAAAATGGGGTAATCCAGATTGACCTCTTGCCATACCAACCAAGTGCCAACTGCCTGTTTCCAGAATTTTGGAGCTAGTTGATACGGGCATATGTTATAGCTTCGGAGTAACGCCCTAAAGAAAGGATGCAAAGGAAGCCTCATCCCAGACGCCAAAGCATCATAAAAAATCACCACTAGTCTGGGGGTGGGCTACATGATCAGCAAGATGGGTAGGATGTATTAGCCGAACTCCCTCTGGCAGTCTGAATTTTGGAGGGGCACCTACCAAATCGACTCCCTGGATCTCATACTCTACCTCACTACTCTCCTAAGACCCTGAATTGGGTTTAGGGTCGATGTGGTACCCTGATACCTTATTTACATAATCAACCCGGCCTTGGACTTGGGAGATTTCTTCCTCAGACAACCCAAGTTCTTCCCTGTGTGCCCTAAAGGGAGCCCTAACCCCTAAATCAGTTTCTTGCACCCTGGATGAAGAGCCCTCTAGTTCTTCCCTTCTCAGGTCTCTATTTTTCTTACTCCGAAGTTCTTGCAGCGATGCCTCTTCATCAGCGGATAATTGGGCCATGTAGGGCTGGTCTTTTTCTTCTTCACTGTAAGAATCATCCAAACATATTATACTACTACATTTCTTATTCCTCCTCTTCACACGTTTTCCAAAAAATTAGGAACTAAAAACCGATTGGGACAAAGGATAAAAACCTCTAATAGAAACCGCCATCAACACCAACTCCTGTAACGTCCCGAAAATTTTAAAGTCAGAGATTTATTGAATGATTTTATTAATGTCTTTTAATGATTTTGAGAAATCGAAGAAATAAAATATTTTATGTTTTAACGACAAATTTATTTGGGTCAAATAATTAATTATGATCTACAATGATAATTAATATACTGATATTAGGCTCGTTTTAAAGATCATAATTAGTTAGGAGTAATGATTTAAGAAAACCTGATGTTTTGGACAAAATCATGTCAACTTATAGTTGACTAAATGAATACAACTTTATATAGAATTTCTAAAGTAATTTACATGATCTTTGACATGTTTTCATATTATATTTTGCACATTTGAGAAATCAAAATCCTTTTCAACGTATCCTTATTCAATTGGTTTTAAAGTTCATTTTGACCTACACGTGTAGTTATATGGTTAGGAACAAACTTTTAAATTTTATTTATCTTTTTACTTGATTAGATAGAAGTTGAAATCAATTCCCTTATCCCTTTGTTGATTTGAACCGTTTCCCAAAAGTATTTCCTTGGCTGATCATGTCACACGTTATTTGCACAGTTGAGAAATTCACCTTTATCCCCTTTCTTGTGGTGCACGAGTTTTGAAAATTTTAAGAGGAAATTACATAAAATGTTTATTTTTACATTGTTGATTGTAAAAATGTCTCAATTTTTGGTGATGTCCATTTTCCTTTTTTTTGGACTAAAATGCCACATTGAGGACAATCTGTTGATTGAAAATAATTTTTATTGTACTAATCAATCAAAACTTGACACCTAATCTATTGATATTGTATTACCCAATAGTTCATCTGAATACACTTGGAAACTGTTCCAAAACCCAACATATTGCAATTCATTGTACTCTCTCACCACTATCTTCTCTCACAAGCCATTTTTTTTGAAACCCTCAACCCCTCTGTCTCTCGGTCTCTCTCTCCACCATTCTGTTCACCTCTCATTCACCGTCGGTAACCCCACACCCATCGAACTGATAACCAAAAGTGAGTGAAAAAAAATCTAAATTCTCTTTGAAATCTGTTGGTGCAAAAACTCACAGCAAAATACCCGCTCTAAATCGTCGTTGCCTAGTGTTGTGATGTCGTTTTGTAGCCCATATCTAGCCTCTACTGCAATTGCTGCTTGGTATTTCCTCTCTCGGTCAATATCGCACGATTCCCTTCATATTTAGCAATTTTATTTTTTGATATTGTTTATGTTATTGTTCGATTTGTGAGTTTTGTAGTGTATGATTTGTTGTGAAAAGATAACGGTTTCCCCTATTGTCAGTAGCGAAAATGTAATAAACGAGTATCTCTAGTTTCCATAAAGTATACAATTTTTTTGCTTTGTATAAGGATTCTTTATTTCATTGTGGGTATATTTGTTTATGATTGAACGATTGGGTTGGTATTTAAATGGCAAAATTCAATTTTTTTTTTTTAATATTCAGAAACAATCAAATAAATAAATGTATTATAACATAATTTCATTCGGGCTGAACAATATACTAATTAGGACAACATTTTCCTTAATTGATTAAAGTGCATAAAAGAAATAAAAATAGTCTTCGCTTTTTAATTGTAGTTGCCAACTCCATAAATATCATCTGGTTGGAGAAGTTTTGCTCATAATCTTGTCTCATTGTATAATTTGGCATATCAATCTGCATGTTGAGATTTTGGCGCTTGATTGCATAAGGTTCTTTGATATCCATCCACGTTCATATATACTCAGTAGAGGGGGAGAATAATGAGTGAAAAAGTTAGAATTACTTGAGGCTCCAACTATTTTGTTCTTGGTTAGATGCATATGGTTTTTTGCTGTGGTTATTGACATGAAATTTGATTGCTTATAATTTGTATGCTTTCTTTTTTATTTACACAAGTATGCTTTCTTTTGTGTTTGAAAAGTATGCTTTGTTTTGTCTTTCCACAAGTACGTTCATGTACCTAGATGCATGCTAAGTTTCATCTTTTGATTACAATATCTCTTCTGAATGTTGGCACATCAACTCTAAAATAAGGACGTAGGCTACTGATTTGAAAGTATTTTGGTCTTGTCTATTTGCATTTGGTTATTTGATTTGGTTACAGCCTCCTCCAGTGAAAATGCAGTTGGAGTGGAGGGAGCTTCAACTGCCACAGTATTGGCAAAGGCAATAAACATCAAAGAGATTGTTGCAAGTGAAGAAGCAAGCAAGCCTTGTGATGTTCCGCCTCGCAGACAACGTTCCAGCAGGAAAAAAATTCCCAGTGCTACCACGACGAGTTCTTACACACGCAGTGGACGCATGATCGTAAGAGAAAGAGTTAGACACATTTTATCTATGTACTTTTTGTGTTAAAACCCCTCTGTTGCAGACTATGTACTATGACATTGTACAATGATTGAAACAAGGGTTTTCTACTAGTGGATAGAGTTAGTGTTTTGTTCCCACAGTTCAATAGGGTTTGATGTATTGTTTGCATGCATTACCTATTCTAAACAGATTTTGTAAATCTAGACATTTGAAAATGTCAAGCGTCTAGAAAAGCAGTGAACAAATGTCGAGAATGATAATTCGTAATGTCGAGAACGTAATTGATTGTCATTAAAGATTTGATGAAGTTGAGTTTTTGTTTATGTCAAATTGCCTCCTTAAACACTAAAGCAGCAATACCAGATGTAATATTATTTTTGTTTCTTGGCCGAACCGCAATGAAGAATTGCAGCGTTCGTAACATATATTCAAGTGCAATTAACAGATGCATAAGTTCGTTATTCTGAACAATTTTGTAAATCTAGACATTTGGAAATGTCAATCGTCTAGATAAACAGGGATCAAAAGTCGAGAATGATAATTCGTAATGTAAGAAAAATGGTAATAAAAGTTCAAAAATATTTGTCTCAAAAAATTCTAGAGATTTTTACACAACATTTGAATGGGACTAATGAGTATTAACTAGTACTAGTCAACTCATAAGTCTAATCAAGATATGTGTGTGTGTGTGTGTGTGTGTGTGTGTGTGTGTGTGTGTGTGTTTAGGTTTCATTAAGGGTAAGATGGTCAAATTACATCAAAATTTGGACATTTTTGCAAAAACTATTAACTTTGGACACAACTTTTGTGATTAGCATGAAATTGGACATTTTTGAAAATTCCCCAAATTTTAATTGTACTCTAACTCAATTTTTACCGTGATTGCATCTATATATATTATTGTCATTAAATCAGTCGAATCACCACACGATTTATAATTTGCAAACTCACGTTTTCCCCCAAACAGTCATCAGAATTCAGAAATAATTTCAGTTGCAGGTTGATCGCTATTTTCATCTCAATCAAATGCATATTTTGCACGCAGAGATTTAGGCAAAGATTTGGAACATGCGAATCATAATTTATTTCAAAATTTGTTTGATCTATTGAGTTAGGATATCGAGGTACACTGGCTCTTGTCCCGTTTAAATTATTTGTCCATATTGTTGATTTATTATGCTTATGAAAGTTAATGATATGATATTTATGATATGACTATCATGTACCAAAGATATGATATGATTGAGCTCTTACCGGTTATTAAAAATATGATGACGATATGATATTTTTGATATACGTGTTGAATTATTATACTTATGAAAGTTAATGATATGGTGACAGTATGATGATTTTGACACACGCGTTAAATATATTTACTTGAGATAACACCATAGTTTTCGTGTCCTGCTGAGTATTCCCAAACACTCACTCCTATAATTTTACAGGCTTGTTCGGGTCGATTGAATTGTGGTGGAATGGTTGAAGCGTACTGCCAAGAGGATTTGAAGAATTAAATGTATTAAATTTTCGATTTAGATTATATTTATTATTCCAAACATGTTTAATTTGTCAAGTTATGTTTTTTGGGATTTTGGTTGTAAAGAATTTAAATTTCATGTTTGGCGAAACTATCTTTTTACGCTTCCGCATTCATTTAAGAAAAATGAATGTTTTATTTTTGTAAAAATTTTGGGGCGTTACAACTCCTGTGAACCCGTTCTCCCAACTCTTTCCATTTTTCCCAAATTCAAACTTATCCATAGGAAAACGCAATAGAAAAGAGAAATTCCCAAACAAACACTCAAAGAGATGGAAGTCAAAAACAACAAAACACGCGAAGAGCAGAGATATATACCTGAAAAGTGATGAAAATAAACGGTCTCTTGTTCAAGGATGCAACGTAGTGGTGGAAGAGTTTGTTGTGATTCGATCGAAACGAAGGAAGATAATGAGATTCTCAGAGGAAACACTCAAAGAACTGAAGAAAGTACAGGAAAGGGAAAACTGTGGAATATGTGAAACTTTATAGAGAAGGCCCATTAATTTGGGCCCTTAATCCTCAAACTGGGGAATTAATCAAGGGATAATTAGGCGAAATGATATCTTTACATTTTAAATCTTTAAAATCAAGTAATTAAAAATTATTTTACCAAATCAGTTACTAAACCAAAGCCAAATCATAAAGGAGCCATGTAACTGTACATTCTAGTATCTGTTGTGTGTAATTCTTGTCTTCTGCTTCTCCTTCGTTGTTCCAGTCAACAGAGTATTGAAAATATTCCCAGCCCGATGAGGGAATGGAGTTTCAGACTCTAGAACTTCACTCATTCGTCCACCATACGAGTTGAAAATCAGCCCAACTTTTCCTATTTCGACAATTTTCTTTAACATAGATTCCGGGCCGCTATTGGGAATCGGTGTTTTTACGTAATCTGATTTCCTCTTTAAGAAATTTAGAGAATCTAGGGTTCGACTCAGCAAAACTTCTGGCATCGTAGCGTTGTCGAAATTGCCCCAGAGTAGAACTGAGTAAATCCAAGACATTTCCTTGCAATCGATCTTCTTTAATCCTAATAAAGGAAAATCAGAATATGTTATTAACAATAGTCTATTGGCATCACCTAGACCAATAAATGTTGCTTGAACAGACCTATTTGTTCCTTGTAATAGGTTGTAATAGAACCCTTATGAATAAATCATTGTCAATTTTGTCTACAATTGTTTGGTATTGATAAACAACTTCAGTTGCATTCTGGTTCATTATCTTCTCTATTCGAAACACTGTAACAATTTCTTGTACATGGTCTAGCTTGATTCTGTAAGACAAAATCACACCAAAACTAGCACCACCACCACCACCTCTAATAACCCAAAATAGATCCTCCCCCATTGAATCCCTATCAAAAACTCTGTCGACGATGGTAATAAGGCCTTGTTCGGCGGCTTGAAAGAAGAAATTTAAATTATAATGTTGATTTATTTGTATTTTCTAGGTAAGATGTGAGGTTAAAAATTGGAGAGACAAAATGTGTGCGATTAAAAAATGGTATGAAAAATTGTGTAAATTAAATTTTGTGTTTTCCCATTTTAATTCAAGCCCCTGAACAAGTCCTTAATTACAATTGTAATTATAATTATAATTATAATTAATTAAAAATTGAAAAAAAGCTACAATTGTATTTTTTACGGTAGTCCGACGGCGACAGTTGTGGCAATGACTGATTACAAATTACACTAATGTAATTAATTACAAATTACACTGATGTTTTACTAATTCATACGTTACAAGTATAATTAATTACAAAATTGAAATTAAGTTATAATTGTAATCAATTACAAAATGTAATTAAGCTATAATTACAGTTGTAATTAAGGTGAATGTAACTAATTGAATTAATTTTAGCAAAAAATCTATCATGTTTTACAAATTCATTAATCATAATTGTAATTAATTACAATATTGAAGTAAAATTACAATTGTAATTAATTATAAAAATGTAATTAAATTGCAATTGCAATCGCAGTTGTAATTAAGCTGAACGTAACTAATTCAATTAATTTTAACAAAAAAATCTGTCATATTTTACAAATTGTTTGCAAATTCATTAGTTACAAAAAAAGGGAACAAAATAGATGCACGTTTAATTTTAAAGGCTTGTGAACGTCATTACAATGTTTTGGTTAGTGTATATTGCCGTATTTTCTTTAACTTAACTTTTTCTATCATGTATTTATCTGTGTCAAGTTGTTAATGATTAATTTCACACTTTTGTTTTAACTTTCTTTAAGGTAATTGAGTTGAGAGTATTTTGTGACATATATCAATAATCTTTAATTATTTATGTGATAATAATAAATGAATGCAAAGTAACCATTAATAAAAAAAGATAGTGTAGACGAAAAATGAAATTGATGAAAGACAAAAGAATTTTTTTCGTAAAATTTGTTGACCGTTCACACATTTATGTTTATGTTTCTATTCAAGTCTTCAGCCCAAAGAATGTTTCTTTTACCTGATTTTGATAATTTGTTTTGTATTGTTGAAATATGTTTTAAAATACATGATATTAAAAAATAGGTCCTTTAAGGTTGTGTATATATGTACTTAACCCATTAATCAAGGCAGCCCACGTGTCCCAAAGGAAAATAAGTTGAAGCGCGTAGGTGAGAATTTAAAAGGGATAGTAACCATTCAACTACAAAAGTGCAATACACACGCAAGTCGAGACGTGTCCACCCAAAACAATTCTTAAAAATTGAAAATAATCATTACTCTGTCATAAACGTGCCCCAAGAGGCGTGCACGTGCCTATAACGGTTATCTTAAAGAGGGGGTAAGTCCAAAGTCCTAAATTCTGCATTACGGTCCACATTAAGTCCCCCAAAACTTCAAAAATGTTGCGACGTGACCCCCGCATGAACCACTTTGGACTCCTAAAGGAAAATATTTATAGGTGGATTCAATTTCACATCGTTCCATAAGTAGGTAATACCTTGTCCGCATGGACCGCCCCAATCAGAATACATTAGTTAGTCTATGATAAATTCGATCCGCCCAATTGATTATTTATGTTTTCTAGATAAAATGTGCTGTTAAAAATTGGAGAGATAAAATATGTGATAAAAAACTAGTTTGAAAAATTGTATAAATTGTAAATTACAATCATTGCAACTTATAATGGGCCGCCAAACGGAGGCGGAAGGATAATTTTGCAATATCATCAATTAGACAAGGCATGCTCTTCTCGTTTAAGTTGCCTTTACTAAATTTTAAATATGTTTGACAACTCAAATTAATTACCCTGATGCATACATTTTGAGAAATTTGCCAGTACTAACCACTATCCACTCATTTCTATTTATTTATAATTTAGGGTCCGTTTGATAAATGAAATTTGATTTATAATGTGTATTTTTTAAACCTTTTAAGTAAAATGTGTAATTAAAATTTAGAGAGAAAAAAACGTGTGTAATAATTAAAAAAGTGATTTGACAAAATTACGCCCATTATAATTTATAATGGTAAGCCTATAAATTTGATAAACACTTCGTATTAATGTACGCATATCAAAAATTTAGAGAGGTAACCTTTTAGCCAACAGCTAAACGAAGGACAGCATATTTGAACTAATCTTCTAGTAAACAAAAGTTCAAACAGTGTTCTTTTGAAGTTTATATCCACTCTTGTCAAAATAAGCAAAACTGCTGACACGAGTTTCTTGAATATATATTGTACGACATTGATTTTGTTTATATATTTCCAGCAAGTCGGTAAAAGAAAACAATAATGCTATGTCTACATTTCTAATTTTACACATTTTTGTACACTTCATGCAAAATTATCAGTTTGTCCTATATTCTGTCTATTACACGCCGTCATCACTTTTCACTCATTTTGTTCACTGTAATTTTTGAGACAGAACTTCAGTCGATCGTATCTACCTCCACTCATCCCCCGACGCCGCTGATTTCTTCTCTTGTCATCTCGGCACAGGGCGTCGTTGAATATGGCTCGCAGTCGCCGTTCGACTGCGAGCTCTATTCAATGACGCCTAACCCATTGGTCCTCGTCTTCGACTCCACTCATCCAACCCGTTTGACAAAACGTAGTCACTGCTGGTCTTCGTCGTTCGCCGTTTCATACGTATGATTTTCTATCTATCCGAATTGGTCTAATTTCATACGTATGAAATTATACTAATTCGGAAATATAGAAAATTTCATACGTATGAAACTATAGCCGTTTTCCTATCTATCCAAATTGGTCTAATTTCATACATATGAAATTATACCAATTTGGAAAGATAGGAATTTTCATTATCCAAATTAATCTAATTTTATACATATAAAATTAGAGTTATTTAGAAATTACGAAGTTGTTGTATGTTTTGTAAAATTCAAAAATTTCATTGGAATCCTTAAATTTCATCCCAGCCATAGGTACAATATCAACATCATCTACTGCCAATTTTGCATCCAATAACCCACAATTTTCCACTTCATCTTCTACCAATTTTGCATCCAATAACTCACAATTTTTCACTTCATCTACTACCAATTCCGCATTCAATAACTCACAATTTTTCACTTCTAACACATTATTTGTACCGGATTCTATCAAATATTTTTCTACACAAATAAAGTGGCAAAGCAATCAAAATTAGAGAAGAATAATAGAAAACTCATATAGCATTTTCATGGGCAGAAAATGTGAATGGACTCGAAATAGTCAGAAATTTAGCCAAGTAAATTGGGGGAAAATATCAATGTAGCTACTTGGACTATTCATTGTGGTGGGAGATGGACAGGAGTTGAAATGCCGATATGTGTTGAGCTTATTTGCAAGTCGTCGCCGACGAGAAGTTTCTAATTTTTCCTAACAAAATGTTTGAATAAAGTGAAAATATTGTTTGAAAAATGAAGTCTCCATCGCCGGTGAGAAGAGAAGTCAAATGAAGTGAAAAATTTGTTGGTAGATTTGGAGCTAGTTGCCGCGAAGTAGTAAACCTAGAGCAACGGAGTTGGTTGGTGGGAGGCGCTAGAATGTTTGAGGATGGGTAAAGAAATGGGTTAAAATCAATGTTCTAAAATGCGTAATGCGTTGCGTCAAAGTCGAGAATCAAGAATCACAAGTTTAGGCGTGTCAATGCGAAGAATAGTCGTAATAATGCGTTTCGTACTTTTAATAATATTTTACTTAATTTTAAGACATTAAATAAATTTTTATATGAAAAATAAATTTTATTACATAAAAACTAAATAGAGATTTATGGTCGATAATTTTATTTATATTATACTATTTGTTTCAAAATGTTAAAATATTTTAATCCCTATAAAATAAGAAAAATAATATTTAAATAATAGTTTGGAGAGAAAAGTCAAACAAATAATGGTAAGTAAAAACAATTAAAAAAAAAAAAGAAAAGAAGCAAAGCAATTTAAAAAAAAAAAGAAAAAAAAGAAGCTTATCAGTTCCCATCTCACATCGGATGTTGATGTGGGATGTGAACACCTATTACCCTTATTATAAAGGGGCTGTTCAGTGGTAAACTAAATGAAGTTTGTAAAGGAATTGCATATGTTTAAATGTAGCCCCTGAGTATAATTTTTTTTTTTTATTATTTAAATAGCACTGGTTCAATTGATTTCTAACTGATTGGATTGAAAAAATAACGGTTTATTAATGGTTCTTGACCATTAATCACCTATTTTTTCGATTTATGTTCAATAAAAAACATTATTTCGCGCATATGAGTAATGTGAGGCATTTTCCTCAAACATTGAGCTAATGCGCGCCTAGGCGATATTTATTTTCGCATTTTAGAACACTGATTAAAATAATGGATAATAAGAGTTGTTTTAATTATTCAAATTCTCATGATATATTGTTGGCAAAATATCGTGATAAAGTAAAAAAAATGTACAAAAAGGTGTAAAATTAAAGTTTACACATAGCATTATTGAAAAGAAAAATACCAACAACATTTCCTTGTAGCCAGGTGAATTTCAAAAGCCAACATTGAATAGTAAACAAGTCTGAATTCTCTGAAAAAGAACAAGTTTGAGTCACAATAATCATTAACAAGGCAAACATGCTTCCACAATCTCATGGGATGTTCCAACATAAGTGATTTTACATTTCTTGACTTCAGACAGGTATATCCTTGCAGCAGTCAACCAGGTCCAACTTTAGGAATGTCGTAATGTTCGCTCATATTCGCTAGATACTGGTTGAAATCCTCAATACGGTCACGATGTGATTTATCAGATGTCTTTGCCAGCCTATGCATGTCAATTTTATCCCTTTGCTCCATGTAACGTCTTTCTGCTGGGGTAAGATTGTCGTCCCAATTAGCACCATTTCTATCTTCAGTCGATTTTTTTGCTTCATTAGCCTCTTCCTTGTTGGAATCGATTAAAGCTTTTTCACTTTCACCTACACCAAGTGACAAGTAAATACATCATCCAAGCGATTTCTGTTCCCCGAAAGTAGGCAAGGAAAAAAAATACAAAATCTCTACCAATGGATATCAAGATAATCAACGTAAAATGGCTAAACAGATTCACATCACATAAACTGCCCTAATTTGCTCCTCATTACGACTGGACATGATTAAAAATTTGTTACTACACATGAACGACTCATAGGCCTTAAACCTCAGCCCAAAATAACAATAGATACTCTTAGTTGTCTTCAACATGGTACTCGATGAGCTATGCTTTTACGCGACGTGAAGAAGTAAGCATGATATAAAAATGTTTTACATGAAGGAATATCAAAGTACGGACCAATAATTTCAAAGTTCAATATGGAGCACAAAGTTCATTCGCAAGTGAGCCTATTTTTAATGGCCCAACCAGATGTTCTAAAACTGTTGTTAATAATCCCAAGTCTATAAATCAATTCAGAATATGAGATGCATGCAAATACCATATTCTTTTCGCTTATCACACTCATTCTTACATCATAAATAACACTGACAACTAAAAACACAGTGCAAAAAAAAAAAAAAAAAAAAAAGGATATATTTTCTAGGAACAGATTATCACTTAACAGGTTGAAACTACTTAATAATATCTTAATTAACTCTTAAAATGCATTCTCTCCACCATCCTTCCCCCAGACATTGTCCTCAAAATTTAGTTGTGATAACTTATAAAATAGGCACACCAACAACTTCAACAGACACAACTAAACAAATCAAAGAAAACTGGAGTAGATTCTCTACGTGAGTTACCATTACTCAAACTCAGACAAGGAGAGATGTGGTAAAATGAATTTAAAACATACGAGGACAAAGATAAATAAAATAAACAATGTGCCCCAACGTCATCTATTAACATTCCAAAAAATGATTAAGTTGTTTTGCCTTATGTGAAGGATTTAGTTTCAGCTTTTTCCAGTAAGTTCAACTAACCTGCTGGAAACTCATTTTCTGTTCCCTCAGAAATTTGCTCATACTGCTTCTTTTGCTTCTTCTTTTTCTTCACTCCACCTGCTTTCACATCCAGAGCCTTCCCCTTAAGTTTCAGCTTTCCACCGACAACATTATCAAATGCAGACATTTCTCCTGTGTAAAAGTGTATTAACTAAGAAATCAAACCTTATGAAAAAATATTGATGTAAAAATAATACAAGAGTAGGGCAGATATCAAGCAGGGATTTGTAGCTACTTTAAATCATTATAAAGTGTACATGTATTCCTGCTTTTGTTAGAAAAAATTTTGGGATAGAATGAAATTCCATCCTCTCAAGTTAATTCAATGGCACTTCATGATATCGAAAAAACCAAAGGTGGCCCTGAGGCCGTGCGAGAGATGCGACGAATAGGGCACTATTATTTTTGGGGCACAAAAAATGAAAAATATATTAAACTAGTATACCGCTTTCCCGCGGTTGGATCCGACCGTAGGATATGACATCAAATTCAATGAGAAGTAAATATGAGAAAAAATCAGCCGAAGAGGTATAGTGGCCAAAATGTACTCATGGAAAAATAATGTCAGCAAACAAAATGATAGACACAAGCACACATAAAAGTGCTTGACAAAGAATATACCTGATTAGGTACGTACAAATAATAATTTCAAATAAGTAAACAGTAAACAACAAATGCATTGATCAACTCCTCGTGGAAACATATCATCTTTCATCAATATCTATAATTGAAGACTATCTTTAACAGCCAAGGTAAAGAAGAGTTCATACTTTGAAGTTCGTTTATACCAAAGTTCAATTCTGAGAGTTGAAGAAATTATCATACTCACCAGCTTTACAGCAACTTCTTCTCTAGTTTGTATATTTACTCCTGAAACAGAATAATTATAGTAAAATAATTTGAATACACAATAGCACAATTAACCTTTAACAGTGGAAATAAAATTGCCCAAATAAAGGTCTCCAAAAGATCCGGTGCCAATTTTTCTCCCTATCTTAAACTTTCCGCCAATCACATGATCCCTAATTAATTTCCCAAAATCGATATTACCAAAAATATATTACTTTTTTTCCACAATCAACCATTCAATAGCAAAAGCATCAAAATCCTAAACTTTTAAATATACCTTTCAGATCCATGAAATCATAACAATTTCAGAAATTGCAATTTTGCATAATCAAAAGGGTGTAGAAATTCTGACCTAAATTGCAAAAGAATCAACAATTGAGGTTTGAACAGCTCCTCATCAAATTTTTGTGCAAATAAAGGATCAGGAGATCGTGGGCAGCGCCAAAACGTTGCCTATGGCCTCATGGAGGGATATTGTAACTGACGGCAGACATAAACGCTGTGGTCGTCTTCTGTGCTTATTTTGTGTTCGGCCGTTTCTTTAACCAGATACCAGGATATATACGCTTATATTTGAATCGATTGTGACGTAAAAGAGATTATGGTATGAGAGATTCGAAATGTCTGTTAAAAATTTTGAGAAAATTGGTGAGTTTTGGAGAAATTTGGGTGAGTTTTGCTCCGTATTCCAAATTACATAAATTTAACCTGGATTCAGAGCTTGTTTGGCTAACAATTTTTCAATCTCAATCTTAATTGTCCATCTTTAATTAAGTGTACAACTTTTTACTTTTCAAATATTTTAAAATCACACATTCATAAAAAAATAAATAAAAACCACAAAAACAAAATTTTCAAATTACCAAACAAACTCTTAATTTTAGTAATTACTCTTCAAAGGTCAAACTTGTTGCTACTTCATCCTTCTTTTCTTTTCAACAAAAATCAACACACAAATTATTAAAATCTACTTTCTAGTTTCTTTTAAGTTCTCGATAATTTTTTCAATTCATTTATCTAATTTTTCTTGAAAACTTAAAAAAAGATTTTTTTATTGCTTGACGCGGTATATAACAAGTATAACTATATAAAATATATTTTGTTAAATTTTTATAAAACGGATTTGAAAATTACACATTACATCTTTTGAAAATAAATTTTAAAAAAATTATATTTATAATTTACAAATTATATTTGTTTTTTTATTGTTGGGCATGAACATCTATCATCTATGATTATATCATGATAATCAAAACTCAGAAATTCAATGAATTAATAGCTAATTAATTCATGAATGAAAAGCAATAGTAAAATCAATACATTCAAAATATAGTCCCAACTTGAGAATTGAAATTTAACAAAAAAATATTAAATCAACATTGTCAATCCCGAATAGAAATCTAACTACTCATGTTCTTGGGAAGAAAAACAAAGCAAATCAAATTAAATAAAACCTGATAGAATTGAAGGCTAAATATTTTTTTACACCAAGAATTTGTCCAAGCTTTTTTTGTTTTTCCAAATCTCTGACTTTTTTCTCCACTTTATTTCCCAAAGATTTGAATGTGTATTTTGTGGAAGAGAGGTTGTTTTAGATCTTATTTTTGTGTCTCTCCTTCTTGTCTTCGAATTAGGTTGTAATTAGGTTAAATAAAGGGAAGATCGGCCCAACTGGACAACTGTGCAATCGCGTGGTAGAAATTTGCGCGGTTAGTGAAATAATTCTTTATTTAAAAGCGGCAATTAAATTGTTAGATTATATAAAAATGATGGACTGTTGTTATTTAAATGTGTCAATCGTAATCAAATATTATTGCTAATATTAGTTACAGATACATCTGCAGAAAGGAGCTTCTTAAAGTTGAATTTGATAAGATTCTTTTAGGTAAAATGTTTGATCGAAAAATATTGGATGAATTGGCCATAGTGTTTATTGCGGTAGTGTAATTATTGATTTTTTTCTATAAAAAAAAATCTAAAAAATTTAATTTTGACATTTAAAAGCTTTGATTATTATTTAGAGTGTGTTTGGGATTGTTTAAGAAGAGTTTTTTTTTTTTTAATGAAAATTAAATTTTTGAAGAATGAATAGTTAAAATTTGGTTGAAAAGTCAAATATTATGAGTTTGAGTTTTAATGAAAGTTGAGATTGAACACTATAGAAAAAAAGAGAAAATTTTAATGTAAACGAAACAAGAGCTTAATTAGTTTGAATATTTTGTTAAATAAAATATTATTATCATCATCATCATCATCATCATCATCGTTGTTGTCGTTGTTGTTAAAAATATTGGGGCCTATATTTGAAGTTAAATTAAAATGTAATCAGATGTAATGGTTAGTCAAAAATATAGGTAGGCAACCAACACTTTTGGAGGATCTTCAGAGGGGTTTACGATTTTGTAAAACACAGTAAAACCTTGTGACAAAATACTTATATGTTATATTGTCCCAATCAGAGGAAGAATTTTTAGAATGTTATTATGTAGAAATTATGTAAAGAATTCTATAGGATGAATTGTAGTTATAAGATTGTGAATAGTATTAACTCCTACACTATCCATTCTAACGAGATGGAAGTATAAATAAGTAACAAGTTAGTTTGCAAATCATTCAAGTTAGAGTCAGTAAAGCAAGTATGAAAGTAATTGGGAACTTTAAAATAATTATAGCATTTTTATCAATAATATTTTGTTAATAAGTACTTTTAATGTCCAATATATAAACACTTATTTTCCCTATATAAACATAGGGACCTTAACTGATGCCTTAGGAAGAGGCCTTATCCTTCGCCCCTCCATCCTATGTTGAATAGGTAGACATCTAAATGGTATACCGAATGAATTTTTATAAGTAGACCGTGCATTTTCAAATTTATTTCTTGCAGAACTTCGAGATTCTTATATAAATAGATTTATTTTTTTTCTATACTCAAGCTTTAAAATTAAAGATCAAGGGGCACTCTTTTAATATTCGTACAAAGTACCCAAAAATACAGGGGCGGCCCTGCGAAAAACTACACAAACGTTAAATAAAATTAGCACCACAAACAAGAGTTAAAAGTGAAAAAGGTATAAAGGAGATATAAAAATTAAGATATGTAACAGAACTATCCCAATTTTTTTATTTTTTTTTATTTTTTGAAAAGAACATGAATCTTTATGACAATAGATTCGTCAAGGGAAACTCAAATCACAACAAATTCACACACAAACAAAAGTAAAAATAGACAAAATATCAAGTGAAAATTCAATCGAATCATCAATTATTTGAAACGGTCTTTATAAAAACTATAATCAAGGGACACAAGGATCGGGATCTGAATTTTTTTTCTAGAATTTAATATCTTTTTGCGAGTGAGCGTAGGCAACGCGATAAATCGGATTATTCTAGTTGAATTGACCAAAAGTTACAGTAATAAATAAAATTTACTTGTAAATAAAAATAACAGAATTTTAAAATAAAATAATTGAATTTTAAACAAATATAAGTGTTGATAGCATTCCTGTCAATCTTTGGAATAGGAATCGTAAAACTTCTTTCCTAGTATAAGTTTGATTCGATCAGGAAAAAAAATTAGTTGTTTATTTTACAGTAAAGTAAGGGTTTCTTTTAAAAATCAGGGATTTTTTGTTTTTTGTTTTTTTGCTAAAATTAAATTCCATCTTTATGGAAAAGTGGGGAATAAAAGTTTAAACCTAAATTATCAAGAACAAATACAGATGAAGATGACACCAACACGACTCAATAATATGATAATTTTGTCAATAAAGATTGATCAAATGGATGAAATTGGGTTCGAGAAATACAATTTTTATACGAAAAAATGCACGAATTTCCTTTCTGCTTTCCATTGTTACCTTAATTTCACTGAGTGGTGAGGGTAATTAAAGGGTTCTTTGAAAGATACTGCCAATCTTTACATTGAACATTTACTGAAGTTAAGCTGAAGTTATTGTGTTATGGTGTGGGTCTTCTCAATTTGAGCTATACCATTAAGCCAATTTACCCAATTTGAGCCATTTGAAGTCAATTGAGCCATTCTTTATTATTATTTTTGCCACATTGATTAATTCAATTTTTTCGTTTTTTTTTTTTTATTTTCTTTTGCACTCTAATTTTAACATGTATGCATATCCGAAATATTTGACTTTGATTTAAAATACAAGTTTCTTATTATATATGATTTTTATTCAATTTCTTATATTTCAAAATATTAAATCGACTTTTATACCATGTTATTAAATACATCATTAACATGATGCACTCTAGTTTTAAAAATAAGGGAATCTTCTTTTTAAATTTTAAATAATTAGAGAAAAAAAAGTAAGTTATTTAAATGTGTTTGAAATAAAAATTACTTAGAAATAAATTTATTTGTTAATCTTAATTGAGCTGAATGAAAAAGAAAGTATTTATGTATCTTTTTGTTAAAACTACATTTTGTTAAAAAGTGAAATTCAATAAGTACAAACTACAAAAGTTATCATATATATAGTTTGGGGATTTTTTTTAAACAAAAATATATTTTAAGTTTATATGAGGATCTCTGTTTCATTCTCATTTGTTGATATGATAAGGTTCCTTTCTAATTTTGAGTTTCTTCCTCAGTTTTTTAAGTGTTAAGAAGAGCGTAGAGTATAGTCTCATCTACCTAACCTTCAAAATAGAGTTAATTGTTTCAATGACCACCGAACTTTATATGCTGTCACAGCTTAGCCATTCAACTTCAATATACTTTCAAGTTGGCACTGAACTTTGATTGTCTCACTCCGTTGGCCATCGAACTTTATATTTTGTCTCGATTTAGCCACCCATCTTCACTAAGATTCCAAGTGGCATTGAACTTTGTATTCTATCATGAATTATCCACCCAATTTTTATATGCTTTCACTCGGCCACTGAAGTTTTAAAATTCTAGTTTTGGAGTGACATGTTCAAGTTTAATTTCGAGGTACTAAACGAGGTCGAAACATCAAGTTCTTGATACCATTTCGAAGTACTCACGACATACTTTTGCGTACTATTTACAACACAAGAAATGATTAATTAAGGAGGAAGTTATGACTTGACAAAGTAAGTCACTTTATTGAAAATTTCAAAAAAGTAATTTTAAGTTGCTTATTTTGACAAGCAATAACTTTCTCTTCGGTTAACAATTTATTGTGTGGTAAATTATTTGCAAAAGTATGCTGTGAGTACTTCGAAATAGTACAAGTACTTGATGTTTTGATCTCGTTTGGTACCTCGAAATTAAATTTGAACATACATCTCTGAAACTAAAATTTGAAACTTCAGTGACCGGTTGGAAACATACTAAAGTTGAGTGAATAATTCATGACAGTATTGAAAAATGATTTTAAAAAAATGTGTAATTTAAAAGAGATTTGAAAAAATGTATTGTTTGAGTGAATCTATTTCCCTCTCTAGAGCTCAGCTACAAACAAACTTCCACTGTCATAGTATTCATATTGCCGTCGAGGCATAGCTCAATGGTTAAAAGATGAGAGTCATAAATCTGGATGCTGCAAGGATTCCTAAGGTTGGAGTCCAACCTCGTCATACTATTCATATTTATGCAAGAAATTTACTTTCCACCAGGAATATGCCTTTTTCTGCCACTGTCCCATTTACTTTTCTTAGGTCGAAATGTAAACTTATTATGCTATTGATGCAGTATCGTCTCTAGTGGGACGGGTTGGTAACAGAATGAAGCTTTGTTAGCAAAGAACGTCTATATCATCTGTTTCAAGAGGGCAATAGAACACCTGGAGGAGAATAATCTATTCTGGAGCTGCAAACCACGAAAACCATGATGAAAATTCTTCATACAGAAACCATAACCTGAAATTTTACAATAAAACTGAAGGTGACATTCGAGCACCCTCTATTATTATAGCATACGACTACAAACACCAAATCCTGTCACTCTCCCAAAGGATCACGACTAAACGTTTTAGGAACTCGAAATTAACCTGTGCAGATTCTTAGTAAATACCAGGTATAATCCTGTAGCGAACCTTCTCACAGTATGATTTCCAATATTTTCCATATCTGGAAAGAGAGAGATTCTGGTCAAAATTTTCATTAATGAGGAGCTATAAGCAAAACGCGGACAATTATAAGCACATTTCTCGTGTTAGAAGGTTCAAGGTAAATCTGTACAAAAGGTCCTTGAGTGAGTTAACTGTGCTTTTGTAATTACACTTACAGTTAAAGGTAGTATTAAAAAAAAAAAAAGGATAATGACAAAGCTAGTCAGGCGAAGTAACTAATTTTGATTAAATTAAATCATTCTGAGTTGAAGCCATATGGATTGAAAAGTTTTAAAGTTGCAATTAATCGCCCAACATACTCCTATACGATGTTTAAAAGAGAGAGGTTGATTTAACTTACTTCGATCTGCAACGATCATCGTCTCTTTTAGCTCGGTCAAAAAGAAGAATAGTGAGAAACACCACATAGAAGTAAGGCAGAAACTGCAGACATAGAGGCAGCAAGGTCAGGATTTTTTAAGTAGTTCATTTTCAGTCAAAGGGAGATCAAATCCTTTCTATTGTCACATGTATCATTGCTTACATGGTTAAAAAGAGCTGGTAAAGTCCAGCAAAAGGCTGCTAATATTTCAGGGACATAATGGAAGTGACGAGATAAGCCCCACCTGTATATAAACAAGTAGTAAGTACCTTCACATGTTCAAAATCTAGCAGTGATCCTTGTAACTATTGAATATCAACCGTTACATAAGACATTATATATAAGTACTGACCAGGTAAAACATAATATCGTCATGCACTGACAGTAGAGAGGAAAAATGCAAAAAGAACCAAATAGGTAATTTACAATTTACATGCAAGCTGGGCATATGAAACGAAGCTAAATGTAGGCAAATGAGTACAACCATAAGTTTTAACATTGCCTCAAGTACGCAGTTCCTTGCTATATTTTGAAATATCATTGAGTTGTCTTTTGGCCAATAAAATATTCTACATTTCCAGATGAAGTCTTAATATTCAGATAGACAAGTAATTAATACTAACCACGCCATCTTATGTAGTTTTTTTGCTGTCATTCAACAATTGCAATATGAAACTTACCATCCTGATGTCAGCAGTAGACTTGATTTTGTCTCACCCGAAGTTGTTGTATACGAGGCATGAATCTATTAAAAAAAGTGAACCAATTTATTGTCAAACAACAACAATAATGCAGAATTGAGGCAACAGTCAATTTAGCATAAAGTAGGCTTGAGGGCCAAGCAGCCACTAGAAGTCAATGATGCTACCATTTATACCTTTGATGGAGCTTTCCCCCAAACCAAGGCTTTGCCATTTGTTCTACGGAATTCTTGCCTCTGCCTGTCACAATCATAGTTGATATATATGCACAGAATGCCTGCTACAAGAATATAGAGTGCCAGCTGAAAGAAGAGGAATTCGTTAGCAACATGCTTTTAAATTTAAATTTATATAATTAGACTATGTTAAAGATCATTCTTGTTCAGTAAGTTTTGAGTCGGGTGCTTAAGTGTCCTCCCCACACTGACACTGTTTTTGGCTTTGATAAAACCCGCTGTAATCTAGTGGAGAAGTTAGAACTGTTTTCAAGATAGCATATATCACACTGGTACAACAACCATATGTTACCAAAAAGAGCTTTACATTAAACTTCAAAACTTCTAGAAGTTGCTGTACGAGGAGGGGAAAGAACTTCCAGAAGGTTAGGGCAGAGTCGAGTAGATATTCCAATTAGAGAATCCTTATTCCCAGAAGCACGCATTGGCCAGCACCAACTAAATGACTGTCTAGATGGAAACACAGAAGATGATAAACCTTCTGAAATCGTTGAAGTTAGCCCCTTCAATCACTGTTGCTACTAAGATTTGGAAGAAAAGAAGCCTAAAAATATGCTGGGACCAATATCTTAACAAATATAGCAGAAGTCATTTCAATTTTTATTCCTCTTTATGCAAGATAATTCAGTTCCCATGTAAAATACCGAAAAGGAGGATAATAATTATACTAGTCAAATAGATAGTGTTTAATTGTTTCCATAAAACAACCAACCAAAACTATGAACCTGTCTAAACTTGCTTTGGAAGCCCTAAGAGGAACCAAAAATCTTGAGTTCCAGTGAAGGGAAAATACTTCTTTGACAATCAATAATAAATATTCAAGTAAATAAAAGCGGACATTTAACTTCAGGGAAAAGGCTATGAGATACTAAATATCAGGTGTGAGCTACCTGCACTCCAAGATTCACTGGATGGTTGACAAGGTACATGCCAGGAGAAGTATATACAGATGGAACCCATACCAAGCATCCCCAACAGATATAAAATCCAGCTGCAAAGACAACGTTCCGTGTTGCAATGATTGCATTAAGCATCAATGAACTAACACAAGGGAAAATGTGATTACAATAAGGTACACAGGAGTCACTGAGACAAAACAGACCTCTATCATGAGCAATATCCATCGTATTCCAATATCCAGCTTCCCACCAAAAGAATTTTGTTACATATACCAACATCAATATCGTATTGATGAGCATGGAATCAGAAACGCTTCCATATGTTTCATACTGCATGAAGAAAATATGTCACCCTCCGCAAGTGAATTTTGCACTTTGCATAAATATAGATTGCTAAATCTTCAATACAAAAGTTTAAAGTTCCCCTGGAGAACATTCGATTGATTGACAGATGCTGGAAATTTAGGCCAACCAGAAAAGAAAATGAAAATTTTCTAGCCCTCTTTGCTGCCCAACCAAATAGCGATTCACCATTTGAAAGTGAATTCACTCAAGGGCGAGTTTGGACGTAAAAGATGAAAATTCTTATATTACGAGCCCGTTTGGTCCCATGTTTTCTTTTCAAATTTTTGGAGAATTTTGATTTTTGGGAGAATGTGTGGTTGAAAATGGTGAAAAATGACGAGTCCCATATAAATATGTTGTTGAAAATGAATATAAAGAAATATATCTATATATATATATATATATATTTTTTTTTTTTTTCAAATTTTCTTTATATATATATATATATATATATATATATATATATATATATATAGAGAGAGAGAGAGAGAGAGAGAGAGAGAGAGGACCAAACAGGCCTATATATATATATATATACCAATATTCTTAAACGCGGGAAAATGCGCCGCCTAGGCGCAATGCGTCGACCAAACGCATCGCACAAGCTAATGCGCAAAAAAGGCGTTTTTCACTCAAAAAATCGGTTCAAACCAGTAAAAAACGATTTTAGACTAAAAAACCGGGTCAAATCAGTAAACAACCGATTCAAACTATAAAACCGGTACAAAATCGGTTCCAACCGGTGAAAACCCAATTCAGATCCATAAAAAACCGATCAATTTTTTTTTTTTTTTAAATTAAATTAATTAACTGAAAAAAATACATGGCCAGGTTGCCAAAAATAGGTGCCAACCTTTAGAATTTCAAAAGAACACATGCTGGGTATATATAGGCATATTGAATTAACATTCAAGAGTTTCTATCCGATGTGGGATTGGTGCAACCTTTCATTTACTTTTTTTATTTTAATTTACAGTTTGATAGAAAAGCGCAAGTTGGTCACTAGCTCAATTGGAAGTGGCGCCCTCTATTAGCCAGATGACCTAGGTTCGAGTTCCAAGTTGGTGTTTTACATTTAAACTTTTTGTTATGTTATTTACTTATTTCATATTTGTATTGCTTTTCCGTTTTTTTTTTTTTTTTTTAAAAGTCCTCTATTTTGAAAATTATTTTTTCTTTACATTCTCTTTTATTTATTCAAATTTCCAAATGTATAAAATAATCTAATTAGTAATTCTAAAATTTAATAGTTTTTCTGTGAAAGAAATCTATTTTTTATTAAAAAAATCTAATCTTAATATAATCAAAATAATATTAATAATACGAAACGCATTATGACGCCTATTCTTCGCATTAGTACGCATAAACCTATAATTCTTGATTCTCGACCTCCCTGCCTTACAACGCATTACGCCTTTTAGAATATTGATATATACACCACAATACCAGGAATCACTAATACCATGTTTACCTGCTTAATGCAGTAGGTCACAGCAAGAACTGCCCAAGACATCATCCCAAATCTGCAATTTGTGAACACTTTGATATCAAAGTTCTTGCCGATACGAGGATACAGCTCCATTCCCTGCAAGTTAATAATATACCTTTTGAATTCAGCTTATATAATTTATTTCATTACAAGGTTAAAAGCTTCATTTTATTCATTAGCTTTCTTTTCCCTTGCAGGTATATTGCCAATTACACAGAAGGAAAGGAAAGTAAAGTTACAGTATATTAAGTTGTTAAGAAGCTCACCCAATAAAAGTCAATTATTATGTTTCCAGATGAACCCGAATCAGTTGAAGATGGTGCAACAAGTCCCTTTCAATACATGACCGCAAGTGTCAGAAAATCAGATATATTCTTGAGAATAAGGAGAAACTCAATATGACTTTGTAGGGTGAACACTTACTTTAATGTACAAGAAAACGCAGAAGATAAAGCTCCCAAAAATGAGTGCTGAAAATATTTCTCCTAGATGATCATAAACTATTGTGGGATTGAAAATTCCAAACCTGAGGGATAATGAAAATAAGTAACATAATCACAAAAGCAGCAGGAAAAAAATTGAGGCAAACAAAAAAAATGTGCATATTTAAAACTTCTGAATTGCTTAAGAAGGTAAACAACAGATATAAAGCACTAGATAATTATATAGACATCATAAATAATCATAACATATCCTACAGCAGACAATTAAGCGATAAACATTTTAAACATACAAGCTACAGTGTCCAGTTCAATAGCTTGAACTTTGGTGCATCAAATACAAATCAAAAACAGCAAACAGAAAAGCAGAATTTTATAATTCCAATCTACAAGATTGCCAAAAAAAATAATTACATTCCAATAACATTTTATGTTAGAAGGGAACTATGTTGTTCGAACTCGGGTACGGGTACATATCTAAGGGTCAAGACCTTTTTTTTTTTTCCAAAATCTAGAATACGGGGACACGGCTAAAAATGACACAAAATTTTGAAATGAGTGCATGAATACGTCTTATAAACTTCAACTTTTTTTAGAAATTTACATATTGGTAATTATAGATGCATTTCTTGGAGATATAAATGATTCTCTTTTGATTTAAATGATACAAAGTATTATTTTTTGGTTTAAAGGATTTGAGAATGATCTCATACCCTTATCTCATATCCGTGTATTCGATACGGGTACTTCTTTAAAAATGGAGAGTCCGAGCAACATAGATAGCCAGGGTTCTCAAGCCAAGTGTAAATGTCACTTTCAAACAAAATTTTCAGAAGAATTCTTACCACCAAAGACCAAGATATGTAATCAATGTTACTGCATACGCTGCAACTCCGTTTGCCTGCAATAAAACGATATAGACACAAAGTTAACACTATGCAACTACAGTCCTAATGTAACCCTTGACACTGCAAAATCCACTTAAGTAATGGCCTATCCATACATTCTAATCCTAAAGATACATTCATGATTCATATATACAGAACGAAATAAAGATATGAAAACCATAGTACCTTGTATACAGGCTGATTTCCAGCAGGAGATATTGGACCCTCAACTCTTTTTCCAGGTAACCATAGCTGAAGTGCAGCCTCGAATGCAGCATAACATGCTATGATCTTCCAAGCTGTTACTGTAGGTTTTGGCCAGATGTCAATGAATCCTTGCAGGCCATGCTGCCTTAGGTAATCAAAGGTTTGCAATATAGATCCATCAGCATGCACCATAGTATACCATCTGCATACATTTATTCATGGTCAAATTAGGGGAATGACTTTGTTAGAGCCTATTTCCATCATTTCCAAGTGAAAAAAGGCAGTAAAAATTGCGCTAAATTTCCATGGACTACAACTTATTAGACATTAACCGTGGATGGAATAAATTTACTATTGCTATAAATTATAATTCACCCTTTCCATGGTATAACTGTTGATTAGATTGCGTTGCTTTGGCATCATAAAAGCATCCCAAAAACAGAGCATTTGCAAAAAGATCTGAAAAAATCAAACTAAGTCCTTTTTTGTAATAATAAATTTACATACGTTGCGTAAAGATTGCTGCTTTTTTTTCCCCAATAAAGAGAAATACTCCAAGATTTAAAAGTGCATCTAGTATTCCCAGCATTTAATTCATTTGCGTATGGGTAGTAGGAACCAAACACGCAAGAAAAACTCAAACTGGCAATTCCGCAATGAGTAGAGATTAAAAATGAAATAGATCCAGAATCGCTAAAATCAAAACCAGATCATACGAAAATGACATATAGCCAATCAAAATGCGTAAAAAACTTACAGGAGAATTACAAAAGGAGGGCAGAGAGTGAGAAGAGAGAGCATAGAAGCGTATGTGAGCATGGGTGAGTGCACCATATTCGACTCGGACCCCATATCGATCTATCTCTATACCTTCTTCCGCTCTGTGAAAATTTCTCCTATCTTCCCTGTGTGAGGGTTGAAACTTGAAAACTGTGAGACGACTGACTTGTGTGCACACCGTTTATCACAGTATCGGTATTACAATTTCATATATATACCACGGATCTGCCACGTGTCTCTTCATGAAAGTATTTTTATTAATATTAGCCAAAAAAAAAAAAGTCTGGATGAATCACGTGACTCGTTGATTCCCTCAGGGCCTCACCTGTTTTTTTTTTTTTTTGAATTGGATCACCTGTTCTTTTTTGAGTTTTCTAATTGAACTGATACTACCCACCACCAGAACAGTTCACAGTTCACTTCTGTTATGTTTATTCTTGATGGAGTAATTTTTTACATATTTTTCTTTCTACAGTGCGTCGATAACAGTATTTGAACCCGTTTATGAACCAACTTTTTTTTTTTTTTTAAATACAATTTCTGAAATTACTTTTTAATCACATATATTTTCAATCACATATTTAATCTAAAAAATACAAAAAAACACGAAAAAAAACTGTGCCCACAACCTCCAAATGTTAATAACTTTGCTTGAACTTGCTTCACTCTCTATCTACACATATTTCTCTTCAATAGTTTATATTACTTTAGCATGAAATTTTCTATGATGTAAGGAAATAATCGAAACAATCTTTAAATACACAGTAAACTAGTTCACTCAAAGGTGCCCTTGTACAAAAATTAATTTTATGATGATATTTTTAAGTGACATTATGACATAGCGTACATACATTGGGCGGTGAAAAAGTATGTAGTGAGGTAGTTAATTACACCATCCAATGTATGTTCGTCATGTTCCAATATCACTTAAAAATGTCTCCCAAAAATTATTCTTGTAAAAAGAGCATACATAAATGAGAATTCTCAATCAAAGCATTTTTGATAGTAACATTAGACTCTCAATCATACATGAACCTTAACCAAATCTTAACTCATTTGAATTTCGAATAATGCAGTATTTGAGAATTCTCAAGCAAAGCATTCTTTAAGTGCAAGTTTGGTACACCATATTAGATACAATTAGATGGTACAATGAACAATATTTTAACTAGAAATAATCATAGCAACCAACAAAGCACTGTAAGGAAATTTGTAAAAGACAAAGCCACTCCATTGCAATTGGATTGGGAAGCATAAAGAAACTTGGATATAATCATAGAATTTGGGCTTATGTTTGAAAAAATGAACTATAAAATGGACTGGGAAATGGGCAACACAATGTGCTAGAAAATCAGACCTCATTGGACAATTTTTTGATAAAAAATTGGGAAATTTGCAGTGCAACCCACAATCGAAACTTTCTTTTGTTTTATGCAACCCAATAACTGATATACTGAATAATATATCAATAACATATGAAATTTTGATAAATCTCTCATAACAGACAAAAAATAAGAAATTAAGGAACGCACATCATCACATTAATTAAGAATTGCAACTAACCAAGATTTTGTAACTGATACCATGATTTTCTCAACTCTGATGTCGCTGGAATCCTAGGATTGGGAGATATTTTTGTTGAACTTAACATTATTCCAAGATCAAAGACACGTAAGAATTCCGGTGAGGATCGTTATCTCACAGCCTCCTAATCAAAATAGAGTTTTTTGGGCCTCGTTTCATCTACTTGGTGATCGATTAACAAGTAGAGTTTCATCATTTGATTATGAGATACTCTAAAGATGCGTTGATGTCTAAAGAAAATGAAAGTGCCGATGCTGAACGTATTCCTTTATCTAGGTTGGTGAGTTACAGTTTTGAAACTATTTTGGACTGATTATAATGAATTAATTCTTCTCATCTAAGTCTTGATCATTTGACAAGTACATGATTTTTACTTATTTAAATTCAAGGTACATCAAAGAAATGTGGCATTACGTAAAGAAACCGATTCTTATGGCATTGGATCCACAAGGTAAAGCAGTAAGCAGAAATGCATTCCATATAGTGTGGATATAACGTAGGGTGTGTTCTTTTGCAATTTAATTTGTCATCAATACAAAAATTTAAATTACACAATTTTCCATACCACTTTTTAATCATTCACATTTTCTCTCTCCAATTTTTAACCCTTCATCTTACCTAGAAAATACAAATAAATCAACAAATAATTTCAATTCCTTGATTTGACACAAAACATTCCAAATTAAATATAAAAGAACACTCGTAGTATGGCATGTCCTTTCACTAACATGAAAGAGGAAGCGTTATGGAGGGACGATCATTGATCAATATTTATTGGATTTTGTAACAATTTGATTTATTTATTATTAGCATATTTTTGAGGAGATAAGATTAGAACTGGTTTATGTGGGGAAAAATGGCAGCATGGAGAAAGTTGAGAGGATCAACAAAATAATACCAGAAAAAAATTATAGTCGATTTTGGAGTAATATCACATCAGTTTGGCATTTCTGGATTGGACTTGAAAGGATGATATACTCGAAGATTCAACAAGGCAGGACTATTAAAGACGATCAAATACTTCAAGAACTGCAAACTCAAAAAAGCCTGAGCTAGAGGCGACATGTTTTTATCGAGCCTAGAGGATTTCCCATCATGGGGCGAGGAAGCAACAGGGATTTGCTCCACGCTCATTTGGTAATCAGTTTGATAGCCGCTCAGCTTGAAAAGGATCCAGAAAAACATCCAGTAGACGTTATGTTATCAGGAGTTGCAGAGGGGCTAATGAATCCATTGTCCCTGTTTCCTAACACCCAGTCGCGTGATTTGTTTTCGAGTTACTATCTTGATGTGCATCCCATGTAAAAAACAGCAACTCAGTAAATTTTTTGTTATGCATGTAAAAAACCAACAGCTATGTAAAATGATGAGCAGCATTTGAAATGAGGAATTACATATCAGACTTGTTCCACGTTCATGATTATGGTATTTCGAATTGTGGGAGTGCTGACGGTACAAATTGCCATAGCTTATCATATGGTGCAGTAAAAAAATTTATTAATTGATTAAAGTAATCAGTTTCAGTGAAAACCGTTAAGAATTGATATTGATGCATGTGTCGAGTAATTTACTATAAATCTTGAAGTTCCCTGCTTGCTGAAACTCACTCAGATGATCTTTTTCCCAAGTATTTTCCTGAAATTCCGGCGTACCCAGTTCTCAAATTGGTAGCATCCCTTCCAGCCAATAATTTATGGAATGGTTAAGTTACAAGTTTCAACCCTGAGAATTGATATTAATGCATTTTTTTTAATGCTAAACCTTGTTGGAAATGAATGAAAATCTAATCTCCAGCCAAAATCTAATCTCCAGCCATCAGTTTCGAAAATCTGAATGAAAATCAAATCTCCAATCAGTTACGAAAGCCAGCCTTCAGTTTCAATTTTGTGCACCTGAGTTCCTTCAGTTTCATTTTGTCTTAAATGGAAATTAAGCTACAGTTTTTCAGAATTTAAATTTCAGCAGTTTCACTATTGAATGGATATAAAACTGCTTGATGATTTTAACCTATAAATAGTACCCATTCTCGGCTGGAAGAAAAACACAGGCAACAGACAAGTGAAAACCAATATTTAGCTTCCTCCTCTCTTTCATTTTTCCAGAAAACTTCACCTTTGTTAGTTTCTTCCTTCGCTAAATTTTCTTGAGAGAAAGACACAGCTAGTTTGCTGCGGTTAACGTAGTGCAACGTGAACCGAAAACCGATTTTATCCTGGGAATCGAATACCGATAAAAAAATCTCTTACACCCCGTTGATGCGGCGAATTCGATTTAAGGAAACCGTGTAAACACGAGACTTCGGTTTGATTTCATTTCAATTGATTCTCTAATATTTCCAAACAAGCTTAAATCGAATTCTCTATTTTGAAATTTTAGAGAATCTGGTCTTTTTTCTTCCGATTACTATCTTCAGTTTTCCCCGGCTTGGTTACTGGTTACTTTGTTTTCTTTTTTTTTTAAGGTCCATGGTTACTGTTTAAAATTGCAGTACGATGAAAAAAAAAAAAGGAATTTGGTTTATAGAAAGTTTTCTTTTCCAGCAAAATTTTCTTGCTGTGCATGGGTTTCTTCATGTCTTGTTTGCATGTATATATTTTGAATGTTTGTCTTTGCATGAGTATATCTTAAAAATGATTTTCTGGATAAAATTTGTTGTAAGTCTATCTGCATGATTTTGATTTTGCATGTATATGGATGCATGAGTTTTCCTTATATTTGCATGAATTTTGAGTTTGTATCGATTTCTGCATGAATTGGAAGTAGTGCATGTGGTTTTTAAATTATAGCTATGATTGTTTTGCATGATTAAAATCATTTACCAATTCATGAGTACCTCATCATTTGTATTAATTGTTAACCTTTCTTTTAATAATCCCTTCAATTATTGGTTAATGATTCTCTATTTAAATAATTAAATACTTCTTGTTAAAAAAAATAAATTACGCAGATATGTCTCTGTCGGTTTGCATGATGAATTGGTGGGTTTGCATGCTTTTTTGCCATCTTGCATGGTTTTATAATCAATTGGTAATGATTATCTCATTATTTGTAATGATTGATGACTTTTCCTTTTAATGACTAAGTCCAAATATTAGTTAATTATTTCTAATTTATACTTTAGTTGCTTGACAAAATATTGTTCATATATCTCAATTTCATAGTTCTAAATCTGTTTCAGACATAAAATATAGATCTTGAATCTATTTACAATTTATAAAATTTATAATTATTCTAAATTAATTGTTGCTTGTTCTAAGGTATAAATGGCGTCACATGGACATGATGATGTGAACAACGAAAGCAACACTGTTGGTACCGGTGTACCTGTTGAGCCTCGACTACCGTTCCTCCCGTGGATGGGACACTTGGTGGCGGTATTCTTCATGTTGGAGTGAACCCCACTTTGCCTATGGCTACGGCCTCGACAATTCAATTTGGCACAATACCTTTGCCAGTACCTAGGGCTACGACCTCGGTACCTTTGCCATCAATTCCGGCTCCATTTCATGTGAATCATGCGATTCGACCGAACAAGTTTGCGGGGACTGATTTTAAGACATGGCAGAACAAGATGATTTTTTATCTTACAACTTTGGGCTTTGCACGTTTCCTCACCGAGGATGCCCCTGTTGTGGCTGAAAACGATACTGATTTGCATAGGCGTGCTGCTTGGGATGCATGGAAAAGTGTTGATTTTCTGTGCCGCAACTATATCCTGGATGGCCTACAGAATTCTCTGTATCACGTGTATGTGGTAAAGAAATCTGTTAAGGAGTTTTGGGAGTCCTTAGAAAAGAAGTACAAGACCGAGGATGCTGGGTCTAAGAAATTCTTAGCCAGTCGGTGCATGGACTTCAAAATGGTGGATTCACATTCAGTGGTGAGCCAAGTGCAGGATTACCAAGTGCTTTTGCAGGAAGTGCATGCTGAGGGTTTGACTATGTCAGAATCCCTACAAGTGGCTACTGCTATTCACAAGCTACCTCCTCAGTGGAAGGCTTTCAAAAGCTATTTGCAGCATAAGAGGAAAGAGATGTCTTTCGAGGATTTAATTATCAAGCTGCGGATTGAGGAGGATAACAAATTGGCTGAACGTAAATCAGAGAATTCTTACTCTGAAAAGGCTAATGTACTGGAGCACGGCCAGAGTTCTGGTACCAAGAAAGGTCAATCTTTTAAATCCAAGCAGGGTAATGGGAATCGAAATGATAAAAAGCAGGCCATGAAAGGGTCTCAGTTGAAGCCTACTGGTGGGGTAGGAAAGAAGGCCAAGTTCCAGTTCAATGGAAAGTGCTTCAATTGTGATAAAGTTGGGCACCGATCAGCAGACTGCCGCCAGCCTCGGAGGGATAACAAGCAGCGTCCTCAAGCTAATATGGTTGGAAATGAGAGAGATCATCTCTCAAATGACATGTCTGACCTAAACCTTACAGCGGTGATTAGTGAGGTTAACTTGGTGGGATCTAACCCAAAGGAGTGGTGGCTGGACACTGGGGCCACTTGCCATGTCTGCTCCAACAGGAGCATGTTCACTACTTTTGCACCAGTTACAAATGGTGAAAAATTGTTCATGGGAAACTCCGCAACATCTGAAGTGCTGGGTAAAGGCAAGGTGATCCTGAAGATGACCTCTGGTAGAGAGCTTACTCTGACCAATGTGCTGTATGTGCCAGAGATTCGCAAGAATCTGGTTTCTGGGTCTCTTCTGAGCAAGAATGGTTTCCGCATGGTCATTGAAGCGGATAAGCTGGTGATTACCAAGATATGAGTTTATGTTAGGCCTATTTAAATTAAATTTAATTGCTGTAATCCCAACTGTTATGAATAATGAGAAAACTCCTTCTGTTTACTTGCTTGAGTCTCCTAATCTGTGGCATGGTAGATTCGAATCATAAATGTGAAACCTGCGTTGAGGCAAAGCTTACAAGGTCTTCGTTTCATAGTATTGAAAGAAGTACCGAATCGTTGGGACTAGTCCACAGTGATGTGTGTGACTTTAAATTTGTCCAAACAAGAGGCGGAAATAAGTATTTTATTACTTTTGTCGACGATAGCACGAGATATTGTTATGTGTACTTGCTTAAAAGTAAAGACGAAGCTATCGAAAAATTCATTCTTTATAAAAATGAAGTTGAAAATCAACTTAGCAAGAAAATAAAGGTTTTGCGAAGTGATCGTGGTGGTGAATATGAACACCATTTGGTGAATTTTGTGCTAAACATGGAATAATTCACCAAACCACCGCACCTTATTCACCTCAGCAGAACGGAATCCCTGAGCGTAAGAATCGAACGTTGAAAGAAATGATGAATGCTATGTTGATTAGTTCTGGATTACCACAAAACATGTGGGGAGAAGCTATTCTTTCTGCGAATTACATTTTGAATAAAGTGTTAAGAAAGAATATGGATAAGACTCCGTATGAACTTTGGACATGTCGAACACCTTCGTATAAATACTTACGAATGTGGGGGTGTCTTGCGAAGGTCGCAGTGCCTCCTCCTAAGAAGGTCAAGATTGGACCTAAGATAATTGACCGTGTGTTCATTGGTTATGCACAAAATAGTAGTGCATATAGGTTTCATGTGCATTATTCGAATGTACCTGATATTGATCCGAACACGATCATGGAGTCTAGGAATGCACAATTCTTTGAGAATATATTTCCTTGTAAATCTCCTAAACAATTAACTCCTATTAAAAGGACTATGGAATCTTCTGCTTCTGGCAGCAGTAAAGATCCAGTTGAAGAAGGTGAGGATGAGCCTAGACGGAGTAAAAGGACCAAAACTTCTAAGACTTTTGGCCCTGACTTTCTCACATATTTGATGGAAAATGATCCTCAAAGCTATAAAAAGCTATATCTTCTCCCGATGGTCATCTGTGGAAAGAAGCCATCAAAAGTGAAATTGATTCTATCCTACATAATCATACCTGGGAATTGGTAGATCTTCCACCGGGCTATAAGCCTTTGGGCTACAAGTGGATCTTCAAGAAGAAGATGAAAGCGGATGGATCCGTTGATAAATATAAAGCTCGGCTAGTAATCAAAGGTTATAAGCAAAAAGAAGGCTTAGATTACTTTGATACTTATTCTCCTGTGTCGAGAATAACTTCTATCCGGATGATAATTGCTATTGCAGCCTTGCGAAATTTGGAAATACATCAGATGGATGTAAAAACAGCTTTCCTAAATGGAGATTTGAATGAAGAAATCTACATGGAGCAACCAGAGGGGTTTTCGGCTCCAGGTCAAGAAAGGAAAGTCTGTAGACTGGTTAAATCACTTTATGGGCTAAAGCAAGCGCCGAAGCAATGGCATGAGAAGTTTGATAATGCTATGCTTTCTAGTGGTTTTAGAATCAATGAGTGCGACAAGTGTGTTTATGTTAAGGACACTAATGATGGATATGTCATATTGTGTCTGTATGTCGATGACATGCTCATTGTCGGTAGCTCTGATAAGATTATCAAAGCCACTAAGAATATGTTAAACTCAAAGTTTGACATGAAAGATATGGTCTCGCGGATGTCATTTTGGGAGTAAAAATTACTCGAACTCCGAATGGACTTGTGTTATCTCAATCTCATTATATTGATAAGATACTAGACAAGTTCAACAAATCTGATACCACTGTGGCCAGGACTCCAGTGGATCTGAGTCTCCATTTATCCAAGAATACTGGTGACGGCGTGTCACAGTTGGAATATTCTCGGATAATAGGGAGTCTAATGTATTTAATGACTTGTACGCGATCGGACATAACATACTCAGTTAGCAGATGAGTCGCTACACGAGTAACCCAGGTGCTATCCACTGGAAAGCCATTTTCAGGGTGTTACATTATTTGAGGTACACTCGTGATTTCGGACTGCATTATTCTAGATACCCAGCTGTAATCGAAGGGTATGCTGATGTAAATTGAATATCAGATATGTCGGACTCAAAGTCTACAAGTGGATATGTCTTCACTCTTGGTGGTGCAGCTGTCTCTTGGAAATTGTCCAAACAAACTTGCATCGCAAGATCTACAATGGAATCAGAATTTATAGCGTTGGATAAAGCAGCTGAGGAAGCAGAGTGGCTTCGGCAGTTTGTTGAGGATATTCCAAGATGATCAAAGCCTGTGCCTGCAATTTGTGTTTATTGTGATAACCAATCAGCAATTGGCAAGGCACAGAGCAATATGTATAATGATAAGTCTCGACATATTCGAAGACGACATAATACCATTCGACAACTACTCTCACAAGGTATTATCACTCTAGACTATGTGAAGTCAAAGGATAATACTGTGGATCCGCTAACCAAAGGGTTGACTCGTAAGCTAGTATTCAAAGCATCGAGGGGAATGGGCTTGCAGCCTATGACGTTGAAAGGTGTCATGGTGGAAACCCAACCTAGCTAAATGGAGATCCCAGGATCTAGGTTCAAAGGGACAACTAAAGCATGTATATCTGTGTAATCACTGAGAAGGTTCTCCTTCTGCTCATTCCTATGGTGCTTACAGTGATTGAAAAGATGCAGGTTAAGTTATGCTTTTAATGACTCTTAAGCGTGATGGTGAAATGCTGAATTAAGAGGTCACCTATGTGAGTGTGAAGTGGGGCCGCTTCTATAATGATTGGGAAGGCTACATCCTTGAACAAACACTTGCAGAACCAGGCGACGTGTTCATGGCCAAACCGAACAAAACTTTGAGAACTACGCTGTGTCTAGAATGATCCTGTGTGAGGTCTATTGTCTTGGTTTACACAAATGGCGAAACAGTTCAAGGCATCAGATCCACTGGTTTGCTAGTAATACCCGATAGGTTTCACAAGGGAAGGTTCAAAGTTAAACGCTACCTATCCTATGCAGGATTGATTCGTCTTACTCTCTCTTTCTCTTTGAGACTTGATTTTCGCAAATTTTCATTCATGTGGGGGATTGTTGGAAATGAATGAAAATCTAATCTCCAGCCAAAATCTAATCTCCAGCCATCAGTTTCGAAAATCTGAATGAAAATCAAATCTCCAATCAGTTACGAAAGCCAGCCTTCAGTTTCAATTTTTTGCACCTGAGTTCCTTCAGTTTCATTTTGTCTTAAATGGAAATTAAGCTACAGTTTTTCAGAATTTAAATTTCAGCAGTTTCACTATTGAATGGATATAAAATTGCTTGATGATTTTAACCTATAAATAGTACCCATTCTCGGCTGGAAGAAAAACACAGGCAACAGACAAGTGAAAACCAATATTTAGCTTCCTCCTCTCTTTCATTTTTCCAGCAAACTTCACCTTTGTTAGTTTCTTCCTTTGCTAAATTTTCTTGAGAGAAAGACACAGCTAGTTTGCGGCGGTTAACGTAGTGCAACGTGAACCGAAAACCGATTTTATCCTGAGAATCGAACACCGATCAAAAAATCTCTTGCACCCCGGTGAGGCGGCGAATTCGATTTAAGGAAACCGTGTAAACACGGGACTTCGGTTTGATTTCATTTCGATTGATTCTCTAATATTTCCAAACAAACCTATGAATAAAAACTTATTAATCAATTGATATAAGTCTGAATTTGCTCCTCCATAGATGAGGATTGCTTTTCAGAATCAGTGGTAATACATTTCAAAGAAGATGAAAAAAAAAAAAAAGCTACAAAAGGATGGAAATTCCCATAAATTGTAAGAAAAAAGTCATCAATGCTTTAACAACTCACTCACCAAAGGGTGAAAATTCTGTATGTTAAGCTGAAGATGAGTTCCATAGTGACTCTTGAGCGAATCAATAGATTTCTTAAAGGACAAAGCTCATGGATAGATGTTTTGACTAAGCGAATCGATATCATTTATCTGTCTATCTATGATTCTTTTGCTGCTAAAGAACAGTGAAGATAGACAAAACATGCAGATGACACACAAAAAATGATGTATTAGGATGGGAGCTATGACTGGAAATTTAACTGAGATCCAGCATGCTATACACCACGAATTTTCAATCACAAATGTCAAAATAAAATTTTATTAAAAAAAATGATTATATTATGCTAAATTCAATGAAGTAAAACTAAAACCATTACATACATTTCATCTCTTTAAATCTGTAACTGTGTTACAAGAAATTAACTAGCTGGTAATCAACCAAAATAAAAGAGATTAAGGACATTAATTTCAGTATTAATTCAAAATACATGACAGAGCATGCATTTGAGTTTTCATCACTAAACATAAGTGTGTAGTGTTCAATTGGATTAAGAGTGGCATCAGCTAGATCATCAGTCCCTCCAACAAAATTAGGAGGTGCCTTCTTATCAAAAAATTCAGCAACATAAGGGCGAGCTATCATTGTGTATATGGCCATGGCTCTGATTTTTTCCAGTTGGTTTAGCATCCCTCAACACCTTCTTTGGATCTACACAACCTGTCACAACCCACTTTAATTTTACTAGTCAAATAATTATTTTATCAAGTCAACATTTATTTTTGACCAATTTAGTCAAGGTGGGGACCAATTTAAATAAGTGGATATTTTGAGGATCATTTAAATTTGGTTATAAGTTGGGGGACTTAACTTATTATCATTTATATTTGGGATTTTATTGGAATGATAGATTAAGGACCCAACATGCAATTTCTACCAAACTTAAATTTGTCTTGACATTAGTAGACAACAATTCAACCAAACCAAACCAAACCAAACACATACACACTACCAAAGAGAGAGAGAGGGGTTACACAGAGGAGAAAATCGGAGGAAGAAAGAAAAAAAAAATGAAAAAGGAAGAAAGAAAAGAGAAGGAAAAAGGGGGATTTTCATTCAACATTCAAGACTTCAATTTCACTTTCAAGAGGTAAGGCAATACCCATTTATTTGAGATATGGTGTTGATTTTAGGGTTTTGATTTTTGAGTTAAATGCTAGATTTTGGATGGATTTATAGTTTATTTGAAGATATTGAGCTAAATATTCAAGTTTGGTAGAATTCATTGTGGTTACATGCTAGGGTTTGTAATAATAGTGGATTAAATTCATGATTTGGGCAAGATTAAGTAATTGGAGCCTATGTTAAATCATTTCATGCTTAAATACTTAATTTGGTGATGTTTATTTGGAGATTAAATTACCCATGTAATTAAGTTGAAGATTTAGTCCATTACTAGTTTCTTGGAAATGGGTTTTGGTGTCTATGAGCATTCCATTGAGGTATTGGTTAAATAAAGAATATATTAGTTATAATGAAGCTATATTTCACATAAGAGAAGGTTGGTTGGATGTAATGTTGGAGGCATATGAAATTTGTTGTTATTGTATAGGATGTTATTTCATTTTGGGCATTTGTTAAATATTTGTAATTATTGGAGTTGATCCAAGGTTTTAATTTAATTTTCAGGAGGCGACACGGAGATTGGCCAAGCCTATCAGCCAAACTAGGTTTCAGTCACAATCTCTGTGAGTGGAGAAACTTATTTTTCCTTAAAGTTAAATTTTAATATTTAATGGCATAAATTTTCCATACGATTCATGTTTTCAATTAAGTAGACAAGCTACGGAAATTACTACTTTTCGCAAATACAAGTTTAGAAGCATGATTTTAGACTTCTTCTTTTAAAATTTCAAGTTAATCAAATTATAAATTTAGTACATTATTCTATAAAAGAATTTGTTACATGTAAATTGTTATTGTGAAAAATCATCAGAAAGTACCCAGGTGATATTACCCTCTCTGCACTGATGTGAATTCGTTTCCACAGTGTATGTCCAGATTATCAGAGGTCTTTGGGACCTACTCTTGTGCACATATAGGCTTTGGGCCGTGTACTAGGGTGCTTTAGCCTTTGGGGCAGTCTATGCGCATATGACACAGTTTATCAGATTATCAGCTTTTCAGATTTGAATGGCTTTGCCTTGTACATCGAGAGTACTCTGTACTTGAGTAAAGTTGTTCATTGGGTACACTTTGATGTGATCCTTTACAGTATAGTATGATATATTTATTCATAGAAAAATATTTCAGTTTCTCAGTACAGTTCATAGGATTTTTAGTATTATCAGACAATTATCACAATTTATGCCATGGTTTCAGTATTTATAAATTCTCATTTCAGCTAGATGTGCTTTTCAGATAAGTAAAATCTTTTCTTATGTCAATCGAAAATTATAGTTACAAAACAAATAGTGATTTTATAAAGAATTATAAACGAGAAAAGTATGACTAGTTTTCAAACACTCCACTCACTGAGTTAAAATCTCATATTTTTGTAACATTTTCCCTACCAGGATACTTTTGAGTTTTGAGAGGACGTTGGAAAGCCTGCCAAAGAGCTACAAGATCATTTAGTTTTATGTTTCTAGTTTTCATCATTCTTTTAGGATCCATGTATATATATTTAACTCGGTCCACTCTCGAGTTATTGTTTTGTCAAGTAATTAGTTGATTAGAATGATCTGTTGATGTATCAAATCTAAGTGGAATAGATGATATGTAGTAAGAACTAGATGGGCAGGCATAAGCTCTTTTGATTTTTGATATGTTGATGTGAAGGAATATGGATTCCCAGTATTTTACATGTGGTTGTTTGAGGATTTGTAGATTTTGTTACAGGGAGGTTATATCCAATATTTAAAGGGAACTCTGTCATTTTTTTTAAAATCAGGGGGTATTACGAGAAGATTTATAGAATTTGAATAGTTTCAGTAGCCTTGGTGGTGGGTCCAGTATCTAGCTGTCATTCATCATCGGCGCACGCCACGTTTCGGGTCCACATAGGGTGATTCGAGATGGGGTCGTGTCACAACCAGTCACTGATACTCTACGAGAAGCTGTAACTTAGAATCACCACTGAATAATTTCATATGTTGAATACTTGCAAGTGGTTTATTTTTCAAACAAAGAGCATCATAGAAACACATTACCTCATTACTGAAAATGATAAAAATGTTGGTATAATATCACGATATCTACGTTAACATAATAATAATAAAAAAAAGGATTAACTATACAAATACAAAATTTTAAAGAGTCCATTTTAAATATCAGATATTTTAAAAAATATTATAAGTATACAAAACATATTATGAAAACCAGTTATTTAGAATATTACGCACAATGATCACCATCATCGACGTTTGCTTTCTCCGCGACTTTCTCTAGCTTGATTTTGAAAATAGAGCCCTGAGAGCGATTGTAGGAAGGAGAAAATAATTTTTTTTTATGCAATTGTAGGTCCCATGATCTTTGCATTTCATTGATTTTGACGGAAAATCCATCACATCTCCCAACAATTTTGATGGGGTTTTACATTTTTGACCTTAAATTGATGGGTTGCTGACTTGCTGTACATGATGGAAGGGTAAGAATGGCAATTCACTCAGAAAGTATCTGTTTCGAACTGAAAAATGCCTGCTTCTTCTATAGGTAGGTGTCTTGACCAAATAATGAATATTCTGACACACAATGATTTTGAAATTTAACATAATTTCAATTTTGTAGTTAATTGTAAATGTTACTAATAAAATATTATTGTAGCATAATTATATATTACAAGTCATGCGAAATTTTAAATTTTCTTCTAAAATTAATTGAATTAGTTACAAAATATAATTAATTACAATAGCAATTTTATTTCAATTTCACAATTAATTACAATTGTAACTAAAATTTATAAAACATGACAGATCTTTTTTATTAAAAATAATTGAATTAGTTACATTCACCTTGTTGACCACAAAATCTGGCTGGACCTTGGACCAACACGTCTCAGTTCCTCTCTCTTGAACACGTGGATCTCCTGCGCACTGTGACAAACAATCAGTTTGCAAAGAGGGCCGAGGTGACTCCCATTTGCACTCCGATGCCAAAGTCAGTACTCATTTTAGGCGAATTTATATATATATTGGGTGCGGGAGAAGTAAATGTCTAAAAGAGATAAAAGGGAGTGAGAGATATATATATATTTGGTTAAGAGTATAAAATTGCTAACCCCTTTCTTAGAGACAAGCGTGTTCTATTTATGGTTGAAGTTATTTTCTCGGATCATGACACGTGGCATACTTTACACTTGTCTTTACCCTAGCTCTTGGACGTGACAACCTTGCTTTTTGATTGTAATCATTGCTACATTTCGTAGGTGATGGACGCCTGTCACATCTTGGTAAAGGCAGTGTCCCATCACTGACTCTATCTCTCTTCTGGTCAACGCCATAAAGCGCCCCGACTGAGTATGAAGCACATCGTCCAGTCGTTAACCAGGTCGGCTAAAGAGGTTTGCTTGACGTACCACTTCGGTATTCGTCCCAAGGTGATATTTTAGGCCTTAGCCGCGGGCCAAGGTCCATTGGGCCTCTATTGGGCCCTTGCTGGCGGATCTCTGTACCTTTCTTTGGGCCTGGATTCAACGCTAGTCCCTCAAATCCGAAGGGATCATTCATGGTCGTGTAGGATTTGCCATGATTTTGTAGCAGTAGCTTTTGACCTAGTTCCGTTGCCTGCTACACCCAACATCTCGCAATCGCCTCTCCATCCTCTAACTAGGAGCCGCTACGTAGCGCAGCAACTTTTTAGGGGGTCAATAATGTCATTCCTTGTGTAAGGTTCAGATCCATATTATAGCCGACCTTCTGCCTCGGATTTTTCCCTCCTAAATGGGGCTGGGATCGTACTAGCGCGTTTCTTAGGTGGCGCATTTAATACAAAGGGGCTACTTGTATCTGTTTCCAAGAACAATGAGGAGTATGGAGGAGGACACGTCACCGCGCGTGGTAAACACTTTGGCAGCTGAAGGGTTTCTCTCTTTCTTTCTGCAGCTGGCGCCGTAATTAACCCTCCCCCCAAGAGACGTGGGTTGTCAAATTAATCATGATGCTCAAAGATCAAGGATTTGGGACTATTGGGTTCTTTATAAAACCTCCTTCATTCCTGCATTTCTCCTTTACCCGCTTCTCATAATTTTCGCAGTACCTTGTTTCACAAAAGATAGCAGCATTCTATCTTCTACTTGCTTTTTGTCTCCCAGCGCTTCCTTAGAATTACTCACCCGGAAAATTGTTTCCATTACCCAACATTTTCCCTTGGCGTGTTTCCCCTTTCGAGTGCACAACCTTGAACATCCAGTTTTCGAAGGTAAATTTCTTTTCCTTTGTATGCGCTAAGATTTTCTATTTTTAGTTTCTCACTGTAGGTTTGATAATTTTATTCCGCGTTTTTCTTTTATCTTTTTGATGAGTCGGCCCATCTTTAAAAAACAAAAGAAAAATGGAAAGAGTTGGGAGAATGAGTTCACAGGAAATGTTAGCAATGGCGGTTCCCGTCAGAGGTTTCTGACCCATCTCTTTATCGGTCTTTAGTTCCCTCTTCTTTAGGGAGCAGATTAAGAGGAGGAATAGGAAAACTAGCGGTATAATTTATTTGAGTAATTCTGACAGCGAAGAAGAAAGAAACCAGAACTACATGGCCCATCTGTCCTCTGAAGAGGAATCCGCGCTAAGAGAACTCCGAAGCAAACGTGATAGAGACATGGGGAGAGAGGGAGCAACGGGTTCTTCTTCTGGCCCACAGGATCTTGATTTGGGCACCAGGGCCCCTTTCCGGGCGCATAGAGAGGAGTTGGGGCTCTCAGAGGAGGAGATAGCCCAGGTTGAAGGTTGGGTGGACCTGGTAAACAAAATATCAGGATATCATGTGGACCCTGACCTAAACCCGGATTTGTGGGAGAGCAGCGAGGTCGCTACTGAAATCCGAGGAGTTGATTTGGCTGGGGCCTCGACGAAGTTCAGGATGCCAGATGGGGTCCGTTTAGTGCACCCTACGCCTTCTTGCCGACCATGCAGCCCTCCCTCAGGCCAAGTGGCCATATGTTACGATGCTCTGTCCTGCGGTATGAGGCTACCTCTGCACCCCTTCTTCAGGGCCTTGCTTAGGAGCTATAACTTGTGCCCCTACCAGTTGGCACCTAACTTTTGGACACAGGCCGTGGGCACCTAGCTAGCGTGGTAAGAGGTCAACCCCGACCATCCTATCCCACTATACATTATCCATACTTTGTACACTCTGAAGAAGTCAGTGAGAAGGGAGAGGGACGTGAGGGCCGATGTGAAAGACTGGTATTATTTGTCTCCTAGAGGCTCATACCCTCCTATCATTACTGGCCAACCTACCTCTATAAAGAACTGGAGGAACTGGAGGAATCAATGGTTTTGGGTGGCTGGGGAGTGGCAGAGTTCTCCTGTGGACCCTTGTCCAGAAATTTCAGTTCCCCGAACTCTTTCCCTTCCTAGTGAGTCTTGTGTTTGCTTTAGTGTCCTTAAGTGTCATGTGTCACTTATTTTTATTTTCAAGTCACCTTTTTTTGCTGGTTTTTGACATGTTTCCGATTTGTGACAGGGGACACTTTTGCCCGCCTACTCCCTTACGTGGATTTAGCGGCCGTTAGGCATCTGTTCGCTTACAAGGGCACCTTTCAGGGGGTTATTCAACAAAACAAACTATTCGTCAAACACGGTCTTATGCGAGCCACGGGTGAGTTTTCTTTGTTACTGCTTTTATATCTCATGTCCCCGTTGTTTATAGCCTCATTTTACTCCTTGTTTTTGGTTAGGTTCCAAAGAGTTCCCGAAGATTTCTCTGAGGGGTCTCATGGCTAAAAAGATCCCTCCTGCCCTGCGCCACGACAGTGAAATAGAAAGAAAGCAGAAAGCGGTCCTAGCCAACCTGCAAGTTGGGGTGGCAAAGGAAGTGTCTGAGGCATCTACAGCCCAGCTCCAGGGCCCTCTTCCAGCACTGCTGCCACCACCCAACCTGCTGCCAGTGGGTCCCCAGCAACCCAGCAGGGAAAATGAGGCAGATCCTGAAAGAGGCATTGCCAAAGGGAAGGGGAAAAGGTCGGAGAGAGGCGGATCCAAGAGGGATAGGGAACCTAAGGATCCCCCGGTGCCGCCTTCCTTTCCAGAGGACATATCTGAGCATGCACCTGAGGAGGAGCCCGCCCCATTGAAGAGGCTAAAAAGGGGTAAGGGCAAGGAGTCCACTTCTGCGCCTCCGCCACCAACGATTGAAGATCTGGAGGACGAGCCAACTGTGCCCATTCCAGGACTGGCTTACGAAGTGACACCGGAGGGGGCGGAAGAACTCAAACATATTAAAACCAGTATTCTCCCCAAAGATGTCACTTTCAGCCCTTCACTATTTGACTCCCCCAGTTCTCCTCCAGCCCGGGCCGCTTTTATTACTGAGCAATTTTGAACGGAGGGCTAGTCCGCTTTTTCCTCTAGTGTCAGTCCGACCCAGAAGTTGCTCGTCGCCAAGGCCATGAATGCCAGGGCCCTGGCCCTCATTGACGAGGTGGAGTCATCCGTGGAGGAGGCGTAGAGGGACAAGAAAAATGCTGTGACAGCTCTCCAGCATGCGGACAACATGTTAAAGGAGATAAATGATTTAAAGACCTAGCTGGCCATAGCCCGGAAGTATTCCTCCGAGGAGAGGACCAATGCCAAGCACCTTCAGGAGGACAATGAAAAACTGAAGCATGACCTCCGGTCCTCTGAATCAGACTTGGCGGTTCTGTGCAAAAAATTAAATGACTCCAACCGCGCACAGTCCATCGCATCTGAGGCTCTGACTGCCGCTAATGCAGCCAAGTCCAGGATGGAAGCCGAGGTGTCAGCAGTTAACGAAAAATTGGGGAGGGAGCTGGAGGCAAAGGCAAAGGCGGAGGAGGACCTTGCCTCCTTGGAGAAGCATATGCAAATGAGGATCACTGAAGTTCTGGAGCAGACTATCACGACAAGGGTGGAGAATGCCCTAAGTACCAGAGTGTCTGAGGCTGTCCAGAACTTCAAAGACACTTTTGAAGAGACCCCAGAGTACGAGGCTATGCAGAGGGAACTTAGGGGCTAGGATGGCCTTGGGGGACGTGAAGGAAGCTTTTCCGACCTTGGACCTGTCCTCCATTGAAGCCTTGTACCCTGAGCCTCAAGATGATCCTGTGGGTCCTCTAGATGCATCCGGCAGGGGCTCTTTAGGGGATGTCCCTCCTCCATAATAATCCTCTTCTGTATTGTTCCATTGTTGATTGTTTCGTTGGTTTGATTGTTTTTTTTTTTTGGTGCCAACGACGTTTTATACTGTAAATGTAACATTTTATATTGTAAATGTCTTGATTCTATGAATGGAATAACTTATTCATATTTTTCCAGTAAATGTAACATTTCGAACTGTTTACGCATAAATGCTTCCAAGCGCGGATGCCTCGTAATTGTATGACTCGTGATTGTATGATGATATGTGGGAAACTGTAAATGTCTAGTCCCTCAGATCTAACTAGCTTAATGCATTCATGTTTGTTGGTTAGATCTGATTTTGACCAACTTTTGAGCAGTTTTACCCTATGCCCCGCAACATCTACATTTACAAATTTGTGTGAACTTCTGTTGCTGGCGTGATCATTTTCAATCTTTACGCAGTGGTCGTAGTGTAAATTCACCGGAGTCCTTTGTTTTTAACAAAGTTCATGCCTGGTGGAGGCGTGTGGTTTTTGCAACCAAAATAATATAAGAATTTTTACGTTTGTCTTTTACGCTTATTCATACAGCACTTAGTATACATATGTCTTGCAAACGCTTTGTCTGAATGTATGTATAAGAGTATTAATCATTTTGTGAAAACGTTTAACGTTCTGCACAAGAGAGCACTCTGTATGCATGAACTGACTTAATATATCCACATTTTCCGATTATGTCTAACTCTGATCACGAGTTCCAGTTTGTATGACAACATTTGACTAAATATGAATGCTTTCAAACGCAAATGCCTTTCAAACAAATGCCTTTTAAACGTATAGCGTATTGCAGGGTTAATGAGTGCAGTCCCGCAGATCTGGGTGGTTTGAGACATTCATGTTTACCAGTGAGATCGGATTGTGACAAACATTTGAACGTATCTAAGTCATACTTTATAAGATCTGTATACATAACTTTGTATGAACTCCCTTTGATCGTACTAAAATTCCCAATCCTTACGTAGTGATCGTAGTTTAGTCTTATAAGAGTCCCTTGTTTTTAATAAACTTCATGCATGGCGTATACGTATGGTGTTATAACCAGAATAATCTTGGAATTTTTGTTCATTCATTATGTTTATCTAATTAATAACTGGTGTAATCCTCAACGTAACTCACTTGCGATTTCATAAAATCATATGATAGTGCCGTAACCATTGAAGAGGAATATGATTTATTGAAAATAGCGACGAAGATGATCCGTGTTCCAAGGATTACATAAAGGTGCCCCGGATAAGTCCTCAATCATGTACGTTCGGGGTACCACCTCGGCAAAGACTTTGTAAGGGCCTTCCCAGTTAGGACCTAAAGTCCTTACTCCTGGTTCTTGAGTTGAAGGAAGAACCTTCTTTAGGACTAAGTCTCCAACATTAAAGCGTCGACCTTTCACCCTTTTGTTGTAGTATCGAGCCATCTTTTTGTGATACCTGGCCATCACCACTTGGGAATCGCTCCGTTTCTCCATGAGGAAGTCTAAACCGGTCCTTTGTGCTTCTTCGTTTCTCACTTCGTCGTAATGGATTTGACGAAGCGAAGGGATCCCAATTTCAACTGGGCATACCACTTCGGCTCCATATGCCAATGAGAAAGGAGTTTCACCAGTGGCAGTGTGCGAGGTGGTTCGAAGTGCCCATAGTACTTGTTGGAGTTCATCTACCCATGCGCCCTTTTTGGACTCCAGCTTCCTTTTCAGGGTATTTTTTACGGTCTTGTTTACAGCCTTGACCTATCCGTTGGCTTGAGGGTGATGCGGAGATGAAAATAATTTCTTGATTCCTAGATGGTCGCACAGTTCATCTACACTTTTGTTTTTGAACTGTTTCGCATTATCACTTACCAACGAGTGGGGTATTCCAAACCTGCATATGATATTCTTCCAAATGAACTTGGTGGTGTTGGCCTCAGTGATTCTCATCAAAGGTTCCGCTTCGACCCACTTGGTGAAGTAATCAATTGCCACTATCACAAAGCAATTGTTACTGGCGCCCCTAGGCATAGGTCCGATAATATCAACCCCCCACTTTGCAAAAGGCCAAGGGCCAGTCACCACAGTTAGCTTGTGACGTGGCTGATGTGGTATGATTGCGTATCTTTGGCATTTATCACACTTGCGCACGAAGTCATGGGAGTCCCTTCGCATAGTAGGCCAAAAATATCCCTATTTGAGGGCTTTCCGAGCTAGTGATAACGCCCCAGCATGATTGCCACATATGCCCTCATGGATTTCTCTCATTACATACTGTCCTTCCTCTGGCCCCACACATCTCAGTAAAGGGGAGGTGTAACTCCGTTTATATAGTAGGTCGTCCAAGAGTACGAGTTTCGCAGCGTATCTTTGCAACTTCCGAGCTGCTTCCGGCTCGTTTGGTACTGTCTGATGTTTCAAATAAGCTATCAGGGGATTCATCTAGGATTCCTCCTCTTCTATCGTCAAAATCTCCGGTCCCGGCTCAATAGAAGAGGTCAGCATGTGCTCAACTGGGATCAGATTGTGGAACTCTGAATCACTGCTGCTTGCTAGTTTGGACAAAGCATCGGCGTTGGAATTTTCTGTTCTGGGGATGTGCTGTAACTCCATTTTTCCGAAGTGCACAGCCAAATCTCTCACTTTCTTCAAGTAAGTGACCATGGAAAGTTCTTTGGAAGAAAATTTCCCATTGAATTGACTCACAACGAGCTGCTAATCGTTGTTCGCCACTACGGACTTAATCTTCAAAGATTTTGCAAGTCTTAGCCCAGCTAACAACGCCTCGTACTCAGCGACATTGTTTGAGGCTTTGAATTCAAAGCGGATCGCGCTGTGTAGTTTAAATCCCTCTAGGCTTATTAGCAATATTCCTGCACCAGATCGTCCTTCAGCCGAGGACCCATCAACAAACAATTTTCACTCTCGGCTGTCACCCGTGCTATCAACCATCTCGACCTCCGGTGGATGTGTGAATTCGACTACGAAATCCTCCAACACTTGACCCTTTACAGCGGTCCGAGGCGTATAATGTAGGTCGAACTGGCTAATTTCTATCGCCCATTTCAGTAACATCCCAGAAACGTCTGGTTTTTGTAACACTTGTCTCATGGGAAAGTTGGTGAGCACGTGTATGGAGTGTGACTGAAAATAGGGACGAAGTTTGCGAGAGGCTGTAATTAACGAGAGAGCAAGCTTCTCCATATCTGGGTAGCGCGTCTCGGCATCCAGCATTGCTTTGCTTACATAATACACTGGCAACTGATTCCCATCCTCCTCTCTAACCAACACTGAGCTGACAGCCTCTTTGGATACAGCCAAATACAGGTAGAGAGGCTCGCCAGCCTTTGGCTTCGATAGTAATGGCGGCCGTCCCAAATATGATTTTAGGTCGAAAAAAGCCTGCTCACATTCCAGTGTCCATTGGAATCGCTTCCCCCCCTTTAGGACCTTGAAAAATGGCAAGCATTTGTTAGTGGATTTGGAGATGAATCGATTCAAAGCCGCAATTCTCCCCGTTAAACTTTGCACTTCTTTCGGATTTCGAGGCGATTGCATGTTTAACAAAGCACTGATTTTGTCAATATTAGCTTCGATTCCCCTCTTATTCACCATGAACCCAAGAAATTTTCCAGATGCTACCCCAAATGCACACTTCGCTGGGTTGAGCTTCATTCGATATTTCCTCAAAACATCGAAGGCTTCTGACAAATGGCAGATATGATCCACGGCAACCATGCTCTTGACTAGCATGTCATCAAAGTATACCTCCATGGTGCTTCCCAATTGTTCTGAAAACATGCGATTTACCAGCCTCTGATTGGTAGCTCACGCACTTTTCAAGTCGAATGGCATAGCTCTGTAGCAATAGAGTCCTCTGTCTGTTATAAACGAAGTATGCTCCTCATCCGGTTCACACATGGGGATCTGATTGTACCCGGAGTAGGCATCCATGAAGCTCAGCAGTTCATGCCCTGCTGTGGAGTCAACCAACTGATTGATCCGGGGCAGTGGGAAACTGTCTTTTGGACATGCCTGGTTCAAGTTTGAAAAATCAATACACACCCTTAGTTTCCCACTATTTTTTGTACACCCTTAGTTTCCCACTATTTTTTGGTACCAAAACAGGGTTTGATATCCACTTCGGATAGCGGGACTCTCTGATGAAGCCATTTTTCAATAGCTTTGTGACCTCGTCTTTCAAGGCCTCATACTTGTCGGAACTCATAGGTCGTCCCTTTTGCCTATTCCCAGGGCTTCTGGGATCAATCTGGAGCCTGTGACAGGCCTCTTTAGGATAGATCCCAACCATGTCACCATGCTTCCATGCGAATACATCGAGATTTTTAAGTAAGAAGCTCTTCAATTGATTTTTGCATTCGATTGGTGAATCCAATCCGATCTGCAATTCCTTGATTGGGTCAAACGGGTCTACACCGAAGCATTCTAACCTTTCGGCCGGTGTGGAGCAATTGTCACCTGCCATTCTTGGGTCTAGATCTGCTAAATCCTCCTCCAGTGTCATTGTAACATCCTTACTTCTAGAAGGCCCTTCACCCAATCTTTCAGGGTCTGGAGCAGCCTTGACCATGGCTACATCGCTTATCATGTTCAAGCTCCGATCTTGAAACTTTCAGATTGCGTTCGTGTAGCAGGCCCGCCACTCAGTTTGGCTCCCCCTTACAGTTGCAACGCCATGCTCCATGGGGAGCTTCATGCAAATGTATTTCGTATGCGTTACAGCTCCCAAGTCGATTAGACCTGGCCTCCCAATTGAACCATGATAAGAGGAGATTTTGTCAACCACCAAGAATTCCATAGGGATTCTAGAGAGGGTTGGTGCTTGCCCTATTTCAGTCATAAAGGTTATGGACCCTTTGGGGGTTATGGTGTCCCCCGTGAATCTGTATATTGGATCCGGGACTGGAATGAGTGGAGTGTTGATCCCCATTTTATCAAAAGTTACCCTGTAAATCACATTCACCGAGGCACCATCATCCACCATCATCCGTGATAGCCCATTCCGAGCCACCACTACTCTGATAACCAATGCGTCGTTGTGAGGGAAGTGCACTCCAACGGCATCGTCTTGGGTGAATGTGATAGATTCCGTCCTAGGCATCCCAACAGGATGTGAATGGATATGATAATTCACGTTGGCGGGCTGCTTGGCCTCTCTTATATACCTCTTTTGGGAGTTGTTTGTGCTCCCACCTGGGTGAGGGCCTCCCAGTATTGTGTCGATTTCACGAATGGGGAGGTCGGCCACATGCACAGGTGGTTCCCGTGTATCTTTAGCATGCGTCGAGGCGGTTTCCTGGCCCTTATTCATGTCTCTTTGACGATTGTCAATTATTTCCTTAGTTGAGTTCTTCCACGGAGCTCTCCTATCAGCTCGATTGAACTTCTGACCGCCAGATTTTTGAGTTCTCCCTGTGTCGGGGGAGAAGTCACCTTTCTTTCTCCCCTGCGCCTTTTGTTTAGCTAACATATGGATTTCCCTACAATCTTCTGTTGCGTGACCGTAATATCTGTGGTAGGCGTAGTAAGCCCCAATCATGGGCTGTTTTCTACTTCGGCCACTTTCCACTCTCCCTTGAGCTGTGGGAGGATTTTGAGAAGGGGTGTTGGAGTGCAAGTGGGGGATAGCTTTCGTGATTTATGCTGCAAAGCTAGATCCTGTCCCCAGAAACGGACGCGGCGCTCCACCTCGGTTGCCGCCGATCCTATCCTTGTTTCCTCCTTTCTTGAGGTTTGCCTCATTAGAATACCCAAGATTGTATCTTCCTTGGGGGTGGTTGTCCCTGGCCCTTGCCATTTCTTCTAATACAATCTCTTCCTTCATCAGGTCTACGAGGGCATTGTAATCCCTTGGTTTTCTGCTTCGGACGTCTCTCCAGAACATGCTGGTCATATCCAGCCCTCCTTTCAAAGAGAAAAACATCTCTGCCTCAGTGATGTTTTCGCAAATGTGCATCTCTTCTGTAAACTGGGCTAGGTAACTTTTCAGAAATTCGTCCCTTCCTTGCCTCAGATCCTGAAGGCATTGGAGTGGGAGCTGGCCAGGCCTGGAGGAAACAAAGCTATTTTTAAAGGCCGTTTTCAAATCTCTCCAACTGTGGATGCTGCCAGGAGGGAGTTTTTTATACCATCGTATCGTACTCCCCTCAAGGGTTAAAGCAAAGACTTTACATTTCAATGCCGGCGTAGCCCCTTCTATTTCCATGCTAGCACGGTAGTTTAACAGGTGATCGTCAGGGTCACCTCGGCCATAATATTTTGCAATTTCTGGCATTTCGAAGTTGTGAGGCACTGGGCACCTACGGAGGCTCTCTGTGAAAGGACTCGTTTCCTCATCGTCATCTAACTCATACGACGGCAGTTCGTTGTTCTCGTCGTGACCGGAATACACTGGATCACGGTATTGGTCATAGAGTGACGGAGCGTACTCCTGCCTTTGTGGCGGCAGAACGCGGCCGTAGTTTGGCCTTTCATGGCTCTATAATTCATTACAAGGATTGGTCCGAACTGCTTCCGCTCTCCTTTCCTGCCTATTCCTAGGCTCGTGTGTGGGGGTGAACCTTTCTCCCCCCGTACCTTGTTGGTCCCTATACATTTGACTCTGCGATAAGGCTTCTTCAGCGCGTCACTCCCGCCTATTCCTAGGCTCAGCTACATTATTCCGACCCCCTTGCCTGCCTCTGAATAACTCTCCTATCCGGATGAAGACACTGCCAGATTTTGCGGGCGAGGCCTCCCTGTGTCTAGCTGGGAGGGGGGCTTGCTCTTCACGTGCTTCATGCTCCAGGCCTTCCTCGTAGAAGGGCTCGAATTCCACATCGGCATAAGCCTGTGGATCTTGATAATAATACGAGGCGGTGGCCGCATCAGATGGTGAGTAATGTGGCTGTGGGTATTGTGGAGGCATCGTGGGTTCATTCACTACATACCCTCTAGCCATATAGGCATTCATCGCGGCAGTCTGTTCTATCTGGTGCTTCTGCATTTCTAGCATTTGGGCCTCCTGCGAGTCATGTCTCGCAACATGCGACGATTACGGTGCCGACGGGGTGGGTTAGATTGTGCCCCTCCCTCATTGACGTTCTCATGAGGTCCTTGAGGAGCCTCCTCTTCGCTGTGCTGGCCATTTCTTCCCCTACGGGAGTTAACATCACCATCGCTTTCATTCATGTTTCAAAGAGATTTCTTGGTTTTAATTTATCTTTCAAGGACAGACAGATTCTTATCCCAATGCTCCGAGCCTTTTTTCAAGGTTGTTAAACTTATGTTTCAAAGTTTTAAGCCTTTTTCAAGGTGAATATACTTATGTTTCAAAGCTTTTTACCTTTTTCAAGGTTATCACACTTATGTTTCAAAGCCCTTTACCTTTTTCAAGGTTACTAAACTTATATTTCAAAGCCCTTTACCCTTTTCAAGGTTATCACACTTATGTTTCAAAGCCCTTTACCTTTTTCAAGGGTGAATAAACTTATGTTTCAAAGCTTTTTACCTTTTTCAAGGTCACCGAACTTATATTTCAAAGCCCTTTACCTTTTTCAAGGTTACTAAACTTATATTTCAAAGCCCTTTACCTTTTTCAAGGTTACTAAACTTATATTTCAAAGCCATTTACCTTTTTCAAGGTTATCACACTTATGTTTCAAAGCCCTTTACCTTTTTCAAGGGTGAATAAACTTATGTTTCAAAGTTTTTGCAGTTCTCCGATCTTTTGCAAGAGGTTACTTGTCCTTTTTCAGGATTTCCTTTCTATGTGTGGCTTTTCATCATGTGTTTTCGTGGTTAGCAGTATGACTTCCCATAGACGGCGCAGAAATGTTGACCACAAAATCCGGCTGGACCTTGGACCAACACGTCTCAGCTCCTCCCTCTTGAACACGTGGATCTCCTGCGCACTGTGACAAACAATCAGTTTGCAAAGAGGGCCGAGGTGGCTCCCATTTGCACTCCAATGCCAAAGTCAGTACTCATTTTAGGCGAATTTATATATATATTGGGTGCGGGAGAAGTAAATGTCTAAAAGAGAGAAAAGGGAGTGGGAGATATATATATTTGGTTAAGAGTATGAAATTGCTAACCCCTTTCTTGGAGACAAGCGTGTTCTATTATGGTTGAAGTTATTTTCTCGGATCATGACACGTGGCATACTTTACACTTGTCTTCACCCTAGCTCTTGGACGTGACAACCTTGCTTTTTGATTGTAATCATTGCTACATTTCGTAGGGGATGGGCGTCTGTCACATCTTGGTAAAGGCAGTGTCCCATCACTGACTCCATCTCTCTTCTGGTCAACGCCATAAAGCGCCCCGACTAAGAATGAAGCATGTTGAATCCTGGCCCAAAGAAAGGTACAGTGATCCACCAGCAATGGCCCAATAGTGGCCCAACGGACCTTGACCAAAAGCTAAGGCCTAAAATATCACCTTGGGACGAATGTCGAGGTGGTACGTCAAGCAAACCTCTTTGGCCGACCTGGTTAGCGCCTAGCCGATGTGCTTTATACTCAGGGGGGCGCTTCATGGCGTTGACCAAAAGAGAGATGGAGTCAGTGATGGGACATTGCCTTTACCAAGACGTGATAGGTGCCCATCCCCTACGAAATGTAGCAATGATTACAGTCAAAAAGCAAGGTTGTCACCTCCATGAGCTAGGGTGATGACAAGTGTAAAGTATGTCGCGTGTCGTGATCCGAGACAAGAAGTTCATCTATAAATGAAGCACGATTGTCTTCAAGTGAGGGGTTAGCAATTTAATACTTTTATCAAGATACATTTCTCTCTCTCCCTTTTCTATCTTCTACACATTTATATCTCCCGCACCCAACATATATATTTACCTAAAAATGAGTACTAACTTTGGCATCGGAGTGAAAACGGGAGCCACCTCGGCCCCCTTTGAAAACTGATTGTTTGTCACAGTGCGTAGGAGAACCACGTGTTCAAGAGGGAAGAGCCGAGACGTGTTGGTCTAAGGTCCAGCCGGATTTTGTGGTCAACATTTTGGCGCCGTCTGTGGGAAACCATACTGCTAACCACGAAAACACATGATGAAAAGCCACGCGTAGAAAGGAAGTCCTGGAAAAGGGCGAGTAACCTCTTGCAAAAGAGCAGAGAACTGCAAGGACTTTGAAATATATGTTCGTGAACCTTGAAAAAGGTAAGGAGCTTTTAAATATAAGTTCGTGAACCTTGAAAAAGGTAAGGAGCTTCGAAACATATGTTCGTGAACCTTGAAATAGGTAAGGAGCTTTGAAACATAAGTTCGTGAACCTTGAAAAAGGTAAGGAGCTTTGAAACATAAGTTCGTGAACCTTGAAAAAGGTAAGGGGCTTTGAAACACAAGTTCGTGGACCTTGAAAAAGGTAAAAAAGCTTTGAAACATAAGTTTATCCACCCTGAAAAAGGCTTAAAACTTTGAAACACAAGTGTATTCACCTTAAAAAAGGCTTAAAATTTTGAAACATAAGTTTAACAACCTTGAAAAAGGCTTGGAGCAGTGAGATAAAAGTCTATCTATCCTTGAAAGGTAAACTAAGACCAGAAATTCCTCTGAAACATGAATGAAAGCGATGGAGATGTTAACCCCCGTAGGGGAAGAAATGACCAGCACAGTGAGGGGGAGGCTCCTCAAGGATCTCATGAGAACACCAATGAGGGGGCGGCACAACCTAACCCACCGCGTCTGCACCGTAACCGCCGCATGATGCGAGACATAACTCTCATGGCGGCCCAAATGCTGGAGATGCAGAGACAGCAGATAGAACAAACTGCTGCAATGAATGCCTTTATGGCCAGAGGGTATGTTATGAACGAACCCGTGATGCCTCAGCAATACCCACAACCACATTATTCACCATCCGAGGCGGCCACTGCCTCGTATTATTATCAAGATCCACAGGTATATGCCGAGGTGGGATCCGAGCCCTTCTACGAGGAAGACCCGGAGCATGAAGCACATGAAGAACAAAACCCACTCCCAGCTAGACGCAGGGAGGCTTCTCCCGCAAAATTTGGCAGTGTCTTCAGCCGAATAGGAGGGTTATTCAGGGGCCAACGACGGGGGTAAACGGACCCAGGTCGGCACAATGCCGCAGAGCCTAGAAATAGGCAGGAGCGACACGCTGAAGAAGCCTTGTCGCAGGGTCAAATGTATAGGGACCAACATGGTACGGGAGCAGAAATGTTGGCATCAGCATATGAGCCTAAGAATAGGCAGGAAAGAAGAGCCGAAGCAGTTCGGACAAAATCTTGCGACGAGCTACCAACCCACGAAAGGCCAAACAACGGCCGTGTTTTGCCACCACAAAGGCAAGGGTGTGCTCCGCCGCTCTACGACCAATACTTATAAGTGTAATATTTACGTTTATTTTATACACTTATATCCTTGAAAATGCCATAATGTGATTCTATCTAAGTATTATTAATGCATTTTATGTTTTATATTGTATAGGATCACAAAGGAAGAGAAAAGAAGGAAAAAGGACCAAAATGCGCTTAAAATCGAAGATTGAGGACCTTGGGTGCAAATACGTTACGGCCGTAATACATATATTCACGGCCGTAAACGTTTTCATATCGTTGTGCAAAAATCAGCAGAAACTCCTTTACGGCCGTAAGTGGATATGTTACGGCCGTAACTTCAATTTTTGGGAAATATGCAGAAACTCATTTACGGCCGTAAATGAAATGTCACGGCCGTAAGTCTCCAGTCAAAATTTCCATATTTTAATTTTTTCCATAATTTTGGGATTTCTTACTCCCAAATCTAGGGTATGAAATTGAGGCTATAAAAAGGGAATTTCATGACAAGAAAAAGAGACTTGTATTATTTTTGAAAGAGGCTACACATTGAGAAAAATTGAGGGAAAAATATAGAGCATTCTTTGGAGATTCTCAAGTGCAAAAATATCAACAACAATGGAATTCATGAAGCAACTTGAAGAATCTATCACAACAATGCTAGGCTAAATTTCATATCTTGTTCAAAGGGGAAGTTGTGTCAATTTAATTATGTTATTTTCTTTTCCTACAAATTAGTAGCGTGAATTTATTCCTTTATTTCAATTGTTGGATTATTATGTTTTGAATGTTCAATTGAGTTTATTTGATTAATAGTTTAATTTGGCCAATTGGATTATTGATCTTTAGATTCATGAATATGTTATGTTTAGATTCTTGATCCGTAATTCTCATTGAATCTTTACTTTAGTAGCAAATAAATCTCGTGCAGGTTTAGTAATAATTCAACTTGGATTGATTAATTCGAGCTTGTGTAATTAAAGATCCAATTCAATCTATTCTTCTAAATTTTCATACTAGTCGTGTATTAAATCCTAAGAGCTTGTTTAGGATTGTCCGTTGCTAGAATTGGTTTGAAGAGCTTGGTTTGAATCAATACACATAAGGAAGAATTTAGATAATCAGAGCTTGTTGATTATTTATGATTGATAATTGAATTAGGAATAGAAACACGTTAATTGAGGGCACAACCGAACCCGAGAACAAGATTTCTTCTTATATTATTTCTATAGTCATATTTAATTGTTTATTTTTATGCATATTTTTTATTCAATCAATTTCAAACAACAAACCCCCCATTCCATTTTAATTGATCGAACAATTAAAATTAGTTTCCGTTCCTCGTGGGATCGACCCTTACTCTCACTACTACATTATTAATTAATATTTAGCGAGTAAGGAATTATTTATTATTTTGGTGCATTGCGACACGCATCAAATACCATGATCCAATGTATTCCGGTCACGATGAAAACAGCGAACTGCCCTCTTACGAGTTGGATGACGAAGAGCAAGTAAGTCCCTTCAAAGAGGGCCTCCGTAGATGCCCCGTACCTCATGACTTCGAAATGCCAGAAATAGCAAAATACTCTGGCCGAGGTGACCCTGATGATCACCTATTAAATTACCGCACCAGCATGGAAATAGCTGGAGCAACCCCGACACTGAAATGTAAAGCCTTTGCTTTAACCCTTGAGGGAAGTGCCATACGATGGTATAAAAAACTCCCTCATGGCAGCATCCACAGTTGGAGAGATATGAAAACGGCTTTTAAAAATGGCTTTGTTTCCTCCAGGCCTGACCAGCTCTCACTCCAACGCCTTCAGGATCTGAGGCAAGGAAGGGACGAGTCTCTGAAAAGTTACCTAGCTAGGTTTACTGAAGAGATGCACATCTGTGAAAATATCACAGAAGCGGAGATGTTTTCCGCTTTAAAAGGAGGGCTAGATATGACCAGCATGTTCTGGAGGGATGTCCGGAGCAGGAAACCAAGGGATTACAACGCCCTGATAGACCTGATGAAGGAGGAGATTGTATCGGAAGAAATGGCTAGGTCCAGAGATAATCACCGTCAAGGGAGATACAACCTTGGATATTCCAGTGAAGCAAACCTCAAGAAAGGAGGAAACAAGGATAGGATAGGCGGTAACCGAGGTGGAGTGCCGCGTCCGTTTCCGGGGACATGGTCTAGTTATGCAGCAGAAATCACGGAAGCTATCCCCCACTTGCATTCCAATACTCCTCCCCAAAATCCCCCCACTGCTCAAGGAAGGATGGAAAATGGCCGAAGCGGGAAACAACCCATGATTGGGGCTTACTGCGCCTACCACAGATATTACGGTCACGCAACAAAGGATTGCAGGGAAATCCACATGTTAGCTGACCAAAAGGCGCAGGGGAGAAGTAGAAGTGACTTCTCCCCCAACACAGGGAGAACTCAAAAATCTGGTGGCCAGAAGTTCAACCGAGCTGACAGGAGAGCTCCATGGAAGAACTCAACTAAAGAGAGAATTGACAATCGCCAGAGAGATAGGAATAAGGGCCAGGATACCGCCTCGACACATGCTAAAGATGCACGGGAACCACCAGTGCTGCGGTCGAACTCCCCATTCGCGAAATTGACACAATATTGGGGGGCCCACCCAGGTGGGAGTACCAACAACTCCCAAAAGAGGTATATCAGGGAGGCAAAGCAGCCCGCCAACGTGAATTACCATATCCATGCACACCCTGTGGGGGTGCCTCAGACAGAACCCATCACATTTACCCAAGACGATGCTATTGGGATACACTTCCCACACAATGATGCATTGGTTATCAGAGTAGTGGTAGCCCGGAATGGATTATCACGAATGATGGTGGATGATGGCGCCTCGGTAAACGTAATTTACGGGGTAACTTTTGACAAAATGGGGATAAGCACTCCACTCATCCCAGTCCCGGACCCAATATATGGATTCACTGGGGACAGCATAACCCCCAGGGGGTCTGTAACCCTTATGACCGAAGTAGGGAAAGCACCGACTCTTTCCAGAATCCCCATGGAATTTTTGATTGTGGACAAAATCTCCTCCTATCATGGCTCAATTGGGAGGCCCGGTCTCATTAACTTGGGGGCTGTAATGCATACTAAATACATTTGCATGAAATTCCCCACGGAGCATGGCGTTGCAACTGTAAGGGGAAGCCAAACAGAATCCCGGGCTTGTTACACGAATGCAATCTGGAAGTTTCAAGATCGAAGCTTGAACATGATCAGTGACGTAGCCATGACCGAGGCCTCTCCAGACCCTGAAAGATTGGGTGAAGGGCCTTCTGGAATTTCGGATGTTACGATGAGACTGGAGGAGGATTTGGCAGATCTAGACCCCCGAATGGCAGGTGACAATTGTCCCACCCCGGCTGAAAGGTTAGAATGCTTCGGCGTAGACCCACTTGATCCCATCAAAGAATTGCAGATCGGACTAGATTCATCGACCGAATACAAGAGTCAATTGAAGAGCTTCTTACTTCAAAAGCTTGATGTATTCGCGTGGAAGCATGATGACATGATTGGAATCGATCCTAAAGAAGCCTGCCAAAGGCTCCAGCTGGATCCCCGAAGCCCTGGGCACAGGAAAAAGAGAAGACCCATGAGTTCAGACAAGTATGAGGCCTTGAAAGACGAGGTCACAAAGCTATTGAAAGATGGCTTCATCAGAGAGTCACGATATCCGAAGTGGGTATCAAATCCTGTTTTGGTACCAAAACACAATAGGTAACTGCGGGTGTGCATTGATTTTTCCAACTTAAACCAGGCATGTCCCAAGGACAGCTTTCCACTGCCCCGGATTGATCAGTTGGTCGACTCTATGGCAGGTCATGAGCTGCAAAGCTTCATGGATGCCTACTCCGGGTACAATCAAATCCCCATGTGCGAGTTGGATGAGGAGCATACTTCATTTATCACAGATAGAGGACTCTATTGCTATAGACCTATGCCATTTGGCTTGAAAAATGCGGGAGCTACCTATCAGAGGCTGGTAAACCGCATGTTTTCGGAACAGTTGGGGAACACCATGGAGGTATATGTTGACGACATGCTAGTCAAAAGCACGGTTGCTGTGGATCATATCCTCCATTTGTCAGAGGAATTCGATGTTTTGAGGAAGTATCAGATGAAACTCAACCCAGCGAAGTGTGCTTTTGGGGTAGCATTTGGAAAGTTCCTCGGATTCATGGTGAATAAGAGGGGAATCGAAGCCAATCCAGAAAAAATCAGTGCTTTGCTAAGCATGCAGTCGCCTCGGAATCCGAAAGAAGTAGAAAGCCTAACAGGGAGAATTGCGGCCTTGAATCGATTCGTCTCAAAATCCACCGACAAATGCTTGCCATTTTTCAAGGTCCTAAAGGGGGGAAAGCGATTCCAATGGACGCCGGAATGCGAGCAGGCGTTTTCCGACCTGAAAGCATCTCTGGGGCGGTCCCCATTGCTATCGAAACCAGAGTCTAGCGAGCCTCTCTACCTATATTTGGCTGTATCCAAAGAGGCTGTTAGCTCAGTGTTAGTCAATTGGGAAGCTCACTTGCCATTGGTGGAGTTTGCTTACAATAACAGTTTCCAGGCTACCATTGGTATGGCACCGTTTGAAGCACTGTATGGGCGAAGATGTCGATCGCCGGTATATTGGGATGAGGTTGGCGAGAGGAAGTTATTGGGTCCCGAATTAATTGAAAAGACCGTAGGGGCTATCGAGAAAATCAGATTACGAATTAAAGCTGCTCAGGACAGACAGAAAAGCTATGCCGATCAGAGGAGGAAAGACTTGGAGTTCGAGATTGGAGAGAAAGTATTTTTGAAAATTTCTCCTATGAAGGGCACTATTCGTTTTGGCAAGAAAGGGAAATTAAGGCCTCGATTTATCGGACCTTTCGAAATATTGGAGAAAGTAGGTAATGTGGCTTATCGTCTAGCATTGCCACCCGAACTCTCGGCTATACACAATGTTTTTCACATCTCTCTGTTGAGAAAGTATGTCCACGATCCCAATCACGTGGTGAACTTTCAGTCAATCCCAATTCAGAAGAATCTATATTATGAAGAGGCACCCACGTGCATCATTGATAGAAAAATCCATGTCCTAAGAAATAAAGAAATTTCTCTAGTCAAAGTCCAGTGGGGTAGACATGGTAGCGATGAGGCTACATGGGAGAAAGAAGAAGAAATTCTGGCCAAGTATCCAGATATTTTAGACCAAGTAAGTTTTAAATTTCGAGGACGAAATTATTTTAAGGTGGTAGGGTTGTAGCGACCGGGAATTTTTAAATTCTTTATAAAATATTTAGAACTCTAAGTGCGCGTCGCTACGGCTTTTCCATTTAATTTAAAGGAGTATTCGTCTAACCAATTAAGTGAAATTAAACTTATTTAAAGACTTAGTCTAATTTCAATTTTATCAAAAATATTTTAATATCACAGTTTATGTTCAAAAGTCCAAGTATTAATTTTATTAAGTCCCAATTTGAAATATTTCAGTCCAAATCCAACTTATCGAGTCCAAATGCTATTTTTTGTTACCAATCATTCAGGCCCATTTTAAAAATCCAATAAGTCATCTCTTGACCCAACCTATTCACCAGCTTCTTCCTCCCCAAGTTTTTCCTTACGCAATCGATACTCGTTTCCAAAATTTTTACAAGATTTCCATAAACCAAGATTTTAACCTAAGCTACCATGTTTAACACCTAAATCAACTATTAATTTAATCCCCCAACTTCATTATCGAAACCTACGCAACCGCCTCCAGCAAAGGTATGAGTTCTCTCAATTTCTACCATAGTTGAAGCTGGGTGTCTGCGTTCATCACCATGCCAAACCACCAAACCCAAAACATCACCTCCAACCAAACGACTGCTGACCCAACTCTGTCTCACCCGAAATCTTCATCATCGAGCATCACCACCGCCACCATCTACTGCCTATACCCAGCCCCAATCGTGCACCAAAAACAACCAAAAATCCGAGCCCAAACCCTTCCACCACACAATCAACCGCCACCTGCAACATCACCGTAATGTCGAACCACCAACCACCACCAATCCAACACCCCGAGCCAGACACAAGATCACCACCACCAGTCGCCACAACCAAACGCCCCAACCGCACACGGCCAACCACTGTCGCGACCTCATCACCACCACAAACCGCCCCCTGCCCAACTCCCAAATCTGAGCCAAACCCCCAAAAATCAAACCCAAAACCGAATTAAAAACATAACCCATCACTCACCTCAAACTTAAACGGAGTTTTTAGCCGGAAAACCCACGAACACAGCCCGGGCTTACCTCGTTTCTTCGCTCCCAAAACCAGCCCAAACTCCATTCTTTCCTCGCATACCCAGGTTCCTGCTGCCGCTGCTTCGTGCCGGTGATATCATCGCCGGCCTTGCCGCCGGAGATCGACCTGAGAGGAGGGCGTCCGCCCTCCCCTCACGCTCCGTCTCTCTCTCTCTCTGTCGGAACATAGAAAGAGAGAGGGGTGTATTGGATATATATATATATATATATATATATATATATATATATATATATATATATATATATATATATATATATAAACTTATTTACAAATTGATTCTTTAAGTCCCAATTTTTGAAAGAGTACTTGTTTCAGTCCTTAAGTTTTGAAAACAGCTATTTCAGCCCTTGTAATTCAAAAATATTCTGTTCAGTTTCAGTATGTAACAATTTGGTCCCTGCAGTTCTTAACTATTTCAATCAGCCCTTATTTTTGTAAAAGTCTACTTCAGTCCCTAAATTTTAAATTCAATTCTCTTAAAATTCCATTAGATCCTTATATCTTATTTATTTTAATTACTTTAAATTCAAGTTTCAAAAATACTAATTTAATTAAATTTTCTTGGCTAGACGAATCATTTGGAGAATTAAGAGATTGACGTACTTCCCGCTCCAATTTTTGAGAACTCGTAACGTTAAAGGTAGACTCGCCCCTACTAATTTATTTATATTATAATTGTATGTGATTATGTGGATTTGTGTGATTTTATATGCTTTATTGCATGAGAAAAGAAAAGAATATCTCGTATGAGATAAATTTGAGAATTTATGTTATGCACGTCATAACTTATCTTCTAGCATGATTTAAGAAAAGAATGGTTCATTTGTGTTCACTATGTGATGCCTATGAATAAGAAAAGAATATCACTACATTATTTGCATGATTACTTGTCCAATTATCTTGTAGATTAATTATTGGAGTTGAGTCTACTGAGTATTTCATTTTGAAATGCTCACCCCGTTGTTTTTATAAATTTGCAGATTTCGGTGCCGGAGGCGAGTGATGGGCAATGGCGAAGAATATAATTTGGATATCATTTTTGAAAGTCGTGGATTTTGAAATAAACAATTTCATTTTATCAAGAATTTTCATTTTTAATAAGTTTGTAAGAATTATTCTATTTAAATTGAATTATCGCTAAACTTTGATTTATTAGATGTGATATTTAATATTTAGTCATTTTTCTGCAATAAAGTTTATTCAAGAATTTAGAAAAGTGACGTTCCCGCGTTTCTCGAAACTCGGGGCGTTACAGCTGCGCACTTCGAAAAAAGGGAATTGCAACACATCCCCAGAACAGAAAATTCCAACGCCGATGCTTTGTCCAAATTAGCAAGTAGCAGCGATTCAGAGTTACACAATCTAATCCCAGTTGAGCGCATGTTGACTTCTTCTATTAAGCCAGGACCGGAGATTTTGGCGATTGAAGAAGAGGGATCCTGGATGAACCCCCTAATCGCCTATTTGAAGCATTAAACAGTGTCAAACGAGCCAGAAGCAACTTGGAAATTGCAGAAATACTCTGCAAATTTCGTACTCTTGGACGACCTACTTTATAAGCTGAGTTACACCTCTCCTTTGCTGAGATGTGTGGGCCCAGAGGAAGGGTAGTATGTGATGAGAGAAATCCATGAGGGCACCTATGGCAACCATGCCGGGGCTTTATCGCTAGCTCGGAAAGCCCTCAAACAGGGATATTTTTGGCCTACTATGAGAAAGGATTCCCATGACTTCGTGCGCAAGTGCGATAAATGCCAAAGACACGCTGCCATACCACATCAGCCGCATCACGAGCTAACTGTGGTGACTAGCCCTTGGCCCTTTGTAAAGTGGGGTGTTGACATTATTGGTCCTATGCCTAGAGGTACTCGTAACAATTGCTTTGCGATAGTAGCAATTGACTACTTCACCAAGTGGGTCGAAGCGGAACCTTTGATGAAGATCACCGAGGCCAACACCACCAAGTTCATTTGGAAAAATATCATATGCCGGTTTGGGATACCACATTCCCTGGTTAGTGACAATGCGAAACAGTTCAAAAACATAAGCGTCGATGAGTTATGCGACGATTTGGGAATTAAGAAACTGTTCTCATCTCCACATCATCCGCAGGCCAACGGACAGGTCGAAGATGTGAACAAAACCATAAAAAATACCCTGAAAAGGAAGTTGGAATTCAGAAAGGGCGCATGGGTAGATGAACTCCCACAAGTGTTATGGGCGCTTCGAACCACCTCGCACACCGCTACTGGTGAAACACCTTTCTCGCTGGCATACGGATCCGAGGTGGTATGCCCCGTTGAAATTGGAATCCCTTCGCTTCGTCAAATTCATTATGACGAAGTTAGGAACGAGGAAGCACAAAGGGCCGGTTTAGATTTCCTCATGGAAAAGTGGAGTGATTCCCAAGTGGTGATGGCCAAGTACCAGAAAAAGATGGCTCGATACTACAACAAAAGAGTGAAGATTTGACGCTTTAATATTGGGGACTTGGTCCTCAAAAAGGTTCTTCCTTCAACACAGGACCCAGGAGTAGGGACTCTAGGTCCTAATTGGGAAGGCCCTTACAAGGTCCTTGCCGAGGTGGTGCCCGGAACATACATGATTGAGGACCTGTCTGGAGTACCTCTATGTAATCCTTGGAACACTGACCACCTTCGCCGTTATTTTCAATAAAACTAGATTCCTCCTCTATGATTGCAACATTACCTTATGGCTTCATAAAAATCATGGGCGAGCTGCGTTGAAAATTGCGCCAATCTCTATATTAGACAAACATAATGGATAAACGCACATTCCAAAATTATTTTAGTCATGACACCACACGTCCACGCTATGCATAAAAATTGTTAAAAACAAGGGACTCTTATAAAGCCCACAAGCTCGCTTACATAAGTCCTACAAAATACGATTTAAGAAACGATCAAATGACTTTCAGAGTCAGATCTGACTGGTAAACATAAATGCCTCGAACCACTCAGATCTGAGGGACTATACTCATTCACCATGCAAAATGTTTGAAAAGACATTTGCGTTTAAAAACATTCAAATTTAACCAAAAAATGTCATATAAACCAAAACTCTTTGTCAAAATCAGATCTAACCAGCAAACGTAGATGTGCTAAGCCAGGCAGATCTGAGGGATTAGAGGGCACATATTATCATACAATTCGAGAACATTTTGCACCATCATACAAGAAAGATACAATCACAAGGCATCCGCACTTGGAAATACTCATGCTTAAGCAGTTTGAAACATTGCTGCCTTAATACTGAGCAAAATATGAATAAGACATTTCATTCATAAAAATTAACACTGGGCAAAATATGAATAAGACATTTCATTCATAAAATTAAGGTATTTACAGGTTGAATGAATGTTACATTCACAGTATCAGGTGCCGGGGCACTTACAAAAAAAAAAAAAAACTAAAAACTAAAAACTAACTAAAACTAAACTAACAAAACAATCAACAATGAAGCAAATGTAGAAGAGGATTATTGTGGAGGAGGGACATCTTCTAAGGAGCCCTTGTCAGATGCATCCAGAGGATTCCTAGGAGCATCTTGAGGCTCGGGGTAAAAGGCTTCAATGGAGGAGAGGTCCAATGTTGGAAAAGCTTCCTTCACGTCCCCCAAAGCCATCCTAGCCCCTAAGTTCCCAAAGACCCTTTGCATAGCCTCGTACTCTGGGCTATCTTCGAAAGTATCCTTGAAGTTCTGAACTGCCCTTGACACTTCTGCATCCAGAACCTCCTTCACCCTAGCTGCAATGGTACACTCCAAGGCCTCAGCAATTCTGGAGTCAATATGTTTCTCCAGGGAAGTATAATCCTCCTCAGCCTTCTTCCTAGCCTCCAGCTCCCTCCCCAGTTTTTCATTGACTGCTGCCACCTCAGCCGCCAGCTTCAACTTGGCTGCATTAACGGCGGCCAGAGCCTCAGAGGTGATTGACTGCGCTCGGTTAGAATCATCTAGTTTTTTACACAGAGCCGCCATGTCTGATTCAGAAGACCGGAGATCATGCTTCAGTTTATTATTGTCCTCCTGTAGGCGCTTCGCATTAGCCCTCTCTTCTGAAGAAGATTTGCGGGCTATGGATAGTTGGGCCTTGAGGTCATTGATCTCCTTGAGCATATTATCAGCATGGCGGAGAGTAGTCTCAGCGTCCCTCTTGTCCCGTCTAGCTACCTCCACGGAGGACTCTACCTCGTCAATGAGGGTCAGAGCTCTGGTGTTCATAGCCTTGGCAGCGAGCAGCTTTCGAGATGGAGTAGCACTGGAGGAGAAGGCGGCCCAACCCTCTGTCCAAAACTGCTCAGTAATTAAGGCCGCCTTGGCTGGAGGGGAACTGGGGGAGTCGAACAACGAAGGGCTGAAAGTGACATCTCTGGGGAGGATGCTAGTTTTAATATGATTGAGCTCTTCTGCCCCCTCAGGAGTCACTCCATAATTCAAGCCTAGAATGGACATAGATGGCTCGTCCTCCAAGTCTTCAGTCATTGGTGGCGGAGGTGCGGATGTGGACTCATTGCCTTTACCTCTTCTGAGCCTCTTCAAGGGGGCAGGCTCCTCCTCAGGAGCATGCTCAAATGTGTCCTCGGACAAGAAAGGTGGCACCGAGGCATCCTTAGTCTCCCTGCCCCTCTTGGATCCGCCTCTATCGGACCTCTTCCCCTTTCCTTTGGCAACGCCTCTTTCGGGATCTGCCTCCCCAGCAATGTTGGGGACCCACTGGCAGCATAGTGGGCGGTGGCAGTAGAGCTGGAAAAGGGCCCTGGAGTTGGGCAGTAGACTTCTCAGACACTTCATTTGCCACCCCAACTTGCAGGTCGTCCAAAACCGCTTTCTGCTTCCTTTCAATCTCACTCCCGTGGCGCAGAGCAGGAGGAATCTTCGTAGCCATGAGGCCCTTTAGAGAAATCTTCGAGAATTCTTTGGAACCTGGCAAGGAAATGAGGAAAATGGGGTTATGAACGGAAAAGAACAAAAGATGTAACAGCAATAGGGAGTCAAACTTACTCATGGCTCGCATAAGATTGTGCTTAACGAATAATTTGTTCTGTTTGATGACCCCTTGGAAAGTGTCCTTGTAGGCAAACAGGCGCCTTATTGCCGCTAGATCTGCGTCAAGGAGGAGACGGGCAAAAGTGTCCCCTGCCATAAGCCAATAATATGTTAGGAAGCAGTCAAGAAAAGTGAATATAAATGAAAGAGCAAAAGACGCGTGACACTTAAAGACTCTAAAACAAGTACAAGACTCACTAGGTAGGGAAAGAGTTCGGGGAACTATAATTTCTTGACTGGGGTCCACAGGGGAGCTCTACCACTCTCCGGCAACCCAGAACCACTGGTTCCTCCAGCTCTTTATTGAGGTCGGGTGATCGGTGATAAGTGGAGGATACGACCCCCTGGGAGACAAGTAGTACCAGTCCTTGACGTCCGATCTCACATCTCTCTCCCTTATAACTGATTTCTTCAAGGTGTAGAAGGTATGAATGATGTGCAGAGAGATGGGGTGGTCTGGGTTGGCCTCTTGCCACACCAGCCAAGTACCCAGGGCCTGGGTCCAGAAGTTGGGGGCCAGCTGGTAGGGGCACAGGTTATAACTCCTGAGCAACACCCTGAAGAAGAGGTGCAGGGGCAGCCTCATCCCGTAAGAAAGAGCGTCGTAGCATATGGCTGCTTGACTTGGAGGGGGACTGCAGGGTCGGAAAGAAGATGTAGGGTGCACCAATTGAACTCCTTCTGGAATTCTGGATTTTGTCGAAGCCGCAGCTAAGTCAACCCTTCAGATTTCAGTAGAAACCTCACTGCTCTCCCACGACTCTGGGTTTGGATCATGATCAACGTGATAGCCCGAAGCTTTGTTAACCTGATCGACCCAATCCTCCACTTGGGAAATCTCCTCTGCAGTCAGACCCAACTCTTCCCTATGTGCCCTAAACGGGGCCCTAACGACTAAGCCAAGGTCCTGGTGACCTGAAGAAGAGCCCACCGCCTCTTCTCTCCCCAAGTCCCTGTCTCGTTTGCTCCGAAGCTCTCTCAAAGATGCCTCTTCCTCGGATGACAGATGGGCCATGTAGTTTTGATCTTTTTCTTCTTCGCTGTCAGAATCACTCAAATAAATTATACTGCTGGTTTTCCTGTTCCTCCTCTTAACCTGCTCCCTAAAGAAGCGAGAACTAAAAACTGACAAAGATATGGGGCAGAAACCTCTGACAGGAATCGTCATTGCTAACATTTCCTGTGAACCAGTTCCCCCAACTCTTTCCATTTTTTCTTTTGTTTTTTAAAGATGGGCCAGACTCATCAAACGCGGAATAAAACTCTCAAACCCACAGTGAGAAACTAAAAAATAGAAAAGTTTTGCGCATACAAAGGAGAAGAAATTTACCTTTGAAAACTGAATGCTCAAGGTTGTGTACTCGAAAGGGAAAATGTGGGGTAATGGAAACAATCTTCCGGGTGAATAATTCTAAGGAAGCGCTGGGAGACGAAAGGCAGGTAGAAGATAGGATGCTGCAATCTCTTGTGAAACAAGGTACTGCGAAAACTCTGAGAAGCGGGTAAATGAGAAATGCAGGAATGAAGGGGGCTTTATAAAGAACCCAACAGTCCCAAATCCTTGATCTTTGAGCCTCATAATTAATTTGACAACCCGCGTCTCTTGGGGGGAGGGTTAATTACGGCGCCAGCTGCAGACATTAAGAAAGAAACCCTCCAGTTGCCAAAAGTGCTTACCATGCGCGGTGACGTGTCCCCTTCCATACTCCTCATTGTTCTTAGAAACAGATACCAATAGCCCCTCTGAATTAAATGCGCCACCTAAGAAAAGCGCTAGTACGATCTCGGACCCATTTAGGAGGGAAAATCCGAGGCAAAAGATCGGCTATAATATGGATCCGAACCTTACATAAGGAATGTCATTATTGACCCCCTGAAAAGTTACTGCTGTGGAATCATGGCAAATCCTACACGACCATGAATGATCCCTTCGGATTTGAGGGACTAGTGTTGAATCCGGGCTCAAAGAAAGGTACAGTGATCCACCAGCAAGGGCCCAATAGTGGCCCAACGGACCTTGACCCACAGCTAAGGCCTAAAATATCACCTTGGGACGAATGCCGAGGTGGTACGTCAAGCAAACATCTTTAGCCGACCTGGTTAACGACTAGCCGATGTGCTTTACACTCAGCGGGGGCGCTTTATGGCGTTGACCAAAAGAGAGATGAAGTCAGTGATGGGACACTGCCTTTACCAAGACGTGATAGGCGCCCATCCCCTACGAAACGTAGCAATGATTACGGTCAAAAAGCAAGGTTGTCACCTCCATGTGCTAGGGTGATGACAAGTGTAAAGTATGTCACGTGTCGTGATTCGAGACAAGAAGTTCATCTATAAATGAAGCACGATTGTCTCCAAGTGAGGGGTTAGAAATTTAATACTTTTATCATGATACATTTCTCTCACTCCCTTTTCTATCTTCTACACATTTATATCTCCCGCACCCAACATATATATTTACCTAAAAATGAGTACTGACTTTGACATCGGAGTGCAAACGGGAGCCACCTCGGCCCCCTTTGCAAACCGATTGTTTGTCACAGTGTGCAGGAGAACCACGTGTTCAAGTGGGAGGAGCCAAGACGTGTTGGTCCAAGGTCCAGCCGGATTTTGTAGTCAACAAAGCACATCGGTCAGTCGTTAACCAGGTCGGCTAAAGAGGTTTGCTTGACGTACCACCTCGGCATTCGTCCCAAGGTGATATTTTAGGCCTTAGCCGTGGGTCAAGGTCCATTGGGCCTCTATTGGGCTCTTGCTGGCGGATCTCTGTACCTTTCTTTGGGCCTGGATACAACACACCTTAACTACATTCTTGTAATCAATTATAGTTTACAAATAATTATAATTGTAATTTTATTTCAATTTTGAAATTAATGAATTGTAGTTACTTTACAAATTGTAATTGGTTACAATTGCAATTTGATTGTAACTTAATTGTATATTATAAGTCACTCGAAATTTCATTTTTCTTTTAAAGTTAGTTGAATTAATTACAATTACAACTTAATTACATTGTGTAATGAATTAAAGTTTGTAGTTAATTGCACAAGTATCAAAATAATTATTAGAATCAGTTTTTTTTTTAATCAGAATCAGGTTTTGTAATTAATTACAATTGTAACTTATGAATTAGTAAAATATTAGTGTAATTCGTAATTAATTACATTATTGTAATTTATAATCAGCCACCATCACAATCTTCGTTGTCGAAAATAAAATTGCAACTTTTTTTCAATATATATATATATATATATATATATTAGTGTAATTCGTAATTAGTTACATTATTGTAATCTATAATCAGCCACCATCACAATCGTTGTTGTCGAAAATACTATTGCAACCTTTTTTCAATATATATATATATATATATATATATATATATATATATATATATATATATATATATATATATATCTCTGTGGAAATTCTTATCAAGCATGATTTGCATTGCATTATCCAAAAAATGGACCAAGATTTATGCCAAGTTGCTTCTTAAAAAATTGGCATCACTATAATGATACGATCAATCCATTTATAGAAACTAACAATCAATTCAAGGAATTCAAAATGACATCTCTATATTATATTCTAAATAAAGGATGGTCCTCAAAAGTTCCTTCAAATTTGCAAGAACATGGCGCTCTTGTGAAGTCTTGCCCTTCTACAAAGAGAGGGAAATCTACTGGCTTCGAACTTGTCAATCTTAGTGAATTAGAGTCTGAACTGGACATTGAATGATCAATTGCAATGCATAATCACGTATATATGATTGAGAACCTCCTAGCCATAAAGGAAAACGCAAAGGAACTTGTAAATAAGAAGCAATGAGTGAGAAAAAGTGCTACATATCCCAAGGCAGTCGAAGATCCCTGAACCTCCTCCTTATTACTGAAAAAACTAATCTTTGTAAAATGGATCACAGTGAGATGCAGACCTGAGATTGTCAAAGAGCCTTGATCAACAAGTTTTAATCCAGATGGAACAACTGATTTGATACTACTAGTGAATGATTCATGTTCTTGTTCAGGAGCACGTCCAATTACAACCTTCATAGGATAAAGCAGTGAAACCTATGATACCATATATCTTTGTCTTGGTCTCAACAGGCTTTTTAGATGACTATAACCCTTTTCAATTTGTAATTATTTACCTATGTAATTTTAATTACAAATGTAGCTAATTACCACTAATCACCACCGATCTGAATTCTTTCATCACGATCCGACTGTTTTCGAATTAACAATGGCAGCTGCCCCTTCTCCATCATCTCTGAGTTTCTGATTAGGCCATCCTGGCTGAACTTCATGGTCCAAATTAAGCCATTGTGAGCATTGATTTCTTGTCCAGCATAGACAGCACTGCACTCCATGCACCTTTTCTTATTGTATTCCATCTTCATCCAAGTCACCTTTTCATCTTCAATATACAAGTTTGGTTCCTTAAATATATCAGTAACTCCATTTTTCTTCTTTTTCCACAGTAGGTGATCCCACCAGCTCATTATTTTCTTCTTCTTATACTTATTCCAACATTCTTCTATGTGTTGGGAGATTTGTGAATAGTGACGCCAAAATAAGTAGAATAATAGTTTGTAAATCCGTGCCGAAAAATGGAATGAGTAACGGCAAAGAAATTACAAACAAGAAAGAGAAGAAAGTAGGGACAAAGCAGAGGCAAGAGTTGGGCTCTTTGTCCTTAAGTCGAATTTACCCCGCAATGGTGCCTACGGATTCCAGCAATCGACTCCCAAGATACACGGCTACACTTGTGTTTGTAACACTTCAAAACACAAGTACAACGAACCAAAATTTGGTGTATGTACTCCAAAGATGAAAATGAAAGAAAATAAAAACAAATGCAATGATTTCGATTTTGGAGAGAAGAGAGAATGATATATGTTTTGCATATCAAATTATGAGGAATAGGACACCCAAAAGGTCCTATTTATAGAGCATGAAAGGGTGTGGACTAAATGGTTGAAGCCAAACCATGCACATTTATAAAAAGGTGTCTTTTCACCGGACAACCGTGCGGTCGCACTGTTTTACTCAAAAAATCGGAAATAAATTTGACGTGTGATTGCACGGTTTCCGAACCATGCGATTGCACGGTCAAATATTTTGACCCGATTTCGTCCTTTTTCGTAATTTCTCATTCATCCGATATTGGTTTTCGAAATGCCAAATATACCCTTCAATACATGCAGAGAAATCAAAATTCTCTTTCGAGGGCATTGCCCCTGAGCCCCCACGACCTGACCGAGCAGGTTGATCTCCGTTTGTACACCCCGAAGCGAGCAAAGTGGCAAATTAAATTTTCCTAAATGGATTGGATTGGGTTTGAGTATTTGTCTGAATTCGACACGAAGTCATTTTAATCGATTTTCAATTCTCGATTTATTAACCAATATCCAACACTATGCAAGGCAACACTTGTCCATTTTCACATTGCCCTGCCCTATATGCATCGATTGTCATATCATCCAACCAATCCATGTCAGAATCCTCGACTACACAACTTGCTTCGCCATCCGATTCCCATCTCATATCTGTCATATACCAAACTGTCGTCTATTCTAACACTAGAAGACCTGCGAGAACTAGAATTTGCTCTACTAGATTCGCTAATCCTTTCCAACTTCATTGTCTCCAATTCATCAAGGGCTTCCAGATATTACATGGGCATAAGCCTGACTATGCTGTTGAAGTTCTTTCCATCAACATTATTATAAGTGGAAATTGCACACACCCCTACTTTTAAAATTAACAATTTATAAGACAAGTTTGTAAATATTTTATTCAACAATCTATTGGTAAATCAATTTTAAAATTTTAATTAATAATCTACCCATAAACCATGCCCTCACCCACCTCAGGCCAACCCTAATTCACAAACTCATTTCCATTTTTCCCAAACAAACATACTGAAGCAATCGTAGTTGGTGAACCTGTTTTGAAGATGAAATGTCACTGGAAAACAAGATCATCGACGAAATGAAATCGTCGGTACCCTACGGTGGTCGTCGTTATAACTACAACCCCTTTGCATGGTGTCCGTGCTATTGCAACTCGTCTCCATTTATTCTAGCATTCTTCAACGCCGTCGAGCGATGATGTATGGGCGATGAGTGATCTCCAGCATCATTCAACACAAATGGTGCAAGGAGCAGTGTGTTTACAGTGGAACGTGAAATTACATTTACCATTGTTATGTGGTAATGAGTGGGTTTGTTGGCGACAGGGGATGATGGTGGTTCAGTGGTGCTATGGTGGTTGTGCAGTGTGGTGGTTGTGTGCTCTGTGGTGTTGTAATGTGCCATGGTGTTGGGGTATATAGTGATGGGGTTATCGACTGGTGATCGATGGTAGGCGGACAGTGGTGGTTGGGACTACGGAGGTCACATATCGCACTTTGAGGTCACGTGTCAAAGTTAATACGTTGGGGGTCACAAGTAATAGTTCACTTCACCTCACATGTCACAAGTCATATATCCTAGGTCACATATCAAATTCAAAATATCACATGTCCAAGTAAAAGTTCACATGTCACAAGTCTTAGATGACATGTTGCACTTTAATGTCACATGTCACAGTTCATACCTCAGGTCAAGTGTCGCGCTTTAAGGTCACTGGTCACATGTTATAGGTAACAGTTCATAGGTCATGAGTATTAGGTCACATGTCGCACTAGGTCACAATTCACACCTCAAGTCATAGGTTACAGTTCATACTTCAAGTCACATATTGCAATTTAATGTCACATGTCATAGTTTATATGTTACAGATTACAAGTAATAGTTCACAAGTCACATGTTGTGCTTTTAGGTCACACGTCACGTATCAATTTTACTAGTCACATATCAATTTCAACCGACCACACTTAATATTTCAGATCATCATCATCTTCTTCTTCTTCTTCAATTCTAAAAATACACTGCATTTTTTCTTATGGTTTAATTAGTTGAGTTTGTTGATTTTTGGGTGAAGGAGTGGGTGACAGAGGCAATGGTGATATTCAGAGGGCACTGTGGTGGTGAGTGGAAGATTGTGGCGATAGCAGTGGTGGTGTTGGTGTTGTCGTACGGTGGTGATGCACAGTCTGATATACTGGGTATGGAAGATTGGGGTGAGGGTGGACTGGGATGTGGTTATTTATATAATATATTAATTGTATTATTTACAACCTAATGTTTGAAATTTTAATCTTGTTCCTTTACATTTGAAATGTGATATTGAAACTACATGATATGTGTATTTTTTTCCCTTGTTATAATTGTAACACTACGAAAATTATGACGTCGTTAATTGTCCATTATGACGCAAGAAGTTATTTCTAGAATTTTGTTGATTATTATGGAATTTAAAGAAAGAAAAACGGAAATATTATGAAAATGAAAAGTTACGAAAAACGTGTTTAAATGCCTCTCTTTAGGATGTGGGTGTAAGCGGTCTGATTTTTTATAGATCTTGAAAACAAACCCTTGAAACTAGCTTGAGAAAAACTCAAACTTTAACCAAACTATTTTAAACAGTTTAAGAACGGTTTTAGAAAAACTCAAACCTAAACCTAACGGGTTGGTCCGGTTTAAATCGCTTATTTTATCATAATTTTTTTGCCTATTTACTTTTATATCACTAATTCATTGATTTTGATATATACTTATACTTTTTTTTAAGGAAAAAAGGATAATATATTAATCAATCGTCAAATTGGACACATCAAACTCAACAAATTTAAGGATGGACACAGGAACATCTTCACATCTAAAGAAATCAATCTTACTAGACAAAGCCAAAGCCGCAAGCTCGTGTGCTGTTCGGTTTGCTTCTCTTGCGGCTGGGAAATTGCATGAACGTGGCAGCGAAGTGAATGTTTATGCCCAAATTTATCGAAAATTCTAATCCTTCTCGAAGTGCCAATAGTTCTACAGCAAGGGGGAAAATTTTCCAGTGATGCACCTCCCGAATGACCCCATAATCTTATCTCTGTGATTACGAATTATTCCCCCAACAGAAACCAATCCAACTTCACCTTTAACTGCTGCATCTGTGTTAAGCATGAAGGAATCCGCTGGCGGGGCATTCCAAAATTTCGGCCTGGCTGTTGAAGTTTGACCCGCTGGGGAGAATGAACTCGTGATATTAAAGGACTATTGAGAAGCTTTGAACTCCCCTAGGTATTGGCTCAGGGCTTTAATCTGCTGCGGAATGGGTTTAACTTCCTTCCCGTGGAATATAGAGTTTCGATCTTCCCAAATGCTCCATGCTATCATGCATACCATTTCAAATTCTTGAGCCTTAGTATTATGTCGTATGAACATCACCCAATCAAAATGAATCTAAACAAACTCAATAGATCTACTATAAATTTAAGTACTAACTAAATCAAAATGAAATCACGATAATTAAAATATAGTTGTTTTGTCCGCCATTTTAGGCTAATTTTTTACAAATAAAAGTTACGACAATGTTATATTACAAGTCTATAAGACCAAAAAAAATAACACGATACCCAATAAGATCTCTGTTGTCATCATATATATAGAAAAAATAAGTTTATTGATTAGTTAGATAGTATAACCGAAAATAATAAAAGAAGAGATTTATTGATTAGATAGAGAGTATATAATCAACATAACGACTACATAAGTTTATCGCTGTCCGTTGTTCGAACTCAAACCACTCATTGGATACTTGGATAGAGATTATTGGATTTATTCGAATTTTTAAATATGATAATTATCTAATTGGGTAATAAAGGTAATAGAAAATAATAAAATACCTCTATAACTATTGATTTTGACATATTTTAGGAATTTTCAAAAAAATTCTTTTTTTTATTATTTATTATTTTTATATATTTTTTCGTCAGTCTGGTTTGGTTTCATACCACAATTAAATTTTCAAACCTAAATAAAACCATTTTTGACTGATTTGGTCCGGTTTAAAACCATTTCATTGACGGGCTCACGTGGCACCAAACTGACGGTTTCTAAAATGGGGTTTTGGTTAGGTTTTCCGATTTTATGGTTTGTTCTTACAACCCTACTTTAGGAGACTCTTTTGATCACTTTCAACCTACGTTTATTGCATATGATATACGCATGGATAAGTATTCGAAACGAACTTCAAGAATTTGAAATCCGCTCTTGAGTTCGATTAATGGATAGTCCCTTGTGAATTTTTTACGTTGGTACTTTACCGAATGGTAAAGGAAAACAGTTTCAAGTGTCCTATTTCAGTAAGCATAACTTCTTCCTCAGTTAAAGTGCACGTGAAATTATGCAGTGAGTCCTTCTAAATGGTACTAAGAACATTGGACTTCGAGTTCATATACTATCTCGAATTTTAGCTCAAACTTGGCATCTTGAAACTGAGATTCTTGGAACAAGCATGCATGACATGGCTATAGACTTAACTCGTTTACCTCCTAGCTTAGGAAGATAAGAGCCAAGTTACTCCTTAACCTCCAAACAAGGTTGAATTCTCCTACGACCATGAATTCATTCCATCTCCTACAACCAGTTCATCCTATAAATAGCCAATGATTTGAAATGAAAGTCTTACAACTAAAAATCAAAGCTGAAATGCTGCCAAAATAGTTCTTCATCTTCAAACCCTAGGTACGAGATCTTTACCAAAACTATATTTTAAATCCATCTAGTTAATCTGTTTAATTGGGAAAGATGTTTTATCAAAGCCCCTTATCAAAATATATTGTTTTGGATCAAAGAATCAAGAAACTGAAGTTTCAGATTCTAAAAACATGCTTGGCGTTGATACCTACTGGTTTTGTGTCCACACCTGGGCTTCAAATGATGAAGGAGGACTCTCAGACACTTTGGTGTCGACATCAAAACAGTTGGTGTCGACACCAAACTGACAATCCTACAGCCTAACTTTATTCATCCAGAACTTTTGTTTTACAACTCTGATTTGCAATCCGTAAAATTTGTTGAACTCTAGATTCAATATTCTTTCAAATGATATATTTTGCAATTCATGCAGATTTATATACTAGGAGTTATGTAATTAATCCTCCATCTACTCATTGCCAAGATGGTTGAAAGACTTCCATTCGAAAAGAATACTATTTTTGGAGCATTCATGGATCTATTCATCCAATAAGAAGTGAGTGAATATGTTCATCTGAGTTATATGATTCATTAATAAGTGAGTGAGATGTGTTTATTTATTTTGGATATGTTTACGTGAATTATATGATTTTATCATAAAGGAGTGGGGTATTTTATATTGTTAGGATATGCCTAATTAAAAGTTATGTGAGTGTCATATTTACGTGAATTGTATGATTATAAGTGAGTGAAATATATTTACGTGAATTAAATGATTATAAGTGACTGAGATATGTTTACATGAATTATATGGTTTCATTAATAAGTGAATCAAATATGTTTACTCGAATAATTTGATTAATGAAGTAAGATATGTTTATTTGAAATATTTGATTAATTTGTTTACTTGAGTCATTTGATTAATGGAGTGAGTATTCAATACACCATGTATATGATGCATAATGTGATAGCACGTTTTCAGTAAAATGTCATTTGATTGATCATGATTCATAAAGAAGAGTTTTTGCATAAAGATTATAGATTTGAACTTTAGCCTCCTCAGTAATCAATGTAGGATATCGACGTTGATCATGAGGGCCTTGCGACTCCAATGTATCGACGAAGGACTTGTGGAGATCTAGTAGCCTTGTTGGAGTCAAATAAGGTAAAAGATGACAAATATGTAAAATCTCTAAAGGATGAAATAGCCCTATGTAATCTCATGGACATCGATGTGTGTCGTGAGGGTCTTGCAAATCCAAGGTATCGACGAACGACTTGTGAATATTTAGTACCCATGTTGGAGTTGAATAAGATGAAAGATGACAAAGATGTAAAAGTCCTAAAGGATGAAATAGTCTTATGTAATCTCACGAATATCGATGTGTGTCGTAAGGGACTTGTGACTCCAAGGTATCAACGAACGACTTTTGGGGATCTAGTAACCTTGTTGGAGTCGAATAATGTGAAACATAACAGTAATGTAAAAGCCCTAGAGGATGAAATAATCATATGTAATCTGATGTGTTATGACCATAAAAACATGACATAGTTGATTTTTGAGATATGAGATAATCTATAATTGATCCCTAAAAACATGATTTTTGAAAATATGAGATAATCTATAATTGGGCCCTAAAAACATGATTTTTGAGAAGAACATGCATAAGCATCGATTATTCATCTTGTTGAAATAGTTTATTTATTATGTGAGTTTTATATGGATTATTAGTTGATTAATGAGATAAGTTGGATATTATATTTGAGAAGTATACTTAATATATATTTGAATAGAACACGTTAATACTTTTCGCAACGTGATAAAAGCATAGTTTACTTGAGTTATATAAAAAAAATGTGATGTCATGATATTTTTAAGACATATGACTCATCTTGTTGAAAATGTTTATTACGACATCTCATGCATATCATACTACCATTGCTCCAATGTACCTCACTCGTGATCCTGATATGTTATCATACCTGGAGCCGCCTAATGATCTTAAGGCATGACATTATATTGATAGGTAAATTGTGAGATTCCAGGTGGGATGTGTATAATCGAAGTTATTGATTGTGGCCAACTATGACATGTTATATGTTGAAATTTTAGGGTACGAGATGAGAATCGTATGGGACCTATCAAGTCATGTATTGCAATATAGGATGCGGTTATTAATATTGGAAAATATCTATGATATATGGGTCATCGATTATACGATAGCTGAGGGATGTCTCAATTATAATTGGTTATTACAATATGAATATGTTGTTTGAGCTGTCGGTGATAAGGTGCCTGCAACACAGCACATCACATCACGATCATGATATATCAGTTGTTTTGGACATACTGATATTCTGTCTATATCGAACTGTATTACTTTGACTAGCATATTGTAAGCTATACATATATTTATACTGGTCTTGAGTATTTGAGGTTGACTTGAATAGTATATGGTTGTCATTTCATGGATATTGATGTAAAAAGGATTGACATTGATCTTCAGATAGCTTGATAGAGAGCGTTGCGCTAGGTGACGACCTATGAGTTATAGACACATACTGAATAAGAATTTCGATGTTTGAACTGCAACGTTTTATTGAACTCGCTATTTTATTATTATTTAAAATTATTTTGAAAATTCAATTATGTGACGTCGTTTACGTTATTGACTAAAAATATTCGCGTGAGTTTAGGGTCGTCACAAGAGTGTATCATAGGTATATTCTTGAAAAATCTAGTGTGTCACAATATACATCGAGTCATTAATTCCTAGAACCTAGTACATGTTTAGTTTCAAATTTTCAAATTTTTTTATTTAAATTATTTTTAATCACACATTTACTAAAATTTTATCTATATATTTAGTAAAAAATTATTTTTAGTCAAATCAAACATGGACCTAACAATTAACACAAATTTCATCGTTCGAAATGTCAAATTCCGATTTTCATAATTTATCAAAAAATTGAAGTTCTAATTATGTTCATTCCAAAATTTTACTTTTGTAATTATGTGTACGTGTACTCTATATTGTTTCGAAGTCTGACCGTCATAATTTTTGTATACACTATCACAATATATAATTTATTGCATCTCCCACGTGCAAACGTGCTACGAATTAAAGTATAAAATAAGATTTCTCATCTTCTATCCCTACAAAATTATTAGAGTTAATTGTTCAAATAATCATTAAACTTAAATATATTTGTATCTTCAATTGATCATTGAAGTTTAAAATGTAAAAATCTCATTCTAAAGAGAATGAAGGTTCACCCCTTCGAGCCTACCTCCAATTGTAGGTCTCTCAATTGTCTATGGGTATCGAGACTTTGCCGAACCCAGAAGAAGTTTTGACCATTTTTCATAGAAAAAGAACAAATAAATAGCCTTTATGTTCAATCACGTGGCGCCACATCACAATTGTCACATCAAAACTTTTAAAAAGTCTTCCATTGGTCACTAAATTTTTTTTAAAAAAAATGTCGACTAGTCACTGAACTTTAAGTTAGTCGAGTTTTGATCAATAACTTGTAAAAATGATATTGACTGATTGAAAAATTTAGAAATGTTCTTCTAAATTATGAGTTGCACACAACAGATTAATTATTTTTATATTTGATTTATAATCTACATTAACGGCAAAAAATAATAACATCAAATCATGAAGTATCACATCCTCCTAAAAAATCATATATCTACATTAATAGAAAAAAAAATTATAACTTGTAGCAAAATAATTCGGGGCAACAAAAAATATAGCAAAAAATCTATATCACGTTGATTCGTTATTATTATTATTATTATTATTTTATTTTATTTTATTTTATTTTTGTGAATATGATATATGCTGGTTTGCTATCATTTTTTTCTTTTTTTACTATATATTGTAGATCAAACGTGAAAATAATTGATTTATTAAATGCAACTCATAATTTGGAAGAGCATTTCTAAATTTTCAGGTTATTCAAGATCATTTTTACAAGTTTAGTGAGCAATTAAAGATGTCTTTAAAACTTTAGTGAGCAATCGAAAACGTTTTTAAAAGTTTAGTTACCAATCAAATACATTTTTAAAGTTTTCGTAGCGCCAAATGGGATAGGTGATGAGGGAAGACCTTCTATCTTAGACAAGAAAATGTACAAAATAAGTAGTCTAGTCATGGTCCGCGATCTCCCGTGTCTATGAGGAATTCCAATGAATTAAGAGCTTGTTTTGTATAGGTAGTTTTTGAAAATTTTAAGGAATTTTGAATTTTTGAAAGAATGTATGGTTGAAAAATGATTAAAAAATGTGAAAAATTGTGAGACCCATAAAAATGTATGGTTGAAAATAAATTTGAGGGAAATGTTGAAAAAAATTGCTTGAGACAAAAAAGACATTAAATTTATAAGAACCTAAAAGTCCTGCCTTCTCAATAAAAATGGAGGATCGCCGGGGTGTTCGAAAATTAGTGCTTGCCCCTCTCGGTCTCGTTACACGACCTCTCAATTCTCTTAAAAAAGTGCATCCTCCTCTTCTCCTCAAAGGTATGATTCCCTTGGTCTTTCGAGCCTTTGTCCAGGGACTCGGACAATATAGCGATCGAGAATTTTTAAATAATATAAAATCATTTTTCTCGAAAAACGTGTCGCTAAGTTTTAACCCCAATTCTATTTTTTTTAAAATGAAAGCGTGTTCATCTAACCATTATTAAACGAATTTAAATATATTCCAAATTGAGTCCAATCTCGAATAATTTAAAGTGTCAAATTCTTTATCAATTTTAAATCCAAATTTTAATAATTTTGAGTCCAATTCATTTAAGTCCAAATATTTTGCTTCCAAATCTTGATCATTTAAGTCCAATTCTATAAGTCCAATTAGGAATATTTTTCTAGCCCAAATTGACCCACTTAGCAACTAGGATATTGTGCCCTAAAGAAAATCGTGTCGCTAAATTTTAACTCCAATTTTATTTTTTTAAAATGAAAGCGTGTTCATCTAACCATTATTAAACGAATTTAAATATCTTCCAAATTGAGTCCAATCTCGAATAATTTAAAGTGTCAAATTCTTTATCAATTTTAAATCCAAAATTTAATAATTTTGAGTCCAATTCATTTAAGTCCAAATATTTTACTGTCCAAATCTTGATCATTTAACCCCAATTCTATAAGTCCAATTAGGAATATTTTTCTAGTCCAAATTGACCCACTTAGCAACTAGGATATTGTACCCTAAAGTTACTGTCATATACCCCTCAATTTACTCTCCTAACAACTCCAGCAGCCAAGCAAGCACCAATCTTCTCAGCATGCAATCCCCCTCTCAAACCTACTCACGACAGTCATACATTGTGAACTCTATATCGATGCCAGAATACCCATTTCTAGCCATTGATGGTGCGAGCAATCCCACACTACCCATTCAAGCACAAGTTTCAGATTCCAATCCCATAAACCGAGCTAAACTCAGACAATCTGCATTTGGAATTTCGTGTGATGCTAGAACTCTGATTTCTAGCCACAACCAAAACCACCTGCCAGTAACCTCACTTGCCCCATTGTCGAAACACCACCACTGGCCCTTCCATCAAGCCACAGTTGAACGAGCCACCACAAAAATCCTACCACCGTCTGCACCATCACCAAACCGCCACTGCCCATTTCAAATACACCCAAACCAAACCAAAACTAAATCACCACCACGCCTCAACAAGCATCACCGCCGCTTGACAACCCCCTAAAATCGCCTATCTTCCCAACTCCAATCCCAAATCAAAACAGCCACCAAAACCCCGAATAAGCCAAGCCCAAGACTTACCTCGGCCGCCGCTAATATCGCCCGAAATCCCAGCAATTTCAAGCCTCGGTTTGGCCTTGTTCTTCACACCCAAACGTGCCCAAAGCCCACTGGACGCCTACACCGACGCCATTACGGTGGAGCTACCGCTGGCCGCTTGAAGCCGGCGGTCTGAAATCGAAGAAGGGACGGAGCCCCTTCTCCCCCGGAGTAGCGTCTCTCTCTCTCTCTCTCTCTCGCAACTCCCTTCTAGGGATGTCAACGAGCCGGCTGGCGAGCCGAACATCAAGGCTCGAGTCGAGCTCGATCTTTTAGGGGTCGAGCTTTTTTTGGCTCGAGCCAGGCCGAGCTAAAGCTCTTCTCCAAAAATAAAGCTCGACTCGAGCTTTAGCTCGAGCTTTTACTGAGCCGAGCCGAACCAAGTCCCGAACTTTTAATTTTTTTTATTTTTATAGCAAAAATTCATAAAACTTTTATTGAAAATGTGTATATATAGCAAGTTGAGCCGAGCTCGTGGTCGAAACTCATTGCTCAAGCTCCCATCGAGCTTTTTTTGAGCGGGCTTTTTTTGGCCCGAACCGAACCGATCTAAAGCCCGTCTCTAAAAAAAAGCTCGGCTCAAGCTTTGGCTCAAAATCTCGAGCCGTGAGCCGAGCTTAGCCCGAGTGGCTCGAGCCGACCAGCCGTTTTGCCATCCCTACTCCCTTCTCTGACTTTGGCGAGAGAGAGAGATGAGATAGGTGTATATTATATTTTTCTTGTTTTGAAAATTTACATTCTAGCCCCAGTTTTTAAAGTAATTAATTTCAATCCCTCAAGTTTTAAAATAATTTAAAACAGTCCCTTCAATTTTTAAGTCACATATCTCAGCCCCTATTTTAAATTGAGTTATTTCAATCTCAGGTTTTAAAATATTTTATTCAGTCCCTGCAGATTTAAAATGTTTCTAATCAGTCCCATTAATTTCAAAAAGCCTATTTCAATCCCTAAACTTTAAATTAGAGTTTTAATAAATTTTCAATTGAGTCCCTAAATTTTTCTTTATCATTTTAAAACCTTAAAATTTCGAATTTCTTATTCAAAGTTTATTTCATATTTTGGCTAGATGAAACGTGTGGACGATTGAGAGATTTGGGCTAATTCCCGCTCCACTTTTTTTTACTTGATTCGAGATAAATTAAGGTAGACTCGCCCCCACTAATTGATTTATATTATAATTGCATGTGTTATGTGGATTTATGTGATTTATATGCTTAATTGCATGAGACAAGAATAGAAAAATCTCTTATGAGATAAGAAGAGAAATTATGTTATGCATGTCATAACTTATATGCTTTATTTGCATAAAACAAGACAAGAATATGTTTATATTGCACTCACTACGTGATGCTTATGACTAAGAAGAGAATGTCACTATATTATTTGCATAATTGCTTGTTCAATTATCTTGTAAATTAATTATTAGCGATGAGTCTACTGAGTATTTCTTTTGAAATGCTCACTCCGTTTTTAACAACATTTACAAAGTTCGGAGACGGTGGCGAATGAGGGGCATCTATGGCAAACATAAATTTTAAGTTATTTTTGTAAGTCTAGTTTATTAAACCTTGTTAAATTTAAATTGTTGAAATTCGAGATTTTATGGAATGTTTTTTCAAGGGAATTTATTTAAATTTGAGTTCCGTTGCTAATTTTCAAATGAATGAGATGTTTTAAAATTCAATAATTTATGCAATATTTGTTAAATAGTTAGTTTTAAAAGAGATGATGTGGCGACCCAAGTTTTACGAAATTCGGGGCATCACAAACGATGTTATCGTTCATGCCAAACATCCTCTGTCATTGGTTGGAGTTTACAATTCTTTCAAGTACATCGGAAACTTCTATAAGCATGTTTTCCAGCATTGCTTTTATGATCCTAGGAGCACTGGCCGCCATGGCCCAAACGAGGTTTTCGAGGAATATAAATAACCTCCTGGGTTTTTGAAATTGAGTAATTTTAGGATGACATTTTTTGGTAATATTTTTAAATGACATTGTGACATGTCACACATTCATTATGTGGTGAAAATAATTACCCCAATGTCACTTAAAAATATTTACAAAAAATGTCTCCCTATAATTATTGTTTGAAATTTGGTGAGCATCGAAAGTTCGACCCTATCACAATTTCTGCCGCAATCGAGAGCATTAAGGTCCATCCCTCCGGAAAATCAAACTTCCATCAAAGGAAGCAAATGAAAGACTTTCATAAAATTATCCATCTTTGGTTTCATTATTTGTTGTTTTGTCTGATTCAATAATATTGCTTATCCTAGTTTCCTCATGTGATGTGAATTACTACCCGTTGATCACTTATACAGCACAAACATCTAACTACATTTTCCAACTGAAATGGAATAATTCGTAATGTGAATCGTGGGATGTGATTCCATACAACGAGGACCTGCGTATTTCGTCCACCACATCATCGGTTCCGTTAAAAAAGTTAAGTGAGTTACTAGTGTTTAATATTTTGATAAGTTTAGTGATCAAAATTCAACACTTTAAACATCAGTGATCAATCGACGACATAGAAAATACGTTAAGTGACTCTAGGACAATTAACTCAAATTATTAGGACACTTTAGTAAAGAAAACTTCGGTGAAATATATGTAAACCTACACCACCTATAATTGAGATAAATTAAGAAACAAAAACTAATGAGATGGGTTGTCATGTTTTAATGGTAGGTGACTAAACAACCAACTTGTGCTCACTTGTAACTTTATTTCAACAACTTAATTACTCATTTTCCTTCAATGCCAAGAATAAATTATTACGCAAGAACAATTTACTTTAGCAAAATGTTAGAACTAAGCAAAAATCGTAACTTACGATTATATTATGTGAAAATGACTAGGTAAAACGAACATGAAACATAGCAGTTATTAGGTTGAGAAATTTGCAAATAATTAATGAATCTGTAATTTTTTATTTGTGTATGTGTGTTTTATGGAAAATTAACCAAGAAATATGATCATCAGCTAGAGAGTAGGCCAAGTAGTAACTCGTGCTCGAGGCTGCTGGTTCCTCTCCACCATGGTTTTAACCCTAGTTGATCGTTACTGAGATCTTGTTCGACCGGTGCAGGCAAGTTGAGATCGAAAAAATCTCGAATTCCCGTAGGAATTGTTTCTTCTTTTTCGATCACAATAGAAGGATTTGTTTTCGCGTCGCGAATTAAATGTGATCTCTTGTGACCACCCAAGGCCTGGCCTGATGCGAAAACTCTAAGGCAAATCGGGCATTCATGATCCTTAGGATTATTCTTGAAGTCGATTTCTGATTCCGCCTTCATCGGGAAAATATCAGTCACGAGTTTACCGTTAGCAGTTTGATGTGACGAAATTCGATCAGTATAGAGGTTGTCTTCGCTGTTTGGAGTGCAGCAGCCTTTGAACTTCTTGTGGCTAGCTCTATGGCCCCCAAGTGCTTGATAAGAAGGAAAGGCCTTGTGACAATGTGTGCACTCAAATTTTGTTTTTTTCTCACAGAATTCATAATCAGAAGTACCAAAATAAGTAACTTTTTCTTGGAAACTCTTATGTGGCACGCTCAATTGAGGATCATGTAAATCAATGCACTTTCTCTTGCTTAACTTCTTCTTCTTCTCAGAATCTATCTCAAACTTTTCGGACCCGCTTTTCTTGATCCATTTCTTGGGCGAGTTAACTTCGGACACGTCATCAAGATTCTTTTTCTCAAGAAACCCATACGCGGAAACATGAGATTTGCTCACTTTGAGGCCATTTACTGGAATTATAACAGGAGTTTTGAATCCGATTATTTCCTCGTCAGACTTGGATTTCTTCGATTTCAGCAGAGTGATTTTGTTGGAGTCTAAAAGGTTAGAATTATTTTCAGAGGACTGATCAAGAACAGAATTCATAATCCCCCAATTCGAAACATCCCTCGAAAGCATAATTAAACTAATGGCAACCTCTTCTTGTTCTTGCTGATCAATCTCAGAAATGCAGGATGAAACATTAGCAGCAACAGTAGTACTTAAAGAAGATGAAGTGTTGTACCTTTTGATCATTCTATCCGATCTCTTCCTCCTGCACGGATCCAAGCCTTCGTTATCCGATTCGCTATCCAAACCCGGCTTCAGATGATCATTCGACCCATTCCAAGATTCCTCGTCCACACTAGAAATGTTCCTTCCATTTACAGAGTGGCACTTCATGTGACCAAACAAAGCCTTCCAAGATTGGAAGCTTTTTCCACATTTTTTACAAATCCTATCCTTAAACAAACTATCCTTTTCGTCGTTTGATGACTTGGAGAACTGGTTCTTCTTCTTCTTCGGATTCTCCTCAAGTTGGCAAACAATTTCGGAGTTAGTTTTCGAATTTGTAAGAGGTGGGAGCTTCTTCTTTTTGATCAATTTATCATCAGATGAAATATTGATCAAATGAGACCTCATGTGGCCTCCCAAGGATCTTCCTGAGGGAAAGCTTTTGCTACAAAACTTGCACATATGTTCAATTCCCTGATCTTCATCCATTGAATCAATCAATCAATCAAATCAAAATTTAACAAACAAAGATCAGAGATAACAAGATCTGATGAACAGCTCTCTTTCTTACTCTCTGATTTCTCTTCTAGTACTAGTAGAAGTAGCTATAGAGTAGTTGAAACTTGAAAGTTGAAGAAATTAAAAGAAGGGGACAGTTAGCTTTGTAGCTAAAGACGGCTATGAACAAAGCCAAATTAAAGGAAGAAAAAAATAAAAATTGGGGATGGACAGAGAAGTTCATCTCTCTTGCAAATTTTGGTGGAGAAATCCATGCATGTAAGCAAAGATAAAAGGAAGGTAAAAGCTAGCATAGGAGCAGGTGTACTCCAAATAAAGAATCTCACGCCAACTAGTGAAGGTGACGTACACCAAGCTCGGGATAATAGATGTGTACTCGATAAAAAGAGTTCTCACAAATCAGAAGTCCGAGCATTGAATTAGTGAAAAACTCACTACTTTATTCGGGTAATAAGTAAACCCACATTTCCAAGTGAAAGATAACTCATGTTAGAGTTAGGGACGGATTTAAGAATTTTGTTCAACTAGGACGATCGTCTAGAAATTTGTTCAATAGGGTAGACAATGGTCAAATAATTGTATTTTACGAGTTCCAAGTCAAGGAATGCCAAAAAATTCAACATTTTTTTTCTCGACGAATCCAGCACAGACAATCGCGTCGGCTCACCAGGTTATGGAGTCGTCCCTGGTTAGAGCTGAGAAAACCAAACCTAAGCTCGATAGCAGTTGCAACAAATAAAAAGTCTTGTGTTAAATTTAGTGAAACATTCCCTACCTTGTCTTAATATTAGGTAAATTCGCATTGTCAAGTTAAAAATACCCGTGTTAAGAGGATATTAAGTTTGGAATAATAGATATGGGATCAATAAAATGAGTTGCGACAAATCAAAAGTCAAAGTGTTAAATTTAGTGAAAAGATCTTTACCTTGTCTTGATGGTAAGTAAACCCACATTTCCAAGTGAGAGATAGTTTGTGTTACAGCTAAGAGGACATTAAGTTTAGAACAATAGATCTGAAATCAATGATGGGAGTTGCTACAAATCAAAATTTTGAATGTTTAATTTAGAGAAAAATTGTTTTGTCTAGGTATTAAGCAAATTTTCATTTCAAAGTGAAAGATAGCTCGTGATATAGAGGACATTAAGTTCAAAAAAAATGATCTAGGATTGATTAAAGGAGTCGAACAAATCAAAAGTTCACGTGTTAAACAACACTTCAGTTGCTACTGGCTTTCAATCTCGATTTGGTTTTTTGACTTCTTATTATAGTTTTTTTTTTTGAAGAATAAAATGCATTAATTCAAATCAGCTCGAACCGGGACAGATAAAACCAAAGGCATACAGTCCAGCCACCTACAAGTTAGCAAATTATTGGCACCATAAACTACTAGAGCATGTGCTACTATATTACCCTCTCTAAAGATAAAGGTACAAGACCCATTTATTGAGCGAAGTAATGAACTAATATCAGAAAGAATACTCGCTTTCGGGTTAAAGGAGAAGTCACTCTGTAATTGTTGAACCAATTTAAGTGAGTCTGTCTCTACTAGGCAATTGAAGAATCCATGCGAATAAGCATAAACTAGTCCATCCTTCAGCGCCATCCCTCTGCCACTTCCAGACTGAAAATACCTTCACAAACTTTAACCACAACTCCTACAACCAGCCCCATCTCATCAAGAACGATAGCACTGAAAGAAACCACTACCATGCCCTCTCTTATGGTTGCACCAGTATTTAACTTGAGACGACCAGAAGGAGGTAACACACACCTCTGAGCATCCACCCTTATCAATCTTTGTTAACCCTCATCTGCTGGATTCAATGTCCAATTCCATAAACTTTCCGTGATCTCCACTAAATTCGCTACTTCCCCTCGTAATCCACCATGCACAACTCAATTTTGCTCGCCCCACAAAATCCACAGGCCCATCCCACAGCATGTTTATTCATCTTACTGAACATTCCCATCCATACATCTGCAATGGATAATTCCCGCACCTGCAGCAAACATTTAATCAAAGTCCAATAGCCAACAAATTTTCAAACTCGCTTGGCCTCCTTACAGCTAAATAAAACATGCACAGTTGTTTCTAGCATTCCACAAAAAATATAAGAGGTTTGTGCACGAGGCACCACTCCCCTCCTATGCAAATTACATCTAGTTGGAAGTGAATCATGATACAGACGCCAAATGAAAATTTAATCTTTTGGGGAATCAAAATCTTCCATAAAAACTTCCACCATTTGTCCTCAACTGACTGTCCCACTCCATTCATCCGATCCTCCATCACTAATCGGTACCCAGTCTGAACAGAGTACTGACCATTTGGTTCAAAATGTCAAATAAGATGATCCGACCTTCCTCCTGATCCCAAAGGAATAGACAAGATGGATGCACTATCCACAGGCCAGAAGACATAATGAATCAAAGGCGAATCCCATGCACCTATCACAATTAGAAGATTTGCAACCATATTAACAGTAGCAGACTATGTAGTGTAGGGCAAAAAGGAACCTAGTCGAGGTATCCACGAGTCATGGAAGATCCTAACATTTTGTCCAGTACCGATTATTCATCTAAGCCCACGATGTAGTAGTTCCCGTCTCTATAGAATACTCCGCCAAATTACTGAACAACCTCCAATTGGCCGTGCTTCCAAGAAATCCACATTTCTAAAATATTTAGCTTTAAGAACCATACTGGCCAAAGAATGGGGAGACTGGAGGATTCTCCATGCTTTTTTGTCCACCAATGCTTTATTGAAAACCTCTAAATATTTGAATCCCAGTCCTCCACGAGTTTTCTTGTCGCATACCTTATCCTAACTTACCCATGGAATTTTCGTTGAAGAGTTTGAGCCGCCCCACCAGAAATTCCGAATGATGGCCCATATCTCATGATAAAGAACGGAAGGCAACTGAAAATAAGCTCATAAGATAGGTGAGAAATGCCTGTAGTAGTACTGACTTCACCAAAACTTCCCGACCACCAGCAGAAAATAGTCCCGACCTCAATCCTTGAATCCGTTTCCAAACCTTTTTTCCTTGATAAAATTAAACGCTAGACGCTTACTGCTCCCAACTATCATTGGCAATCCCAAATAATGGCCTTGAAACCTCCACAAGGTGTACTCCAAATAAGACTTTAATAGACTCCCGAGTGGTCACAGGAACATTTGCACTAAAAGCAATAGAAGTCTTATCAAAGCTAATTTGTTGTCCTGAATCTTGTTCTTAACTAGATAATATATCTAACAACGCCTGACAGTTAGAAATCTTAGCCCGTCGAAAGACAAGTGAGTCATCGGCAAAGAACAGATGAAATATCCGTGGACCAGCACGAGAGCATTGAATCCCCTGCAGAATACCATTTCTTTCACCCAATCAAATAAGGCCTGATAGAGCCTCCGAACACAATAAGAAAATATGAGAGAGCGAACAACTTTGCCAAGAAAGATGGTAGAGAGGAATAGAAAGGGAGATCTTATTAAATACCAAGCTTTTCACGACGATAGAAGCATTCTATGCAAGCTCTAAATTCTATTTTAAAGCCATCTTACAGTCTTGCCATAGCCTTTTTACACGTGATTAGCCAGATGAAGTTCTGACATTCTATCAGATTTATTGAAAAATTATTTAGTTTGTTGGTATTGAAGTAAACCGACATTTCCAAGTGAAAGATTACTCAAAAATTATAGTTAAGATGACAATAATTTAGAGCAAGAGATCTGTATTTTATAAAAGGAAGCATTAAATTTAGTGAAAAATTCTTTACTTTGTCTAGGTATTAACTAAACCCTACTTTTTAAGTGAAATTCGTGTTATAACTGAGAGAACGGTAAGTTCAATCAATAAAAGTTTTAGTGTTAAATTTAGGGGGAAAAAAACCATTTACTTTATCTTGAAATTTAAAAAGGAAAGTGAATCATGTTACATAAGATTAGGGCTGAACAAAACTCTCGAACCGAACCGAACCAAATCGAACCGAGTGGTTAGATTCGATTCTTCTTATGTTAACACTACTAGAATTAGGAGTAATAGTCGCGACAATAAATCCAAATGTCACCCCTAAAAGGTTATAGAGACATCGTTGTCGTCCCTAATGTGATGCCCCTATAGGCTCGTGGCAATTAATCTTCAAGAACAACATTGGTTGTCCCTAAAAGTATGTGAACCTATAGCCACCCTATAAATATATTCAACTATATATATATATATATATATACACACACACACAATGCAATGCAAACGAGCATTTTTACTTTCACTCTTGTTATATTTGTTGCACATTTCAGAATTTCCTTATGTTACAATGGCTGCCTTGTCTAGTAAACTGCATAGAAAATGAGAAGAATCAGTTTCACAAAATCCACTATCGGCTCTACCTTCTCATCAAACTCGGCCCCTCTCCATTCCAACATCACGACATTACTCATTCCTTCACCCCCATTGTGATGAACGGTCAATCCCATTTACTAATCAAACTCACTCTCTCCAACTTCCATGCATGTACATTTAATTCCACATCCTCTTAAAAAGCTATGACCTCATTGGTTTCATTGACGGCACACTGCCATGTCCATATCCAACCATCCCTAATCCATCTATCCTACCTCCTCCATGCCAAACCCAAAATTCTCCAAATGGATTCGACAAGACAAGCTTTTGCTAAATGCAATTGTTAATTTGTTAGTTCATTGTCTCCAAGCCTGGTTTCATTTATCTTTGTTGCAAAAACCTCTCAGGAACCCTGGAAAACTGTCACTAATACCTATACAAAGCCCTCAAGGGGGTGTATCATGCACCTTAAGAGCATTCTTGGTTAACTGCAAAAAGGTGAATCTGCGATAACGGAATACATGCACCAGGTAAAATCTATTGTTGATAGTTTAACCTCGATGAATACTGCACCAGATCCAAACAAACTCATTCTGCTTATTTTAAGAGGTCTTGGCCAAGAGTACAACGGCTTATTTGAGACCGTTCATGCTCATGACTCATCGATTTCTTTTGATGAACTTAACGAGAAACGTGTCACAAGGGAATCCCAACTACAGCCTTCAACTACTGTCACGTCCTCCAACCTCATCATTGCTAACTATAGCACAAAAAAATGTTTTTTCTAATCAATCATCCTCCAAATCCAATCATCACCCTCATTTCTTAAAAAAATGACAACCAGCAGACCAACTCCAAAAAAACTCCTCCACCAACTACACTCATTGCCCCTACAGAGACTACTGCCAATTGTGTGGTTAACAGGGTCACACCGCAAAACAAATGCAACATTTTTCGCTCCATGCCCATTAACTACAACACGTCTTCATTTCAGTATCAAAAACAATCCGACCTTCAACCCAATAGCAAATGTGGCCAACACCTACCATCACTATCCCGATGACTGGCTTGTGGACTCCGGGGCCTCTCACCACATAACCAATAATCTAAATAACCTCTCCATTCACTTGAACTATGTTAGAAATGATGGTGTACATATAGGTGATGGTACAGGTTTGGCAATCACTCATACTTGTTCCACCTCCTTCAAAACTCCAAGATCATGTCTCGTGCTTTCGGACACATTATGTGTCCCAAGCATGAAATGTAATATTTTATCAGTTTCAAAACTCTGTTCTCAGAACAATGTATTAGTTGAATTCTTTCCTAACTCATTTTTTCGTGAAAAACTTGTAGACAGAAGCTCCACTTTTGAAAGGACGGGTTAAAGATGGTTTATACGTCTTGTCACCTATGCATTATATTCTTATTATTGCCTTCTTAGCAGTTCAATCATCACTAGAATTTGGCACAAACATTTAGGGAACCTGTCTCTTAAAATTTTACAGCTTTTATGCTCAAATGAGTTGTTGTCCTTATCGTCGCTTAGGAGTACTCTATCCCATTGTAACACATGCAAGTGAAATAAAAGTACTAAACTGTCGTTTTCAATTTCAAGTTTTACAAGTTCATATCCATTACGAATTATTCACTCTGATGTTTGGACTTCACCAGTTGTGTCTTCAGCCGGATTTAAATATTATATTATGTTCATTGACCACTTTTCCAAGTATGTTTGGTTACACCCACTAATGCAAAAATCCGACTTGCCAGTTACTTTCCAAAAAAAACAAGGCCCTTGTTGAAAATGCATTTTAAGTCAAAGATTATCAGCTTATTCAGTGATAATGGTGGCGAGTATATTGCACTTATACCATTCTTAGCCCAAAAATGTATTAATCATGTAACCGCTCATCCTCATACCCATAACATTATGTTACTCCGAGCAGCGACGTCGACATATTGTTGAGACTGGATTAAGCCTATTACAAAAATGCATCTATTCTCACTAAATACTGGCCATATGCACTTTCAACTGCTGTCTATCTCATAAATAGGTTTCCAAAAGTCAATCTTAATTACATGTCGTCATTTCAAAAATTATTTAACACAACACCAAATTACTTGAAATTACGAGCATTTGGTTGTCTGTGTTATCCATGGTTAAAACCATATAACTCTCATAAGCTCGACCCCAAGTGTCACGCAGTGAAAATGCTTATCTCCCCTTTTGGATCGGTAAGTAGGAAACAACTAGACGGTTGGCCTATTTTACCATCAAGTACTCTAATGATATGATCATATTGTAGCTATTTCCCTTACATCCTACTTATCAGCGTGCATGTGTGCCAATTGTTCTGTCTTGCCAGCCAATGAATGAGAGGTAAGCTACCTAGAGGCGAGAAACCTCGAGAGCTAAACTAGCGATCCGTGAAAGTGCTGATGGGTACGATATAAGGCAAATACTTGCAATGTGATCATATCATTAGGGCACTTCGTGGTAAAATAGGTCAATCGCCTAACTGTTGCCGACTTGCCGAACCGAATGGGGAGATAAGCATTTTCACTGTGTGACATTCTCCCCCATTCGAATTCGCTTACGTCCTCGTAGTAGGAAGTGAGCTTCGCATCAACACGCATTCTTCAATTGCAGAATCAAACGACAACATCTCCTCATGGACGAGCATTCACACGGTGGTACTCCCACACTTACCCGTTGTAAATTGTACATACCGCCTCCGACACAATCTTCACCATCTGCCCCCATAAGCAGCAGTTCTTCGGTGGACAGCTTCCAGCCGCAGCGCCTCCAGCACATGTCAAAGCATATACCCACTACATTCTCATGGGCCCTACAAAATACGCTCCACAAAGCTCACTCAAAGGCAATCGCGCAACGCTTCCCAGCACACACATCTTCCCCATAGTTTCCTTCTTCGTGTCCCGCATGCTTGCCAATACGATCCGCGGCCCAAAATCTTTTTTCCGTGAGAATTCATGTCATTGATCTCCACAATACCAACAACGCATTCAAGCGGTCTCGCTCTGATACCAACTTTCACAGATCGCAGGCTTAGCTCTCGAGGTTTCTCGCCTCTAGGTAACTTATCTCTCATTCATTGACCGGTAAGACAGAACAACTGGCACACACATACGCTAATGGATAGGATGTAAGAGAAATACCTGCAATATGATTATATCATTAGAGCACTTTATGGTAAAATAGGCAAACCGCCTAACTGTTGTCGACTTGCTGATCCAAATGGGGAGATAAGCATTTTCATTGAGTAACACCAAGTCTAAGCCCTGTGTATTATTTGGTTGCAGTTTGTCTCAAAGTGCTTATATGTGTTTTGAGCATTATCCGGCCATTATTTTTTGAACTTTTTCTATGTGTATATGTGGGAGTGTGCGGGGGTAGAATTGGGGAAAATAATTTTATTTATAAATAAAGAAAGTATAGTCTTACTTGACAAATAATAATAAAAAAAATATAAAAGCATGCAATTCTACTCCATTGAATCTTACTGGGTAAATCTCCCTAAATAAATAAATAAATAATAATAATAATAATAATTCATGAAGTAATTTTTTTTTTTTTTTTTTTGCTTTTTGACACCTCAACAACTAATTAATGAGGTATGATGATTTTATTAGAGGGATACAGATCTGAACTCTCAATAAACGATCATTTATTGAAATGGATTAATATTTTGTTTACTTTTTTAGTCTTTATCTAAAGAAATGCGTTGAGATTAGAAGAGATAGTGTTTAATTTAAAATAATAAAAATAAGTGAATCGATCAAGTAAACGAATTCTAAAATATAAGACAATGTATCTTGAATTTAAAAAATATTATTTTTTCGAAAAATGATGACATTAGGTGTCTTTCCGCTTCCATCCCGAATCACATAAATATATATTGTTTGTTATTCATTATTTAAAACTTCATTTTTTTAAAACTCATTTTCAACGATATATTCTACCAAAAAAAAAATTCTATACATAAATACAAAAAAATTTCTTACTTTTTAAACACACATTATCCAAAAATGTACTATTACAAATTACATTATTTCAAATAGTGGATCTCCAATAGAGGCATAGTTTATACTAAATAATGACGAGAAAAATTTTTAATCTTCAAGAAAGAGTTACATCCACTAAATTGTAGCATTATATTCTATTCTTCACTAATTAAACAAAAGTATTTGGTTTCTACCCCCACTTAGTAGAAGAGCCGTATGGGATTAAAGAATAATAATATTTATAATTGATGGAGGCAACTGGATTGTAGAATTTGTAGTAGCTGGCTAGCCTTTAGCTGAAATGAAAACTGATTGCGCGGGCTGGCCGGCATTTGTTCACAACCAAGCCGGCGGGCTCCAACTGCTGTTATTATTTTTTCGTTGGACACACGCACACACTTTTAGACGGCATTTTATTTTAAGATAAGATTTATCACCTGTTTAAAGTAGAGTAAAATCAGTTATTTAATAATTTTTTATAAAAGTTGATGAAATGTTTGGTTAAAAAGAAATTGTCTAATATGTGATTAAAAGTTAATTGTTACATTTGACTTGAGATTAAAATCAATGCCAAACAAGGGCTTAACTATATCCATCATGTCGATTTTAACCGGAGTCTGACTTGTATTCTTTTAGGAATGGACAAAAACAAGCTTTTTGGAAAAGCTTAAAAAATATTTTACAAAATTTTATAAAAACATAATTTCGAGTTAGAAATAGAATATATAAATCAAAATATGATTTCGTAGGAAAAAATTGAAAATGGGTTACCTTATTTATAGAATTCAAAATATCATTTGGAAAGGGTGTGTGCCTTTTCTGAATTGGTGCATCATTTGATCCGAATCATCTTGAGATGTTGGATCAAGATTTGACGGTCCAGATTAAGTCTTTCAATGAATGTGTCCATTCACCACCACATGCACCTATTCAATTTGCCATGTAGACGCCATGCACAACTGACGTCTCGTCACCATCCACGTGTTTGCCAACTCATCGAGCCTCCCGATGCCGTATCATAGAGCCATGATTTCAATTTCAAAAACTTTAAGGCTCCTTAATGCTCCTCGCGACGATGAGTACGTGCGAAGTACAACTCTAAAGCGCCAAATGCGAACTTTTTGATGTGCGCAGGTCAGTGCCAGGACTGAGGTCACGGGTAGGATGGTGCTAAGCCCCACCTTGCGGTGGCACTTGTATCCAATTACAACTTAGAATAATATCTCAATATATAAAAAAATATTTTTTTTCTTGTAAACTTTCTATGGTTGATACATGTTACCATATATAAGACACTTAAGTGGGCTTTTAGAATATTGTGGTTTGACTACATGTATAGCATGGGGTTCGCCATGCAATTGTGGCAAAGTAGTGAGAATTGATTTTCTAACTTGCATGACAAATTATTTTCGTCTCATTTGATTATTTTTATTATTGTTAATTGATTTTTTTTAGAAAATTAACATTATTATTATTATTATTATTATTATTATTATTATTATTATTATTATTATTATTATTATTATTATTATTATTATTAAGTACAATGTGTGAAAAATAATTTTTTAATTAAATTAATTAAATTTTACTTTATTTGTCATGAAAAATAATGTCAATCAAACAACAAAATTTGAAAGATTTTTCACTTTTTCTACCTAAAAAATTAAATCAATAAAACACATTAAACTTCTAATATTCAGGAAAATAAGTTATCAGGAATTCAATTCCCCGAAATTCTTTTTTCACACAAATTCCACAATCGCCATCAAATGGACCTTTATATCTATTTAGAATCTACATCTATATCTACGACTACATCTAAATCTACAATATATAAAAGTGTGAATGTGTGAGACTTTTGATTTTCCATTTTACCCTTAAATTATTATATTTTCAATCTATATTACAATTAACATTTAGTTTATTTTCATTAAATACAATTATTATTGTTATTAATATTAATATACATTATCTTTAATTTTTTTTTCTTTTGTCAATAAGACGCTTAAATTCTTATTAAAATATTAATTAATTCATATAAAAAAAGTTATATTTTTTTTAATTATGTTTTAATTAAGAATATAAAATAAATAATTCCAAAACTCTTATGAAAAATTAAAACGAAAACCAAATTTTTTGTTTAAACTTACATAACATTAATTAGTTTCTTTCATTATATATTATGCTCCTTAATAATTAATTTGATTTACATATACACAATCTTTTCATCTTTATTCTGCGACTTATCATGAATATTTTATAAATCAATTTTTGATTAGCTTAAATTTTATGATGACAAATTACTTCTCTATAAATGGCACGTGATATTTTTATTAAGTTGATATTTTAAACAATTGTCTAATATATATTTCGATGAATTCGGTGAGATTTTTTAACTACTTTAAAAAAGTATTAGTACTTCAAAAACATTACCCCTATCATTCATGTTATGCATAAAAAAAAACATGCTTAATATTAATCTACATTATCTTCAAAAACATTATCCGTATAATTCATGCTATATATGTGTTTACGTATTTTTATAATGACTTGTATGTTAAATTAAACGGTCTAACACGCAATACCCTTAAATGTGTACATATTTAATATTAGATCGTTTTGGAGAGTGCAACGAATAAAATTTAATCTTATTTTTATATTGATGTTGTCTAATATTCTTTAATCTACTTTGTTAAACATGTGAGAATAAGCACTTGTTTGATAAATCAATTTTTTCATAAAAAATACAATTTTTTTCTACAATAATCAATTTCAACTATTCAAAAAAAATCAAGTCCATAATTTTTTTACTTTTCAAACCAATTTTTAACTACACAATTTCCCAAAACTTTTTTTTCTTCCAAAAAGTATGTTTATCAAACACACACTAAATAGTTAACATCTTATCGATTAATTAACGTGCAGCTTCGTAAGAAGAATAGAGCAACTAAATGATGGCTAGGTGAAATTATTTGTACAAGAAATATTCTTTGCATCACTAAAGACATACATTTTGCCATTATGACTTGATCATAAAAAGGAACGAATAGCTCTTTACTCACTGTACTACTAATTAATATTTGTAATTTAGAAGTAGTTAATTTGTAAATTGATCCTTGCTAATTCAAATGGATTCCATTGGCTCGATATATGGAAAGCAGCCTCTACCAAAAAAAATATGGTACAACTTGTGCTCTTTCTTTTCCTATATCAACTCGACAATATTAATAAAGAAAGAAATTCTTAAAACTTAGTTGTTATACTATATTTGTAAATTGTAGTATACTCTATGGCAAATAAATGCAATATTTTTTTATTCTTTTGTTGTCTTTGCATGTAATGTGGCATAGATTGAAGATTAGTGCACATGCTGATGCATATCTTTTAGTAAGTGAAAACTAGGAAACATCCATACTAATTGCTTCCTAATTGTTTTTATATATTGTTATGGACATGTGCATGTGCTTGTGCATATGCACATTATATGTATGCTTGTGATTTGGCCGGTTAGTGTTCATGCACGAACATTGGACAAAGAATCGTACATTTAAAAAAGGAAATCTGTTATAAAACTATCAAAATCTAAACAAGAATTAGAGATGAAGAGATGGAGAGAATAAAGAGGAGAATTCTCATTCCATTAGGTGTGTGAAATACAACAATGAATGCCTCTATTTATAGGAAGATAAAGTCATTCACAATAATTCTTTACAATATTAATTAGGTGGGAGTTAGGTAAGAAATTAGGTAGAGATCTACAAAGGAATTTCTTAATAATTTCTAATAATTTATAACACTCCCCCTTGAATGACTTATTGCTCAATTGTCTTCCTCGTTAAAACCTTGCTAAGAAAACCCAGTGGGATAAAACTTGAGCAAAGGAAAAAAGAGTACAGCTGCTCCCCCTGATGTTGGCCATCATTAATCATTGAGTCTAATATCCAAAATGACATCAATGATAAGTAGTACAAATCATGTACTGAAATCTGAAGTGCTTCGCTGCTTCAGTGTTTTAGTGCTTTAGTGCTGCCTCGTTAAAACCTTGTCAGTAAAACCCAATGGGACAAAATCTGAACGAAGGAAAAAGAGTACAGCCGCTGCCTCGTTAAAACCTTGTCAGGAAAACCCTGTGGGACAAAACCTGGACGAAGGAAAAAGAGTACAGCATGACAGCATGATTCTCCCCCTGAAGTGTGCAATCAAGTATTCATGAACCTTTTGAATAATGATATCATCTTTCTTCTGGAATATATATGAAAATCTTCCTGTGTGTAGCCGATATCATAACATTCTTCATAAGATGTGTATGATTTTCTTCATTTGTTGATATCATTCCAGTATAACAATGTGTTGCTGAATTATAGCTTGTTGATAGCTATGATGATGCCTCAAAAACCTTTGCTAGGAAAACCCTGTGGGACAAAACCTCAGCGAAGGAGAAAGAGTACATTATTCTCATTAATTTTCATCAATACACCTCAGCTGCTGCCTCATTAAAAACCTTGCTAGGAAAACCCTGTGGGACAAAACCTCAGCTAAGGGAAAAAGAGTGCAACGCGTATTTATTCCTTTCATGGAATATTACAAGTATATTGGTGCAATCACGAATCTTTTCATCGTATAATTTATGATGAGCTTTATATAAATCGTTCATAGCTCATGATGTCATAACATGCTATATTAAGCAATGTTGTACTAATTTATTGATTGCATCTTTCACTTCTGGTGAATAATCAAATTTAGAATTCACTTCTGGTGAATAATCAAATCTATAATTCACTTTCATAGATTGCATCTTTCACTTCTAGTGAATAATTAAATATTCATTTTCAAATTCACTTCTAGTGAATAATCAATTTCAAATTCACTTCTGGTGAATATTCATTTTCGTATTCACTTCTAGTGAATAATCAATTTCCCAGATGTCATAAATAGTACACTCCAATTTCACTTTCAACATATTATATCATGGAGTCATTTGTATCATTCTATAGTGATACTAATCTGGGCATATTGAATCTTTCAATGATTTATACATGTATGTTCTTGCACTTTATAAACTGCAATTTCTAATTTTGCAGGAGCATAATCAATCATTGAAATAGATATCAATTTCGACATATAATCTACAATCATTTTACTTGAAATCCCAACGTACCGCGATCAACTGGTACATCAAAGAATACTCCCAAAGTACCGAGATGAGAATCATACATTTTGATCTCACTCATTGGTATATCAAGGAGCTCAAGCTAGTGATTTAGACTATAGTCTATCCACCATATGTCATGCCAGTTCTATGAAAAATTTCGCGCGCAACTAGTCGTCTTTTACGACTGTGAAATATTTTTCATTTGTACATATAATTACTGGCTTTACACATTTAAGCATTTGGACTTCAGGTCCTTGAACAATAATCCCTACATTAGGGTTTCATACTTGGCCAAAGAATTATGATTTCATCAATCTTATTTCATAAGAGGGTATGCAGTCGACTTATTTATCGATTCCATCTCAATATAACGTGGAGAGATCTCTTTATATGTTCTATCATCAGGTACCTGAATATCTCATCATTTGACTATGTCCCTTTTACTTACTTTGGGTATTTAGCCTCAAAGGAATCATTTCAATCATTCAAGAGATATTTATTTTTGGAATCGATAGTCATTATGCTTCAGGCATAATTACGCTTCAGGCGTGTTTTCACCATAATGTTCTCAAATATTATCAATCGGCTAAAATGCCATAACACATGTCATTCTTTTAGGGATGTAATTTCAATCATATATCTCAGTGCGCTTTGGTGGAGTGTATGCATATCGCATTTTTACAAATAATAAAGCTTCTTGAGCTATTCCCTGTTTGACATAGAATATTGTTGTATGATAAACAATTTCTGAATAAGTTATTCTCATAGAAAATAATTTGGAACTTTTGATAATCTAACCGTTTATTATAGAACTTCTGGTTCTATACGGTTTTATTTCATTTCTATGTATGAATATTTGATTCAATACAATATCGCTAAACTTCTGGTTCAATACAATGTATATATTTCATTTATGAGCTTCTGGTTCATACTATATACATATTTCACTTGTACGTATGAACTTCTGGTTCAATAAGATATTTCACTTGTACATATGTATGAACTTCTGGTTCAATACAACATTTATTTCATCAGTATTCTATATAGTTCAAATCAGTATACCTTTATTACTTTTAGTATACCGAAAAATCAGGTACAATATCCAAGGAAATATCTCATAATCTCAATCTTGTCGCCAAATCTTCCCTTATATCGAAAAAGGTAATGGCATATTATCTCACCTTTTCAATAATTTATTCCATTATTTCTTGATGGAATCCATATCACTGACACGCGGAGCCGCCGCTCTTTTACGCGTTGAATAATGCATTTAAATAGATGATTTGGGAAGAAGGCTAGATCCATCAAAAATGGATATCATACTTTCAAATATTCGCAAATATTATTCCAATCTTCCAGTAAATGATTTGAGAAAAATTTATCGAATTAGGCTCGAAAGATTGAGGTTGCTGATGGATCATGGCATGCCAGAAGATGTTCGCTGGTTGATCGAAGCAAAAGTTCGATTAGCTGGTGAATTACCAGATTCATTTTCTAAGCACAAGCCTGGCTTAGGTAAGAGTACTTTTGCAAAGAAGCGAAGAGCAAAAAGATTAAATAGTTGCTACAAATGTGCTCGATGGACATGTGATACCCGTTGTAAATCAATAGGATATTCATCCATAAATCGAGATGATAAGATAGACTTCATTAAGGGTGGACTGAGTAAGGAGTCATTGGATGATATCCGATTGACTCTTGAGACGCACCCTAGTGGATATGTGCAGCGTGAGCTACTATCTTTATGGGCTAAATTCATCAGCGATAAAGAGAGATATAGTCTCAAAAATATAATAGCAAAAGATCCTGTTTGCCATGCTGTTATAAACAATGATGCTTTGGCTATGCAGCATTAATACAAGGTAAATCATTTGATATATATGCACATATAAAATATTTTTTCTGTTTCCTTTCACGAGTTTTGATAAAGGCTGGTTAAAAATATTAAATCGCCGAAAGGTGAGTAGGATGATTTTGTCAAAAGTAAATCTTCACTTTTTCGAAAAACGACCAGTAAATAGTGAAGTTTTTCGGTTTTAAATAGCCAAACATTTTTCATAGTTCATGCATCCCAAAATAACATTTTCCTTCTTTACTTTCAAAAATGGAAGGACCAAAATTTCGACAGATCAAAACTATCTGTGTATTTTGTGGATCAAAAGTGGGAAAAGGTTTTGGGTATCTAGAAGCAGCCGTGGATTTAGGAAAGAAATTGGGAGAGAAAGGTATCACTCTCGTGTATGGAGGAGGTAGCAGTGGATTGATGGGTTGTGTTTCACAATCCGCTCTAGTAGAGAAAGCAAGAGTGATAGGTGTTATACCTACTCCTTTAGCTGATATTGCAGGCAAAACACGAGGGCATGAAGTACAAACCTTATCTATCCATGAACGCATAACTTGCATGTTATATGGTTCTGATGCCTTCATAGCCCTGCCTGGAGGTTTTGGTACTTTAGAAGAAATCTTTAATATTACTTCATGGGCTCAACTAGATCTCCATACTAAGCCTATAGGGCTTTTAAATGTAAACAATTTCTTTGATGGTTTGCTAACATTTCTTGATTATGCTGTGGAACAGGGATTCATCTCTCCATTTTCTAGGAGAATCCTTATTTCTGCTCCTACTATTGAGGAACTGCTGGATAAGTTACAATCATATATTCCAATACAAGATCCAGCAGGAGTAAAGATAGATTGGTCGCAAGGAAGGGGAATCAAGCGAAAATGGAGTCCGGTTAATGTAAATTTATCTTTGTGAACTCTAGAATAGGTGGTGGTAGAGTACGGAGTATTCTCACTCTTGAGACACACCATAAATTTCTAGGATTTTATCAGTGTTTTAATCTTGTGTACCTCAAAGATTTAAGGTGGTAGAGTATGGAGTATTTCTTACTCTTGAGACACACCTTTTTCTTTATTTCCTCAAAATGTCAGAGGTGGTAGGATACGGCTACTCCCGAAACACATCTCTTATTTTGAGGATTATAAATGTTTTTCCCCTTTTTCGTTTTGCATGTATGACTCGTTTTATGCTTATTCAGGAGCAATAATAATATCATTTCAGTATATTTAGATGATAATTTTTACTTCTTCTGGAGTAAATATGTATTTCTTCTGGAATACATAAGTGCTCGTGCAAGAACTTTTCCAGACACTTATCATCTAATATTCATCTCATAATACTGATGAGATTATTTTCACATTAGCTATGTCCGTGCTATCATACATCAACATTCTCTTGTTGAATAATTTTCATCCACCCATTCAAATTCAGATATTGGTAACTTCTGGTACCATTGGATAAAATATTTTTATCAACATTTACCAACTTTTTGGTAGTGATAACTTCTGGTATCATTTGATGAAATATTATCTATCTTTAGTAGTGATAACTTCTGGTATCATTTAATGAAGTATTAAATAACAATATTTTATTAACAATAATAATACTAGGGTTATACCACCAAGTATATATTAACAATAATATTGTATATATATTAACAATAATAATACTGGGGTTATACCACCAAGTATATATTAAAAATAATATTGTATATATATATTAACAATAATGATACTGGGGTTATACCACCACGTATATATGTTGACAACAATCCTCTAATATGTTAGAATTAACCAACAATTGAGGTGTTTATATGTATTCAATTGATAAACCGACCATATAGGCGGTGTCAACATAATAAAATAATTAAACCGACCATATAGGCGATGTCAACATAATGAAATAATTAAACCGACCATATAGGCGGTATCAACATAATGAAATAATTAAACCGACCATATAGGCGATGTCAACATAATGAAATAATTAAACCGACCATATAGGCGGTATCAACATAATGAAATAATTAAACCGACCATATAGGCGGTATCAACGTAATGAAATAATTACCTTTCATGAGTGAGTGAATCATATCTTTCAGTCAAGGTATTCATAATAGTCCAATCCGTTACGGTGCGTGAATTTGCTTTGAAAGTTTCGGGTTACACAATTTCTCCAATTTTTTCTATGGACTTGGAATTGATTTTCTAATCTATGATGTATAAATGATTTTCTAATACCAAAAACACTAGATTTGAAATATGAAACGTTGATTAATAATAATCTGGTTTCTGATACAGAAGTTCATCATTTAGATGCAACTGTAGAGCATACTCCCGTCGTATTACTCAATTGGCTAGAGACTCGTGCTGATAACGTGTTATAAAACTATCAAAATCTAAACAAGAATTAGAGATGAAGAGATGGAGAGAATAAAGAGGAGAATTCTCATTCCATTAGGTGTGTGAAATACAACAATGAATGCCTCTATTTATAGGAAGATAAAGTCATTCACAATAATTCTTTACAATATTAATTAGGTGGGAGTTAGGTAAGAAATTAGGTAGAGATCTACAAAGGAATTTCTTAATAATTTCTAATAATTTATAACAAAATCAAGAGATTTTAACTTTTAGTTTTTCTTTCAATGCTGGATTGTAACTTGCATGGCTTAGTATATGGTGACATAGTAGTTATAACGTTCGACTAGACATGAAAGTTCACATTTAATAACGAAGATTTAAATAGTCAAAAGTCATTATTTGATTGATTAAAAAAAGGTTTTATCGGGAGATTTTTTTTTTTAAAGAAAAATATCTTTGTAAAAAATAAAATTCCTTGTTTTAGAATTAGAGATGTGCAAAAAATATATTCAAAATAATCTCAATTAATGAGCGTGTTCGTCTAGGTTGAAAAAAATAATTATAAGTAAACAAGTTTTAAATAAATAATTTAATGATAAAAAATTATTTTGATCGTAAATTAACTTTATATATATATATATGTTGTTCACAATTTCCTCCCTTTTTAAGTAGAAGTTGTGCCAAGAAATGGTATTGAGTGCAACTCATGTTCTTTGCACATTGGTGATCTTTGTAGCAAGGGGATGAGTAGAGGGCCAAAAGCTGCTAAAGCTTTATCACACACACACAAATGCAAACATACTAAAATTTGAGGTTTTGACCATTTCATAAATACCACGCAATTTTACTTGAGAAGGTTTATCAGGACAGCATCTCTATATGATTATTGAATTGGTCCAACTTATGGCATCCCCTTTACAATCATTGTCAACCATGGTGAATTTTGGACCCTCAAATTCATTTTTAATACTTATCCACCAAAGTGAGGAAACTATATATTTTTCAAGATATGGATGCTCCAATTGACAAATATCTACCTTAGGAAAAGTTTGTCCATTCACTTGTCCTACTTCTTAGCCTTTGTAGCATTATTAAGGAAGATAAGATGCCTTGCTTTGGATCTATTGTTTAAGAAATTCCCCCAGTTGAACAACATACAAGACTTAATCCTATAATCACCAAAAATGGATCACTAAATTTACTATTATTTCTTGACTAGATTAAGACTACACATATAAATGTAATTTATTATGTTTCTATTATCATTTTATATTTTTATTATTTTCTGATAAATGATAAATGTTCTCATTCAAAATTCAAGTATAAATTGGTTCGTAGAGCATGTATACTTCCTATTCAAAGTGGGTCAATTGGTCCAACTATCATGGTCGATAATCCCCTCAATCGACAACTAAAAAGGACTTCACCGAAAAACGACCATACAAAATCCGTCTATATATCACTACCCTACCAAAATGAGATAGCATTACCCACTACATTCCAGTTTCTTTTACCTAAATAAATAACTCTCAATGCATTCAAATCATTTATTTAGAGCGAAAATGATCAGGTGCACGTCAAACGTGCACCTTATTGTGCACGTGCTATGCACTTTTTTCCAGAACCCCCTTGTGGGTTCTCAAAAAGTGCACTGCACGTGCACGATACGGTGCACGTCAACGTGTACCGGATCAGTTCTATTATTTAGAGTCTGTTGTAGGATATTTTGAAGTAAGTTTGAATTTTTGATAAAATGTATAATTGAAAAGAAGTAGAAAATTGTGAAAGTGATGAGTCTTATAAAAATGTGTTGTTGAAAATGAGTTTTAGGGGGAAGTTGTGCAAAAACTTTGGATCCAAAAATGGGCTTAACAACCAAAAAATATACTTGCAAAATTAATTATGAGTAGATACCAAATCCCTTTAGCAATTTGCAGCAACTGTGTGCTTAATTATGCACCTAACTACCTAGCTAGATGAACTTTTAAGCAATGTTTTTTATTGTCAACATCGCAATATATTATTTAAATACTGAAATTCTAAAGAAGAAGTAAAAATGAGAGGGGAAAGGGAAAGAAAAAATAAAAAAACAGTAAATTGAAAAGGCCAGATCCAGTGAGCATGGTGTTGAAAAATATTTCAGAACATGAGTGTGTGGAGAAATACTGCAGCTTAACTGCCCCATGTATCATCTTCTTTGATTGAGTATTAAAAAATATGAAAAAAAGATTATTCAGTTATAAGTCAAACTTTAATCATGCAAGCCATAAATATTTGTATAGGGGGAGTCAAGGGTACTAATGGGGAATTTTCTCCTTATTTTAATGGTTCAAAAGTTAAGACCATATTCTCTTTACAGTTTTCAGATCATTTTCTATTTTTATTTTCGAAAATTTCAAAATGCGTTCTCTTTATCATTTTTCAAAACGAGTTTTTATTTTCGAAACTTTCGAATGCGTTCTCTTTACCCTTTTTCAAAACGAGTTTTGGAAAATAAGAAAAAAATTTACAAACAAAACATAAAAGGCTGAAAACGCATTCTTGGGCTAAGACTTGGGGGTAGCTCAACTAGTGAAATTCCCACTTGTTACAAGGGAGGTCACATGTTTGATCTACACCGATTGCAACTCAATTTTATTTATTTTTTATTTTTTTTACATTTGACCTAACTTATACCTAAACCTAACCAAACCTATTGCGTACAAAAACGAATTCTCCTCCCAGCATAGCCGCGTCCTCCCTTCCCGTTAAAAAAAAAAAAAAACGCTACCTTCAGCCCTGCTCTGCTTCACTACTGTAAGCTTAACTCGGGAAAACGTGTAGAAAACCTACACGTACACGTTTTCCCTTTCATTATTGCTTCGTTTTTTGTAATGTTTAGGAAATCGGATTGGACAGTTCGAATCAATTGAGAAAATCGGAAACTGATCAAAAAAAACCTGCCAAAAAACCGGCCGGTTCAACTGGGAAAACCGGGAACCGGCCAGGTTTTAAAACCCAATTTTTTTTTCCTTTAATTGTTTTAAACTACTTTTGTGTATAATTTTATCTTCTAAATGAGTAAATATTAGTTTATTCGTAAAATAACATGTTTTTTAGAAAATTTTGTAATTTTTGGAATAATATTTTATGTTTTAATTAAAATTGGTTTGACACGGTCCGATCTTTTGACCCTTGACCCGTTGTCTTTTCTGGTTCGAATCGTTTTCCGATTTTTTGAACACTGATTTTTTGTTTTTAGGCAAACACAAATTTGCAGACTCCATTCTCGGAGCCGGATTCAAGCTCTTCTGATTATAAACAAAACAGTGCATCTTTAATTTTCCTTCCCCTTCAGTTTTAATCATTTTTATTTATTTACTTATTGGTAGATTAATCCACATTTATATAATATCATTCAAGATTATATCGTCAAAGCTAGTTACATATTTTCGATTTTATAGGTTGTAACTGATTTTGGGGGCAAGTGCTCATTCATATGCTTTTTCTTTTTCAATTTGTGGTTCAATTTTTTGTTCAATTACATTTATTAGTGCATATATGTATCGAAATCTGGTTTAGAATCTCTCCCCTTTGATGGAATAAAGAAAAATGAATGACAGGCACAAACATGGACGAATTCAAGATTATGATCCAGCACGAACGGTCACTACATAGTTATGACCTTATGGGAGGGGGGAATTGACGTCAAAAATTATAAGGTAAAAATTTTTTTTTTACCGAATCTAGTACGAACGACCGGCCAAGCTCGCAATAGGCTACATTCGCCCCTGGGCACAAAGCTGAAGTTATTACAATTTACAAGTCTATGTTTACAGCTACCAAGTTGATCACCCTTATGCTTTTAGTTTACCCCGATCTGGAAGGGCAAAGAAATCATAAATTAGTTTGCACTGTAAAATATGGTAATAGGAGCCAAGGAGTGGGTTTTTGTGAATTGCCGTTTATGTACAAATTAATTTTCTTGTTTAGTAACCATGCGATATTTTTGTAATGATACATTAGTCAATTTACATTTTTTCATTAAAAGTTACATATTGTTCTTAGAATTAATTTGCGTGTAGAATATGGATGGTCACAAAAGTTCTACTATGACAGGCAACTGGGTGTTCTTAATTCTTAATTATGTACCTAACTACCTAGCTAGATGAATTTTTAAGCAATGTTTTTCATTGTCAACATCGCATTATATTATTTAAATATTGAAATTATAAAAACGAAGGAAAAAAAGTAAATTGAAAAAGCCAGGTCCACTGAGCATGCTGTTGAAAAATATCTCAGAACGTAAGTGTGGAGAAATACTACTGTCTACTGCTTAACTGCTCCATGTATCATCTTCTTTGATTGAGTATTAAAAATTATGAAAAAAAAAAAAAGATTAATCAATTGTAAGTCAAACTTTAATCATGCAAGCCATAAATATTTGTATAGGGAGAGTCAAGGGTACTAATGGGGCATTTTCTCCTTAATTTAATGGTTCAGAAAGTTAATATTTTGTTGGAAAGACAATTATGTCCCTATGCTAGCTAAATTACACTATTAGCTTCCAAAATTCAAGCTCAATTACAACTTGATCTAGTATTTTAGCACGTTGATCCCAATAGATAGTTTCCATTTCTTTTCTTTTTTTTTTGGGCACTGTTTTCGACTTCTTTGTCCAACCAGTTTAGAGCTTGTTAGATAAAGAAAAAACTTTCACCACAACTTTTCAAACTCAATCTCAATTATACATTCTTAATCAAGCTTACAATTTTTGACATTTTAAACCACATATCCATTAAAAAAAAAAAAAAAATCAACAATTTTCATGTTTCCAAACAAGTTCTTAATACATAGTCTCACCAGTGTTGATCTGTTGCCCCCATCTGACAACATATCAACTACCAGATTTGTGACATGGCAAAGCAAGATTGGGGCAACAGATCAACACTGATAGTCTCACTAGCTTTCATAAAAAATAATTAATTTATTATTATTTTTTTAAAAAAAGAGTAAATTCGTGGATGTAACTTTCTATCCGGACCATCCCAATAAGCATGAATAATATTAGTCATAAGAGTGCATGTGCAAAGCAGCAAATGAGCAAGTTTTCTTAACAGGAATGCTTAAGGAATACTCAAAAGAGTGAGTTAATTCCAAAAAGATAAAGAAATTGTGAGAAAAAGTTAAGTAAAATGGGACCCATATTTCACCTTTGCTTGATATTTGCTTTGGCCATGCATGTGAATGTTACTGTTTGAGAGTATTGTTTTCATCTAAAAGCAATAAAAAGTAAAAAACAATGGCTTTTGCCTCATGATCAGTAATTTCTTAACTAATTTATGTGTCTTGGGACTCCTTATTTTGTTTCTAAGAACAACTTTCTGAGATCCTTTACGTGGTGATGATGAAGAAGAACCCAAAAACTCCAAAAAAAGGATGTCATATGATAGTCACATGTACTATCATTTTTCCTTCAGTGTGAAACGTGAATAATTTCATTAAATTAGTGATACTGAGACTTAAATTCATGACTTTCTACTATTTTAATATCAAGTTGAAAAATTTGATCTAAATACTTAAATTTAAAAGAAAAAATAGACCGTACTTCCAACCCAACAAAAGAAAACGAAAAATAGAAATATTGTCATGAATAGAAAGGGTACATGGACCTTAGTGACCAATAAAATAATTTACGTGGTGAGATCGTGACTAAAATCAAATGTATAAAAACAAATGAGAGTTGGGTTTCTTTTGTTGGAGCGGTTCAAAGTGAGTGCAACTATTTCTTTGTTTTTCTCAAAGAAGAATAAAATTTAGTAAAGTATGTTTGCAATGGTGAGCATTAACTTTAAGTGAAATGCACACTCTTTTGCATTACTAAACAAAATAATAGAAGTCAGTTAATCTAGGGTGAATGTATTTCCTATACATACACATTTAACAAAATACTCCTATAATCCTATTACATAAGTATAAATAAGAGTCTTATTATGCATTGAAGTATTGGAAAAAATTAGTAGAATAATCAATGAAACAAATGCTAGAAGCAATTGTAAATGAAAGCTTATTGTATTCAAGAAAATAATTTTGCTTTCTTCTATACTTGCTCCTTCGATTACGAACACTCTTAGTTACGTCTTCGTACCGATACACGATTTCATGTCTGTAATTTGATCGTGTTGTGTCATATCAGACTCAAAAACTCCAAGACGTGTCCCCTATATGGCATGAGTATGTCCAATATCAAAACTCCAAGACGTGTCCCCTATAGTTTTAATATAGTTTGATAAAGTAAATACCATTTTAAGTTTTAAAAGATTACAGAAACAAATATAAAAACTTAAAATGGTATTTACTTTATCAAAAATTAAAGATATCATCTTGACATATTGTGTGGAAAAAATAATAATTTTGGGTATAAAAACAAAATTAAAAAAAAATTATATATATATATATATATATATATATGTATATATATATATATATATATATATAGGGTTAGATCTTGATCTAAAATAACAGTATCTGTTTGGTGTAGGTAATTTTTGAAAAATCTTGGATTTTGAGGAGAATATGTGACTAAAAAGTGGGTAATCCTATAGAAATGTATGAGTGAAAATGAATTTGAGCGAAAAATTGAAAAAAATGGACGGGAGCAAACAAGCTCTAATTCATAATAAGGAGATTATAAGGGGTGGTGATGCAGGGCGAACATGAAGAATTCAAACATACCACAATAAATCTGCTCAAAACTGCTTCCAAAATAAAATAAAATAAAATAAAATTCTGCTCAAAAAGATTCTTATTAAATGAAGCTTCTTAGACAAGGAAATTTTGATAATAGGCATTCCATGAGTAGAATTTACTAAAATATGTTATTGGAAGTTGGCACATACATACAGCTTCTGTACACATCAATTCACAAGAGCCGAAGGGACACAATCTACAGCTCTGTAAATCTTTAAAACGTACAATTTAAATTTTTGTACCACGACCTGGATCAAATGCTCCACCACCCCCACATCGCCGAGAAAATCAACTTCTGCAAGATAAAAACTCAAATTGCATATAGAAATGAAGAGATAACGAAGAAACACCAAAAGAACCTGTAAACAGTGAGTGAAATGTGATCTTTGATCCAGGCATTTGATAATGTATGAAAACTTTCTGAAAACAAATTTGCTCAGAAATTTATTAGGGCCAGAACGTTGGAGGAGAAAACGTTCATGTTCGATCACATGCAAGTCAGCTCATATCAAATTGCATTAATATATCAACAATTAAGCCTTTTTTTCATCTCGTTTCTGTAAACAAAAAATTTGCATAAAGTATTTCAACGACCACGCACATGTAGCATCATGTAGCATGCCATCAATAGGGGGCACATATAGACATTCATTGGTCTTTCTTCTACATGCATACAGAAAACAATGAGATATCATATAGCTTGTTTGGGTGGGTAGTACTTGAGGGTCCCACAAAATGTGCGGATAAAAAGTGGTTTGACAGATAATAAAAAGTCCATAGAAATAAGCCAAATATAGGCTACTCCCTGTGGATTTCCATAGTCCTTTTAGGCAACCAAGTGAAACTCCAAGAAACAGAAAGAGAGCTCATGTTTAAGCTGCATTCTTACAGTGCTGACATCTTAAAATGTTGAAACACCAGTAAGTATAGAGGAAATATGACAGAGAACTATAAACCCAAAAGCAGAAAGAAAAGCACTCTTCAACCAAATCATCAAAATCATTTCTTCAAAGGGGTACTTAGCTTTATTATAATTTCAAGGCAAATGGAACTCCGAAAAGAATCAATCCTACTAGTGATATCTTCTTAAAATATAGAAGGAGAAAATTATTAATGCAGAATTGGCATCAGAGTGTGAATAAGTCTTACAAAATTGTCACTGCAAGTATTTCATAGATCAACACCCTCATCAAGGCCTTTAGAACTAATCATCACATTAGAATCTATTTGCTTGTCAAACTTTTTTTTCCTCCGGGCTTCGAAATCTTGAAACCCTTCCATCTGAAAGATAATTTTGGTGATTACATACTTGCAGACAGAATTTGAACTGTACTGTGAATTATGCTGATGTTATTGAATTGAGCAATGTGAAACAAAAACGCTAATCTCACCTGTTGAAATTGATCCATAACAATGGGATTGCCATGGAGTGATATATTCTGCAGACTTCTGCATTCTTTCAACAAATTTGGAGGTATCTGCAAAATTGAAGAAACTAGAATAGTGAATTTAATGCTAATAAAAAACCAAAATTCAAGTGGAAATCCGACAATAGAAGACTTCTGGCAGAAAAATAGCCGATTAAATGACGCAGAGAGAACTACAAATAACAATAATTAAATTCCAAGCAATACTGATTTCCATTATAAAACAAAAAGGCAACATTTATATAAATGATAAGTATCGGAAATTTATAAAGAAGAGAAAACAGCAACTTAACAAAGACTAGCAGTATAGTACCTGCTTCACATTATTATTGTTCAAGGACAGTGACTTCAGATGAACAAGATTGCAAACTGAAGCTGGAAGCTCTTCAATGGAATTTTCTGCACCAGATAATAAATCATGCTGTTAAATAGAGGGGTAAAGAGTGAGGGAAGACACAACAAAAGGCTAATGAGCAAAATTGTTCTAATTTACAAAACAGATAAGGTAAAACTATGTATAAACCTCAGAGGCTCATGTTACACTTCTGCAAAAATATGAAATGCAATCACTTGATTCACTTCCACTTCTAAAGATTCAAAATAAACACACGGTGCAGAAAAAATTATTATTCTCATGAAGAAAGCTTACAAAGAAAAAACTCTACTATTATCTATTTATTTGTGAGTTGAAGGAGTGTATGTTGATTCATATCATCGGACAGGAATAGCCAGATCACCCCTAATCAGTAGTATGGCAGATTTTTTTCAGCAAAGTGATTAAAAAAAAAAAAAATTTAAAAATGAGGAGAAAAACCTGCATCTCTAAAAAAAACAAAATCAGATAAATGAAGAAGTGCAGAATTCTCAACGAATCCAAAATGTAAAAACATTGAGAGAGAAAAAATAAAAAATAAAAAAAAGCAAAAAAAAAAAACAGGTAAAAACTGAGATTTTGCATAAAAGAACCGTTAGATGTCTGGCAACTCTAAAAACTATTAACTGCAAAGGATAGATCTGAATGTACCATTTGCTTGAATTTCTTCCAGAGAGAAGCAACTACCAATGGACTCTGGAAGTAGATTTAGCTTGTTGTTTGACACATTCAGCAGCACCAACTGCAAAGTCAAATGGTCTGCATTAATTCAGAAATTTCAATATATATCAAAACAGAGTATTTTAATTAAAAAGTTAAAATCTAGATCTCATTCAAGACACATCGATTCTTAATCAACCAATCTTTCGTTGCTACTTGCCTACTTTATATATTTTTCACATGTATCTTTAATACGCATGGAAGTTGGTACCCCAGAAATTCTACAGTTATCTTCTATTCAAAAAGTTAAAAAATAAAATAAATAAAAATAAAAATTACATAGAACATTAGTACGGGTCATCACATTTCCTGAATAATTTACTTTGTAGACAATTCAATTTTATTTCAGTTTTACCACTTAGATCCAAGAGATTGAATTGTATCATTTGACAATTACAACACTGCTTTTTAATTTTGATCACTAGTTAGTACATTTACTAATCTCAATGATGGAACTTATGATTAAACAACTAAACGCCATTATCATGACTAAACTTAACTTCAACTAATTCCTTCCCTTAAAAACTCAACTAATATTTCTGGCCAACTCATTAAGTGCCTGTTCAGTAGCTTGTTTATAAATGTGTTTATAAACAATACATTTTTCCAAACAACTTTTTAACTACACATTTTTCAAACAATTTTTCAACCACATATTTTACCTCGAAAACACCAAAAAATTGTTTATAAACATAAAGTACAGTTACCGAGCAAAGTGTAAATCTATTCATCTTTTGCCATTTATGTATCCTTTACATTACAAATGTGAATGACTTCTCTTAGGATGTCATTGTAAGTCTTGTAATAATTATAAATGATTTGCTGCGCAAGTAGGTGTAACTCTAGATTCCCTTTTCACAACTTTCATTTTCAACTCCAATACCACAGTGGCACAATTGAACATAAGTGAGCTTTCACTTATAGATAGTATAATTCTACAGTATATATTATTATTATCTATGGTATGCAAACTGGTTTGAGTCTTACATATCCACTTCTTTACCTCTAGCACTTCATGTGGGCTGTGAGAAAATATAAAAGCATTACATAATCTACCTTCAGCTTCAAATCATAAAGAATAACCATAAATTTGATGCACAAGGAATATAAGAGAAAGGCGCCCACTATACTAAATCTGTGAAACTTCACAATGATGAGCTATATAATAACAGAAGTGTGAAAAAGTGCAGATCTGATAAAATGGCAGAAATTGTCGATGGCATAAAATTATTGCAGAATTGCAGCAAACGATTGGGTGTCAAGCGTGAAATTACAAGTCCGCATCAATGGCCAGCAATAAAAAATATATTATGCTGAAGATCAAATCTATGTCAATAAACACACCAAGCAGCCAACATTGGTAACTCCAACTTGGTACAACAATGATATTTGACATGCACAAAAACAATTTAATTTCAACCTAAGAAGCACCTAGCTTATGATGCTGGCGCATCCGTGTCTGATACGTATCGGACTCCGATACATCTCCGATACACCTCTGATGCGTATCGGCGACATGTCCATTTACAGCCAAGAAGAAAAAGGAGGGGGGAGGGGGGGTAGGCTTGCCTTATTAAATCGAAGATCTAGTTAAATCTATAATTTTCTTCCTTAAACGAATGATTTGTTGATTTGGGATAAAAAGTCGGTTGACATTTAAATGGGCCTTGTGCATTGACTTTTAAATTGGGTCCTATTAGTATCAACTAAATAAAATATCAAATAAATTTGACTATTTGGTTTACATTAAATGAAGTTAATGTCAATTTAGGTCCAATTATATCCTAAATAAAATATCAACTAAATGAAGTCAATGTCAATTTGGTTTACATTTGAATATATTTTTATTTTTTTTACTGCAACAAGTACTCAAATTTTTATTTCTTTACATTAATTTTTTTTAAAATAAATAAATTTTAATCAACGTATTGGCGGCATATCAGAACATTTTCCAAATCTCGTATCAGCGTATCGGACATATATCCGTATTGGTGCATCATAGAATTTGCAACTCACAAATTCTAAAGGATAAATGAAAATACATAAAACAGTAGAAATGAGCTACTCACATTGCGCAAGCTCCCAATAGTTTCAGGCAAATTCAGTAGCAGATTTCCTGATATTGATAGCCGCTCTAATTTCACCAACTGGCCCACTAAAATAAAGAAACATTTAATATAAAATGAGTTATGGTGTGCTTTAAGTAATATATAACCCTCTAAGTTAATCGAGCAAGGGGAAATTTAACCCAGATGATCGACTACAATCAATACAAATCCAATAAATTGGAGAATAAGAAACTCACATTCATCAGGCAATGTGCTAACTCGATTTCCATCAAGTGTCATAACTTTTAAAGATTGAAGCTTCCCCAGGTTCACTGGAAGACGCTCAATAACATTATCAGCTAAAATCTGTAAGAACCAACATCTCATAAGAAGTTCACCGTGTCATTATTAACATAAAAACATTATATTGCTGTGATCTAATAACAAGCATCAAGTGCAAATACATGATTTCACCTGTGTCCTAAAAGAAAGGAGTACCTGTTTGTCTGGTCTAAGTGAAAACCCTACTATAACTTAAATACTCTTTTAAGTAATTTGACATTCTATTTGTCATTATAATACTGATTTTACCAAATGTTTAACTACTTACAAATTCGGTGTAGCCAAAAATGCCTAATGAAAATTAAAATAAATAAATTAATAACTACAATTATTATACTAAACTATTTATCCACTCAAATGACATCTTTAAGAAGAAGAAGAAAAAGAATGATTGCTCATAAGTCATGACACATAAGTAACAATTTTTTAATGTAAACCAAACCATTAAATGTTCTGTTTTATCTTCTGGGAAATTCCATAAACAGTATTGCCGCTGGTACAATATCAGAGGCCACTATAAAGAGTTAATAATATATACAAACAAGTGTATTTGCTTATCTTTAGATTTTGGCTTAAATCCAATCAAAATATCGCAAGAGTGTCATTTCAGTCCAACAGGAACTATGTTGATGGACAAACTGGTTCAATACTTGCAATCTATTATATCATCAAACCTAGTTTTTGAATCGGTACAATTCTTTATGATGATTTGCACCTCGTTACAAACTGTGTCATTGCCTTTACTGCATTGTTAAGCATGGTGAATGACAACTTAAGAGTTTCAACATAAAAAATTCTATTTAGTTCATCCATAGAAATGAAAAACTGTAGGCATCGACAGCATTATTTTTACAAGAATAGAGATAACAGTCTACTTTCTGTAAATTCCTTGTGACTTTAGCTTTCACATTTGAACTTCTGCAACTCTTTTAAAGAGAAACGAAACATTCAATTACCCATTCGCACTGGTAAGTGAAACTGCTGTTAGCATATAAAGCAAAATTGCATCGTTTCATAGATATTGTATTCAAGTTTAAAATTAATATATGTTAAAGAAAACGAACACGTAGATACAAAAGCTCAAATCTGCATTCTTACCAACCGTTGCAGGTTAATCAGTTTGCTTATCTCCATGGAAACATCAACTGAAACAGCACACAGAGAAAGAGAGAGCTTTAGGTAAGTGAATTACAGACACGAGAAAAGATAATTTTTTGAATTTGACTTTAGTTCTTATGAACATATAAATTCCAATACCAAGACTTCAATGAAACTTATGCAACCTCAATACTAAAGAATTGATTCAAAAACAAAAAACGCTAACAAAACCAGGTGCTCAAATACTAAAGATCATTACCCAATCTGTTGTGCGTTAAATCGAGGGTGCGCACAGATCTTTCTAGGTCGATGACTTCATCCGGAAATGTCTGTAACCACGACAATGGAAAACCCAAAAACACAATCAATAATTATACCGCATATCTGATAAATTCCATCGATATCTTATCTGATTTTCCAAAACTGAAACTCTTCATTAAATTTAATCAAGAGTAACTTCAAATTCAAAATTACTAAATCATTATCCAAATTGGAAATAAATAAATAAATAAAAATAAAAATAAATTATAAACCCAGCAAGATTTTGATATAATAAAGACGATTAAACGAAATGATGCCTTCAACTTGCTGTCACGCAGAGAAACAATGCCAGTGGACCGCCACCGAGTCACCCGACTAGCTTTAGAATCGGCGCTCTTGCTGCTGCAACAACCCATCCCGATTCGGTTTCAATTCAATTAATCTGTTCAACAATTATGTAGACAATAAACATCTATAGGATTGTTTGTTGGAGAATGAATAATTAAAAATCAATGGATGGAAAAATGTTAATATATTATATATGAAAGAAAGAAGAGTCGTTTGAGGGAGGGAGAGGAGACTTTGAACAAGAAACCGCGTTGGGCTTTTTTGGCTAACTAGTGCGGACCGTGCGGTATATATTGCACAGTTGTTATGAATTAATTTTTTTTTTTTTTGCCGTAAAACTTCTTTTAAATTGTCGATAACAAAAAATAATTGATTGTGTTTGATTGTCATTTCGTAAAGTACTTATTAACATTAAATTAACTGTTTAACAGTACCATTATAAAATTACTTTTATATAAATTAAAACTTAAATTATATCTCATAGTTAACAAAAACGTTGAAATCTATATTAAAAAAAGTATTTATTTAATTAATAAAATATAACATTTCACTATTTTCACTATATTCCATATTTTTATTAATTAATTATGAAAAAATATATTTTCAATTTATTTTCAAAAGATTTCATATTTTATTAATTAATGAATTATAATATTTCAATAAATTTTCCATAAGAGTTACAGAAAAAAAAAAAAACATTTTACCAATAAATTTCATATTTTATTAATTAATAAAATATAATATTTCAATATCAGTCATGAAAAATAATATATTTCAAATTTTATTAATTAATAAAATATAATTCATAATGATCAATAAAATATAATATTTCAATACGAATTATAAAAAATAATAATTTTCAACATATTTCAAATTTTATTAATTAAAAAAATACATTTTTTTATTAATCAATAAAATTTAATATTTTAATACAAATTATGGAATGTATATCTATATTTATACATATATAAAAATAAAGTATATTTCAAAAATAACAAGTACATAGTTTTTCGCCCAAAATGACTTTCTAAATTTGGAAATCTTTGAAATAAATAACATGCAAAAAAATAATATAATAAATATTTTAGCAATTATTATGGTACATAACATTAGAATTCGTGTTGTGCTGTTAATAACATCAAGATTTTAATTTAGTTTAATATATAAAATATTTTTTATTTTGTAATAATTATTATTCACTTGATAATTATTTTATTATGTTTTAGACAAAAAATATGTAATATGAGTGTCAAGTCGAAGATCTCAACGAGAAGTTTAATATAAGCTAACAAGTGAGAATAAGCTGCAAATATATTGTTCGTAAAATCGTCTCAAAGATCAAATATAAAAACAAAGTACATTCTAAAAATAACATGCACATAATTTCCGGTCCGAAATGAATTTCTAAATTTGGAAATCTATGGGAGAAAAATAATACAAAAAGAATAATGTAATAAATATTTTAGCAATTATTATGGTACATAACATTAAAATTCGTGTTGTGCTATTAATGACATCAAGGTTTTAATTTATTTTAATGTATAAACTATTTTTTTATTTTGTAATAATTATTATTTACTTGGTAATAATTTTATTATTATATTTTAGACGAAAAAATGTAATATGGGTGTCAAGTCGAAGATCTCAACGAGAAATTTAATAGGAACTAACAAGTGAGAACAAATTGCAAATATATTGTCCATAAAATCATCTCAAAGATCAAATATAAAAGTTTTTATATTTTTTAAACTCGGTAATTCATTCATTTTAAATTATATCATTTAAGTTCTATCATACTATCTATAAACTATTTTTTGTATTAATTATCATTTTTTTTATAATTATTGTATAATTTTGAAGTCGAAAAAATATGTAATATGGTTGTTAAATCGAAGATTTCAACTGGAAGTTTAATACAAGATAACAAGTGAGAGCAAACAGAAAATATATTGTCCGTAAAATCGTCTCAAAGTTTCTCGGTTTGTCTTCCCCTCTTGAAAATTAATTACAATTTTTTTTTTAATTCGTTAAAAAAAAAACGATGTCAATATCCCATAAATAATTTTTTTTAAAAAAATAGAACATGAAAGAGAATAAAATATGAGCATTTATCGATCTATTTTTCCTTTCTTTTTCATTTTAATAAAAATTTGAGCGTATATAATAGATCTATCTATTTTTCACTTATAATAAATTTTATTTAAATGTACTTTTTTTATCACTTTAAGCTTTAAGTCAATTTAAATTACAACAATTTTTAAAGAAAGGGTAAATATATTACCACCACAAATTATACTAAATACAACATATTATATTAATACCACTAATAAAATATAATTCTTATAAATATACCGCAATACATATACAAATATACCCCTCGTTTAATTATAATTATTAAAAAATAGATAAGTACACTACACCTCCAGCTGCTACTGCCTATTCTTCCTCCTCCCATCCTCTCCGATCTTTGCCTACCGTTGCCACAATGCATCCCAGCTTTAGCAGTCCCTCTTCGTCTTCCCCCCAACTCCACCAACCTACACCTCAACCTCCTTCACCAAGCTTGAGTGGGTGAATCGCATTAGGAGGGGCAGCAGTGGTACAATGAAGAAAACAATGCAAAATTTGAGATTAAATTCTTTTTTGATGATTTGGTATGCTGACTCTTTGTCAAGCTACAAAAAGAGAAAAAGAAAACCAATACAGCCCCAAAAACTTTACATTACAATAGTCTGAAGGCAAAATCCCAACATTCAGATTCTTAACGTTTCCTTCCAGACCAAGACTTAATTTTTCTTTTAAAAAATCTATAGTTGCAACGAAAGAAACGGATTACATCGAAAGCAGATAGAAAAAACAAGAGTCAAAACAAAAGGTGAAGAGGATTATGCTTTTCCCTTTCCTGTTAATTTTAAGTTTTGATGGATTCGATTCGATTCTGCGAAAAGAAGAAATGATATTCAAACACTTCAATTTGTGTTAAGGATGAAAATTCGACTTCATGCCAACAAAACCCAAATTCCATTTTTTCCGGAGAACTGAAATAATTCAATTTTTTCCCGGTAGATTATTCCTCGTTCATAATAAAATACATTCATCAATTATTGATGGTATTTTCGGTCACAATTATGGACCATATGACTAGATCCGAAGCCAAGGAAGTCCAAGAATTGATGGTGGAACTTATTTATAAGTTATGGAATCGAGGCGAGGTGAAAGAAGATGCATCAAGCTCGGGATTCAATCAAAGTTTTGACATAGATAGAGTTCAGATTTGAGGTTTCCTATTTCTTGAGGACTTGTAGCATGTTTCGTCTAGTTTCCAATGCCTTTTGAATCACCTCAATCGGACATCAGGATCAAAAGTTATGACCAAAATATTGAAGATAGCGTGTACAGAATTCAGAGAATTATACCATGCGATCGCATGGTATAAAATTTGCGCGATCGCATGACCCTCTCAAACTTAAGTAGAATGTTTTTAGGTGAACCATGCGATCTCCTGAAGTTACTCCATGCGATCGCATGGTCAAATTCTGTGACAGAATCGCGGGTTTTCATTTTTAAAACCGGGTTTTTTGTTTCCTTTTCCTCTTGTAATATAAATAGACAACTTGAAATTCTAGTTCATTAACTTGAATGTTCATGATGAAGCTCTTAAGAGGCTTCTTTTCTGGTGAGGTAAAAACCCCTTCTCTCTCTTGGAAGTTCTTCAACTTTACTTGAGTATATTGTATTCTTGTGTTTGTTGTTGATATCCACCATCTTGGAAATGACTTATTTGTATCCATTGGGTTTAGATTTGTTAACCTTTGAATTTTGGCTAGATTAAGTTTGAGCCAAGGTATTTCATCACTTATTTTACCATTTTAGCTTCTTGGGTTGATTCTAAATTGTTGTGAAATTTTTTTGCCCAAACACCAAATGGGTTCACATTATTTGGTATCAGAGCTGGGCTCTAAAATTGGTAAACATATCTTTAATTCCTTGTTCTTGTTGTTGCTCATCATATAAAAAAAATGAAAATTAGAAAGAAAGAAAATTGAGAAATATTGTTGTTCTTGAGCTTTGTTGGATTCCTACACATTGGGTATATTGATTGTTAAGTTTGTTGGGGTTTCCATTAGCTAAACACTTCAATTCCTACACTATCCAAAGTGTACACACAAAGTGTTTGAAAAAATGCCTTAATGAAAACTACACTATTTGTGTTTATGTGTTCAACCTCTCTGTCTTGCTAATTACTTGTGATTATTCAATACATTGTTGAAGTTGTGTTCTTAACCTCTTATCCCACATATCACTTGTTCCTTACATTGGGTATTATTGATCATTCATTCCTTGTCACATTTGAGTTGTTGGGGGGGGGGGGGTTCATCTATCCACAGTATACATATTCAAGGTTATTGAAAGATTGAGTACAAAGTATTTGATAAATTGCCTCAATGAAAACTACATTATTTCTTCCTATTTGCTCTACATCTATACCTTGTCAAATACTTGTTGGTGCTCAATCCCATTGTTAATATTGTGCTTTTACATCTTATCCTGCCAATTCAAATTCATTTTGTTGTTATAGTAAGCAAAGAAATTTCACTTGCTTTTGTGTCTACTTGTTCTAAAATTCCTTTCTTCCTTGTTTATGATTTTTAACTTCACAAGAATTAATTTTCTTGAAAATATTACTTGTGAGGAAACTACCACACTTGCACAACATGTCCAAATTCAATACTCAAAGTGGGAAAATTTTCAATGCTCAAACACAAGACTTGAAGGAGATGTTACAAAATCTTTCAACCACCATGACTAGACAAATGGAAAGAATTGGGGGAAGGTTGGAAAGGTTAGGAACAAGTGGGGAGGAGCCAAGGAAAAATAGAAGAAGAGTGGAGGGTAAATGTGGAGATGTTTTGGGAAATGATGGGGATGGTGAACAAAATGGGAGCATGGATAGGAAAAGAGAAGTGAGGTTTGATAGGAGTAGAGATGGAATGGATGAGGATATTTCTAGCATACAAATGAAGAGTCCATCACTCCATGGGAAAAGTGGTCTTAAGGAAGTAGTGGTGGAGAGAATTATGAGTCCACCAAATTCCTTGGCAAAGGCTAGTGGAGTGGAAAAACATGTGGAAATTAATTTCTATACTAGGTGCCTTGTGAATTATAAATCATGTAGCCTCGTTATAGATGGGGAGAGTTGCAAAAATTTGGTGAGTGCTAGTAAGGTGGAGAAATTGGGATTACCGATGATGATGCATCATAATCCTTATATATTGCAAATGTTGGGTGACTATGGAAAAATTAGAGTGAGTGAACAAGTTCTTCTTACCTTCAACATTGGAACCTATAGTGACCAAGTGTTATGTGATGTAGTTGTCATGCAAATTACTCACATAATTTTGGGGAGACCTTGGCAAAGTGATAGGAATGTGAAACATGATACAAAGAAGAACCGGTATGGCTTCCAATTGGATGGGAAAATTTTGTGCTTAAACATCAAATGAAGCTCAAAAGGGAGTTTGAAGAAGAAAGGCAAAATAGGAAAACAAAGGAAAATTCAATTGAGAAAATTGATGAAGACAAAAGTGTGAAGAAAAATGAGAGCATGAGAGTTGGGGCCACGACCCTCGAAAAATGAGAGGAAGTGAGGGTTGGAGCCATGACTCTAGAAAAAAGAGACGTAAGAGAAAACAGAGAGTTGAGGTTTCTACCTCAGGAAAAGGAGAGGGATTGAAGAGGGCCACAAAATAAATTGAGAGAAGAGATCATACAAAAATGTTCTTTGTTCTTGAATACTCTAATAATTCTCTCCCTAGTTTGGTTACTTCTTTGTTACAGTAAATTGTGAAATCGACTTATCAAAGTAACAAGGAACTCCAAAAGCATGTCGATTGGAAGAAGTTCATGAAAACATTTTTCTACAACAAAAACTACAATGGAGATAAAGAAAATGTCATAATCGATGCAATAACTAGGAGGTATGCTCCTAACAATTTTTTGAATGCGAGGTTATTGTGTTTTGAATATATTAGAGGATTGTATGACATTGATGTAGACTTGGCAAGTATATTGTTGGCTTGTGAAAATGTTGTACTTGATAAATTTCATAGGCATGATGACTTCCTATTTTGTGAAAACAAGCCCGATGTGCATATTTGTCCTATAGGGGAATTGCTAGTTTGGAAAGTCCATAAGGGAGGTCCGATCGAATATTTTGATGCGAAAATGATTTTTCTTCTAACCTCCTTAGCCAACTCATTTTGTCTTTAATATGTTAAGGGCATGCATGCTAATAACTCAAAGTTGTTTAACATTTATGAATCATGTGGTCAGCGGGATTTTGATAAATTTTACAAGCATGATGACTATTTATTTTGGGAAATTAAGTTGTTTGTACCTAAATGTGCTATGCGGGAGTTGCAAGTAAGAGAGGCACATGTTGAGTACTTGATGGGACATTTTGAGACTAAGGGGGTCTTAACATTGTTAAGTGAGCATTCTCATTGGCCTAAAATGAAAGTTGATGTTGCACATTTTTATATTTGTAGCAAACACCTCACTTGCAACGGGGTCGAATCTAAGGTTCTGTCTCAAAGCTCATACACACGTTTGCATGTCCCTAGTAAACCTCGGGTCAATAATTCTATGAATTTTATATTGGGTTTACTTAGATCAAAAAAAGAAAATGATGCTATTTTTGTGATTATTGATAAGATTATTAGAATGTCATATTTCATTACATGTTATGAAACCAACAATGCTATCAACTTAGCAAATCTTTTCTTTTGGGAAGTAGTGCATATGCATGAAGTTTATGCTAATCTTGTGGTTGTTAAATTTGCTTGTAATAAAAAATTTCATCTTAATAGCAAATTTTCTCCGCTTGAGATTGCTTATGACTTTAACTCATTAACTCTTTTGAAATTGATTCATTTGCTTATTGATAAAAGAGTTAGCTTAGGTGGGTGTATCACATTTGATCCGGGTGATTGGACGTGTTTCCATTCGTGGAAGGAGCGACTCCCTGATCAAATAAAATTCAAATTTCTACCCCACGGTGATGGCTCATTTCAAGCTGTTGGAAGGACCAAAGACAACGCCTTCAAATTGATCTTACCCTGTGAGTATAAAATTTCAGTTACATCTATTGTGCCTGATTTTTCTCTTTTTGTTGTAGGTGCTGATCCAAGAAAGAATCCTCTTCAAGAGGGAGGTAATGATGAGAATCAAGAAATTCAAGCCTCGCTACACCTTCCTGTGGTCCCCATGGCAAGATCAAAGGCCAAGAAATCTAGCAATATTGCCTACAAACAAGATTCAACATTAAATTAACATCTATAGGATTGTTTGTTGGAGAATGAATAATTAAAAATCAATGGATGGAAAAATGTTAATATATTATATATGAAAGAAAGAAGAGTCGTTTGAGGGAGGGAGAGGAGACTTTGAACAAGAAACCGCGTTGGGCTTTTTTGGCTAACTAGTGCGGACCGTGCGGTATATATTGCACAGTTGTTATGAATTAAGTTTTTTTTTTTTGCCGTAAAACTTCTTTTAAATTGTCGATAACAAAAAATAATTGATTGTGTTTGATTGTCATTTCGTAAAGTACTTATTAACATTAAATTAACTGTTTAACAGTACCATTATAAAATTACTTTTATATAAATTAAAACTTAAATTATATCTCATAGTTAACAAAAACGTTGAAATCTATATTAAAAAAAGTATTTATTTAATTAATAAAATATAACATTTCACTATTTTCACTATATTCCATATTTTTATTAATTAATTATGAAAAAATATATTTTCAATTTATTTTCAAAAGATTTCATATTTTATTAATTAATGAATTATAATATTTCAATAAATTTTCCATAAGAGTTACAGAAAAAAAAAACATTTTACCAATAAATTTCATATTTTATTAATTAATAAAATATAATATTTCAATATCAGTCATGAAAAATAATATATTTCAAATTTTATTAATTAATAAAATATAATTCATAATGATCAATAAAATATAATATTTCAATACGAATTATAAAAAATAATAATTTTCAACATATTTCAAATTTTATTAATTAAAAAAATACATTTTTTTATTAATCAATAAAATTTAATATTTTAATACAAATTATGGAATGTATATCTATATTTATACATATATAAAAATAAAGTATATTTCAAAAATAACAAGTACATAGTTTTTCGCCCAAAATGACTTTCTAAATTTGGAAATCTTTGAAATAAATAACATGCAAAAAAATAATATAATAAATATTTTAGCAATTATTATGGTACATAACATTAGAATTCGTGTTGTGCTGTTAATAACATCAAGATTTTAATTTAGTTTAATATATAAAATATTTTTTATTTTGTAATAATTATTATTCACTTGATAATTATTTTATTATGTTTTAGACAAAAAATATGTAATATGAGTGTCAAGTCGAAGATCTCAACGAGAAGTTTAATATAAGCTAACAAGTGAGAATAAACTGCAAATATATTGTTCGTAAAATCGTCTCAAAGATCAAATATAAAAACAAAGTACATTCTAAAAATAACATGCACATAATTTCCGGTCCGAAATGAATTTCTAAATTTGGAAATCTATGGGAGAAAAATAATACAAAAAGAATAATGTAATAAATATTTTAGCAATTATTATGGTACATAACATTAAAATTCGTGTTGTGCTATTAATGACATCAAGGTTTTAATTTATTTTAATGTATAAACTATTTTTTTATTTTGTAATAATTATTATTTACTTGGTAATAATTTTATTATTATATTTTAGACGAAAAAATGTAATATGGGTGTCAAGTCGAAGATCTCAACGAGAAATTTAATAGGAACTAACAAGTGAGAACAAATTGCAAATATATTGTCCATAAAATCATCTCAAAGATCAAATATAAAAGTTTTTATATTTTTTAAACTCGGTAATTCATTCATTTTAAATTATATCATTTAAGTTCTATCATACTATCTATAAACTATTTTTTGTATTAATTATCATTTTTTTTATAATTATTGTATAATTTTGAAGTCGAAAAAATATGTAATATGGTTGTTAAATCGAAGATTTCAACTGGAAGTTTAATACAAGATAACAAGTGAGAGCAAACAGAAAATATATTGTCCGTAAAATCGTCTCAAAGTTTCTCGGTTTGTCTTCCCCTCTTGAAAATTAATTACAATTTTTTTTTTAATTCGTTAAAAAAAAAACGATGTCAATATCCCATAAATAATTTTTTTTAAAAAAATAGAACATGAAAGAGAATAAAATATGAGCATTTATCGATCTATTTTTCCTTTCTTTTTCATTTTAATAAAAATTTGAGCGTATATAATAGATCTATCTATTTTTCACTTATAATAAATTTTATTTAAATGTACTTTTTTTATCACTTTAAGCTTTAAGTCAATTTAAATTACAACAATTTTTAAAGAAAGGGTAAATATATTACCACCACAAATTATACTAAATACAACATATTATATTAATACCACTAATAAAATATAATTCTTATAAATATACCGCAATACATATACAAATATACCCCTCGTTTAATTATAATTATTAAAAAATAGATAAGTACACTACACCTCCAGCTGCTACTGCCTATTCTTCCTCCTCCCATCCTCTCCGATCTTTGCCTACCGTTGCCACAATGCATCCCAGCTTTAGCAGTCCCTCTTCGTCTTCCCCCCAACTCCACCAACCTACACCTCAACCTCCTTCACCAAGCTTGAGTGGGTGAATCGCATTAGGAGGGGCAGCAGTGGTACAATGAAGAAAACAATGCAAAATTTGAGATTAAATTCTTTTTTGATGATTTGGTATGCTGACTCTTTGTCAAGCTACAAAAAGAGAAAAAGAAAATCAATACAGCCCCAAAAACTTTGCATTACAATAGTCTGAAGGCAAAATCCCAACATTCAGATTCTTAACGTTTCCTTCCAGACCAAGACTTAATTTTTCTTTTAAAAAATCTATAGTTGCAACGAAAGAAACGGATTACATCGAAAGCAGATAGAAAAAACAAGAGTCAAAACAAAAGGTGAAGAGGATTATGCTTTTCCCTTTCCTGTTAATTTTAAGTTTTGATGGATTCGATTCGATTCTGCGAAAAGAAGAAATGATATTCAAACACTTCAATTTGTGTTAAGGATGAAAATTCGACTTCATGCCAACAAAACCCAAATTCCATTTTTTCCGGAGAACTGAAATAATTCAATTTTTTCCCGGTAGATTATTCCTCGTTCATAATAAAATACATTCATCAATTATTGATGGTATTTTCGGTCACAATTATGGACCATATGACTAGATCCGAAGCCAAGGAAGTCCAAGAATTGATGGTGGAACTTATTTATAAGTTATGGAATCGAGGCGAGGTGAAAGAAGATGCATCAAGCTCGGGATTCAATCAAAGTTTTGACATAGATAGAGTTCAGATTTGAGGTTTCCTATTTCTTGAGGACTTGTAGCATGTTTCGTCTAGTTTCCAATGCCTTTTGAATCACCTCAATCGGACATCAGGATCAAAAGTTATGACCAAAATATTGAAGATAGCGTGTACAGAATTCAGAGAATTATACCATGCGATCGCATGGTATAAAATTTGCGCGATCGCATGACCCTCTCAAACTTAAGTAGAATGTTTTTAGGTGAACCATGCGATCTCCTGAAGTTACTCCATGCGATCGCATGGTCAAATTCTGTGACAGAATCGCGGGTTTTCATTTTTAAAACCGGGTTTTTTGTTTCCTTTTCCTCTTGTAATATAAATAGACAACTTGAAATTCTAGTTCATTAACTTGAATGTTCATGATGAAGCTCTTAAGAGGCTTCTTTTCTGGTGAGGTAAAAACCCCTTCTCTCTCTTGGAAGTTCTTCAACTTTACTTGAGTATATTGTATTCTTGTGTTTGTTGTTGATATCCACCATCTTGGAAATGACTTATTTGTATCCATTGGGTTTAGATTTGTTAACCTTTGAATTTTGGCTAGATTAAGTTTGAGCCAAGGTATTTCATCACTTATTTTACCATTTTAGCTTCTTGGGTTGATTCTAAATTGTTGTGAAATTTTTTTGCCCAAACACCAAATGGGTTCACATTATTTGGTATCAGAGCTGGGCTCTAAAATTGGTAAACATATCTTTAATTCCTTGTTCTTGTTGTTGCTCATCATATAAAAAAAATGAAAATTAGAAAGAAAGAAAATTGAGAAATATTGTTGTTCTTGAGCTTTGTTGGATTCCTACACATTGGGTATATTGATTGTTAAGTTTGTTGGGGTTTCCATTAGCTAAACACTTCAATTCCTACACTATCCAAAGTGTACACACAAAGTGTTTGAAAAAATGCCTTAATGAAAACTACACTATTTGTGTTTATGTGTTCAACCTCTCTGTCTTGCTAATTACTTGTGATTATTCAATACATTGTTGAAGTTGTGTTCTTAACCTCTTATCCCACATATCACTTGTTCCTTACATTGGGTATTATTGATCATTCATTCCTTGTCACATTTGAGTTGTTGGGGGGGGGGGGGGGTTCATCTATCCACAGTATACATATTCAAGGTTATTGAAAGATTGAGTACAAAGTATTTGATAAATTGCCTCAATGAAAACTACATTATTTCTTCCTATTTGCTCTACATCTATACCTTGTCAAATACTTGTTGGTGCTCAATCCCATTGTTAATATTGTGCTTTTACATCTTATCCTGCCAATTCAAATTCATTTTGTTGTTATAGTAAGCAAAGAAATTTCACTTGCTTTTGTGTCTACTTGTTCTAAAATTCCTTTCTTCCTTGTTTATGATTTTTAACTTCACAAGAATTAATTTTCTTGAAAATATTACTTGTGAGGAAACTACCACACTTGCACAACATGTCCAAATTCAATACTCAAAGTGGGAAAATTTTCAATGCTCAAACACAAGACTTGAAGGAGATGTTACAAAATCTTTCAACCACCATGACTAGACAAATGGAAAGAATTGGGGGAAGGTTGGAAAGGTTAGGAACAAGTGGGGAGGAGCCAAGGAAAAATAGAAGAAGAGTGGAGGGTAAATGTGGAGATGTTTTGGGAAATGATGGGGATGGTGAACAAAATGGGAGCATGGATAGGAAAAGAGAAGTGAGGTTTGATAGGAGTAGAGATGGAATGGATGAGGATATTTCTAGCATACAAATGAAGAGTCCATCACTCCATGGGAAAAGTGGTATTAAGGAAGTAGTGGTGGAGAGAATTATGAGTCCACCAAATTCCTTGGCAAAGGCTAGTGGAGTGGAAAAACATGTGGAAATTAATTTCTATACTAGGTGCCTTGTGAATTATAAATCATGTAGCCTCGTTATAGATGGGGAGAGTTGCAAAAATTTGGTGAGTGCTAGTAAGGTGGAGAAATTGGGATTACCGATGATGATGCATCATAATCCTTATATATTGCAAATGTTGGGTGACTATGGAAAAATTAGAGTGAGTGAACAAGTTCTTCTTACCTTCAACATTGGAACCTATAGTGACCAAGTGTTATGTGATGTAGTTGTCATGCAAATTACTCACATAATTTTGGGGAGACCTTGGCAAAGTGATAGGAATGTGAAACATGATACAAAGAAGAACCGGTATGGCTTCCAATTGGATGGGAAAATGTTGTGCTTAAACATCAAATGAAGCTCAAAAGGGAGTTTGAAGAAGAAAGGCAAAATAGGAAAACAAAGGAAAATTCAATTGAGAAAATTGATGAAGACAAAAGTGTGAAGAAAAATGAGAGCATGAGAGTTGGGGCCACGACCCTCGAAAAATGAGAGGAAGTGAGGGTTGGAGCCATGACTCTAGAAAAAAGAGACGTAAGAGAAAACAGAGAGTTGAGGTTTCTACCTCAGGAAAAGGAGAGGGATTGAAGAGGGCCACAAAATAAATTGAGAGAAGAGATCATACAAAAATGTTCTTTGTTCTTGAATACTCTAATAATTCTCTCCCTAGTTTGGTTACTTCTTTGTTACAGTAAATTGTGAAATCGACTTATCAAAGTAACAAGGAACTCCAAAAGCATGTCGATTGGAAGAAGTTCATGAAAACATTTTTCTACAACAAAAACTACAATGGAGATAAAGAAAATGTCATAATCGATGCAATAACTAGGAGGTATGCTCCTAACAATTTTTTGAATGCGAGGTTATTGTGTTTTGAATATATTAGAGGATTGTATGACATTGATGTAGACTTGGCAAGTATATTGTTGGCTTGTGAAAATGTTGTACTTGATAAATTTCATAGGCATGATGACTTCCTATTTTGTGAAAACAAGCCCGATGTGCATATTTGTCCTATAGGGGAATTGCTAGTTTGGAAAGTCCATAAGGGAGGTCCGATCGAATATTTTGATGCGAAAATGATTTTTCTTCTAACCTCCTTAGCCAACTCATTTTGTCTTTAATATGTTAAGGGCATGCATGCTAATAACTCAAAGTTGTTTAACATTTATGAATCATGTGGTCAGCGGGATTTTGATAAATTTTACAAGCATGATGACTATTTATTTTGGGAAATTAAGTTGTTTGTACCTAAATGTGCTATGCGGGAGTTGCAAGTAAGAGAGGCACATGTTGAGTACTTGATGGGACATTTTGAGACTAAGGGGGTCTTAACATTGTTAAGTGAGCATTCTCATTGGCCTAAAATGAAAGTTGATGTTGCACATTTTTATATTTGTAGCAAACACCTCACTTGCAACGGGGTCGAATCTAAGGTTCTGTCTCAAAGCTCATACACACGTTTGCATGTCCCTAGTAAACCTCGGGTCAATAATTCTATGAATTTTATATTGGGTTTACTTAGATCAAAAAAAGAAAATGATGCTATTTTTGTGATTATTGATAAGATTATTAGAATGTCATATTTCATTACATGTTATGAAACCAACAATGCTATCAACTTAGCAAATCTTTTCTTTTGGGAAGTAGTGCATATGCATGAAGTTTATGCTAATCTTGTGGTTGTTAAATTTGCTTGTAATAAAAAATTTCATCTTAATAGCAAATTTTCTCCGCTTGAGATTGCTTATGACTTTAACTCATTAACTCTTTTGAAATTGATTCATTTGCTTATTGATAAAAGAGTTAGCTTAGGTGGGTGTATCACATTTGATCCGGGTGATTGGACGTGTTTCCATTCGTGGAAGGAGCGACTCCCTGATCAAATAAAATTCAAATTTCTACCCCACGGTGATGGCTCATTTCAAGCTGTTGGAAGGACCAAAGACAACGCCTTCAAATTGATCTTACCCTGTGAGTATAAAATTTCAGTTACATCTATTGTGCCTGATTTTTCTCTTTTTGTTGTAGGTGCTGATCCAAGAAAGAATCCTCTTCAAGAGGGAGGTAATGATGAGAATCAAGAAATTCAAGCCTCGCTACACCTTCCTGTGGTCCCCATGGCAAGATCAAAGGCCAAGAAATCTAGCAATATTGCCTACAAACAATATTCGAGGTCGAATCATTTTCAAGAGGGGGGATGACGAGAACCGAAAAAGTCAAATCTCGATGCACATGCAAGTAGACCATATGACTAGATCCAAAGCCAAGGAATTCCAAGAATTGATGGTGGAACTTATTTATAAGTTATGGAATCGAGGTGAGGTGAAAGAAGATGCATCAAGCTAGGGATTTAATCAAAGTTTTGACATAGATAGAGTTCAGATTTGAGGTTTCCCGTTTCTTGAAAAAATTTATCTCGTTTCGTCTAGTTTCCAATTCCTTTTGAATCACCTCAATCGAACATCCGAATCAAAAGTTATGGCTAAAACACTGAAGATGGCATGTGCAGAATTCAGAGAATTATACCATGCGATCGCATGGTATAAAATTTGCGCGATCGCATGACCCTCTCAAACTTAAGCAGAATGTTTTTGGGTGAACCGTGCGATCTCCTGAAGTTACTCCATGCGATTACATAGTGATGCGGACCCCTTGATATATTGACTAAGAATTTCCATAATTATTTGAAATCTTCCCCAGAAAGCTAAAGTGGTAAAATAAAGCGATAAAACATCTTAACTCAAGTTTAAATCTAACCCAAAATTCATTGATTAAAGAACCAAGCCCAATGGGTATCAACCAAAAAAATTTCAAGGTGACGAAAATCAACAACAAACACAAGAATAATAATAATAATACTCAAGTAAAATTAATTAATTTTCTAAGGATACAAGATCAAGAACAAGAGTTTACCTCACCCATGGAGGACTCTCTCAAGAGATTTTCACATGAACATCATCAAATTTATTTTGGGTTTGAAATGAAAAGTTGTATATATTGTACAAATTGTGGGTAAAAGAAGTAAATACGAAAATTGTACAAAAAACCCCGTTTTTTTTAAACAGGGTGTTTCGGTGGATCACATGGTCAACCGAAATGACAGTTTCGGTCGAGACCCCTATGATTCTCATGAGACCCTCCTCCTTCAGAATGATTCGTCCCGAATCATATGTTTGTTCTAGATGTTTCATTGCACCTCCTAGATCAAAAGGAAAATTATGGCCTCCATGACACATGATTAACCAATAGTATCATGTAGCTTTGGTGATATGGAGGGGTTGAACCATGAACTCTTTTGGGCATAAATGACTTGGCCCAAAGTACCAAGTGCCATCAACCTACAAAATAAAATTAAACAAAATAGGGTAGGGAATGTTAGTTTCACAAAGTATGAGAAATGGATCTTCATACTTGTGATTCATCACCTCCAACTCTTCTTCCCGCACCACAAGGCTCTTCACCTCACCTCTATTAATTCCTTCAACAATAAATTCATTCTCCAATTCATGCACCCCTTCACTTCCCTACTTTTTACTTTCCTCATGAAAAATTGGAGTTTGATCAACTATTTCAATTTTTAGCTCCCCCTCTGTTCACTAATATCTCGCGATGCGAGATATCCCCGCAAGTGTACGGGTCGTGAGAAGTAATAAACTGGACCTAAGAGTCCGGATTATCGTTCCACGAGGACTGCAATTAATTATCGAAATATGTTAGTTCTACACTTTATTTGAACGGACAAAATAATTTGATGTTTTAAATTAAAACTAAAGAATTAAACTAAAGAAATTAAAATTGGAGAATTGTTTTGTTTTTAAATACGATTGTAAAATAGTTGGGATTTACGATTTCACCTAACCAATTAAATTAACTCCAATTCCATGTTTTATTTCCTAATTATGTACTCGGTCGAATTCACTAATTTATATTGAAATTCCTCTCTCGAGTTTAAATCAATTCTACCTACATAAGTCAACCATGTATCTCTACAGCGGGTCTGAATATTCCTTATCTAGATGCAATAAATACAAGAATTCACACACGACCGCAATAATAACAAGAGTATATCTCTATCTCTCGTTCAATTATCGGATTTATTACCACGTTCTAAATTATTAAATCACCTCTCGGATTATGGAAATAATTCAATATATCATGAACTGGTGATCAAGCAATTCAAGCATTAAGAACAATAATAAATCAATACATGCAACGAATTACTAAAACACGAAATTTGGAATTAAAATAATATGATTAGGCTACATCGTTCATCCCAACATGGCAATTAGTTACACATCATGAATAGAGAACAATAACAGTAAAAATAAACGTTCATTGAAAAACAATATAAAGAATGGAAAGATTGCACCAATTATCAATTCTTCAATTGTGTTCAATTCACGCCCCTTTGCGATGTTGGAATCTCCAAGGATTTGATGTTGAATTCTCAGTTGTGGCTCGTTCTTTGGAGAGGCAAAGGTCCCTATTTCGTGCCTCTTATGTTGTATATATAGGTTTTGGAGAAAACCTAGGTCAAGAAGAGAGAAGTCTGATAAAAATCGCGAGAAAAAGCCCACAGTTGGCCTAGCCGGATACGCACGCGATTGCGTGGTATCAACCCTAGCGATCGCGTGGACTTCATTAAAACTCTCGGGTTACAATTTTGCGTCTTCTCGCGATCGCTTGGTGTGTGACCAGCGATCGCGACTTCATCATTCTTCCGGCTGTGCAAGTTAGTCCTTGACTTTTAAATGCACCTTCAGTCCTCAACTTTCAATTGTTGCAATTTAGTCCCCAAACTTTATCTTATTCTCGGTTTGACCATTCAAGCTCTTAATTCATTCAATTAGGTCCTCCAACCTCTGATTTAGTCACTTTGGCACCAAGCATGTTTCCCGGTTGTTGTCACAAACTCCTCACTTGTCCAATTTAGCTCCAATTAACATCCAATCGTGTCATTTTTCCATTAATTGCTTCATTCTTCTTCAATTGGGACATTTTCTGAAAGGTAAACAAATAAACATAAATTAAATAGCAAATATTCCCAAATGAAAATAATTAATCCTAATTTAGACATACAAATAAGTGTATAAAATACACTTATCAAATACCCCCAAACTAGAATTATTGTTCGTCCTCGAACAATTTAAACTAAACTACAAAAATTCAAAGAAATAAGAGAACAAATATTTTTGTTTTCTCAACATGTTTACCATATGCCTCTACAGTCCAAACCAATTTAAGCTTCAGCAAGCGTCATAAACAACAATGCAAAATATTTTCTAGTTATATCCTGCCAGAGTTTCAAGTGTGTGTGTGAATAGCCAATGTCAAAGGCATACTTATGCAAAAGATATACTCAACACTGTGTGGCTCATTATGCATAATCCAGCCCGAATCCCATGTGGTCAATCTATGATTTCTAATAAAATTCCTTTCAACGCTCATGGATGATCACCACTTTCTGCTTTTTCTCTCGCATCCCAGGTTTTTATATATGTGGGTTCTAAAAATATTCTTAGCTTTTTCCACACAAGGCAGTCAAAATCAGAAATATGCATGCACAACTAATCAAAAGAAAGCAGTCCCCAATTCTACAACCTCAACCACCACAGTTCAGTCAACAAAGCTTATACCATGCAATATTTTTTTTTTATGGACGACTTTTTCTTTTAATTGTCCCTGTCTTTTATCATCTTTGTGCAGAACTTTTCATACGGGCTTTCTATATGACCCCTGTAGCGGGCTTTCAGATCAGCAACTCCCAAACCAGACGGCTTTAGGGTACCAGGTTCAGAGAACCCCTCAGACGTACTTGCTCGAGTCATAAAGGCTTAAACAGAAAAGTTAAAGATGTTATAATGTCTTATGTGTAAGTCCACTCTCCGTACTTGCTTTCTAATTGACCCCTGTAGCGAGCTTTAGGTCGATGACTCCCAAGCCAGTTGGCTTTAGGGCACCAGGTTTGAAGGACCCCTCGGACTTACTTACTCGAGTCAAAAAGGCATTTGAGGAGCAGAATAAGACCTTCAGCATTTTTCTGTTTTTATGCTGGAAATGGTTTATACTAGTTGACCAAACTGCAATGACTAAAGTGAAAAATCAAGAACCACAGACCTCCAACCCGTCAATACATACAAATTCCAACAATTTTACCCCCAAACTTGCATTTGAGCATGATTGGTTCTAATTTAGAGGTGGGATATCTTACAATCTAAGTTCAGGGATTTTTAAGACATTCCTAAGTTCAAATTGCACAAATTTGCCCCACGTGTATTAAACAAAACCCCTCACACAAGCAATTATCCAACACTGGCTATGTGCGCAATAAATATGAATCTAGCAAAACATAATTAGTTCAAAATAAGTTCATGTTTTCATGTTGTCCAATTTTCAAACTTAAGCACAAATTGATTCATACTATATCCTAGGCAATAAACAAGTTAACACATTTTCAAATTTTTTTTTTTTGAATCCCAATAAAATCGAATGAATATAAAATGAATGAAGAGTGCAATGAATTTTCACCCCCAAACTTGAAATGAACATTGTCCTCAATGTTTGTCAAAAAGATTCAATAGTGTAAAACAAGACAAAGAAAAGAGAACGAAAACTTCCCAAGTGTAGAAGATGTATTTCTTTGAAGCTCCCTGTTGCACTGCATTGGATGAATCGACCCTTTGTTAGTATTGTTGAAATTTGGTTGGGGTGTTTTGAGTGGTGTTTTCCTAGCAAATAAAAGACAAGTAACATTAGAAGTCGTAAACACCAATAAGAAATAATGGAAGTTCAGGACCACACCCCCAAACTAAAGTTAACGCGAAATCTTGAATTTTCAAAATGGGTCGACCACACACATTCAAGCCTTGACATCGCCTAGAAAAACATAAATTTTTCCAAGTCATCTTTTGATATGTTAAAGTTCATAGCATGATCGACAATATATTAAAAATTCAGCTCATTTGAAGATCAATAGGGTCATGAATCAATGTGGAGAAGTAGGTGACGTGAGTGGATTTTTAGGTGCAATGGCCTGCAGTGGCCTTGCAATGGGGCTGCCTTGATGCAAAGTTGGATTTCATGATTTTCATGCAATGTAGTGAACTAATTCTAGAACTAAGTACACACAATCAATGATGAACATGTCATGAAGGTAAATGCCGGAATGAATTTCTAAAATTAGCACAGGAACATCTTTGTGGCATTTCATCAAACACTTAATGGGCATTGCAAAAATCAATGGATATGCATAGGGTTGGAGGCATGAATAAACCCAAAATATTTGTCTACTAAACCACAAATCACAATCTCCAACCACTAACCTAAGCCCATTCTTCATCATTCACAATTTCAATTATTCGAAATCTAAAAGAAAATTTCATAAATTTGAGTAAAGTATGTTTCAAGTGAAGAATTACATACCTTTGATTGATTTGGATGTGGGAAATAGCAATGATATTGATACAACTAGGTGTTGATGACATGCACACAAAATGTAAGATCAAATATGTGGTGATTAGGGGAGAGAAAACGAGTTTATAATGTTTGAAATTGAAAACATGAGGCACAATACTTAAACTGCCAATTTTACTCTCAGTACAGCCACGCGATTGCTTGGCTGGAGTGCCAGTGATCGCGTGGTTCAAGGTTTAAAAATCTGTTGATTTTTTAATGCAAAGTCGCGATCGCCATAGCCTATTGGCACGCGATTGCGTAGTTCTCAGCTGTAATGAAAATTTTTCCTAATTTTTGATTTTCAAAATCGTTTTTATCCCCCTAATCACTTCATGATCGATGCAATGATTTTCCAAACCTTATCGTCATGATTTAAACTAGTGTGTGTGTGTGTGTGAGTTTGGAATGACGATAAAAACCTAGCCTAATATAAACATGCAAAATTAAAAACATACCTAAATATGCAATAATAGAATATTATGAATAAGTGCTCTAAACATGAAACATGCAAAACACTTAAACACAATTCCTACCATGCATATATCTAAAATTTCAATACTAAAATAAATAATGAAAGCGTAATAAGTAAAAGGGAAGAAAAATTGGGTTGCCTCCCAACAAGCGCTCCGTTTTAAGTCTAAAGCCCGACTTTTTACCTGATTTTTCAAGGAACTTTAAAGAGAGCTTTTGAAGACCGTCTTTGTTTGTGACGATCAAATTTGCTCCACGATACATTTAAGCTCAAAAATTGTACCTTGCCCATGTCATAAGTTTTAACATCTACACTCGATTCAACTTTCAAAATGTAGACTTCAATTATTTCTTCATCACAAATGATGAAATCAATTCTTGCCCAATCATTGAATTTGGAGGATTGCATTGCAACTTTGGCACCCTTAAGTGTCTGCTTTTCTGTGATCAACTCCTCTTTCTTCACTTGTTCTTCCTCTTTGATTGAAGTCTCCTCGAGCTCGATGTCCTGATTCTGCATTGTTGACAATTGGACAAAGATATGTTCATGGCAGCTATTTTCTTCTGGTTGATCCACTCTTTCAAGTTCTTCTTCTTTTTCTTCATATGTTTCAACCAATTTATCTGGCTCCTCTGATCTCTGCACCTGAATTTTTGGTAATGGCAATGGCTGACTCTCTGTCATGTTTACTGTCCACTGCTCCATCAACTTTTTAATTTCAGCTTGTTGTTTTTGCAATTCTTGATTTATCAAATCTTCATTGTCAAAATATTCAGTTTCAGCTTGAACTGCATGTATTGGTGGACACTCCTGCTCTACCATAAATAATTCCCACAACAATCAGTCTTCCATATAGCATCCTTGGGTGCAATAGGGCAATCGAATACAACATGATTTTCCCAACAAAAATCACACATCAGATACGTCTGAACTGCAGTTCGATCAAAGAGCCATTGATTATTGTTTGCTGCCATCTTACTGTGTTGCCTCCAACTATCTCAATATTCATTCAATACCTGAGAAGGAGACAATTCACAACTTAAAAAAAAACTCAAAATAATAATAATAATTAAAAATAAATAAAAAAATACACATACAAATTCAAACTAAAGCAAGAACTAATTGGTATCGATATTAATATAAAAACATTCCCCGGCAACGGCGCCAAAAACTTGTTCACTAATATCTCGCGATGCGAGATATCCCCGCAAGTGTACGGGTCGTGAGAAGTAATAAAGTGGACCTAAAAGTCCGGATTATCGTCCCACGAGGACTGCAATTAATTATCGAAATATGTTAGTTCTACACTTTATTTGAACGGACGAAATAATTTGATGTTTTAAATTAAAACTAAAGAATTAAACTAAAGAAATTAAAATTGGAGAATTGTTTTGTTTTTAAATACGATTGTAAAATAGTTGGGATTTACGATTTCACCTAACCAATTAAATTAACTCCAATTCCATGTTTTATTTCCTAATTATGTACTCGGTCGAATTCACTAATTTATATTGAAATTCATCTCTCGAGTTTAAATCAATTCTACCTACATAAGTCAACCATGTATCTCTACAGCGGGTCTGAATATTCCTTATCTAGATGCAATAAATACAAGAATTCACACACGACCGCAATAATAACAAGAGTATATCTCTATCTCTAGTTCAATTATCGGATTTATTACCACGTTCTAAATTATTAACTCACCTCTCGGATTATGGAAATAATTCAATATATCATGAACTGGTGATCAAGCAATTCAAGCATTAAGAACAATAATAAATCAATACATGCAACGAATTACTAAAACACGAAATTTGGAATTAAAATAATATGATTAGGCTACATCGTTCATCCCAACATGGCAATTAGTTACACATCATGAATAGAGAACAATAACAGTAAAAATAAACGTTCATTGAAAAACAATATAAAGAATGGAAAGATTGCAACAATTATCAATTCTTCAATTGTGTTCAATTCACGCCCCTTTGCGATGTTGGAATCTCCAAGGATTTGATGTTGAATTCTCAGTTGTGGCTCGTTCTTTGGAGAGGAAAAGGTCCCTATTTCGTGCCTCTTATGTTGTATATATAGGTTTTGGAGAAAACCTAGGTCAAGAAGAGAGAAGTCTGATAAAAATCGCGAGAAAAAGCCCACAGTTGGCCCAGCCGGATACGCACGCGATCGCGTGGTATCAACCCTAGCGATCGCGTGGACTTCATTAAAACTCTCGGGTTATAATTTTGCGTCTTCTCGCGATCGCTTGGTGTGTGACCATCGATCGCGACTTCATCATTCTTCCGGTTGTGCAAGTTAGTCCCTGACTTTTAATTGCACCTTCAGTCCTCAACTTTCAATTGTTGCAATTTAGTCCCCAAACTTTATCTTATTCTCGGTTTGACCATTCAAGCTCTTAATTCATTCAATTAGGTCCTCCAACCTCTGATTTAGTCACTTTGGCACCAAGCATGTTTCCCGGTTGTTGTCACAAACTCCTCACTTGTCCAATTTAGCTCCAATTAACATCCAATCGTGTCATTTTTCCATTAATTGCTTCATTCTTCTTCAATTGGGACATTTTCTGAAAGGTAAACAAATAAACATAAATTAAATAGCAAATATTCCCAAACGAAAATAATTAATCCTAATTTAGACATACAAATAAGTGTATAAAATACACTTATTACCCTCTTTCTTCTCAACTTTCTTATCTTCTACAAACTCCTTTTTGAGTTTCATTTGATCTTTTTGCACTTCTTCCACACTCAAAGGTAGGAGCATCACCTTTTTCCCATTCACTTGGAAACTATACCGATTCCTCTTGGTATGATGTTTCACTTCCCTATCACGTTGCCAAGGTTTTCCCAAAATTATGTGATTAATGTGCCTTGGAACCACATCACATAATATTTTATCACTATAAGTACCAATGTGAAAAGTAAGAAGAACTTGTTCACTTACCCTCACCTCCCCATAGTCATTCAACTTTTGCAATATATAAGGATTAAGATGCTTCATAACCGGTAACCCCAACTTTTCAACTCTACTAGCACTCACCAAGTTAGTGCAACTCTCCCCATCTATAATGAGACTACATGGCTTATCACTCACTAGGCACCTAGTGTAGAAGTTATATTCTCCATGGTCCTCCATCTCATTAGTATGGGCCAAAGATGTGGGTGGCCTAGCATTCAACTCCAATTCTCTCTTCTCATTATCACCCCTCCTATGGAATGATGGACTCTTCATTTTTGTTCTATCAATATTATCATCAATTCCATCTTCGCTCCTATCTACCCATTCTCCTCTTTTCCTATTCATGCTCCCATTTTGCTCACTATCTCTTTCATCATCCCAAACATCCATTCTAATTTTCCTATTCAAACTCCATCCCTATACACAATGTCCCAAAATTATCCCTCACCCTTCTTCTACTACACATCCTTTCTTCACCTCCCCTAGTTGATGTACTCTCCCCTTTTGTTTCTAAATTTTCCAACCCACCCCCAATCTTCTCCATTTGTCTAGCCATGGTGGTTGAAAGGTTTTGTAACAAGTATTTCAAATCTTGAGTTTGAGCATTGGAAATTTGCTCACTTTGTGTATTGAAATTGGACATGATGTGCAAGTGTGAAAGTGTTCTCACAAGAATATTTTCTCTCGTGTTTCACTCAAATTTTGGCTTTTATCCTCTATTGAGCTCACCCTCTTGCCTTTTTCCACTCAAAGTTTCCTTTCTCAAGTTCTCCAAGGAAGGTAATCAACTAAATCAATAAGTATAATTCTCGCGAAGTCAAAGAAATCACAAACAAGAAGAAAGAATTTAGAAGCAAAGTAGATACAATAGCAAGTGAAATTTCTTTGCTTGCTATAACAACAAGGGACGACACTTGATTGGTAGGACAAGAATTTAAGAGTATAGGATCAACAATGGATGGGTAAAATTCAAGTAACTATCAATGGAAAAGTTTGATGTAGGGAAAGATAGATTATGTTAATGAAGTTTTCTTTGGGACAATTAATCAAACACTTTGTGAGTAACTCCAAACAACCTTGAATATATTGAATGTGGGTGGATTGAAGAATCCCAACAACTCAAAATGACAATAAATGCTTAATGATTCAAGGATAGCAATAAAGGATAGTAATCCAAGTATTTAGCAACAAGTAGATGTTGACATATAGGCACAAATAGCATAAGTTTTCATTGAGGTATTTTATCAAACACTTTGTGTACACAATTTTGGGTAGTGTAGAATGTAGTGTATGAACAATGGAAATCTCCCCAATAAACTCAACAATCATAACAATGGATTACCCAATATGTGTAATTCAACAAATAGCTCAAGAAAGTGAAATTTCTCAAAAAAAAAAATTTCTTTTTTTCGGATAACAAGAACAAGAATGACAACAAGAAAGTAAAGATAGGTTTACCAAGTTAGAGCCAAACTCTGATACCAAATGATGCAGACCCCATTGGTATATTGACCAAGAATTTTCACAATTATTTGAAATCTTTCCAAGAAAACTAAAGTGGTAAAATAAGCGATAAAACACCTTACCCAAGTTTAAATCTAGCCCAAAATACTTTGATTAAAAAATCAAGTCCAATGGGTATCAACCAAATAAATTTCAAGGTGGTGGAAATCAACAACAAACACAAGAATAATAATAATACTCAAGTAAAGTTGATTAATTTTCTAAGAGATACAAGATCAAGAACAAGTGTTTATCTCACCCATGGGGGACTCTCTCAAGAGCCTTTCACATGAACATCATCAAAGTTATTTTGGGTTTGAAATGAAAAGGTGTATATATTGTAAAAAATATGGGTAAAAGAAGTAAATATGAAAATTGCACAAAAAACTCCATTTTTTTGAAACAGGCTGTTTTGGTCGACTGAACCGGTCGACCGAAATATTTTCAGTCGATCACATGGTCGACCGAAATGACAGTTTCGGTCGACCAATCCTCAGCCGAACCTGACTGAGGCTATCTCCAAAATTCTCTGCAGACTTTCGGTCGATCGAAATGACTTTCGGTCGATCGAAATTGGCTGAGTACAATTTTTTTCTTATTTTTGACTCCAACTTGATTCTTGACTTGTTTTATTGACTTTAATTACTTTTTTGAGCCTTGAATCTTCTCCCAAAATAGCCCTTAATTGCCACGATGCTCCACAAAATGTACTTCAAAATTGTTTTGGCCCGAACGATGAAATTTTCTTTGGCAAGCCCCCTATGATTCTCATCACATGGTCAAATTCTGTGACAGAATCACGGGTTTTCATTTTTAAAACCGGGTTTTTTGTTTCCTTTTCCTCTTATAATATAAATAGACAACTTGAAACCCTAGTTCATTAACTTGAATGTTCATGGTGAAGCTCTTGAGTGGCTCCTCTTTGGGTGAGGTAAAAACCCCCTTTTCTCTCTTGGAAGTTCTTCAACATGACTTGAGTATATTGTATTCTTGTGTTTGTTGTTGATATCCACCATCTTGGAATTTACTTATTTCTATCCATTAGATTTATGTTTGTTAACCTTCGAATTTTGGCTATATTAAGTTCGGGTCAAGGTGTTTCATCACTTATTTTACCATTTTAGCTTTCTTGGGTTGATTTTAAATTGTTGTGGGAATTTTTGGTCCAGACACCAAAGAGGTTCACATCAAGGCCAGTGGTTGGTATGGATGGCAATGGGTCGGATTCGGGGCGGGTCAGGGCTGCCCCGCCCCGGACCAGAAAACATGTAACCCCGCCCCGCCCCGCGACCCGCGACTTCGCGGGTCGGGGCGGGGCGACCTCCCTCCCCGTTAATGACTCGAAATTTAATTTTTTTTTTAAAATAAATTGGTAATGAAATTTTACGTGAAAAAATTAGGCATTGAACTAGTTAGAATTTTTAAGTTTGAACTTTAAAAATAATATGTATATATTTGAAGAAAAAAATCAATAAACAATATAATGGTATAGTGGTTGTATATTCTTATATCCCTAAATTCCACCAAGGCTCAATTCTTCTGGACTTCATCAAATTTATTTTAGTTTCTCATTTCATTATTTAAATAAAAAAAAATTTTACCGGGTCACGGGGCAGGTCCGCCGCGGGGCGGAAAACCTACCTCGCGGACCCGACGGGACGGGTGATTTTCGGGGCGGGTCATTTCGGATCCTCCGGGTTTCGGGTCATTCGAGTTTTTTTGCCATCCCTAGTGGTTGGATTTGATTTCTTGTGTAGCTAATGATTTAAAGGAAAACGATGGAGAATTTGAGAGAGACTTCAAGCCGGAAAGTATAAGGGAGAATCCACCAGTTGTGGTAGATAAGAATTATTAGAAGGTTATTTATGTAATTTTAATTATGTATATTTTTGTAAACAAATAAAATATTTAAAATTGTGGTGTGAGAGATAATTTTTGTTGTGGCAATATACCCACCCTTAAAGAAATTTTCTGGAACGGTAAACATACAAATCGTTAAAAAATAAAATAAAAAATAAGGTATGTGTAATTGTATAATTTTTATAATTAATTGTCTTCCTTCGTTTCTTATTCTTCTTAATTAATTAAATATTCATTTCATATGTTAACATTTGAAAATCAAACATAATTTTTTTTAAATTTGTTAAAAAAAAAAAAAAAAAACTTTGTCAGTATCACATAAATATTTTTTATTTAAAAATAGAAAGTAAAAGAGAATAAAATAGAAGCGTTAATCGATCTATTTTTTCTTTTCCTGTTCATTTTAATAAAATTTTGAGCGTAAATTTCTTGGAATGGTAAACATACGAACTGTAAAAAAATAAATAAATAAATAAAGTATGTGTAATTATACATTTTTTGGTAATTAATTGTCTTCCTTCGTTTCTCATTTTTAATTAAATATTCATGTCATATGTTAACATATAAATTCGATATATATGAGTAACAAATGACCATGCATAGAACGGGTGTAACACTAGTATAATATATTTTTAATAGATTTCATAATAAGATATTATATATTTTAGTTTTTTGTAAAAGTAATTTTTTAAAAAGTTACAAATTCGAGCTTTTCTAAAATAGCTTAAAAAACCTATTTATCCAATCAAAAAATATTTTCTCAATTACAGTCAAATATCTATATTTTTTTACTAAAAGTACTTTAGGCATTCTAAAAGTAAAGTACTTTTAGACCTTTCAAATAGTCATACCAAACAAGGTACACGTTTCATCTAGAAAAAAAGGTACAAAATATTGAATTAAATAATCTCAATATGGAATACAATTTATCCTTTCCTTTTCAAGCGGCTCCTTATGTGAAGTATTCTAGGTTCCCCTTTCCTTTTCGAGCACTTTGGATCAAGTATGAGGGTTGTCAATGCAACTGTCTCACTTCCTTAGGAAGGCAAAGTACTACCGCTACCTGTTCTTAGAGATGGCAATGGGTCGGGTATAGGCCGGGTTTGTCAAACCCATACCCTACCCACTATTGATTTACAACCTCCATACCATATCAATATATCCATTTAAGAAGTGCGGGTCGGGTGCAGGTCGGAGGCGGATTTGCTTCTATACCCATTTGAAACGCATTACTAATTATTTATTTTTTTATTATTCTTTTTAGGCTGTAAATAGGTTATAGGTGCTCCGGATTAACTTGAATCAGTTAATTGTTTGGCTTCACTTGAATTTGGCTTGAAAAAAGTTTGTTATATGTTGAAACTAAACAAGTGAATTTGAACAATTTTTTTAGACGTTAACAAAGTCAATAGTTTAAACATGTTAATGTTTAGACGTTAACAATCTCAATAAATATTTGGGTTCTATAATTTTTTAAGGAAATTAATGGGTATGCGGGTCGGGTATGGGTATTGTAGTAAACCCACACCTGACTCATACCCATGTCGGGTTTTAAAGTTTACCTCCATACCCTACCCACGAACTCATTTAGTCGGGTAATCCCTGTCCATTTATATCAGGTCTCCAACGGGTATCGAGTCCACGGGTATTATTACCATCCCTACCCGTTCTCAATCTTGAAGTGTTCAAATCACTAATTTGATGTTCCACCCAGTCCAACAACTTTCGGGAATGACCTTCTTCATCAACGACTATGTTTGCAAGGGTAACGACCCTAAAATTTCGTACCTTAATTTATTTAGAAAGTTGGATGCAAGTATTCTCTTAAGAAAATAGCCTATTCCATGTTTTGTACGATGAGATAGTATAGAATTTATGAAAAAAGAGGAGAAAATGGCATAAAAGAAAGTTATATACGATGTTTGAACTCAGTTGGATTAAATTTCATAGTTGAGAACTAAGCTGAAAATTTTAGGAAGTCCTAATAATTACAGTTTTACCATTGGGATGAACACGACTCTGTGATCATTTTGTAGATTATATAGTGATCTTTAGCCATTTCAAGTTATACCATTTTATAATTCATGAAGAGATCTAAGTATTGGTATCAAGTTTGATAACAATTAAGGTCGAGAAGTGTTTCAAAAATGGAGCTAAAGTTGCATTAGAAGAATAGTTGAAATGTTGAAAATCTTCAAAATAATTCTGTGTAAAGTGGTAATCGAGTAGCCATGTTTGAGAGGATGGTACAAACAACTTGATAATTTTATGTCTTTGCATGTTATACTATCTTGTAGTCCACAAAGAGATGTACATATGGGTATCAAATTTGAGTACAGTTGAGGTCGGGAAGTACTTCAAATATCGAGTTAAAGTTGCATACTTGAAACGATAAAAGTGCTGAGAAGATCAAGAAATTTCGCTAAGTATGGAAATTCAGTCGAACAGCCATTTTTGGACGAACGGTACGGGCGGTATAATGATCCGTTTTCTTTGCATGTGTAATCTTTACGAAGCTTGAAGTATGAACTTTACAACGATATAAAGATCGGCCAAAATGGAGCTCGTCTTGACCTTCAAATATTGACCTGAAAGTGGCACCTTGAAAAGGTAAAATTGAAATTTTTAGCATTAAAATATTAGAGGAGAAGACACTTGTCATGTCTTATCTTAAGGGATGTTTGAAACCCAACTTATTTTGGTTATAAGTAATTATTTACCAAAATTTATAGGACTTGAATGATAGAAAGAAAGCTTTGAGGACTTAGTTTGCAATTACATAAGGACCAACTTGTACAAAATTAAAAGTAATGGGCTGTTTTGCAAACCTATCCTATTTCTACCTATATGAATGACCCAGCCCTTTCTTCTCTTCATTTTTGTGCATGAAAACCAGAGAAAAGAGAAGAGAGAGTGCCGTGAAGAAGAGAGAAAAGAGGAGAGGAATTGATGGGTTTTTGGTGAAGATGATGGTCTTAAACTTAGAGTTTTGGATTGATTTATCAAGTTTAAAATTAGTAAAGTTGAAGATTATTGAAACAATTGATTCTAGGAATGATTTAACACCATTTCTTATTCATTTTTCGGAGGAGACACAAGAGAGGAACTAAGGGCCAAATTCTGGCCGAATTTGGAGAGGAAAAAGGAGAAGAAAAAGAGGGGAAAAAAGGAGGAAAAGAGAAAGAAAAGGAAGGGAAGATGTAGGAGAAGCTTTGTTTGAAGTTTGAGCTCTACAAGTGTTGTTTTTCCTTCTTAGCTTCAAGAGTTAAGTGAAACTTTATTTGTGTAATATTGTGTTAAGTTTTTCATATTGTGTTGAAGTATTATCTTTAAATTTCAGATTCTAATATGTTTCTTATTGAGTATGATTGATTTGATAAACTATGTTTAATATTGAAAGTTAAGAACACAATTGTCTTCTAAGTGTTTGATGAAATGTTTGAGTAAAATAACAATGACTTAGTTGAATTATGTTGAGGTTGTCCTATATTTTAGATGTTAAAAATTATGTTGAATATGATCATAAGTGGAGAAATATTTGGATGAAGGTTAGGAAGTAATAGAAGTTGAACTTACAAAAAGGTTAAATGCTGATTTTGAAACTTGAATGAAGGTATTTACATGTTGTCATGAGAGGTATTGGTACTATAAATCTGATTTTTGAATGAGAATATTAAATTTTAATGTTGAGGACATTATGTGAAAGTTATGAGTAAATAAGATGTATTTTAAAGACTTATATCAAAGTTTGTTTGGAATTAAGTTGATGTCTTCAATTTGAATGATCTTAAATTGTTACTTTGTGTTGAATTTACTATGATTTGAGACTTAAAATTTTGTATAGAAGTATTGAAACATGATTCAAATTGATGTTGGACACTAAACCATGTCTTACCTTATGTCTTAAGCTTGTTTATGAGCTTAATGTATAAAAGTCCAGATTTATGTGGGTTTAAAGACTAAAGATTATTAAGGTTGTCAATCTTGTTCTTATGAAAGTGTTTGAAATTAGTTTTCATACTAGAAAGTATCTCAATTCTTGTACTTAAACATTAATGTTAATCTAAACCTTTTTACTATACATTTTACATTATTCAAGATATATTAAAAGGATTAGAATTATATAAAAATCTACTGGAATGTACACTTCAAAACGTTACTTTGCATGCATCCAAAACTTGATTTTGGATTGATTTTATTGAAGTGTAAAATCTATGATTTCAAGTACCATGTAAGGGTGCTTTTAATTGAGTTTTGAGGCCAAAAAGTGGTTGATCTTATGACTATTTTTTTTTTTCAGTTAAGTAATTTTTTATGGTCAATATATAAGATTTGAAGTGTATTACAAGGAAATAAATATGCTTTAAAAATCTGCTTGAACCATTTGTTTAAAATGATCATTTTGCAAGTGTTTTAAACTAGTTTTTGAAATTAAAAGTTGTTGGACTTCATGTCTAAAACATGTCATTAGTTAAAGTTATCTTCCAAGCTCAATACACATGATTAGAGGGTTATTATTAAGCATCAAAGTAGTCTAAAAATCTGTTGAGATTGATTGGGTTAATTGTGACCATAAAGATGTTTAGAATTCGATTTTTGGAGACCTTAAGATTTCAAACTTAAGGTAGAACTTCACTATGGATCTAGTTGGTATTTCACGTTGTTACACGCGATGTTAAGTATGATAAAATATGTATACTTATGAATGAAAAATCTGCTGGGATTGATTTGGGTTTATGATGGTTATAAGGATCTTAGAAATGGATTTTGAAGATTTTAAGTTATGATACTTATGATGAAATCTTTCTATAGGTTTAGAATATATTTTATGTTATTACACAATTGGAAAGTGTAGTAAAAAGTGACATAAGTGATGTAAAATCTGTTTCGATTACTTTCTTAAGTTTGTAATCACCTACAAATTAGAATTAAGATTTTGATGAAGTTAAGGATTAAATTCAGCTTCTAGGATGAAACTCAAAGGTTGAGATTCTATGTATTTCTATGTATTAAACATAGGAAACTTTATTCTATAGTGAAAGACTTGATCTTGAACCTTTATGTGTTAAGCTAATGATAAGATATTATATTTGAATATATGATTGAATGTTATTATGTAAAATCTTTTATATGACATTTGATGAATAGCATTTCATCTCATCATCACAAGCACACATGATCATTTCACATAAAAGAGCAAAGCATGTGTTTTCAAAATGTGAAGAAATGATTATGTATAAGATCTTTCAAATGATGTTTTCAAGAAATGATTTAGAAACTTTAAAGAATCCCTATTTAGGTTGTACACCTAGGGAGAAAGTCCCTATTTGAGGTCACGGGCTATTAGATGCCCTTAGAAGAAAGAAAGATTCATTTGAAATAGGCAACGTGACTTTTGGTCTTTGTTACACTTAGGGTGTATGGGTGCCTGTTTGATGTGGACGCTGAGTCGAAAGTATGGGTGTCTATTGTGGAAGTAAGTCCCTTCGAGCTGGCATGCTCGTGAGCCAAGTGCTCTAGTAAAGAAGAAGAAGAATTGAGTTAGCAAACTCGTGAGTGTAAAAGAATACTCTTGTGACCTTGTGCTATAGAAAGAACTTTTGCTCGTGGTATACGACCCTAATAGGGGAAGGACCCCTAAAGAGAAAAGAAAAGAGATCTTTTGAAAAGAAAAATATTTTATTTCTCATTCATGTAATTTTTCAAAGAAAGAAAGAAAAGATTGAAAAAAAAATGAGCTTCATATCATTTATGTATATCACACCATGCATTACACTTATGTCATAAATATGATGTTGTTTATTTGAATGTAGTAATATGGAACTAATGGTTGTGAATGTGATATGAGTTGATTATCAAATGATATGTTAATATGATTGTGATTTCATTCACTTACATGAAATATAATGTCAAAGTTAAGAGATAAAATGTATGAATTATGTTCAAGTTAAGGTTTGATAAAAATATTTAGAATGAAAGAAGATTGTATGACTTCATACGCTTTATGTTGAAATTAACCTCTTATTACATTTATCAAGTTTTATTCACTGAACTATGTGGTTCATAATTGTTTCATATCTCTTTTTATAGGCAATGGAGCATTTATTTAGTGGACGTTTGAATTCCCCATGGAGAATGTGGTCGAAAATGAAGAATACTTATTGGTAACCGAAAGAGAGGAAATATTAAGCCCTTTTTGTATTAAAACTATTTTGGAATGAAATTTTATTCTTCTAGTATTTAAAAGATAAATACTATTTGGGGCTCGATTTTGAGATGTATAAGTAGATTTTTATGAAAAGAAATGGGCCTTGTATTTTTAAAGTTCTGCTTGATGTTTAAATATTATTCTTATGAAGTGTTGAGATTGTTTTTAACGTTGTTGTTATTAAAATGACAAACTTAAAGTACGAATGATGATCGTAAATATTTAACAGGGTAAAACTATTGTTTAGAACAATTAAAATGGTTCTAAACAAGTTTATAAAGAGTTTTTAGTAAATGTATTAAAGCTGCCCTGCTTTAGAAAGTACGCTACTAATAGTTTCCTGCAGCTATGTTTTAAGTTCAAAGGAAGGTTACTAGTAGCCTTCAGCAGACTTTAAAAAAAAAAATAGCCTGAATTTTTGGGTCGTGACAGCAAGCTTCGTAAATGGTCATTTCACGAACTTTACACACCGTTTGACGACAATCATCTTCGGAGGATATAACTTCACAATAGACCTTAGCAGTAAGTTCCTCTTGGAATTCTTTGAATTTAGACATTGTATATACATCTTGGAATTGTTCCCATAACAAACCGAGTGGCATAGGACACCATTTGTGCATACAAATTGAAATATGCTTGGAACTCCTTCTCCATTTTGGAATGTAAAGTGCTCATATTGTTTAACAAATTGCTTCAAAGCGGTCTTAGAGTGGACGTACCCATCAAAGAACGAGTTCATACTTTCACTTTGTTGTGTTGTAGACATCATAACCCAAAAACTAGTCTTCAAGAAACAAGGAACCGAACGACCTCTCTCTTTGTATAATCCGAACAACCATTAATTGTCATGTAGCATAAATTTCTCAATCATATCAGCCCAACCATTTTCAAATTGTTCAGTCCTCTGTGATTCATATACTACATAATGCAAAGAAGATAAAATAGTACCCTAACAAGCATGGTTGTCAAATTTCTCAAGTATCTTCTTAAAAATGCGCCATGAACACCATCTATATTTTGTATTCAAGAAAACTATTTGGATCACATTTTGCATTGCCTTATCTTGATCAGTTATAATCCCATTAGAAGCCTCACCATCCATGTACTGGAGCCATGTATTGAGAAATGTTTTGGTGTCCTCAATAGATAGTAAACCACTCTCAAGTAATGTCGAATGTCCATGATGTTTGACCTAGGAATGGCAATGGGTCGGGCCCGATCTGCCCCGAACCTGAAATGGGCAACCCCCGCCCCGCCCCGCGACTGTTCGCGGGGCGGGTTGGGTCGAGGCGGGTCGCGGGTCGGGGCGGGGCGACATCCCGCTAGTGATTTTAATGGGTCGGGTATGCCAAATTCGTACCCTACCCACTAAATATTTACAACCTCCATACCCTACCCATATACCCATTTAAAAATTGCGGGTCGGAGGCGGGTTTGCTTCTATACCCATTTAAAACCCATTACTAATTATTTATTTTTTTATTATTTTTTTAGGCTATAAATAGGTTATATGTGCTCCGAATTAACTTGAATCAGTTAAATATTGGGCTTCACTTGAATTTAAGTTGAAAAAAGTTTGTTATATGTTGAAATTATACAAGCGAATTTGAACAATTTTTTTAGACTTTAACAAAGTCAATAGTTAAAACATATTAAGGTTTAGACGATAACAATGTCAATAGATATTTGGGTTCTATTTTTTTTTTTTTTTTAAACAATCACTTTTGTTTTAGATTTTATAATTTTTAAAGGAAATTAATGGGTATGCGGGTCGGGTTTTAAAATTTACCTTCATACCCTACCCACGAACCCATTTAGTCGGGCAATCTCCGCCCATTTATATCGGGTCTCCATCGGGTATCGGGTTCGTGGGTATTATTGCCATCCCTACATCCCGCCCCGCCAACCGACCCGAAATTTTAATTTTTTTTTTAATGAGATTTTAGATGAAAAACTTAGGAGCCGAACTAGTTAGAGTTTTTAAGTTTGAACATTAAACATAATATGTATATTTGAAGGGAAAAAAAATCAATAAACAACATAATGGTATAGTGATTATATATTCTCATACCCTTAAATCCCACCAAGGTTCAATTCTTCTAAACCTCATTAAATTTATTTTTAATTTCTCGTATATATATATAAAATTCTCTGGTCCGCGAGGCGGGTCCGCCCCGAAATGCTGTTCGGGGCGGAAAACCCGCCCCGCGAACCCGACGGGGCGGGTAATTTTCGGGGCGGGGCGTTTCGGGTCCTCCGGGTTTCGAGTCGTTCGGGTTTTTTTTGCCATCCCTAGTTTGACCCTAACAAAAGGGACAAACGACATATCATGCCGATCCTAAAATACATTCCTTAATTGGGATTTGTCATCCAGATCCTATGGGTGTCAAACGGGCAGAGCCGGGCCGGCTCGGCCCTTGATTGATGGGTTTGGTCCGACCCACGAGCCGGATAGTTAGAGGCTCGTGTGGGAGACGAGACGAGCCGGGCTGGCCCATCTCCCACACAGCCGGCCCAAGTTCGGCTTGTGGACTCAGTTATTGATTATTATTATTATTTTTTAAGTACCTTTCTACTAATACTAAAATAATTTAAACTATTAAAACTTAAAATTGTACACGAATTTGACGAGCTTGAAATGGGCTTGACGAGTTTGAAACAAGCTTTTAACGAGCGACCCATTTCGCGGCTTGTTGGGCTTTCACGAGCCGGTCCATGCACTTCACGAGCCGAATCCGAACTGTCCAACACCCAAATTTTCTGTCCGGTCCAAGGCCAAGTCCATTTTTTCATGAGCCGATCCGAGCTTTTAACGAGCCAAATTCACGAACTGTCTGGCCCATTTTCCACCCTACCAAATCCACACAGAAGAAAAAAAAGGACATTGAGCTTGCATCTTTATGCATCTCCTTCCCCCAATCTTAACTATCAAACCTATCAATATTTAGTTGGTCATAGCCACCCTCCTCAACAACTACAGAGTTGAAAGTTTTGTGCAATGGAATCCAAGCTATGTTGTTTACTTCAAGTTTTTTCTTCAAATGTTCACTCAATCTCCGGTTACATTGATACATCATAGCTTTCGAGTGAAGTTGTTAGCTTAGCCTCGCACCCTGTTTGCATATTTGGACGAGGGTTAAAAGATTTATTAATCGAACTAGTTATCCTACCCTCCCGACTACAAGTAAAAACCACATATCTGACCAGCTCCTCACTATCCTTTTTTCAAAATTCTTCTTACTAGAAATCCCATAGTGTAAGCATATTGTTTATAAAATTCAAATCTCTCATCATAGCTAGAAAATGTCATCCCAAGTCCCAACCTTAGGAACCACATCAAATGATATGTTGTCATGCAACCCACTATAGTTTTCACCACCAATTCATTCACTTCCACACTATCATCTATCGTTACACATATATCCTCAATGTCAGACAGAAATTCAACATCTGCATAGCATTTCAACATTTCAGATAAAAAATGCAGAATGTGGGGAAATATGATGAAATCTAAAGAAATGCACAATGCTAGAAAAATTGATGAAATCCATCATTTGATAAAACACGGTCTTCAAGAACCAAAATTAATTCATTTTCGTGACTCCGGTAAAAAATTCACTCGTGGAGCTAAAAGGAAGGGATGGCCTTACAGACGTCCAAGATTGTCCAAAAAAGAAGGTGGCCTGGAAGAAAATTGAGTTTCGCGCTGCACAACTTGTTCTTGATCTTTCTTCAACAACAAAATACAGCACCTCCGGGGAAAATTTGTATCGTCGGACAGGTTAATTTTGGTCGTCGGTGCTCTATCAGTGTTTTGCGATCGATTGGTCGACGGTGAATAAATTATCGAATTGCCTAAATGCTACATGGACCGCAAGGAAGACGTTGAAGAAAATATGACCCTAATTCTAATTATAATTGATATTTTGAATATATTGATATTTGAATATCTCACGAAATGGAATCAAAATCTCGTGATATATCTTCAACTTTCAAATAGGGTAATGAAGCTAGGTGGGGCAAGGAGCATTTTTCTGATCAAAATGTCAATAATAATTCTAAAACATGGTGAGTCAAATCACATTAATTCATTTGCTTCAAACATTCACATCTACATTAATACATTGATTCGACTTTCTCTAGCTTTATTGTTTGAGCAATATCGTCATTTGTATTGATATACAAATCATATAATAATTTCATGAACGAAAACAGTTAGAGCCTTGAGCACTTAAATTAATCACTTCATTAGTTAATTGACAAATATATTTTAATAAAGTTAAACCAATTTGATATTATCCAATATAAAAATAAAATTAGGGAACTTAATTCTTATTCAGTTCTTTAGTTCTTGATCTAGAATCGAGAATCACTAGGAGCGGTTTAGGAGTTTGATTCAACCCTAATCTAGCCTACTAGTTAGTAGTGTGTGCATTACACATGACATTGTAATGATATTATGAAATATATCTTGACGTGAATTGAATATTCTCTTAATACACACCAACTACTTTTAATATCTTATTTTTAAAAATTGTATAAATTAAAAGCACGCATTTACATGTTGATTATTTATTAGATTAATATCGAAGTCAATATTTTTCATCAAGATAACAATAGACAGACTCACAAAGTGACCAAATCTGCTGACAGATTGGAGTCGTTGACTTAATTCCACTAAATTAAGGTCCTCTTCGACAAAATTTAATTTGCTAAATTAATTGGCTAAAAGACAAAAGAGACAACAAATTTTATTTACACAATTTTTCATATCACTTTTTAACAATCCACATTTTCTCTCTCCAATTTTTAACACCACATTTTATCTTGAAAATATAAATAAATTCAACACAAAATTTAAATCTTTGATTTTGGCCTATTGATCATAGCCTAAAGATGTGTAACGTGATGTATAGTGAAATAATAAGATCATTTTGCACTACATATTTGGATAATAATTTTCTTAAAGTTCGGGTTTGTGTTAAAGTGGAACAAGATATATGTCGAGTACATAACCATAACATCTTTATTTTATCAAAACTATTGTCAACTAAACGATACTTTTAATGTATTACTTCACCAAATACTTGTTGCTTACACACACACACACACACACACACACACAACTTATTGTCTTAGCAGCTGTTGACGTCTATTTTTGTCAACAAATAAAAATAGTATGAACTTTCAAATTGATAGGTGGATAATATGTTTTTTGATAAATTTGTCTAAGTACACAGCTCTTGAATTAAATAATCGTCGTTGTAATAAAGTCTAAGGTATTACAATAAAGAATAAAGGTAACAGATCGAAAGCGAACTGAGATCAAAGTCACAAAAATTCACGTCCAGTTCGATACCGATCTGATTGCCAGGTCGAATCAACGAAATCAAATAACAAGAGTTTGGAGAGCTTTTTTCTATTTTTCTTGCCCTTTAATGAGCATTTACTCCTCCTATTTATAGTAGTTGAGGAGTTCAAACATAATTATTACAACATATCACTTCTGCAGGGGATGACTGAAAGGGTGATTGACCCTTCTGACAGACATACATCAAATGATTACTCTGACATATTACAAATAATGATGATTACTGACATATAATACGGCTGATTTGACAATACTACCTACTCCCACATCGTCTTCGTCTTCCACCGTTGAGGTCGGCTCGCATAATTCAGGTCGGTCAACAAATCACTTCGGTCTCACGAATTCACCTCGCCGGCATAGATAACCTCGGCCCACAAATCGCCTCGGACAACACAGCTCAGCCCGGTTTGAACAATTCACTTCGGTCATGACATTTCACCTCGTATGCATAAATAACCTCGGTTGTGATGCAGGACATCGAGTTCGTAATTCAGAATGCCATGGACAGTTTCGTCAATTTCCGGATAACTATTAGCCGTTGACTGTTTGACTGCTTTCCACCTCAGATCGGTGTATAACAAATGTCCCCTCTAGATCGGTTCGAAATTATGAGGGCGGATCTAGAAATTCAATCCCTTATTGAAAATTTTAATATCGGCGTTCGTTCCGTTAATTGTGTAAACCCTGCCACGCGTCAATATCTGATTGGTGTGTCAGGTTTCGGATCACGCGTAGCCGCCATCATTATGACAACGCGTCTTGTCATAATTACAGCCGCCCAATTCTCTCTCCTCCTTTCTTATATAAGGGTTCATTTGCCACCTTTTCCCACGATGTTTCCTTGATTCTCTCCAAATTCCTGTAAGGTCGCTTTATATTCCGTTCTCCGTTTCTGTTCGTTTTTAAATCCGAGGTGAGGCCCGTTTATCTTTCATTAACATTTCTTCGCTTTTATTATTATTATTTTTATATATATATATAAGAAAAAATGAGTGGAGACCTGAGTTCTAGCGAAAGTGGCGTGAGGTCGGCTGGTGTAGGTAGTACTGGGGAACCTTCCGTGTCGTGGAACGAGAGCTTGGAAACTCAATGCTTATTTAGAGACGATGTGGAGGAAGGAGAAACCGCTCAGCCTCTTCCGTTAACAATAGTCCCCGCTTCCCGAACCATTTCACCCAGTTCGTTCCGACATCCTTCTTGCGCCAATTTCACCCGACCTGATCCTTGTACCAGCTACAGTTCGAACTTCGCCTGTAAACACTTCCGTTCTAGTGCCACCGAAAATGAACTAGCCATGTGGAAAAACAAATATCGAATCCCGGGCTATGTGCATTTCTTCCTCCCTGAGAGTTTTGAACGAGCCGACCAGCCACCTCGCGGCTGCGTGGCCGCAAACTATCAGATCCTAGAGGCCGGTCTACGCTTTCCCCTTCCCTTCATAATTACCGACTTCCTCCGTGTTTGGGGGGTCGCACCGACTCAGATCCATCCTAACGGGTGGAGACATATCTTGGGCCTCATATCCCTTTTCAATCTAATGGGATATGGAGACCCCACCACCAGAGGTCGATCTTTGAAGGGAAAAAACTTCTGGTAGACCTACCTAATTCAGTTCGTTGGTGGAAGGAGAAATGGTTCTTTGTTGGAGGGAATTGGATGAGTCCCTACCGAAGCGAGGACATGAGCCACATCGTACCCATTCGTTATAGGGAAAAGATCAGTAAGTTATATTTTGAGATAATTTAGAACTTAAAAGGTCTAATATTAATCACTCCGTTTTTTGCACAGGTGAAGGAACCGGAGTTGGACGAGGGAACAATTGAAAGGATAGTGAATTTAAAAGACATACCGGAACCAGATAGGTCGGTGAAAGAGTTATTGACTGAG